>JADMNL010000024.1:137885000-139135000 GCA_016271365.2 Neoceratodus forsteri
GGCATCTGAAGGGTTATCAAGTTGGTAACCATCATAGATGAAGTTCAGGAAGAGAATCATTCTGTGACACTAACCTACAGGGGTCACCTATATCCCAGTGCTAGGGTCAGTAGGGCAATAAGTGAGAACTAGAAGAGTTTGGTCATTGGCTGCTGCAAGCAGTACCTGTTCCTGTAAGTTATTTTAGCCTGCATCCAGCAAGTTAAGCACAGCATTTTTCAGCAACCACGTCATCTTCAAGAACCATCAATATGAGGGTCCTACTGCAATCTCTAGAGGTTTAAGATTTTGTCATTATAAGGAAAGTAATACAGTAGTCAATTTATTTTACGGGCCTTATTCAGGAGGGAAGATTCATCTGCTATGCAGGGATTTGTGATTTCCATTGGCTACAAAAGGGCTACCATTCAGCAATTAAAGAGACTTTATAAAAGACTGAGGAGAGATTTAAATGTAATTTGCCTAAAAGTATTTGTCAACCAAATATAGTTTAAATACTACAGTGTTTACAGTAATTTTGCTATACAGTAAATGCAATAGAGTATAGTGACTATAGAGTATAAGTGATTAGAAAATGGGCTAGACACTATCAGCTCTCTGATTGGCTGAAAGCTATAGCAGGGGGGTACATTAACTTACGATAGACACCCACTTCGAAAGATGTGCCAATTTGAGGTGCCCCATTACCTAAGAATATCTTTGGGCAGCCCAAATTGGCATACTGATGAGACACCATTTTTTTGTTCTCGCTAACTCACTGAGATCTCTCCACTCCATAGTATCTCAGGCGCCACCTCCCCCCACCTGCCATGCCAGTCTGCAGGTTAAAAATTAACGTAAACATTTCTTACTTCAAGCTTCTTTTTCTCAGTCTCCCCTGCAGTTTTTTTTTTCTCGATCTGACTCCCGTGACTTTCACCCTTGCGCCCTCATTTTCGGACTCTCATCTTCCATGACCGTTGTCCTAAACATTCGGTCACTTCACCAACTGCCCTCTACCACTTCTCCACTGCCCGCAAACCAACAAACCCAAAGACCATTAAATAAAAACATTTTAAAATTGCCAATACTCCATCTGTGTGTGTGTCCGAGTGCTCTGGGAGGGGGAGTGTAACCATGACAACCTGTCACCTCGCTGACTGCGTGCTAGCACCTCTTCACTGCCCACAAACAAACAAACCAAAAAAGCATTAAATACAAAAAAATGTAAAAATTGCCAATACTCCATGTATGTGTGTGCGTGCGTGCACATGGTGGGCAAGTGTAACCATCACAACCTGGTCAAAACAGGAGGTGCAAAAGACAGAAGACCACAAAAAAACAGGCAGAGGGATTACTTTATTAACATACAAATAAACAAAATAACAATTTCACCATGAGAACTTAAAAATAAATATATTTTAAATAAATTTGACACAGTGCCCATTTTCTAAGTGCAATAATACCCTCCAGGGTGGGCGGTATGGGCAATACCGGACCTTCCAGGGGCTATAAGGCCCTCCGCCTGTGAGGTTGGGCCTCATTACGCCCCTGGTATCTGGCATTGCCTAACACTCCCCACCCTGTTGAGCATTATTGCTTGCATAAACAGTATAAGTAAATGATAATTGATTAGATACCAGGAAAGAATATCTGGATAAAAAGGGTGAGTGGGCTGATTGAGGTGGGCATAGGTCTAGTAGCCACTGCACACCCTTAAGACATTAGTAAAAGAAAGTGTAGTGACTGAAGTCCGAGGGATAAATTAGTACTGGTGGTACTGGCAATACTGGAAGGCTGGCAGGTCAGGTATAGCCTGCAGTCTCCAGGGTTAGCAGGTGCAGACCTGTGGAAAGAAAGCAATAGAGTATAAGTAAATGTGCATAGAGTATAAGTTACATTCAATAAGAGGTTTAATTGCAAAAGTGTTGCTGTTGCTATTTTTATTTTTGCAAGCTGTGTCTGTCACACTAGCAGATCAGCCCTGTTCATTTGCCTTTATTTCACTTGAAAACTGTGTTTGAGCCATATGCCGAAGGTATCCAAGTCTCACAATTCCAGTTATCTCTAGTATCAATCAGTACAGTCCCATAACTATCTGGATGGTAAGTCAGTTGTGCACATTTGCCAGTGTTGGTGCATGGAAAGAGAGGTAAACAAACCTAATATGATTAGTGGTTTGCATTACATGTCATGGTACCTGGCTGCTGTGTCATATTGGGTTTCCAGGTATGCAGCCTGGTGCTCCAATCTCTAGCCTTTACTGACTCCCAATTGCACATTTAGATTAGTCCCCAACTTTATTAGGTCTGTCCACTAGAAATAGTTGCCTGCTCAGTTTGTAAAACAAACAACAAAAAAGGGCACAGTGCCAACTGGTATAATTTGTGACTTTCATCCAAGTATGTGTGACTTGGGAAAACGTAAGACTGGGGGTGCTTCAATGTTTTTCTGCATATGTACAGACAACAAGAACAAGGGAGGTCCTCATTGCCAGCTGAGGCCACACCTCAAATGGATGCATCACTTGTTTGCAAGAGTCAGTAGTGCTAATTCTTAGCTCATACTAAAGAGGGGGATACATTTTTTAATTGAAGAGTCCTATATGAGGGCTGGAGGGAGGAGTTGAGAGCAGAAGAAAGTGATGTGCCGCGGGAAACCACCAAGCAGGCAGGTCTAGAAGCAAAATGGCATATAGAAAGTGGCAGTGTGAAAGAAACAGGAGGGGGACAAGGAGACTGGAAGGAAAGATCAGCAACAATAAAACACAGCAAAAGACAAGACAGATAAATAAGGGGGCACACTAAAAGTAGAGATCATGAACTAAAGGATGTGCCACTGAACAGGTGACAAAGAACATTTGAAAACTAGTAAGTAGGTATAACCTGAAAGATAGAAATGAAAGCAAATGACCTGGAATAAGGTAGAAACATCCAAACATTAAGAGATGAAAAGGCTGTTCAATTAAGATGAAAAAGTGTAAAGAAAGTTGAGGATTTCTAATAGACAAGTTAAGTTTTATTTCCTTAGTTAGTTTGTTTACCAGGCAGGTGCACTAGACAAATAAATGCATATTTTCAGACACAATCTAGGGAATTACTAACATAGTACCACAGTTTTAGTAACAACATAGTCAATTTTAGGCACTATAGAACTGTGGAAATCTGGAGTCACTGAGGGGCCTTACAGCTAGTATTCCCTATAACTTATGAAATGCTATTATTATTATTTTTTAAAGTATTCTCTTGTTACAATTGTAATAAAGAGCATCACTGAACTTGAAAGAACCTTCTGACACGATATCTCAATATCATAGCACAATTTGCCCAGGTGTATCCAGCCAATCAGTGACAGATGTAAAGAAATTAAGAGAATGGGTAGGGAGCCCCACGAACTAAAATTGCCACCTTCTCTAAGGAGAACATACAGATGGCACTTGCTATGCTCTTGGGTACAATAAGAGGCATCTGGTAATTGTAGATAGAGTGCAGGGGGCCCCGAGACTTACCTAACGAAAGACTCCCAGAGCCATAAAACAAGCCCTGAAGATTAGGATGAAACACAAGGTTGAGGGACTGAATAAAGAACAAGAAGGAAAAATGGAGAACATGAAATAAACAATCAGTAATGAAGACATACTTTTGTTAGAAATGTTTCCATTTGAAGTAATTGAGGACTAGTACAATTTATTGTAGGCAGTAAGCAGAGGATTAGTTCTTTGATGACAAGTAGCAGAAGGAGATGAAGGCCAAGTAGCAGAGGAATGCAGAGTATAATACAGTAAGTAAGTAAGTAAGTAAAAATTTATTTTTAAGCACTTTTCGATATCAAAGCGCTGTACAAATAGAACAATTTAAATACATACAAATTTCATACATATAACACAACAACAGAAATAACAATATAATGACAATAAAATACAACGAGTCACTACCCATATGCTATTTGAAATAAATAAGTTTTAAGTTCTGACTTAAAGCTCTCAACGGTCAGGCAGCTTCGTATCCGACGAGGTGAGAATTCCACAGGGTAGGGCAGCATAAGAAAAATGCCGTGCTCCCAAAGTTTTTAAGCGAACCCTGGAAACCTCTAGCAATCCCTGGCCGGCGGGCCGGTGAGCGAGAGGGACAGTAGGGAACAAGCAGATCTTGAAGATACCACAGTCCCTGTTCGTGTAGGGCTTTATAGGTCAGTAACCCGACCTTAAAGGTGATCCGCCACTGAACCGGCAGCCAGTGCAGCTCGCGCAGCACAGGTGTAATATGATTCCTCATAGATGTCCCAGTCAAAAGCCTGGCTGCTGCGTTCTGCACTAGCTGCAAGCAGCGGATATCAACCCCCGGCAGCCCTAGGTACAGGGCATTGCAGTAATCAAGGCGAGAAGTAACAAAGGCATGGACCAATGTCGGAAGGTCAGCCGGAGGAACAAGGTGTTTCACCCGAGCAATATTCCTCAGATGGTAAAAGGAAGATTTGACAGCAGAAGACACCTGAAATTTCAGCGTCTATCTGTTGTCAATAATAACACCCAGATTACGCACCCGGTCTGAGGTCGAGAGCTGGGCACATTATTTGGATTACATGTTGAACTGTGTGTAAATATTAATGGCTTTAAAGCACGTCCTGTGGCACCAGTGGTCCCTTAAGGCATTCTAAGATGCTATTTGAGAGAAGAGTTTATATCCTGAACTACTCAATGTTTAACAGCTGAACCACTCATGATGTGCACCTCTGAAATAAGGCTAACAAAAGCTTTAAACTGAAATTTTCTAGTGACAGAGATAGTAATTAAGAATTAATTTTAAATGCAAATAATAGTAAATTGCTGAAAAAATGTGTTTTTCTGGCATTTGATCACATATCTTGTTGACAGTGACCACATACTGTAATAATACAAAAATCAGATTCTGGCGTGATCCTTTTGTATTACAGAAGATGGAGAACTGCAGAGCTCTTATGTGTCACTTCAATACTGAAATCATCTTATGGAGTGATCCTTGCATCTGAGATGGGGAATAGCAAAAATCTTATGTGTTCCTTCCATAGATTATCGAGTAATTCTTGTTATCACATGAGATGGAGACCTGCAGAGAATTTAAGTGTCACTTCTGCATTGAGATCAACTCATGGAGCAAGTGTCAGCGTGGCTCAGTTGGTAGCACATCCGACTCTGGACCAGAAGGTCGTGGGTTCTCGTCCCACACCGGGATTGCACATGCACCTAAAAATCACTGGCATCCGAGTGCAGTATTGGGGGGTGCTGTACTGCTGGAGTGTGCTGTCCTTTGGATGAGATGTTAAACCGAGGTCCCTTCTGCCCATCCTGGTGTTCTCCTGGTTGGTGTCCAGGTGGAAGTACAAGAACCCAGTGCACTCTTCGCAAAGAGCAGGGAGCATTCCTGGTGTCCTGGCAAACATTCCCATTCCCCCTTCCCATAAACCAGTTCATGCAGTTATCGTGTGTGTGTGTGTGTGTGTGTGTGTGTGTGAGATGATGTGCGTTATGGCCACCACCACACATTCAGTCACTTCACTACCAGTCTAGCATTGATTGTAAAGTGCTTTGGGATACTGTGTATGAAAAGCGCTACATAAATGCTGATTCTTCTGTCACATAAGATGGAGAACTATGGAGATCTTAAGCATCACCGTTACACTAAAATCAGATTACAGTGTGATCTTTGCTATCACATGAAATGGAGAACTGCAGAGATCATGCAGCTCACTGCCATCAGATCATGGGATGATCCTTTCCTTTCAAGGCCAGTGCATGAGTCTGAGATTTCATCATGCAAGCCACATTCTTCGTCAGATTAGATAATGAAGCGATCTTGCTTATTTACTTGAGACAGACAACTGCAGAGATCATATGACTCATTTCCATACTGAGACAATATCAAGGGGTGAATGAAGGGGTAAACAAGCTTTGAGGCCATTAATTTCTATGACATTTAAACATCAAATTAAATAAAAACCTCATACTGGCAGAACAGAATCATGTTCTGCAGGTACCGGGTCAATACCACGCATGTAAGACAGTGCAGTATTAACTGCACTGTATATACAGCACTTGGATTTACAGTGACGGGGGTAGAATAGCAATAGGGATATACCGCTACCCCTGTTGCTGCCCGCTGATGTGGAGAGAGGAGAAGTAGACGTGTGCTGGGTGCCTGGTCAAGCAGCTCCCATGGCGAAGTGGCTGGGTCACCAGCACAAGGCGCAATCGAGAGACCTGGGATCGTGGTTCGGTTCTTCCCCCAGTCTCCCCTGCTGCAGCTTTTGCAGTCATTTAAAAAAAAATCAAGCTTCCCCTCTCATGTTTCTCCCCATCCCAGAAGTCCACCCACCTCAGAGATAGTTATTTAAGTTCGGGGGTGAGGTGGGGTGAAGACCTAAAAAAACATAAACACCATTGTTTTCAATGGTGCACTGTCACAAACAGGTTGGCGTTTGCCCAGCTCTGTTCGTGTTCAGCACTGTTTGGCTGTGGCATTTTTAGCCATGCTGTTTTGTCATACGGTGGTATGACCCTGTGCCTATTCTGCATAAATGCCAACATCAGAATATATATACTGTATTAAAAGAATGAAAATAAATGTAACATTTTTAAATATCCCACTGGAAAACTGTGTGTGTGTGTGTGTGTGTACGCAAGTGCGTGTGGGCACTACATAGAGACAACTGAGGCACACAGATTTTATTTTAATGCTACTCCAAGTTATTATGATTTGGTAGGTTTCACTCTGAAAGAAACTGGAAACCCCGGGTCAGTCTTCTCCATGTGAACTGCTCTTTTATCCATTTCTGGTAATACAATGAAGTTTGCCTCCTGGTTCTGTTTTAATGTGAAACTTTCCTAGTTCAGTATTTCTACCTCAGTGGGCTTTTAAGTTGCTTACAAAGCTAGATGCATCTAAAGTACATTTTCCTCAACTCCCTGTGAAACTGAAGAAAATAAACACATACCTATAAACCTTTTAATCTGTCACTTGCACTTATATGCCTGTGTGCTCACTGGTGTTTCTGAGGGACTGAACTGATGGCTAATTTATGATTCAGTAAAAAGCTTACTTAAATAAAAAAGATCATTGTAATTGCTTTTTTAAGAACTGAAGAGCTATAAGTCATTAAACAAACAATCTTGGCTGGTACCATGGTACCAAACCATGAGGATTGGACTGGCATGCTGGTGAGCTGGTTCGAGCTCTGAGCCTGGGATGTTAAGAGTGGGCACTGGTAGAGAGGGTACAGAGTGTCCCTTGAGAGCCCTCTTCCCAAGGAGAGGGGTTGCTTGCCACATTGCTTTTCAGTGGCTCTTGGTGGTTGTTTGGTGGAGGTGCCTTTGATGACATGGGTTAACAAGCACTGTCTGGCACCCTTCACCAGGTCAGCTGCACCATGCACAAGGGTGGCAGAAGGTGTCAAAGAAAATTCACAAAAGTGCCTTATTGCTACACTGTCTTGCTGTCTGCCCATGCCAATGGAGTCCTCGGTGTACCACTAATATGGGTCTCCCTGAGCCAGCGTCCACCATGTTTAGTTCTTCCTCCAGGTCTTGGCGAGGCCCTGGCAGGAATAAGCCAGCAACTGGGAGAGAAGTGAAGGAGCTCCAGGAAACATTCCTCCACAGTGACCAGTGGGGCCACCAGAGGGGACAAGCTGGCCCCTTGGATTTGTGATTGAGGTCTGGACAGAATCCTTGAGGTCACAGCGAAGGGTGAGTCTGTGTAGCAGGGAGGCACTGAAGGCCCAAAGGAGAGTGGCACCAGTGGGCACGGAGGTGGAACAAGTACAAAGGCAAAAAAATTAAAAATCAGTCTTAAAGAGCAACTCTGTAGTGAAAAGTTTAAATCTACTAGATTTAGATCAATTATGTTTTAGCTTTATTGTCTTCTAGTTATTTGTTCCTTACTTTTTCTAGTTGTTGGTCTAAATGTTGCAGCTAATGCAGTACCTGTTCCACTGACTATTTTAAAAGGTGTGTGTGACTCTCCCCAACTCACCTTACAAATATGAACATACAAAGAAGCCAGCAGAAGAAGGTCATTTGGTCTATCAAGTCTGCTCATATTGCAGGGTCCACAGCTTGAGCTACTGTCCCTGCCCCCCCCACCAATGATTCCTACCTTCCCCCATGCCTATCCCAGCCTCTCCTAAAGCTGCCCACTGTCTTCAACGAGATCACCTCTTCCGGCAGTGCATTCCAAGTGCCCACCACCCTCTCTGTGAAGAAGTGCTTCCTGACCTCCCTCCTCAACCACACTCCAGATTAAGACTGTGCCCCCTCGTGTTGTGGTTGCCAATCAGCTTAAAGAGACTCTCCTTATCAACTTTATTTATCCCTTTCAAGTACTTGAAGGTCCCAATCATGTCCTCTCTCTCTCTCTCTCTCCCCTGTCTTCCAGGTGATGGTAAGCACTACAATATCATAAACAAAGGCAATGTGAGGTTAACAGGGGAGAGGCACATTTTTTTATATTGACCTTTTTGATAGACTACCAAGATGTGCTGTAATCCTTGCAAAGGAATATTACAAATGGAATATATATATATATATATATATATATATTTAGTAACTTGTAATAGCTGAAACTTCTTATTTATGAAAGTACATGCTGAAGTGTAGATTTGCCCTTTAAAGAACCAGGGCAACATGGATACAGACATGCTTGTGTTCCTGAATGCTTCCAGCAGTCAAAGGGCAAAAAGTTTACATTTTTTTCAGTTTAAAATTACCTCCCAGACAGACACATGCACATTTACCTATTAAATTTAATATTCGGGTTCAGCTAACTCATGCACCCTGAAAAAAACCTGAGCTGTAACGTTTGAAGGAGAACATTAACCTAGCCAGCCCCCAGGTGCAAGAACAACATTTTCACTCACTTGATTTTTATTTAAATCTGTTTGAATCTACCATCACTACACATATACATATGTGTGCATATCTGTCTGTCTGTCTATCTATCTATCTATCTATCTATCTATCTATCTATCTATCTATCATATACTGGCATAGTAGCAGCAGCATAGTTTGGGTTGAGTAAGATGTTCAATGTTAAACCCCACATTTTGCACCTCAATAACCTTGGCGATGTTTGGTGAAATAGCCCAAAGGTTTGTATGGGTGGTCTGGCTGGCAGGGCCTCAAGATATACAAAGGTTCATGATGGCATCTTCTGCAGTTTCTCAGACACGGAACATTAATTTTTAATCTTTTTTTTTTTGATTTATACTTAATACACTTCTTTTTGCTCTTTTGCACAGCCTAGACACTATAGAATTTTTTTTCACAAAACTTTCAGGGTAGAACTGGCCTATGTCTTTCGAAGGTTTAATAAAAAACTGTTAAACAGTTCCAGAGTTTTATGGATTTTAAGTTTTTTCTGAGCATGCTATTATAAGTAGGGTTTTGAGGTAATTCTCTGATACAAACCATACATTTTTGGTTTGTGAGGGCATTTTCAGTTCGCATCACTAAGTTCTCACGAATCAAATATTGCTCTAATGAAATTAAAAAAAGTTTCATTTCAGATGGCCACCATCTTGTTTTATTTTTGTTCATGTGCAGCTAAAAAATGTGTAAAATACCTAAAAATGATGTGTTAAAAAAATAACCACCTGAACCTGTCTGAACAGGTACCAGCTTAGCTAGATTAAGGTGTTTGGTTTTTGTAATATGATGCTGGAAGTAAGGTTTCTGGGCACCCAAAAATCCTGAGTACCCAGCTGAGTGAGAGGAGCCGTTAACCCACATTCTCAGTATGAGAACAATGGGACATTCTTGATTTGCACAGCCACAGCAGGAGTTGTGCTCCTAGCTTCAGTGCGAGCAGTGAACTGGTGGTCTAGTGAGCCTACCCTCTGTACTATTTGAGATCTCTCTGTCTGTCTGTCTGTCTAATTGTTATCTAGCTAGCTAACTAGCTATCTTATCTATCTTAAGTGGACCAGGGTACCCACCCTTGATACCACTACTTTCTACCCTTCACCCCTCCAGGTCACCTGCCCCCCTTTCCAATAGATAAATTATAAATTAAAAGTAATACAAAAGCAAAAAGGGGTGCCATCCCTTCTATGGCTTGTTTCTACCCTTATCCTCTCCAGGTCATCCAACCACACTTGACATAGGTGGTGGCAATGGGGTACCCACTCCTGGTGCCACCGAAGAGTATTCAGACACTGGGGTGACCAATCCCCAGTGTCGATTAAGTCCCCTTATAAAAAAAGAAAACCCCCCCTCATTTACCTTTTTTTAAAGAAACCTGCAAGGAAGAGACTAGTCCATCACTGATCTTCTCCCTCATACCATCACCCACCCCACTAGACCCCCATTCAGCACCCCTCACCCCACACCCCCCACACTCCCTTACTCAGCTAAAGGTGTCAAACAGTGTAGATACAGTATCCAATTGGAAACAAGTCTTGCTGCTGGAACTAGTGACTGCAATATCAGAAAACAAGTCCATTTAGTGTATTTCAATGCATTTTGAACTTTTCTGTGTAATTTTGTCATGTTTCAATATATTTACATTAACATTTCAACATGGCTTTTTTGGTACCTAATCCTCGATAAGTATACTTCCAAGGCCAGGATATCTTGGTTGGTGTTTGTCTTCTCATGAACTATGTGGCTTTATTTGATGTCTATTTTGTTACTTTTTGGTAGTGCACAAGCTATAAAGGGTTCCAGTTCCTTTTTTAAAAAAAAGAGAAATTTCCTGGTGGTGTTCTGCTGCTTTTTACTCGCTTGTTTCTTGCTATATGGTACTTTGTCTCCTAGTTTAAAAATTGCTGCCACCCATGTTCACATAATGTGGGTATATGTTTTCCATAGTGTCAATCCCTGCTATTTTTGCACCCTAAAGAAACAGTTCCCCATTAAAGAAAATTTATTTTTCAATAAGGGCAAGTGAGCACACACCAATTGTACTTAAAATATGTCTCATCATATGTTGCCAACACAATTGCCTTGCAGGGCCTGTGTGAAGAAAGGAGATCATGTGTGACATTGCTTGCTAAGGGGAATGGGGTGGGCATTAAAGATGACAACTCCAAGAAAGACCCCACCACTAATTCACCAAGACTCTGGAGACCCCTGTTTTTTCCTTTTGTTGCTTGCAGTGGGGGGGGGCAGGGTTTGAAACTCTAATGCCACATTTCCCTACTTTTGAGGTGTTAAGTTACCCTAACTGGTGCATTAACAAAGTTTTTTTTTTTTTTTGCAAAGAATTTCCATTCTTTTTGGGATAGCAAAATTTCGGTCCCTGTGTGAACAAGCGCAGACGTGCAGGGCCTTTGGGCTGTGCACCATGGAAAGACTCTGTCAGCCTACAGAAGTGCAGGGCCTGGCACATTCACTCTTTAAACATTCACTCTTTGCACATTCAATCTTTACACATTTACTCCTCACACATTCACTTTTTACACATTCACTCTTCACATATACACTCTTCACACATTCACTATTTTTCTATTTAATTTTGACCCCAGGTTTTCAAGATAGTGATTTTATAACTGCTCTTATTAACATGACATGTAGCATTTATAGTACATTGGCCGAAATGTCATTTCGCACCAGAAGTGTAAAAAGACATCTTGGCCAGGATTTAAAAAATGACATCTGTCACATTTATGAGGTGGTGTGGAAAAATGGCTATGTTGAAAGGTTGGAGTAAAAATATTGAAAATTAGTGAAGTTATGAGTGAACACTGAAATACTGCAGCATTCAATCATAACCTGGGCATTTTACTACATTTGTACATCAAATTTTCATCATAGCATTCTTGTTACCCCAGCTCATGAACCAGATAGGTGAACATTTTCAAATCCCCACTAAAACATCATTGGGCACCAATGAAACATCATTCTGTACTACAAGTGCAAAAGCACAATTTGGTCAGATCATGAGGTGGTGTGAAAAAGTGGCTATGTTGAAAATTTGGGGTCAAAATATTTAAAAGTACTAAAGTTATGAGCAAGCATAGAAAAGTTACAACGTACACGCGACACAAATGTTCAACTTAGCCTTCTTAAGACATCACCTCATCAACAATGATGGTGAACATATTCAAATCCTGCCCAAAAGGTGATTTTGCCAAGCAACTGTGAATTGTCTTTCGGGCCTAATTTGCCTAATTCCACCATCATTCATCATGCGATGTGGTCCCACAAAGGCCATGTTGAAAATGTGGGGTGAAAATATGCAAAAAATAACAAAATGATGTATAAAATTTCAAACCCTCATTGAAATACTTTGAACCACACTTACCTTGGTTTCTCATATCGCAGTCACTGGTTCCAGCAGCAAGATGTGTTTTTGATTGTAGAGTGGATCTACATCATGGGACATGCTCAGGTGAGTGAGGGGGTGTAGGGTGGTGAATGCTGAGTGGGAAGTTGGGGTGGTTGGGTCAGATTAGTCATAGATTCATAGATATGTGTTGGCAGAAAAGGGCCTTCTTGGCCCATTGAGTCAGGACAGTCCCCCCTCGTTACTTGCCTCCCTTTCCCATAGCTTCCCTTGTTTCCACCCTCTGCTCCCTAGTCAACCCATTCTGTCCCATGCCCTCTTGAATCTCTCCACATTTTGGCCTCCACCACTTCCTTTGGCAGTCTGTTTCAGGGTGCCACTTCCCTCAGTGAAGTAATGCCCCCTCATATTTTCCCTTAAACCTACCCCCATCCACCCTCGGTCCATGCCCTCTAGTTTTGGTGCCTTCCCTCCTTGTGAATAAGCTCCCTCCCATCTTTTTAATCTTTCTTCACATACTTGAAAGTCTCTATCATATCTCCCATCTCCCTCCTGGTCTCCAGTGGGTACAAATCCAACACCCTGAACCGCTCTTCATATGGCTTCTCACTTAGCCCATGCACCATCTTGGTGGCCCTCCTCTGTACTCCTTCCATGCCATCTATATCCTTGCCTAGGTGAGGTCTCTAGAATTGAACCCCATACCCCAGGTGGGGCCTCACCATGGATTTGCAGAGTGGCATCATCACCTTCTGCCTTATACTAGTTATCCCTTTCCCTATGCACACCAGCATTCTTTTCACTTTGCCCACTGCCTTACTGCTTTGGGTCCCCACCTTCAGGTTGTTTGTGATTATGATTCCTAAATCCTTCTCCTGCTCAGCTGCATTCATTTCCTCCCCTCCAGTGCATACCTTGCTTGTGGATTATTCCACCCTTTGTGCATCACTGTACATTTTTGGGGATTGAATTCTAGCTGCCATATTTCCAACCACCCCTGCAACAACCTTATATCTTCCCTCATAGCCTCCACCCCCTGTGGGATGTCCACCCTTTTGCAGATCTTTGTATCATCTGTTAAAAGGCAGACTTTCCCCTGCAGCTCCTCTGTTATGTCATTAATGTAGATGTTAAATAGGATGGGTCCTAGCACTAACCCCTTGGGGACCCCACTCATCAACTTACCTGCCCAGAATGCACTCCACTTACTATCACCCTCTGGCTTCTGCCCAACAGCCAGTTCTACACCCACCTTATTATTTTCTGCCCCAGCCCTAGACTCCTCAGTTTATTTACCAGTCTTCTGTGGGGCACAGTGCTGAAGGCCTTCCAGAAGTCCAGATAGGCCATGTCCACTGCCTCTCCAATCAACCACCTTCATCACCCAATCAAAGAACTCGATCAGGTTCATCTGACATGACCTCCCCCGCATAAAGCCCTGTTGTCTGATGTCCCGCAGCCCACTATCCTCCAAGTAGCTAACTACCCTTTCTTTCAATATCACCTCCATCACTTTAGCCACCACCAATGTGAGACTGACCATGAGATAATTGTCTGCTTCCTCTCTGTTGCCACTTTTGTGAAGTGGCACCACATCTTCCCTGTTCCAGTCCTCTGGCACCCACCGTGTGTCTAAGGACTGGTTAAATAACCTCACTGGTGGTGCCGCCACTAGATCACTAGATAGCTAGTGAGGGACTTTCTTTTTAGCAGGTTTTAAAAGAAAAAAGAAGTAAGAGATGGTTTTCGTTATTAAGTCTGAGATTCTGGGGGTGCTAATGAGCAGCTAACTATGCAGACATGTTTATTCTTGCTCCTCGTCGACGACTCCATTTAAGTTTAAAAATTATAGGTTTGCCTCGAATTTCAGTTGGTAAAGTACTTGGACTGAGTGGTGAACCCAAAATGGATAAGTATTCAATAGCAAATGTGAGTAAAAGTCAGAGACTCATGGAGAAAGCCAGCAAAAAGCAAGCGGCTGGAACACTTGGTGAAAGCCTGGCCCAATTTCGCTGTCAGTGGCGGAAGTAAGCGCGCTGGGTCAAGAACTTACAAGCCAGGTCCTGGCAGCACTGGAACCCCAGTTATGCAAGTTAGAGACCAAAATTAATGATAAGATGCAGGAGGTTCTTACCCAGCAAATGGCGCAGGTTTCTCATATTGCCGAAGTGGAGGACTGTATTTCACTCCTTGAAGGTGAAACTACTCCAGTGCTCGGATAGGTAGCAACATTGCAAAAAGAATTGGAAGACCTGAGAGAAGACTTTGATTATGAAGTGAATTACCACCGCAGACTGAATTTGTGCCTGAGGGGGTTGCCAGAGGGAAGACAAGGCACTGATGTTATGGGTTTTTGTGTGGCCACGCTGCCAAAATTGCAGGGACTCAGACCCCAAAAATCATTGATTTAAACTTGAGAGCTCATAGGGCAGTGATACCTAAGCCACCAGTGGATCAGTCCCCCCAGCAAGTGATTATGAGGGTCCATAGCTTCCAGGACAGGGAAGCAGTCTTGCATGTGTACAGAGAGAAGGGTCCAGTGGTGTATGAGAGACATTGGCTCTTCATATTGCAGGATTACTCAGTCAGACTACTTAAGAGATGGAAGATGTTCAATGCTACAATGGCTAAGCTGCAGGATTTAAAGGTGGAACATTTTATGATCCATCCTGCAACACTGAAAATTCATCATGAAGGAGCTGTATACTCATTTTGGGAAGTGGACAAAGTGGACATATTTGCAAAAGATCTGCAGAAGAAAATCAGATAAAGAGGTATGGAAACTGGAGACCAAACGGCCAAGAGATATAAGTTACAAGTTGTTACTGTTCTTTATTAAACTTTTTGTTAAAGTTCCCTAAGATGGGCTGTGGCATGGACTGGACTGATCCTTTCCCACTAGAGTGGATTTAAAAAGAGGTGAAGAATTTTTTGGGGGACTGTGCGAATGGAAGTGGTAGTGCGTTAAGATGGGACATGGGTAATCAGATGGGACATGGGTAATCATTGGACCTGGAGGCTATAACATGAAGCTGAACGTGAAGAGGAGGGGTAAAGTAGCTGAAACAGAGCACCACCATGATCCTCACTCGAGTATTTTTTATTTATTTTAGTCTTTGGTAACTGGGTAAGGTCCATTAGGCATAAGTGCCTGTTTTCAGGGGTGACCTGGGAGCACTGGGCAGTTAAGTGACTTGCTCAGAGTCAAAGAGTATGCAAGTGGAGGTTATGAGAGTCAGGCTCAGGTCTGGTCTGTTGGATGTATCAAGTTCATTCACACCTCATTCTTCTAATCTCTAGGCTATACTGCCAGTCCAACCTAGCCCAGCCAGTGGGTATTGCCCCACAGGAAGAACTATGTGGCTGGGCAGCGTCTTGGACATGTTAAGGGATGTTTGTGATTAAAACTGTCATTTCTTAAATATGTTATTGTCATATAAGTAGGGTTAGAGAAGGGAGGGGGCAGAGTAGGAATCAGGTACATGTGGAGGAGTGGGAGGGGGAACACGGAGAGACGGGGTGAATGCAAGGGTCTGGGGGTACGCTTACACCCCGTGAATATACAGTGAATTGGGATCTCAGAGAAGTATAGGGTTAAAAGAGGGCCACATACAGGAAATTTTGAGACAGTGGAGGGGAAGTGGGGGAGACATGTTCCACAGGGGGGATTGGGTGGACACTCGTGTATTCAGCAATTAGTGTCATGGATCACACTAGTAGTCAAGTTTTGGGGAGGGGGAGGGAAACAGATCTGAGGGGAACATGGATGCTCACTATCGGGGAGAGGAGAGGAGAGGAGAGCAGCTATGACGTTAACGGTGGAATTAGATGGACTGTGACAGAAGGAGAGAAGGAGGAAGGAAGAGGTTAGTGGGGATAACTGAGACACGATGCAAGTTAAAAATGGTTTTGGAAGGGGGAGAATGGGAACAAGCTCACAGATTAGGATTGGACAAAGGGAGGGGGAGTTTGAACATCTTATAATTGTTGTTCTTGTTGTTATGGTGTTTTTACTTATCTGTTTCTGTTTGAATATATCCGTAGTAGGTGCACACAGTTTATTCCACAGTTTGGCACAAGAGAAGTAACAACCTCTGGGGGAATGGTAGTAGGCTTAGAGACTGGGCCCAGGAGGACACATAAAGGGAATAAAATGGAATGGCATGATGGCTAACATAAAAGATTTAACTATCTTAACGTGGAATGTAAGAGGGAAAGCCAACCCAGTGAAACAAACAGGCCTCATGACAGCAATGAGAATGCAGGGGGCACACATTGCATTGCTACAAGAAACCCACCTAACAGATCATGAGCACACAAAATTAGCTTGTGGATGGGTGGGGAAATGTTCTTCAGTATCATTTTCCTCACAAAGGAGAGGAGTCACCATATTACTCCATAAAAATCTCCAGTTTCAGGTAAAGCAGCTGGTGAAAGATCCAGAAGAGAGTAAATATGCATTTGTTATAGGGGAAATGGTTGGGGAAATGCCTACATTTGGAAGTGTTTATGCCCCAGCAGTATATGACTCAAGTTTCTATGGCTCACTCCTCTCTTTGTTGGTAAAGGAACAATTTCCAAGGCTTATATTGGGAGGAGACATGAATTGCACCATGGACCCTCTCCTGGATCACTCAGGGGATCGGGGTAGAATAGGGGAGGCAATCAGATAATGGCAGGTGGGTATGGGAGACCTGGGCCTGGTGGATGGGCAGTGGGCTACAATTCCAGATGCAAGGGAATACACATTTTACTCAAATCCAAATGGTACGTGGCCCTGACTCAACTATATTTATATGCCATGGGAATGGTACACAAAGGTGCAAAATATTAAATACAGCCCAGTACTCATATCGGACCATACAATGGTCATTTTATCAATATGTATGGAAGTTTCTGACCTACCTGCTGGGGGATAAGCAGTTCAGAGAATATTTAGAAAATCAATGGAAGGTATACGCAGACAGGAATGTGTACTCCCCTACCACCAAAGCCATGATATGGGACGCAGGGAAGGTGCATATAAGAGGGATGATTATTAGTTATGTGTCTAAGTTTAAGAAAAGGAGACAAGGAAAGAGACTAGAGCTAGAAAACCACTTAAAAGACCTGGAGAAAAGAGTGGCGGGAGGCAAAGGGGGGGCAAGGAGGGGTCTGGAGGTTACCACAAGACCCTGAATATGTTTCCATAGAGAAGTCAGGAAAGCCTAGACATTTTGTAAAAAACAATTGTTTGGATGAGGGAACAAACCTGGCCCATTTTTGTTCCGATTGATTTGGGGAAGGAAATGCCCCACACATATTACCAGTGTCAGGGATGGGAAAGGTACACTCCATAGGGATAATCAAAAGATAAGGGAGTGTTTCCAGATTTTTTATGAGAAATTATATCAAACTGCGGGAGGGAGGCAGGTGGGACTAGCCCAATCCTTTCTGGATAACATAAATATGCCAAAAATAATGAGGGAACAAAGGGACATTCTTAATCACCCAATGAAGAGGGTCAAGGTGCTGAGGGCTACACAAGGACTGAAGATGGGCAAGGCAAGTGGCCCAGATGGCTTCCCAGCTGAATATTCTAAGAGCATGGCAAAACAATTGGCTGGGCCATTGGCTGAAACTTTTCAACAGCCAGAGGAGGGATCCCTGGAGCTTCTGGCCACATTCTATGATGCAATGATTTGTCTGATTCCTAAACCTGGAAAGGATGTGCTAGAATGTGCATCCTACTGACCGATATCACTGTTGAATTGTGATATGAAAATATTGGCAAAGATTCTGGCCCTTAGGTTGGAGAGAGTTATGCCGGAGATTGTTCAGTCAGACCAGATCGGATTCATAAAGGGGTGTCTCTCATATCACGATGTCTGCAGACTGCTAAATGTGGTGTGGAAAGCTAACAGGTCAAAGGGGGATACATATATAATCTCGATGGATGCAGAAGAAGCATTTGACAGAGTGGAGTGGGGTTACCTTTTTGAGGTGTTGACCTAGTTTGGTCTGGGTGAAACATTTGTGGATTGGGTGTGGGCAATGTATAAATCCCCAAGAGCTCAGGTGCTAGTGAATGGCACTCAGTCGAGGAGACTGGACTTGACTAGAGGTACATGGCACAGGTGCCCACTGTCTCCCTTGCTCTTTGCTTTAGTGATAGAACCTGTGGCATTGGCAAAATGACAATGTAAGGAGATTAGGGAAGTGAGGGGAGCATCAGAGAGGCAGCATAAAATTACTTTGTATGCAGATGATATGCAGATGTTTGTCAGGGAACCGGAGACTTCCATGCCACCACTGCTGAATATGATCAAGCATTTCATACAGTTCATTGGGGTATAGGATAAATTTGGATAAGCCAGAATTAATGGGCTTGCTTGGAGGTTCGGGGATGGAGAGGACATGAGGGCTAAAGGTAGTTGGTCAGAACTCAAGGACTGATAGGAATGCATCAGAAATTGAGATGATTACTAACTTAAGGGAAACTAATGAGGTTAAAGAGAAATCTATGACTGATAGGAATTCATCAGAAATTGAGGTGAATCAAAGAAACAGAAATATTTATTATTCTTCATGCCTAAGTGAGAATTTGATGTCCCTGTTAAAAGATCAGTTTGTGGCAAATCACATTTTAATAGAACAGCTCATTATTGTCACAAATAACTTAAAGGTAGCCAGAGAAGACATAGCAATTAATGGTTTTATGATGGATGATATTAGCCAGAAATTAGACAAATTAATCACTGCTAAACTTACACCGTCCAGTCCGTCCTTCTCTCTGGACTCCTCTGAGATTTATTTTTTCACCCATTATATTTAAAAATAATGTTAAAACAAAGGCAGCTTTGGAGGGTAACAATAGGAAGAAAAAACATAAAACAATGAAGGAAAACAGGAACAAATACCTTAGAAACCTCAACAGAGCATAAACAAATAACTTAAGAAGAACACAGCTTCCCACATCACCAGGCTGTATATTCACAAAAGATAATGGAAACTGAAGATAATTTGAGGGAAGCTTAGCAAGCTGCTCAAGCCCCTCATCAAAATAAACTTGAATGTCAATTAACCATTCTAGAAAAGGAGGTTAAATTATTGGGAGAACAATGTAACTTACTGGGACACCTGCCCTACATAGAAGGAAAAACAGATCCCCAGTCAGAAACATTAAAAAGTACATTATCTGATCCAGTGATCCAGATGAATGACAAGAATGATGTCAAAAAATATAACAGGGTGAAAAACCAGCAGATAGAATCAAGCAAGATTGATAACTCACAAGGAAATGTTGAGGCACAGGGGCCCATAATGACATTGCTAGGCCCTTCCAGATAGTTTGGTGATAGACAGGTGATCTTTAAACAACAACTAGTGCAAGACTTTACTGCTGAAGACTTAGAAACAGAAACTTAAATTCAGGACATTAAGGAAGTTAAGAAGGATGTTGACAATTGTGGTACTTTCTTAGATGTTCTTTTCCACTTGCCCCGAGTGGCTGATTATGTTTGGCTAAATGGGTCTTTGAAACCTAATATGAATTATTCAATATATTTCCATAATAGAGAGGTCTATAACAAAATACTGGAAGGGGAAAATAATCCTTTAATGGAACTGACATTCCTTAGCCTGTTTGGTATGCCTTACATAGAAAAAGAAAAGAACTATACGTTATTTGACTCAGTTCAGGGCTTTATTAGTAACTTTCTACAAGTGCTTATTGAGAATAATGGGATTTTAAGTGTACAGAGAAGTCTGTCTGGAAGTCAAATAAACATTCAAGTTAAAAACAGAAAATTGGCAGACAACATTCTGGGGAAAACTGCTGTATTGGATCAAATAAGTCTATTTTTAGTTGACTGTAATGTGCTAGACAGTAAAGTAAGGCATACACTAGATGAATTCATTCAAAGTCCTGAAACTGCATGGCATACTTACACAAATAAATATATGGTCTTGGCAAATTATGAAGATTGACTTTTATATTTTCCTGAAGATTCTTTTTTTTCCAAAGAAACTTAAAGGGACGCTGTCAACCCCCTTAGGTCTCAAAGTGTTCCTAGTTTAAAAAACACACTTTGTGATTGCCAACATTCTGTAAAGATTGTTGATGTAGCTGGTAGTTTAATTCTGACTCTTATTTTCTTTAAAAAAGTGAAAGACAGACTGCCCAACATACTGGTGTTACCACACCAAAACAGGTTTGTTTACATTCCTTGATCAGCTCCAAATGCATCTTTCCTGGCCGCAAGTACACCCACAACACAGTCTAGCCCCACATGATGCAGTGGGAGTTTAGGAGGCTACTGCCTTATGAGTGGCTGCACCTTTTGGGTGTGTTTCTAATGCTCGGGAAGCATGTAGTAAGAATAGATCCAGGATTGTAAACAAAACAAAGTTGTTTATTAATATACATTGTCATGCATTTCAGTTCTACTAAACAAAAAGACAGATAAAACAAAAAGCAACATCAGTGAATTTTAGAGAGGGTAAGCAATAATAAAATGTGGGGTTTCAGCTAGAAATTATATGATGAAAACAGGTTGACAGTGTCTCTTTAAATAACTAGTACTGTTGATAAATTTAAATGGGAATTATTATTTTTTTAATGGAACATTTCTGGTTATGAACATAGATATGTGGACAATGAATGGAAACAACTAGTCTGTGCAGGGGACATATTTGCCTGCAAGAAACATGGCATAGTGAGGAATCAAATATCTTGTTAAATGGTTATGAAATGTTCCACCACCCTGGACACAAACATCTGGTAGCCTCTGGGGGCTTGGTCACTTTTATGAAATTAGAACATTTCAGAATACAAAAAACCTACATACTTCTCCAAATTGTACAGCTACATTCCTGGAAAAACAGGCACACAAAGTGTTTCTGTCGAATAGTTATATTCCCCCAGCAAACTCTAAGCTCTGTTATAAGAATATACGGGTGCTCTTTAAAAAGCTTATTGAAACACTTCTATGGGAAAGCCCTGGCAGTGAAATTCTAATTCTTGGAGATCGAAATGCCAGGACTGGAAAGTATGATGGCCTGTCAGATAATTCTATTCTATATCAAAACTATATCTGTCCAGTTTCTTTTGAAAGAAATACTCAAGATACAACTCAAAACAAAGCTGGTAGAGAACCTATCAAAATTCTATCTAAATATAATCTATACCCACTAAATGAAAGAATTAAGGGTGACCCTGAAGGTAAATTCTTTTATATCAGGGGCACTGGGTGTTCCCTTTTTGATATGGCTATTTGGTCTGGACTGCTGCAGTGCTGGGACAGCCTACACATTTTGTTTTACTGAAATCTAGGATCACAAATACCTTTGAGCAGGAACTGCTCATTTACAAAGGTTCCATGTCAAAGGAATGGGGGGTATACATACATACAAAGGTCAACATAATAATACATAGTTACACAATAGCAAGAAGTAAGAGACTGAGGCTTAGGAAATTCCAGTAATTCAAAATGTGCCAAATGTTAGGTAGCATGACATAACCAGCCAAGGGCAATCTTGGAAAGAAGCACTGCAGATGAGAGGGGAAGGGGTATGCAGGCAGGAAGGCCATTGTTGGAGGGTAGAGGGTGTGGGTAAGAGCTCTAAAGAGGAGGGAGAGGAGGGATAGAAGTCTGGAAATGCCCCGAGGGAGGAAAGGGAGAGGGGGGGAAGGGGGTAGGCAGGTAAAAGGGGCAAGGCAGGGAGAGATAGCTGTCAAGACTGAAGTGGAGGGCAGTGAACAGTGGGACCCCAATTAGGCGAGGCAGTCACGACTAGTTGAAATGAGATGAAGTCAGAGTTGTCTCTTAAAAGGGCCAAGAGCAGCAGCAGTAAGAGTTTCTTTGTTGAGAGTATTGTACCACTGTGGTGCTCTGTGGGCAAAGGTCCTCTGGCCCATGATAGTCCGGCATCTGGGGACAAGGAAGGTTAGTTGTTGCGAACTTCTAGTTCTCTGAGTGCTGTGGTGGTTAATAAGTAGCTTTTCAATGCTGGGGGGCATGACCCTGAGGAGGACTTTTTTGGCTAAGAGGCAGGTTTGATACTGTATCTGGCTGATAAGAGGTAGCCATCCTGCCCATGTGTACAGGTCACAAGTGTGTATAAGTTGATCAGACCCAGTTAGTAGCCTGCATGCTTTGTTGAGTGCAACTGTAATTCTGCAGAAGGCAGAGGCAGAGCCATAAATTGCTAGCCCGTCATCGATGATGGAGGTGACAGAGCTGTTGATAGCCAACCGGAGAGTGTCAGGAGTCATGCAGTGTTTGTGCCTGTAGAGCAGGCCTATATGGATGTTGGTGGCTTTGGTGACAGAATCTATGTGCCGATGGTAGGACAGTGAGCTGTCCAATGTGACACCTAGGTATTTAAAATCAGGAACATGTTCAAGTAAGGTCCCTGTTTGGTTTAGGATGGTGAGGTCATGGGATTTGTACTTGCTCCTGGCATTGTAGAAGGTCATAACCTTTGTTTTGCTGTAGTTCATGACCAGTTTGTGTGACTTGAACCATTCTTCGATGCACATGAATTCAAGCTGTAATTGTTTCTCGAGGAGCTCTGCATTTTGGTGGTTGGTGAACATGACTGTGTCATCAGCGTAGAGCAGTAATTTCTGGTGGCAGACACTGGGAAGGTCATTGAGGAAGAGGCTGAAGAGTAGTGGCCCCAGGATGGATCCCTGTGGGACCCCTGAAAGGACTGGCTTTTCTTCCGAGGTAACACTGGCCATCCTAACCCACTGGACCCTCTCCCCAAGGTTGCCTGAAAACCAGAGCAGTGCTTCATTGGAGAGCCCAATGTTTGATAATTGCTTGAGTAGGAGTGGGTGGTTTACAGTATCAAAGGCTTTCGTAAGGTCGATGAATACTGTACCTACACAGTTTTCTAGATCAAGTGTGGTATGGATGAAGCCTGTGAATTCTAATAGTGCAGTGGTGGTACTGTGCCCTTTTTGGAAACCATGTTGCTCAGGACACTGGATGTCGTATTTTTCCAGGTACCTGACTAATTGGTCTGAGGTGATGCGCTCCAGAGCCTTAGACAATGGAGGGAGGATGGAGATAGGTCTGTAGTTGGAGTGCAGTGATTTGTCTCCACTTTTGTGTACTGGTGTGATGGTCACCTGTTTCCAGCGAGATGGGAACTGGGACATCTTTAGTGATAGATTGAGGACCTTTGTCAAGGGTTCAAGGACTTCTTCAAGGACAAGTGCTAACAACTTCAGGTCAAGGGAGTCGCTGCTGTAGCCTGCATTGTGAATGGCCTTCCGAATATAGGTTCTGGCTTCATGCACTGGGATCACCTTGAAGTAGAATTGTGGGGCAGGGTGTAGGAGAGGAGTAGTTGCAGGATGGTTACTACCAGAGGGGGCATCAAAGAAATTAGAAGGGAGGACACTATCCAAGTTGGAGAACGTATTGTTAAAGGTGTTGGTGATGGTGTACAGGTCAGTTGTTGATGTTCCATTTATGTTGAGCATAGTGGGTGGTGACTTAGGGTTCTTGCCTGTCAGGTCTTTCAAGTTACTCCAAATTTTTTTTTTCCATCACCCCAGGAGTTGGAGAAAGCTTCCTTGAAGTATTTGCTTTTGGCTCTCCTAACTGCCCATGTGCACTCATTTCTGGCAGCTTTATATTTATGAATATCCACAGGTTTGGATGATGCATGGGCACAGTGCTAGAGATGATCCCTATGTTTGAGTAAAGTGATTAGATCGGGGGTTATCCAAGGGTTAGCTCTGTCGCTGATCTTCAGCTTTTTGAGAGGTGCAAAGATATTTCAGGCTGCAGTGAAGTGGCTGATGAAAAGGTCTAAGGCTTGGCTTACATCAATGGCAGAGTCGAATGGTGTCCCATCCAGGTGGTTTAGATGTGTCTTTAGTAGCTTGAGGTACCCCTGCTTTAACACTCTGCTGTGGATTATTTTAGGAGGGGGCTTATTGTTATCACAAGATCAGAAAATGATTATTTTCTTTTATTACTTAGAGGTCTGCCCACTAATATTAGTATAAAGGAAAACACAGGCACACCTTTCTCTGAAATTAGAACAAATAAAAAGGTAAAGTGCAACATTATCCTTGAAGATCAAATAAGCCACATATTTGATAACTATTTCCAGGATTTGGATGGAAGCTTTCTAGATAAATGAAATGCATCTAGCATTTGGGATAAACTTACTCCATTACTTGAACATATAAGGGAACATCTATATAAAACAAAGATATATGCAACTCAGCCAACACTGTTAGGGGGTATGATAGAGAGTGCCAAAAACACAAATGTATTTTGAGAACAAAAATTAGATATGTTGAGAATAACAAAGATAAAAATATGTAGAAAGAAAGAAATAACGAACAGAAAAAGATATAATCTGTTTTTAAAAGACAATAAAGAAAAATACCAACATGCGCAATGGACAAAGATGCCAAGAGCTATCAATGAAAAGAATAAACATGTTTGGTCACTTGTAGCAAAGGGCACTGGCAACATTAAAAGTTGTGTGGACTTATACTTTCCTGAGTCACAGTGGGTCAGTTTTTTCCTCAAACTATTTTGTGATCCAGAGGTGAAGAATTCTCTACTTTACAGGAGATTTCTAGATTAAATTATTTCTCACCATTCACACATCAGGAAATATATTTTGCTATTAGACCTATGAGACCAAGAAAAGCACCGGCGCCTGATAAAATCCCAACGGAAGTGTATCAATGTAATATCTGTAGTTGGTGTTACTTTTTAATAATATTTTATAATAAATGTGTACAGGATGGTTTTGTCCCCTATTCTTGGATAGGAGCAGAAATAATAAAAAAAGGTAGTATTGCTGACCCCTAAAAATATAGGCCTATCCGCCTTCTTGACATAAATGCACACATTTTCTCTGAAATACTTTTGGGAAGCCTAAGATAACAAACTGAATGTACTTGTAGCCTTACAGAATTATAGTATAACTTCAGAAACAATTATTCCATGATGGACAATTGTTTTACCCTGCGACACCTTGTTGGAAAACATATACATTTAAGAAAGCAGAAACTTTATATGGCCTTTGTGGACTTTTCATCTGCGTTTGACTCCATCTCTAGGGAACTGTTACATAGAAACATAGAATTTAATGGCAGATAAGGACCACTTGGCCCACCCAGTCTGCCCATTTCCCTACCTGATGGATGAGCTGTAGAGTCTAGTTAATCAACAACTTACTTCCTCCTGCCCCCCACTAGAATTGCCTTATGCCGGTCCCATGTATTCTTGAATTATCCCACTGTTCCTGACTCCACAACCTCCTCAGGAAGGTTGTTCCATGCATCCACAACTTTCTCTGTGAAAAAATACTTTCTAACATTACCTCTAAGCTGCCCCCCTCTATCTTCAAATTGTGTCCCCTTGTTCTTGCACATCTCTTCTTCTGAAAGATACTACCCTCTTGTACCTTGTTAATTCCCTTGAGATACTTGAAAGTTTCTATCATGTCCCCCCTCTCCCTCCTTTCCTCAAGGGTATACATATTAAGCGGTTTTGTTCTCTCCTCGTATGTCTTCTGGTGCAGACCTTGCACCATTTTGGTTGCCCTCCTCTGAACAGCCTCCACTCTGTCTGTGTCTTTGTGGAGGTGGGGTCTCCAGAATTGCATGCAGTACTCCAGATGGGGTCTCACTAACTGTCTGTACAGCGGGATAACAACTTCCTGTTTTCTACTGGTGATTCCTCTCCCTATGCATCCCAATATCCCACCAGCCTTCCTTACTGCCTTCTCACATTGCTTGCCCACCTTTAGGTTATCTGATATAATTACTCCTAGGTCTCTTTCAATTTTTTTTTTATTAACTTCCATTGTGTACTCTTCCCTGGGTTTTGTTTCCCAGATGCATTACCTTGCACTTCTTTGCATTGAATCTGAGCATGCTATATGTTTGACCATTCCTCCAACCTTGCCAAGTCCCTTTTCATTCTTTCCACCTCACCTTGTGTATCAACCCTGCTGCAGATCTTTGTGTCATCTGCAAAGAGGCATAACTTTCCTTCAGGTGCTCTCCAATGTCACTTATAAAGATATTAAGAGGACGGTCCAATACTCGAACTCTGCGGCACCCACTAGTTACCCTCCTTTCTTCACTGTGGACTCCATTTACTATTACCCTTTGCGTCCTGTTGTCCAGCCAGTTTTTTTCCCAGGCTACCACCTTGGGACCCACTACAAGGCTGGCTAACTTGTATATTAATCTTTTGTGTGAGACTGTGTTGAATGTCTTGCTAAAATCTAGGTAGGCCATATCCACAGCCCCTCCCTGGTCTACTACTTTGGTCACCTAATCAAAGAAATCTATTAGATTCATCTGACATGACCATCCTGCTGTGAAACCATGCTGCCTTGGGTTCTGTACCCCACTGGCCTCTAGGTACTCAACAATTCTTTCCTTCAGAAGTGATTCTATCATTTTCTCTACCACTTAAGTCAAACTAACTGGTCTGTAGTTTCCTGCCTCTACCCTGCTCCCACTTTTGTGAAGTGGAATCGCATTTGCCCTCCTCCCGTCCTCAGGTACCACTCCATCCTCCCATGATTTGTTAAAAAGAATAGTCAGTGGTGTCACTAGTTCTACCCTTAGTTCTTTTAGTATTCTTGGGTGAATCCCATCAGGCCCCATTGCTTTGTCCACCCTCAGTTTCAAGAGTTCTTTCAAAACACTTTCTTCTGTGAATGGACTGGTATCAACCCTCCATTTAGCATTTCTCCCTCATTTCATTTAGGCACCTCCCCCTCCTCATCTGTTGTGAATACTGAGCAGAAATATTTGTTCAGTATCCCTGCTTTTTCACTGTCACCCTCTGCCCACATTCCCTCCCCTTTATTAAGTCTCTGTATCCCTCGCTTGGTCTTTCTTCCCTCCCTAATGTACCTATAAAAGGTTTTATCCCCCTTCTTAACAGAGTTGGCTATCTTTTCCTCAGTTTGTGCCTTTGCTATTCTGACTGCCTTCCCTGCCTCCTTCTGCTTTAACTGATAAAGTTCTCTGCCCTGCTCCGTCTGTGTTTCCTTATATTTCCTGAATGCTATCCTTTTCTCCTTAACATTCCCTGCCACCTCTTTTGAGAACCATAGTGTTTTTTCCTTCATTTCATTTTATTGATTTGCTTCACACAAAGGCTTATTGCCTCTGCAATGGCTGTTTTGATTATTCCCCATTGTTTCTCCACCCCTTCTTCTTGCCCATTTGCTAGTGCTTTTCTAAGGCACTCTCTCATTTTCCCACAGTCAGCCTTCCTGAAGTCCAATACTCTTGTTTTTGTATGGCTTGACTCTATGGCTGTGTTTATTGTGAACCACACTGTTTGGTGGTCACTTGTTTCGAGATGGCTGCCCACTTCTGAATCTGAGATCCTTTCTCCTTCCCCATTTGAGAGTGCTAAGTCTAAGACTGGTCCCTCCCGAGTGGGTTCCAACACTAGCTGTCTGAGGCATGCCCCCTGTAGGGCCTCAAGATTGACCCTGCTCTTGGATGTGCCTGCAGCAAAGGTACTCCAGTTAATATCTGGCATATTTAGGTCCCCCATCAACAATATCTCCCCTTTATCTGCAATTTTAAGGATGCCTTCTATAATTTCCTTGTCCATTTCCTCCCCCTGAGATGGGGATCTGTACACAACCCTATGCAGATTGTGGTGCCATTTCCTGTCTCCAGGGTGCCCCATAGTGACTCATCAACTTCCTGTTTACTCTTTGGTTCTATTGCTTTAATCCCTTCCCTTATATAGAGAACTACTCCTCCTCCTCCTCCTCTTTTACCCACCCTGTCCCTCCTGTAGACTGTGTATTCCGATATGTTGACTTCCCATTCATGGTTCTCTGTGTACCATGTTTCAGTGACTGCCACAATATCCAGGCATCCCTCTTCCATCAAGGCCACTAGTTCAGGGTGCTTGTTGCACAGACTGCGGGCATTGGTACTCATCACCTTCCATTTATTTTTTATGGCCTTACCCCTTTTAGTCCCATCCCTGTCCTTAACACCTTTTTCTGCATTTATCCCTGTCCTGCTCCCTACTGACTTCTCTGCCTTGGTGTTTACTTCTCTAACTACTGTGCTTTGTGGGGGGAGGCTGGGATTTCCCTGTTCCTTTCCAGTGCCTTCCCTTGGCTAGTTTAAATGCTTGCCAATGAAGCATTTAAACCTGTCACCTAGGATCCTGGGTCCTAGGTAACAGGTTTAAATGATTGAAAAACTGGTGTGGAGCTCAGGGTTTTGCCTTCATTGGGGACTGGGGAGCCACCTGGACAGAAGCAGACCATCGCGTCAGTATAAGTCTGCATCCCTCCAGGTGACTCCCTAGTTCCCCATGAAGCCAAAACCCCGAGCTCCACACCAGTTTTTCAACCATTCATTGAATCCCATGGTGTGGAATACCCTAGCATCATCCTTGCCATAGACAGGCAGCACCTTCAAGAAGGTTAATGTACATGCTACTTGTCTAAGGCCCCTCCCCAACTCCACAAACTCCTCTTGCACCGCTCTGATCCCATTTACAGCCAGGTCATTTGTCCCTAGGTGGACAATGACATCCAGCTCCCTCCCTCGTGTAGCTGCTCCCGCAATCCTGTGGGTTTGCTTCCTGTCCCTCCAAGCTGTGGTGCCATGCAGGCACCTTACCTCCCTATCCCCTTTCTCCCCATGTCTACCCCTCTAATGATTGTGTCCCCCATCAGGAGTTCTTTCCTTTCCCTGTGGGGTCTTGTGTCACCCTCCTGTGGGTCTCCTTTGTGGAGGTTCTAAGCATCCTCTTTGGTCTCCACTGCAGGTGCCTCCAGAGAGGAACCACTCTTTGCCAGTACAGCATATGAATTGTGGAGAGCTACAATTGGAGAGATGC
The DNA here is from genome assembly GCA_016271365.2 of Neoceratodus forsteri. NCBI lineage: Eukaryota > Metazoa > Chordata > Ceratodontiformes > Ceratodontidae > Neoceratodus > Neoceratodus forsteri. The sequence continues at coordinate 137,914,102 of JADMNL010000024.1, forward strand.
ACCTCTGTTCCACCACCCCGTCCCTCCCTGAGCCCACTTTGGTCCAACATCTCCTCTTTCTTGGCAACCTCTGAGGTAACGGTGGTGGCCCTGGTGGTCCCTGGGTGGGGGAAGAGGTTTCATGAATCCTAGCCTGTTATGGCATTGACTGTCTAAAAGAGGTATTGATCCAACATTAATCCACATAATTCAAAATTTATATATGCACACATGGGCAAGGATCAGAATAGGTACTAAGGGCAACCTCTCTAGAACATTTACTATAAATAAAGGAGTTAGACAAGGGTGCGTTCTTGCACCAGTATTATTTTGTCTTTTCATAGATGAAATATTAAGAGATTTTATAGCACTAGATGTAGATTGACCAAAAGTTAAAGATGTAATGCCCAGCTCTGGTGTACGCTGACAATTTAATACTTATTGCACTTACAAAAAGTGGATTACAAAAAAAACTAGATTTCTTAGAAATCAAAACAAAGAAACTGAAGTTAACTATCAACTATACTAAAACCAAAATAATGATTATGGGCACAAGCAGACCTAAAGGCAGGTGAGTACTAGGGTCTCAAACTTGAAAATGTGATAAACAATACATACCTAGGCCTTACCTTTGCCTCTAATACCTCCTGAAATGCATTAATAAAAAAATAGAGCCACAAATAAAACAATTCATGGGCTTAATAAGTTTAGTTATTCAGACAGGGGTTTGTTCATTATGCCTCTTCTGGAGGCAGTTAATGCTAAATATTTTGTTTGATAGATGTATGGGATGGAGCTTTGGAACTCCAACAACTGGAAAAAATTAACTATACCATTATTTAAACTCTTAAGGAAAACCTTAGAACTTGGTCATGCTTGTCCTTCTGTGTACAACAGAATTGGGCCTACCAAACATCAGTGCTATTTGTGACTTAAGGAAAACTATTTTTTGGGTTAGAATCAGTAACTTAAATCAGAACAGCCTGCCAGCTAAATGTCTAAGAAAATGGACTGGGTAGATAGAGGATGCCATAAATCCCAATGATGCAGTTATATTAAGGGGAGCTTCAGGAAATATGATCTATTTTATTTGCACAATTATGTAGACAGGAACATTAATATTAGCTGTAAATGCAAACAATATATTAAAACAAAAATTAAAAACTTATGGATTGAACATGATCTGGATAATATCAAAAAGATTCATTATTCACCCTGGTTTGTGGCTTCAAATGATTTCTATGGGTATAAAGATTACCTTAATGTGCTGGTAGAGCCAAGCTTAAGGAAAATATTTATTCAATACACATTTGAAACCGCACCAAGTAATGTTCTTACAGCTTGATATAATCTACTTCCTCCAGAAGCAGAATTCTGCTCTTGTGCAAATGGCAATAAGGAAGATCTACTCTATATGCTATGAAAGTGCCCCTGGTATATAGAGACTAGACAGTTTTGGCTATGGCCCTATCTAAATTACTGGAAGGAGTTGGATGAAAATGTGTTAGCCAGTTTTCTTCTGCATACACAAGATAATCAAACTATAATATGATTTACTAAATATTTCTCTCAGATTAACTAAATTTGGAGATGTAATACTAAATTATAAAAGAGATCACTAACACACTGAAAACTGTTTCTGAGAATCATAGATTCCCTAAGCTTGGTTCATCTACAAGAAGAGGTTGAGTGTAAATAGGCAAGTGAATCTGTAGCTGAATTTATAGCATCCTGGAAATTACAACCTAAACCGATACCTAGATGTACGGGACTGCCTCGCATTTTACATGGGTCTTCTTTAGCCTGGATGTCTTGTAACCTATGGTATCACATGTATTGTACCTACTGAATCATGTATTTGTTATTTATTTACCTGTGAAATTTTTCAAAATATTGTAAAGACTTTTAGTCGATCAATAAAAGAGCTTTCTTTCTCTCTCTCTTTCTCTCTCTCTCTTTCTTTCTGCAATAGGTGTGGATAAAACATCCATTACATGCATCTAGATATTTGAGCTACTGTGTACTTACATTTTCTTTATGTAAATAGTAGCTACGTCATCAGGATTTATGTACACAATAGACATGTCATGGCTTGTTTATATGCATAGTGGGTATGTCATCTTGAAGTGTTTACTCTCTCCCACTGGCACTACTTACTGCAAATTACTTTAACCTTCCCAAAACCACCCAATCGATCTTACACTATAACTGTCCCAACCAGGTCTGTCCCCTTTACCTACACACTGCACAACTACTACCATTTAAAACTCTTCAATTTATTTCATACAGTATTTTCACATTTTTCCTTTTCTAACACCTTGTGGTTTTTCACACATGGCTGCCCATTCACAATATCTTCCACTAAGTCCTGCTACCGCTCACTCACTACTCCCTCCTTGAAAACTGGTACTAAGTGGTCCAACAGAATATTCTCCCTCAGTTTAAATAAACCAAACTGTTTTTTTTTTGTTGACAGAAGACAAACTGCTTAATGCCATGCACAACTGTTGTACCTCAGAAGATCCTAGAGGTCTGCAGGATGTTTTGCTTCTTCTCACTCTGGCTGTGCACACACTCCTTTTGAGTCAGCATTCAAAACATGTATCTGCTGCATCCATTGCTTTAAAAATGTACAAACTGATAAGAGAACTGATTTCCATCATTCAAATTCTGTAATAAGAGCTTTGCTTCACTGTCCTGCTCACTAAGAGTCACCGTCATTTGTCCTGTGAACTTCTGCAAATTTCAAACTGGCCAACAATTAAAATGCATGCTGAGGACATTGGGTGTGTCAGGATGTTGCTAGGTTCCTAGCAACTACCTAGCAACCACTATGCTAAACAGACCTATACTGGAAAAAAACCCACAAAAAATCCCTTGAAATTTATATTAAAATACATAAATAAGCAAGCTGAAACAAAACCCTCTGCACTATGCCAAATGATTCCTATTGCATAGATGAAATACGCAACAGGGACCCTGTGAAATACCTGGTTTCTTTCCACTTGAGTTGTTTGCCCTTGAGCACATCACTCGTAGCTTACACCACACACAAGGTTATCCAGGGTCAAACAGCTCTACTTAAAATGGTTCCACTATGCCATGGTGACAAATTTCTTGTTGATCAATGGCACAGTGACAGCACAACAGTGCCAATTGGTGTTGTGCTGTTGCTCAGGAACATGTGCTTTCTGTGGGGGGCTCTGCCCTCCCACACCCCTCATACTTAAGATTGCTAACTCCAGTCAGAGTTAGTTCAGAGGTGGGCATAAACACCTCCCTAGCACCACTGTTGGATAGTGGAGACCATCACAGCAACTGCCGACAATGTCGCTGTGATGGTCTTCACTGTAGAACTGATGTTGCATGGTCAATAGAAGAGTTAAAAAAATCATGCATTCAACAGGTCCATGTTGTGTATACCTTATAGATATACATATATGTATATATTCTTTACAAAAAACTTTGTTAATGCACCAGTTAGGGTAATTAATGCCACCAAGGTCGGGAAATGTGGCATTAGGGTTTCCAACCCTAACTCCCCACTCCCACCACCCCAAGCAGCAAAAGGATACAAAATGGTTTTGGGGTCTCTGGAGTCTTGGCAAACCAGTGGTGGGGACTTTGAAATTCACAACCAAAACCATGGGAAATGCTTACACTTACTGTCATATTGTTCTTTTGCTAAATTATCTAGGACATTAAAGGAGATGCCTGTGGGTTCCTCACTCTTCATATTCTTCCAATTATGCCAAATACCATGGATCCTCTGGAACAACTGATCTGGAATAATTACAATTTTAAGATTGCTGGGAATCTGTTGACTATGTCTTGTGGAAAACGTGTTGGGTTTCATGGGTTACACAATTTTGGGATTCTAATAGGTGGGTAACCTTTCAACATCATCAACAGTAGTATTTGTTGATGCCAAAAGACATGTTCACCTTTCTGCAACTGTGTCATATAATAACTTCAGCACTGGACATGACTGCACTAAGACCATATGCTACATGTTTTCTATCTGACTTGAGCCCACCTTGCCCATCAATGACATGCAGTTTCTCTCCTTCATTCAACCATTCAAGAAAACATACCACATAGGTATAGCAAGCCCTCAAATTATTGGTCAAGAACTTTGTTTTTGACCTTTACACAAAGACATTGTATACCCCTGACAGAATGCTCATAGATATTTAAAGATTGACTATTTATTTTTTTATTTATTATTCAACGATATGCCATTACAATTACAAACAAAACAAACATAAAAACTCTAAAAACAATGTGATCTTTAAAATGTCAATTCATAAAAATACTTTGTGATTATGCTCCGATTATCTAGACAATTATGACAGATGCATCATGTTTCATTGTATTGCAATTGTACAGTTTTCAGGAATCCAGTTAATCTATGCAAAATATTTACATCACTTGAATTAAAAAAATATGAAACAATGTGGCAGAGAGGGAGACCAAGACCACCTAAGATTTCCCCAAGCCACTCTTTTCTCCCCTTATTATATAAGGGGCATATGAGTAAAACATGTCTTAAATCGTCCTCCACTTTATTCCCACATTTGCAAAATGGTGAGTCAATTCCTGGCCTCTTTTGTTTAAAATAGGTGTGGTGAGCTGTATAAATGTCTAACCTAAACCTAGTTATTATTCTTCAAGCTTTGAAATCAGTTAAGTGTAACAAGTAAGGTTCTAACTTATGAGTGTTTTCTATTTGCGTATACCAGCGATGTAACTTTAATTCTGATAAACGACCAAAATTATTTGAAACTTCTTTGTCTCATAATCTGGTCTTTATCACTGAAGTAATTTCTGTCCATGGTATCAAATATATGTCCCATAACAGATGTCCAATTTCACAAGATAATCTAACTTTCTTAATTAGTTGCAAATTGGATTAACTGAAACATTGATCTGAATATTGGATTTCCTCTTCCAAGTACCGATGCAGTATTCTGTTTTCATGCATTAAAAATATTTTAGGTGCAAACAGAATCCTTCTTTCCAAAATTAGGGTAGATTGGGCATACTGTCCTAATTCCATTCATATAATTTCTGAGGGGGGGGGAGTTTGATTGATATATATCTATATCATTTGTTCATTAAAATCTCTAGTTCCTTTGTATTAACTCCACCCCATATCGGTGAGGCATATAGGGCACTAGTATCTCTGAGGCATATAGGGCACTAGTTTTAACTGTTGCATTTAATACTTTTAATACCCTTGTAATTGTACATTTTTCTAATTTGTTGTTGAAAATCCTAAATGCATTGTAGGCTGAATTAAGTTTATTCTAAGTGTATGAAATATGTTCTTTCCATGTGTTGTTATATGAAAATCTCACTCCTAGATAGTTGTAAGACTTAACAATTTATATTTTGTTATTGTTAATCCAAAGATTGGGAGAATATATGCTTTTTTTACCAAATGTTATCTTGCTTTTTCCCATATTAGTTTTTAAATCATGATCTTTGCATAAAGTAGCAAAGTGATTCAACTTTCTTTGTGGTCATAAAGCTGATGTCGATAACAGAACTAGATTGTCAGCATAGGTCAGGCAAGAAACTCTTTCATCCATTACTTTTGGTGAATGGAATTCTGTGTCATTAAGACTTTGTATGAATACACACACACACACACATATATATATATATATATATATATATATATATATATATATATATATTAAACAGTGTTGCCACCAGAATACATCCCTAGTGTGCACTGAGGTCAGTGGTAAATTTAGTTGTGGTACAACCTTCCTGATTGTATCTAACTTTGGACCATGTGTTTTCACAAAGTCTTATTATTGTATCCAAAATCTCAGGGTCTAAGCTGTACTCTTGTAGTTTATCCCAAACTATGATATGACTTATACTAACAAAGACTGAAGAGAAGTCTGTGAAACAGCAGTAGAGCTTACTTCTTTTTGATACATATTTCCATATAAAATGATTTAGTACATAACAATGTGTAGTTGTCAATCTGCTGTTTCTAAATCCATTTTGTAGGTCTCTAATTATGGATTGTTCATCTAGCCAATAAGTTAATCTATTCAATATGATCTTGCAAAACATTTTTTGGGACACATCTATTAGGCTGATCAGCCTGTACATTTTTGGATCCAAAGGATCTCCTTTTTTAAATAAGGGAAATATTACACTACCACCCCAACTTTGTGGGAAATCAGAACCTTGCGCAAAGGTATTAAAGAGTATCTTAAGGCTAGGTAGCCACAAATCAGCAAATGTTTAATAAATGTCACCTATGATTAGATCAGGACCTGGTGCTTTGTTAGAAGCCAGGGACTGCAAAGCATTGTATATTTCCTCTTGCTGAATACATATAGGAACTGGATATGTTCTTGTTTCTTTATTCATTTTGATTTGATTAGTTCTAAGTTCTTCTTTCTTAGAAAAATATAGTGTAGAAAATTATTCTGTCCATGCATTTGGAGGAAGATATACTTCAAGGCCCGTGGAACAGTTATTATATCCTTGGCTTATCAATTTCCAAAAGGCTTTATAGCCTCTACTTAAAATTGCCTTCCTTGATTTTTCCCATAAATAACAGTTGAATTTATAGCTCTCCCTCTCTATGATTTTTTATATTCTTTCCTATCCTTATTTATGCTTTTGTTGTGAATTTTATTTGTAAAATTTGCACGTTTATGTTCCGTTATGATTGAGTTTAATTTTTGCTTTGCTTTCCACATGTTTGATTAAGCCATGTTTTATTGAATTTAGTTGTTTTCTTTATTGTATTAGCTGTACATATTGGTTTTATCATAAAATGTATTTCTTACCACATATCAATTACCTTATTTTCACTAATACCCTCTATTATTTTAGTTCTTATACCATTGAGCAATTCTGTATCGAATAGCTGACTAAATTAATAGTATTAGTTTGCCATTTTATTATCTTTTGATTTATAATTTCTATACCTTTATCTGCTTGTTCTAAACTGTTTACCTTATTTGTATATGCCAGTTTAACCTTGATTTCCAATGGGCTGTGAGCTGACTCAGAGCATTCTAATATTTGCAGGTCTATAAATTTTGTTGCCTCCAAGTTAGTCTAAACTAAATCTATCACCGATGATCCCTTTGGACCTATATTTCCCTTCCGATCTCCAGGAAGATGGCTATTCATTAGACTACAGTAGAATTCAGTCATAGGTCCATTCAGTTCTTTCCCCCAACTATTGATCTTTCCATCACATGACTTCCTATGGTATTTAACCTTTGGGTTAACTAATGACAGATATTGACTAAGTTCATCTTCAATTCCTACAATATTTGATTTTACAGGGAGTCTGGCATTGAAGTTCCCAACAAAAATAGTGGCTATATTTCCTAAAATATTTTCCAATAAGTGTTTTAAATCAATAAGTATATCTCATTGATTCTCTTTTCTAGGGGGAAGGTATACATTTGTAATTATTATTACAGAGAATCTATTTACCAATCTGAGTACTTGGATTTTATTTGTCTGGGTATTAAATACATATACTTTATAATCCAATATGGTTTTTATATAAATTGCCAGCCCTCCTTTGTGTCGACCATATTTCTTATCTTTGATGGCTGGTATTAGATAGTTAGAATAACCTGGTATTAAAGGCAATGTGCTATTTGAGCACCAGGTTTGTCGAATACAAATTTTGTCATAAGTCATTAAAAACTCTCTGACTTCTAGGTCAGCTAGCCTAATATGTATACCTTCAATGTTCCAGGAGACTATACTAACCATTCCCATTATCAATTCCTTATTATTATTATCATTGCTTTTCTTATATTGTTACCCATCTTTTGATTATGTGCCTCCTCTTGTCAGTCTTGCTCAAGATGTCTTAATAACAGAAAGCTATATCTTCTAATAATGGCTTCTCCGTCTATAGTTTGGTTGATCATGTTTCCTCCATTTTGTTGATTTAATATTATTGTTTTTGTTTGATCTTCTTTATTCTGATTTGTCTGACTGAAAATTTGAGGAGCCACTATAAAAATGCCCAGACTATCTGCTACAGCAGCTGCATCCAATAACGTATTGGCCATCTGTGAATTTTTAAAAGTATTATCTATTTGAGGAGAATCACAGCAACGTTTGTGGATTTTAAGTGAGTCAAATTTCTAGTAATATTTATATGATAGAATCATGAAAAAAAGGACAGAATTTCATTCCTTACAGTGCCCATTGTGTCTCCCCTTTCTGTTTCCTAGTCAAAGATTGACACCGTTCCCTTCCCATAGTGTTGTCAAAAAAAGTATTTCAAGCATTAGACAAGCTAATATCAGATTTCCTGTGGGACGGACGGAAACCTAGATGGGGTGCTAATAAATTATGGGCACATTGGTCACGGGATGGCTTTGGGCTTCCCTGGTTTTGGGGGTACCACTGGTCCTTCCTAGCTGCCCAGGCAGTTAAATGGTTTGTTCCAGCTTCTGGTATTTCACCACCGTGGTTACAGTTAGAGAAACAGATCTGTCTGTCTTTTCCCCTTAGTCTACTCTTAACTAATGCTGTTATACCCCTGGACAAACTTACCCCAGTCATGGACGCTACAAGAAAAGCCTGGTTTCATCTTATGAAGTCCACTGGGACGTTGAAGTAGGGTGCCATGTTACCCTTTAGGTACTTGGAACTCTGGCACAACCCACTCATTGGGGTGGACAACAAACCCCTGACTTGGACCTCATGGGAAGGGAAAGGGATTCATACTGTGCAAGACCTCTATTTATCAAACTCTAGTACCTTAATGTCCTTTGAACAACTGCTTGCACATTTTTTGTTAAAGTCACAGGACTTTTGGAGGTTCTTGCAACTTCGCAATGCAGTGCAGGCCATTGACTGGTCGAGTAAAGGGGAATTGAATTGGTATTGGCTGTCCTCGCTACACCTAAAACCTTCCTTTTGCAGGCTAGCGGGTAGGTTCTAGAGTACCTGGCGGGAGGCGCAATCGGATCACATGGAGTCATGCAGACCGGCATGGGGCATTGAAGTTGGTAGTCATATTGGCCCAGAGACTTGAATATCTGGCCCCTTACCTGCCAAAATGTGCATGTTTACTTTCCTCTGAATATTTTTAATTTCTGTTTTTCATTTTTTTAATGTTTTGCTAGCATGTAGTGCTAAGAGTTATAGGAATTCTTAGTTTTCCTGGCTGCACTGAAGCCTCGACCCCATCCCTACTTTAAAAAAAATGTTTTTAAATATTTATAATTTTGTTTGTTATTTTTTTTGCTAACACATAGTGCTATTAGCTATAGGAATTCTTTGTTTCCTTCGCTAAGTTCAAGGCCCCCCCACCATAGTCCCAAATTTTTTTTGTAACTATATTTACGTTTCTCAAGTTTCAATTTTTTTTGTTTTTACTTTTAGTGCTAAGCTTTACCATAACAGCTGCTGTCCAATGGCACCATCATTCTAATGTGCCCTCAGACTGCTGCCCATTCAATGCTGCCTAAGGTGGCCATTGTCATCCTTTGCCAGTGCTGTGCCAATGTTTTAGATGGCATCACAGGTGTGATTTAAGTAGCATTGACTGTTTGTAAGCATATAAGGCTGAGGTTGAGTAGTGATGAGACAGGTGGCATCTGCACATGCTCAAATTGAGCATGCTGGCGATGACATGGTAAAGTTGTTGTATTATCTTCTGCAGGACTTGAGATGTCAGGGTGTGTGCAAATCCTTTCCTTGTTGGTGACATCTGGTACAACAACCTACAAAAGACAGGGCTATCCTAGATCTTGTACTGACTAACAGGGAAAGGATCACAACTCTCCAGATAGAAGATTACCTTGGAGCCAGTGACCATCACATGGTATTGTTCAATTTTGCCACTAGAACTAAATCATCCCATTCCAAGGCATAAATATGGGACTTCAGAGGAGCTGACTTTGATAAGATGACCAATAGAGTTAAGATAGCCCTGGCAAGAAGAAATACCAGTGAGGGGGTATAGGCAAAGTGGGCAAGCATTAAGGATGCAATACTTAAAGCAACATCCCATTGTGTTAGAGAGAAAAGCAAGAGCAAAAGAAGGAGGAAACTACTTTGGTTCTTAAAAATAGTAGCAGAAAAGGTCAGAACCAAAAGGCTGGCCTTCAGGAAATATAAAGGAATGCAGTAGGATGAAGATAGGGAGGCATACCAAACTTCCCTACGGGAAGCAGGGAAGGCAGTAAGACAGGCAAAGGCCAAAACCAAGAAAACACTAGCACGAACAGTAAAAGAAGGAGACAAGACTTTCTATAGGTACATTAGTGAAAGGAGAAAGTCCAGAGGGAGTATTGCTAAGATCAAAGGGGATAAGGGAGACTGTGTGGAGCAGGATCAAGGAAAACCATCTATCCTAAATAGATACTTCTGCTCAGTATTTACTGAGGAAAAGGTAGGGCAGGACCCACAGCTCAGCACCATGGACACGGGGGGGGGAGGTGTGCACTAGTCCCTTCACAAACGAAAGGGTCCTACAAGAGCTCACTAAGCTCAGGGTAGACAAGGCAATGGGACCTGATGGCATACATCCCAGGGTACTAAAGGAGCTAACGGTGGAACTATCAGAGCCATTTGCAGAACTGTTTAGTGAGTCTCTGAGCACAGGAGAGGTCCCAGAAGACTGGAGAAAGGCTTACATGATCCCACTCCACAAGAGTGGTAGCAGGGAGGAGACAGGGAACTACAAACCAGTCAGACTAACCTCAGTAGTGGGCAAGATTATGGAGGCACTCCTTAAGGAAAAGATAGTGCAACACCTGGAATTCATAGGAGCACAGGATCCAATACAGCATGGGTTTACAACAGGAAGATCCTGTCAAACTAATCTCATTGATTTCTTTGACTGGGTAACCAGAGTGGTGGACCAAGGCAGTTGACGTCGCCTACCTTGACTTCAGCAAAGCTTCCTATACTGTTCAACATAGAAGATTAATTAACAAGCTGGGCAGGCTCGGTGTGGGTCAGAAGGTGGCCAAGTGGGTGGCAAACTGGTTGGCGGGCAGAAAACAGAGAGTGGTGGTAAATGGTATACAGTCAGAAGAGATGCAAGTCACAAGTGGGGTACCTCAGGGATCAGTTCTGGGGCCAGTCCTCTTCAATATCTTCATTGGTGACATTGCAATGTTCCTAATGGTGTCCAGCATTTCTTTTAACTGTGCATGCTGCTCGAACACATAACTCACCACCAGATTCAGTGCATGTGCAAAGCAAGGTGCATTGCAGAAACCCCTGTCATTCGTGTCCTTCAGCATGTTACTCCCATTGTCTGTCACAGAACTTTCCACCTTCATTTTTATTTTTTTTTTATTTTTTTTTTATCTTTTGGTAGCCAGGTAAGGCCAGCTAGGCACAAGTGCCTGTTTTCAGGAATGACCTGGGAGCACTGAGCGGTTAAGTGAGTTCCTCAGAGTCACACAGTATGTAAGTGCAGGTTGTGGGAATCAAACCCCAGATCTGCTGGATGTATCAGACTCATTCACAGCTCATTACTCAAACCACTAGGCTATACTGCCAGGCCTCATGTTGTGAGGGTATATCCACATGTCCAGCATTGATTGTATGAAGTGCAGAATGTTCTCCCCACTGTGTTAGCCCTCCATGACCAACACATTAAGTAAGGCACCCCTATAGCACTGTCCCTCTGTGCGGCTGTCTGCTTCATGATAACTTCTGCAGGGGCTGGTGTTGGTGGTGGAGGTGGGACAGCACAGGTGCTGCTGGTGCCTGATACAACCCAATAAGTAGTGAGACTCAGGAAGTTTTGGTTTGCAGTAATGCTGCAGATGTCACTAGTGAAAGGCACATATCCTCCCTCTACCTGCCTCAGAAGGGTCACTATCTGCATGCATATAGCCCAAGGCGCTGGAATTCTACAGTTCTGCAGTTGCAGAATTTGCATCATGCTGCAGAATATATATATATATATATATATATATATATATATATATATATATATATAGTGCCACAGAATTCATTGTTTTTGGTGAATTTTCATATAAATATACTGTTTTTTCATAGTGTCAGGCTTTCTTTCCCAGCTCATTTATCCTGAAGCCCCTCCTCTATGCTCAGCATATGATGTAATTGATGACATCACATCATATTTAGCCAATGACAGGCCTGCATACTGCCAGAGAAATGAATAAATCATGCTGCAGAAATCAAAAAATGCTGCCGTAGAAGTCAAGGAGCCTTGCCTTAGAAATCAGAAAATTCTGCCGCAGAACAGCAGAGGCCCTGATATAACCTCATACATTGCAGTGAGAACATGCTGAGAAAACTTGAAGTGTGATGGAATGCTATATTTGGGATTCAGCTCATATAAGAGTCTTCAAAAGCCAGTGTCTTCCACCATGGAGAATGGCTGCAGATCAAGCGCCATCATCTCATCTATCAATTAAGTGATACCGAGGTCCCATCTGCCTGGATTGGTGGTAGTTCAGGTGGATGTTAAAGATCCCATGGCACTTATCGAAAAGAGTAGGGGAATTTCCCCGGTGTCCTGGCCAAATTTCCCTCATTCACTAAAAATACCACCAACAGCTTAATCTGGTTCAAGGTCAGTTGGAATTCATCTGTATCCCCCTCCCCCCGGGTCGTGCCTGAAAATAGGCAGGATTTGTCTAGTGCACTTACCCGGTCAACAAAAACTAAATAAATAAATAAAAATACAGCATCTGGATGAGTAGGCGGCATGTTCATCATGAAGACTAAGGTGCAGTTGAATAAAGTGTTTCACAAGACTTTTTGAGAGACCGGGCTCCGGCTCCCACAGGCAGGTCAGGCATGGCACACATTGCCTGTCACGAACACTAAGCTGCAATTGGATGAAGTGTTTCACAAGATTTTGGGTGGGGAGTCAGGCAAGATGGAGCCTGGTGGCACCTAGTCCCTGACCCAGCAACACAACCACAAGCTACCCACAAACAATCACCAACAGTACAGTTTGATAAAGTTAAGATCTGGGGGTTAGGCACCCATCCAGTCAAGAAAAGTACCAAACATGTTGGTTTGGAAGACTTGAGTACAATAACAGCACAACTGGAGTACAGCAGTGCAACCAAAAGCTTGCCTTCACAACACTCTTCTTTTTCTCCTTCTCGTTCCCTGCCTAAAAAAATCTGATCCTGAATGGCAGTGGCAGCTTTAGCTCCAAGAAAATGCTTTTAGTGTCTGAACAAATCAATTTGGCAAACTTTTTCTAACCAAAAGACAGCACAGCACACTAGAGAGAGAGAGAGCACACACAGCAATGTCACCAGAGTGGCAATGGCACAGAGAGCTGTAGAACACAGAAACAAAGAAAAATGTACTTTGACAGCAGATAAGGACCGCATGGCTCACCCAGTCTGCCCATTTCTCTACCTATTGGATAAGCTACAGATCTTAGTTAACCAACAGCCTACTTCGTCCTAACCACCACCAGAACTGTCTTATGTCTGTCCCATGCATTCCTGAATTCCCCCACTGTTTTTGACCTCATGATCTCTTCAGGAAGACCGTTTCATGTGTCCACCACCCTCTCTGTGAAAAAATACTGACTCACATTGCCCCTGAGTCATTCCCCTCTATCTTCAAATTGTGCCTCCTTGTTCTTGCACATCTCTTTTTCTGAAAGATGTTACCCTCTTGGACTTTGTTGATTCCCTTGAGGTACTTGAAAGTTTCTATCATGACCCCCACCCTCTCAATTTTGCTGAGATTCCGCATCCCTAATTGGTTGCTGAAGGTCAGGTGGCTGCCCTAAAGTGCTACATGTGCTCAGCATAATAGAGCTGCATCACGCCCACTGAAGAGCCAAAGGAAATATGGCAATAACTCTAAACCCCCTTTATAGAGCAGCCTCACAGCATTATGCCTCTTCGCTGGATAAACTGGCTGTTTAAAGAAGGAGGCATAAGATCGTGATTGTGGCCCATTCCCTGTCTGGTCTGTTTTGTTGTTTGTGTTTTCCCTTTGGTCAGTGTCAATCAAGTCATCTGGTTCTGAAATGTCACTCAGTGTATCTTCAGGACCAACTTTTTTTGCATGCAATACATTCGTTTGTTTGAGGTTCAAGGTTGAATTCTGTGTTAGTTCTAGTTCCTGTGGGATTATTGAAACAGCTGTAGCCTCTTGTGTAGTTTCCTCATTCTCTTTTTGATTTCTTTTTGCGGTTTCAAATGTTTTTGGGGCTTCATTGCTTTTCAGCACCATTTATAAGTTAACCCCTGGTATTTTGATGGGTGCAAAGCCTGATGTCCACTGCCCCAAGGCTGGAGAGTGCACCCAGCCTGCAGCCCTTAATGAATATTCTATGGACCAGAATTCATCATTCTCTTCTCCCACATCTACCCAAGAAGTTTTAACAGGCATTGTGTTCTTTACTAAGTTTTGCTTCAGTTTGGCAATAAATGGAAATACTATCTTGATTTCCTGAATTAGTCTGAAAAATTACCTTCTCACCAGCAGGTAACCCTTCAGCTTCCATCTCTGTCTGGTTATTCTGGGATGGACCTTGACAACTCCTGCCAGCTGCCGGATGTTTGCCCTGCTGTCCTGTAACAATTGTCGCTTTTGCTGTATCTAGCACTATACTCAGTTCATTCTTCTTTTTCTGGTAGACATCCTCCATTTCCATCAATAGCATGGTTAAACCTCCACTGTTTGAGGTATCTCTTTTGTCTGTGCTGCTTCTCCTGCAACTGGTTTTAGAGCCAATAAGTCATTTGTTCCATTCCGAATCACCACTTCCTCAGTTCTTTCAGCCATTTGGTTGACGAGTCCTTCTGCATCATGGAAAACTTCTGCTTCTCCTGCTCCCTCCGCTGAGAAAGCATCCTTCTCCACAGCCATCCTCATGTGCTTCTCCATCGCAAGTAGTGGAGCAAGGAATCAGCATCCTTAAAGGGCCAGCAACTCCCCTACTGGTGAGTAGGAGATTTTTTTATTAATAGAATAATATAACAATAAAGAAATTCATACATTCATGTTTCTGTTAATACTTTTGTTAAAACTTGTATATTGCTGAAAATGGATCCTTGTCATACAGACCTCATCCCATATGTACAAACTTTATCTCTCTATCTTCTGTATTTTCTGCCATTTACACCCCTTAAATCTACCCTCTCTTCATTTTATCCTAACTACGCCTTCTCCCTTACACTTATCATCTCATTGCGCCTGCAATTAAGTTACTGAGATTAACTTATTCTTCCTTTTCCTCAGAGGAAATGACCCTATTTTAATAAAACTTGATTTATACATACTATTGTAATTGCCCTCTTCAAATTACTTCTATACTTTCAGGTTACACCTTCAAAAACTAAAATAGGAAAAGACCACCACCAACTATTAATTACTGCTCTTGGCAATCTACACTGTTCATGTTTATACACTGGGGGTGGGATATTCAGAAGGGTTGCGCATGGCGCAACACAGTTGCACCATGTGCAACCCACTGATGCACCCCAGCATGATATTCAAAAGGGGAATGTGCGTGGCACAAATCCCGATGCGTCGGAGTGCATCAGTAATGTATGCGGCACAAGTAGGGGGGCGTGCCTATGCATACGCCACACATCCTGATATTCAGCCAGGGATGTGCTGAGCAGATGCAGGCACAACTCGTACCTGCGCCGCACACAGTTGAGCAAAAAAATAGAAGGAGCAAGAGCTGGCCACCCACAGGTGAGCTGCCATATTGAAAGGTGGAACACGGCAGCTGCCAGCTGTGGGTGGCCCCCCGAGCTCCAGCAGTACCTTTGTGGTGTGCCCCCCATGCTCGATCAGGGGCATTAGTATTAAAATACAGGTCCAATATTCCTGGTGGTCCAGTGGACTGCATCCAGCCCGATTGTGGGCATCAGTTATAAATATATTAAAAATCAATCCATCCCTGGTGGTCCAGTGGTACCCCCTCCCCACCCACCCACTGAACCCCACCACCCTGCTCCTCCTGGTCAGTGGTGGGCAGAAGCTCCCCACCTGCAAGCCACTCCGCCACCCGCTGACTGACTGCGTACAGTAGAACTGTACGCCCATTGGTCCACAGCTTCGGCCAATGGGCATGCAGCCCATACCTTACTACACAGTCCAGAAATGTGAATGGGATCTGCTTGGAAGGTAAGTAGGCTGCAAGTACTCTGCACAGAACCAAACTACATAATCTTGCACATGACAAGGTAGTCCTTAAAACCAATAGAAAATTGCTATCTAAGTTGGTCTCAGAATTCCCCCTGAACCAGTCAGTTGCCCTTCCTGTACTGTATCCTGAGTTCTCCAGCCCAGGTTGCAGAAATTGCACAGCCTGGCTCTGAAGTGAGTACTGGACATTTACCTGTACTGGATAAAGGATGTCAGGTTACAGATCACTCAGCTTTTAGTTAACTCTGGTGAGGTAGTCATAGGTAAACCAGCACCCAAGCAACACTATCTCACTGGATGGTCTCTTTCACACAGTTTTGTTATGAAAAAGCTGGACAAATACCACCCAGAGGCCTAAGGCCACATTCCACAAGGGGCACCTCTGTGGCATCCATGGGGGGAATGTCACTACAGGACATTGGCAAAGCAGCTACATGGAAAACAGTACACACTTTCGCAAGACACCATTGTCTGAACATACAGTCCAGAAAGGATGCCAGTTTTGGAACTGCCGTCTTGCTGAACCTCTTTCCCAAATAGGTTCTGGACCAAGCCTCCCAAGATACTATTGCAGAGTCTGCTAAGTGTAAACATTAAGTGAGATATTCCTGGGATTAAAAGAGAAACAAAAATGCTCACTGTAATAGTGTTGTTTCTTCTCATGGATCTCTTATTATGTTTACATTCCCTAACCCTGCCTATCCTTCCAGAACCTGACAACAGCTTCACATAAGAATCAACTAATTCCATTAAGGCTGCTTGAGCATTAATACTGCAGTTCCTTGACAATTGTAAAATGTGGTCAGTAGTGTTGCTCAGATAGTATCCTAAAAAAATCAGGATACCAACAGATATGTCCAATTTGGCCAGATAGTTGCTGTGGTAGGATAGTAGTGCTATCTGACCGTGGATCCTACCAGCTAGAATACCTGGATCCTAACCAGGCTCCATCACTATCTGGCCCCAGATCCTAACTATCTGCCCTGGGATCTATGGATCCTAACAGGATCCATCACAATCTGGCCCTGGATCCTAATTATCTGCTCTAGGATCTGTGGATCCTAAGCAGGATATCTGGATCCTAACCAGGATCCATCACTATCTGGCCCCAGATCCTAACTATCTGCCCTGGGATTCATGGATCCTAACCAGGATCCATCACTATCTGGCCCTGGATCCTAATTATCTGCTCTAGGATCTGCAGATCCTAAGCAGGATACCTGGATCCTAACCAAGATCCATCACTATCTGGCCCCAGATCCTAACTATCTGCCCTGGGATCCGTGGATCCTAACCAGGATCCATCACTATCTGGCCCTGGATCCTAATTATCTGCTCTAGGATGTGTGGATCCTAAGCAGGGTACTTTTATTTATTTGAAGAATCAGATTTACAACCTTTGAGCCAGGGGCTCATTTACAAAGGTACCTCATCACATAGAGGACATACAGTGAGACATATTTATAGTGATTCAGTACAGAGAATGATAAACAGTAACAGTTGTTTTCATACAATGAACAAATTGAAACAATTTAAGTGACAGCAATTAGCAACTGCAGGTAATCAGGCAGAGGGATAGGATGCCAAGGGGGAGATTTGGGGGGTGGTGAGGTGGAAGTTCAGCCCAGTGGACATTGTCAGGTGCTGAGAGATAGTAGTGAGGCACCATTTAGAGACAGGAGCAGTTGCAGGTGATAACTGGTTCGGCAGGGCAGTTTTGAAGGTGGCGATTTTTGAGGCATTGGAGATGGTTGCAGGGAGAGTGTTAAACCAGGTCAGGGCTCTGTAGTAGAATGACCTCTGCGGTCAGGTGGTCCTCGCTCTTGGAACCAGAAAAGTGGCCTTGTTGGCAGTTTGGGTTGAGACAGTGGAAGGGGTATGATGGATGGAGGCAGTCACTCCAGGTGGGGAGAGTCCAAGTAGAATTTTCTTAGTTAGAAGGCATGTTTGGTATTGGATTCGTTCATCAAGGCTAAGGAGCTTGGCCTTGTCATAGAGTTGACATGTGTGAGTGAGCCTAGAGGCACCAGTTATTAGTCTGCAAGTCTTGTTTAGGGTGAGGCAAATCTTGTTGAGGGCTGTGGTGTTGGCAGCACCATATACCAGCAGGCCATAATCCACAAGGGACAGTACTGAAGATGTAATGGCAAGCTGGAGAGCATCAGATGGCTGGCAGTCCTTGTGGCAGTAGAGAATGCCAAGCCAAGTGTTAATGGTGGATGCAAGGGCATTAATGTGGGTGTGAAAGGTGTGGGCTGAGTCAAAGGTGATCCCAAGGTATTTGTAGGAGTAGACTTGTTCTAGCAGTTGTCAGGTGCTAGGGAGGATAAGAAGTGAGATGTTGCAAGCTTTGTTTTGGGGGTAGACGAAGAGCATTGTCTTTTTTTTTTTTTTGAGGTTAATGATGAGTCTGCGCTCTTTAAACCAGTTTTCGGCATCATCAAAAGAGTGTTGGAGAGAGTCCTGGAGGGAGGTAGGATTTTGTTGGGTGGCAAAGATTATGGCATTGTCAGCATATATATGAATCTTGCCGGAGCAGGCACTAGGCCGGGTGTTTAGAAAGAGACTAAAAAGTAGGGGGCCCAGGATGGAGCCCTGAGGTACCCCTGAGTGGATATGATGGATTTCAAAGAGTGTCCCATTGATTTTGATGCACTGGGAGCAAGCTGATAGGTAACTTGAGCACCAGGCGAGGGGTCCTAACCAGGATCCATCACTATCTGACCCTGGATCCTGCATCTGTCTTAAGCAGGATATCTGGTAGGATCCAAGTCAGGATACCAGCACTATCTGACAGATAGTGGTAGGATTCACAAAAGCACTATCTGAGCAACACTAGTGGTCAGGTAACTACTTTCATTGTTCTTAAATATTTTCAAAATGTCTGGTGTTTTTAAAATTCTATTAAAAAAATGGAAATTTTGGTAGCCAGTTAACTAGTACCAATAGTCACAGTTCCCTCTAGCTATGGAAACAAATCTGAGGTAACTTCCTAGAGTGGGGAGTGACATCATTGCAGAATTTGAACTTTAGTTCTAAATTCTAATTTGCATAAAGTTCTATCTTTGGGGCATATGTCTGAGCTGCGAAGCAATGCTAAGTGTAAACATAGTGAGGGATCCCCGAGAAGAAAAAAACATGCCCAGTGGTGCTGAGGGCTGAGGCACTGGACACCACACCTCACTGGTGACCTGGGTTCAGAAATGGAATCGGGTAACTCAGGGGTCAGAAGGAGTGAGGAAGGATTGAGCAGCCAAAGACAGCTCTCCTTCCACTTGGGGAGGGAGAACAATGCTGCGCAGTGTAGACTGACACCCAATGGTGGCTGGGTGTTGGCACAGGTGCACAGCCAGAATGGGGTGGGACCACATTCAAGGTTCTCTTCTGCACAGCTCTTGCAGGTTTGATAGTGTTCATTTCTCATATGGTCCAGACATAATGTCTTCTATTTACTCTTGCTTGTAACAAAAAAATAAACTGGTGGAATATACAGTCCCCTTTTGTATATCCTGTTCTATGACTGGACAGATAATGTTTATACTGACAAAACTGTTTCAAATTCCATTCACTGCCTCCAGTTTGTGATGGGATGATCTCTCCCAGGCTTAGCCTATACACTGTTACCAGCTTCTCAAACCCTTCAGGCACCTGCAAGGGTACCTCAGCAACTGCCACCACTTAGCATAGACACTCTCTCAGGGTATCTCTAGGTCTGAATCCCGCCGGAGCCCCTGCCCACACAGTATAGTACTCCTTATCAAAGGACAAATGACCCACCCCTCACTGTTACAGCTGAGAACACCTCACTTTGGAAACAAAATGTGATCTTCAGAGACAAAAACAGTTTTTGTCAGTTCTAACCCAGTTATAGCCCACTTATCTACCCCAAAGGAGTCAGTCATGGAAGTATTAAGTATATAAAAAAGTATAGGGAACAGTACATCTGCAGGGATAAAAAGAAAATGTTGTGAGCAGTAAAAAAAATAAACAGAAAAAATGTTACTAATCCAACTTTCCCAAAGTAGAAAGAGCTTACCACACAGGTTATCTTGGTGAATGAGGGCAATTTTGAATCTTGGATGATAATTGTTCAGAGCCCTAAATCTAGCTAATTTGTTTCTCACAAAACTCAGGTGAACAAGGTTCCCCAAAAAACAGTCTTCACCCACTTCTGCACACATGACCTATGACATCACTTCCAGGCCACTTCTTTGTGTTTTGAGAAACCAGTCTGATGCCATCAGGGATTTGCATATTCTAAAGAACATTTCCTTTGTCCTACTTCCACAGCAGAAGTGACGACTGCTTCAGCCATTAGTCAGGGCACTTCTGGTAACACGAAACATGATACAGTTGTTTTGACTTCCAACTTTCCCATTAACTGGCCAGGGGATCCCAGTACAGGACACAGTGACTGTAATCACTCTCCAGTGTCATCTGGCATGCCCCTGGCAACTAATTGTACTGTACTGCATTTCATTTCCACTCACAAATACATTCAAACTTTTAAATAAATAAATAAATAAACTTATCAACACAGCTAGGAGGAAATAAAAAGAATATAGTACAAATTATATGGCAAGCTGTCACATGCATTTTTTGTCCTTTTGTACATTTTTATTATCTTTTTGACCAGCCCCAGTTCTCCTTTATGTAATTGAGCTTTGCCCTAGGGCTACAGTCAATCCTTAGTTTTATCTAGTTTATTATAGCAGTTAATTGAATGCACTTAATTTCATGATGTGTGTATCTTATGTACGCCACTATTGTATTTTGTCATTGTTGCTTGGTACCCTATGTTCCCTCTCCCCTATGAAACACCTGGAAACAAGCCTTGGATCAGTGTGCCTTTCCTGGTAAACAAATTTCAAATAAATAAACAAAATCTCACAGATCCTCTAAATGTAATCTATGCAGCTTGAAGGTATCCCGCTGTCCTTTGCAGCTGATGCCAAGGCCACAGGCAAGCCAGAGAAGATTCAATGTGCTATAATGACTCTTGGAGCTTTACAAATCTCCATTATGCCGGGCTCCAGACCTGCTGTACTCTGAAGACTATATACAGGTCATGTGACCAGTATATACAGTAGCCTCAGGACTAAAGTAGTAGCAGTGGCCATCATAGTGGAGTTTTTTAGTACTTCAAGACTTATTACAGTACATAGAGTCTCCCGTAGCTTATCCCCAGTGATGAGATCAGTTGCTGGGGATTACTGAATGCTGCTGAGTGGCTTTTTTTCATTTAGGACTGGGGAAGGCAGGATCAATCAGAACAACAATAAAAGCAGTAGCAGTTATTTTCTTGCACTGAAAGAGTAAAAGGGGGCAGCCCGCACACAATAGCTTTAGGTACAGGGTGGACAAGGTGGAGGTTATTTAAACATGTTTGATAATACAAATAAAATACCAAAAACAGTGGATTTCAGCTGGTTCCGTCATTTAATAGTGATTTTAAAGGGATGATGTAGGACTCAAGTAACTGCATTTGTCCTTAATGACTTAAACAGAGAGCTGGCAGCCTCTAAATATAGAATTTAGATCTGTTTTCTTCAGTTATAAAGAACTTCAGACTCTTACACTGTTTAAAAAGAAATTGGTACCAGCATGACATGCATGCTGGCAGAGACAACATGATCCGCAGGACTCAGTGATAAAATGTGACATTTTGCTGCAGCTAGAAAAGGTAAATATTGGTAGAGTAGTTTCTATTTATTCTGTTTGTGATTGATTGACTTGATTTTTGTTTTTCTGGTAATAAAGTGAGATTTTTTTTATTTTTGTTTTTGAACTTCTTTTATTAAAGTTTCCCAATGGAAAATAACCACTGCCAACTCCTAACACAGAGGATGGTAAGGACATAGACTGATACATTCAGAAAAGAAATAATGCTAATATAACCAGTATGAGCCAATACCAAGAAGAATATATTATGTTAAGGAGAAAAAAAAAAGGATCCAGTAGAACACCATAATAGGCTTTGCACTCACCTGTATATATTTTTTGCAGTAATTTTTATTTAATACATTATTACCAGTGCTTAACAACAAATGAAACTCCAAATGCAGATTTAAAAGCTCACAAAGTATTACAGTAACAGATGATACAGTACTGTAATCCAAAGAAAAGGATTACTTGTTACCAAATATGTAATGATGCAAATTGCCCTATGTTTGAAGAAATACACCACCATTTGTTTTCCTTTTGACTTTAAGAAGGGGCCCCACATTTCTTTTGTACTGTATGTAAACATTTTTTATTGAATTTCATCACCAAAATAACAAAATGAAGAACAACCATAACAAATAGAGCTAGTCAAAAAGAATCCACAAGCTGCGGTAAAAACAACCATACATAAGACATAGTCTGCAGAAAATATCAATACAGCCATCTAGAAAGATAACCAGGAAAAAAAAGTCATACACTGGCATCAGACAAGATACACAACAACTAAGGAGATCACATACTGTACATGGGTAAGGCAACATCTTCTCCGAAGTCTATAAAATTAGAATAAACAAGTACATAAATAAATAAACAACATTAAACTCCTGTCATTCTGCTTCTGGCATCCAAAACATTAGCTGCAACCACCAGCGTGATGAACAGTAATCTATCCTTGTGAACTCAGCCCACTATAACTCAACCAAGGGTACCAAGTTTGATAGAATTTTGAGAGTGACCACCTTCTACAACACATCACTTGCTGGTAGGCAACTGTTTGAGACACAATATGCAGCCAATGCAAGAGAGAAGGGAGGGAAGTAGTCCACCAGCAAATAAGGAGGAGCCTTTTAGCTCCAAGGCTGCAATATGTATGACAGCTTTAAATTTCGAGGCTTGTGTATCCAGCAGCGAAGAGTCACCTAAAATCCATAGGTGGAGGGAGTGGGGTAACGTAAAGTCCATAATCTGCTCTAAGTTTTTACAATGATCTCCCTACACCACCCACTTATTTCATATTTATAGAGTGGAGCTATGATTGCAGATATAAATAAAATGATACCAGATATGCTGAATGATATTAAAGACCCAGAGACAGTGCTTCTCCATGTAGGCACAGATGATTTAGCAAGATTTGATGTGAACAAAGTTACTAGTGACACTGAGACTATCTGCAACACTCTTCAGTGGTTTAATAGTAACATCATATTTTCTGAGGTACTCCAAGTCCCTAAAGCCAGTTGGGCAAGAACCAGAAAAGTTAAACAATATAATAACTGGTTAAGACACTGGTGCCTGGGTAACAATATAAAGGTAGTGAAGACCTGGGAAGTATTTAACAACAGAAATTACTTGTTTGGATATGATGGTCTACACCTTAACAAAAAAGGTTCAAGAGTGGTAGGGAATCTGTTTCATAATGAGGTCAAGTCCAAACACACAGGACAAAAAAACTGACTTCCTGGGGCAAGGGGACAGAGAGTGCCAGCATGGAAAGTCACCCACAAGAAAGGTTGATAGATCAGTAAAAGGGGAACTATCAGTCCTACTCATCAATGCCAGAAGCCTCAATGTTATCAAAAAGGCAGAATTAGAGATACTGCTTGCACAGCGGAAGGTAGATTTAGCAGTGGTTGTGGAGATCTGGTGAGCAGATACTGATTCCTAGATGACACACATACTGGGGTATTCTGTCTACTGTAAAGACATGGTAGGTAGATCTGGAGGTGGAGTTGCCCTGTATGTTAGGGAGTGATATTGTGCAAACATATTCCTGACATTTTAGATGAAGAGGTGCAATCTGAGGTACTCTGTGTTGATATTGTTAGGCATAACAACAAGAACCTAACTTTAGGTGTCTGCTATAGGCCTCCGAATATAGACCTACATAATAATATAAGACTGATTGAAAGTATTAACAAAAATATTAATACTAAGGAGAGCTTGATTGTAGGAGATTTCAATATACCAGGAGTGGACTGGGCAAAGGGTACTGCAGTAACCATAATTATATATGATGGCTGCATAGGACACGGCTTAACATAGAATGTTAACAGACCTATGAGAAATAATGCTGTTTCAGATTTGATCCTGACTGATAAGGAGGATGCAGTCAGAAACATAGAAATATTAGAACCTTTAATGTTCTGTGATCATAATGTGATACGCTTTAATATAATATCTGCCACAATACTGCTACAGGGCTGTACAACTGTTAAGGATTACATGAGAGCTGACTTCAGTAAAATCAGAAGTGATTTAAATACATGGCTATGGGATGAAAGAGACCAAGATTCAAAACATTTTTGGAAAAAATTAAGAATAAACTATTGGACTTGGAGGAGAAATATGTCCCGGTCAAAAAGATATATAATAGGCGTGGAAAAATACCCGTAAGGTACAATAAGAGTGTTAGAGATCACATAAAGACAAAAGGAAAGGGCATATAGGGCCTTGATTAGAGGAAATACAGCATACAATAAATATAAATACAGACAAGAGAATAAAATGTGTAAATATAGCATTAGGAAAGCAAAAAAAAAAGTTGAATTTTGCTTAGCACACATTAAGGATAACTGTAAGGAATTTAATGCTTATGTAAATAACAAATCAGTAGATAGGACAATGGTGCCCATCAAACTGGAAAATAGAGAATGCAATGACCCAGGGCTGATGTCTCATGAATTCAGTAAGCATTGTTGCTCTGTATTTGATAACAGTGGTAAGGGTAAAGCCCAAGACAGTGAAGCAAGGGTTATGAGCTGGGAGCAGGAGGAAAAACCCTGTTTTGAAATAACAGAGCAAGAAGTAAAAGCAATGCTAGACAGAACTGACCCAAGCAAATCTGCAGAACCAGATAAAGTGCACCCTAAGCTTCTAAAGGAAGTCAGCTCTTGGCTAGTCAAGCCCCTCTTGAAACTCTTTAACCTTTCATTAAGTACCAAGATAGTTCTGACAGACTGGAGAACAGCCATAGTAATCCCCATCTTCAAAAAGGGTAATAGGACCAATATGTCCAATTATAGACCAATTAGCCTTACAGCAATAATAGGTAAAATGTTGGAAACTATAATCAAGGACAGAATAGAACAAAACCTAACTGAGCTACATCACATAGATTATACTCAGCATGGGTTTAAAAAACATCATTCATGTACAACTAGTATGCTGGTGTTCTATGAGAGGGTTAGCAGACTTTTGGATATGAAAAAAATGGTTGACGTCATATTTCTGGACTACAACAAAGTGTTTGACAAGGTCCCCCATGATATCCTGGTTCAGAAACTGGATAACTTAGGCCTCCAGAGCCACCTACGTAGGTGGGTAAAATCATGACTTCAGGGCAGAACCCAGAAAGTGAGAATTAGGGGATGCTTTCCAGATGGGGATGAGGTGATGAATGAGGTACCACAGGGGTCGGTACTGGGCCCGGTGCTTTTCTCCACCTTCATTTCGGATATGAACAAAAATGTAGGTAGTATGTGCACCAAGTCTGCTGATGATGCTAAACTAGGAGCAGAGGTGGGGACCACAAATCAGATATTCTACAGCAAGACTGAGCTCAAGTGATAGAAGAGGGGTGCAAAACTGAAGGCTGCATTCATGTCAGGGACCGTTAACATCCGGTCGGTGCAAGGTTCTGCACCATTTCTTGCATCTACACTACCTACTCTGCTTAGCATTTAACAAGCAATGGATGGTAAAAAAAGGAAAGACAGAGGGTCATCGTCCTCAAGTGAGGGTTCCTTTATCCGATGTGGGCCGCCAGATAAATGGTTTAAAGTTGGTTCACTGAGCCCAGCTAAGGAGGGAGCTCAGGCAATGGTAGTCCCTTGGTCTGTGCATACCCCGCCATCAGCTACAGCAATACGTCAAGAGCTGAACCTGCCAGAGAAGGACCTGTTTAAAGTATCAAAGGAGACATATCTACCCCACTCACTTTCTATGGATACTAATGCACGTATTACTGGTAATCCAGGCATAGACTTTAACAGTCAAAAGCAAGAGCAAGGTCAATTATTGCAGCATATAGCTGACAATACACAGAATGCACTGCAAGCTGAGGGTTTCACCTCCCAAGTGTTGTTTGAGAGTATAGCTGAAAAGCTACCTGAAAAAATGGAAATAAAACAAATTAAACTAACTAAGGAGGGCAGGCGCAGATCACTGGTTATACCCATGAGCAGCAAATTCTTAAAGCCCTAAGCAGTATTGAATCTTAGACGGTTAAGATTGACCCCAAGTTTCTCAATATAGAATCAACCATACAAAACTTATGTATAAAAGCATCTAGCACAGAGGGGGAGGTGAAAGAAATAAAAGAGGATAATGTGCAACTACATAAAAGAATAGATAAACAAGAGCTCGAAATAAAATCTATTGCGGCTAATATATTAGCTACCATACTAGCCCAATCTACGCTCAATAAGAAAATTGAACCACTGGAAAATGCTAATCATTACAGAAATCTACGCTTTCTAGGTATTCCTAATACCTGGGATCGAGAATTTCCTGGAATGAGAGAAATGGTCAGAGAAATCTTGATACAAACATTTCAGTTACCGGAAGAGGACCCCCCACCCCCACCAATTCTAACAAAGG
This sequence comes from Neoceratodus forsteri, assembly GCA_016271365.2. Taxonomy (NCBI): domain Eukaryota; kingdom Metazoa; phylum Chordata; order Ceratodontiformes; family Ceratodontidae; genus Neoceratodus; species Neoceratodus forsteri. The sequence goes on from JADMNL010000024.1 coordinate 137,940,766, forward strand.
CCTATAGAATAACATCAAGAAAAAATCTGAATGATACTAAGGCTCAAATACTAGTACAGTTTGCTTTTGATACTGACCGAGACTCTATCTTGAAACTGGCTAGAATAAGGAAGTCACTCAAATACAGAGGTATTAGATACTCAATATTCCCGGATTTTGCACATGAGACACAGCAGTGGAGGCACCATTTTCTTATCTTGAAACAGGAAGTTTTAGATCTTGGTGCAACCTTTTTCTCTCCAGGCTCCAGCTAAACTTCAAATCATCTATAAGGGTAACATCTATGTTTTCTTTGATCCTGATGAAGTTATTTTATTTTTAAGATGTAAGGAGAAGGATAAACCGCAACAAGATATAATGCACGATTTAGAAGTAGATCAGGAATCAGACTTAGAGTCCGATTCGGAACTTGTCGCTACAGTGACAGAAGTAGAAAATACACTATTGGAATTTTGAGTATAAAATGCTCTGAGGTTGGAACTATGTTTAAAGTTTAAAGCTTATGCTTTGCAATTATTGCAATTATTGTACTTATCTATTACGTGTAGCTCAGTTTAGTTAATTAGTTGAATTAATTGTCAAATGATTGATTAATTGATTAATGTCATAATGTCATAATACCATGAGAGGATTTGTAGACAAGGCAGGGCTACGTTATGTTATTTTTGTCATTTGTTATTTGGTTTCTCTATATCTAATTTTGTGTTTATAAAATATGATAGCAGATCTGGCTGTAGTAGTTTAAAAAAGTTACATGTTGAAAACCAACATATAAGTAAGCAGCCAATGTTTTGTTTTGTTTTGTTGTTTTGTCACTAATTTTTTGTTTTGAAATTCTTTTGTTTTGATGGAATGAATGTAAATAATAAGAAATAATAAAGAAAACTTATTATATGATAAAAAATATCATTTGTGTACAACTAACATGCTGTTGTTCTATGAGAGGGTTAGTAAACTTTTGGATATGAAACAAATGGTTGTCGTCGTATTACTGGACTATAAGAAAGTGTTTGACAAGGTCCCCCATGATATCCTGGTTCAGAAACTGGATAAGTTAGGCCTCCAGTGCCACCTACATAGGTGGGTAAAATCATGGCTTCATGGTAGAACCCAGAAAGTGAGAATTAGGTGATACATCTCAGATGGGGGGGTGAGGTGATGAGTGGGGTACCACAGGGGTCGGTACTGAGCCCGGTACTTTTCTCCACCTTAATTTCAGATATGAACCAAAATGTAGGTAGTACATGCACTAAGTCTGCTGATGATGCTAAACTAGGAGCAGAGGTGGAGACCACAAATCAGATAGATATTCTACAGCAAGATTTACTGAGAATTGAGGAGTGGGTGAATCAGAATGGTATGTAATTTAAATCTGAGTAAATGTACCATGATGCACCTAGGCAGGGACAACATCAGACATGTACTGTATATAAATTAAACAATACTTATCTGAAAACCAGTGGATAGTGAAAAGAACCTAGGGGTTTTCATTAGTAATGACATGACCTTTAGTTATCATTGTAATGAAATTATAAAGAAAAATAATAGAATAACTCAATTGTAGTAAAAAGGCATTTGTATCACGAAACAAGGCCTGCTTAATTCTGCTGTATCATATATTTGTGAGACCACATTTGGATTATAGCATCCCTCTTTGGAGCCTGCATTTGAGAAGAGTTATTGATAGTGAGGAGAGGGTCCAGCGGAGAATGACTAAGCTGGTAGAAGGATTAAGGGACAAAACATATGAAAACAAACTCTAGTGAGTGGGACAGTATACTTTGGAGATGAGACACACTAGGGGAGACTTACTACAGATGTTTAGGATTACTAAAGATAGTGTTCTAGCCAATAATCTGGGTCTGACAACTGCTAACAGATTAGGTGGACTAAGAAGTCACAAAAAATAACTGAAGCTTACTTATCCTAGGACTACCTTGAGGAAATCCTTCTTTATCCAAAGAATTATTCCAGTATGGAATAGTTTGCCAAGGCATGCTGTGGAGATGGATAGTTTTGGCACATTTAAGAATAGGCTGGATAGCTACCTTTTTAAAGATAGGGTATATAATGCCCACTAGCATGGGGGACTTGCTGTATGGGACAAGAGCCTTCTGTTAGTCCTATTAACTAAGTATTATTGAACTCAGTATTACTGACTTACTAGTGCACAACCCCACAAAATATAGTAAAGGGAACCAGGTTCCTCACCACACCTCCAACACAGGTTTGAGATGGAAAGGCCCATATCTGACAGTTTGACAGGTGTTCTGTACCACCTACATAATATCTTCTTTTGTATAAGTTGTGCCTTTAGAGCTGAAAAGGCTCTATGCCCAACACCAAGACCAATTGCCCATTTCCAGTGGCTCCTGCATCTCTTCTATCCATTTCAGTTGGTGGGATTCCCAATCTGGGGTAAATACTTATTGAAGAAGTTCATATATGACGCTCGTATGACCTTTAGATAATGAAAACCAAATGCATAAATGTTTGATTACATCTGTTTGAACCACTTTATGACCATCATCACCCAGGTTGCAAAGGTGCATCTCAGATGGAAATACCTCAACAAATCACAAACCGGCAACTCGTAATCACTCTACAACTGAGAGAAGGATTTAAGTAATCCACTCACCGGGTCAAACAGATCACCAACAACTGAGATACCTTTTGAAGCCCACATGGGCCAAAAAATTATACATTCCCCTATCTGGAGTTTAGAATCATTCCACAATGGTTCATAAGGGCCAAAATATATATAATTCTAACCAAGCAACTGAGTCACCTTTTCCCAGACCTGATGGGCAAAAATTATAGAAAAAGTAATTCAACTGGAGCTAAAGGGATCCCTTAAGAGAATAGCTATAGGAAGATCCCCCAACAATGGTTTGCTCAATATCCACCCATAAAGGGGTCCCACCTGGCTCTGTACAGAGCCACAGCAAACTTTGTTTGAAATCGTTTGCAACATGATATGTCCAGGACCAGGGCATATTCCACCTACTCATTGTGACAGGTTCAAAAAAGGCTTAGCGAAAGATTACTTGTAGAAGAAGTGTAATTTTATTGTCCAGTAGGTGCTTAGCTAGATTCCAAGCCTCTCAACCCTCATGGGTCTTCCTTAGGGCTGATCTGCCCCAAGGAAGACCTGCTTGAGGGTTGAAGTGCAGGGCTAGGTCTCGCTAGACACCTGCTGGAACAATAAAATTTGCACTTGCTTTTTCACAAGAATTAGTAACTTGTGAGTTGGCAAATTCTGCGCATGCACCACCGAATTCCCAGAGCGCACCTTTACAGTTAGCCATTGTGACAGGTGCCTGCAGGATTTTCCAACTAAAATGAGGAATTCTACTGTCCCAAATAAAATTTGAAAACACTCTTATCAATTTTATTCCATAGCAAGGAGGAAATGGACATTGCTAAATTAATTAGAGTAGTTTTGGAAAAGCCATCAACTTAATTGCAACAATCTTATAGGGAAGGGACAAATGAAGTTTAGCCCAATGATTCATATCTAAAATCAAACCCTCCAATAAATCTTGTATGTTCTTGCAACACATACCCTGAAAATTAGTAGAAATGTACATTCCCAAGTACCTGATACTATTAGGAGCCCATTTTATTTGCTGTGATTGCATAGCAACCCAGTTGAAGTCTGCTTTGCATAAAGGTAATAATTCAGTTTTACACCAGTTAACCCTCAAACCAGAGATTGAACCAAAAGGTAAAGATCATTCAACCTTGGACAACATCAAAAGTGAATCATTGGAATATAAAAGAGTGGGAAAGAACTTGTCTCTAGCAGGCATGTCATGGATCTCTGGGTGCTGACACAAAGCAGCGTTAAGGGGTTCTGTGGCAATCAAGAATAACAAGGGGCTCAATGGACAGCCCTGTCTCGTACCCCAAAACAGGCAAAAAGGTTCTGATAAAACTGCATTCACCAATATACTGGCTTTGGGGGAGTAGTATAAACTCTGAACTCACAGTTAGGAAACCGGCACTATGCCAATTACTGAAAGTATATCCAATTGTTTAACCAGGAGTAGCACACTAAGTTGAAAGCTTGTTTACAGGTGCAACCTGGGAGCACAGGGAAGTCAAGTGGCTTGCTCAGGGTCACATAGTATGCAAGTGGGGGCTGTGGGATTCAAACCCAGGTCTCCAGATTTGCAGCTCAGAGCCTTAAACCACTGCGCTATACTGCACTATAAATAATTCCATTCAATAGAATCAAAAGACTTTTTGGCATCTATTGCCACTAAGGCCACATAATCTGGACCTCTAATGGCAGTTTGTATTAAATTCAACACAGCCCGAATATCATCTCTGCCTTGCCATCCCATCATAAAAACTGCCTGTGATTTATGGATAATTAAAGGCAAAATCTTTTCCAACTTAAGAGTAAGGATTTTAGTCAAAATTGTGCAGTCTACATTAAGCAAAGAAATACTGTAGGCTGAACATTTGACCACACTGTAGGGTCTTTATTGGGTTTCGGCAGGACAGCGATATGAGCTTCTTGCATGGTAGGTGGCATAGTACCAGATTCTTTAATGGTCTGAAAGAGTTTATGTAACCATGGGGATAATATGGACTTGAAGGCTTGATAAAAAGAGACCTGTGTAAATGAGGATACAGTTCCACTATCACAAAAAGAAGGGAAATTATTTACAAAAAAACTATGTTAATGTAAACATTAGGGTTGTACAACGTAAAGCGTACAAAGATGGGAAATGAAAAAAACATTAGGGATTTGAGTTTCTGGAGTACTGGCGAATCAGTGGCGGGGTCTTACTTGGGGTGGTCAACCCTAAGGCCCACCCCTACCCTGGATCAGACGATGCCAAATGTGATGTTTTCACACAGAACCTGCAGAGCCTTGCATGAAGAAAGCTCTGACAGATTACGTTGGCCATATAGTATCATGATGAGGCACCAGGTTGGAGCTATGTCTTGTTTGTCAGACAGGAGGCTATGGGATGGGGGGGGCGTTAGGTATGACAGCCCCAAGTAAGACCCCACCACTTATTCACCAATACTTCGGAGACCCAAATCCCTAATGTTTTTTTCATTTCCCACCTTTGTGCACTTTGTGTTGTACAACCCTAATGTCTTTAACGTAGTTTTTTGCAAAGAGTATGTATATATATATGTATATATATACACATATACATATACATACATACACACCTCTAGATTTAAGCTCGGTGCTTACTTTCCTCTCTGTCAGCAATTCTAACACTTCCAGCACAGGACCCCAACTCACTGTCCCTTAAATCTGCTGTCTCTCGTTAGACGGCACTAAACCTCTGGCAGCTCCACCCCTCATTTCATATCTAATTCACAGGGCTTTCTTAATCTACTCACCTCCAAGATTATTTTTAACAATAATTAAAACTGTAGCTGACTGCTCTATCTTCCCCCTGCTAGACTACGGGGATGTTGTATTCTCTAGAGCCTCTAACACTACACTATCTAAGCTCTCCTCTGTGTTCAACACCCTTTGTAGATTTGTTCTGGCTTGCTCTCCCCAGACCCAACACTGCACAATGTACAAGGAGCTCAACTGGTCCCCCTCCTCCTTCAAGGCACTCTCTTCATATTGGCATGAAACGCATTAAATACTGGTTGAGAAAATTACCGGATTATCTCAGAAAGATATTCATCCCTATCTCCAACGTATCCTATACCTTATCAATCAATCAGTCACTTCATATACACCATTGAGCAAGCTCATTTTCAAGATGGTCCTTATGTTTGGAGGTAGGAAATAGATTCCAAATCCCCTGCTGCAAACACAATGAGACACAAGCCTCAGTCCTGTATAGATATGCTCACACTTGGAATAGTCTCCCTACTACACTCACATCTGTCTCAAGTCTCCAGTGTGCAAAGGGCAAGCTCATGGAGTAGTTCAAGGCACTTATGAACTGTCACAATTGCTGTAAAGATGGCATAAAATAACTCCTGTTGGTGGGTCCAAAGGTGTGTTGCCAGGTCTTCAGAGCCATCTTGATATAAATGCAGGAAAGTGGCAGCGAAGGTGAACAAGATGCTGGGGTGTATAGTGAGGAGGTTCTCATCCAGGTGGAGGGAGGTGATCATGCCCCTCCACGGGTCACTGGTCAGGCCGCAATTGGAGTACTGTATGCATTTCTCGAGGCAATACCTGAGGCAGGATATCAAGCTACTGGAGGGAGTGCACTGGAGGGCAACAAGGATGATACAGGGAATGGAGGGAGAGACTATGAGAACAGGCTGGGGGAACTGAATGTGTACACCCTGGTGGACAGGAAGGATAGGGGGGATGTGATCCATACTTTCAAGTATCTGAGGGGAAACAACAAGCATGGAGCTGACAGGGTTTTTAAAATGATGAAGGGAAGGGACACTAGAGGGCATGGGCTAAGAATAGAGGGGGAAGATGAGAAGGCATTATTTCACAGAGAGGGTGGTGTCAAAGTGAAATGCCCTTCCAGAGAGGGTGATATCATGCAAAACTGTGGGTAGCTTTAAAAGGGCATGGGACAGAGAAGAGGGGAGCGAATGGGTGGATGAGGCTGAGAACAGCTGAGGGCAGACAAAAGGGGAGGAGGATAGGACAGCTGCAACTTAGGGCTGCTAGCTGCACATTCAAGCAGATGTCAATTGACCAGGAGGTCCATTTCTGCTGGCACATTCATATGTTTGTATGTAATTTAGATGCGAGTCCCTTTTTTCTTCCTGCATTATCTTATTAATTCCTTTGGATTTGTAAACTATTGCTCCTTCTTACGTAGAACTTACTGGACTATTTAGTTTGTTCCTATTTCCCCCAGCAATCAGTCTTGGGCATTCACATTCAACTGTTTCTGTGCAAGCTGTATGCGTCCCTGACCTGTTTCTGCTTCTGTAAAGTGAATGAGGAATCATCGGAGCCACCAGAGCTTGTAAACTCTGCTGTACCCTTTCCTAGCTGTCTTTTTTATATATCCATTGTCTATTGTAACATTGTTCATTTGTTTCATTCATTATTTTATTTTGTCTAGATTGGAATTTCATCTATATTTCATATTGCCTGTATTATGTGTCCTTGATATTTCCCCACCCCCAGTTCACAACTGGAAATGAGCCCTATGGACTCTGTTTGCTTACCTGGTAAAATATGTTATAAATAAAATAAATAATTTCCTGAGCTATGTTCCCCACGCTGCCTGTTACAAATTTGAAGAGAAAGTCTCAAAAGTGCCCCAAACACTGACTAAAAATCTCTTTCCTCTACCTACCCACTTACACTGCTACTTTAAGTATGGAGAGAAAATATATTATATATATATATATATATATATATATATATATATATATATGTGTGTATATATTTATAAAATAGATAAATCTAGTAGCTTCAAATATCAAACTTCTGATTGTATAAAACACATCACATGACCGTCAGTATATCAGAGCACAACCGCACCTGCAGTTTTACCCCCTCCAAAACAATTTTGCCATTTATAAGATAGATAACACACTCTGACATACGACGCCTTGGTGGTTGACGACTCAGCTCTGCGGGCTTGTGCATACAACACACACCAAGGTGTGTGTATATCAGACCGCGACCGCACACCTAAGAGTGGGTTATCTATTGCATATATATATCTTTCTAGGTTTACCACTACAGTGCTGCACCCATGCAAATGAGGCATACCACCCTTGCATACAAGGCGGAATGGTGTATTCAGATGTTTTGACAGTGTTAAACAGCCTCCATCCCAGTGTTGTGTAATGTTTTCAGACCGTTACCTTCTCATTGTGCACAGTGGTGCATGAACACCCATTCCCCCAGCCAAGTACTAGGTAGCAACCTGACAGCAGGAGCTCAGTCCTTGCCAGAATTCCCCCATCCCTCTTGAACACCAGTCTGATGCCCCTTCAAATGTGAGTTACCACATCCCTTGCTCTAGAGTTCCCTCCCCCTGATCCCCAATCTGATGCCTCATCAAATGTCATTCTTCACATACCTGGCTCTCTCTAGTGGTCCCACCAGCTCCTGACAGCCACTCCAATCCCCACACACCCCATTCAACAGTCCGCCCCCCATGACTCCTCTCCCCCCTCCCCATGGCCCCACTCACCTCAGTTATAAAGGAGAACCCAGTAACAGTTACCAGTAAAAGTCCTTCACTCGTCACCTTGGCTGGCTGCTCTCTGAGCAACAGGGAGCACTTGTACTCTACAGTAGGTGGCTGTGTGAGCACAATGCATAGTCACTGCGTGCTGCATTGACACAGCCCCATATTCAGAGTGATCAGAGTGTGCCATCTGTATTGCCCCCCAGGTCAGCTGTGTGTTACCTCAAGTGAATTGTTAACAGGTGCACACAGCAAGTGGCTGGCACTGAATATGGGGCCCTAGATATTCTCACACTTTAGTAGGCTGCTGCCTCAAGCAAATATCCTTGCACCATTTCTACTAGTATTTCAGACTGAAACTGACAAATGATTCAAATAAATAACCCAACATAGCTGGCCCGGTGGTGCTGAGGGTTGAGGCGCTGGATGCCACACCTCGCACCACACCGGCGACCCGGGTTCAGGAATGAGCTCGGGTTGGCCAGTCGCTAAGTGGAAAGGATGAGAACCCAATGGCAGCTCTCCTTCTCTGGGAGGGGCTCTGCAGGATCCCGCCACAATGCTGCCACCTAGGGAAGCCCGGGTGGATAGCGCGGCAGGGGAGAAGCAGCCAGCGGATTGGGTGATGATCGACAGAGGGGCAGGGCAGGAGGCACATCTCTGCGTGCCTCCGAGCTCATAGCCCCTCATTACACGCCGACGTCAGGGAAGGTACGAAACAGGGTAAAAGCACCTCGCTCCCTCCTAGGCGAAGACGCCTCCGTGGATCTCCTCCGGACCCATCGGACAGACCCTGCTGTGCCACCCACACGAACAGAGACTAGGTTTGGAGAGGGATACTGGGCCGTCCTCTCCACTCCATTCCTCGGGGGGTATACAGGGGCATGATTCAAGGTAGTGTGGATGTGGTGCTCTAGGGGCAGATTACGATGGGGATCTGAGGGATCCAAAATAGAGGTCGTCAGAGAGAGTGGGGGGAGAAGTCAGATCAGGAGTACAAATACAAGGGTTACAAATAAATAAATAAATAAATAAATAACCCAACATAGAAAGGTTGCCAAGAATTGTGGCTTAATCCAGTGGTCATTCCCCACATTAAAGTGCACATTGACAACCAGTCCACTGGATTTGTCCCACACTGGCACCCTTACTTAAGAAGTCCGAAGGGGCCACATGATTTGCTCCAGATGACAATTTGAACCAGTGGCTATGGTGGGATTTAAACTTAGGATCTCCTGTTTCATGTAGCAGTTCACTGCTCTAACCACTTGACTACTCTGCCTTCCCATTTAAAACATCTAAATAAATAATCTCACCATTCCAGTATATTGCTCTAAGCTAAGGGGTACAGTTGTAGAATGCTGGGTTTCTGGTTTGATCAAACAGAATAATCAATCCTGCACATTTGTGCAGGTTTCTGCTGCACTAGCGTATAAGACTTTTGGCATTAATACTGCTCCTAGGATAAGCCAATAATTTCTTGGCTCAGTGCACAGTAAATCCTATTACTAGAGATGTGACACGCAAAACCCTTGGGTCCTAAACTCCACGTTTATATTGTGCAGAGTGCACCACTGTTTAGGAATCATGCTGGTATGGTATAGTGGTACTGTCTTCCTTGAACAGGTTCATTTTTGTATTATAGCATTTGGCTGCAAGTGTGCTTTTTTCCAAAATACTAAGAACTCAATTTACTAAATGTTTGTGGCTGATGATTGCAAAGCTTTACAGTGCTATGTTAACATACATTTACAAAACTGTTGCATCCAACTTACAGTGTGCATACTAATTGAGTAGACCTCATTCACAGGGGGGCTGCTTCGGTTTGGCATGCAAACAAAAATAGCAGTAGGCTGTTGAACTAGGAAGTGACAGCACTTGCAGTTTCATCTGCCTGTTACTGGTTTTGTTTACGAGCCAAACCTAGTTTTAGAATCCCATGCAAATAAGGTCCTTAGTTCAAGAAGGTACAGCTGTGGAGTGGGAGGTCAATGTTGGCACCAAGTATCACCCTGGCTTTAGCAGCTAAAGTCAGGATAATTTACTGCTCCTTAAAAAATTTCAGAACCTACCCACTCCCGCCAAAAAATTATAATAGATGCTGTTTCTTAAAAGGGCATATTTATTTATTTACTTGGTTATTTATTTATTTGTGTATTTATTTATTATTTGAAACTGCAAAAAACACATTGGTCTGAGGTTTGTTTCAGGCACAACCTGGGGAAGAGTAAAGGAGGTAAAATATAGACAGCAGAAAGTAGTACAGACAATATAAAATAGTGCCATTAGAACAGGTAAACAGAGCTTGACTGTTAAAACACATAGCCGGATATTCAAAGGTTGCCAGCGCAATAACCTCTTGTGATGAGATATTTGAAAGGCTGCCAGGTGCACAAGAACTCGATGATGTGCCAGGGCACAATGGTAATGTATGCGGTGCAACTGTAGGGGGCGTGCCCATGCATATGCAGCACATCCAGATATTCAGCCCAGGATGTGTGGCATATATGCTGGCACAACCCTGCACTGCACCGCATGGGGGGCTCAAAGTTGAGCCCGTGAAAAGGAGGAACAAATCCTGGCCACCCATAGGCAGGCTGCTGTATTGCAGGGCACAACACAGCAGCCATCAGCCACGGGTGGCCACCCGCCCACCCAGAACACCGTCCACAAGCACCCATATTGTCCCTGGTAGTCTAGTAGTACCCCCCTCCCTCCCATTGCTGTGATCACCATTAAATCATAATCACTACATTCCCGTTGCTGCGATTGCTGTTAAATCATAATCACTACATTTCCTGGTGGTCTAGTGGTACCCCCCTCCCTCCCGTTGCTGCAATCACTGTAAAATAGTGATTACTACATTCCCTGGTAGTCTAGTGGTACCCCCTCCCTCCCGATGCCGTAATCACCGTGAAATAGTGATTACTACATTTCCTGGTTGTCTAGTGGTACGCCCCCGGCCCTAGCCCTGATCGCAGTAAAATGCGTAAATGCATTCCCTGGTGATCCGGTGGCACCTCCACCCTCCCACCCACACAGAACCCCTTACCCACACCCCCTTCATAGGCAGGCGGCTGCAGCCCCACCCGCCACTGCCCAGCACCCGGCAGATGACAGCTTACAGTATGGGCTTGCAGGGAATACTGTACTAGACAGTCATGAATATGTGAATTCATTCACATACTTGTGACTGTGTAGTGCCGTATACTCCCTGCAAGCCCATCTGTAAGTTGTCATTGGTGGCAGCCGTCTAGGTATACAGGTACAGAGCCCCCGCCAATGACGGGGTGCAGGGTGGCCAAGGGGTCCTGTGGGTGGAGGGGTAGGGGATGCCACTGGATCACTACAGGGAATGTATTTACGGCATTTTACCGGCAATCAGGGATAGGGGTAGTGGGGTACCACTAGACTACCAGGAAATGTAGTAATCACTATTTCACAGTGATTACGGCATCGGGAGGGAAGGGGTACCACTAGACTACCAGGGAAACTTTATTGACAACATAATTTGAATGGCCACTCCTGCCTCACTTGCCCTCCCCCTGAAACATGCCTCCCCCGTCTACCAGCTAAGGTCTTGTGCATCCCAGACCCACCTGGTCCCCAAGACCCACACCCTCACTGAGGATAGGGCATTTACCTCCCACGCACCCAAGTTGTGGAACTCCCTTCTCCTACAAGTTCATGCCTCCCCCTCCCACTCCACCTTCAAAACCTCTCTTTGGAGTTTCCTGAAATTTGCTGCGACCTGCCTGTGTGCTGCCTAACGCCCAGCCCTACAGCCCACCAACCCATCTGCTTTGGTACCCCAGCTTGGCTCTTGCCCCCTTGCCACCTCAGTGTTTGCACTATACTAGTAGGTATGTGATTTATTGTTTCTTAATCAACCTAGGGGAGGTCTTATACCTCCATGTTGCCCCCAGGCCTGTATGTTGGAAATCTGTGATTGTTGATATGTAATTCCGTTGCTGTGTTCTACCGACTTATAATCCCTGGTGTCTTATCCCACTGTTGGAGTGTGCTGCTCCAGACTGTAATGTTGAGTATGTATTTCTCCTATGTAATTACCTTGTAATTCTCCCGGGTCGCACCTGAAAATAGGCACATGCTGTCTAGCGTGCTTACCCAGTTACCAAAAGCAAATAAATAAATAATCACTATTTTACAGTGATTGCAGCAACGGGAGGGGGGGTACCACTAGACTACCAGGGAATGTAGTAATCACTATTTCACAGCGATTGTGGCATCGGGAGGGGAGGGGGCACCAGTAGACTACCAGGGAATATAGTAATCACTATTTCACCTCAGCATCTGGGAATGGAATAAATGGAATACTTTACTTATTTTGTGCCCCACCCAAAATAAAACAGTTCTTTTTAAATAACATGCTACCCTTTAAAAGTGTATGAGATCTTTATTTCCCATACCAGCACTAGACTCTTGGGGAGAGAAGGGCAGAGAGATGTCAGCAATAGTGATGCAAATAGTCATGAGGGAGTTAAAACTTTTGGAACTCCACTCTCTGAAACAAATTGCAGGGGAAACAATATTAGTGTTGCTTTGCAAAATAAGTAAATTGAGCTGTTTAATTTTTTCAGAGTTCCAGTTTGTTCAATCTCCTCATTAGAAACATAGAACATGACAGCAGACGAAGACCATTGTTCCATCCAGTCCGCCCATAAGACCCTAACAAACCCAGGACTTCAAACAGGATTCTAACCCACGCTATCCACCCCCATGTTCCCTGCTCTACCGCTAGCACCCTGAGCAACCACTAAGCCTTTACTCTGTCCCTTCCGTGTTTGAAGCCATTGATCCTCCTCAAATACCCTGCCTCGCTCTGTTAGCCTAACAATTCCTCCTCCCATCTTTCTTTTTCCCTTAATATATCTAAATAACTATTTTTCCTCTTCCTTGACCCTCTCTGCAATCCACAGCTCTGTGTCTGCCTTTGCTTCTCTAACTGCCCTCTTGGTTTCCTCTTGTTCTCATTTGGTAATCTCCCCATCCTTTCTTCCCTTGTTTCTCCTTGTACTTGATGAAGGCCTTCTTTTTGGCTTTCACTGCTTTCCTGATTTTTCCAGAGAACCATATTAATCTTTTGTACCTGTTTCTTTTGATTACCATTCTTACACAAGACTTTGTTGCCTCAAGAATGGCCCCGATCCCCCCATCTTTCCTGCACATGCCTGATGCTGTCCAGTCCGACTAACTATATACATTACCTATGCAGAGTGACCTCTACGGGGGAGTGAGCTCTGTGTCTCATTGATATGTAGGTTGCTCATAAAATTCACTATCTGACCCCCCCAAAAAGAAACCATTCTGCAAAAATCTCCCATTCCCCCATCACCGTGAACTGCATTTCAGTAACTATACAGTGTTAATTCTATTTCTGCTCTGATTGAATCAGATTTGGCCTCACTGCCCATGCAGAATTCTCCAGTGTGACAACCTATGGGGAAATCGAACATCATTGATCATATCTGATTTTTTTTCTTTAGCCACATTGCCCAGTTCATCTGCGTCCTTCATTATGTAGAACCTGTAATCCTTGATGGCTCCCTTCTGAGACTCTAGGCCTTTTATTATTCCCAACATGAGACTGTTGTGGATCTGAAATAAGAGTAACAGGGAATGTGATATGAAACTCATCCAAAAATCCTGGAAATAGAAACTCTTGGGTTAAAAGTTCCACATGTGTGAACGGTATAACACTCTTCATTATGGAACATGTTTGAGAAAATGTGTGTGTGTGCACGCACAAAATATGACTTCACAATTTCACCTGTGTATTTCCATTACTCCATCCCTTGAACAGGAACTCATTTCCAAGGCTATTCACTAGATCATTTGTCTCTCTGTCGGACACACACAGATACTTACCATTACTGCCAAAGCTGCAGCTCCGAGTGAGCTTTTCACATCACTGCCCTGTACGTGTTGGCAATGGTGCCATCAATCAGCATGTCCCTAAGTTCTGCTTGTCACACAAAAGATTAATATGCAAGTTAGCCAGCCTGGGAGTGGGTTCCAAAATGGTAGCCTGGGTAATGAACTGGCTGGAGAATAGGACACAGAGGGTAATAGTAAATGGAGTCCACTCTGAAGAAAGGGAGGTTACTAGTGGGGTACCGCAGGGTTCAGTACTAGGACCGGTCCTCTTCAATGTCTTTATAAGCAACATTGCAGAGGGACTGGAAGGAAAAGTATGTCTCTTTGCAGATGACACAAAGATCTGCAACAGAGCTGATACACAAGGTGGGGTGGAAAGGATGAGAAAGGACTTGACAAGGTTGGAGGAATGGTCAGATGTATGGCAGCTTAGATTCAATGCTAAGAAGTGCAAGGTAATGCACCTGAGAAACAAAAACCCAGGGGAAGAGTACACAATGGGGGGTGAGATACTAACAACAACAAAAATGGAAAGGGACCCTGGGGGTAGTCATATCAGATGATCTAAAGGTGGGCAAAATAATGCAAGAGGGCAGTAAGGAGGGCTGGGGGGATACTGGAATGCACAGGGAGAGGCATCACCAGTAGAAAACAGAAAGTTGTTATCCCTCTGTACAGACAGCTGGTGAGACCCCATCTGGAGTACTGCGTGCAATTCTGGAGACCCAATTTCTGCAAAGACATTAACAGGATGGAGGCAGTCCAGAAGAGGGCAACTAAAATGGTGCAGGGTCTGCACCGGAAGACATATGAAGAGAGACTTAAGGAGCTTAATATGTATAGCCTCAAGGAAAGGAGGGAGAGGGGGGACATGATAGAAACTTTCAAGTACCTCAAGGGAATCAACAAAGTCCAAGAGGGTAGCATCTTTCAGAAAAAGAGGTGTACAAGAACAAGGGGGCACAATTTGAAGATAGAGAGGGGGCGGGTCAGAGGTAATGTAAGGAAGTATTTTTTCACAGAGAGGGTTGTGGATGCATGGAACAGCCTTCCAGAGGAGGTTTTGGAGTCAAAAACAGTGGTGAAATTCAAGCATGCATGGGACAGTCATAAGGCAATTCTAAGGGGTTGGGGTAGGAAGAAGTAGGTTGTTGGTTAACTAGGATCTGCAGCTTATCTGTTAGGTAGGGAAATGGGCAGACTGGGTGGGCCAAGCGGTCCTTATCCGCTGTCAAATTCTATGTTTCTATGGTGTCCCTCAAGTTCAGAAAAGGAATACTGCAGCAGCTCTTTCAGACAGTTTCCTTTGACAGCAGCTGTATCCGACAGTTTCCTTTGACTTGTGTGCCCTCTGGTGGTTAAGTCCATTCTTAAAAGCTATGAAGGCTGTGCGATACCTTGTCTTTATGTATGTATGTATGTACTTATTTCCTGGAAGGCACATTGAGACATATTTGACTCATTTCCTGATACATCTTGGGGGAAGGGGGTATCAGTGGGAGGGCACTGTATTTCAATAGTACATGGTTATACACAGGATAGAAAACACATCAACAACAGGTACCACAGTACTATATACAGGATATAATCCCACGTAACACACACTCTCTACTAGACAGGTATAACAGTGCTGAACAGAGTCTAATGAGGATAAGGATGGGTGTGTCCCAAGTGGGTTTGCAGGACCAGTTGTGCAACCCATGGCAATGCAGCAGGCATTAAGATAGAGCTAACTTTTTGAGCTGGGGAAGAAAGTTCCAGAGGAATGGGAGCCTGTAAAAGTAGGCTGTTTGGCCTGCAGTTTTGAAACATCTTGGAGGTTGGACACAACTAACCTTTGGAGCCCTGAGTAAGTATTGTAACGTTAGGGCCCTATCCAGAAACTAGGACTGGCAAAATACAGTGAGGCTCTGATATTTATTAATAAGTTCTTGGAACATGGTGGGTTATAATTAAATGGTAACCTTCTATAAAATTGCTAATTCTACACCCTGAATGGAAAACTAAGTAAAATATGCAATAGTTAACACTTTTGTCCAAAGGTACAGCTTTAAATTGTAATTTTAAGTATAAATGTAATTAATTAGAATGGATCTACAATTTGGGAGGGTTAAACAAAGTTAGAACCATGAGGCAGGAAAGACAGCATCCTGTCTTGAGCTCTTACCCTATAAAGTGTACCCAGACTCCCCAATCAGTACAGATTCATCACTAAGTCCCTATAAAACATGTATAATTCCCCCGTCCCATCTGTAGAGATCCACATATTATATCCCTGTAAAAAATATAGTCCCATCTTCACTAATATGCAGAGATCCCCACACACATCCCATTACAAAATCCCCAGGCCTGTTCCTCCTCATTTCCTGAGACCTTCTATGTTCGCATGGTTAAAAACTCCTTAGACCCTCTCTTCCCATCTGCAAAAGCTACCACACTAGCCCAACTAATAAAATGACCCATATTCCGTCCTTTCAATTATAGAGATCGCTGCTTTCTAGTGACAGTACAATAAACAGCACAACTTGCTGCCGCCACACAACTTCTCCACCTGGTCCCACTTTTAAACACCCCAAGATCTTTGTATATAAGCACTTATTAGACAAACATATAGAAGAAATTGTCAGTCTTTTTATTTTATTTTATTTAAAATTTTGGTGACCGGGTAGGCCCACTGAGACCATTACAGCCCCTTTTTCAGGGGCGACCCGAGACTAATTACAGGCTGCAGGAGAATAAACAGGGGGAACAACTCAAGGTAAATAGAGTAAAACAGACATTACGATCAGGACATGTTATACGATTCACAGGCAGGTTAGGTACAATTGAAGATCACGAGGAGCAAAACAGTTTCACAAGAATGACAGTCACACATTGTTCATTGAAACAGAAGAGTTTCACGAAAATTACAGTTTATCAACAGTATAACCCCAAAGTCTGTAAGGCTGAGAATTACTTCTAAACAGTTGTCTAAAGAACCAACAAATTGTTATAATGCACAGCTCTTGGGGTGTAAGGCCCCTATCCTCATATCAGGTTGATCCTATACTCTTACGATAAACACCCCCATTTTACATTGTTATATGCCAATGGCCTGATTTCATGCCACAGTACCAAGTCCTAAGCTAACATCTCTAGTATACTTACTAAAGAATTTTGCTCCTCTCAAAGGTGGCTTCTAAATAACAGACTGCTGGTTAACAATGTAAGACCAAAGTTATGTTGCTTTGATCAAAGCCCAGACTTGAGAAATTGAATGCTGCTGACATCTTTTTTCAAGCAATTGTCTCTGATGGGACCCTTCTTGAACAAGTCTCAGTTCAAGTGTCTTGAGTTTTATTCTTGATCCCCCTTGACCTTCTCCAAGCACACTGCGTTTATTGTCAAGTGTGTAAAATAGAAACTGGACATCAGCTACAGCCTCAAATTTTACAACAAAAGTACTCCTCCTGCCTGATTATTAGGGTTGTGCGAATGTTGAAATTTCTGTAGAACAAGCCGGCCAGTAGAGCTGCCCCTTGCGATGCTGACAACCCAGGTTCAGAAGCGAGCCGGGAGTATAGCAGGACTGGCTGGGGGGAGTATACAGCATCCCAAGGACTGCTTTCCTCCTTCAGCAGGAGGGTGGGACAGTGACTGGTGCTTGACAGACCCCTTGCAGAGGCAAGGGGTCTCACAGCCAGAGCTTGGTAGTTCGGGTGGGGCTGAAGTAACCAATGTTATTGCATGCTGCACCTTCCAGAGGAGAAAAACAGGTAAAAATACCATAACCACACAGGATGCCACCTGTCGCTCCTTGCAGGTCCTGCACCGTCACCTGGACTATCTCTCCCCAACTAACACTCAGTTCCACTTGGAGGTTTAGGGGTTGGCCTTTGGGTGGCCCTTTCTGTTGGGGGGGGTCATCCACAGGGGAACACGGTAGAAGGTAAAGAAAGGGAAGATGACGGGACTGCACAGAAGTGGCAGGACTGAAGGGGGCCGGTCGGTGGTGGAGAAACAAAAAAAAGAGAAATTGGTATGGAACAGAATTCTGCAGAATTTTGGAAAATTCCTCAGAATTTTATCAGTAGTGGAAGTCCGACATTCTGCATGTTGAATGCTTTTTGTGGAATAATTGTCCATGAATCACATAAACCATGGATTCTTTTTCCACAGTCTACAGAAAATTATTCTGCAGTGAATGCAGGAATGCTTTCTGGAAATCCACAGAATTTACAAAGAAATTCCAAAAAGCATTTCAAAAGTGGATTTGCCATTCAGCACCATTCCAATGGTGGAATTCCGCATTCTGTGCAGCCCTATCAACTACTGTTCCCCCAATTTTTCTCAAACCTCTGCCAACACAGTAATTTAACAAAGCTGAACACAGCTTACAACAATGTACTGTGTGTAGGTTTTGCATTACTGGCCCTGTTCAGTGCTCATCACTGCTTTCTATGCTAAACCTTTGGCCAGGTCTTCCCAAGGCATGTCGTGAGCACCTATATGACTACCTGATTAATAATTCAATGCAGAACGAGGGCCATTCTCCCTCAACAGACCTCCTAAGACCGAGTTCTGAGTAGAGATCACTACAAACATTTACAGCTGGTATTTAACAGAAGTGCCACAATGAGGTGGTAATTAAAACTCCAAGCCCATATTAGCACTGTTTGAACTTTCAGAACTCCAAGTGGATGAGCTGTTTAAATTTTTTCGACACCTGTTTTTTCATGTTTGTTATTAAGTTTCATATGCACAGACAATACAATGCTCAACAAATAATTTCTTACCAATGAGACTTCTAGTCCATCACTTTTCCACGTGGGTGCTGACCTCCCCAAAATTTAGTGGGCACTTTGTTTTTTTGCAGACCTCCTAAGACCTAAAAAATGCCCCCGTAAATTCAGATCAACTTCTCAACTACTTCTTGAGAAAGCCCTTGTCTCTACTAGCATGTGCCAACAGGCCTTTGCTGTTGCTGCTCCCTGCCTCTGGAATACCCTCCCTTACACCTTACACCCTGCAATACGAGCAGACTCGATAGGCCAAATGGCCTTCTTCTGCGGGCTTCTTCATATGTTCGTATGTACGCTCTTCACTTCCTCATCTCCAAATCCCTGTTCAATGCTTTATATTGAGAAACACAATTGGTCAACTCTGTCCGCAAATTGCTGCAAATCTAGGGCCATTGCAGAAGTTTTAGGTAGGGTTGAGCAGGCTATGTGGGCTGGTGAGTCTTTTACTGCTGTCATGTTCAATGTTTCTATGTTTTTAAATGTTTCTCCCAACCTTAGGTTCCTCTTGCTGGTGTATTTATTTTGAACAGTCATGGATATGTATCAGTATACAGTCTGTAACTCATTTAGGTATTTATAGTATTTGCATGCATAGCATAGAGAATAATGGATGGGTAGCTGGTTATAACGAGAATTTTACACCCCACCCCTGAGGAGTGGGATGCCACATACACCCCGGGAGTGAAGCTCGAGGGGTTTATGAAGGCATCCCACCCCTCGGGGGGGTGTAAAATCAAAATTTTTAACAAGTTATCATCCTTTATTTTGTATAATTGCTGGGGATCATTTTTTGCCACAGCAATTATGCAAAATACTGCACATGGATTAATCTAGCAAGAATAGATGCAGACCGCTGGAGTTTCAGCACAGTCTGTAGTAACTCTCACCTAAACAGAAGCCGTGTTTATTTTTTTTTTTATTTATTTTGGACAAAAAATGTTTGGCCCCAGGTTTGTGTACATTGATAGTTTTGTTTGTTAAAAAAAATAACTTACCACTGACTCAGCGAACATTTCAGCACTGAGGAGCGGGGACAACAGTTATACTGTGCTGGGAACAGGAAGATCACGGTAGGCGCATGTGCGGAACTAGGGAAACCGGGCACGCGTTCGTCATTATAACCAGTTGGTTATAACGCTAGAAGTATAACCCGGTTTCCCAATGGGAAAAAACTCTAGCCAGTAATTATAAATTGTTTCTGCTGTTACTGTTGTGATAATTTCATTTTGTATGGTGTTTGGATCTTACTACATGGCTAATTGTTATGTCTTGTAATTAACTTGTATGTCTTTGACAGCTTTTCTGCATGTTGTTCTACTGTACGTTTTGCCATCTTTATGGCTTGGCTCATGACTGGAAACAGTTCCAGGGTCCAGTGCACCCCACGGCTGCACAAATAAATAAATTCCACAAACCCTGTAGGACCCATTACAACCACCTCTCCAAATCCATCCCATAATGAACTAGAAATCTGCTGAATCATGTCCCCATACTGACAAATTGTAATACCTGGATGATCTGGCTGGTACAGCAAATTCCCCTTCCCGCAACTCTGATAGCACCCCACACCCCAAACAGCACAATAGCTGGTAAAACTCTTGCACTTTCTTCCTGAGCAGCATACCACAGTATGCTAATCTGCTTGGAGTGTCTTTCTAAATGTTTTTTGCCTGATTATCTCCCTGAGGCCAAATCGGCAAAAACACCATTTAGGAAAACACACCAGTCACTACAGGATCTTTTACTTGTATACTGATGAATTCATCTGGTATTGCACTCAGAGGGACTGACACGGTGGATGAGTCCAGAGCTATGTTTAAGAGTTTTACAGCCCACATACCAGTAGAGAGGAGGAGTTGATGAAAGTAGGGCAATACAGTGCTTGCAGAAAAGGGGGTATTGTTCATCTGACTGGATCAAAAAGATAATGTCTTTTTTAAGGGGGTAGGCTATGGCAGGATCAACCAGATTACTATTTATTCAACATGGGATTGGAGGGAATGTTATGGGTATTAGATGCTACTGGGTTTGGAGGAAGAGGTGTTAATAATTTCAATAGGAAGACAGGATCAACCAGATATGTAAATAAATATGGGATGGAGGGGGGAGGTAGGTAACTGTGGGTGTTACAGAGGTTGAGTAGAAGGGGGAACCTTACTTTTTGAGGAAATGGGGAATTGGTGGGATTAACCATAACATTTTAATTTTTCTGTTAAGCACAGTTTATCACTAAAAAGGGTGTTACATTTTACGGGCCCAATCCACAATGGTGGCTGCAGTTTGTTACATGCAAAAGTCATGGAACTAGTATGTGGACATACAGTATGCAGCACAAACAATTCAAACTTAAAATATACAATAAAACATCCCTCCTCCCAGTCCTCTCATGACCATGGAGTGGAGGAAAACAGTAAAATAAAATAGTCCCCCCCCAGCTCTCTCACCACCGGAGGGCTCTTTGAAAAAGAAGATACTGTATTTCAGCACTCTCACTGCAAAAATATTTCAGAACAAACAATTCAAACTTAACACATAAAATAACACATCCCTTTCCCCATCCCCAGTCCTCTCATGACCAAGGAGTGGAGGAAAACAATAAAATAAATGGGCACAAGGTCCTCTCACCACCTCACTGTCCAAATCGGAAAAAAAAAAAGGTCTTCAATCCACTGGGAAGGAGTCAAATTTGTTCACAGTTGAGAATCCATATAACAGACCAGGTCATCCATAAAAGTCAAATAAAATCAGGGCGTAGGGCAATCAGATCTATCTCATGACCAAAAAATGAGACCCCACTCCCAACTGGGCAGCACCACGAGATATGATGAGGCATAATAAAGCACCCCAGGGCAGGCCACGCCAGTAGCCCAGCCTGGGAGTCACGAGGGCACAGAACAGTAGCCAATTCCTTGGCCACAAAAATTCTAATGCCCTCTTCAGACCGCAAATCAAGCAGAAACCCAGCGGGCAGTATGACTCAAACTAAGTCAAAGGCAAAAGATCCAAAAAATATGAATAAAGCCCCTGCTCCTTTTTTCCAAGGACGGTAGCCAAAGACAGGATATAAATCCTGAGTAGCCCAAACAAAGCCCAGTCAAAAGAACCACTAATAGATCCAAAGTCCAGGAAAGTCCTGTGCCAAATAAGATCCCATAGCACTTCAGCCATGAAACAACAGATCCCACATTACGTTCAGCATTCATTCACTCAAATCAGGTGAAAAAACACTCCGGTGCATCAAACACGCAGAGACACCTTCCTTTGGCCCACAAAGTCTCACAACGGGCAGAGGGTAAAATTCCAAATTACTATCAGGGAAACCCCTCGGCTCCTCCACTCACCGCATTCACTAATGATCCCACCATGCCACAGTTTGCTCTCTGTCCGAATTAGAGTTCAGGCAACTGGTTACCAGGACAAGCACTCCCCTTGACCCCAGACTCCTACACTGGGTGGAGGGTAAAATCCAGACTCCTGTCATATGTTCTTCAAATTCACTCTACACCTGTGCGATATGTACGACGGAGTGGAGGAGAAACAGCAATCTGGAACCTCCTTTCGTCCAGGCTCCCTAGGGTACAAGCACTCCCAGATTTCACCAAAAACTCCAACTCCACCGAGCCACAACTAGTAGCACGAAGTACAATAGATAAATGGAATAGTGAAATAAAAAAGAAAATATATGATAAAGAATAAAATAAAACAATAAAAAGCAGTGATAACCTATAACCTATAGGTTATAACTTAAAACATCCCAGCACAGCAGCAGCACGCTCAGCCTAGTGGCCATCTTGCTTCCTCGCAACGCACCAATAATATGATTATACTATCTCAAAAAGTAAGGAAATTCTTTGCAAAAAAACTCCATTAATGCAACATTTAGGGTTCATGCTAAAATCACAAAAGTAGGGAAATGTGGCTTTAGGGTTTCCAAGCCAAAACCCCCAGCCCCACTCCTAAAGCAAATCAGGGGCAGACTCTTCCTAGGGGCTGTCAACCCTAAAGCTCACCCCATTAGGTTTATATGTTTCTGGAGAGTATAGAATGGGGTGAGCATTAGGGTTAACAACCCCTAGGAAGAGTCTGGCTCTGATTTGCTTCAGGGGTGAGGCTTGGGTTTTAGGGTTGGAAACCCTAAAGCAGCATTTCCCTACTTTTGTGGCTTTAGCCTGAACCATAAATGTTGCATTAACAGAGTTTTTTTGCAAAGAATATAGCATATGGGTAGCCTTTATTATGTATGGAAATCAGTGACTGCTCAAAAGTTGTTGTGCACGTTCTATCCTCAGTAGCACGTGTGTTCCTCTCGTGCCAACTTCCAACTCTTTACTTCACTCCTCCCCTCCATAAAACAAACTTAAAAATCTTCTGATTAAACAAATGTCATTCTGGCCTACCAGCATAGCAGTAGCACTATCATGCATGATACTGAAGACCCAGGTTCAGGAAGCAGCCCAGCCCAGAGTCATCAGAGGGCCAGCCGGGGGTAGTGAGCAGAACATCCCATTGATGCTCTCCACCTCAGGGAGGGAGGGTTCATGGCCTCCACTCTGCTACTCCACCTGGGTGACCACAGGTGGCAGTGCAAGCAGAGACACAGAACAGGGGGTGGACGCCAGCACCATGTGATGCACAATGCATGCGTGTTCACATGGCTCAGGGGCTCTCTCGGCGTTCAACAGGACACCAATGAAAAACACCACTAGTCGCTACAGGAGAACATCCACCCCTCACTGCAGGCCCCCACCATTGACCGTGGCACTCTTATCCTGAAAAGCACTAACCGATCCTCCATCGGGGTTAGGGTCCCCTCCCAAAGGCCCTGACCTTGGGGGGAAGCCAGGGTGCCCTAACGAGATGCAGATTAGTCCTGGAGAAGGTGGGTGAGGGGGTGGGGTGTGTAGGCAGGACTGATGGGGGCCAACCAGCATGAGGGAGAATAAAGCATATTAAATTTATTTAAAAAAGATTTTCACTGGCTTTTTTTTATTGGGAAAATATTGATAAACTGATGAGGAAGTAGTAGCACCAGCAAATGATTGCAGCTCAGTAGGTAAGGTTGCAGCAAGACCGAGATTTACTAATGCTTTTGTCAGTGACTCACTACCATCTGCAGTTACATGACTCATAAAAATCCAGCTGTTCTCCCTGTCAGTGAGTGGAGTGGGGCAGGCAGGTGTATAGTGAACAGAAATTGTAAAACCATATATTATCATAAATAAAATATGTGCAAGCACACATAACTCACCTTGTGTTTCTATCCCAGGGTTGAGAAAACATTTTGGACTGCTCAAGCTTCACTCTTGAGGTCCATAAACTGTTATCTCAACCCCTAGAAGGAAACATGGGCTTCTTATGCACGGTTGTCCATACATTATTCCTTTTATCATTTCAACATGCCAGTGTCATAGTCAATTTGAATACTTCAACTTGCTATTATACACACTTATTTATGGATAAAACAGATTATTTAGCCACATTACAGTAAATAGAAGGTTCTGTAACATTTCTAATGCAATACAAAATTGTAGAACATCATATACTGTGTGACCGTGAGCAAGTTGTTTAACTTCTCTGTACTCCTAGGATGCACCTGGAAACAAGCCTCAGCTTAAAGAGCTAGGCCCAGATATTCAAACTGCGCTCAAAACGAGTGCAACAGCAGGAGCAAGCGCAAACCAGTTGTGCAAATGCGCAACAGGCGCGATATTCAAACATGGAGCAGAGCAAATTGCGCAAGCAACCAACGTCTGAATATCGCACATACTGCGCCATCGTGCAACCAGGAAGGAGAAGCTGAGCCGAAATGTTGCGCTATGGAGCAACCAGGGACGCTCAGCTGAGCATTCCAGAGCTGCCATAGCACAAGCAGAGCCCCCTTCCCAAGAGCAATGGAATTGCACATCCAGGGAGGCAGGCTGGGGCCCACCGCCAGCCATGCCACACATGGGCACAGGAACACACTGCAGAACCCACACCACACCTGCACACCCCAAGAACAGCATCACTGGGGTGGACGGATGATCTACTTGCCCATGGGGACAAGCCAACAAAGCATAGCAGAGCCATGACACTAGCACAACCACTGGCAGGTGGAGATTGCACACACAGGGGGTTGACAACCACAGTGCACATCAGCCCCCCATATGCACAGCACACCCTGCACTGTGACCCCAAGACACCACCCATGTGCAGTGACTGGCACTGCAGGAAACCATGCATTCCCCCCAGCACTCGTCAACCCCATGCAGCACAGACGCCTACAAGCCAGACACACCCTGTGCACACAGCAGTGGGTGGCAGCAGATGGCAAGACCAACCAAAAGTCACTGCCATGCTGGAGATACCTCCCCATGCACACACATGCACACACACACACGTACCCAGGACCACACCAGCCCAGATGGCATGTACACCCCTGCAACTGAGCACCCATAGCCAGCTGCAAATCAGAGACCAACACAGTATTCATATCAAAATAGAAATGTATATTTAAAAGATTAAATCACAAAACCAAGCGAAACTATGTACAAGTGGGGGGGGGACGGGTAAAAGGCAGGGGTGTTCAAGGGGGAGGGAATAAAAACTTGGAGAGGGAAGGCAAGGTGATAGGGATGGGAGAAGTGGGAAGGGTAATGTGGGCTATGGCCCAGCTGGCTGCTGGTCCTCCCCCTGCTGGTGCCCCATCCTGTGCCTCCTTCGCCGAGCTCCATGGCGCCGGATGTCCTGCAGGATGTCTTGGTTCTCCAGTCCAACCTGGGTGAGGCGCCGAAGATCCCGTGCCATCCTCCTGAGTACTTCGAGGCCTAGGAAAATGGGAACACAGTCAATGGCTGTGACTGACCACAACCCTGAACACCACCTAACCTGCAAGCCATATAGCCCAATGTCCCGCACCTGTGATGGCATGCACCCACCCACAGTGAACATGCACATGGCCATCACAAACAGGCGGCACCAGCTATGTGCACCACTGCACACACACACTGCCCACGTCCATCACAGTACAAACAAGGCTGGCAAGTGACGTGGCAACGTGGGTGCGATGCCAGTTACACAGCTATGTGCCCAGTGCATGCATGGGCCACCAGTGACACATACACAGACGTGCTGTGATACTGCACAGTGATGCATGTCACCTGTGTCATGCATACAGACATAGACACATAGACAGTGTCGACAGATAAGGGCCTATGGCCAAGCCAGTCTGTGCATTTGAGCTGTAAGTTCACTTTGTTTACCTAGAAGTATGTTGCCCCTTACCCCTAACCTCCGGAATTCCGTTTTGTCTCTCCTGTGCATTCTGAAATCCCATGATTGTTTCAGCCCCCACCACCTCCTTTGGCAGGGTGTTCCACTTGTCCACCACCCATTCTGTGAACACGGTCCTTCCATGTGTCCTCTGAATTGTCCACCCTCCAACAGCATCCCATTGCCTGTAGTCCTGGAACATATTTTTCAATTCAAAATAGTGTTCCTCTGCACCCTGTTCCACCCTGTAAGATACTTGTATGTCTCTACCATATCCCCTCTCTCCCTCCTCCCCTCCAGGGAGTACATGTTCAGTTCCTTCAACCTGTCTCCATAGGACTTGTGATGCAAACCATGCACCATCTTTGGTGCCCTCCTCTGAACCTTCCCTGCCACTGTAATGCATTTCACGTAGGGATGGTCTCTGGAAATGTGCACTGTAGTCCAGGTGGGGCCTCACTAGTGTCCTGCATAGTGGAATTATGACCTCCCCTTTCCTGCATGGTTGTATTGTGCAGGGCTACTGGTCTCCCCCCCAGCATGCAATAGCATCGATGACGTCATGATACTCACACTGCTCAAGCAGCTCTGTCTGCCGACGTTGCTGCCGCTGTTGCTCCTGCTGCTGCTGCTGCTGCTGTAGGGGTGCCATCCCTGCTGGCACCAGGTCCCTGGCCTGCCCCTCTTCAGGTGGTGCTTGCCTCCTGACATCCCGGCCTGTGGGAGACATATGTTGAGACAAACATCAGTGTGACTCAAAAGCAGAGTGCCCCCTGCCCCAGTGAGAGTGCCTGCCCACACAGCCATAACCATCCATCGCACAGCTGCACACACTGACACAGCCAACCGTGGCCGAGCCGTCACCTATGCACAGCCACCAAAGCACACACACACCCCTACAGAGAATATAGGTGCATAGATGGTACACTCACCTGGCCTAGGCACCACGCCCCACCTGGCACGTGAACGCAGCCGCATCAACAGCTGTGGCTCCCTCCGGCGGAGGTCACTGTACCGGTGCTGGCACTGCTCAGCAGACCGGCACTGTCCAGTGACCCCCACCAGGTCAGTGGCCACCTGCTGCCACACCTCTGTTCTTGGTATGGTGAGGGGCTCCTCACCATAGAGTGCCTCATACTGGGGCTCCACTAGGGCCACCAGATTTGCCACTTCCAGCTGGCTCCAACACACAGCCCTCCTCCTAGTCATGTTGGTAGCTTTACAGCAGGCAATATGGTGCTCCACTGCGCCGTAACCCCACGTGGAGATGTTGCACAATAGACCACCACAGACTTCAATCGCGCTGTTCGAACAGCGCCATCACTTCACATAGCGCTGTCACCAGACAGCACAATAGGGACGTACACATGGCATGCAAACAGCGCCAGGGGGCAAAGGGCATACACAAGGTCATGGCAATGACGCAAGGCTACGCACAGTGCCTTCGGACGTATGGGCATCCTGCACGACTGACAAGCTGTGTACCAGTGCCACAGTGAACTATTGCGCAGTAGTGCCACAGCGCCATATAGTGCCCAGTGCTGTAGCGCCACTGGCACAATGGTGGCCATGGCCTGAATCGCCGATCGCACTCAGCACATCTGCAGGCATGACAGCGACGCGTAAGCTATCTGGGCATGCGCAATGCAGTGTATCACGCAGGCACAAATTCGCGCCTGCTGGCTCAGCCGACTTCTTCTCAGATACAAAGCGCAGACCATCATATTCAGCCCACATATGCAGATCATCCGATCAACCATTCAAGGGCGAGTGGCGCCGTTGGCATGTCATTAAAGTTGCTCCACTCCTAATTTGCATGTGTTGTGCTATAAATGTGCGACAGTGGGCTGTGCAGGCCAGATTTGGTTACTGCAGGTGAGAGGTGAGTTACATGCTGTGTGATGCTCAGGACAATGCTCATGGGGAAAGGCTGTAGACTGCACAGTGACAGGTGTCCACTTCCACCCATACAGATCACCATGACCGACCAGAGCCAAGGCGAGGGTGAGGATGGTGGGCGTAGGAGGAGGCCGAACTTCACAGCGGCAGAGACGGAGGCTCTCTTCCAGGCCTACCTGGAAGATGAGCCACTATTGAGTGGACGGAGGGGCACCCCTCAGTCCCATGCGGCTGCATGGGAGGGGGTAGCTCGGGCTGTTAACCTGCACAGAAGTCACCAGCGCTCCGTGCAGGAATGCAAGAAAAAGATGGGGACTGGCCGCAGGAGGTTGAAGGAGAAGGTGGCAGCCTTCAGGGCGGCACGTGCTGGCACTGGTGGGGGCTCGCCAGGGGTGTTGCAGCTGACCCCACATGAGGAGACACTGGTCGCAGCCATGCAGCCGAGCGCCATTGCGGGCATACCAGGCAGAGGATTCCAGACAGGTGGAAGCCCATCAATGCACGGTATGACATGGTGGTGGTGTTTGGGGGGGTGGCGGTTGTTCACATGCACTCACATGTACTCTCTTTCTGTTACAGATCCTGTTCGTCTTCAGGAGATGATGGTGGTGGTGGGTCCAGACAGTGATGCGGACCTGCTGGACATGGAGGAGGGACCATCCACCTCCACCACCAGCCAGCAGGCACTGCAGCAGCATGCACGCCGGGCCAACAACTCTGGTGTCAGTGATACGGGTGCAGGGGTGCACAGCCTGTGTCTCAGCAGTCTGGCATGCAAGCATGCCAGCATGCTGTGACCATGGCAGTAGCACATACCTGCACCATTGATGATAGAAGGCCTGCAATGGGCAGTGATAGGTGTGTGTCCGATGACAGACACATGGCAGGCCAGCACGTGCCCCTGGGCCTTTCTGGTTCACACCTGTGTACCAGCATGCTGGCACAGTCCCAGGCTGCGCCTGTCAGCACCGGTGGGGCAGCACCGGTGGCTGTGCAGGTGTCTGGCACTGTTGCCAGCACAGTGGTGGAACAGGTGGACCTAAGGCACAGCGTTGAGGGCAGCAGCAGTAGTCGCACACCAGGTCTGGGGTACAGTGTCAAGCAGTGGCACATGTCCACCGCCCTTGATCCACCCATACCTGGTCCTGGCGAACAGCGCCCACCCTCAAGGGGTGATGTGCATCAGGACCGTCCACACCCTGGGGGTCACGATGCCATTGGGGCACAGTACCCATTGGATGCACACACCCGCCTGCTGCAGGAATCAGTACAGCTGCAGGGGCGGGTTGCAAGGTCCGTGGAGGCACTGTCTATGTCCATGGAGCGGCACAGCAGGGAGTGTGCTCGGGACCGAGCCAAGCTGGTCCGTATGCGGACGGATGTGACCGCCGCCATTGACAGGCTGACCCAGGCAGTGGTCTCTGTCGTGGACGCATTGGGCACACAGTCAGGTGCCCCTGTACCACACACCCCACACAGTGCACTTCCACTCCCTGCCCGCGCCGTGGTGACACCAGGCCTGTCGACACCGGGTTCTGCTGTGGGCACCCCGAGCACCCCTGGTGCAGGTTTGTTTGGCGTGCTGCAGACCCCTGTGCGGGCAAGGTCACGTTCATGCAGTGGGACCCCTGGTGGTGCAGCAGTGGGACCCCATGTGGCCCCTGCTCAGCCTGCCCATGCTGTTGGGTCACGGCGGGGCTGCCCATGCATCCATGGTGGCCGTGGGACAGTGCTACATGACTGAGCTGTCTCCCAGTGCAGGCCCTGTCTGGTGCTGCCCTGTGTGCAATATGTGTCATGGTGGGCAGTGCACTGCTGGGTGCTCTGCTCACCACGCCAACACGGACTACCTGCACACCCTCCCAACTGCTGTCCACAGGTGAGTGTGCATGATGATGCCTGCATTGCACTGTACACCAAGGTGCAAGGGTGCCCAGGTTCTGACACATGTACTTGGACAGTACAGGTGGTGGGTGGTCGGTGGTGCTGTGTGTTAGCAATGTTGGTTCTGCAGTGCTGTGCATCTGCCCATGTACGCTCTGTGCCTGGTGTGTGTGTGTGTCCATATGAGTGCTCACCCCTCCCTGATGGTGTGTTGGTATGCCTGGACCCTTCCACTCTCCTGACCTTCATGCACCCCTGGTGTGTTCCCCTGTGTGCCTATAGTGTTGGTTGCACATGTCCCCTTGACTTACCTGTGTTGTGTGTAGTGCTCCTCTGTGATGGTGTCCCGGTGCAGCTGGGCCTGCCGGATCAGTTGGGGGTCCCTCCGTCCTAGGGGGGACTGCTCATCACCATCATCACCAGCGCCACCGGCGTCCCCATCGCTGTCCCCCTGTTCAACCTGTACGGCTATCCCATGGTCTTTGGCCTGTTATGCAGGATGCAACAGGCCAGGAATATCCCACAGGCCTTTTGGGGCTGTACTGTAGGGCACCACCGAGGTGTCTCAGGCATCGGAAGTGCCTTGAGCATCCCAAACACCCGCTCTATGATGTTGCGTGGTTAGGCATGTGCCTCATTATAGCATAGCTGCGCCCAGGTTGTGGAGCCCGTATGGTGTGAGCAGCCAGGGACGGAGTGGGTATCCGCAGTCACCTGTGTGGAGATAGTGGAGAGCAGTGTCATGTTCAGGTCCATATTGGCCATCTCCCTGTGTGCCACTACCATGGCACCTGTGTCATTCCCACCCTTGCCCAGAGTTTGCATTCCATACATGTGTACTCACCCACTAGATGTCCTGTGGGGATGTCCCCACTCTTGAATCGATGGCACAGTGCAGACTGATACCATATGAAGGCATCATGTGCTCCGCCAGGGTGTGTGGCACAGACATTGATTATGCGCCCAGTGGCATCACACACCACCTGGTAGTTGACACTGGAGAATCCCTTTCGGTTACGATAGGCATGGCCATCGAGGCCAGGTGGCGTGTGGATGGCCACATGGGTGCAGTCTATGGCCCCTAGCACGCCAGGCATACGTGCTACCCTGTGGAACTCCTGCATGTTTGTTGCACGCCTGCCGCTGTGCTGGGGAAATGGATGTACTCCAGGTATGTGGCAGCAGTGCGCTGAGGAATTGGGTGAGGATGCATGACGTGGCCGACTGTGTGATGCCTGTGGTGTCCTCTGTCGGCCTCTGGAAGGTGCCCGTGGCGAGCAGGCACATGCAGGCTGTCACCTTGTTCTCCACCGACAGAGCATGACTCCGTCGTGAGGGTGCCTGCATCACATCACTGCACAGCTCACAGAGCCGTCTCAGTATTGCCCTGTTCAGGCGGTACCGGCCCACGATCTCTACATCTGTGTACAGCTCAAAGCTGATGCGGGCACAGTACCGCCTGTGGGGGGCATACCGCTGACGGGCCCCTCCACGGCCACGTCCCCCTGCTTCATGGATTCTCACCCCCCTCATTACAGCTTCCATGTGGAAGCTGGCACTGTCCATCTCCCTGGCTTCTGCCCCACCCTGGCTGCTGTTGCTGTGTTACCCCCGCTGTCCTGACTGCTACTTCCACTGCACCGGCACCCCCGCTGGCCTCTACAAACTATGGGAAACAGTTTCCTTGCCTGCCCTTTTCAGTCTGTCCGTCTGTCTCGTCTGTCTCTCTCTCCCCCACTTGACAGCCTGGTAGTGTTCTTCGCCACTTCCTTGAGCCTTTTATTTTGGCTCATTTCCACTAGTCCATGATTTGCTGCTATTGCGCATTGCGTAAGTGTTTGAATATCGATTGAGCTCTTTATGCATGGATCCGCCTCCTTCGGTTGCGCATGCCTTCATTTTCATTGCGCTATTGCTCAGCATGTTTTCGGGGGCCCAACTGCCTCCTTCTGAATATCGCAGAATGGTGCATTTTTGGACTTGCACACGCGCAACCCTGTTGTGCATGGCGCAACCCTTTTGAATATCTGGGCCTTAGTGTACTGCTTGGAAACTGCCTGCAATTAATTGTAACTTTCAGATGTAGTCAGCTATCACTTCTTATATCTCAAGTATTTTTTCTTTTCTGTTTGCTAATTTGAAGATTTTCCACCTGGCAGTACTGGGGTGATGTGTGGAGCAGCACTCTGGAGGAAAAAAAGTAGTCAGTTCTGTTCCTTCCACTACATCAACACTGAGACCACACTGACTATGACATCACTAGTAACCAAAGAGAACCATTTCTCACTGCCAGGTTTTACTTTCACATGAAGCAGCAGGGACTGACTTTCCCTGGTTACTAGTGATGTCACAATTGCCTTCATTTTGTTTGGTAGCTTGTGAAAGTCACTGCTCAGGCTGCAAGGATTGTGGTGCCTCAAGGTGTTTGGTCTCATTTTTGATGATGTAGTGGATGGAACAGAATTGACTTTTTTTTCCTCCAGCAGAGTGCTGCTCCACACATCACCCCCATACTGTCAGGTGGAAAATCTTCTAATTAACAAACAGAAAAGAAAAATGCTTGCGATATAAGAAGTGATAGCTGACTACATCCAAAAATTACTTAATCCCAAGCAGTACACTAGCTCTTTCATGTGTCTTTCCTGGCCAAAAAAATTGTAAAATAAATTAAAGTACTGTATATTACTCTGCAAGTATTCTACAAGTAACAAGTAAATTTACTAAGAAATGTACTTTAAGTATAATTAGTATTTTATCAGTATACCAAATACTCTAATAGTATAGCAGAAGTATGTTTAAAATATTGAGATAGTTTTATATTATATATAAACATATTATATTCTAAGGGACAAAAGTAAAGCTGATAGATTTTTAATGGTACAGTTCAGGGAATATCTTTTATGTGCAAAAATAACTAATAAGCTTTTGCTTCTCTTTCAGATGCTTCAGGAGGTTCTGGACCTAGTAGACGGGACATAACTTGGAAACCATTGTTGACTGCACTGCTGCGTCATGTGGAGTTGCAAGAGAGGAACATACACTGATGCCAGAAGAAATGTCTATGTGCAGT
The DNA here is from genome assembly GCA_016271365.2 of Neoceratodus forsteri. Classification (NCBI taxonomy): domain Eukaryota; kingdom Metazoa; phylum Chordata; order Ceratodontiformes; family Ceratodontidae; genus Neoceratodus; species Neoceratodus forsteri. The sequence goes on from JADMNL010000024.1 coordinate 137,973,666, forward strand.
GACAGATGAAATGTTCGCAGTGCAGCAGACACAGCTGCTATAGAATAACTGAAAAGATCTGAGCATATTTTGGTGTGTTACTACTTTCAGGGCTAGCCCAGATGTGTGGTGGCTGTACACTCCATTTCCACCTAAGAAATATAGGTTTGAGTGTACCCCCCCTGAATTCTATGCTAGAGTCACCAGGTGCTGGTTGGGTACATCATGGGAGGTGAGGTGGTCCACAGGCAGCTACCTGGGAGGGAGTATGCAGGTAGTCTAGCATGCAGGCACCCTCTGCCAATCAATCTAAAAACAGTGTCCACATGTCCACTCTCCCAGTCAAAAGAAAGATGCAGGCAAGGAGACCCCAAATGTCAGGATGAGGTGGAGGGGAACCAGGGTAAAATAATCTTGGGATTAACAGAATTTAAAACAAAAAACAGCTTTCTTATTTAGCATCATGAAGCACAAAGATGTGGGGTATTTTGCATGGCTAGTTAATTTTCTAATCAATCCATATAGTGGCTATTTTTTTTTTTTGTAAACCATCATGCCCTGGAGAGAGATCAAATGTACTTTTTACCTGAAAACATAAATTAAAGATTTGTGTAAATTTTTTTTCTTGGATTTGTGTTGTACCTGGATAGCACTAAACAAGTAAATGGGAGTTTATGGGCCTTACAGCTGCATTGTGATGTCCCTCACCGCAAATCCTCTGAGGGCTGGTCTGCCTTTTTTGTCTGCCTCCCTGCTCTTTGGAACGTCCTCCCTGTCCGCACTAGACTCTTACCCTCCCAACCTCCAGCCTCTCAAACCACTCTAGCTGTCTCACTTCTCTCAACCTTGCTCTTATGACTAGCTCTCCTCCCCTGCTCCCCTCTCCTTTACGATTCTTTGCTGTACCACTTCCTCCTGGATATGACATATAGCTAGTTAGCTAGCTTGATAGATGCACAGACATATAAATATATACTGTACATCAAGAGAGACAGATGTTTTAGGGACATGTCAATTCGCAGTGGTCATTCCGCACTGCAACAATTTGTTCTGGGCTATACGCTCCAGTGGCAATCGCCTCCCTGAACAACTTGTTCCTGTTTCATGCTCCCCAGAGGTTTTTCTATTCTAGTTATGCTAGAGTGAATTGCCAGGAGATGATTTATTTAGGGGTGCGGTTTATGCTGGAGTTCACAGGACGAAGTGACGTGTCATGGACCGGATTGACCAGAGCAAATTATCTTGCAGCCAATGTTTTTCTTCTTACGAGCTTTTACACTAGCCCGCATCACTTTCATTTACGTACTGCAATTGCTGCTTTGTATAATTCTTCATGCACTTTGCACATTCCCCTTTTGCCCCCACCCCTGAGTCAGACCTGGAAATAAACTTCACCTAAGTGTGCCTTTCCTGTTCATCAAATAAAAAAAATAATAATATGCACACACTGGCAATGCTTTCCCTGTCACTATGCATGGCTTTAGTTGCTATGGTATTTTCACTTAAAGATGTCCCCTGGGGTTTTAAATTCCTGTTTTTCTGATGCACCGAAAAACGGTTTGGCTATTTACTAGCAGAAGTACATTTTTAAATATATGGAAGTGTTGTGAGAATAATGATTTATTCTATTATGTCATGTCCAGCTAATATATACACAGTAGCGGCTCTAACCGCCATTGGTTACCATTACCAGGACACACTTGGAACATGACAGACAGCAGCCAGGGCACTGATATACTGTTACTATGGGGGTCATAGAAACATAGAATTTGATGGCAGATAAGGACCGCTTGGACCACCCAGTCTGCCCATTTCCCTACCTACTGGATAAGCTGCAGATCCTAGTTAACCAGCAGCCTACTTCTTCCTACCCCCACACCCTAGAATGGCCTTATGACTGTCCCATGCATGCTTGAATTCCACCACTGTTTTTGACTCCACAACCTCCTCCGGAAGGCCATTCCATGCATCCACAACCCTCTCTGTGAAAAAATACTTCCTCAAATTACCTCTGAGCCGCCCCTCCTTTATCTTCAAATTGTGCCCCCTTGTTCTTGCACACCTCTTTTTTTGAAAGATGCTACCCTCTTGGACTTTGTTGATTCCCTTGTTGATTCTGTGCCTTACAGAGCACCAATCAGGGCATAGCATGTGTTTGCCAGGGCACATGCCCTGGTGTGCCCTGGAGTAGAGCTGCAGCTGTATATACAGAATGGTAGCAAGGAAATTAGCTTGTGCAATTTCAGCAATTGGCATCATTTAAGGCACTTTACGAACACATTTGTCTGTCTCAGGTTACTATGTTTCTTTCACACTAAAGCCCTTGTCATTCTGCATATACTTTTAAATTGTTTGAATAGCTTTCTGGCAAGTTTTATTTTTTATCGGGATTATTTCACTTGTTTTTGTCCTTAGCTGACCAGCTCTGAAACTGCAACTGTGAAAGCAGATATCAGCAAATGAGGCATGGCAACCCCTGTATTTCTTTCCCTTGCTATATTCATAACCATATTTTACACTTATCAAAAAGTTTTATGAAGAATGACATGAAATTGAAATTTGTTTGCATAAAAACATATAAATATGTCCCACATTTTTGGAATGTTAGTTCAAGAGGGTGTCATAATATTAGTAATTTATTCTTTATTGTTGCGTTTGTTGGAAAAATGAAGTGAACATCATTACAAAGGATATGTCCTTGTTTCACCCTTTCTTTCACACTCATGTTGACACTTAAATATTGATGTTATAACTACATAGACAAATCTGACCCCTTGTGGATTTTTACCATAAAGAGAAATTAAATCTCACCATGTAACTTAAAAACAAGCATGGCAACCCATGTTTTTTTTTTGTTGTACATATTAAATGTTTTGATAATCATCATTTGCTGGGCAAAAAATGATGACATTGACATGGGCTTGCTGAAACACCAAGGAGCATCCTTAAATGTATAGCAGTATATCAGAAGAGGCATGGTTAGCTGCTGCTGGAACAGAACCCCAGGTATCCAATCCCCACCCAACAGAGAACACTGTATGGGATCTAGGCAATTTAATTTAATAAACTTTATTGAAATTTTGATTTTACATTTGACAAACATTAACACTACCCACAACAAACATTACAATGCCACCTCAGTGCACAGAGATTACACACAGAAATTATAATGCATATGCAAACATGTGATACAGAGTGCATGTCATTATCATAGAGACATCAATCTTCAGAGACACTTGTGAGCTTATGTGTGACCCTACAGCATGCTCTGGGTTATGCTCAAAGGATTGCAATTCCAACTGCTTGAATTCATTTGGCCATGTGGTGGAGCCAAAAGACTGATCTGTGTGGAGGCTGTTTAAAACGCACCCATCTTTACACTGGGACCTGACTTATGAAGATGGTATTCTCGTGCGTAGTGAATCTGTACCATTTAGTGCTACTTTCAGATGATAATCAGGTTATTTTTTATTTATTTTTTTACATGTACCAACTGCCTGTTTCTGTCCAGTTGTGGAACTGTCAAATGGCTCAAGCCATTGCGGATATAAATGTTTCTAACAACAACTGCTCATATGAAGCAGGTAAAAAACATTTTTTCTCTTGCATTACATTTCACAAGGTGTTTTAAAAACTGCACTGACAGTCCTCTAATGAGATCATGTTTTAAAAATGGGTAACAGAGTACAGACAGGAGCTGTATGCCACAATAACAGCAACAACAAAAACTGAACCCAACTGGTTCCAACTTACTTGCAGCTCTGCACAGAGAGCTCTGGACAGCAATCTTCAAAACATGGGGAGGACACTTAAGATTTTAGTGGGCCTTTTACAAAGTAGGCTACTCTGCAATTGCTAAGCAAGCTAAGGACAGGAGAACACAGCAGAAGGGACAGAACCTATTTCCTGTTAAAGCAACAGTGTGCATTACTTGTAACTTATGTTACATCCTGCATAATGGTATGGTTTGTTAATATATTGATTTCATTTAATTTTATGCACAGCAGTGTCAGTGGCTCAGCAGGTAGCACACTTGCCTCTGAGGCTAGGAGGTCAAAGGGCTGTCGGAGGGCTGTGGGCTCAATTCCCACACCTGGCACTTAGGTTACTATCCCAATACTGACACTGTAGTGCAGCATGAGGGGGGTGCTGCACTTCTGAGGTGTCATCTTTTGGATGAGATGTTAAACTGAGGTCCCAACTACCTGTTCTGGTAGTCCTGGCCAATTTATCCCACTCACTGTAAATACCACCAACAGCTTAAATCTGGTTCAAGGTCAGTCAGTACTCATCTGTGTGGGGGGTCAAGGAGGGAGGGGCATCTGTAAGTGGGGTGCTAGCTGCACAATCGAGCAGACTTGATAGACCATGTGGCCTGTTTCTGCTAACAAGTAGTAAGTACATATTTAGTGGTATTCTTATGTATTGAAATATGTTTGTACTGTCCAGTACAGGATGCCCTCAAAAATGGAGTTTCTCTAATGTGTTATCTTGAAAAAATTATTTTAAATAAACACCAAGTCATTAGAAGCTGATGGCTAAAGTCACAATATTAGCCTCTGACCTCTATTACTTAAATGAAGTTACTTAAAGTGGCTTTATATGCAGGACACAGGGGAAGGGTGACTGTCTGATTCCCCCCACACACGTACACAGCACCTATTACCCCAGAACCTTATGTGTTCCTCACACCATCCCCCAAATGATTAACTATTACATAGATACATAGACAGTGTCGGCAGATAAGGGCCTATGGCCCACCCAGTCTGCCCATTTGAGCTTGTAAGTTCAGTTTGTTTTCCTAGAAGTCTGTTTCCCCTTACCCCTGACATTTAGAATTCCTTTATGTCTATCCCATGCATTCTTAAATCCCGTGATTGTTTCAGCCCCCACCACTTCCTCTGGCAGGGTGTTCCACTTGTCCACCACCCATTCTGTGAAGAAATTCCTTCTCATGTTTCCTCTGAATCATCCTCCCTCCAACTTCATCCCATGCCCTCTAGTCCTAGAACATCTTTTTCGCTTCAAAATAGTGTTTTCCTGCACCCTGTTCCTCCCTGTAAGATACTTGTATGTCTCTATCATATCCCTTCTCTCCCTCCTCTCCTCCAGGGAGTACATGTTCAGTTCCTTCAACCTGTCTTCATGGGACTTGTGATGCAATCCATGCACCATCTTTGTTGCCCTCCTCTGAACCTTCTCTACCCTGTCTATGTCCTTACGTAGGTATGGTCTCCAGAACTGTACACTGTACTCCAGGTGGGGCCTCACTAGTGTCTTGTATAGCGGAATTATGACCTCCTTTTCCTGCTGGTGATGCCCTGCCTATACATCCCAGCATCCTATTTGCTTTACCTGATGCCCTGTCACACTGTTTCCTCATTCTTGAGGTCATCAGAGATGACAACCCAAGATCCCTTTCCTGCTTGATGCATGCTATATCCTCACCCTCAACTGATATATTGTGCCAGGGTTTTGTGCCCCATATGCATTATCTTGAACTTCTTTGCATTGAATTTCAACTGCCAAACCCCTGACCATTCTTCAAGTTTCTGCAGGTCCTTCTCATTCTGTCTACACCCTCTGGTGTGTCTACTCTGTTACAGAGCTTTATGTCATCAGCAAACAGTGAAATTCTGCCTTCTAGATCCTGTGCAATGTCACTGATGAAGATGTTGAATAGGACCAGTCCCAGCACTGATCCCTGTGGTACCCACTGGTCACTCTTCCCTCTTTGGAGTGACAGCCATTTACCACCACCCTCTGTGTCCCTGCCACCCAGCCAGTTACTACCCACCACACTACTGTCCTGCCCACACCCATATTCCCCAGTTTGTGTAATAGTCTTCTATGTGGCACAGTGTCAAAGGCCTTGCTGAAGTCCAGATAGGCCATGTCCACTGCCCTCCCTGATCCACCTCCTAGTCACCCAGTCAAAAATTCAATGAGGTTGGTCTGACATGACCTCCCCTGGTGAAACCATGCTGCCTTGGGTCCTGTAGTCCATTGACAACCAGATGTTCCACCAATCTCTCCTTCAGTAGTGCTTCCATGATCTTTCCACTACCAAGGTGAGGCTGACTGGTCTGTAGTTCCTGCTTCCTCTTTGTTCCAACTTTTGTATAAGGGGACTACATCTGCTGTCCTCCAGTCTTTGGGTACCTCCCCTGTTTCCAGTGATTGGCTAAACAGGATAGCCAGAGGTTCAGCCACCACCTCTCTTAGTTCTTTAAGGACCCTGGGGTGCACCCCATCTGGCCCCATTGCTTTATCGACTCTTATTACTTCCAGTTCCTTCAGGACCCTTTCTCGTGTAAAGGGACTTGTGTCCATTTCTGCACCATTCTCACCCTTGTATCCCTTCAAACCCATTAGCCCCTCTTCCTCAGTAAGACTGAGCAGAAATACCTGTTCAATATGTCAGCTTTACTGTTGTCATCCTCCATGGCTCCCATCCCCCCTTCAGTCTCACTATCCCTCCTTTGTCTTTCTTTTTTCACTTATGTACCTGTAAAAGGTTTTGTCCCCTTTACCCACTGATTTTGCAATGTGTTCTTCTGTCTGAGCTTTGGCTTCCTTACTGACTTCCCTGCCTCCGTTTGTTTCTCCTGGTACTTCTCCCTATCCCTTCTGCCTGTGTCTTTTGTATTGCCTGAATGCAATCTTTTTGGCTTTCACTTTCTTTGCTACCTCTTTGAAAACCATAATGGTCTCCTCTTCCTTTTCCTCTTGCTAACCTGCTTAATGCATAATTCTGTTGTTCTTATAATCCCCATTTTAAATACTGCCCACTGTTCCTCAACCCTGATTCCTGTCCATTCCCTTAATGCCTCTTTCAAGTATCTCCCATTTTCCCAAAGTCTGCCCCCTAAAATCCAGGATACGTGTTTTGTGTGGTTTGGTTCTGCTCTTTCTGTGATTTCAAACCACAATAACTGGTGGTCACTGTTACCCAGGTGCTCCCCCACTGTTACCCCATCACACTGTCCCTGTTTGTGAGCACAAGGTCCAGTATTGCCTTCTGCCGAGTTGGTTCCATGACCAGTTGCTTGACGAAGGCACCCTGAAGAGAGTCCAGGATAAATCTGCTCCTAGTTGATGCTGCTGCTGGGATGCTCCAGTCCACGTCTGGAATATTGAAGTCTCCAACCAGTACTACCTCACCCTTGTCTGCCATCCTTTGGATGGCTAGCATCAGCTCCCTATCTGTTTCTTCCTCCTGGGCTGGTGGTCTATAGACCACACCTGTGCGGATGGCTGGCTCCCATTTTCCTTTCCAGCTTAACCCACAGTATCTCTCCCCATTTTGTTCCTCCTGGATCTCTGTGGCCCTTATGTCATTTTTCACATACAGTGCCACCTCCTCCCTTCCTGCCTGCTCTGTCTCTTCTGAATATGTTGTAGCCAGGTATGGCCATCTCCCAGTCATGGTTATCATTACACCAGGTTTCAGTGATGGCCACAATGTCCAGGTCTGACTGTACCATGACAGCCTCCAGATCTTCCATCTTGTTGCTAAGGCTCTGGCATTTGCACACATGGCTTCATGATTTGACCTCCTAGACTGCTTCACTGTTCTACTCCAGCCCCTTCCTTGGTTGTCATTTATACCTGGTTCTCCTTGCTGTCTGTCCTTCTGCTGAATTTTGCCCCTTTTCTGCTTATCCACTTTTTGGACACTATTCTCCATCTTTTGCACATTGCTTTGCAGAGATAGCCACTCCTCTGGTTCATTGGTTCCACTGCTAGCTGTGGGGGGTGAGCAAGTAGGTACATTCCTTGCTGGCCTGCCACCCCCCTTTGCTAGTTTAAATGCTTGTCAATGTAGCATTTAAACTTATCATTGAGTGCTTGGTTCCCTCCAGGATGGATGCAGGCGTCAGGCTTGAACAAACCTCCATCCTCCAGGTGGGTCCCCAGTCACCAATGAATCCAAACCCTTCCTCACAGCACCAGTTCTTCAACCATGAGTTAAAGTTCCTGGTGCATGCACCTATGCTCTCCTTGCCTCTCACAGGTAGTACTTCTGAGAAGTGACAGAAGTAGCTACTTGCTTGAGACCCTCCCCAGTTTCCTAAACTCTTCCTGAACTTCCTTTGGCTCCCATTTGCCAAGTCTTTAGTACCTAGGTGGATAATGACATCCAGCTCACCTTCCCATCTTGCCTTCCCAGTGATCCCCAGTATCTTCCTTCCATCCCTCCATGCCGTGGCACCTGGTAAGCACCTCACCTCCCTGTCCTCCCCTCCTGTGTTCCTAGCTGGATCCCTCTTACAATGGAGTCACCCACCAGGATTCGCTTCCTCCTCCTCTGGGGTCCACTGCTTTCCCCACTGAGGTCACCTCCTTGGCTAACCTCCACATCCTTTCCTTCCACTTCTCTGGGTACCTCTATTTGGTTGTCCTCATCTGCCAGTGTGGCATATGAGTTCTTGAGAGGAATAGGATCTAGGATGTGCCTCTGCCTGACTGCTCTAACCCTCCCTGAGCCCACTGTCATCCAAGAGCTCCTCGTTCTCAGCATCCTTTGAGGCAGCTGCATTGGACTGGGTGGTCCCTGGATAGGGGTGATGGTACTCCTGACCCAGTTTACTTCCACTCTGAGTCTGACTACCTCATCCTGCAGTCCAGAGAGATGCATGCAGATAGGGCAGCACCTCAGTGTCCAGAAGGTCTGCCTGAATATGGCTGCCCCACAGCCACTGCATTGCACCACTCCCCACATTATACTGCAATTCCACTACTTGTCTGCTACTGAAGCTCTCCTAGTTCTCTTTTTATTAATTTACAGTACTAAAATCCTGTCACTGATCCTGAGATAATTTTTTTTTTTAAGGAAAAAAACCAATAAATAAATAAATGAGTCAAACACTTGTTGTGCTGAGGGTGGGCTTTTCCTTATGCCCCTCCTACTTCACACCTCTTACTATACCCTGTGTTTAGCTCCTGTCAATCAGATTTATCAGGGCATATAATTAAGAGTTGGGGGAAGGGGAGGGGGGGCCAAACAGCCCAAAAACAATTATAAGCAAAGACAACAGATATTCTATCTGGGTGCCTTGCTCACTAACATCAGATGTGGTCAGACTTGATTACCCCCTGCCCCCACATCAAGCAATGCACATCAAGTGCACCCCACAAGGGAGAGCCATCAGATGACTTACTCCACCATGCATCTTCCAAGAGAGTGTGGATAAGGCCTAAATATAGCCCCTATTCAATGCATGGTGGCAGTGGTAACTATTCATCTACTGGGCCCTGTCTATTTTCTCCCTAGCCCAGCCTCCTCCCTCTAATGACAGGAAACATCTAGCATCAGTCCTGTAAGTGGGTCGTGGCGGGCTGTGCTTGGTCAGTCAAACAGTCAAGGCCATGATATAGGGCTGTCACAGGAGGTGTGGATATGTGGCTGGACTTGCTCTGTCTTACACAGTTGGGACAGTCGACCTCTGCAGCATGTTTCTTACTCTGCTGGCCAGCTCATCTAGATATGTATGACACACCAGTTCCAGCTTCCCCCTGCCACCTGCATTTACAATTTTTTTTTTTTTAAAGTCAAATGGATTTGCACTCTGCATCAGTATCACTCCCTGGGACAATTGTCCTCTTTGCTCAGCTGGAGTTTATCAGACGAGCCAGGAGATCAGTGGCTCCAGGCAGTGATATGGATATGGAGTGCACGTCCCTTTGGCTAATTAAGTAGCAAAACACTAGGAACCTATGAGAGCCTGGCATAGCTCCATTTTCCTATGGTTCAAAAATCTGAACCTGTTTTAAAGTACAGGGAACAGCTTGCAAAAGTTATCACTGTAGCTAGTGCTAATGAAGTGCTGCATAGCCACCAAACACCGGTGTGGTAAACAACAGTGGTGAAAACTGAAAACTAAAAGATTATTGAAGAAAACCAGGAGCTGATCCTTTCACATAGTTCTACACTGCCACTACTTAGCCACAGTCTCTTAGCACCGTATGGGACCCCTTGCCTAAAAGCACACAGTAAAGTGCTGAGTGCATCAGTATGCCAACACATGGGCACACAAGAGGGGGATATGATTGACAAGATGCACATCCAAAACAAAGTCGTTATATGCAACAATTGCTCAGGGAAATGACAGAACTGGACATCACAGCCAGAAACAATTTGCAAAACCTCACAGCAAAGAAACTGCATTGCATTATTATGTTTGCTTGCATGCATGTGCAAGAAACATAGTGCCACCATAGAAAGTTTCGTAGGTGTGGCACCTCAGTTCCAATGCCCTGCTCCTTGTCGCAGGCACAGCCTTACCACTCCAATAAACATCCAAGCTGTCTATGACAGCAGTTCAGCTGCAGTGACATACAGTTACAAGCAAAATACTGCTACAATCAGTGGTGGTAAGATGTAGACAATTTGCATACTGCCATCAGCAGTGTGCAACAAAGTGCCTCTATATCAGCACTACATTGGAACATCTGTCTGAACAGCTCCTTCTCCCCAAAAACACCTAAGTAGCACACTGGGAGCTCACCCCAGCATGCTCATGCACTCCTCCCCTTCACACACTGTATGGCCGATGGGGGTGCCCAATCCCCCGTCAGCTCTGTTGCCCCCCAACAGACTTCCAGGTGCCACGTTGGGAGCCCACCCCAGTGTAGCAAAATTTCATATGGTCAACGGGGTTGCCCAATCCTCATCAGCTCCACTGACCCTCCCAACATACTTCCAGGTGCCATGTTGGGAGCCTACCCCAGCGTGGCAACAGTCTGTACTGCCAACAGGGTTGCTCAATCCCCCATCAGCTCCACTGACCCCACAAGTAACCTTCCAGCTGCCATGCTGGGAGCTCACCCCAGTGTGGCAAAAGTCCCACATCATCTATCAAAAAAAAAATCACCTGTAAGAAAAAACAGTCCCTCGCTGACTGTCTTGCCCCCTATCCCAACCCACAACCACCCTTGAGTGCCCCACCCTCCACACCCCACCTCACCCCATACTTGCCTCCAGAGCTGGCACGATGATCTTCAGTGGATCGGGAACACGTCTGCACTCTTCAAAGCCGCCCGCGAATTGAAGAAATGCCGGTAAGCTGTATAATGGCATAAATGTTTTTTTGTCAACTTTGTTGTATATCTCAAGCTTTTTGAGGATTTTTTCACCAAATTTTCAATATGAGGTTCTTGAGACCCCACCTCATGAATTCAGTCACTGTCATTTTATTTGGTCCCAAAAAGTGACTTCACGGTCACTGCGTGGAACCACCTTTCGGGACCAATTTACAAAATGACAGTGTCACAGTTCATGAGGTAGTCCCCCAAAAACTGTATGTTTAAAATTTGGTGAAAAACATTCCCAAATATTACTGTTTTATGAGCGTGCATTATGCAGTTTCTACGCACACTCATAACTTTGAGAATTTGTAATATTTTCACTCCAGATTTTCAACATTGCTATTTTACCACACCTCCTTATGAACAGTACAGCTGTCATTTTTCACATCTTGCTCAAAATGTGTTTGCACACATGTAGCGCACATTGGTGCAGTCGGTTTGCAAAATCAATGTTTGAGACACATTAAGAAAATCACAGTGACACTGTTCATGAGTAGAGGTGTTAAATGGCTATCTTGACAATTTGGTGACAAACGTCCATAAAATGACTGTGTTACATGCGTACATTGTGCAATGTCCATGCACCCTCATAAGTTCACGAATGTGTAATTGTATTTTCAGTCCAGATTTTCAACATTGACATTTTTTCCACACCTCCTTATGAATAGTACAGCTGTCATTGTTCACACCCTGGCCAAAATGTATTTTCGCACTTCCAGCGCAGAATAATGTGGTCGCTGTGGGAAATTAGTGTTCAGGATACAGTGAGAAAATTACAGTGACACTGTTCATGAGCGAAGGTCTCAAAATGCCTATGTTGAAAATCAGCTGTAAAAAATCCTCAAACTAATTATATTACGGGTGTACATTGTGCAGTTTCTACACACACTTGTGACTTCACCAGTTTTTTTAATTTTTCACTCCAGATTTTCAACAATGCCATTTTTTACACCTCCTCATGAACAGTACATCTGTCACTTTTCACATCCTGTTCGAAATGTCTTTTCGAACCTGTGGCACCAAATGGCGCAGTTGCTGTGCAAAATCACCTTTCACCTAACAAACTGATAGTGTCACTGTTCATGTGGTGGGGTCACAAAAAGTCAATTTGGAAAACTTGGAGTAAAAATACCAGGAAACAGCCAGGGTGTTAGGGTTTTCTACCATAACCCCTTACCCTGTAGGGACTGACAGGTGTCAGGGGTGTGACTTGGGATTGTCAATAGTAATGCTCATGCCATTTCACTCCCCACCTTCCAGTCAGTAACAGGCATCGAGGTGCACCTTGGACCCTTTGCCCCCAGAGTTCACTCCATTCTCCTATATTGTGCCCATTTCAGCATATTTCCTTATGGAATGAGGTGAATGTAAAGCCCAAACACCCCAAGGCACACCTTGACACTTGTCAGTGTCTGAAGGGCAGGGTGAGGTGAAATGTCATGACCGTCATGGGTGACAACCCAAAGGAGCACCTCAATGCCTGTTCATCTCTGCAGGGTGAGGGTGGAGCTGGCATCAGTTCAATACTTCAATGCCATTCCTACAGTGCATCTGTCTAACTCCTGCACTTCCACTGCTAATGCCAGCAAGCAAACATTCAGCAATGACAAATGCTTGTTTTTCATAGAGCCAGGCATACTGGGTTAAAGATGTTGCGTACTAAAAGCACTTCATTTTCTGTGTACTAGGTGCTGATTTACCAGGTCCTAAATATAGCCAATCTCTATTTGGCCAAATATGAAAAAGTCCTGGGACACCAAAGGTGCCCTTCTCAAATGTTGTTTTTGGCCACTAAGCCCACATTTACTAAATCCAAATATTTGATTCTCGCTGATAGAAAAGGGCCCAAAGCAGTAGCCATGCGTATGTATGTAGTAAGGGAGCATAAAAGGCTGCAATGTGTGTTAACTATGCGATGCTCTTACTAAGTTACGTTTCAGTTTTAAACAATATCCTGGGTATGCTGGTTCTAAGCACAAGAGCATCAGGCAGTTAAGAAGAATTTTTCAAAGTATGCATCGGTAGTTCTTTTAACTCATAAAGCAGTTAATAACATACAAAAACACATAGCTTCTGGCAACAAAGCTTTCAATCCTTTTGGCAAGTAAGGGAGCTTTATACACTAATCTCTCAGCAGCTGTACAATATACAAGGCAGCTGAATGTTAGGCAGCTCTTAAATAATAAAGCCCCAGGGTAGTGCAAACATCTTCCTATGGGTTTTCTTGAAATATTTCTCACCCCTTCTGATTCTTAATTGTTACAAATGTAGTTTCAATGTGAAGATAATTGCTGTTTAGTGTATTGTTCAAAAGAAATGCTTCAAAGTGCACAACGAAATACGGCACAGGGGAAAACCAGGTTTGCTTCAGGCAACATGTTGGTATCGATTACATAGCACAGTTTCAAGGTGCAAAACTGACTAGGATCCTCTGTTACAAGCAGACTTCAGGTAGGTCTTCTTGCAAGTGCTTGTAAACCACAATTTAGTCAAGAAAGGTGCTTTGAAATGGAAAATCCCAAAAGGAAAAAGAAATGGCATACCCAGAAAGGTGGAGAAAACTCCAATATCCACTTTGTTAGCCAGTAGCACTTTCACCAGGAGATACTTATGGAGATGAGGACACAGCAGTCATCATAGAAAGTTAGACCGTATTTAGCTGTCACCACCATACCAGTGAATAAAGTCAGGAGTAACAAAGTATTTGATGGTGGAAGGGACTCAGGGTTCATATTGTATGCACTCATGACTACAGGACTGGTTCCTTCCTCCTTTGTACTTGCTGTACTCCTGTGCCATCCTCAGTGGCCCGGGCCATGCCTGAAAATGGTTCTCAGACCAGTGCATCTACCCGGTAAACAAATTAATAAATAAAATAATTAAATACAAGTTTGAGTATAGACACACCTCCATGGTTACTGACCAGAATGGTAGCACTACCCATGCTGTGCAACTCTCAGCATAATTCTCCTTCACAAATCTGTCTAGTTGAAAGCCTGAATAGTGTTGTCTTCCACAAGCTCACAAGATGGATTGTTCCACATGTTTACCAACCTCTATGTGAGGTAACCCTTTCTAATGCTTTCACTTAACTTGCTCTCCTAGCATGTGAGCATGTATTCTGGTTCTGGTTGCACCTACCAGCTCAAAACTATACCTATTCATTTATTTATTTATTTAAATGCTTCGCTAGAAGGGCACACTGAACAACAAGTTGCTCGACTCACGGTGCAACCTGAAGGGAGAGTTTACATAGGGTTGTGAAGGACGATCAGTTACAATAGTATGTGGGTGATGCAAGCAATACAACATTGTAAGATTGTGCAACAGTTAGAACACAAGTCATTGTTCAATAAACAGTAGTGGAACATTGGATAAATTACAATACACATCCAAAATCATACAGAAGAAAATATAAATGTACAAAACAGTAATAATGTGATAGAACCATTTATAATGCATGAGCGTACCAGGAGCAGGCTCGAGGTAGTATGCGAGTGCTGTTGGAGTAAAAAAGGATGGGGTTAGGTTGTGCACACTGGTGACCCAGAAGGGAGGGGGAGAGGCAAAAACTGAATATGAGGAGAAGGGGTAGCCATTTCCAGATTTCCCCCTTCAGGATGTTGAGAACCCTGCCATACCTCACTCTGATTATTCCTTTTAGGATTCAGAGTACCAAGCTCATGAGCCTGTCAGCAACGTCTCTAGATGAAACAATCTCAGTATTTATTGATTTGTAAGTTAATGCCTGGGAAAGGCACATTTAGTCAAGACTCATTTCCAGGTGCAACCTGGGGAAGGAGGCTGCAGGAGGGGGAATAACAGTAGTAAATATTTGCACAATTCAACGATTCATAATACAGTAATATATTGAACGATGGATGGGAAGTAGTGTATAATCAGGTTTTTTTTCACACTCCTGAAGTGTGTGATGCCACATAAATGCTCTTGTAGTTTATATAGACATCACACAGCAAGGGTGTGTTAAAAACAGTAAGTCATCAAAGCTCCACATATTTACCTTTTTTAATTACTGGTGTTTTGCAAAAAGTTTGTCACCACCCCCTTCCCATTTTTACTACAGTCCACTTTTTGTTTTAAATTCAGTCACCAACATTTCCATTGGAATCCCACTGCCAACAAAAATATGCAGTTTGTTTATTTCTGAACTGCTGTTCACCTGTTTATTTTTGTGAAATGTAGCCTGTACTGTACATATCACTCCGGTTTACTTTTACCCACCAAGAGATAAATGTTTCACTCAGCAGGACAAGGTGGAGCAGAGTGGAACTTACACAGTATGGGCTGTGTTTTGCAAAGAGATGAGGAGGGTGTCAAGGTGTTGGGGTGAGATTTGCAGAGCACATTGAGATATAGTCTAATTAGGAGATGAGGAGGCAGTACCACTGGAGTTAGGTGCATCTATACAACTAAAGGCAAAACAGCCCCCCCCAGCACAAGTGCAGACAGGATGACAAGGCAAGAAATAAATGGGAGATGCATGATGTGGGGGGAGACAGCTCAGAGGTAATGTTAGAAAGTATTTTTGACAGAAAGAGTTGTGGATGCATGGAACAGCATTCCTGAGGAGGTTGTGGAGTCAGGAACAGTGGGAGAATTCAAGAATGCATGGGACAGACATAAGGCAATTCTAGTGGGGGGTAGGAGGAAGTAAGCTGTGGATTAACTAGAATCTGCAGTTTATAGATAAGGTAGGGAAATGGGCAGACTGGGTGGGCCAAGTGGTCCTTATCTGCTGTCAGATTCTATGTTTCCATGTTTCTATGCACTAAATGGAATGTGAGAGGTGGATATATGAGTACAGGTGTGTGTAGAGGGGAAGCAGGATATGGTGGGATCTGGGACTATGGGGGAAAGATGCAGAAAAGGGGAGGGACAGTATAGTCATGGTGATGCAAAGGGAGGGGGCTGAGGTTCAAAAGGGAGGCAGGAAACATTTTGAGGAAAGGTATGAGCAGAGCATTATCAGAAGTAACCCATGCAGCTCCCACTTGACATGTCGCCTGCTCAAATGGTTTTATGAATAATTTTTATAAAGCATACACAGTCGATCTTGCTCCTTTTTTGGTCCACTTATTTCATTATATATTCTTCTCCAGTCTCACTGGCTCAACTCTGATACAAGCTTGGATTATGCTAATTAAGAAAACAGGTAAAGAAGACAGTCCACAGATAGCTATGGCCCTACTGCCCTCTCGGCAATGGGGGCCTCCTTCACACCTAACTACGCCAATATATATTTGACACATTGGGAATGACAACATGTGATGTCAGAGAAAAATCCTTACAGACAACATCTCTTTCTGTATAAACATTACATTGATTACATCATACTGGTGTGAAGGGGACCCTCCCATCAGCCTTATCTGCTTTTGTTCCATACTTGGAGTCTACAAATCATAATCTTAGATTTACCAAAGTGAAAATATACTGGCAATTGAATTTTTAGATTCACCAATTGTTACAAATGATGCAGGGGGTCTTGATACCAGTTTGTATAGAAAGTCCACCACCAAAAATGCATTACTGTATTTTGACAGCTACCACCTGAGGCACATTATGGGAAATATATCAAAAGGCAAATTTATGCACCTTAAAAGGAATACAAGTTCTGAAATTGAGTACAATACAAGTACCTTAGCAATGTCAGACAGATTTCATGAGAGGGGCTATAACAAAGAAGTAGTAAGAAAAGATAAAAATACAGTTGATGCAATCAGTAGGAGTACTTTGTTATAAAAAGGTGAAAAAAACATTAAAACTAGTAGCCAGATTTCTTTGAATTTTGTTACAGAATTTACACCTTGATCATACAAGATCAGAGAAATATTGGCTAAACATTGGAATTTGCTCTCTCTGAAATGCAAGCAGAAAAATAAAGTTAAAAATCCTCTCAAATGGTATACAAAAGAGGCAACAATGTAATGGTGAAGAATGGTGACCAGAAGTTTATATGCCGCCCCTGCTGAAACAACATGTCCTGGTTTCCCCATGTGAAACTTTTCAATGTGGACATTGCTCCTTCTGTACTTATGTACAACCAGGTACCATTTTTAAATACCCACTCACAGGTAAAGAACTTGAAAATAGACACTTTATTACTTGTTCGACACAGAACATCATTTCTGTGGCAAGTTGTAACTGTCACCATTTTTATGTGGGAAAAACAAAAAGACTTTTTAAAAATCATATATCTGAACATTTAAGGAGCATTGAGAATAAAGATAAGAACAATGCTTTAGCAGTCCACGTGGTGCAAAAGGGACCAGGACATAAGTAAAAATTCAAGTTCCAAGGTCTGGAAAAGATCTCATTAAATATAAAGGGTGGAGACTAAGATAACAAACATATACAAGTGGAGATGACGTGGCAATATACATTGAAGGCACATGCCCATATAAGTTTAAATGCAAGTTAAGCCTTACACGTTTTCTAAAAAGACAGTGGAACAAATCAGTTTGTAATTATTTAAAATATGTTTTATTTTAAAGATAGGTTAAAGAAATATAGTTAGTGGAATTTATTACCCTACAATCTTGTAAAGACAGTGGAATCAAATGATAGTGGAATCAACTACTTTGTATATATAAGCAGAAAGACATGAACTGCTTACAGTTTTTAATTATAATTTTTGAGAACATTTTTTTGTCTCTTTAGCCTCTTATAGGAGATAATACCATAGTAATTTGTTGTATTATATGGTGTCAGAGTTTGTATGTGGTGGATGTATATTTTTGATATTTATACATATTTATGGTAACTTTAGATGCACATAGTGTCACTTTAAATAACTACATTTTATTTATTGAAATATCGGAATTACAAACCTTTGAGTCAGAGACATTTACAAAGGCTCCACGTCAAAAGATAAAGTGTTACAGTGCCAGATTCCAAAGTGATTACAGTGCAGAAATACAATAAAACAGTGCAAGCTACAGAATACGTACTAGTAGAGAGGCATTATACAGGGGTAAAACAAAACAAAGTGCTAGGTAGAAGAATTCAAGATACCAGAAAACAATAGTCAGGAAAGACACAGAGAAAGAGGGCACAGGTAAGAGGAAGGTAGTCCATGGGACCTTGTCACACATTAAGGAAGGAGGAAGCAGGTAACTAGGGAGTGGGGTAGAGGAACCTATAAATGGATGTTAGGGAGGAGGAGGAGGGAATAAGAGGAAACTGTAGATGGTAGAGTGAAAGGTGAGGGGAAAAGACGGTGAACTGGGAAGTCAAAGAAGGGGGAAGGAGATAGGAAAAGTCAAGGGTAGGGAGGCAGAGAGTAGGTAGAGTAAAGATAATGACAGGGAAAAGTAAAGAAAGGGAATTAGTGGAGAATACACATAGAGAGAGGGGTAACACTGCTAGGAACAGTCACAGCTGTTTAAAGATAGTAGCTGTTGTCATCATTTAAGTTTACAAGGGCCTATTTTATTTTCTGAGAGAACCTCAGAAGGTAGACTATTTAACCAGAGAGGAGCCTTGTACATAAAAGCACGCTGTCCATGATCTGTTTTGCAAAATGGGATAAGAAAGGAGACTTTGGTGGAGCTTCTAGTAGCCCGGGAAGCAGGGGTGATAGTGAGGAGTTGCCGGGCAGTGGGCAGTGAGGGACTAAGGGTAAACTTGCAAGCCAGTAGACAGGTATGGTATTGAAGTCTCCCTGAGAAGTTTAACCAGTTAGCATGTTGATAGGGGTCACAGGTATGTGACTATTTATTATCAGTCGACAAGCTTTATTAAGGGTGACCTTAACCCTGTTTAGAATTGTGTCATTCACACTGCCATAGATCACTATTCCATAGTCTACAATGGAAAGAACTGAGCTGTCAATGACCAGCTGGAGGGCATCAACAGTGGAACATGATCTGTGCCTGTAGAGTAGGCCAATTCTAGTATTTACATCTTTGAAGACCTGATTGACATGCTCCTGAAAGAGAGGGAAGGGTCTAGGCTGATGCCGAGGTTCTTAAAGTTTATGACCTGCTCCAGAGACTGGCCGTGGCTATTGAGAATAGTGAGGGATACATCCTTATGTTTATTCTGAGGGTTGGCAAACAGCATCACTTTGGTTTTCTCATAGTTTAAGATGAGCTTGTGTAAGGAGAACCAAGATTCTGTTTCCGTGAAGTTCTTTTGCAAGTTGCACTACAGGGCGAGAGGGGCTTGGTGGCTAAAGTGCTTGACGGAATCATTCACGTAGAAGAGCAGATTGCCTGAGCACACTAAGGGAAGGGAGCTGAGGAAGAGACTGAAAAGTTGTGGTCCAAATATGGACCCTTGAGTAACCCCAGAGTGAACTGGTAGGCTGGAAGAAAGTGTGTCGAGGATTTTTACTTGCTGTGAACTCCCACTATCGGTAGGTGGAAAACCAGGAGATGGCTTCTTGGGAAAGGCCCAGCACCGAGAGGGACTTTATAAGGAGAGCATGATTGACTGTGTCAAATACTTTCATAAGATCTATAAAAACAGACCCTACTAAATTACCTCTGTCCAGGGCTTTTTGAGTAAAATCAGTAAATTCTAGGTGGGCAGTGGTGGTGCTGTGTTCCTTCCTAAAACTGTGCTGCTGTTTACATTGTAGATTGTACTTGGTGAGGTAATCAGTGAGCTGGTCAAAAACTATCTGTTCAAGGGCTTTGGAAATTGAAGGGAGGATTGAGATGGGTGGTAGTTACTACAGGAGATTCAATCACCATTCTTGTGTACTGGGGTTACCACATCAGCCTTCTCCTGTGTTGGGAATTGGGCAAGGCAGAGGGAGAGGCTTAGGATTTTCATGAATGTAGGTAGAACTGCATCCAGGACCAATCAGAGTAGCTTAAGGTCCAATGAGCCACCACTGTGTCTGGATAGTCCCAAAGCCCAAGTTAGGTAGGATCTTGCTTCCCTAAGGGTGACTATCCTAAAACAGAAAGGGCAGGCATACCTCTCAAGTGTTCCTGATTTTCAGGGAAGTCCCTGATTTTGCTCCAGAATTTTACTCTGTCCCTCCTAAAATGTGTGTTTCCATGGCTAAACAGTAGGGATTGTAAGTACAAAATACTGTCAAGCATTAAAATTACAGATTCCTTGTTCTTTAGAAAATGCATTTTGCACTAAGCCCCATATGCTATCAGCTTTTTGGGTGGATATCTCTAATTTTAAAGATGTGTCCCTGATTTTGATCCTTTGTCCCTGATTTTTTTAAGCCTTGTCCCTGATCTATGAGGCAGTAGGTTGAGAGGTATGGGGGTAAGCATGGGGCCCAGTGTTGGTGGGGAATCCAAGTTATCACAGAAGAAATCAAGGGGGAGTACACTGCTAAGATCTGTGAATGCAGTATTAAAAGTGTCAGTAATACACTGTGGGTCCTGAATAGTGACACCATTGATATTTAGCAAGTGGAGGAGTTGGGCTTACCAATGAGTTCCATAATATTATCTCAGAATTTACTTCCAATTTCCCAGGATGTGGAGAGGCTAGTTTTAAAGTGGACAGCCTTTGCAAGGTGAATTTCATGGGTACACTCATTTCTGGCAGCCCTGTAGCATTGTCTGTCAGTCAGGAAACCAGATGCCAGGGCTTATCCAGGGCTTACTAGAGCCTTTGATAATGCTTTTGGAGAAGGGGCAAAAATATTGCAGGCAGAGTTGAAAATTGAGATGAAATGAGCAAGGGCACTATCTACACAGGTGACTGAGTCAATAGGGACCAGTCACAGGTGAAAAAGGTGGTCCCAGAATTGCCAGATTATGCCTTTCTTGAGGACATGCTGATAAGTTACCTGTGCAAGATGTTTAGAGGAGCGATTTGTCCAGTGGCAGAGAATACGTGAAAGGTCATTAAGTGTGTCTGGTAGGATCACAATGTTTGAAAGCCTCTCAGAGTGGTTGGAGAGTATAAACTCAATCAGGATACTGGTACCCATCCTGTAATTTATCTTGATAGGAGAGGATACAACCTGGGTTAGGGCAATGGCAGCAACTGCATCCCCATAGGGAGCAGCATCAGAGGCCAGACAGTTGTTATTAAAATCACCTAGCAAGAGCACCTTGGAAGAGCTGGGAAGATTAGACAAAGTCAATAATGGAGTTAAGGCCAGGTTTGGTGTCCTGGGGAGGGATATAGATGGACAGTACCGTAAGCGACTTTCCCTTACCCCATGACCATTTTGATAGCTAGAGCCTAAGCGGTATTTGCTGAGATGAACTTTGGAAAGACGTATCCTTTAAGGGAGTCAAGAAGTTAGATAGTGCACCCCCTCCCATTTTCCCTAGCCTATCTTCTCTGTAAAGAGTACAGCCATTCAGGGAGACAGTGGAGTCCAGTATGTTCGGGGACAGCCAGGTTTCAACTACCGCTAGAACGTCGGGCTTGTGTTGAACAGCCCAGATTTAAAGTAGGTCAATTTTTTGCAACAAGCTACAGATGTTTACTGAGGTGAGCTTAAGACTACCCCGAGTTACAGGTAGTAGCATGGGGTTGCAAGATAGGTCCAGGATTGGGATGAATGTTGCCTGAGAGAAGTAAAAGAAACCTGTGATGAGAAAGTATAGGTTTAAGCATTTATATAGGGGCTGTGTTTCTTGTGCTAAGCCATGCTTTGAGAAAGTGTCAAAGTGATTTGAAAACGTTTGGTGTCTGGTGAGGGGTGCTGCTGCAATTGTTTTTAAAAGGAATAATAAACTCTGTTTTTTACAGTAACTATGATCAAGCTATGTGGTCTGTTTATATACCTTTTACCTTAGTAGCCTAACTCCATTTGCATGTACCACCCCATGTCCCTTCTCAATTCTGACTTTCCAAATGTTAGCCAGAACAGATTTTGACTGATATGAGATAGTCTAATTATTCCAGCACTGGTGGGGTTTATGGCTGGTCGCTCATCCAGTGACCGCTTGTGTGAGCTCCATTATTTAATGTTCACATCCAGGTGGAGCAGGATTTCTTCTTTTTTTTTCTCACTGGAATTTGTAAAAGGCCTTTGATCAGGTTTTCTGGTCATTTCTCTTCAAAGTTTGGTTTCCCCCAAGAGTTCTGAAAGTAGATCTAGATATTCTGCAGCCACCCTTCAGCCCAAATCTGGTGCAATGGAGTGCTCTCCTCACCACTGTATTTGCAATGAGGAACTAGGCAGAGTGGCCCTCTTTCCCCCTTTTTGTTTAATTTATATTTGGAACCTCTCATCCAACGCCTTCTGCTAAACCTGCAAATATGTGGGATCCTTGCAGGAGAGGGTTGTTATAAATGATTTACTTTTACAGCTTGAGGACCCTTCTACTTCAATCCTGGCAGCTTTAGATGAAATAAAAAGTGTTGCCTCTCTTTCAGGTTCTAAGTTAAACTTGGAAAAATCCAAAGTATTTCTCAATAATTATGTTAATAAGCACAAGGTCTTGGATCTGGGTTTAGTCTGCGAGTCAAAACATTTGTTGTATCTGGGTATCTGTCTCACCTGTAATCTCTCTTCTCTATTCAAGGCTAATTTTACCCCTCTTTTGCAAAATATTAAGTCTGACTTATAGCATTGGATGGCCCTTCCTCTTTTCTTATGGGGGAGAATTACTACGATTAAAATGAATATCTTACCATGCTTCTACCCACTTGGCATGCTTTGCTTACACCTCCCTAAGTCCTGCTTTTCATGGTTGCAACATTTATTTAATGCCTTCCTATGGAAAGGGGGAGCAGTTAGATGGGTGTACTTTAAACTGACACTCCCATGAGATCAAGGGGATCTATGTCTCCTCAATCTCTTTCTATATTACTGGCTAATTCAAGGCTAATTTTACCCCTCTTTTGCAGAATATTAAGTCTGACTTACAGCATTGGATGGCCCTTCCTCTTTTCTTATGGGGGAGAATTACTACAATTAAAATTAATATCTTGCCATGCTTGTACCCACTTGGCATGCTTTGCTTACACCTCCCTAGCACCCCTCACCAGACACCAAATGTTTTCAAATCACTCTGACACTTTCTCAAAGCATGGCTTAGCACAAGAAACACAGCCCCTATATAAATGCTTAAACCTATACTTTCTCATCACAGGTTTCTTTTACTTCTCTCAGGCAACATTCATCCCAATCCTGGACCTATAAATCTTTCCTATGGGGTCACCTGGATCTTTTAAGGGAAGAAACTAGATATATCCCCTTGTGATTGATTATTGAGAAAAAGCTGTGTCAGGGAGTTGGAATTTGTTTATGTAGTCTGTTACATGTAAAGCCTTCCCACCTGCTCCCCTCCCTAAAGTTTACACCTCTAATATGGTCTATAAAGGCTCTTATGTAGTTGTGTAGCTACTGGGACCAGGGCTGGTCAAAATTAACCTGCCACTCTATATTAGCTAACCCAAACCTTGGAATTGGTCGTGGTCCCATATCTTGGAATTTTTGTCCACAATGCAGAGATGTTACCTGCGATTCTTTGTTACTGAATGGTAAATTGCTCCCTTTCCCTATCATTAAATATTGTTTTTCACTTCCATCCTCCTCTGAGTTTAAATATGTTCAGATGAAACATGCTATTTTGGCTCACCTGGGTAGGAACCCTTTAATGGACTGACAGAATTCAGGAATGCCTCTCCATTACATTGCAACCCCACTTGCCATCTGCAGTAAATTTTATAATTTTTTTCTGAATGTTGACCCAATGCACCTTTCTTGAATATGTTACTACTGGTGACAAGCCTTATCTATTTCTGATGACCCAATGGTTTTGCAGGCATATCTGACATTCTTTATACAAATATATTAAACAAGACCTTTATTGCCTCCTACAATTTAAAGTATTGCACAATTTGTATTATGAAATAGGTAGAAAGAATGCTAAATTCTGATTGGCTGAGAACTGCTTTTAGCTGGGTAATTATCCCAGCACAATGGCCCAGCTGAAAGTATTATGTTTAAAAATGCATAAAATTTGCTAAAAATTTCCCATTTCATAACCACAATAAGGCAATTCACGGGGTGTGTTATGGTGGGCTAACAGCCCTTCTTGGGTGTTGGAAGCCGTCAGCTAAGCCTCGAGATTGAACGATTGAGGGATAATGATTTAGAGATAACGATTGAACGATTGAGGGATAACAATTGAACGATTGAGGGATTAAACGATTGAGGGATAATGATTGAATGATTGAGATAACAATTGAACGATTGACGGATTGAACGATTAAGGGATAATGATTGAGAGAGATTGAGGGATTAAATGATTGAGGGGTAATGATTGAGGGATTACAGTTGAGGGATTAAATGATTGAACAATTGAGGGATAATGATTGAGGGATTAAACGATTGAGGGATAACTATTGAGGGAAAACGATTGAATGATTGAGGGATAACGATTGAATGAGGGATAATGATTGAACAATTGAGGGATTGAACGATTAGGGATAATGATTGTACAGTTGAGGGATAACGATTGAATGATTAAATGATTGAAGGATAACGATTGAACGATTCAGGGATTAAACGATTGAGGGATAATGATTCAACGATTGAGGGATAACGATTGAGGAATTAAACGATTGAATGATTAAATAATTGAGGGATAACGATTAAACAATTGAGGGATAATGATTGAATGATTGAGGGATAACGATTGAATGATTGAGGGATAACGATTGAGATAACGATTGAACGATTGACGGATTGAATAATTAAGGGATAATGATTCAATGATTGAGGGACAATGATTGAGAGAGATTGAGGGATTAAACAATTGAGGGATAACAATTGAACGATTGAGGGATTGAGGGATAACGATTGAGGGATAGCAATTGAACAATTGAGGGATTGAACGATTAAGGATAATGATTGAATGACTGAGAGATAACAATTGAATGATTGAGGGATAATGATTGAATGATTAAACGATTGAGGGATAACGATTTAGGGAAAATGATTGAATGATTGAGGGATACCGATTGAGAGAGATTGAGGGATTAAATGATTGAACGATTAAACAATTGAGGGATAACAGTTGAGGAATTAAACAATTGAGGGATAATGATTGAATGATTGAGGGAGAACGATTGAACAATTGAGGGATAACAATTGAGGGATAACTATTGAGGGAAAATGATTGAGGGATAATGATTAAACGATTGAGGGATAACAATTGAGGGATTAAACAATTGAACGATTAAACGATTGAGGGATAATGATTGAACAATTGAGGGATAATGATTGAATGATTGAGGGAAAACAATTGAATGATTGAGGGATAACAATTGAGGGATAACGATTGAATGATTGAGGGATGATTGAACAATTGAGGGATAACAATTGAACAATTGAGGGATAATGATTGAACGATAATGATTTAGGGATAATGATTGAACGATTGAGGGATAGCAATTGAGGGATTAAAAACGATTGAATAAACAATTGAGAGATAATGATTGAATGATTAAATGATTGAGGGATAATGATTGAACGATTGAGGGATAACGATTGAACGATTGAGGGATAACGATTGAATGATTGAGGGATACGGTTGAGGGATTAAACAATTTAGGGATAACGATTGAATGATTGAGGGATAACGATTGGAGGATTAAACAATTGATGGATAACAATTGAGGGATTAAATGATTGAATGATTAAATGATTGAGGGATAATGATTGAACGATTGAGGGATAACAAATGGAGGATTAAACGATTGAGGGATAACGATTGAACGATTGAGGAATAACGATTGAGGGATAACAATTAAATGATTGAGGGATAACGATTGAGGAATTAAATGATTGAATGATTAAATGATTGAGAGATAAAGATTGAATGATTAAACAATTGAGGGATGATGATTGAACAATTGAGGGATAATGATTGAACGATTGAGGGATAATTATTGAATGATTGAGGGATAACGATTGCATGATTGAGGGATAATGACTGAGGGATAACAATTGAATGATTAAATGATTGAGGATAATGATTGAGGAAAATGATTTAGGGAAAAGCGATTGAGCAGTTGAGGGATACTTGATTGAGAGAGATTGAGGATTATAGTCAGATGATTAAACGATTGAGGATACAACGTTGAGGATTAAATGATTGAGGGATAATGATTGAACGATTGAGGGAGAACGATTGAACAATTGAAGGATAACAATTGAGGGATTAAAAGATTGAGGGATAACTATTGAGGGAAAACGATTGAGGGATTACTATTAAATGATTGAGGGAATAATGATTGAATGATTGAGGGATAACGATTGAAAGATTGAGGGATAATGATTGAACAATTAAGGTATATTGATTGGAGGATTAAACGATTGAGGGATAACAATTGAGGGATAACGATTCAGAGATTGAGGGATTAAAGGATTGAAGGATAATGATTGAGGGATAACGACTGAACAATTGAGGGATTGAGGGATAATGATTGAGAGAGATTGAGGGATTAAATGATTGAGGGATAATGACTGAACGATTAAACGATTGAGGGATAACGGTTGAGGGATTAAACGAGTGAGGGATAACGATTGAATGATTGAGGGAGAACGATTGAGGGAAAATGATTGAACAATTGAGGGACAAAGATTGAGGGATAATGATTGAACGATTAAACGATTGAGGGATAATGATTGAATGATTGAGGGATAACGATTGAATGATTGAGGGATTAAATGATTGAGGGATAACGATTGAACGATTGAACGATTGAGGGATAACGATTGAATGATTGAGGGATTAAATGAATGAGAGATAACGATTGAACGATTGAGGGATAATGATTGAACGATTGAGGGATAACAATTGAATGAGGGATAACAAATGATTGAGGGATAACAATTAAAAGATTAAACAATTGAGGCATAATGATTAAATGATTGAATGATTAAATGATTGAACGATTGAGGGATAATGATGGAATGATTGAGGGATAACGATTGAATGATTGAGGGAAAACGATTGAGGGATAATGACTGAACGATCGAACGATTAAATGATTGAGGGATAACGATTGAATGATTAAATGATTGAGGGATAATGATTGAGGGATTAAACAATTGAGGGATAACGATTGAACAATTGAGGGATTAAACAATTGAGGGATAATGATTGAACGTTTGAACGATTGAGGGATAATGATTGAATGATTGAGTGAGATCGATTGAGAGATAATGATTGAATGATTGAGGGATAACGATTAAACAATTGAGGGATAATGATTGAGGGATTGAACAATTGAAGATAACGATTGAGGGATAATGATTGGACGATTGAGGGATAACGATTGAACAATAGGGATAAAGATTGAGGGATAACGATAGAATGATCGAGGGATTAAATGATTGAGGGATAATGATTCAACGATTGAGGGATAACGATTGAAAGATTGAGATAACGATTGAACGATTGAGGGATAATGATTGGAGGATTAAACTATTGAGGGATAATGATTGAACGATTGAGGGATAACGATTCAGAGATTGAGGGATTAAAGGATTGAGGGATAATGATTGAATAATTGAGGGATAATGATTTAGGGATTGAGGGATAACAATTGAGAGAGATTGAGGGATTAAATGATTGAGGGATAATGATTAAATGATTGAGGGATAACGGTTGAGGGATTAAACGAGTGAGGGATAATGATTGAACGATTGAGGGAGAACGATTGAGGGAAAATTATTGAATGATTGAGAGACAATGATTGAGGAATAATTATTGAATGATTGAGGGATAATGATTGATTCAGGGATCACGATTGAACAATTGAGGGATTAAATGATTGAGGGATAACGATTGAACGATTGAGGGATTAAACAAATGAGGGATAACAATTGAACGATTGAGGGATAATGATTGAATGACTGAGGGATAACAATTGAATGATTGAGGGATAATGAATGATTGAGGGATAACAATTAAAAGATTACACAATTGAGGCATAACGATTAAATGATTGAGCGATAATGATTGAATGATTAAATGATTAAACGATTGAGGGATAATGATGGAATGATTGAGGGATAACAATTGAACGATTGAGGGAAAACGATTGAACGATTGAATGATTGAGGGATGATTGAGGGAAAACAACTGAATGATCGAAGGATTAAATGATTGAGGGATAATGATTGAACGATTAAACGATTGAGGGATAATGATTGAGGGATTAAACAATTGAGGGATAACGATTGAACAATTGAGGGATTAAACAATTGAGGAATAATGATTGAACATTTGAACTATTGAGGGATAACGATTGAATGATTGAGTGAGATTGATTGAGAGATAATGATTGAACGATTGAGGGATAACGATTAAACAATTGAAGGATAACAATTGAGAGATTGAGGGATTGAACAATTGAGGGATAATGATTGAGGGATAATGATTTGAACGATCGAGGGATTAAACAATTGAGGGATAGCGATTCAATGAATGAGGGATAACGACTGAACGATTAATCGTTATCCCTCAATCATTCAATCATTCATTCCTCAATCAACTAATCAATCAATTATCATCATTTGATCGTTATTCTCAATCGTTATAGTCATATCGTTCAATCGTTATCTGAATCATGAATCACATTTCCTCTCGATAGTTTAATCATCCAATCGTATCCTCAATCATTTAATCCCTCAAATGATTGAGGGATAACAATTGAATCATTGAGGGATAACGATTGAACAATTAAATGATTGAGGGATAATGATTGAATGATTAAATGATTGAGGGATAAGGATTGAATGATTGAGGGATAACAATTAAACAATTGAGGGATAACTTAAATGATTGAGGGATAACAAATGAGGGATAACGATTGAACGATTAAATGATTGAGGGATAACGATTGAACAATTGAGGGATTAAACGATTGAGGAATAACTATTAAATGATTGAGGGATAACGATTGAATGATTGAATAATTGAGGGATGATTGAATGATTAAATGATTGAGGGATAGCTATTAAATGATTGAAGGATAACGATTGAAGGATAATGATTGAGAGATTGAGGGATGTTCAATTGATCGAGGTAAAATGATGCAACAATTGAGGGATAACGATTGAATGAATGAGGGATAACGGTGAATGATTAAACAATTGAGGATACTTAAATGATTGAGGATAACAATTGAATGATTAAATGATTGAAGATGAAGGATTGAACATTAATTGAGGAGTTAAGCGATTGAGGATAAAGTTGAACATTGAGGATAACGATTGAACGTTGAGGATAACGTTGATTAAACAGTTGAGGATAACGATTGAGGATAACGATTGATTAATCCTCAATCAATCGTTATCCCTCAATCGCTCAATCATTATCCTCAATCATTATCCTCAATCGTTTAATCGTTTCAATTGTTATTCCTCAATTATTAATTCTCAATCATTCAATTGTTAACCTCAATCGCTCACCTTATATCCTTCAAATCGCTTTCCCGAATTAAATAATAGTTTCCTCATCGCTTAATCATTCAATCGTTATCCTCATCGCTTAACCTCAAATGATTGAGGGATAACGATTGAACAATTAAACGATTGAGGGATAATGATTGAATGATTAAATGATTGAGGGATAAGGATTGAATGATTGAGGGATAACAATTAAACAATTGAGGGGTAACTTAAATGATAGAGGAATAACAATTGAGGGATAATGATTGAACGATTAAATGATTGAGGGATAACGATTGGAACAATTGAGGGATTAAACGATTGAGGAATAACTATTAAATGATTGAGGGATAACAATTGAATGATTGAATGATTGAGGGATAACGATTGAATGATTAAACGATTGAGGGATAACGATTGAACAATTGAGGGATTAAACACTTGAGGGATAATGATTGAACGATTAAACGATTGAGGGATAACTATTAAATGATTGTGGGATAACGATTGAAGGATAATGATTGAGAGATTGAGGGATGTTCAATTGATTGAGGTAAAATGATGCAACAATTGAGGGATAACGATTGAACGATTGAGGGATAATGATTGAACAATTTAATGATTGAGGAATAACAATTGAATGATTAAACAATTGAGGGATAATGATTGAACAATTGAGGGATTAAACAATTGAGGGATAATGATTGAATGATTAAACAATTGAGGGATAACAATTGACCGGTTGAGGGATTAAACGATTGAGGAATAACTATTAAATGACTGAGGGATAACGAATGAAGAATAATGATTGAGAGATTGAGGAATTGAATGATTGAGGTAAAACGATGCAACAATTGAGGGATATGATTGAACGATTGAGGGATAATGATTGAACAATTTAACGATGGAGGGATAACAATTGAATGATTAAACAATTGAGGGATAATGATTGAACAATTGAGGGATTAAACAATTGAGGGATAATGATTGAATGATTAAACAATTGAGGGATAACGATTGAACGGTTGAGGGATTAAACGATTGAGGAATAACTATTAAATGATTGAGGGATAACGAATGAAGAATAATGATTGAAGATTGAGGATTGAATGATTGAGGTAAAACGATGCAACAATTGAGGGATAATGATTGAACGATTGAGGGATAACGATTGAATGATTAAACAATTGAGGGATAATGATTGAACAATTGAGGGATTAAACAATTGAGGGATAATGATTGAATGATTAAATGATTGAGGGATAACTATTAAATGATTAAGGGATAACGGTTGAAGGATAATGATTGAGGGATTAAACAATTGAGGGATAATGATTAAACGATTGAGGGATAACGATTGAACGATTAAACAATTGAGGGATAACGATTAAGGGATAATGATTGAACGATTGAGGGATAATGATTAAATGATTGAGGGATACGATTAAATGATTGAGGGATTGAGGTAAAACGATGCAACGATTGAGGGATTAAACGATTGAAGGATAATGATTGAGGGATAACGATTGAGGAATAATGATTGAATGATAATTGAACGATTGCGGGATAATGATTAAACAATTGAGGGATTGAACGATTGAGGGATTGAGGTAAAACGATGCAACAATAGAGGGATAATGAACGGTTGAGGGATTAAACGATTGAGGAATAACTATTAAATGATTGAGGGATAACGATTGAAGAATAATGATTGAGAATTGAGGGATTGAATGATTGAGCTAAAACAATGCAACAATTGAGGGATAATGATTGAACGATTGAGGGATAAAGATTGAATGATTAAACAATTGAGGGATAATGATTGAACAATTGAGGGATTAAACAACTGAGGGATAATGATTGAATGATTGAACGATTGAGGGATAATGATTGAATGATTAAATGATTGAGGGATAATGATTGAATGATTAAATGATTGAGGGATAATGATTGAATGATTAAACAATTGAGGGATAACAATTGAATGATTGAGGGATAACGATTGAATGATTAAACAATTGAGGGATAACGATTGAGGGATAATGATTGAACGATTGAGGGATAATGATTAAACGATTGAGGGATATGATTAAATGATTGAGGGATTGAGGTAAAACGATGCAACGATTGAGGGATAATGATTGAACGATTAAAAAATTGAGGAATAAAGATGGAATGATTGAGGGATAACAATTAAACGATTAAACAATTGCGGAATAATGATTAAATGATTGAGGGATAACAATTGAATGATTGACGGTTAACGATTGAACAATTAAACGATTGAGGGATAATGATTGAACGATTGAGGGATAACTATTAAATGATTGAGGGATAACGATTGAAAGATAACGATTGAGGGATTAAACAATTGAGGGATAACGATTAAATGATTGAGGGATAATGATTGAACGATTGAGGGATAATGATTAAATGATTGAAGGATAACAATTAAACGATTGAGGGATAAAGATTGAGGGATTGAACGATTGAGGAATTGAGGTAAAATGATGCAATGATTGAGGGATAATGATTGAATGATTAAACAATTGAGGAATAAGGATGGAATGATTGAGGGATAATGATTGAACGATTGAGGGATAACGATTGAACGATTGAGGGATTGAACGATTGAGGGATAACAATTGAACAATTTAGGGATAACAATTGAACAATTGAACGATTGAGGGATAACGATTGAACAATTGAGGGATAATGATTAAACGATTGAGGGATACTGATTGAGAGATTGAGGGAGTTTGAACGATTGAGGGATTAAACAATTGAGGGATAATGATCGAACGATAGGGATAATGATTGAGGGATACTGATTGAACGATTGAGGGATTAAACGATTGAGGGATAATGATTGAATGATTGAAGGATAACGATTGAATGATTAAACGGTTGAGGGATAATGATTGAGGGATAATTGATTAATCCCTCAATCAATCCTTATCCCTCAATTGTTCAATCTATCCTCAATCATTAATCGTTATCCTCAATCGTTCAATAGATCAATCGTTGACACCTTCAGTCGTTTAATCATTCAATCGTTGTCATGATAGTTTAATTCTCAATCATTCAATCGTTATCCTCAGTCGTTCATCGATCAATCATTGTCCTCAATGCGTAATAAATTTTCCTCAATTGTTTAATATTCAATCATTACCTCAATTAGCAATCCCTCAAATGATTGAGGGATAATGCCTGAACGATTAAATGATTGAGGGATAAGGATTGAATGATTGAGGTAAAATGATGCAACAATAGAGGGATAACGATTGAATGATTGAGGGATAATGATTGAACGATTCAATGATTGAGGGATGATTGAATGATTAAACGATTGAGGGATAATGATTGAATGATTGAGGGGTTAAATGATTGAGGGATAATGATTGAAAGATTGAGGGATAATGATTGAATGATTAAACGATTGATGGATAATGATTGAATTGAGGGATTAAACAATTGAGGGATAATGATTGAACGATTAAACAATTGAGGATAATGATTGAATGATTAAACAATTGAGGGATAATGATTGAATGATTAAACAATTGAGGGATAACAATTGAGGGAATTAAACAATTGAGGGATAACGATTGAACAATTGAGGGATAACGATTGAACGTTTGAATGATTGAGATAACGATTGAATGATTAAGTGAGATCGATTGAGGGATAACGATTGAGGGATAACGACTGGATGATTGAGGGATAACGATTGAACGATAGGGATATGATTGAGGGATAATGATTGAACGATTGAGGGATTAAACGATTGAGGGATAACGATTGAATGATTGAGGGATTAAACGATTGAGATAACGATTTAACAATTGAGGGATTAAACAATTGAGGGATAACTGAACATTTGAACGATTGAGGGATAACAATTGAACGATTGAGTGAGATCGATTGAGGGATAACGATTGAATGATTGAGGGATAACAATTGTACAATTGAGGGATTGAATGATTGAACGTTTGAACGATTGAGGGATAACGATTGAACGATTGAGTGAGATCGATTGAGGGATAACTATTGAACGATTGAGGGATAACAATTGAATGATTGAGGGATAATGAATGATTGAGGAATAACAATTAAATGATTAAACAATTGAGGCATAATGATTAAATGATTGAGGGATAATGATTGAACGATTAAACGATTGAATGATTGAGGGATAATGATGGAATAATTGAGGGATAACGATTGAATGATTGAGGGAAAATGATTGAAAGATTGAATGATTGAGGTATAACGATTGAGGGATAATGACTGAACGATTGAAGGATTAAATGATTGAGGGATAACGATTGAATGATTGAGCAATAACAATTAAATGATTAAACAATTGAGGGATAATGAATGAACAATTAAGGCATAATGATGGAACAATTGAGGGATAACAATAGAACGATTGAGGGATAATGATTGAACAATTAAATGATTGAGGGATAACGATTGAACAATTAAAAAATTGAGGGACAAGTTAAATGATAGAGGGATAACGATTGAGGGATAACGATTGAGTGAAATCGATTGAGGGATAATGATTGAACAATTGAGGGATAACAATTGTACAACTGAGGGGTTGAATATTGATTATCCCTCAATCATTTAATCCCTCAAACGATTGAGGGATAACGAATGATTGAGGGATAACAATTAAACGATTAAACAATTGAGGCATAATGATTAAACGATTGAGGGATAACGATCGAATGATTAAACAATTGAACGATTGAGGGATAATGATGGAATGATTGAGGGATAACGATTGAACGAGTGAGGGAAAACGATTGAATGATTGAGGGATAATGATTGAGGGATAATGACTGAAAGATCAAAGGATTAAATGATTGAGGGATAATGATTGAACAATTGAGGAATAGCAATTTAACAATTGAGGGATAACAACTGAACGATTGAGGGACAACAATTGAATGATTGAGGGATAACAATTAAATGATTAAACAATTGAGGGATAATGAATGAACAATTAAGGCATAATGTTGGAACAATTGAGGGATAATGATTGAACGATTAAACAATTGAGGGATAACAATTGAGGGATAACGATGGAATGATTGAGGGATAATGATTGAACGATTGAGGGAAAATGATTGAATGATTGAATGATTGAGGGATAATGATTGAGGGATAATGACTGAACGATCGAAGGATTAAATGATTGAGGGATAACGATTGAACGATTGAGGGATACTATTAAATGATTGAGGGATAACTATTAAATGAATGAGGGATAACGACTGAAGGATAACGATTGAGGGATTAAACAATTGAGGGATAACGATTGAATGATTAAACAATTGAGGGATAATGATTGAACGATTGAGAGATAACGATTAATCCATTGAGGGATTGAATGATTGAGGAGTAACGATTGAACAATTGAGGGATGAAATGATTGAGGGATAACGATTGAACAATTGAGGGATATGATTGAACATTTGAGGGATTAAACAATTGAGGGATAATGATTGAACATTTGAACTATTGAGGGATAACGATTGAACGATTGAGTGAGATCGATTGAGGGATAACGATTGAATGATTGAGGGATAACAATTGTACAATTGAGGGATTGAATGATAGAGGGATAATGATTAAACAATTGGGGCAAAGATTGAATTAATTCCTCAATCATTCAATCATTATCCCTCAATCGTTAAATCCTCAAACAATTGAAGGATAATGATTAAACGATTGAGGGAAAATGATTGAACGATTGAGGGATAACGAATGATTGAGGGATAACAATTAAACGACTAAACAATTGAGGCATAACAATTAAACGATTGAGGGATAACGATTGAATGATTAAACAAGTAAACAATTGAGGGATAATGATTAAACGATTGAGGGATTGAATGATTGAGGTAAAACGATGCAAAGATTGAGGCATAGTGATTGAACGATTGAACGATTGAGGGATAACAATTGAACGATTGAACGACTGAGGGATGATTGAACGATTGAGTGATAACGATTAAATGATTGAGGGATAACGATTGAGAGATTAAGGATTGAACGATTGAGGATAACCATTGAGGATAATGATTGGACAATTGAGGATAATGATTGAGCGATAGGGATAACGATTGAGGGATAATGATTGAACAATTGAGGGATTAAACGACTGAGGGATAATGATTGAACAATTGAGGGATTAAACGATTGAGAGATAATGATTTAACAATTGAGGGATTAAACAATTGAGGGATAATGATTGAACATTTGTACGATTGAGGGATAACAATTGAATGATTGAGTGAGATCGATTGAGGGATAACGATTGAACGGTTGAGGGATAAAAATTGTACAATTGAGGGATTGAATGATTGATTATCCCTCAATCGTTTAATCCCTCAAACAATTGAGGGATAACGATTAAACGATTGAGGGAAAATGACTGAACGATTGAAGGATAACAATTGAACGATATAGGGATAAGAATTGAAAGATTGAGGGATAACGAATGATTGAGGGATAACAATTAAACTAAACAATTGAGGCATAACGATTAAACGATTGAGGGATAACGATTGAATGATTAAACAAGTAAACGATTGAGGGATAACGATTAAACGATTGAGGGATTGAATGATTGAGGTAAAACGATGCAAAGATTGAGGTGTAGCGATCGAACGATTGAACAACTGAGGGATAATGATTGAACGACTGAGGGATAATGATTGAATGATTGAGGGATAACGATTGAACAATTGAGGGATTAAACGATTGAGAGATAACGATTTAACAATTGAGGGATTAAACAATTGAGGGATAACGATTGAACATTTGAATGATTGAGGGATAACAATTGAATGATTGAGTGAGATCGATTGAGGGATAACGACTGAATGATTGAGGGATAACAATTGTACAATTGAGGGATTGAATGATTGATTATCCCTCAATCGTTTAATACCTCAAATGATTGAGGGATAATGATTAAACGATTGAGGGAAAATGACTTAACGATTGAAGGATAACAATTGAACGATTGAGGGATAAGAATTGAATGATTGAGGGATAATGAATGATTGAGGGATAATGATTGAACGATTGAGGGAAAAACGATTGAACAATTGAATGATTGAGGGATGATTGAGGGATAACGTCTGAACGATCGAAGGATTAAATGATTGAGGCATAACGATGGAACAATTGAGGGATAACGATGGAACGATTGAGGGATAATGATTGAATGATTAAATGATTGAGGGATACAATTGAGGGGATTAAACAATTGAGGGATAATGATTGAACTTTTGAATGATTGAGGGATAACAATTGAACAATTAAGTGAGATCGATTGAGGGATAATGATTGAATGATTGAGGGATAATGATTAAACGATTGAGGGATAACGATTGAATGATAGGGATTAAACAATTGAGGGATAAGGATTGAACAATTGAGGGATAAGGATTGAATGATTAAACGGTTGAGGGATAACGATTGAGGGATACGATTGATTAATCCCTCAATCAATCGTTATCTCTCAATCATTAAATCATTATCCCTCAACTGTTCAATCATTAACAGCCATCATTATTTCTGATCAGATAATCATTTTCCCTCACTGTTTAATCATTCATCATTATCCTCAATCATTTAATCCCTCAAATTATTGATGGATAACGATTGAATGATTAAATGATTGAGGGATAAGGATTGAACGATTGAGGTAAAATGATGCAACAATTGAGGGATAATGATTGAACGATTGAGGGATAATGATTAAACAACTGAGGGATTGAGGTAAAACAATGCAACGATTGAGGGATAATGATTGAACGATTGAATGACTGAGGGATAATGATTGAACAATTGAGGGATAACAATTGAACATTTGAACGATTGAGGGATAATGATAGAACGATTGAAAGATTGAGGGATAATGATTGAATGATTGAACGATTGAGGTATAATGATTGAACAATTGAGGGATAACAATTGAATGATTGAGGAATAACAATTAAACAATTAAACAATTGAGGGATAACGAATGAACAATTAAGGCATAACGATGGAAAGATTGAGGGATAACGATGAAACAATTGAGGGATAATGATTGAACGATTGAGGGATAATGATTAAATGATTAAATGATTGAATGATTGAGGGATAACGATTGAGGGATAATGACTGAATGATCAAAGGATTAAATGATTGAGGGATAATGATTGAACGATTGAGGGATAACAATTGAACAATTGAGGATAATTGAATGATTGGGGATAACAATTAAACAATTAAACAATTGAGGATAACGAATGAACAATTAAGGCATAACGATGGAAGATTGAGGATAGCGATGAAATGATTGAGGATAACGATTAAATGATTGAGGATAACGATTGAGATTGAGGATTGAGCGATTG
The DNA here is from genome assembly GCA_016271365.2 of Neoceratodus forsteri. Classification (NCBI taxonomy): domain Eukaryota; kingdom Metazoa; phylum Chordata; order Ceratodontiformes; family Ceratodontidae; genus Neoceratodus; species Neoceratodus forsteri. The sequence continues at coordinate 138,011,529 of JADMNL010000024.1, forward strand.
AGGATAACAACTGAATGATAGGGATAACGACTGAGGGATAATGATTGAACGAGTGAGGGATTAAATGATTGTGGGACAATGATTGAGGGATTAAACGATTGAGATAACATTTCAACTATTGAGGGATAGCGATTGAACGGTTGAGGGATAACAATTGAGTGATAATTGATTAATCTCTCAATCAATCGTTATCCCTCAATCATTCAATCCTTATCCCTCAATCGTTATCCATCAATCATTTAATCTTTCAATCACTATCCCTAAATTGTTTAATAGTTATCCCTCAATCATTCAATTGTTCAATCATTATCCCTCAGTTATTTAATCGTTCAATCGTTATGATTGCGGGATAACTAGTGAATGATTGAGGGATAACTATTAAATGATTGAGGGATAACGATTGAAGGATAACGATTGAGGGATTAAACAATTGAGGGATAATGATTGAACGATTGAGGGATTAAACAATTGAGGGATTGAGCTAAAATGATGCAACGATTGAGGGATAACATTTGAATGATTGAGGGATAATGATTGAATGATTAAACAATTGAGGGATAACGATTGAGGGATAATGATTGAATGATTGAGGGATAATGATTAAATGATTGAGGAATAATGATTGAACGATTGAGAGATTAAACGATTGAGGGATAATGATTGAATGATTAAACAATTTAGGGATAACGCTTGAACGATTAAATGATTGAGGGATAACAATTGAGGGATAACAATTGAACAATTGAACAATTGAGGGATAACGATTGAATGATTAAACGATTGAGGGATAATGATTGAATGATTAAACAATTGAGGGATAATGATTGAATGATTAAACAATTGAGGGATAATGATTGAATGATTAAACAATTGAGGGATAACAATTGAGGGATAACGATTGAACAATTGAGGGATAACAATTGAACGTTTGAATGATTGAGAGATAACGATTGAATGATTAAGTGAGATCGATTGAGGGATAACGATTGAGGGATAACGATTGGATGATTGAGGGATAACGATTGAACGATAGGGATATGATTGAGGGATAATGATTGAACGATTGAGGGATTAAACGATTGAGGGATAACGATTGAATGATTGAGGGATTAAACGATTGAGAGATAACGATTTAACAATTGAGGGATTAAACAATTGAGGGATAACAACTGAACATTTGAACGATTGAGGGATAACAATTGAACGATTGAGTGAGATCGATTGAGGGATAACGATTGAATGATTGGCGGATAACAATTGTACAATTGAGGGATTGAATGATTGATTATCCCTCAATCGTTTAATCCCTCAAATGACTGAGGGATAATGATTAAACAATTGAGGGAAAATGACTGAACGATTGAAGGATAACAATTGAACAATTGAGGGATAACAATTGAACGATTGAGGGATAATAATTGAATGATTGAGGGATAATGATTGAGGGATAACGACTGAACGATCGAAGGATTAAATGATTAAGGCATAACGATGGAACAATTGAGGGATAATGATGGAACAATTGAGGGATAATGATTGAACGATTAAACGGTTGAGGGATAACGATTGAATGATTAGATGATTGAGGGGATAACGATTGAACAATTAAGTGAGATCGATTGAGGGATAACGATTGAATGATTGAGGGATAATGATTAAATGATTGAGGGATAACGATTGAGAGATTGAGGGATTGAACGATTGTGGGTTAACGATTGAGGGATAACGATTGGATGACTGAGGGATAACAATTGAATGATATGGATTAAATGATTGAGGGATAAGGATTGAACACTTGAGGGATAACGATTGTATGATTAAATGGTTGAGGGATAACGATTGACTAATCCCTCAATCAATCGTTATCCCTCAATTGTTCAATCCTTATCCCTCAATTGTTATCCCTCAATCATTTAATCATTCAATCATTATCCCTCAATCATTTACTCATTCAATCGTTATCCCTCAATTGTTTAATCTCTCAATCGTTCAATCGTTATCCCTCAATCATTCAATCATTATATCGTTCAATCATTATCACTCAATCGTACAATCATTTTCCCTCAATTGTTTAATCATTCAATCATTATCCCTCAAATGTTTAATCCCTCAAACGATTGAGGGATAATGATTAAATGATTGAGGAATAAGGATTGAACGATTGAGGTAAAACGATGCAACAATTGAGGGATAACGATTGAATGATTGAGGGATAACGATTGAATGATTGAACGATTGAGGGATAATGATTGCATGATTAAATGATTGAGGGGATAATGATTGAACGATTAAATGATTGAGGGATAATGATTGAACGATTGAGGGATACGATTGAATGATAAATGATTGAGGGATAACTATTAAATGATTGAAGGGTAACGATTGAAGGATTCCGATTGAGGGATTAAACAATTCAGGGATAACGATTAAATGATTGAGAGATAACAATTGAACGATTGAGGGATAACAATTGAATGATTGACGGATAACGAATGAATGATTAAACGATTGAGGGATAATGATTGAACGATTGAGGGATAACTATTAAATGATTGAGGGATAACGATTGAAAGATAACGATTGAGGGATTAAACAATTGAGGGATAACGATTAAACAATTGAGGGATAATGATTGAACGATTAAACAATTGAGGGATATGATTGAGGGATAATGATTGAACGATTGAGGGATAATGATTAAACAATTGAGGGTTAACAATTAAACGATTGAGGGATAAAGATTGAGGGATTGAACGGTTGAGGGATTGAGGTAAAATGATGCACCGATTGAGGGATAATGATTGAACGATTAAACAATTGAGGAATAAAGATGGAATGATTGAGGGATAATGATTGAACGATTGAGGGATAACGAGGGGATAACGATTGAACAATTGAGGGATTAAACGATTGAGAGATAATGATTTAACAATTGAGGGATTAAACAATTGAGGGATAACGATTGAACATTTGCACGATTGAGGGATAACAATTGAATGATTGAGTGAGATCGATTGAGGGATAACGATTGAACGGTTGAGGGATAACAATTGTACAATTGAGGGATTGAATGATTGATTATCCCTCAATCATTTAATCCCTCAAACAATTGAGGGATAATGATTAAACGATTGAGGGAAAATGACTGAACGATTGAAGGATAACAATTGAACGATTGAGGGATAAGAATTGAATGATTGAGGGATAACAAATGATTGAGGGATAACAATTAAACTAAACAATTGAGGCATAACGATTAAACGATTGAGGGATAATGATTGAATGATTAAACAAGTAAACGATTGAGGGATAACGATTAAACGATTGAGGGATTGAATGATTGAGGTAAAACGATGCAAAGATTGAGGTGTAACGATTGAACGATTGAACAATTGAGGGATAATGATTGAACGACTGAGGGATAATGATTGAACGATTGAGGGATAACAATTAAACGATTGAGGGATAATGATTGAGAGATTGAGGAATTGAACGATTGAGGATGATTGAGGGATATGATTGGACGATTGAGGGATAATGATTGAATGATAGGGATAACGATTGAGGGATAATGATTGAACGATTGAGGTATTAAACGACTGAGGGATAATGATTGAACAATTGAGGGATTAAACGATTGAGAGATAACGATTTAACAATTGAGGGATTAAACAATTGAGGGATAACGATTGAACATTTGAACGATTGAGTGATAACAACTGAATGATTGAGTGAGATCGATTGAGGGATAATGATTGAACGATTGAGGGATAACAATTGTACAATTGAGGGATTGAATGATTGATTATCCCTCAATCGTTTAATCCCTCAAACGATTGAGGGATAATGATTAAACGATTGAGGGAAAATGACTGAATGATTGAAGGATAACAATTGAACAATTGAGGGATAAGAATTGAATGATTGAGGGATAACGAATGAACGATTAAACGATTGAACGATTGAGGGATAATGATGGAATGATTGAGGGATAATGATTGAACGATTGAGGGAAAACGATTGAACAATTGAATGATTGAGGGATAATGATTGAGGGATAACGTCTGAACGATTGAAGGATTAAATGATTGAGGCATAACGATGGAACAATTGAGGGATAATGATGGAACGATTGAGGGATAATGATTGAATGATTAAACAATTGAGTGATACAATTGAGAGGATTAAACAATTGAGGGATAATGATTGAACTTTTGAATGATTGAGGGAAAACAATTGAACAATTAAGTGAGATCAATTGAGGGATAATGATTGAGGGATAATGATTAAACGATTGAGGGATAACGATTGAATGATAGGGATTAAACAATTGAGGGATAAGGATTGAACAATTGAGGGATAACGATTGAATGATTAAACGGTTGAGGGATAACGATTGAGGGATACGATTGAGTGTAATCCTCAATCAATCGTTATCTCAGTCATTCAGTCTATTCTCAATCGTTATCCTCAATTGTTTAATCTTCAATCATTAAATCATTATCCTCAATTGTTCAATCATTATATCGCTCAATCGCTATCCCGATCGTGACAATCATTTTCCTCAATTGTTTAATTGTTCAATCATTATCCTCAATCATTTAACCTCAAATTATTGATGGATAACGTATTGAATGATTCAATGATTGAGGACAAGGATTGAACGATTGAGGCAAAGACGCACAATTGAGGGATAATGAGAAACGTATTGCTGGACAAATAGATTGAACGATTGAGGGACAATGATTAAATGACTGAGGATTGAGGTAAAACAATGCAACGATTGAGGGATAATGATTGAACGATTGAATGATTGAGGGATAATGATTGAACGATTGAACGACTGAGGGATGATTGAACAATTGAGGGATAACAATTGAACATTTGAACGATTGAGGGATAATGATAGAATGATTGAAAGATTGAGGGATAATGATTGAATGATTGAACGATTGAGGGATAACGATTGAACAATTGAGGGATAACAATTGAATGATTGAGGAATAACAATTAAACAATTGAGGATAACGAATGAACAATTAAGGCATAACAATGGAAAGATTGAGGGATAACGATGAAACAATTGAGGGATAATGATTGAACGATTGAGGGATAATGATTAAATGATTAAATGATTGAATGATTGAGGGATAACGATTGAGGGATAACGACTGAATGATCAAAGGATTAAATGATTGAGGGATAATGATTGAACAATTGAGGGATAACAATTGAACAATTAAACAATTGAGGGATAACGAATGAACAATTAAGGCATAACGATGAAATGATTGAGGGATAACGATTAAATGATTGAGGGATAACGATTGAGAGATTGAGGGATTGAACGATTGAGGGATAACAATTGAATGATAGGGATAACGATTGAGGGATAATGATTGAACGAGTGAGAGATTAAATGATTGAGGGATAACGATTGAGGGATTAAACAATTGAGAGATAACAATTCAACTATTGAGGGATAGCGATTGAACGGTTGAGGGATAACTATTGAACGATTAAATGGTTGAGGGATAATGATTAGAGTGATAATGATTGATTAATCCTCAATCAATCGTTATCCTCAATCATTTCAATCATATCCTCAATCATTATCCTCAATCATTTAATCTTCACTATCCCCAAATCGCTTAATAGTTATCCTCAATTCACCAGTCCAATCATTATCCCTCAGTTATTTAATCGCTCAATCGCTATGATTGCGGACAACTAGTGAATGATTGAGGGATAACTATTAAATGATTGAGGGATAACGATTGAAGGATAACGATTGAGGGATTAAACAATTGAGGGATAACGATTGAATGATTGAGGGATTAAACAATTGAGGGATTGAGCTAAAATGATGCAACGATTGAGGGATAACGTTTGAATGATTGAGGGATAATGATTGAATGATTAAACAATTGAGGGATAACGATTGAGGGATAATGATTGAATGATTAAGGGATAATGATTAAACGATTGAGGGATAATGATTGAACGATTGAGATTAAACGATTGAGGGATAATGATTGAATGATTAAACGATTTAGGGATAACGCTTGGACGATTAAACGATTGAGGGATTACAATTGAGGGATAACAATTGAACGATTGAACAATTGAGGGATAACGATTGAATGATTAAACGATTGAGGGATAATGATTGAATGATTAAACGATTGAGGGATAACGATTGAATGATTAAACGATTGAGAGATGATTGAATGATTAAATGATTGAGGGATAACGATTGAATGATTGCGGGATAACTATTGAATGATTGAGGGATAACTATTAAATGATTGAGGGATAACGATTGAAGGATAACGATTGAGGGATTAAACAATTGAGGGATAACAATCCAACAATTGAGGGATAACGATTGAACGATTGAGGGATTAAACAATTGAGGGATTGAGGTAAAATGATGCAACGATTGAGGGATAACGACTGAACGATTGAGGGACAATGATTGAAAGATTGAGGGATAACGATTGAATGATTAAACAATTGAGGGATAACGATTGAGAGATAATGATTGAATGATTAAGGGATAATGATTAAATGATTGCGGGATAATGATTGAATGATTGAGGGATAATGATTGAATGTTTGAGAGATTAAACGATTGAGGGATAATGATTGAACAATTGAGGGATAACATTGAACATTCGAACGATTGAGGGATAACGATTGAACGATTGAGGGATAACAATTAAACAATTGTGGGATACCAATTGAATGATTGAGGGATACAATTGAATGATTGAGGGATAACAATGAAATGATTAAACAATTGAGGGATAACAAATGAATGATTAAATGATTGAGGGATAACAATTTAGGGATAACAATTGAATGATTGAACAATTAAGGGATAACGATTGAATGATTATATGATTGAGGGATAATGATTGAATGATTAAACGATTGAGGGATAATGATTGAATGATTGTGGGATAACTATTGAATGATTGAGGGATAACAATTGAAGGATAATGATTGAGGGATTAAACAATTGAGGGATAATAATTAAATGATTGAGGGATAACGATTGAATGATTAAACAATTGAGGGATAATGATTGAACAATTGAGGGATAACGATTAAATGATTGAGGGATTGAATGATTGAGGGATTGAGGTAAAATGATGCAATGATTGAGGGATAACGTTTGAACGATTGAACAATTGAGGGATTAAACTATTGAGGGATAATGATTGAACGACTGAGGGATAACGATTGAATGATTGAACGATTGAGGGATAACGATTGAACAATTGAGGGATTGCTAATGAATGATTGAATGATTGAGGGATAATGATTGAATGATTAAATGATTGAGGGATAACGATTGAATGATTGAGGGATAACAATTGAACGATTAAACGATTGAGGGATAACGATTGAACAATTAAACAATTGAGGGATAACGATTGAGGGATGATTGAATGATTGAGGAATAACAATTAAACAATCGAGGGATAACAATTGAGGGATTGAATGATTGAGGGATTGAAGGAAAATGATGCAACAATTGAGGAATAACGATTGAACGGTTGAGGGATTAAACAATTGAGGGATAGCAATTGAACGATTGAGGGATAACGATTGAACGATTGAGGGATAACAATTGTACAATTGAGGGATTGAATGATTGATTATCCCTCAATCATTTAATCCCTCAAATGATTGAGGAATAACAATTAAACGATTGAGGGAAAACAATTGAATGATTGAGGGATAACAATTGAACGTTGAGGGATAACAATTGAATGATTGAGGAATAACTAATGATTGAGGGATAACAATTAAATGATTAAACAATTGAGGCATAATGATTAAATGATTGAGGGATAATGATTGAACGATTAAACGATTGAAGGATTGAGGGATAATGATGGAATAATTGAGGGATAACGATTGAATGATTGAGGGAAAACGATTGAAAGATTGAATGATTGAGGTATAATGATTGAGGGATAATGACTGAACGATTGAAGGATTAAATGATTGAGTGATGACGATTGAATGATTGAGGAATAACAATTGAACAATTGAGGGATAACAAATGAATGATTGAGGGATAACAATTGAATGATTGAGCGATAACAATTAAATGATTAAACAATTGAGGGATAACGAATGAACAATTAAGGCATAATGATGGAACAATTGAGGGATAACGATGGAACGATTGTGGGATAATGATTGAACAATTAAACGATTGAGGGATAACGATTGAACAATTAAAAAATTGAGGGACAAGTTAAATGATAGAGGGATAACGATTGAGGGATAACGATTGAGTGAGATCGATTGAGGGATAATGATTGAACGATTGAGGGATAACAATTGTACAATTGAGGGGTTGAATGATTGATTATCCCTCAATCATTTAATCCCTCAAACGATTGAGGGATAACGAATGATTGAGGGATAACTATTAAATGATTGAGGGATAACGATTGAGGGATTAAACAATTGAGGGATAATAATTAAATGATTGAGGGATAACGATTGAATGATTAAACAATTGAGGGATAATGATTGAATGATTGAGGGATAACGATTAAAAGATTGAGGGATTGAATGATTGAGGGATTGAGGTAAAATGATGCAATGATTGAGGGATAACGTTTGAACGATTGAACAATTGAGGGATAACAATTGAACGATTGAGGGATTAAACTATTGAGGGATAATGATTGAACAATTTAGGGATAACGATTGAACATTTGAATGATTGAGGGATAATGATTGAACGACTGAGGGATAACGATTGAATGATTGAACGATTGAGGGATAACAATTGAACAATTGAGGGATTACTAATGAATGATTGAACGATTGAGGGATAATGATTGAATGATTAAACGATTGAGGGATAACGATTGAATGATTGAGGGATAACAATTGAACGATTAAATGATTGAGGGATAACGATTGAACAATTAAACAATTGAGGGATAACGATTGAGGGATTGAATGATTGAGGGATTGAGGGAAAACAATGCAACGATTGAGGAATAACAATTGAATGATTGAGGGATTAAACGATTGAGGGATAACAATTGAATGATTGAGGGATAAAAATTGTACAATTGAGGGATTGAATGATTGATTATCCCTCAATCATTTAATCCCTCAAATGATTGAGGGATAACAATTAAATGATTGAGGGAAAACGATTGAATGATTGAGGGATAACAATTGAATGTTGAGGGATAACAATTGAATGATTGAGGGATAACTAATGATTGAGGGATAACAATTAAATGATTAAACAATTGAGGCATAATGATTAAATGATTGAGGGATAATGATTGAACGATTAAATGATTGAGGGATAATGATGGAATAATTGAGGGATAACGATTGAACGATTGAGGGAAAATGATTGAAAGATTGAATGATTGAGGTATAACGATTGAGGGATAATGACTGAACGATTGAAGGATTAAATGATTGAGGGATAACGATTGAATGATTGAGCAATAATAATTAAATGATTAAACAATTGAGGGATAATGAATGAACAATTAGGGCATAATGATGGAACAATTGAGGGATAACAATAGAACGATTGAGGGATAATGATTGAACAATTAAATGATTGAGGGATAACGATTGAACAATTAAAAAATTGAGGGACAAGTTAAATGATAGAGGGATAACGATTGAGGGATAACGATTGAGTGAGATCGATTGAGGGATAATGATTGAACGATTGAGGGATAATAATTGTACAACTGAGGGGTTGAATATTGATTATCCCTCAATCATTTAATCCCTCAAACGATTGAGGGATAACGAATGATTGAGGGATAACAATTAAACGATTAAAAAATTGAGGCATAATGATTAAACGATTGAGGGATAACGATCGAATGATTAAACAATTGAACGATTGAGGGATAATGATGGAATGATTGAGGGATAACGATTGAACGAGTGAGGGAAAACGATTGAATGATTGAGGGATAATGATTGAGGGATAATGACTGAAAGATCGAAGGATTAAATGATTGAGGGATAATGATTGAACAATTGAGGAATAGCAATTTAACAATTGAGGGATAACAACTGAACGATTGAGGGATAACAATTGAATGATTGAGGGATAACAATTAAATGATTAAACAATTGAGGGATAATGAATGAACAATTAAGGCATAATGTTGGAACAATTGAGGGATAATGATTGAACGATTAAACAATTGAGGGACAAGTTAAATGATTGAGGGATAACAATTGAGGGATACCGGTGGAATGATTGAGGGATAATGATTGAACGATTGAGGGAAAATGATTGAATGATTGAATGATTGAGGGATAATGATTGAGGGATAATGACTGAACGATCGAAGGATTAAATGATTGAGGGATAACGATTGAACGATTGAGGGATACTATTAAATGATTGAGGGATAACTATTAAATGATTGAGGGATAACGACTGAAGGATAACGATTGAGGGATTAAACAATTGAGGGATAACGATTAAACGATTGAGGGATAACGATTGAATGATTAAACAATTGAGGGATAATGATTGAACGATTGAGAGATAACGATTAATCCATTGAGGGATTGAATGATTGAGGAGTAACGATTGAACAATTGAGGGATGAAACGATTGAGGGATAACGATTGAACAATTGAGGGATAATGATTGAACATTTGAGGGATTAAACAATTGAGGGATAATGATTGAACATTTGAACTATTGAGGGATAACGATTGAACGATTGAGTGAAATTGATTGAGGGATAACGATTGAATGATTGAGGGATAACAATTGTACAACTGAGGGATTGAATGATAGAGTGATAATGATTAAACAATTGGGGCAAAGATTGAATTAATTCCTCAATCATTCAATCGTTATCCCTCAATCGTTAAATCCCTCAAACAATTGAAGGATAATGATTAAACGATTGAGGGAAAATGATTGAACGATTGAGGGATAACGAATGATTGAGGGATAACAATTAAACGACTAAACAATTGAGGCATAACAATTAAACGATTGAGGGATAACGATTGAATGATTAAACAAGTAAACGATTGAGGGATAATGATTAAACGATTGAGGGATTGAATGATTGAGGTAAAACGAAGCAAAGATTGAGGCATAGTGATTGAACGATTGAACGATTGAGGGATAACAATTGAACGATTGAACGACTGAGGGATGATTGAACGATTGAGTGATAACGATTAAATGATTGAGGGATAACGATTGAGAGATTAAGGGATTGAACGATTGAGGGATAACCATTGAGGGATAATGATTGGACGATTGAGGGATAATTATTGAACGATAGGGATAATGATTGAGGGATAATGATTGAACAATTGAGGGATTAAACGACTGAGGGATAACGACTGAACAATTGAGGGATTAAACGATTGAGAGATAATGATTTAACAATTGAGGGATTAAACAATTGAGGGATAACGATTGAACATTTGCACGATTGAGGGATAACAATTGAATGATTGAGTGAGATCGATTGAGGGATAACGATTGAACGGTTGAGGGATAAAAATTGTGCAATTGAGGGATTGAATGATTGATTATCCCTCAATTGTTTAATCCCTCAAACAATTGAGGGATAACGATTAAACGATTGAGGGAAAATGACTGAACGATTGAAGGATAACAATTGAACGATATAGGGATAAGAATTGAATGATTGAGGGATAACGAATGATTGAGGGATAACAATTAAACAACTAAACAATTGAGGCATAACGATTAAACGATTGAGGGATAACGATTGAATGATTAAACAAGTAAACGATTGAGGGATAACGATTAAATGATTGAGGGATTGAATGATTGAGGTAAAACGATGCAAAGATTGAGGTGTAGCGATCGAACGATTGAACAACTGAGGGATAACGATTGAACGACTGAGGGATAATGATTGAACGATTGAGGGATAACGATTGAACAATTGAGGATTAAACATTGAGAGATAACGATTTAACAATTGAGGATTAAACAATTGAGGATAATGATTGAACATTTGAATGATTGAGGATAACAATTGAATGATTGAGTGAGATCGATTGAGGATAATGACTGAATGATTGAGGACAACAATTGTACAATTGAGGGATTGAATGATTGATATCCTCAATCGCTTAATACTCAAATGATTGAGGAAACGATTAAACGATTGAGGGAAAATGACTGAACGATTGAAGGATAACAATTGAACGATTGAGGGATAAGAATTGAATGATTGAGGGATAACGAATGATTGAGGGATAACGATTGAATGATTAAACAATTGAACGATTGAGGGACAATGATGGAATGATTGAGGGATAATGATTGAACGATTGAGGGGAAAACGATTGAACAATTGAATGATTGAGGGATAATGATTGAGGGATAACGTCTGAACGATCGAAGGATTAAATGATTGAGGCATAACGATGGAACAATTGAGGGATAATGATGGAACGATTGAGGGATAATGATTGAATGATTAAATGATTGAGGGATACAATTGAGGGAATTAAACAATTGAGGGATAATGATTGAACTTTTGAATGATTGAGGGATAACAATTGAACAATTAAGGGAGATCGATTGAGGGATAATGATTGAATGATTGAGGGATAATGATTAAACGATTGAGGGATAACGATTGAATGATAGGGATTAAACAATTGAGGGATAAGGATTGAACAATTGAGGGATAAGGATTGAATGATTAAACGGTTGAGGGATAACGATTGAGGGATACGATTGATTAATTCCTCAATCAATCGTTATCTCTCAATCATTAAATCATTATCCCTCAATTGTTCAATCATTATGTCGTTCAATCGTTATCCCTGAATTGTACAATCATTTTCCCTCAATTGTTTAATCATTCAATCATTATCCCTCAATCATTTAATCCCTCAAATTATTGATGGATAACGATTGAATGATTAAATGATTGAGGGATAAGGATTGAACGTTTGAGGTAAAATGATGCAACAATTGAGGGATAATGAGTGAACGATTGAGGGATAATGATTGAACGATTGAGGGATAATGATTAAACAACTGAGGGATTGAGGTAAAACAATGCAACGATTGAGGGATAATGATTGAACGATTGAATGACTGAGGGATAATGATTGAACAATTGAGGGATAACAATTGAACATTTGAACGATTGAGGGATAATGATAGAACGATTGAAAGATTGAGGGATAATGATTGAATGATTGAATGATTGAGGTATAATGATTGAACAATTGAGGATAACAATTGAATGATTGAGGAATTAAACAATTAAACAATTGAGGGATAACGAATGAACAATTAAGGCATAACGATGGAAAGATTGAGGGATAACGATGAAACAATTGAGGGATAATGATTGAACGATTGAGGGATAATGATTAAATGATTAAATGATTGAATGATTGAGGGATAACGATTGAGGGATAATGACTGAATGATCAAAGGATTAAATGATTGAGGGATAATGATTGAACGATTGAGGGATAACAATTGAACAATTGAGGGATAATTGAATGATTGAGGGATAACAATTAAACAATTAAACAATTGAGGGATAACAAATGAACAATTAAGGCATAACGATGGAAAGATTGAGGGATAACGATGAAATGATTGAGGGATAATGATTAAATGATTGAGGGATAACGATTGAGATTGAGGGATTGAACGATTGAGGGATAACAACTGAATGATAGGGATAACGACTGAGGGATAATGATTGAACGAGTGAGGGATTAAATGATTGTGGGACAATGATTGAGGGATTAAACGATTGAGATAACAATTCAACTATTGAGGGATAGCGATTGAACGGTTGAGGGATAACAATTGAGTGATAATTGATTAATCTCTCAATCAATCGTTATCCCTCAATCATTCAATCCTTATCCCTCAATCGTTATCCATCAATCATTTAATCTTTCAATCACTATCCCTAAATTGTTTAATAGTTATCCCTCAATTATTCGATTAGCTCAATCATTATCCTCAGTTATTTAATCGTTCAATCGTTATGATTGCGGGAAAACTAGTGAATGATTGAGGGATAACTATTAAATGATTGAGGGATAACGATTGAAGGATAATGATTGAGGGATTAAACAATTGAGGGATAATGATTGAATGATTGAGGGATTAAACAATTGAGGGATTGAGCTAAAATGATGCAACGATTGAGGGATAACATTTGAATGATTGAGGGATAATGATTGAAAGATTGAGGGATAATGATTGAATGATTAAACAATTGAGGGATAACGATTGAGGGATAATGATTGAATGATTGAGGGATAATGATTAAACGATTGAGGAATAATGATTGAACGATTGAGAGATTAAACGATTGAGGGATAATGATTGAATGATTAAACAATTTAGGGATAACGCTTGAACGATTAAATGATTGAGGGATAACAATTGAGGGATAACAATTGAACAATTGAACAATTGAGGGATAACGATTGAATGATTAAACGATTGAGGGATAATGATTGAATGATTAAACGATTGAGGGATAACGATTGAATGATTAAACGATTGAGGGATAACAATTGAACGATTGAGGGATAATGATTGAATGATTAAATGATTGAGGGATAATGACTGAAGGATAACGATTGAGGGATTAAACAATTGAGGGATAACAATTCAACAATTGAGGGATAACGACTGAATGATTGAGGGATTAAACAATTGAGGGATTGAGGTAAAATGATGCAACGATTGAGGGATAACGATTGAACAATTGAGGGACAATGATTCAAAGATTGAGGGATAACGATTGAATGATTAAACAATTGAGGGATAACGATTGAGGGATAATGATTGAATGATTGAGGGATAATGATTAAATGATTCGGGATAATGATTGAATGATTGAGGGATAATGATTGAACGATTGAGAGATTAAATGATTGAGGGATAATGATTGAACAATTGAGGGATAACATTGAACATTCAAACGATTGAGGGATAACAATTGAATGATTGAGGGATAATGATTGAACAATTGTGGGATAACAATTGAATGATTGAGGGATACAATTGAATGATTGAGGGATAACAATGAAATGATTAAACAATTGAGGGATAACGAATGAACGATTAAACGATTGAGGGATAATGATTGAATGATTAAACAATTGAGGGATAATGATTGAACAATTAAACGATTGAGGGATAACAATTGAGGGATAACAATTGAATGATTGAACAATTGAGGGATAACAATTGAATGATTGAACAATTGAGGGATAACGATTGAATGATTAAATGATTGAGGGATAATGATTGAACGATTAAACGATTGAGGGATAATGATTGAACGATTGCGGGATAACTATTGAATGATTGAGGGATAACTATTAAATGATTGAGGGATAACGATTGAAGGATAATGATTGAGGATTAAACAATTGAGGATAATAATTAATGATTGAAGGATAACGGATTGAATGATTAAACAATTGAGGATAATTATTGAACGATTGAGGATAATAAGATTAAATGATTGAGGGATCGAATGATTGAGGGATTGAGGTAAAATGATGCAATGATTGAGGTATAACATTTGAATGATTGAACAATTGAGGGATAACAATTGAACGATTGAGGGATTAAACTATTGAGGGATAATGATTGAACAATTTAGGGATAACGATTGAACATTTGAATGATTGAGGGATAATTGAATGACTGAGGGATAATGATTGAATGATTGAACGATTGAGGGATAACGATTGAACAATTGAGGGATTACTAATGAATGATTGAATTATTGAGGGATAACGATTGAATGATTAAATGATTGAGGGATAACGATTGAATGATTGAGGGATAAAAATTGAACAATTAAACGATTGAGGGATAACGATTGAACAATTAAACAATTGAGGGATAACGATTGAGGGATAATGATTGAATGATTGAGGAATAACAATTAAACAATTGAGGGATAACAATTGAGGGATTGAATGATTGAGGGATTGAGGGAAAATGATGCAACGATTGAGGAATAACGATTGAATGATTGAGGGATTAAATGATTGAGGGATAACGATTGAACGATTGAGGGATAACAATTGTACAATTGAGGGATTGAATGATTGATTATCCCTCAATCATTTAATCCCTCAAACGATTGAGGGATAACAATTAAACGATTGAGGGAAAATGATTGAATGATTGAGGGATAACAATTGAACGTTGAGGGATAACAATTGAATGATTGAGGGATAACTAATGATTGAGGGATACAATTAAATGATTAAACAATTGAGGCATAATGATTAAATGATTGAGGGATGATTGAACGATTAAACGATTGAATGATTGAGGGATAATGATGGAATAATTGAGGGATAACGATTGAACGATTGAGGGAAAACGATTGAACGATTGAATGATTGAGGTATAACGATTGAGGGATAATGACTGAACGATTGAAGGATTAAATGATTGAGGGATAACAATTGAATGATTGAGGAATAAATTGAACAATTGAGGGATAACAAATGAACGATTGAGGGATAACAATTGAATGATTGAGCGATAACAATTAAATGATTAAACAATTGAGGGATAATGAATGAACAATTAAGGCATAATGATGGAACAATTGAGGGATAACGATGGAACGATTGAGGGATAATGATTGAACAATTAAACGATTGAGGGATAACGATTGAACAATTAAAAAATTGAGGGACAAGTTAAATGATTGAGGGATAACGATTGAGGGATAACGATTGAACGATTGAGTGAGATCGATTGAGGGATGATTGAACAATTGAGGGATAACAATTGTACAATTGAGGGGTTGAATGATTGATTAGCCCTCAATCATTTAATCCCTCAGATGATTGAGGGATAACGAATGATTGAGGGATAACAATTAAACGATTAAACAATTGAGGCATAATGATTAAACGATTGAGGGATAACGATATCAACAATTGAACGATTGAGGACAATGATGGAATGATTGAGGACAACGATTGAACGAGTGAGGAAATGATTGAATGCTTGAGGATAATGACCGAAAGATCAAGGATTAAAATGATTGAGGATAATGATTGAACAATTGAGGAATAGCAATTGAACAATTGAGGTTAACAACTGAACGATTGAGGGATAACAATTGAATGATTGAGGGATAACAATTAAATGATTAAACAATTGAGGGATAATGAATGAACAATTAAGGCATAATGTTGGAACAATTGAGGGATAATGATGGAATGATTGAGGGATAATGACTGAACGATTAAACGATTGAGGGATAATGATTGAATGATTAAACAATTGAGGGACAAGTTAAATGATTGAGGGATAACAATTGAGGGATAACGATGGAATAATTGAGGGATAACGATTGAGGGAAAATGATTGAATGATTGAGGGATAATGATTGAGGGATAATGACTGAATGATCGAAGGATTAAATGATTGAGGAATAATGATTGAATGATCTAGGATAGCAATTGAACAATTGAGGGATAACAACTGAACGATTGAGGGATAACAATTGAATGATTGAGGGATAACAATTAAATGATTAAACAATTGAGGGATAATGAATGAACAATTAAGGCATAATGATGCAACAATTGAGGGACAATGATGGAACAATTGAGGGATAATGATTGAACGATTAAACAATTGAGGGATAACGATTGAACGATTAAACAATTGAGGGACAAGTTAAATGATTGAGGGATAACAATTGAGGGATAACGATGGAATGATTGAGGGATAACGATTGAACGATTGAGGGAAAATGATTGAATGATTGAATGATTGAGGGATAATGATTGAGGGATAATGACTGAACGATCGAAGGATTAAATGATTGAGGAATAATGATTGAATGATTGAGGGATAGCAATTGAACAATTCAGGAATAACAACTGAACAATTGAGGGATAACAATTGAATGATTGAGAGATAACAATTAAATGATTAAACAATTGAGGGATAATGAATGAACAATTAAGGCATAACGATGGAAAGATTGAGGGATAACGATGAAATGATTGAGGGATAACGATTAAATGATTGAGGGATAACGATTGAGATTGAGGGATTGAACGATTGAGGGATAACAATTGAATGATAGGGATAACGACTGAGGGATAATGATTGAACGAGTGAGGGATTAAATGATTGTGGGACAACGATTGAGGGATTAAACGATTGAGAGATAACAATTCAACTATTGAGGGATAGCGATTGAACGGTTGAGGGATAACTATTGAATGATCAAATGGTTGAGGGATAACAATTGAGTGATAATTGATTAATCTCGATCATCGTTATCCTCAATCATTCAATCCCATCCTCAATCAAGTCCATCAATCATTTAACTTTTCAATCACTATCCTTTAAATTGTTTAATAGTTATCCCTCAATCATTCAATTGTTCAATCATTATCCCTCAGTTATTTAATCGTTCAATCGTTATGATTGCGGGATAACTAGTGAATGATTGAGGGATAACTATTAAAATGATTGAAGGATAACGATTGAGGGATTAAACAATTGAGGGATAACGATTGAACGATTGAGGAATTAAACAATTGAGGGATTGGGCTAAAATGATGCAACGATTGAGGGATAACATTTGAATGATTGAGGGATATGATTGAAAGATTGAGGGATAATGATTGAATGATTAAACAATTGAGGGATAACGATTGAGGGATAATGATTGAATGATTGAGGGATAATGATTAAACGATTGAGGAATAATGATTGAACGATTGAGAGATTAAACGATTGAGGGATAATGATTGAATGATTAAACTAATTTAGGATAACGCTGAACGATTAAATGATTGAGGGATAACAATTGAACAATTGAGGGATAACGATTGAATGATTAAACGATTGAGGAAATGATTGAATGATTAAACGATTGAGGGATAATGATTGAATGATTAAACGATTGAGGATAAATATTGAACGATTGAGGGATAAATGATTGAATGATTAAACGATTGAGGGACAATGATTGAAGGATAACGATTGAGGGATTAAACAATTGAGGACAATAATCAACAAATTGAGGATAACAACTGAATGATTGAGGATTAAAAAATTGAGGATTGAGGTAAAATGATGCAACGATTGAGGATAACGATTGAACAATTGAGGACAATGATTCAAGATTGAGGATAACGATTGAATGATTAAACAATTGAGGATAACGATTGAGGATAATGATTGAATGATTGAGGACAATGATTAAATGATTTGGATAATTGAATGATTGAGGATAATGATTGAACGATTGAGAGATTAAATGATTGAGGGATAATGATTGAACAATTGAGGGATAATATTGAACATTTGAACGATTGAGGGATAACAATTGAATGATTGAGGATAATGATTGAACAATTGTGGACAATAATTGAATGATTGAGGAACAATTGAATGATTGAGGATAATAATGAAATGATTAAACAATTGAGGGATAACTAATGAATGATTAAACGATTGAGGGATAATGATTGAATGATTAAATGATTGAGGGATAACGATTAAACGATTGAGGGATAACAATGAGGGATAACAATTGAATGATTGAACAATTGAGGGATAATGATTGAATGATTAAATGATTGAGGGATAATGATTGAACGATTAAACGATTGAGGGATAATGATTGAAAAATTGCGGGATAACTATTGAATGATTGAGGGATAACTATTAAATGATTGAGGGATAACGATTGAGGGATTAAACAATTGAGGGATAATAATTAAATGATTGAGGGATAACGATTGAATGATTAAACAATTGAGGGATAATGATTGAACGATTGAGGGATAATGATTAAATGATTGAGGGATTGAATGATTGAGGATTGAGGTAAATGATGCAATGATTGGAGGTATAATATTTGAATGATTGAACAATTGAGGGATACAATTGAACGATTGAGGATTAAACTATTGAGGATAATGATTGAACAATTTAGATAACGATTGAACATTTGAATGATTGAGGGATAATTGAATGACTGAGGGATAACGATTGAATGATTGAACGATTGAGGGATAACGATTGAACAATTGAGGGATTACTAATGAATGATTGAATGATTGAGGGATAACGATTGAATGATTAAACGATTGAGGGATAACGATTGAATGATTGAGGGATAACAATTGAACGATTAAATGATTGAGGGATAACGATTGAACAATTAAACAATTGAGGGATAATGATTGAGGAATAACAATTAAACAATTGAGGGATAACAATTGAGGGATTGAATGATTGAGGGATTGAGGGAAAATGATGCAACGATTGAGGAATAACGATTAAACGATTGAGGGATAACGATTGAATGATTAAACAAGTAAACGATTGAGGGATAACGATTAAATGATTGAGGGATTGAATGATTGAGGTAAAACGATGCAAAGATTGAGGTGTAGCGATCGAACGATTGAACAACTGAGGGATAACGATTGAACGACTGAGGGATAATGATTGAACGATTGAGGGATAACGATTGAACAATTGAGGGATTAAACATTGAGAGATAACGATTTAACAATTGAGGGATTAAACAATTGAGGGATAATGATTGAACATTTGAATGATTGAGGGATAACAATTGAATGATTGAGTGAGATCGATTGAGGGATAATGACTGAATGATTGAGGGATAACAATTGTACAATTGAGGGATTGAATGATTGATTATCCCTCAATCGTTTAATACCTCAAATGATTGAGGGATAACGATTAAACGATTGAGGGAAAATGACTTAACGATTGAAGGATAACAATTGAACGATTGAGGGATAAGAATTGAATGATTGAGGGATAACGAATGATTGAGGGATAACGATTGAATGATTAAACGATTGAACGATTGAGGGACAATGATGGAATGATTGAGGGATAATGATTGAACGATTGAGGGGAAAACGATTGAACAATTGGAATGATTGAGGGATAATGATTGAGGGATAACGCTCTGGAACGATCAAGGATTAAAATGATTGAGGTATAACGATGGAACAATTGAGGGATAACGTATGGAACGATTGAGGATAATGATTGAATGATTAAATGATTGAGGATACAATTGAGGGATTAAACAATTGAGGATAATGATTGAACTTTGAATGATTGAGGATAACAATTGAACAATTAAGTGAGATCGATTGAGGATAATGATTGAATGATTGAGGATAATGATTAAACGATTGAGGACAACGATTGAATGATAGGGATTAAACAATTGAGGGATAAGGATTGAACAATTGAGGATAAGGATTGAATGATTAAACGGTTGAGGATAACGATTGAGGGATACGATTGATTAATCCCCTCAATCAATCGTTATCTCTCAATTATTAAATCATTATCCTCAATTGTTCAATCATTATCGCTCAATCATTATTTCTGATCAGATAATCATTTTCCCTCACTGTTTAATCATTCATCATTATCCTCAATCATTTAATCCCCAAATTATTGATGGATAACGATTGAATGATTAAATGATTGAGGATAAGGATTGAACGCTTGAGGTAAAATGATGCAACAATTGAGGGATAATGAGTGAACGATTGAGGGATAATGATTGAACGATTGAGGGATAATGATTAAACAACTGAGGGATTGAGGTAAAACAATGCAACGATTGAGGGATAATGATTGAACGATTGAATGACTGAGGGATAATGATTGAACAATTGAGGGATAACAATTGAACATTTGAACGATTGAGGGATAATGATAGAACGATTGAAAGATTGAGGGATAATGATTGAATGATTGAATGATTGAGGTATAATGATTGAACAATTGAGGGATAACAATTGAATGATTGAGGGATAACAATTAAACAATTAAACAATTGAGGGATAACGAATGAACAATTAAGGCATAACGATGGAAAGATTGAGGGATAACGATGGAAACAATTGAGGATAATGATTGAACGATTGAGGGATAATGATTAAATGATTAAATGATTGAATGATTGAGGGATAACGATTGAGGGATAATGACTGAATGATCAAAGGATTAAATAATTGAGGGATAATGATTGAACGATTGAGGGATAACAATTGAACAATTGAGGGCTAATTGAATGATTGAGGGAAAACAATTAAACAATTGAGGGATAACGAATGAACAATTAAGGCATAACGATGGAAAGATTGAGGGATAACGATGAAATGATTGAGGGATAATGATTAAATGATTGAGGGATAACGATTGAGATTGAGGGATTGAACGATTGAGGGATAACAACTGAATGATAGGGATAACGACTGAGGGATAATGATTGAACGAGTGAGGGATTAAATGATTGTGGGACAATGATTGAGGGATTAAACGATTGAGATAACATTTCAACTATTGAGGGATAGCGATTGAACGGTTGAGGGATAACAATTGAGTGATAATTGATTAATCTCTCAATCAATCGTTATCCCTCAATCATTCAATCCTTATCCTCAATCCTATCCATCAATCATTTAATCTTTCAATCACTATCCCTAAATTGTTTAATAGTTATCTCAACCATTCATTCAATCATTATCCTCAGTTATTTAATCGCTCAATCTATGATTATGGATAACATAGTGATGATTGAGGGACAACTATTAAATGATTGAGGATAACGATTGAAGGATAACTATTGAGGGATTAAACAATTGAGGGATAATGATTGAACGATTGAGGATTAAACAATTGAGGGATTGAATAAATGATGCAACGATTGAGGATAACATTTGAATGATTGAGGATAATGATTGAAAGATTGAGGGATAATGATTGAATGATTAAACAATTGAGGGATAACGATTGAGGGATAATGATTGAATGATTGAGGGATAATGATTAAACGATTGAGGAATAATGATTGAACGATTGAGAGATTAAACGATTGAGGATAATGATTGAATGATTAAACAATTTAGGGATAACGCTTGAACGATTAAATGATTGAGGGATAACAATTGAGGGATAACAATTGAACAATTGAACAATTGAGGGATAACGATTGAATGATTAAACGATTGAGGGATAATGATTGAACGATTAAACGATTGAGGGATAACAATTGAACGATTGAGGGATAATGATTGAATGATTAAATGATTGAGGGATAATGATTGAAGGATAACGATTGAGGGATTAAACAATTGAGGGATAACAATTCAACAATTGAGGGATAACGACTGAATGATTGAGGGATTAAACAATTGAGGGATTGAGGTAAAATGATGCAACGATTGAGGGATAACGATTGAACGATTGAGGGACAATGATTCAAAGATTGAGGAATAACGATTGAATGATTAAACAATTGAGGGATAACGATTGAGGGATAATGATTGAATGATTGAGGGATAATGATTAAATGATTGAGGGATAATGATTGAATGATTGAGGGATAATGATTGAACGATTGAGAGATTAAATGATTGAGGGATAATGATTGAACAATTGAGGGATAACATTGAACATTCAAACGATTGAGGGATAACAATTGAATGATTGAGGGATAATGATTGAACAATTGTGGGATAACAATTGAATGATTGAGGGATACAATTGAATGATTGAGGGATAACAATGAAATGATTAAACAATTGAGGGATAACGAATGAACGATTAAACGATTGAGGGATAATGATTGAATGATTAAACGATTGAGGGATAATGATTGAACAATTAAACGATTGAGGGATAACAATTGAGGGATAACAATTGAATGATTGAACAATTGAGGGATAACGATTGAATGATTAAATGATTGAGGGATATTGATTGAACGATTAAATGATTGAGGGATAACGATTGAACGATTGAGGGATAACTATTGAATGATTGAGGGATAACTATTAAATGATTGAGGGATAACGATTGAAGGATAATGATTGAGGGATTAAACAATTGAGGGATAATAATTAAATGATTGAAGGATAACGATTGAATGATTAAACAATTGAGGGATAATTATTCAACGATTGAGGGATAATGATTAAATGATTGAGGGATTGAATGATTGAGGGATTGAGGTAAAATGATGCAATGATTGAGGTATAACATTTGAATGATTGAACAATTGAGGGATAACAATTGAACGATTGAGGGATTAAACTATTGAGGGATAATGATTGAACAATTTAGGGATAACGATTGAACATTTGAATGATTGAGGGATAATTGAATGACTGAGGGATAACGATTGAATGATTGAACGATTGAGGGATAACGATTGAACAATTGAGGGATTACTAATGAATGATTGAATTATTGAGGGATAACGATTGAATGATTAAATGATTGAGGGATAACGATTGAATGATTGAGGATAACAATTGAACAATTAAACGATTGAGGGATAACGATTGAACAATTAAAACAATTGAGGACAATCTATTGAGGATAATGATTGAATGATTGAGGAATAAATAATTAAACAATTGAGGATAACAATTGAGGGATTGAATGATTGAGGATTGAGGAAAATGATGCAAACGATTGAGGAATAACGATTGAATGATTGAGGATTAAACGATTGAGGGACAACGATTGAACGATTGAGGAAACAATTGTACAATTGAGGGATTGAATGATTGATTATCCTCATTATTTAATCCCTCAAACGATTGAGGACAACAATTAAACGATTGAGGAAAATGATTGAATGATTGAGGGATAACAATTGAACGTTGAGGGATAACAATTGAATGATTGAGGGATAACTAATGATTGAGGGATACAATTAAATGATAAAACAATTGAGGCATAATGATTAAATGATTGAGGGATGATTGAACGATTGAATGATTGAGGGATAATGATGGAATAATTGAGGGATAACGATTGAACGATTGAGGGAAAACGATTGAACGATTGAATGATTGAGGTATAACGATTGAGGGATAATGACTGAACGATTGAAGGATTAAATGATTGAGGGATAACAATTGAATGATTGAGGAATAAATTGAGCAATTGAGGGATAACAAATGAACGATTGAGGGATAACAATTGAATGATTGAGCGATAACAATTAAATGATTAAACAATTGAGGGATAATGAATGAACAATTAAGGCATAATGATGGAACAATTGAGGGATAACGATGGAACGATTGAGGGATAATGATTGAACAATTAAACGATTGAGGGATAACGATTGAACAATTAAAAAATTGAGGGACAAGTTAAATGATTGAGGGATAACGATTGAGGGATAACGATTGAACGATTGAGTGAGATCGATTGAGGGATGATTGAACAATTGAGGGATAACAATTGTACAATTGAGGGGTTGAATGATTGATTATCCCTCAATCATTTAATCCCTCAGACGATTGTGGGATAACGAATGATTGAGGGATAACAATTAAACGATTAAACAATTGAGGCATAATGATTAAACGATTGAGGGATAACGATCGAATTAAACGATTGAGGGATAATGATGGAATGATTGAGGGATAACGATTGAACGAGTGAGGGAAATGATTGAATGCTTGAGGGATAATGACTGAAAGATCGAAGGATTAAATGATTGAGGGATAATGATTGAACAATTGAGGAATAGCAATTGAACAATTGAGGGATAACAACTGAACGATTGAGGGATAACAATTGAATGATTGAGGGATAACAATTAAATGATTAAACAATTGAGGGATAATGAATGAACAATTAAGGCATAATGTTGGAACAATTGAGGGATAATGATGGAACGATTGAGGGATAATGACTGAACGATTAAACGATTGAGGGATAATGATTGAATGATTAAACAATTGAGGGACAAGTTAAATGATTGAGGGATAACAATTGAGGGATAACGATGGAATGATTGAGGGTTAACGATTGAGGGAAAATGATTGAATGATTGAGGGATAATGATTGAGGGATAATGACTGAACGATCGAAGGATTAAATGATTGAGGAATAATGATTGAATGATTCAGGGATAGCAATTGAACAATTGAGGGATAACAACTGAACGATTGAGGGATAACAATTGAATGATTGAGGGATAACAATTAAATGATTAAACAATTGAGGGATAATGAATGAACAATTAAGGCATAATGATGCAACAATTGAGGGATAATGATGGAACAATTGAGGGATAATGATTGAACGATTAAACAATTGAGGGATAACGATTGAACGATTAAACAATTGAGGGACAAGTTAAATGATTGAGGGATAACAATTGAGGGATAACGATGGAATGATTGAGGGATAACGATTGAACGATTGAGGGAAAATGATTGAATGATTGAATGATTGAGGGATAATGATTGAGGGATAATGACTGAACGATCGAAGGATTAAATGATTGAGGAATAATGATTGAATGATTGAGGGATAGCAATTGAACAATTGAGGAATAACAACTGAACAATTGAGGGATAACAATTGAATGATTGAGAGATAACAATTAAATGATTAAACAATTGAGGGATAATGAATGAACATCATGTATAACGATGGAAAAGATTGAGGATAACGATGAAATGATTGAGGGATAACGATTAAATGATTGAGGGATAACGATTGAGATTGAGGGATTGAACGATTGAGGGATAACAATTGAATGATAGGGATAACGACTGAGGGATAATGATTGAATGAGTGAGGGATTAAATGATTGTGGGACAACGATTGAGGGATTAAACGATTGAGAGATAACAATTCAACTATTGAGGGATAGCGATTGAACGGTTGAGGGATAACTATTGAATGATTAAATGGTTGAGGGATAACAATTGAGTGATAATTGATTAATTCCTCAATCAATCGTTATCTCCTCAATCGATTCAATCTCATCCTCAATCGCTATCCATCAATCATTTAATTCGAATCACTACCTTTAAATTGTTTAATAGTTATCCCTCAATCATTCAATTGTTCAATCATTATCCCTCAGTTATTTAATCGTTCAATCGTTATGATTGCGGGATAACTAGTGAATGATTGAGGGATAACTATTAAATGATTGAGGGATAACGATTGAAGGATAACGATTGAGGGATTAAACAATTGAGGGATAACGATTGAACGATTGAGGAATTAAACAATTGAGGGATTGGGCTAAAATGATGCAACGATTGAGGGATAACATTTGAATGATTGAGGGATAATGATTGAAAGATTGAGGGGTAATGATTGAATGATTAAACAATTGAGGGATAACGATTGAGGGATAATGATTGAATGATTGAGGGATAATGATTAAACGATTGAGGAATAATGATTGAACGATTGAGATTAAATGATTGAGGGATAATGATTGAATGATTAAACAATTTAGGGATAACGCTTGAATAATTAAATGATTGAGGGATAACAATTGAACAATTGAGGGATAACGATTGAATGATTAAACGATTGAGGGATAATGATTGAATGATTAAACGATTGAGGGATAACGATTGAACGATTAAACGATTGAGGGATAACAATTGAACGATTGAGGGATAATGATTGAATGATTAAACGATTGAGGGATAATGATTGAAGGATAACGATTGAGGGATTAAACAATTGAGGGATAACAATTCAACAATTGAGGGATAACAACTGAATGATTGAGGGATTAAACAATTGAGGGATTGAGGTAAAATGATGCAACGATTGAGGGATAACGATTGAACAATTGAGGGACAATGATTCAAAGATTGAGGGATAACGATTGAATGATTAAACAATTGAGGGATAACGATTGAGGGATAATGATTGAATGATTGAGGGATAATGATTAAATGATTGAGGGATAATGATTGAATGATTGAGGGATAATGATTGAACGATTGAGAGATTAAATGATTGAGGGATAATGATTGAACAATTGAGGGATAACATTGAACATTCGAACGATTGAGGGATAACAATTGAATGATTGAGGAATAATGATTGAACAATTGTGGGATAACAATTGAATGATTGAGGGATACAATTGAATGATTGAGGGACAACAATGAAATGATTAAACAATTGAGGGATAACGAATGAATGATTAAACGATTGAGGGATAATGATTGAATGATTAAATGATTGAGGGATAACGATTGAACGATTAAACGATTGAGGGATAACAATGAGGGATAACAATTGAATGATTGAACAATTGAGGGATAATGATTGAATGATTAAATGATTGAGGGATAATGATTGAACGATTAAACGATTGAGGGATAATGATTGAACAATTGCGGGATAACTATTGAATGATTGAGGGATAACTATTAAATGATTGAGGGATAACGATTGAGGGATTAAACAATTGAGGGATAATAATTAAATGATTGAGGGATAACGATTGAATGATTAAACAATTGAGGGATAATGATTGAACGATTGAGGGATAATGATTAAATGATTGAGGGATTGAATGATTGAGGGATTGAGGTAAAATGATGCAATGATTGAGGTATAACATTTGAACGATTGAACAATTGAGGGATAACAATTGAACGATTGAGGGATTAAACTATTGAGGGATAATGATTGAACAATTTAGGGATAACGATTGAACATTTGAATGATTGAGGGATAATTGAATGACTGAGGGATAACGATTGAATGATTGAACGATTGAGGGATAACGATTGAACAATTGAGGGATTACAATGAATGATTGAATGATTGAGGGATAACGATTGAATGATTAAACGATTGAGGGATAACGATTGAATGATTGAGGGATAACAATTGAACGATTAAACGATTGAGGGAAAACGATTGAACAATTAAACAATTGAGGGATAACGATTGAGGGATAATGATTGAATGATTGAGGAATAACAATTAAACAATTGAGGGATAACAATTGAGGGATTGAATGATTGAGGGAAAATGATGCAACGATTGAGGAATAATGATTGAACGATTGAGGGATTAAACGATTGAGGGATAACAATTGAACGATTGAGGGATAACGATTGAACGATTGAGGGATAACAATTGTACAATTGAGGGATTGAATGATTGATTATCCCTCAATCATTTAATCCCTCAAACGATTGAGGGATAACAATTAAATGATTGAGGGAAAATGATTGAATGATTGAGGGATAACAATTGAACGTTGAGGGATAACAATTGAATGATTGAGGGATAACTAATGATTGAGGGATACAATTAAATGATTAAACAATTGAGGCATAATGATTAAATGATTGAGGGATAATGATTGAACGATTAAACGATTGAATGATTGAGGACAATGATGGAATAATTGAGGATAACGATTGAACGATTGAGGAAACGATTGAACGATTGAATGATTGAGGATAGATTGAGGATAATGACTGAACGATTGAAGGATTAAATGATTGAGGGATAACAATTGAATGATTGAGGAATAACAATTGAACAATTGAGGGATAACAAATGAACGATTGAGGGATAACAATTGAATGATTGAGCGATAACAATTAAATGATTAAACAATTGAGGGATAACGAATGAACAATTAAGGCATAATGATGGAACAATTGAGGGATAACGATGGAACAATTGAGGGATAATGATTGAACAATTAAACGATTGAGGGATAACGATTGAACAATTAAAAAATTGAGGGACAAGTTAAATGATTGAGGGATAACGATTGAACGATTGAGTGAGATCGATTGAGGGATAATGATTGAACGATTGAGGGATAACAATTGTACAATTGAGGGGTTGAATGATTGATTATCCCTCAATCATTTAATCCCTCAGACGATTGAGGGATAATGAATGATTGAGGGATAACAATTAAATGATTAAACAATTGAGGCATAATGATTAAATGATTGAGGGATAACGATCGAATAATTAAACAATTGAACGATTGAGGGATAATGATGGAATGATTGAGGGATAACGATTGAGGGATAATGACTGAAAGATCGAAGGATTAAATGATTGAGGGATAATGATTGAACAATTGAGGAATAACAATTGAATGATTGTGGGATAACAATTAAATGATTAAACAATTGAGGGATAATGAATGAACAATTAAGGCATAATGTTGGAACAATTGAGGGATAATGATGGAACGATTGAGGGATAATGATTAAATGATTAAACGATTGAGGGATAATGATTGAACGATTAAACAATTGAGGGACAAGTTAAATGATTGAGGGATAACAATTGAGGGATAACGATGGAATGATTGAGGGATAACGATTGAACGATTGAGGGAAAATGATTGAATGATTGAGGGATAATGATTGAGGGATAATGACTGAACGATCGAAGGATTAAATGATTGAGGAATAATGATTGAATGATTGAGGATAGCAATGAACAATTGAGGATAACAACTGAACGATTGAGGGATAACAATTGAATGATTGAGGGATAACAATTAAATGATTAAACAATTGAGGGATAATGAATGAACAATTAAGGCATAATGATGCAACAATTGAGGGATAACGATGGAACAATTGAGGGATAATGATTGAACGATTAAACAATTGAGGGATAACGATTGAACGATTAAACAATTGAGGGACAAGTTAAATGATTGAGGGATAACGATTGAGGGATAATGATTAAACGATTGAGTGAGAGCAATTGAGGGATAACGATTGAACGATTGAGGGATAACAATTGTTCAATTGAGGGGTTGAATGGTTGATTATCCCTTAATCGTTTAATCCCTCAAACGATTGAGGGATAACAATTAAACAATTGAGGGGAAACGATTGAATGATTGAGGGATAACAATTGAACGATTGAGGGATAACGAATGATTGAAGGATAACAATTAAACGATTAAACAATTGAGGCATAACGATTAAATGATTGAGGGATAACGATTGAACGATTGAGGGATAATGATGGAATGATTGAGGGATAACAATTGAACGATTGAGGGAAAATGATTGAACAATTGAATGATTGAGGGATAATGATTGAACGATTGAGGGATAGCAATTGAACAATTGAGGGATAACAACTGAATGATTGAGGGATAACAATTGAATGATTGAGGGATAACAATTAAATGATTAAACAATTGAGGGATAATGAATGAACAATTAAGACATAATGTTGGAACAATTGAGGGATAATGATGGAATGATTGAGGGATAATGATTGAATGATTAAACGATTGAGGGATAACGATTGAACGATTAAACAATTGAGGGACAAGTTAAATGATTGAGGGATAATGATTGAGGGATAACGATTGAACGATTGAGGGAAAACAATTGAAAGATTGAATGATTGAGGGATAATGATTGAGGGATAATGACTGAATGATTGAAGGATTAAATGATTGAAGGATAATGATTGAACATTTGAGGGATAAAAACTGAACAATTGAGGGATAACAATTGAATGATTGAGATATAACAATTGAATGATTGAAGGATAACAATTAAATGATTAAACAATTGAGGGATAACGATTGAACAATTAAGGCATAATGATGGAACAATTGAGGGATAACAATGGAACGATTGAGGGATAATGATTGAACGATTGAGGGATTAAACAATTGTGAGATAACGATTGAACGTTTGAATGATTGGGGGATAATGATTCAACGATTAAGTGAGATCGATTGAGGGATAACTATTGAACGATTGAGGGATAACGATTAAACGATTGAGGGAAAATGATTGAGAGATTGAGGGATTGAACGATTGAGGGATAACGATTGAGGGATAATGATTGGACGATTGAGGGATAACAATTGAACAATAGGGATAACGATTGAGGGATAATGATTGAACGATTGAGGGATAACGATTGAATGATTAAACGGTTGAGGATAACGATTGAGGGATAACTATTGATTAATCCTCAATCAATCGTTATCCTCATTCAGTCGTAACATCCTCAATCATTTAATCATCTCAATCATTATCCTCAATCATTGAATCTTCAGTCATCATTCAATCATTATCCTCAATCGCTATCTCTCAATCGTTCAATCGTTATATCGTTCAATCATTTTCCCTGAATCATACAATCTTTTCCCCTCAATCGTTTAACTGTTCAATCGTTATCCCTCA
The DNA here is from genome assembly GCA_016271365.2 of Neoceratodus forsteri. NCBI lineage: Eukaryota > Metazoa > Chordata > Ceratodontiformes > Ceratodontidae > Neoceratodus > Neoceratodus forsteri. The sequence goes on from JADMNL010000024.1 coordinate 138,043,620, forward strand.
ATTGTTTAATCCCTCAAATGATTGAGGGATAACGATTGAATGATTAAATGACTGAGGGATAAGGATTGAACGATTGAGGTAAAATGATGCAACAATTGAGGGTTAACGATTGAACGATTCAATGATTGAGGGATAACGATTGAACGATTAAACGATTGAGGGATAACTATTGAACAATTGAGGGATAATGATTGAACGATTAAACAATTGAGGGATAATGATTGAACAATTGAGGGATTAAACAATTGAGGGATAATGATTGAATGTTCAATGATTGAACTCTTGATAGGGGGGTCGATCCCAGTCCTTTCACAGAAGAAAGGGTTCTGCAAGAACTCCTAAAACTGAAGGTGGACAAAGCAATGGGTCCTGATGGAATTCACCCCAGAATTCTAAAAGAATTAAGGAAGGAACTAGTGAAACCACTGGCTACTCTTTTAATAAATCATGGGAGGATGGGTGGAACTTAAGGACTGGAGGAAGGCAGATGTGATTCCTTCACAAAAGTGGGACCAAGACAGAGGCAGGAAACTACAGAACTGCCAGTCTGACCTCTGTAGGAAGAAAGTGATGGAGTCACTTGAAGGAAAGAATAGTTGAGTACCTAGAGGTCAGTGGAGACAGGATCCAAGGCAGCATGGGTTCGACAGCGGACATGTCAGATGAATCTAATTGATTTCTTTGACTGAGTGACCAAAGTAGTAGACAGATAAGGGCTGTGGACATGGCCTACCTAGACTTTAGAAGGCATTTGATACAGTCCACACAAAAGATTAATAGCCGAATTAACCAGCCTGGAGTGGGTCATGTGGTGGTAGCTCAGGTAAATATTGAATGGACAACAGGACACAGAAGGTAATTGTAAATGGAGTCCACTCTGAAGAAAGGGGGGTTACTAGTGAGGTACCACAGAGTTCAGTATTGGGTCCAGTCCTTTTTAATGTCTACATCAGTGACATTGCAGAGGGACTGGAAGGAAAAGTATGCCTTTTTGCAGATGACACAAAGATCTGCAACATGGTTGATACACAAGGTGGGCTGGAAAAGATGAGAAGGGACCCCATCTGGAGTACTGTGTCCAGTTCTGGAGACCCCATCTCCACAAGGACATAGACAGGATAGAGGCAGTCCAGAGGAGGGCAACTAAAATGATGCAGTGTCTGCAAGAGAAGCCATATGAGGAGAGACTAAAAGAGCTTAATATGTATACCCTTGAGGAAAGAAAGGAGAGGGGGACATGATAGAAACTTTTAAGTACCTCAGTGGAATCAACAAAGTTCAAGAGGTAGCATCTTTCAGAAAAAGAGACTTGCCAGAACAAGGGACACAATTTAAAGATAGCAGGGTGGTTCAGGGGCAATGGAGGAAGTATTATTTCACAGAGAGGGTAGTGGATGCATGGAACAGCCTTCCTGAGGAAGTTGTGGAGTCTAAAACTGTGGGAGAATTCAAGAATGCATGGGACATAAGGCAATTCTTGTGGGGGTCAGGAAGATATAGGCTGTTGGTTAAATAGGATCTGCAGCCTATCCTGTAGGTAGGGAAATGGGCAGACTAGATGGGCCTAGCGGTCCTTATCTGCCATCAAAGTCTATGTTTCTATGTTTCTATGAACAATTGAATGATTAAGTGATTGAGGGATAACGATTGAAAGATTAAATGATTGAGGGATAATGATTGAATGATTAAACGATTGAGGGATAATGATTGAACAATTGAGGAATAACGATTGAACGATTAAATGATTGAGGGATAACTATTAAATGATTGAGGGATAACGATTGAAGGATAACGATTGAGGGATTAAACAATTGAGGGATAATGATTAAACGATTGAGGGATAACAATTGAATGATTGAGGGATTAAACAATTGAGGGATTGAGGTAAAATGATGCAATGATTGAGGGATAACGATTGAACGATTGAGGGATAATGATTGAGGGATTAAACAATTGAGGAATAATGATTGAACAATTGAGGAATAACATTGAACATTTGAACGATTGAGGGATAACGAATGAACAATTGAATGATTGAGGGATAACGATTGAACAGTTGAGGGATAACAATTGAACGATTGAGGGATAACATTTGAATGATTGAGGGATAACAATTGAATGATTGAGGGATAACAATTAAACGATTAAATGATTGAGGGATAACAATTGAATGATTAAATGATTGAGGGATAATGATTGAACGATTAAACAATTGAGGGATAATGATTGAACGATTGCAGGATAACTATTAAATGATTGAGGGATAACTATTAAATGATTGAGGGATAACGATTGAAGGATAATGACTGAGGGATTAAACAATTGAGGGATAACAATTAAATGATTGAGAGATAATGACTGAATGATTAAACAATTGAGGGATAACGATTGAGGGATAATGATTGAATGATTGAGGGATAATGATTAAACGATTGAGGGATTGAAATAAAATGATGCAACGATTGTGGGATAACGACTTGAACGATTGAACAATTGAGGGATAACAATTGAACGATTGAGGGATAATGATTGAACAATTGAGGGATAACGATTGAACATTTGAATGATTGAGGGATAACGATTGAACAATTGAGGGATAACAATTGAATGATTGAGGGATAACAATTGAGTGATTGAGGGATAACAATTAAATGATTAAACAATTGAGGGATAACTAATGAACGATTGAATGATTGAGGGATAATGATTGAATGATTAAACGATTGAGGGATAACTATTAAATGATTGCGGGAAAACGATTGAAGGATAACGACTGAGGGATTAAACAATTGAGGGATAATGATTAAAAGATTGAGGGATAACGATTGAACGATTAAACAATTGAGGGATAACGATTGAGGGATAATGATTGAACAATTGAGGGATAACGATAATATGATTGAGGGATTGAACGATTGAGGGATTGAGGTAAAATGATGCAATGCTTGAGGGATAACGATTGAACGATTGAACAATTGAGGGATAATGATTGAACGATTGAGGGATTAAATGATTGAGGGATAATGATTGAACAATTGAGGGATAACGATTGAACATTTGAATGATTGAGGGATAATGATTGAATGATTGAGGGATAACAATAGGGTCCTACCTCCTAGGGACTTACCCAGGCTACTAGCACACTACCCGATAGGGTCCTACCCCCTAGCTACTTACCTAGGCTACTAGCACACTACCTGATATTGACTTACCTAGGCTACTAGTCAATGTGCCTGATAGGTTCATACCCCAAAGGACTTTCCTAGACTACTGCCCTGCCTGTCTGATAGGGTCCTACCCCCTAGGGACTTACCTAGGCTACTAGCACACTGCCCGATAGGGTCCTACTCTCTAGGGACTTCCCTCGACTACTAGCACACTACCCGATAGGGTTCTACCCCCTGGGAACTTACCTAAGCTACCGTCATGCCTTACCCGATAGGGTCCTACCCCTAGGGACTTACCTAGACTACCGCCTTGCCTGCCCAATAGGGTCCTACACCCTAGGAACTTACCTATGCGACTAGGCGAGGTGTCTGAAAGGGTCCTACCCCTAGGGACTTTCCTAGGCTACCAGGCCACCTACCTGATATGGTCCTACCCCTATGGACTTACCTAGGCTACCAGGCCACCTACCTGATATGGTCCTACCCCTAGGGACTTACCTAGTCTGGTGCCCTGCCTACCCGATCAGGTCCTACCCTTTAGGGACTTACCTAGGCTAGTGCCCTACCTACCCAATACAGTCCTACCCCTAGGGAATTACCTAGGCTACTAGTACACTACCTGATAAGGTGCTACCCTAGGGACTTACCTAGGCTTCCATCCTGCCTACGCAATAGGGTTCTATCCCCTAGGGACTTACCTAGGATACCGCCCTGCCTACCCGATAGGGTCCTACCCCTAGGGACTTACCTAGGCTACTAGCACACTGCATGATAGGGTCCTAACCCCTAGGGACTTACATTGGCTGGTGCCCTGCCTGCCCAAAAGGGTCCTGCCCCCTAGGGACTTATCTAGGCTACTAGCTCACTACACTATAGGTTCCAACACCCTAGGGACTTACCTAGGCTGCTTACCTGATACGGGACTTACCTAGGCTGGTGCCCTTCCTGCTTGATAGGGTCCTAACCAATAGGGACTTACCTAGGCTACTAGGCTGCCTACCTGAAAAGGTCCTACCCCTAGGGACTTACCTAGGCTAGTAGCACACTGCCCGATAGGGTCCTACACCTGGGGAGTTACCTAGGCTACTAGCACACTGCCTGATATAGTCCTACCCCCTAGAAAGTTACCTAGGCTACTAGCACACTACCCGATAGTGTCCCACCCACTAGAGACTTACCTAGGCTACTAGCACACTACCCAAAATGGTTCTACCCCCTAAGGACTTACCCAGGCCGATGCCCTGCCTGCCTGATAGGGTCCTACCCCCTCAGGACTTACCTAGGCTGGTGCCCTACCTACCCGATCGGGTCCAACTCCCTAGGGACTTACCTAGGCTACTGCCCTGCCTACCCAATAGGGACTTACCTAGGCTACTGTGCCACCTACCTGATGGTTTCCTACCCAATGGGGACTTACCGAGGCTGGTGCCCTGCCTACCCAGTATTGTCCTAGCCCCTAGGGAGTTACCTAGGCTACTAGCACACTACCCAATGGGGTCCTACCCCCTAAGGTCTCACATAAGTTACTAGGCAAGGTGCCCGATAGGGTCCTACCTTCTAGGGACTTACATAGGCTACTAGCATGCTTCCCAATCAGGTCCAACTCCCTAGGGACTTACCGAGGCTACCACCCTGCCTACCTGATGGGGTCCAACCCCTATTGACTTGCCTAGGCTACTTGGCTGCCTGCCTGATAGGGTCCTATCCCCTAGGGACTTATCTAGGCTACTGCTCTGCCTACTCAATTGGGTCCTACCCCATAGGGATTTACCTAGGTTACTAGCACCCTACCTGATAGGGTCCTACACCCTAGCTACTTACTTAGGCTACTAGCACACTACCTGATAGGGTCCTACCCTCTAGGGACTTACCTAGGGTACTAGTACACTATCCAATAGGGTCCAGCCCCCTAGGGACTTACCTAGGCTACTAGCACACCATCCAATAGGTTCATACCCCATAGGGACTTACCTAGGCTGGTGCCCAGCCTACCTGATAGGGTCCTACTCCCTAGGGATTTACCTAGGCTACCAGCACTCTACCCAATAGTGTCCTTCCCCTAGGGACTTACCTAGGCAACTAGCATACTACCCAATAGGGTCCTACCCCTATAGACTTATCTTAGGCTACTAACTCACTTACCAATAGGGTTCTACCCCTAAGGACTTACCTAGGCTACTAGGCCACCTACCTGATAGGGTCCTACCCCAGGGACTCACCTAGGCTACTAGCACACTACCCATTAGGGTTGCTACCACCATGCCTCCCAATAGGGTCCTACCCCTTATGGACTTACCTAGGCTACTAGGCAGCCTGCTTGATAGGATCCTACCCCTAGGGACTTTCCTAGGATTACCGCTCTGTCTGCCCAATAGGGTTCTACCCCATTGAGACTTACCTAGGCTACCACCCTGCCTGCCCAATAGAGTCCTACCCCAAGGGACTGTCTTAGGCAGCCTACGTGATACTTTCCTACTACTTAGGCTACAAGGCTGCCTGCCCGATAGGGTCCTACCCCTAAGGACTTACCTAGCCTACCGCTCGGCCTGCCTAATAGTGTTCTACCCCTAGGGACTGTCCTAGGCTACTGGCACACTACCCGATAGCAGCCTACCTCCTAGGGACTTACCTAGGCTACTAGGCTGCCTACCCAATAGGGTCCTACCTCCTAGGGACTTAAATAGGCTACTAGCACACTACTCAATAGGGTCCTACCCCCTAGGTACTTACCTAGGGCTAGTAGCACACTACCTGATATTGACTTACATAGGGTCCTACCCCTAGGGACTTACCTAGGCTACTAGGCAATGTGCCTGACAGGTTCCTACCCCTAAGGACTTTCCTAGACTACTGCCCTGTCTGTTCAAAAGGGTCCTACCCCTAGGGACTTACCTAGGCTACTAGCACACTACATGATAGGGTCCTACCCCAAAGGACTTACCTAGGCTACTGCACTGCCTGCCCAATGGGGTCATACCCCTAGGGACTTACCTAGGCTGCCTGCCCAATAGAGTCCTACCCCCTAGGGACTTACCTAGGCTACTGCCCTGCCTATCCAATAGGGTTTCAATATAATTTGTATTATGTAGTATACAACTTTATATCATTGTTCATGTTTACTGTTTTGTATAAAAGATGCATTTTAATAAAATATTTGAAACAAAAAAATTCAGGCAAAAGAAAGAAAAGAGATGTAGCATGTGATAGCTGCCACCAGATGGCAGGCTGGAGCTAGTTACTTAAGTTGCTATCTCATGGCTTCTCTCCTGTGGCAACAAATGCACATTGCATCTCTCTTACTATACAAAAAACCCCAACAAGGAATGTTTTATTTATTTTATTTATTTATTTAGTCAGTCATAGGAATTACAACCCTTTGAGTCATAGACTCACATTTTCAAAGGCTCTGCATCAGCATAGTCATACATTCTGAGATAGTACATTAGTGGGACATCACATTTCAAGTATTGACATGTAATAGCCAAGGTGGCTGAAGATCTATACATGTCATAGCTAGGGTATTGATATTAGTACAGAGGAAGAACAGAGCAGGTGCAGCCTCTGGGGCATTGTCATATAGTAGGAACAGTGATCAATACATTAGTGAGACAACACAGTTCAAGCAAAGTATTTACATATAGCTGGGTGACTGTTGACCTATACATGTAGTAGCTAGGGTATTGGTTTTAGTACAGGTGACATGCATTACTTACAGTGTGGGTGCAGCCTCTAGGGCATTGTCACATACCAGAGACAGAACTCAGCAGCAATTATATCCTATATAGTTAGTCCTATACAGTGTGGGTGCAGCCTCTAGGGCATTGTCATATAGCAGAGAGAGAAATCAGCAATAATGATATCCTATACAGTTAGTCCTGTACAGTGTGGGTGCAGCCTCTATGGCATTGTCATATAGCAGAGAGAGAAATCAGCAATAATGATATCCTATAAAGTTAGTTCTGTACAGTGTGGGTGCAGCCTCTAAGGCATTGTCATATAGCAGAGACAGAACTCAGCAGCAATGATATCTTATACAGTTAGTCCCATACAGTTGGTTGCAATGTCAATGGGAAGCAGCCTAGTGCAGCTCTGTGCAGGTCAGTTAGGAGGATTAGCAGTTGCACTGGCATTGGCACAAGGACAGAATGTGTTTTTTTAGGATGGTCTTGAAGTGTCCTAGCTTGGGAATAGAGGTTATGGTGGGGGAGCTCATTGTACCAGGCAGGAGTTCTATAGAGGAATAATCTCTGAGCTAGGGAGGTTCTGACCCTGGGAACAGTCCACAGATGTTTGTTGTCAGAACGAGTGGTCGCAATGTGGGAACATGAGAATAGTGAGGCCGAGACCCCCAGTGGAGTTAAACGATTTAACGATTGAGGAAAAACAATTGTACGATTGAGGGATAACGATTGAGAGATTAAACAATTGAGGGATAATGATTGAATGATTAAATGATTGAGGGATAACGATTGAGGAATAAGGATTAAACAATTGAGGGATAATGATTGATTGAGGGATCAATCATTATCCCACAACCGTTTAATCATTCAATCATTATCCCTCAGCCGTTCACTCGTTATCCCTCAATCATTCAATCATTATCCTCAGTTGTTTAATCCCTCAATTGTTCAGTAGTTATCCCTCAATCGTTATCCCTCAATCATTATCCCTATCATTCAATCGTTATTCCACAATCGTCCAATCATTATCCCTCAATCATTATCCCTCAATCATTCAATCTCTCAATCTCTCATTATCCTCAATCATTCAATCATTATCCCTCAATCGTTATCCCTCAATTGATCTCAATCATTCAATCGTTATCCCTCAATCGTTCAAACGTTCAATCATTATCCCTCAATTGTTTAATCCCTCAATCATTCAATCGTTATCCCTCAGTTGTTCCATCATTATCCCTCAATCATTCCATCGTTATCCCTCAATTGTTCAATTGTTATCCTGCAATTGTTCAATCGTTATCCCTCAATCATTTAATCCTTCGATCGCTCAGTCATTATCCCTCAATCGTTATCCCTCAATCATTCCATCATTATCCCTCAATCGTTTAATCGTTCTCCTTCAATCATTTAATCGTTATGCCTCAATTGTTTAATCATTTAATTGTTATCCCTCAATCATTTGAGGGATAACGATTGAATGATTGAGGGATTAATTCAATCGTTATCCCTCAATTGTTTAATCGTTATCTCTCAATCGTTCAATCGTTATCCTTCAATCGTTCAATCATTATCCCTCAATCGTTTAATCATTATGCCTCAATTGTTTAATTGTTATCCCTCATTCGTTATCCCTCAATCATTCATTTATCCCTCAATCGTTCAATTGTAATCCCGCAATCATTCAATTGTTATCCCTCAATCGTTCAATCACTTTCCCTCAATCATTTAATCATTATTCCTCAATCATTTGAGGGATTAAACTATTGAGGGATAACGACTGAATGATTGAGGGATTAAGTCAATCGTTATCCCTCAATTGTTTAATCATTATCCCTCAATCGTTTAATCGTTCAATCATTATCCCTCACTCATTCAATTGTTCAATCATTGTCCCTCAATTGTTTACTCCCTCAATCGTTCAATCATTCAATCTTTATCGTTCAATCGTTATCCCTCAATCATTCCATCCTTATCCCTCAATTGTTTAATCATTTTACCTCAATCCCTCAATTGCTCAATCCCTCAATTGTTATCCCTCAATCATTTAATCGTTATCCCTCAATTGTTTAATCCCTCAATCATTATCTTTCAATAGTTATCCCTCAATCATTTAATAGTATCCCTCAATCGTTCAAAATTGTTATCCCTCAATCGTTCAATCGTTATCCCTCAATCATTTAATCGGTTTCCCTCAATCATTTAATTGTTCAATTGTTATCCCTCAATCATTGTCCCTCAATCGTTTGAGGGATTAAACGATTGAGGGATAACGATTGAGGGAAAATGATTGTACGATTCAGGGATAACGATTGAGGAATAATTGAATGATTAAATGATTGAGGAATAACGATTGAATGATTAAATGATTAAATGACTAACGGATAACAATTGAGAGATTTAGGGATTGAACGACTGAACGATAACGATTGAGGGATAACGATTGAATGATTGAGGGATAACGATTGATTGAGGGATTAATCAATCGTTATCCCTCAACCATTATCCCTCAATTGTTTAATCGTTCAATCATTATCCCTCAATCGTTGAATCCGTCAATCATTTAATCGTTATCCCTCAATCGTTTAATCCCTCAATCGTTCAATCATTATCCCTCAATTGTTATCCTTATCGTTCAATCGTTATCCCTCAATCATCCAATCATTATCCCTCAATCGTTATCCCTCAATCATTCAATCCCTCAATCTCTCAATCATTATCCCTCAATCGTTTAATCGTTATCCCTCAATCGTTCATTCATTATCCCTCAATTGATCTCACTCAATCGTTCAATCGTTATCCCTCAATCGTTCAAATGTTCAATCATTATCCCTCAATTGCGTAATCCCTCAATTGTTCAATCATTATCCCTCAATTGTTTAATCCCTCAATCATTATCCCTCAATTGTTTAATCGTTCAATCGTTATCCCTCAATTGATCTCACACAATCGTTCAATCATTATCCCTCAATCGTTCAAACATTCAATCATTATCCCTCAATTGTTTAATCCCTCAATTGTTCATTCGTTATCCCTCAATTGTTTAATCATTTAATTGTTATCCCTCAATCATTCAATTGTTATCCCTCAATCATTTAATCCTTCGATTGTTCAGTCATTATCTCTTAATCGTTATCCCTCAATCATTCAATCATTCAATCATTTTCCCTCAGTCGTTCAATCATTATCCCTCAATCATTCCATCATTATCCCTCAATCGTTCAATCCTTTAATCATTCAATCATTATCCCTAAATCGTTTAATCGTTATGTCTCAATTGTTTAATCATTTAATTGTTATCCCTCAATCATTCGTTATCCCTCAATCATTCAATTATCCCTCAATTGTTCAATTGTTATCCCGCAATCATTCAATCCCTCATTCAATCATTATCCCTCAATCGATCTCACTCAATCATTCAATCGTTATCCCTCAATCGTTCAAATGGTCAATCGTTATTCCTCAATTGTTTAATCCCTCAATTTTTCAATCATTATCCCTCAATTGATCTCACTCAATCGTTCATTCATTATCCCTCAATCGTTCAATCGTTATCCCTCATTCAATTGTTCAATCGTTATCCCTCATTCAATCGTTCAATCATTATCCCTCATTGTTTAATCCCTCAATCATTCAATTGTTATTCAATCGTTATCCCTCAATCATTCCATCCTTATCCCTCAATTGTTTAATCGTTCAATCGTTAGCCCTCAATCGTTGCATCATTTTACCTCAATCCCTCAATCGTTCAATCCCTCAATTGTTATCCCTCAATCATTTAATCGTTTTCCCTCAATTGTTTAATCCCTCAATCGTCATCTTTCAATCATTATCCCTCATTCATTTAATAGTTATCCCTCAATCGTCATCCCTGAATCGTTCAATCGTTATCCCTCAATCGTTTAATCAGTTTCCCTCAATTGTTTAATTGTTCAATTGTTATCCCTCAATCATTCAATCGTCCCTCAATCGTTTGAGGGATTAAACGATTGAGGGATAACGATTGAATGATTGAGGGATAACAATTGAACAAACGATTGAGGGATAATGATTGAGGGAAAATGATTGTACGATTCAGGGATAACGATTGAGGGATAACTAAACGATTAAACGATTGAGGGATAATGATTAAATGACAGGGATAACAATTGAGAGATTGAGGGATTGAACAACTGAACGATAACGATTGAGGGATAATGATTGAACGATTGAATGATTGAGGGATAACGATTGATTGAGGGATTAATCAATCATTATCCCTCAGTCGTTATCCCTCAAATGATTAATCGTTCAATCGTTATCCCTCAATCATTATCCTTCAATTGTTTAACTGTTCAATCATTATCCCTCAATCGTTGAATCTGTCAATCATTTAATCGTTATCCCTCAATCATTCAATCGTTATTCCTCAATCATTCAATTGTTATCCCTCAATCATTATCCCTCAATCATTCAATCTTTATTCCTCAATCGTTTAATCGTTCAATCATTATCCCTCAATCTCTCAATCGTTATCCCTCAATCGTTTAATCATTATCCCTTAATCATTCAAGCTCTCAATCGTTCAATTGTTATCCCTTGTTTAATCATTCAATCATTATCCCTCAATCATTCAATCATTATCCCTTAATCGTTCAGTCCCTCAATCGTTCAATCGTTATTCCTCAATCATTATCTCTCAATCGTTCAATTGTTATCCCTCAATCGTTCAATCATTATCCCTATTTGTTCAATCATGTATTAATAATCATATATATATGACTAAATTTTGAGTTGTGGCTAAGTCACTCTGTGGATCTGAAACTCCGAGCCCTGCTCTTATAGTTCAAAAGTTGTATTCAATGTTTTAATCCATTCAGTGAGATGGCTGAACCTCTAAATTTCTGGTTCCATGAAATGATTGGTACATATGTTGCCCATAATAAAAAATGCAAAACATAATTTTTCATATTAACTTCACTTCAGGTATAGTTACAGTAAATGTAGATCATTTGAAGGTATGGCTTCCATTTCTGACAACAAGAACAGCACTGACAGCTACAAATTCATACAAATGTCCAGTCCCCTTTAAATTATTATGGTACTAATGTATATTTACTGATTTAAGCCACCTGAAGATACAATAACACCAATAAAACCTGTAAAGGATATCTAAACCCTTAAATTTCACACATAACATGTTAGAAAATTATTCCGTAGACTTGTAAAGTACAGGCTGTTTACATTTACATTTATTAATTCTGAAACTGCATTTATTAAAGTATGAAAAAAGCAGTTTCATAGCAGTTAAAAATGTTAAAGCCTCTCTCAATTCAAAACTCCCACTGTGTAAGAACTTTTAAATGGCTGCCAATGTGCAGCGTGATGACGTCAATGAAGCTAAAGACTCCCAGCTTGGCAGTAGTACAGTATATACATGTAATGTTAACATACACTATATGCCCTTTTTAATTCAAAATCATAGGAATCCTCACTTATCTAGTGTATTATTTATACTACTACACAAGTTAAGCAATGACGTGAAAGCTGTAATGTACTCAAATGTAAAATTTAACCATCCAATTAACAGAAGCACTCTTGATAGGGGGGCCAATCCCAGTCCTTTCATAGAAGAAAGGGTTCTGCAAGAACTCCTAAAACTGAAGGTGGACAAGCAATGGGTCCTGATGGAATTCACCCCAGAATTCTAAAAGAATTAAGGGAGGAACTAGAGAAACCACTGGCTACTCTTTTAAATAAATCATGGGAGGATGGTGTGGTACCCGAGGACTGGAGGAAGGCGGATGTGATTCCCCTTCACAAAAGTGGGACCAAGACATAGGCAGGAAACTACAGACCTGTCAGTCTGACCTCTGTGGTAAGGAAAGTGATGGCGTCACTTCTGAAGGAAAGAATAGCTGAGTACCTAGAGGCCAGTGGGGCACAGGATCCAAGGCAGCATGGGTTCACAGTGGGAAGGTCATGTCAGATGAATCTAATAGATTTCTTTGACTGGGTGACCAAAGTAGTAGACCAGGGAGGGGCTGTGGACATGGCCTACCTAGACTTTAGCAAGGCATTTGACACAGTTCCACACAAAAGATTAACAGTCAAATTAACCAGCCTGGGAGTGGGTTCTAGGGTGGTAGCCTGGGTAAAACATTGGCTGGACAACAGGACACAGAAGGTAATTGTAAATGGAGTCCACTCTGAAGAAAGGGAGTTACTAGTGGGGTACTGTAGGTTCAGTATTGTAGGTCCAGTCCTTTTAATGTCTTTATCAGTGACATTGCAGAGGGCTGGAAGGAAAGTATGCCTTTTGCAGATGACACAAAGATCTGCAACAGGGTTGATACACAAAGAGGCATGGAAAGGATGAAAAGGATTTGGCAAGGTTGGAGGAATGGTCAAAGTATGGCAGCTAGGATTCAATGCAAAGAAGTGCAGAATAATGCACCTGGGAAACAAGAACCCAGGGGAAGAATACACAATGGGTGGGGAGGTAGTAACAACAACAAAAAAGGAAAGGGACCTGGGGGTAATTATATCAGATGACCTTAAGGTTAGCAAGCAATGTGAGAAGGCAGTATGGAGGGCTGGGGATATACTGGGATGTATAGGGGAGAGGCATAATCATCAGATAACAGGAAGTTGTTATCCCTCTGTACAGACAGTTGGTGAGACCCCATCTGGAGTACTGTGTCTAGTTCTGGAGACCCCATCTCTGCAAGGACATAGACAGGATAGAGGCAGTCCAGAGGAGGGCAACTAAAATGGTGCAGGGTCTGCAAGAGAAGCCATATGAGGAGAGACTAACAGAGCTTAATATGTATACCCTTGAGGAAAGGAGAGAGAGGGGGACATGATAGAAACTTTTAAGTACCTCAGTGGAATCAACAAAGTCCAAGAGGGTAGCATCTTTCAGAAAAAGAGACGTGCAAGAACAAGGGGACACAATTTAAAGATAGAAGGAGGGCGGTTCAGGGGCAATGTGATGAAGTATTATTTCACAGAGAGGGTAGTCGATGCATGGAACAGCCTTCCTGAGGAGGTTGTGGGGTCTAAAACTGTGGGAGAATTCAAGAATGCATGGGACAGACATAAGACAATTCTTGTGGGGGGTAGGAAGAAATAGGCTGTTGGTTAACTAGGATATGCGGCCTATCCTGTAGGTAGAGAAATGGGCAGACTAGATGGGCCTAGCAGTCCTTATCTGCCATCAAAGTCTATGTTTCTATGTACATATCACTGCTGCATTCTGCAGCAACCAACAGTTCATTCAAATGACCCCCCAAAGTGTCCCAAAACAAACAAAACAGATACCTGCTGGTCCAGTGGGGGGGTCTGTCCCTCAAAGAACCTGGCTGACCCCATGCTGCAGATCAAGGTTAAGTAGCATTCTCCCAAATTCAGATTACTTTGCCACTGTTACTGTAATGAGCCCCCTACTAAAGAGTTTGATGTCACTCAGAAATCCAATTGATCCCCTTAAGAATACCTAGTGGTCCAGTGTGCAAAATCTGTCCTTCTGACCTCACCAGCTCAATCCCACCGAATGCTGATTGCCCACTGCCCCACCAGATTACCCCATCGAGCTGAGTACAACCCACGTCTTGATGCTGAGCTGTAAAAAGGATGCACGGCAGCTCCTCCAAGTCTTGCTGTTTAAATAAGTCCCTCAAAGATCCCAGTCTTATGTTGATTATTTTATGATACTGATGCTGTGAACTACCAGAATGCCCTCCTCACCCAAATTGCAATTGCTGATTGACTGCTGGGTCACTGCCGGGTCACATGTACATCACAGCTTGCAGGAAATTGAAGACAGAAGTGTGAACTGAAGCCATGCTCTACTTGTGACCCAGCAGGCAGGCAGGCAGTGGGCAATCAATACCTACACAGAAACATAGAAACTGTAAGCAGATAAGGACTACTAGGCCCATCCAATCTGCCCATATGCCCTATACTTGTTTGCGGCCTCTGATCCTAGCTGACCAGTGTTTTTTCATCACTCCTTCCCACCTCAAGGTTCCCTTGTGCCTGTCCCAGGCATGCTTAAAACCCCCCACTGTGCTTGCTCCTACCACCTCTTGTGGCAGACTATTCCATCTGTCCACCACTCTCCCTGTGAAGAAAAATTTTCTTACATTTCCTTTTAATCTACTCCACTCTAATTTCATATCATGCCCCCCCGTTCTTATACTCCTTGTACATTGGAAGATGTCTCCCCCTTGCACCTTGTTTATGCCCTTGAGGTACTCGAAAGTTTCTGTCATGTCCCCCTGCTCCCTCCTTTCCTTCAGTTAGTACTGTACATATTGAGGTCCTTTAGTCTCTCCTCATGTGTTTTGTGGTGCAAGCCCTGTACCATCTTGGTCACCCTTCTCTGGACCGCCTCCACCCTGTCAATGTCCTTGCACAAGTGTGGCCTCCCGAATTTCACACAGTACTCTAGGTGAGGCCTCACTCACTAGGGTTTTATACAAAAGCATCACCACCTCCCACCTTCTACTAGTGATACCTCTACCTATGTACCCAAGCATGCCACTGGCCCTCCCTGCAGCCTTTGTGTTCTGCTTTGACACCTTTAGGTCATCAGAAATAATAACCCCTATGTCCCTTTCTTCTCTGGTGATTGTCAGAACCTCCCCCCTAATCCTGTAGCTCTCCCCAGGGTTTCTTCTTCCCAGTGCATTATTTTGCACTTTGCATTGAGCCCCAGTTACTACACCTTCAACCATTTTTCAAGCTTCCCCAGGTCCCTCCTAATTTTCTACCCCTTCTGAAGTATCCACCCTGTTGCAGATCTTGGTGTCATCTGCTAACAGGCAAACCTTCCTTCCTGCCCTTCTGCAATGACACTAATGAAGACATTGAACAGGACTGGTCCCAGGACTGATCCTCTAAGGTACACCACTGGTCACCCTCTCCCAGATTGGATCCCATTTAACACCATCCTCTGCCTCCTGTCTGTCAGCCAGTTACTAACCCAGTTTATCACCTCAGCCCCATGCCCAGACTACCCATTTTGTTAATCAGCTTCTTTGTAGGATGGTGTTGAAGGCTTTGCTGAAATCAAGGTAGGAGATATCCACAGCCCTCCTGATTTACTTTATTTGTCACTCAATCAAAAAATCTGGGTGAGGGTGTTGATCTGGTGAGGTTGGAAGGACAGATTTTGTGCACTGGACCACTAGGTATTCTTAAGAGGATTGACTGGATTTCTGAGTCAGATCAGACTGGATTGGGAGTGCAACCATCACAGTATGCAGTCTGCATTTTGGGGGCACTACTTAACCTTGATCTGTAGCATGGGGCCAGACAGTTTCTTTGAGGGGTAGACCACCCAGTATGTTTTTTTCAGACACTTTGGAAGAGTCATTTGAATGGATTCTTGGTTGCTGCAGAATACAGCAATGATATGTACAGTCAAATTTTACTTTTGATTGTGTGTATTTGTGTAAATGATAAACTTAGTGATGATTTCTATGGTTTTGAATTGAAAAGGGCTTATGGTGTGTGTTACAGTCACATGTACTGTATATACTGTATTACTACCAAGCTGGGAGTCGTTTGCATCATTGACATCATCACACTGCACATCAGCAGCTATTTTAGGGTTCTTACAGAGCGGGAGTTTTGAATCAAGAGAGACTTGGTTTACATTTTCAATGCTACACAACTGCATTATTCTTACTTTAATAAATGCAGTTTCAGAATTTAAACAACAGCCCCTACTTTAGAAGTCTATGGAGTAATTTTTTAAAAACATTGGCCCAGATATTCAAACTGCACTCAAAATGAGCACAACAGCAGGAGCAAGCACAAACCAGTTGCGCAAATGTGCAACAGGTGCGATATTCAAACATGGAGCAGAACAAATTGC
Source organism: Neoceratodus forsteri (assembly GCA_016271365.2). Taxonomy (NCBI): domain Eukaryota; kingdom Metazoa; phylum Chordata; order Ceratodontiformes; family Ceratodontidae; genus Neoceratodus; species Neoceratodus forsteri. The sequence continues at coordinate 138,060,329 of JADMNL010000024.1, forward strand.
GCAAGCAACCAACATCTGAATATCGCACATACTGCGCCATAGCGCAACCAGGAAGGAGAAGCTGAGCCAAAATGTTGCGCTATGGAGCAACCAGGGCAGCTCAGCTGAGCATCCCAGAGGTGCCATAGTGCAAGCAGAGCCCCCCAGAGCAATGGAACTGTACATCCAGGGAGGCAGGATGGGGCCCACCGCCAGCCATGCCACACATGGGCACAGGAACACACTGCAGAACCCACACCACACCTGCACACCCCAAGCACAGCATCACTGGGGGTGTGATGGATGATCTACTGGCCCATGGGGACAAGCCAACACAGCATAGTGGAGCTATGACACTAACACAACCACTGGCATTCTGAGAATGCCACAGGGGTTGACAACCACAGTGACAGCAGCCCCATATGCACAGCACACCCTGCACTGTGACCCCAAGACACCACCTATGTGCAGTGACTGGCACTGCAGGAACCATGCATCCCCAGCACACGTCCAACCCCTGCAGCACAGAAGGCCACAAGCCAGACACACCCTGTGCACCCAGCAGTGGGTGGCAGCAGATGGCAAGACCAACAGAAAGTCACTGCCATGCTGGAGATACCTCCCCATGCACACACACACACACCCAGGACCATACCACCCCAGATGGCATGTACACCCCTGCAACTGAGCACCCATAGCCAGCTGCAAATCAAAGACCAGCACAGTATTCATATCAAAATAGAAATGTATATTTAAAAGATTAAATACCAAAACCAAGAGAAACTATTTACAAGGGGACGGTAAAAGGTAGGGGTGTTCAAGGAGGGATTAAAACTTGGAGAGGAAGGTAGGATGGGAGAAGTGGGAAGGTATGTGGGTATGGCCCAGCTGGCTGCTGGTCCTCCCCCTGCTGGTGCACCGTCCTGTGCCACCTTCGCCAAGCTCCATGGCACCGGATGGCTTGCAGGATCTCCTGGTTCTCAAGTCCTACTTGGGTGAGGCGCCGAAGATCACGTGCCATCCTCCTGAGAACCTCAAGGCCTAGGAAAATGGGAACACAGTCAATGGCTGTGACAGACCACAACCCTGAACACCACCCAACCTGCAAGCCATATAGCCCAATGTCCCACACCTGTGATGGCATGCACCCACCCACAGTGAACATGCACATGGCCATCACAAACAGGCAGCACCAGCTATGCGCACCACTGCACACACACACTGCCCATGTCCATCACAGCACAAACAAGGCTGTCCAGTGACATGGCAACGTGGTGTGATGCCAGTTACACAGCTATGTGCCCAGTGCATGCCTGGACCACCAGTGACACATACACAGATGTGCTGTGATACTGGACAGTGATGCATGTCACCTGTGTCGTGCATACATACATAGATACATAGACAGTGTTGTCAGATAAGGGCCTATGGCCAACCTAGTCCGTCCATTTGAGCTTGTAAGTTCACTTTGTTTTCCCCTTACCCCTGACCTCCAGAATTCCTTCATGTCTGTCCCGTGCATTCTGAAATCCCGTGATTGTTTCTGCCCCCACCACTTCCTCTGGCAGGGTGTTCCACTTGTCCACCACACGCTCTGTGAAGAAATCCTTTTCCATGTGTCCTCTGAATCATCGCCCCTCCAACTTCATCCCATGCCCTCTAGTCCTGGAACATCTTTTTCACTTCAAAATAGTGTGTCCTGCACCCTGATCCCACCTGTAAGATACCTGTATGTCTCTATCATATCCCCTCTCTCCCCCTCTCCTCCAGAGAGTACATGCTCAGTTCCTTCAACCTGTCGTCATAGAACCCGTGATGCAAGCCATGCACCATCTTTGTTGCTTAAGGAAAGATTGCGTACACACACACTATTTCTTTAAGCTGGATAACTCTGCAGGTACAGCATCTTGTTTTAGATGCAATATGCGGAAATATTTACAGATTGTTTAAAATATATAAATTTTTAAAATACACACAGTGGCAATGCCACTATATTAAAATGGAATGGCTGCATTAAATTATCCCCTCCAAACTTGGTTGCTTATCCTACTATGAACAGGAAAAGTCTTTGGATTACACTGTGCAAAACCTCTCATTAAGTACAAAGAAATGTAAATCTGAGGCTTAGGCCATAAACAGGCTGTTCTATAACATGTGTGGCAGTGTCTTGGGGGCAACAAAACTTTCATCAGTCACATCTGCATAGAATTATACAATGGCAAAACAAATTCTAGGAAACTGATTGGCTGCTGACGCCTAGAGACAGTATGTTATTAAACAATAAAATCACTGTATCTAGGGCAGGCATGGAGATGACCACAGAACATGAATGAAATCCCTCCCTCCCTGTTAAGCCACCACTGACCCGATATGGCTCCACACACTGTACGACTTCACACACTACCTAAACTGTCAGGGCACCCCTCCTCCCATAACGCTAGTCTCATCCCTCACTCCTCCAGTGAAGCACAACAGCATATGTAAAAACCCCAGAACATAAAATTCTAATTGAAGAAACCACCACTGTGTGTGAGCGGCTTCCTTGTCCCTGCCTGCAGCTCATGCTCTTACAAGCAAAATGGCAGTCCCCACTAGCCACAAAGATCAGGGAAGTCCTCAGAGATTAAACCTCCTCCCCAGACTCCCTTGGTCCTGCAATAAAGAGAATAGCCACATTTTGTGTAATTAAAGCAAAAAAATAAAACCTTGTTCTCCTGAGCACCACTGCTTGTAACTATAGGCTTTCACTAACAGCACGTTCCCCATCAGTCATTTCTCCAAAAAGCCGCAGGCAGTGGCTGTAAGTAAACTAAAAGAAAATTCCTTTTTTTCTGTCTCCCACAAGTAATCATCTGCAATGCAACTCACTTCTGCAGGGTAATATGCTCTGTTTCCACTGCACTGCTCCACACTGCGATCATGTAAGGGGGATGGAGGGCCAGACAGAAAGACAGAACTCAGCCATGACCGGAAAATTCCATTGCCAAGATGGGGAAAGACAATATTAGTACAGTTGCATAAGGGCTTATACAGGTCACAGCTTCACCTACTGGACAAACACAAAAAGGAACTTTTTTTTTTGTTAAATACACATTCACACGTATAATATACATAAAAGTTGTTTTAAAAGTGAATTTATTTTTTATTATAATATAAATGAGCTATCGTGATAATAGCAATAAGGCACTCCAGGATATGTATTATTGAGTAGTAATGTCCACACCTGGTTGCAGCACTCACTCTCACTCGTGTTTCAGCTCACCCTAAAGGTGATAAGAGTATAAGCAATACAGAGTGACTAGGGTTATGTTAATGTTCTATTAATCACCCTCTAGGGGAGCATAATGTGGCACCAGGCATTGTCGAAAGTATGGCCCTGGAGGGTTATTAACTGACCATTAACATAACCCACAGATTGCTTTTTGCTACTGTAATAAAAACATTTTATTTTGAACAGTGTTAAACCTTGTTCAATATATGGGTAAGCTGTACAATTATGTTAATGAAAGATAAACATAAGGCTGTTAGAATGTTTAGAGCCAATCAGAAAGCTTCATTTCTCAGACCATTGTTATAATACATAACACACACCCTGTCGTGCCTTATTACTTACACATTAACCTAGACAAATCCTACAATTGCTGTGCTTGCTGCAGTTCAGAATGGTACTTTAGAAGTTTAAGCTATGTGGAACATTTGTGCCAAAACATTCTGAAATGCAAGCACATGGTTCTTATCAAATGTAAATTGATGCAATTCTACATGTCAGCAGAAAAGGACCTTCCTGGCACATTGAGTCTGACCATCTCCCTTTCCACTCAATCCCCACCTCCCTTGACAGCCCCTTCTTGAAACCCTCACCACCCTCCCTCTGACAGCCAGTTCCATGGCTTGATCACTCTCTGTGAAGTAATACTTCCTGACATTTCCTAAACCTTCCTCCTCCACTCAAGTCATGCCCCTAGTTCTTGTAACACCCTTCCATGATAAGTTCTCCTGCTCTACTGAGCTCCTTTACATATTCAGATTTCTATCATAGCCCTTCTCTCCTCTCCTTGTCTCTAGAGGGGAAAAATTCACCACCTCTAGGCTCTCCTCACATGCTCCTGCACCATTTAGGACGGAGGCTGTATGTAGTATGCAAATAAAGCACAGAACTTCACTCCAAGAAGAAATGTTAATCACACTGACAGTATTATTTACTAATGTTAGTAAATACTGTCTGTCAGTGACAATGCTATTCTTTCAGTGATTTTTGGTGCTTTATTTGGTTTACATACTACATACAGCCTCGACCCTCAAGTGGATATTTTTGTCTGGGAGTGCAGCAGTAAGAGACAGAGTCATACTCAGAGGGTGGTGGTTGGGGGACTAGCCTCATCCCCAAGGTGGGTTACTAGTGGAGTGCCCCAGGGGTCAGTGCTGGGGCCACTCCTGTTCAACTCCTATGTCTGAGACATAAGGAAGGGGGTCAGGAGTGAAATGAGTCTCTCTGCAGATGACTCAAGGCTGGGTGCAATGGTGGATGAGTGGAGGATGGCCTTGCAGGAGGATCTGGAGGTGCTGCAAAGGTGGTCAGGAAAATGGAAATTAAAATTCAATGTGGGGAAGTGCAAGGTTCTGCACCTGGGAGTCAGAAATCCAGGCCAGGGGCATACTCTGGGAGGAGACAAAATTCAAGTCACGGAGGGTGAGAGGGACCAGGGGGCAGAGGTAGATGTTGAAATGAACAACTCAGGGACCTGTAGGAGGGCAGCGCCAAGAACAAATAGGATGCTGGGATGCATTGCCAGGGGGATTACCTCCAGAAAGGCAGAAGTGATTCTACCCCTGTACAACTGCTTCGTTAGGCCACGCCTCAAATATTATGTGCAGTTTTGGAGACCACATCTAAAGAAGGATGTTACACTCAAAGAGGGTCCAGAGGAGGGCAACCAAAATAATCCAGGACCTGGGGGAGAGGGCTTATGAAGAGAGGCTCAGGGAGCTTGACATGTACAATCCTGAGGAGAGGAGGGACGAGGAGACATGATAGAGGTCTTAAGTACATAATGGTGATCAATATAAATGAATAAGTTCTCCAAAGAAAGGAGATGGGGACACTGAGAAGAAATAGATGTAAGCTGAAGGAGGCAGGCTCAGAGGAGAGGACGGTGTAATTTCACTGAAAGGGTACTTGAGCCATGGAATGCACTGCCCAGGGAGCTTGTAGAGATGGAGACTGTGGACGGGTTTAAGAGGAGATGAGACAGGTACAGAGAGAGGGTAAATCTCACCAGGTCCAATGCAGGTGGCACATCTGGGACTGGGGACAGTATAACCCAAGGGGGAGGGGACGAAACCAAAATCAGTCCTCTGTGCAGGTGCTGAAAATCTATTCTGCTGGCATTTTAGTATGTTAGAGTTAATGCTGTGACTGTTCTAAATTCAGTTTATTTTCTACTGCCTTGCAGAGTCTGTATCTAAAAGAATTTAAAATGCACTTGTGAAACTGAAGCCTGAGCAGAAGAACATAGGCAAGGCAATATAAAAGAAACTGGATTTGGAACACACACACAGTGACGCTTTTACTGCTGCACTACCAGACAATGGAATATTATCATCTTGTGCCAAACTCACATATTCATAAAAGCTTATAAGGTTCATTGTATAAGACCTTCCTTTAGTGAAGCCATGCTGCCATTTTCTGTTATACCCTCATCAGTGGTTTGATGACAGATCATGTCTGTACTACACAACAAACTGCCCATTATTTTACCAGGCATACTAGTTAACAATTAACATTGTTAGCATTACACAGGATGACAGGACAAGGGCTGTCCATGTCCCTCTCTAACACACACAGTCGCACACACACATCATTCTCACTCAGGCAGTCCTAGGGATTTTAAATATATTTTACCAACTTGCAAACGCATATCACAGAATGACAGGACAGACACGACAGGGTGGATGTGACTGTTCGCAATTGGACAGGCCCCCCTCCCCACACTGATATATACAGACGTTCTAAGCAATGGTCAAAGAAGGGTTGTGCTACCGACAGATCTTTCTCAGTGCTGGATCCGGCAGTACACAGATTGAGTTGTTTATCTAGGGTCTCTCAATTGAATCTGATAAGACAATTACACATTACCATGACGACATCTCCAAAATGAAATCCATCTAAAATAAAAACAATATTTAAAAGGAAGCAGACGGACTGAATGCACAATGATGTTAACCCAGCACAGGTTAAACTCAATAAGATGCACTATGGTAAGCAGATCTAACTATTTAGGGATGTCTCCTCTGCAGCTGAATACATTGAGAATCCAAAATCATTTCAGATAAAAGTAATGCTTGCACCAACGTTTTCAGAATTGTATGTAAAAAATATATGACATCAAATTATCAAAATAGAAACCTACATAATTAAAAGAATACACTCTCAATAACCACGTTATTTTTATCTTTATCACTTGATTAGGAACAGCAACCAACCTGTATTTCCAGAAATATAAATTTGATTCTAAATGCATTAAATAATAACCCATTATTACTCAGTCATGCACAACTTTGAGCTTTCCCTTTGTCCCAACATTATCCTGTACAGGATGTGGGTTTGTCAGAACGTTGCCAGACAGTAAGAGCAGCATCAAAATTTACTGCTTCATTGTGCTAGCCCTGTTCAGATGAATCCAGTTACCATGCAAAACAGCAGCAGACTTCACTGAACGTACCCTACCCTCACAGTGTCTATGTATCCCTTCCATAATGCATTTAGGACTGCTCTCACTATACCAGTAATCTTTATAAAAACAAACATTCATTTTGCAGAGATATTCTGATTGAACTGCACATCTCCCAGTTCTCATATTAACATCTTACTACCTTCTCCAGGGCATTATCAACTACCCCCAGACAAAACCCAGTGCACATTAAAATCTCACACACATTATTTTTAATACATCAGAAAGGCAAAGCAAAAATACTAAAATAACCCCCCAAAAAGCAACCATTAAGTAGACACATGGGCCCAGATATTCAAAAGGGTTGCGCCATGCGTAACAGGGTTGCGCGTGCGCAACTCCAAAAATGCGCCATTCTGCGATATTCAGAAGGGGCCAGTTGCGCCACCGAAAACATGCTGAGCAACAGCGTAATGGAAATGAAGGCATGCGCAACCGAAGGGGGCGGGTCCATGCATAAAGTGCACAATGCGATATCAACACATGCGCAATGCGCAAGAGTGGCTCAGGCCGGAAGTTGCAAGAGACCGGATTTGAGCCAAAAATAAAAGGCTCAAGGAAGCAGCGCAAGAACCCTAGCAGGCCGCAAACTGGGGAAGAGAGAGAGAGAGAGAGAGAGACGAGCTAGAAGGGCAGAGGGGCAGTGGGTCCAGGAGGACAGAGAGGCCAGTGGGGGTGCCGGTGCAGTGGAAGCAGCAGTGGGGGCAGCGGGTAATACAGGAACAGCAGCCGGGGGCAGGAAGCCAGGAGATGGACAGTGTCAGCTTCACATGGAAGCTATAATGAGGGTGAGACACCATGCTGCAGGGGACGTGGCGCCGAGGGGGCCTGCCGGGCAGAGTGCCTCGACAGGCAGTACGTGCCCGCATCAGCTTCGGCTGTACAGACATCGAGATTGTGGCCCGGTACCGCCTGAACAGGGCAAAACTGAGCGGCTCTGTGAGCTGTGCAGTGATGTGATGCAGGCACCTCACGACGGAGTCATGCTCTGTCCGTGGAGACCTAAGGACAGCCTGCATGTGCCTGCTCACCATGGGCACCTTCCAGAGGCTGACAGGGGACACCCCAGGCATTACACAGTCGGCCACGTCACGCATCCTCACCCAATTCCTCAGCGCACTGCTGCCTCATGCTGCGGAGTACATCCATTTCCCCAGCACCGCGGCAGAGCGTACAGCAAACATGCAGGAGTTCCACAGGGTAGCACATATGCCTGGCATGCTAGGGGCCAAAGACTGCACCCATGTGGCCATTTGCACGCCACCTGGCCCTGACGGCCAGGCTTATCGGAACCGAAAGGGCTTTTCCAGTGTCAACTGCCAGGTGGTGTGTGATGCCACTGGGCGCATTATCAATGTTCGTGCCACACACCCGGCAGAGCACATGATGCCTTCTATATGGCACCAGTCTGCACTGTGCCATCGATTCGAGAGGGAACATCCCCACGGGTCATCTAGTGGGTGAGTACACATGTATGGAATGCAAACTCTGGGCAAGGGTGGAATGAGACAGGTGCCATGGTAGTGGCACACAAGGATATGGGCAATATGGACCTGACATGACACTGATCTCCACTATCTCCACACAGGTGACTGCAGATACCACTCCGTCCCTGGCTGCTCACTCCGTACTGGTGCCCCACTTAACCCAGCGCAGCTATGTTTCAATGAGGCACATGCCGCAACACGTAACATCATAGAGCGGTGTTTGGGATGCTCAGCATGCTTCCGATGTCTGGACACTCTTCGGGGAGCCTCAGTACAGCCCCCAAAAGGCCTGTGTGGGATATTCCTGGCCTGTTGCATCTCTGCACAACATGGCCAAAGACCATGGGATAGCCGTACAGGTCCAAGAGGGGATACTGGGCGCCAGTGGCGCGGTGATGTGGGTGATGAGCAGCCCCCCCCTAGGACGGAGGGACCCCCGACTGACCCGGCAGGCCCAGCTGCACTGGGACACCATTGCAGAAGAGCACTACGCCCAACACAGGTAAGGCAAGGGGACATGTGCAGGCAACACTGTCCATGCGCAAACCACAGGCACACAGGGGAACACACCGAGCGTGAAGGTCAGGGGAGTTGAAGGTTCCAGACATACCAACACACCATCAGAGAGGGGTGAGCACTCATATGGACACACACACACACACCAGGCAGCATACATGGGCAGCAGCACAGCACTGTGGAAATGACATTGCCAACACACAGCACCACCAACCACCCCCACCACCTGGACTGTCCACGTACGTGTGTCAGGACCTGGGCACCCTTGCACCTTGGTGTACAGTGCAATGCAGGCATCATCATGCACACGCACCTGTGGACAGCAGTTGGAGAGTGTGCAGGTGGTCCGTATGTCAAAGCTTGGTGAGCAGAGCACCAAGCAGTGCACTGCCCACCATGACCACACATTGCACACAGGGCAGCACCAGGGCCTGCACTGGGAGACAGCTCAGTCAGGTAGCACTGTCCCACGGCCACCACGGATGCATGGGCAGCCCCGCCGTGGCCCAGCAGCACTGGCAGGCTGAGCAGGGGCCACATCGGGCGGTGCTGGTGCACCACCGGGGTCCCACTGTGCGAACGCGACCTTGCCTGCACAGGGGTCTGCATCCTGCCAAACAAACTTGCACCAGGGGTGCTCGGGATGCCCACAGCAGAACCCGGCATCGACAGGCCTGGTGTCGCACGATGCCAGGAACGGGGAGTGGAGAGCGCACTGTGTGGGGTGTGTGGTACAGGGGCACCTGACAGTGTGGCCAATGCGTCCGCGACAGAGACCACTGCCTGGGTCAGCCTGTCAATGGCAGCGGTCACATCCGTCCGCATAAGGACCAGCTCGGCTCGGTCCCGAGCACACTCCCTTCTATGCCACTCCACGGACACAGACAGTGCCTCCACGGACCTTGCAACCCGCCCCGCAGCTGTACTGACTCCTGCAGCAGGCGGGGTGCGCGTCAATGGGTACTGCAGCCCCAATGGCACCGTGACCCCGGGTGGAGCGGTCCTGGTGCACAGCACCCTTGAGGGTGGTGCTGTTCACCAGGACCAGGTATGGTGGATCAAAGCGCGGTGGACATGTGCCACTGCTTGACACTGTACCCCCAGACCTGTGGCGACTGCTGCTGCCGCCTCCAACTGCTGAGCCTCCCCAGGTCCACCTGTTCCACCTCCGTGCTGACAACAGTGCCAGACACCTGCACAGCCACCAGTGCTGCCCACGGTGCTGGACAGGCACAGCCTGGGACTGTTCCAGCATGCTGGTACACAGGTGTGAACCAGGAAGGCCCAGGGGCATGTGCTGGCCTGCCATGTGTCCGTCATGGGACACACACCTATCACTGCCATTGCAGGCCTGCTATCATCAATGGTGCAGGTGCCGCACTGCTATAGGCACAGCATGCTGGCATACCTGCATGCCAGACTGCTGTGACACAGGCTGTGCACCCCTGCACCCGTATCACTGACACTGGAGTTGTTGGCCCAGCCTGCATGCTGCTGCAGTGCCTGCGGGTTGGTGGCAGAGTGGATGGTCCCTCCTCCACGTCCAGCAGGTCTGCCTCACTGTCTGGACCCACCACCACCACCGTCTCCTGCAGATAAACAGGATCTGTAACAGAAAGAGAGTACATGTGAGTGCATGTGAACAACAGCCCCCCCCCAACAACACCACCATGTCATACCGTGCAGTGATGGGCTTCCACCTGTCTGGAATCCTCCACCTGGTATGCCCACAATGGCACTTGGCTGCATGGCCATGACCAGTGTCTCCTCTGTAGGGGTCAGCTGCAACACCACTGGTGGGCCCCCACCAGTGCCAGCACGTGCCACCCTTAAGGCTGCCACCTTCTCCTTCAGCCTCCTGCGGTCAGTCCCCATCTTCTTCCTGCATTCCTGCACAGAGCACTGGTGGCTTCCGTGCAGGTTGATGGCCCGAGCTACCCCCTCCCATGGAGCTGCACGCTCCTGAGGGGTGCCCCTCCATCCACTCAATAGTGGCTCATCCTCTGAGGTAGGCCTGAAGAGGGCTTCTGTCTCTGCCGCGGTGAAGTTCGGCCTCTCTCGCCCACGCCCACACCCTCAGCTTGGCTCTGGTCAGCTGGTGATCTGTATGGGTGGAAGTGGACACCTGTCACTGTGCAGTCGACAGCATTTCCCCATAGGCATAGCCGCCCGGGCAGAAGCCCCCGTTTCCTCTCCGCATGGCAGATACTGATAGAAAGGGTGCCCTTTGCCTTTCTAGAGCCCCTTTCATGCTCAGCCCCTCAGCCTTTATCATCCTCCGCACCCCTGCCCATGAGCATTGTCCTGAGCATCACACAGCATGTAACTCACCTCTCACCTGCAGTAACCAAATCTGGCCAGCACAACCCACTGTCGCATTTTTATAGCGCAACACATGCAAATGAGGTGTGGCGCAACTTTAATGACATGCTAATCGCACCACTGCACCTTTGAATGGCTGATCGCATGATTTGCATATGTCGGCTGAATATCGCGTATTTGCACTTAGCGCAATACGGAAGGTCCGGCTGAGCCAATGGCGCAGGTTTGTGGCTACGTGCTACACTGCATTGCGCATGCCCAGACAGCGTACGCATGCGTCTATCACGCTGCAGACCTGCTGAGCGCAATAGGCAATTCAGACCATGGCCACCATTGTGCCAGTGGCACTACAGCACTGGGCACTATATGGCGCTGTGGCACTACTCCGTGATAGTCCACTGTGGCACTGGTGCTCAGCTTGGCAGTCACGCAGGATGCCTATACGTCCTATGGCGCCGTGCGTAGCCTTGCGTCATTGCCGTGACCTTGTGTATGCCCTCTGGCACTGTTGGCATGCCATGTGTACGTCCCTATTGCGCTGTCTGGTGACAGCGCCATGTAAAGTGACGGCGCTGTTCAAACAGCATGATTGGAGCCTGTGGTGGTCTATTGCGCAACAACTCCACGTGGGGTTACGGTGCAGCGGGGCGCCATATTGCCTGCGGTAAAGTTGGTGCCATGGCTAGGAGGAGGGCGGAGTCCTGAAGCCAGCTTGAAGTGGCCAACCTGGTGGCCCTGGTGGAGCCCCACTGTGAGGCACTGTATGGTGAGGCCCCCCTCACCATGCCTAGGACCCACGTGTGGCAGCAAGTGGCCACTGACCTGGTGGAGGTCACTGGCTGGGGCCGGTCTGCTGAGCAGTGCCGGCACCAGTACAGTGACCTCTGCCATAGGGAGCCAGAACTCTTGACGCGGCTGCGTTCACGTGCCAGGCGGGCGTGGTGCCTAGGCCAGGTGAGTGTACCATCTATGCAGCTATATTCTCTGTGGAGGTGTGTGTGCTTGGGTGGCTGTGCATAGGTGCCGGCTCAGACCACGGTTGGCTGTGTCAGTGTGTGCAGCTGTGCGATGGATGGTTATGGCTGTGTGGGCAGGCACTCTCACTGGGGCAGGGGGCACTCTGCTTTTGAGTCACACTGATGTTTGTCTCAACATATGTCTCCCACAGGCCGGATTTTGAGGACGCCGGGTGAGGGTGAGGTGGGCCATGCCAGGGCCCCGGTGCCGGGGAGTGTTGTGCCCCAACCACAGCAGCAGCATCAGCAGCAGCGGCAGAGCCAGCTGCTGAAGGAGTGTGAGTATCATTACTTCATGGATGCTATTGCATGCTGGGGGGGGCAAGACCACCAGCCATGCACAACACAACCAAAGGAGGTCATAATTCCACTATACAAGACACTAGTGAGGCCCCACACTGGAGTACAGTGTCAGTTCTGGAGACCATACCACGTATGAACATGGACTGGGTAGAGGGGTTCAGAGGAGGGCAACATGGATGGTGCATGGATTGCATCACAAGTCCTATGAAGACAGGTTGAAGGAACTGAACATGTACTCCCTGGAGGAGGGAGGGAGGGAGGGGATATGATAGGGACATACAGTATCTTACAGGGGAACAGAGTGCAGGAAAACACTATTTTTAAGCCGTGAAAGATGTTCCAGGACTAGAGGGCATGGGATGAAGTTGGAGGGGGGACGATTCAGAGGAAACATGAGAAAGAATTTCTTCACAGAACGGGTGGTGGACAAGTGGAACACCCTGCCAGAGGAAGTGGTTGGGGCTGACTTGGTCACGGGATTTAAGAATGCATGGGATAGCCATAAAGGAATTCTGGAGGTCAGGGGTAAGGTGCAACAGACTTATAGGAAAACAGAGTGAACTTACAAGGTCAAATGGCCAGACTGGGTGGCACATAGGCCCTTATCTGCCAACACTGTCTATGTATCCATGTATGTAGGCATGACACAGGTGACATGCATCACAGTGCAGTATCACAGCACGTCTGTGTATGCGTCACTGGTGGTCCAGGCATGCACTGAGCACATGGCTGTGTAACTGGCATCGCACCACGTTGCCACATCACTTGCCAGCCTAGTTTGTACTGTGATTGACGTGGGCAGTGTGTGTGGGCGGTGGTGTGCATAGCTGGTGCCACCTGTTTGTGATGGCCATGTGCATGTTCACTGTGGGTGGGTGTATGCCATCACAGGTGCGGGACATTGGGCTATATGGCTTGCAGGTTGGGTGGTGTTCAGGGTTGTGGTCAGTCACAGCCATTGACTGTGTTCCCATTTTCCTAGGCCTCGAGGTTCTCCGGCGTATTGGGAGGGATGTCCAGAGCCTGTGACAGCTGCTGGAGGACAACCACGCCATCCTGCAGTCCATCCACAGGCATGGCCTTCGGAGGAGGCGGCATGGGACGGGCCAACACCAGCCAGGAGGCAGGCGGCGGTGGGACCATGATGTTCTTACCCTTCCACTTCTCCCACCAACCACCCTGCCTTCCCTCTCCAAGTTTGTAATCCTTCCCTTGACCAACCCGACCTTTGTACCTATCCCTTGTAAATAGTTCTGTTGATTGTTTTGTTATTTATATTTTGATAATACATTGATATATTTTGATATGAATGCTGTGTTGGTCTCTGGTTTGCAGCTGGCTATGGTTGCTCAGTTGCAGTGGTGTACAAGCCATCTAGGGTGGTATGGTCCTGGGTACGTGTGTGTGTGGGGAGGTATCACCAGCATGGCATTGACATTCTGTTGGTCTTGCCGTCTGCTGCCACCCACTGCTGGGTGCACAGGGTGGGTGTGACTTGTATGCTCCTCTGCAGCACAGGGCTGATGTGTGCTGGGGGGACTGCATGGTTTCCTGCAGTGCCATTCACTGCACATGGGTGGTGTCTTGAGGTCACAGTGCAGGGTGTGCTGTGCATACAGGGGGCTGATGTGCACTGTGGTTGTCAGCCCCTGTGTGTGGCATCTCCGCCTGCCAGTGGTTGTGCTGGGTGTCAAGGCTCTGCTATGCTTTGTTGGCTTGTCCCTATAGGCATTTGATCATCCGCCCCACCCCAGTGATGCTGTGCTTGGGTGTGCGGTGTGTGTGGGTTCTGCAGTGTGTTCCTGTGCCCATGTCTGGCAAGGCTGGCGGTGTGCCCCAGCCTGCCTCCCTGGATAATGCAGTTCCATTGCTCTGGGGGCTGTGCTTGCGCTATGGCAGCTCTGGAATGCTCAGCTGAGCTTCCCTGGTTGCGCCATAGCGCAACATTTTGGCTCAGCTTCTCCTTCCTGGTTGCGCGATGGCGCAGTATGTGCGATATTCAGACGTTGGTTGCTTGCACAGTTTGCTCTGCTCCATGTTTGAATATCGCACCTGTTGCACATTTGCGCAACTGGTTTGCGCTTGCTCCTGCTGTTGTGCCCATTTTGAGCGCAGTTTGAATATCCAGGCCATGGAGTCTGCCACCCATCACTCTTCTGAACTAAAGGCGAACTCTCCAGCACGTTTAACAGCAGAGTGCCAGGAGGAAGACACTGCAGGGAGATTGGTCACAAACCAGTCATCACAGGGAACAATCCTACTCCACAGAGGGAAAACCACTTACATCTCTGCACAGTGCCATCCTGTCTTGGCAAACTAAAGCACAAACACCAGAATGTATAATAGTGTAGTACTGGAAAGGAGACCTCCTCCATCCCTTGGACAGTGGGTGCAGCCCCATACTAACTAATGGCATAATCACCTCTACATGCAACAGCAGAGTACCAGAGGGAAGACCCCCTGCATCTCTGCACAGTGCAGCCCACTCTTGTCACACTAAGGCAGAAACACGAGAACCTGTAATAGCAGAATCCAAGAGGGGAGGCCTCCTCCATCCCTGTATAGTGCTGCCCCAGAACCACAGGTGGACTAACATGTACATGTCAAAGCACAATACCAGAGAGGATACCTTCTCTTTCCCTATAGACTGCAGCTACAATCCAAACTAAAGGTGGACAGTACAATACCAAAGAGGTGAAACCACTGAAAATAAAATCAGTCTCAAGTATCTATTCTAATTTTGGGATTCTCTCCCTTTCAACCCTCTGTAAACCCCCCCCCTTCCTCCCGGCCCAATGCTGTCCAATTTTCTAACTCTGTCTCTGTCAGCCCTCCATGTCTCCCCCTGTCTGCTCATCCATATTGCCCAAGGCTGTTAAACTGTGGCACTCTGTCTGTGTCAGCCCTCCGCACTTCCCCGTCTGCCCTTTTATGTACTTTTCCCAATTGCCTCTCCCTCTCAGTCTCCTCTACACCTCCTGTCTGCCACTATATGCCTATTCTGAGAGGCCTGTCCCTGTCAGTTCTCCCTACTCCCCCACTTAGCACTATTTCTAGGTGCCTGTCCCTGTTTGTACTCCCTTCCATCTGCCCTTTTATACACTGTTCCCTGGTGAAGGTCCCTGTCTCTGTACTCCTTCCATCCCACTCCCTTACACACTATTCCCAGGTGTAGGTCCCTGTCTCTGTAATCCTTCCATCTGCCCCTTTACACAATATTCCTTGGTGTAGGCCTGTCTCTATATTCCTTCCATCTGCCCCTTTACACACTATTCCCAATTGCCTGTCCCTCTACTCCTCCTGTCTGCCACTTTACGCACTATTCCCTGGTGTAGGTCCCTGTCTCTGTACTCCTCCCATCTGCCCCTTTACACACTGTTCCCTGGTGTATGTCTCAGTCTCTGTACTCCTTCCATCTGCCCCTTTACACACTATTTCCTGATGTAGGTCCCAGTCTCTGTACTCCTCCCATCTGCCCCTTTACACACTATTCCCAGGTGTGTGTGTCCCTGTCTCTATACTCCTTCCTTCTGCCCCTTTACACACTATTCCCTGGTGTGTGTCCCTGTCTGTATACTCCTTCCATCTGCCCCTTTACACACTGTTCCCTGGCATAGGTCCCTGTCTCTGTACTCCCTTCCATCTTCCTCTTTATACACTATTCCCTGGTGTAGGTCCCTGTCTCTGTACTCCTCCTGTCTGCCACTTTATGCACTATTCCCTGGTGTAGGTCCCTGTCCCTGTACTCCTTCCATCTGCCCCTTTACACACTATTTCTTGATGTAGGAACCTGTCTCTGTACTCCCTTCCATCTGGCCCTTTACACACTATTCCCCGGTGTAGGTCCCTGTCTCTGTACTCCTCCCATCTGGCCCTTTACACACTATTCCTTGGTGTAGGTCCCTGTCTCTGTACTCCTTCCATCTGCCCCTTCATTCACTATTCCCTGGCATAGGTCCCTGTCTCTGTACTCCTTCCATCTGCCCCTTTACACACTATTTCCTGGTGTAGGTCCCTGTCACTGTAATCCCTTCCATCTGCCCCTTTACACAGTATTCCCTGGTGTAGGTCCCTGTCTCAGTACACTCTGCCCCTTTACACACTATTCCCTGGTGTAGGTCACTGTACTCCTTCCTTCTGCCCCTTTACACACTATTCCCTGGTGTAGGTCCCTGTCTCTGTACTCCTTCCATCTGCCCCTTCATTCACTATTCCCTGGCATAGGTCCCTGTCTCTGTACTCCTTCCATCTGCCCCTTTACACACTATTTCCTGGTGTAGGTCCCTGTCACTGTAATCCCTTCCATCTGCCCCTTTACACAGTATTCCCTGGTGTAGGTCCCTGTCTCAGTACACTCTGCCCCTTTACACACTATTCCCTGGTGTAGGTCACTGTACTCCTTCCTTCTGCCCCTTTACACACTATTCCCTGGTGTAGGTCCCTGTCTCTGTACTCCTTCCATCTGCCTTTTACACACTATTCCCTGGTGCAGGTCCCTGTCTCTGTACCCATTCCATATGTCCCTTTACGCACTAGTCCCTGGTGTAGGTCCCTGTACTCCCTTCCATCTACCCCTTTATGCACTATTCCAGGGTGTAGATCCCTGTCTTTGTACTCCTCCCATCTGCCCCTTTACGCAATATTCCTGGTGTGTGTCCCTGTCTCTGTACTCCTTCCATCTCCCCCTTTACACACTATTCTCTGGTGTAGGTCCCTGTACTCCATTCCATCTGCCCCTTTACACACTATTCCCCCTGCCCTGGTAGGGGAGCTGGAGGACAGTCTAGTGGCAGATGTTGGGAGGCACTGCAGACTGGGTAGAGGAACGGTGGTGGTATTGGGGGACTTAAACATGCCAGGAACAGACTGGGAGATTATGACATACTCTGTGACCAGGGAACAGAGGTTGTTAGATGTCTTTCAAGACATGTTCCTAACTCAGCAAGTAAGGGAACTGACCAGGGAGGCATGGGTACTGGATGTGGTCCTGGCAGAGAGTGACCATATTGGGGGCCTGGAGGTAAGGGACCCATTGGCGGGGAGTGCCCATGCCACGTTCTGGTTCTGCCTGGACCTCGGAGGGGTAGAAGGCTGCACAAAGACAGAAGTAAATGACTTCAGGGGGGTGGATTTTAAGGAAATGGGAAGGATCCTTAAGGAGCATTTTGATGGGATTGGGTCAGACATGGACGCTGATAGTAGGTGGGAAATGATCAGGAGAGGGGTGCAGGATGCTACCAGCACCTGTGCAAGAGTAAGACGAAAATGTGGTAGGGCCCAAAAACCCTGCTGGTGGACCAGGGAGGTCCAGGATGTGGTGCGGGGAAAGAAAGCAGCCTATAAGCAATTCAAGTGCTCAAGAAGTGAAAGGGATCGAGGGGAGTACGAGCTGATGGCTAGAAGGGCCACTAGAGTGGTGAGGGTGGCTAAGGCAAGGAAGGAGCAGAACCTGGCCAGGGAAATTAGGAGAGGGAACAGGGGGTTCTTTAGATAAATTGGGGAAAAATGAAGGGTGAAGGGGCAGATTAGCAGGATTAAATCAGGGGAGAGATGGGCACAAGACCCGGAGGAGCAGGCTGAGGTACTAAATGAGTACTTCACCTCAGTTTTCAACAAGGAAAATGGGGGTGCTGCATCATACATGGGAGGAGACAGAGATACTGAGGAGGGGGGACCCTTACCGATCGGCGGGTCTGGGGAGAGGGGGAGGCATCACTGGCAGGTGGGGGGAGGGCTAAGCAGGGAGAAGAGGTACCAGAAGTGGAAATCACAGCAGAGAGAGTGAGGAATCCTCAGCTCCCTTAAGATGGAGAAAGCACCAGGGCCGGATAAATTACATCCCAGAGTGCTGAAGGAACTTGCAGATGTCCTGGCGAAACCCCTGGCAGAGCTTTTCACCATCTCTCTGAGGACAGGGTGGGTGCCCCAAGACTGGAAGGTGGCACATATAGTGCCTATCCACAAGGGGGGATCAAGGGAGGTGGCAGGGAACTACAGGCCTGTCAGCCTGACATCGGTGGTGGGCAAGGTGATGGAGGGCATTGTCAAGGAGAGGATGGGGGGACCTGGATAAGTCAGGGTGCCTGGACGATAGACAGCATGGATTCATCCTGGGAAATCGTGTCAGACAAACCTGGTGGAGTTCTATGACTGGGTGACAAGTGCCTTGGACCTGGGTAGACCAGTGGATGTCCTCTTTCTAGACTTCAACAAGGCATTTGACTCTGTTCCTCACGTGGGCATGTTGGATAAGCTGGGAGAAATGGGGGTGGGGAACCAGATGATCAGATGGATAGGCAATTGGCTCCAGGACCAGACCCAGAGGGTCATAGTTGGTGGGATAGTCTCATCCCCAAGGAGGGTCATTAGTGGGGTCCCACAGGGATCAGTCCTTGGGCCCCTTCTGTTCAACACCTATGTATCTGACATAAGGACAGGAATCAGGAGTGAGATGAGTCTCTTTGCAGATGACTCGAAACTGGGGGTGGTGGTGAATGGGGAGGAGGGGAGGGTGGCCCTACAGGGGGACCTGGAGGATCTGGAAAGATGGTCTAGAAAGTGGAAGCTGAGGTTCAATGCAGGAAAATGCAAGGTACTGCACCTGGGGGCCAGAAACCCAGGCCAAGTGTACACCCTGGGGGGAATGCTACAAGTCTCGATGGCTGAGAGGTGCCTGGGGGTGGTGGTGGATGTCAAGATGAACAACTCTGAGACTTGTAGGAGGGCAGCAGCCAAGGCCAGCAGGATGCTGGGATGCATTGCCAGGAGGATTACCTCCAGAAAGAGGGAAGTGATACTCCGTCTGTATAACTGCTTGGTGAGGCCGCACCTTGAGTACTGCGTGCAGTTTTGGAGGCCACACTTAAAGAGGGACATTATCCTCCTGGAGAGGGTCCAAAGGAGGGCAACCAAAATGATTTGGGGCTTGGGGGACAGGACCTATAAGGAGAGGCTCGAAGAGCTAAATATGTACACATTGGAAGAGAGAAGGGACCGGGGGGGGGCATGATAGAGGTCTTCAGGTACATGAAGAGGGTAAATAGGGGAGGAAGAGTCAGGGTGCTTTGAAGGAAGGAGGAGGGGGCCACTAGAGGGCATGGGTGGAAGCTGGAGGGGGGGAAGATTCAGGGGAGAAAGGAGGAGGTGCTACTTCACTGAGAGGGTGGTGGAGTCATGGAATGTACTGCCTAGGGGGCTGGTGGAGGCAGAGACAGTGGATGGGGTCAAGAGGGGGTGGGACAGGTACAGGGGAAGGGTTCTGGAAGCAATATCCAATGCAACAGTATCATCCGGAACTGGGAAAGGAGAAGCCAGAGAAGGCGAGGGGAGCAGCAAGGTCAGCAGCCAGGGTGGGGGCTGATCAAACGAGCAGACACGAAAGACCGTTAGGCCTATTCTGCTGGCATTTTAGAATGTTAGTATGTTAGTATTCAATGGTGTAGATCCCTGTTTGTACTCCTCCCATCTGCCTCTTTACACACCATTCCCTGGTGTAGGACCCTGTCTCTGTACTCCTTCCATCTGCCCCTTTACACACTATTCCATGGTGTAGATCCCTGTCTCTGTACTTCTCCCATCTGCCACATTACACACTATTCCCTGGTGTAGGTCCCTGTACTCCTCCCATCTGCCCCTTTACGCACTGTTCCCTGGTGTAGGTCCCTGTCTCTATACTCCTCCATCTGCCCCATTACACACTATTCCCTGATGTAGGTCCCTGTCTCTGTACTCCTTCCATCTGCCCGTTTACACACTATTCCCTGGTTTAGGTCCCTGTACTCCTTCTATCTGCCCCTTTGCACACTACTCCCTGGTGTATTTCCCTGTCTCTATACTCCCCCATCTGCCCCTTTACACACTATTCCCTGGTGTAGGTCCCTGTCTCTGTATTCCCCCATCTGCCACTTTATGCACTATTCCCTGGTGTAGGTCCCTGTACTCCTTCCATCTTCCCCTTTACACACTATTCTCTGATGTAGGTTCGTGTCTCTGTACTTCTTCCATCTGCCCCTTTGCACACTTTTCCCTGGTGTAGGTCCCTGTACTCCTTCCATATGCCCCTTTACAAACTATTCCCTGGTATATGTCCCTGTCTCTATACTCCCCCATCTGCCCCTTTACACACTATTCCCTGATGTAGGTCCTGTCTCTGTACTCCTTCTATCTGCCCCTTTATGCACTATTCCCTGGTGTAGGTCCCTGTCTCTGTACTCCCCCATCTGCCCCTTTACACACTATTCCCTGGTGTAGGTCCCTGCCTCTCTACTCCTCCCATCTGCCCCTTTACACACTATTCCCTGGTGTAGGTCCCTATCTCTGTACCCCTTCCATTTGCCCCTTTACACTCTATTCCCTGGTGTAGGTCCATGTCCCTGCACTCCCTGCCCCTTTACACACTATTACCTGGTGTAGTTCCCTGTCTCTGTACCCCTTCCATCTGCTCCTTTACACACTATTCCCTGGTGTAGGTCCCTGTCTCTGTACTCCCCCATCTGCCCCTTTACACACTATTCCCTGGTGTACATCCTTCTCTCAGTACTCCATCCCATCTGCCCCTTTACACACTATTCCCTGGTGTAGGTCCCTGCCTCTGTACTCCCCCATCTGCCCCTTTAAACACTATTCCCTGGTGTAGGTCCTTCTCTCAGTACTCCTTCTATCTGCCCCTTTACGCACTATTCCTGGTGTAGGTCCCTGTCTCTGTACCCCTTCCATCTGCCCCTTTACACACTATTCAATTGTGTAGGTCCCTGTCTCTATACTCCTTCCATCTGCCCCTTTACACACTTTTTCCAGATGTAGGTCCCTGTCTCTACACTCCCCCATCTGCCCCATTACACATTCTTCCTTCGTGTAGGTCCCTGTCTCTGTACCCCTTCCATCTGCCCGTTTACACACTATTCCCTGGTGTAGGTCCCTGTCTCTGTACTCCTTCCATCTGCCCATTTACACACTATTCCCTGGTGTAGGTCCCTATCTCTGTACCCTTCCATTTGCCCCTTTACACTCTATTCCCTGGTGTAGGTCCCTGTCTCTGTACTCCCCATCTGCCCCTTTACACACTATTCCCTGGTGTAGGTCCTTGTCCCTGTACTCCCTGCCCCTTTACACACTATTACCTGGTGTAGTTCCCTGTCTCTGTACCCCTTCCATCTGCCACTTTACACACTATTCCCTGGTGTAGGTCCCTGTCTCTGTACTCCCCATCTGCCCCTTTACACACTATTCCTGGTGTAGGTCCTTCTCTCAGTACTCCCTCCCATCTGCCGCTTTACACCCTATTCCCTGGTGTAGGTCCCTGTCTCTGTACCCTTCCATCTGCCCATTTACACACTATTCCCTGGTGTAGGTCCCTGTCTCTGTACTCCCCATCTGCCCCTTTACACACTATTCCCTGGTGTAGGTCCCAGTCTCTGTACTCCCCCATCTGCCCCTTTACACACTATTCCCTGGAGTAGGTCCCTGTCCTCCCTGCCCCTTTACACACTATTCCCTCGTGTAGGTCCCTGTCTCTGTACCCCTTCCATCTGATGCTTTACACACTATTCCCTGGTGTAGGTCCCTATCTCTGTACTCCCCCATCTGCCCCTTTACACACTATTCCCTGGTGTTGGTCCCTCTCTCTGTACTCCTCCCATCTGCCGCTTACACCTATTCCTGGTGTAGGTCCCTGTCTCTGTACCCTCCCATCTGCCCCTTTACACACTATTCCCTGGTGTAGGTCCTGTCTCTGTACCCCTTCCATTTGCCCCTTTACACTCTATTCCCTGGTGTAGGTCCCTGTCTCTGTACTCCCCCATCTGCCCCTTTACACACTATTCCCTGGTGTAGGTCCCTGTCTCTGTACCCCTTCCATCTGCCCCTTTACACACTATTCCCTGGTGTAGTTCCCTGTCTCTGTAACCCTTCCATCTGCCACTTTACACACTATTCCTGGTGTAGGTCCTGTCTCTGTACTCCCCATCTGCCCCTTTACACACTATTCGCTGGTGTAGGTCCTTCTCTCAGTACTCCCTCCCATCTGCCGCTTTACACCCTATTCCCTGGTGTAGGTCCCTGTCTCTGTACTCCCCCATCTGCCCCTTTACACACTATTCCCTGGTGTAGGTCCCTGTCTCTGTACTCCCCCATCTGCCCCTTTACACACTATTCCTGGGTCCCAGTCTCTGTACTCCCCCATCTGCCCCTTTACACACTATTCCCTGGAGTAGGTCCCTGTCCTCCCTGCCCCTTTACACACTATTCCCTCGTGTAGGTCCCTGTCTCTGTACCCCTTCCATCTGCCACTTTACACACTATTCCCTGGTGTAGGTCCCTGTCTCTGTACTCCCCCATCTGCCCCTTTACACACTATTCCCTGGTGTAGGTCCCTCTCTCTGTACTCCCTCCCATCTGCCGCTTTACACCCTATTCCCTGGTGTAGGTCCCTGTCTCTGTACCCCTTCCATCTGCCCGTTTACACACTATTCCCTGGTGTAGGTCCCTGTCTCTGTACCCCTTCCATCTGCCCTTTACACTCTATTCCCTGGTGTAGGTCCCTGTCTCTGTACTCCTTCCATCTGCCCCTTTACACACTATTCCCTGGTGTAGGTCCTTGTCCCTGTACTCCCTGCCCCTTTACACACTATTACCTGGTGTAGTTCCCTGTCTCTGTAACCCTTCCATCTGCCACTTTACACACTATTCCCTGGTGTAGGTCCCTGTCTCTGTACTCCCCCATCTGCCCCTTTACACACTATTCCCTGGTGTAGGTCCTTCTCTCAGTACTCCCTCCCATCTGCCGCTTTACACCCTATTCCCTGGTGTAGGTCCCTGTCTCTGTACCCCTTCCATCTGCCCATTTACACACTATTCCCTGGTGTAAGTCCCTGCCTCTGTACTCCCCCATCTGCCCCTTTACACACTATTCCCTGGAGTAGGTCCCTGTCCTCCCTGCCCCTTTACACACTATTCCCTCGTGTAGGTCCCTGTCTCTGTACCCCTTCCATCTGCCGCTTTACACACTATTCCCTGGAGTAGGTCCCCATCTCTGTACTCCCCCATCTGCCCCTTTACACACTATTCCCTGGTGTTGGTCCCTCTCTCTGTACTCCCTCCCATCTGCCACTTTAAACCCTATTCCCTGGTGTAGGTCCCTGTCTCTGTACCCCTTCCATCTGCCCCTTTACACACTATTCCCTGGTGTAGGTCCCTGTCTCTGTACCCTTCCATCTGCCCCTCTACACACTATTCCCTGGTGTATGTCCCTGTCTCTATACTCCCCCATCTGCCCCTTTACACACTATTCCCTGATGTAGGTCTTGTCTCTGTACTCCTTCTATCTGCCCCTTTACGCACATTCCCAGGTGTAGGTCCCTGTCTCTGTAGTCCCCCATCTGCCCTTTACACACTCTTCCCTGGTGTAGGTCCCTGTCTCTCTACTCCTCCCATCTGCCCCTTTACACACTATTCCCTGGTGTAGGTCCCTATCTCTGTACCCCTTCCATTTGCCCCTTTACACTCTATTCCCTGGTGTAGGTCCATGTCCCTGCACTCCCTGCCCCTTTACACACTATTACCTGGTGCAGTTCCCTGTCTCTGTACCCCTTCCATCTGCTGCTTTACACAATATTCCCTGGTGTAGGTCCCTGTCTCTATACTCCCCCATCTGCCCCTTTACACACTATTCCCTGGTGTACGTCCTTCTCTCAGTACTCCCTCCCATCTGCCACTTTACACCCTATTCCCTGGTGTAGGTCCCTGTCTCTGTACCCCTTCCATCTGCCCCTTTACACACTATTCCCTGGTGTAGGTCCCTGCCTCTGTACTCCCCCATCTGCCCCTTTAAACACTATTCCCTGGTGTAGGTCCTTCTCTCAGTACTCCTTCTATCTGCCCCTTTACGCACTATTCCCTGGTGTAGGTTCCTGTCTCTGTACCCCTTCCATCTGCCCCTTTACACACTATTCAATTGCGCAGGCCCCTGTCTCTATACTCCTTCCATCTGCCCCTTTACACACTTTTTCCAGATGTAGGTCCCTGTCTCTACACTCCCCCATCTGCCCCATTACACATTATTCCTTGTGTAGGTCCCTGTCTCTGTACCCCTTCCATCTGCCCATTTACACACTATTCCCTGGTGTAGGTCCCTGTCTCTGTACTCCTTCCATCTGCCCATTTACACACTATTCCCTGGTGTAGGTCCCTATCTCTGTACCCCTTCCATTTGCCCCTTTACACTCTATTCCCTGGTGTAGGTCCCTGTCTCTGTACTCCCCATCTGCCCCTTTACACACTATTCCCTGGTGTAGGTCCTGTCCCTGTACTCCCTGCCCCTTTACACACTATTACCTGGTGTAGTTCCCTGTCTCTGTAACCCTTCCATCTGCCACTTTACACACTATTCCCTGGTGTAGGTCCCTGTCTCTGTACTCCCCCATCTGCCCCTTTACACACTATTCCCTGGTGTAGGTCCCTGTCTCTGTACTCCCCATCTGCCCTTTACACACTATTCCCTGGAGTAGGTCCCTGTCCTCCCTGCCCCTTTACACACTATTCCCTCATGTAGGTCCCTGTCTCTGTACCCCTTCCATCTGCCGCTTTACACACTATTCCCTGGTGTAGGTCCCTATCTCTGTACTCCCCCATCTGCCCCTTTACACACTATTCCCTGGTGTTGGTCCCTCTCTCTGTACTCCCTCCCATCTGCCGCTTTACACCCTATTCCCTGGTGTAGGTCCCTGTCTCTTTACCCCTTCCATCTGCCCCTCTACACACTATTCCCTGGTGTAGGTCCCTGTCTCTGTACCCCTTCCATCTGCCCCTCTACACACTATTCCCTGGTGTAGGTCCCTGTCCTCCCTGCCCCTTTACACACTATTCCCTGGTGTAGGTCCCTGTCTCTGTACCCCTTCCATCTGCCCCTTTACACACTATTCCCTGGTGTAGGTCATTGTCTCTGTACTCCCCTATCTGCCCCTTTACACACTATTCCCTGGTGTAGGTCCCTGTCTCTGTACCCCTTCCATCTGCCCCTTTACACACTATTCCCTGGTGTAGGTCCTTGTCTCTGTACTCCCCCATCTGCCCCTTTACACACTATTCCCTGGTGTAGTTCCCTGCCTCTCTGCTCCTCCCATCTGCCCCTTACCCACTATTCCCTGGTGTAGGTCCCTATCTCTGTACCCCTTCCATTTTCCCCTTTACACTCTATTCCCTGGTGTAGATCCCCATCTCTGTACTCCCCCATCTGCCCCTTTGCACACTATTCCCTGGTGTAGGTCCTTGTCCCTGTACTCCCTGCCCCTTCACACACTATTACCGGGTGTAGTTCCCTGTCTCTGTAACCCTTCCATCTGCCTCACACTATTCCTGTTGTAGGTCCCTGTCTCTGTACTCCCCCATCTGCCCCTTTACACACTATTCCCTGGTGTAGGTCCCTCTCTCTGTACTCCCGCTCATCTGCCGCTTAAAACCCTATTCCCTGGTGTAGGTTCCTGTCTCTGTACCCCTTCCATCTGCCGCTTTACACACTATTCTCTGGTGTAGGTCCTTGCCTCTGTACTCCCCCATCTGCCCCTTTACACACTATTCCCTGGTGGAGGTCCCTGTCTCTGTACTCTCCCCATCTGCCCCTTTACACACTATTCCCTGGTGTAGGTCCCTGTCCTCCCTGCCCCTTTAGACACTATTCCCTCGTGTAGGTCCCTGTCCTCCCTGCCCCTTTAGACACTATTCCCTCGTGTAGGTCCCTGTCTCTGTACTCCTTCCATCTGCCGCTTTACACACTATTCCCTGGTGTAGATCCCTGTCTCTGTGCTCCCTTCCATCTGCCCCTTTACACACTGTTCCCTGGTGTAGGTCCCCATCAGCTTGAGGAGCACCTTGTGGCCTTTGGCCTTTATGAGCCCCTCCAGTTGGGGTTTTGGGTGAGGCATAGCATGGAAACCACATCAGTTTGGGTGCAATATGACCTCCTCAAGTCTGGAGATCGAGAAGCAAGCACATTTCTTGTTCTCCTCGACCTCTCTTCAGCATTTTCCATTTTCTATCATTGTGTGTTGCTCGACCACCTGAAGGAATTATTTGGACTTGCCAGCACTGTCATCTGCTGGTTTGAGTCCTATCTCATGAATAGGAGGCAACGGGTTATGATGGGGAATTTCTCCTCCTCCCCTAGCCTCCTGTTGTGTAGAATACCTCAGGGTTCAGTCCTGTCACCAATGTTGTTTGCTGTGTACATACTGCCTCTGGGACAGCTCATTAGAAAATACAGTTTAGGTTCTCATTGCTATGCTGATGATACCCAACTGTATTTTTCCTTTGCCTCTGGGACATCCAATGCGGTGGAAGTGCTGAACAGCTACCTTAAGAGATCAAGGACTGGATGGCCTCCAGCTGCTTGTGACCGAACCCTGATAAGATGGAGGTACTGGTGGTGCAGTCAAACAGAGGATGTGATAGGATGGCCTTTGGCACAGCAACAGGGTTGTTCCTGGGATCTGTGCCATTGAAGGCCTCCCCTAGGGTGTGTGATCTTGGTGTGACCTTTGACAGTAGGATGACATCTGAAGCTCAGGTGTCATCCATTGTCCAGACCAGCTTTTAGCATCTTAGGAATATTGCCAGGATCAAGCCCTAGTTCCACCCATGGACCTCCCCACCTTGGTACATGCCTTCATAATGTCTAGGCTCGATTACTTTAATGTGCTCTATCTCAGGGTTTTGGGAGGTACCCTCTGCTGGCTGCAGCTAGTGCAGTACGCAGCTGCCAGTTTGTTGACGGGGCAGTCTAAACACTGCCACATCACCCAGGTGCTGTATGAACTGCACTGGCTGCCAGTCAGGTGGAGGATCCTCTTCAAGGTGGGCTTGCTCACCTTTTAGGCCCTATATGGGCTGGACTCTGGATACTTTTCTATCCTTTTGACACCCGCTATCTTGGTCTGCTCCCTCCATTCTTCCTCTTGGGGCCTCCTTGCGATTCTCAGGACAAGGCTATAAACTGCCAGCACGTGAGCATTTAGTGATGCTGGCCCCATCCTGTGGAATAAACCTTCTTCCATCTATAAGGGAGGCCCCTTCAGTTGAAGTGTTCAAGGCCTGCCTCAAGACCCTCCTGTTCAGTCAGGCCTTTCCCAGGCACTGCCTACTAGCATAAAGTAAAATGTCATTGTTTAGGGCCTTAGGTCAAAGGTTACTAAAGGGATGTAGTTTTAATATGAGGTCTGCTTGTTGTGTACTTACTTCAAAATACTGATTTAAATAGATGTGGATAACTCGATTCCATGTGATGTCCTGTTTCAACTATGTTCATTTCATTCATTTAGCCCAAAGTGTATGTTTGTTGTAATCATTAGTTCATATTGTGCATTTTAAAATACTTCAAGTTTTGCACATACATCTCTTTTGATACCTATACTAGAAATGCGATAACCCTTTAAGTAATTAGCTAAATGTGTCTGGCAGTGTTTTTTTATGAACGTTTGCTAAGCGTTGTTACCATTTTTATGTTGTCTTGTACATGCACAAGCAGCATATTGTGGTAGCTTGGAACAGCAAGTTTTGGAGGTGCAGTCGTGTCTGGCTAGTGGGGCCACTGCTTTTTTGGGCTGCACTCTGTCATGAATTAGATCACATCTTGTCTACGACAGCAGTTGAAAAGTGTGCCACCAACTTAAAACAATTTTGCCACTGCAATGAGGGAGTGACCCATCATTGCAGGGCGTGCCTCGCCTGGTGTAACATTTCAATAAAACATGGCAGCAGCTGTCGCCATCTGCCTGTTACAGTCCCCCAGAAAGCCAACATTGGGGGTTCCCAATCCCCCTGTTGGCATGCCCCATCCCAGTTTATTTGCTGATGGGGGGAGCCCAATCCCCGTCGGCATAATGTCCCCCATATTCTTGTTTGTTTACTGAGGGCATCATGTGCCTCCCTCAAGCACAAACACATTTTCTGTGCCAATGGGGGATGCAGTCCCCATTGGCTTTAGTTCCCCTCCCCAAAAAATGCAGGTGGCACACTGGGAGCCCACCCCAGTGTGCAAAAACAATCCTGATGTGTATAAGAAAAAACGTCCCTCTTTGTCTCCGGCGCCCCATCCCCCAATCTGCACCCACCCTCTGCGCACTCCACCTCCCCATACCCCCCTCACCCATACTTACCTCTGGAGTCTGGTGCGATGATCTTCAGTGGAGCGAGAACACATCTGCACTCTTCAAAGCCGACCACGAACTGAAGAAAGGCCGGTAAGCTGTATAATGGCATTAATGGGGGATTTTCAACTTAGTTGGATATCTTGCCCATTTTTGTGACTTTTGACACCAAATTTTCAACGTGGGTTCTTGGGATCCCACCTCATGAATTAAGTGACTGTCATATCATTATTTAGCCTGAAAAGGTGATTCTGCGGTCACTGCGCGCAATCACCTTTCGGGACCAATTAACAAAACAACGGTATCACTGTTCATAAGCTGGGCTCCCAAAAAGCCTATGTTGCAAATTTGGTGAAAAAATTACAAAAAATGACTGTTATGTACATGTGTTGCTCAGTTTCCACGCATGCTCTTAAGTTCAAGTATCTTTAATATTTTTCACTGCAGATTTTCATCATTGCCATTTTTTTCACACTTCCTTATGAACAGTACAGCTGGCATTTTCCATATCCTGCACACAATGGCGCAGTTACTGTGGGAAATCAATGTTCAGGACAGATTAAGAAAATCACAGCGACACTGTCCACGAGCAGAGATCCCAAAATGCCTAAGTTATGAGCGTGTGTTGCGCAGTTTCCATGCACACTCATAACTTCAAGAATTTTTAATTTTTAATATTTTCACGCCATATTTTCAACATTGTCATTTTTCACACCTCCTTATGAACAGTGCAGCTATCATTTTCCACATCCTACCCGAAATGCGGTTTCACATATCTGGCACACAATGGCACAGTCGCTATGGGACATCACTGTTTGATACAGAGTAAGAAAATCATAGTGGCACTGTTCATTAGCAGAGGTCCCAAAATGCCTTTGTTGAAAATATGGAGAAAGAATTCCACAAAATGAGTGTTACAAGCATGCGTTGTGCAGTTTCCATGTGCACACAGGCTCGTAGCTTTGAGAATTTTTAATATTTTCACTCCAGATTTTTAACATTGCCAAATCTTCACACATGGCACAGCTGTCATTTTTCACATCCAGCCCGTACTGCGTTTTCACAGATGTGGTGCAGAATGGCGTGGTCACTGTGGGAAATCAATGTTCAGGACAGATTAACAAATCACAGTGCCACTGTTCATGAGCAGGGGTCCCAAATGCTTTCATGAGGTGGGGTCAGAAAAAGGCTACATTGAAAATATGGAGTGCAAATACCAACAAACACCTGGAGCATTAGGGTTTCTAACCATAATGGCCCACCCTGTACAGACTGGCAGGCATAAGGGGTGTGCTTTTGGATTGTCAGTTGTAACGCTCAAGCTATTCCACCCGCAGCCACAGACTGGCATCAAGGTGTGTCTTGGACTCTTCGGCCCGAAAGTTCACCCCATTCTCCTGTACTGCACCCATATCAATATACTTCCTTATGGAATGGGGTGAGCTGAAGGCCTGATGACACCAAGGCACAATGTGACACTTGTTGGAGTCTGCAGGGAAGGGTGAGGTGAAATAACATGAGCGTTATGGCCAAGGACCCAAAGGCACACCTCAATGCCTGTCAGTCTCTGCAGGGTGGGATGGGGTTGACATCACTTCCATTCCTATTATGCATCTCCTAACTCCTGCACTACCAATGCCAGGAAGACAACATTTGGCATTGACAACTGCTTGTTTCCTTATGTAACCATCTGCTTATATAGGACAACTTTGTAAAAGAGGGCTTTGCAGTCCTAAAAGTTTATTTCCTTTTAAAAAATAAACATTGTGCTGGCCCGGTGGCACTGAGGCACTGGAACCCTTACTTTGCACTGCACTGGCAACCCATGTTCAAGAATGAGCACAGGTTGTTGGGGGTCGGCATGGGAGGAGAAGGATCGAACATCCATTGGACAGCTCTCCTTCTCCGGGGGTGTCCATAAGAGTTGGCATCTGTTCACCCCCTGGTGGAGTCTGAGGGACAAGGCACCACTCTGCAGTATGGGGTGGAGGTGAAGCTGGGGCTGACACCTGGAGGGAGCGTGTGCGGACTCGTACTCGCTCCCCTCTGCCTGGAGTCATTGCACACCCCTAGAATCCTGCATCAACTCCCGTATCAAAAAAACAAAAATCCTGTCCATCACAACTATTTCTTCTGCTATTATGTGCTGAAATTCACCCGGAAGTGCCCACTGTACAACAGCAGTGCACTCACATCATGCAGATTTAAAGAGCCAGAGATTACTAACATAATGCGGCACTGACTTACAGAGCCACTGGTTAGTTGCGATCTAAATATTAAAAAGAAAAGAAAAAGCACAACCTCATGACTCCCAGGCTCTTCTGCATTTGTAGCACCACAGGGGGGTGAGTGTGTGTGTGCACACATGCGGGTCTCTGTAGAGTTCTTCACCAGCTACCAGGTACAAACAGAGGACTATTTCTTCTAGTGCAGCAATCAATCCAAGAACAAAACTAAAACATGAAACAAAAAAACACTTTTGTCTTTATTTTTTTTCTCAGATAAAGAGATCCATTTTATAATAGCAATATCCCACTTCAGGGAGTGGGAATACTGTTGGATTTACCACTTCTGGTGTGGTTGAGTCACCTGGCTGCGCCTTGAGACCCAACCACACCAGGCGTGGTATATTGCTTTATATGTCTGGGCTAGCCCTTGTTAATGACTGATTTTAAATTGTGTTCTATATGGCCTGGTTAATTTATTAGTGTTTCTATTTACATATTCATTTTATTTTAATAAATAGTTTGTATTTACGAGTATGGCACCCAGAGCTTCTGGGATTGGGTGATTTGAAAAGTAAAACTTGCTGTGTTCCTTGTATGCTGTTATCTTGTACTTATTGTAAATTCTTTGTTCTATTCAGTTATGTAACCATAATCCCTCCAGGACCTCCTTGCAAATGAGTTGTCACAATGGTGATATCCTGGTACAATAAAAATTGAATTGAACCTGCGGTGGGGACCCCCAAACTAAAGACAACCCCCCAGTACATGTTAACAGCGTAGTACCAGAGGGGAGACCTTCAACATCATCATACAGTGCAGCCCCTCAGACTAAAGGTAGATTCCTCAGTACATCAAACAGCACCATACCTATGGGAAGCCCCCTCCAGAACTAAAGGTGGAATGTCCTGTACCTATAACAGCAGAGTACCAGAGGTGAGAAAACCTCCATCCCTGTACAGCACAGCCCCCTACTGAACAACAGGATGATCCCAGCTTCTGGATTGGGTCTCCGTGGGGGAGGTGTGGTATGCAACCTCCTTCCTGGCCCCCATTGCAGGGGGGAATACCAGGGTCAGCGAGTGCAGGTGTGAGCGGGTCCAAAGAGATTCCCTCCATCAGGAGGCCTGAAGCCACCTGCCAGGGCTCTTGGAAGGATAAAATATGTATTGAAAAAAAATCATTAATGCTGATTTAAAGCTAGCAAGTCAATGAACTTAAACTTTTCAAATCTTGGTGCCATCCCCTGCTCCAGCCAATCAGGCTGTGGGAAAGACACACCACCCATCCTCCTCACCTGTTAGGGTTATTTAACTCCAGTGACCCCCCACAAGCAGGCCAGTGCTGAAAGGCTCGAGCTGAGAGGGGAGTCTGCTGAGTCAGGTGTGGCAGACAGTGCTAGGGCAGGACTCCCTGCCAGTCAGCCCTGCAGCACTTGGTGTGTGCAAAGGCAATCAACAGTTCTCTGCTTTCCTGACTAATCACTGCTCAGAGCCATCACCCTACACTGACACAGGTCAGGAATTGGACTGTACTAACTGTAATGTTCAGTCTCTCTGCAACATTATCTAATAGTTAATTGCTTTATCCCACATTGTCTCAGGTCAGGATCTGAACCGTACACCAAGACTGGGCTGCACTTTGTCCAACCAGCAACCCATTCTCCCCCAGCACCCAAGTCCTTCTAAAAGAAGCAGCAGCTGAGTGCACCTAAGAAGGTGACCAACAAACCCCCCTCCCCTTCCCTCTCCAGGGCTGGCCCACCTCGTACTGAATGAAAGTGCTGCCATGCTTGATTGCATATTAAAACCAGCGGCTCATGTCATCAGCTTGTTTTACTGTGCACGAGCGTGGGAGCACTTTCATTCAGTAGTAGACAGCGAGCCACGGAGGAGGGCGGCTTGTGTCAGTCACCTTCTACAGTGTGCCTGGCTTCTTCTTTTAAGAAGTTGTGGCAGGGTACTGCCAGGGTTGGTGGGGACAGATCTATTTTACAGAATATGAATGCTAAAGATGACAGCCAGTCATGGAGGCCGGCAGGTTGTTTGCCCATCGTGGGAATTTATTTTAAAAATCAAATTGTAGGTGCTGGGCGAGGAGGTTGGGACTGAGATTCTAGCACAGGGTGGGTGTATGTGGGGTTGTGCATTGTAATGGACTGGACCAAGGGCTGACCCACTGGTGCCGTGGTACCACTACTGCTCGTGACACCGATGTTTGGGTTCAGAAGTGAGCCTGAGGTGTCAGAAGGCTGCCCATGGGGGGGATCGAGCATCCATGGGACAATTCTCCTCCTCCAGTGGTGTGTGGAAGAGCTTGATGTTTGAGTGGCCCCTGGCAGATGTCAGGGGAGAGGCAGCCTGAACTGAAAGTGGTGGGGGAGATGTGGCGGATGTCAACGTGTGCACCTTGATGTCAGTGCACGCCACGTACCCCACATGGAGAAAAAACAGAAAATGCCTGGCAGCAGGATGAAGAGGAGTGATCACAGGCCCCAGACCTGACCAGCCGAGCACAGATGTTCAAACAGGATCCCTGCTTCAGTAGGACTTGGGGGAACCCTGCTGGGGGGCTAGCCCTTTGGGAAGACGGATAGATAAGGTAATTCCTGGCAGATGTTGGGGTGACTGGGCTGGTGTACATTTCTGAAGGAGGGTTGTAGGGGGGTGGGGAAAAAAAGGATTGGACTAGGAAAAAGGGTGGTGGAGCAGTTCCTTTTTTGTTTGGTTAACAATCACGCGACTACTGAACATGTAAATATATTATGTAATATTCAGCCCAGTTAGTCAAAATAAGGTATTCACCCAGCTCTAATAAGCACCATCATTTTAACAGGATGAGAAGGAGACCTGCTTTTTGCTGCCTTCCCCTGCACTTTGATGCCTTTCCTTGCTCAGCTGTAAGCCAAAGTTTGTGTTATAGCCCATTTCACACACATACCCCAAGTTCCAGCCCAGAAGCAGGACTTTCTTGTGACTTCCCCTGTATTTCAACCATACCTCCTCAGCTGTAAGTGCAGTAAATGTGGCAGAGAGGAGCAAACTGACAATTTGTTCAAATCCAGCAGCAGTGTTAAACAGATAAAGCCATGTACATTCAATACAGCAGTGCCTTTTATCAGCTAGAAATCCCCGACTTAGAGAAGAGAAAGGGAGGGATTAAGTGCAAATGTACGGAAAACTCACAGATATCTAAATAGATAAAACAATGAGTTAGAAGAAAACAGGCTTGGTATCAAGATATACGCATGTTTAAAGGTGAATGAACTAAGGAGAAACCCCTGAAGGATATTTTGAGCAGTGAAGATAAAAGGAAGTAAGAACCCAAACTGGTTTCACTTACCTGAGCCTAGGTAGGCCCGATGACCTGATCTGGAAACCCTCATGCTGCAGTGAGCTATAGAAGATTGGCCGGCTCTCACCTGCTGCTTTTATAGGAAATCAAGGCAGACAGGTGGGGCTGTGCTAATCTGGAAGGGGAGGAGCTGAAGGCTAAACCAACTGAGGCTGTGGAAAATTTCCATAGTTTACCAGATCAGGCACTGAAGTCAGAAGTCTGAGACTGGGACTTCTGATTTAAGAAATGACTTGAAATTCAGACGGGGGGGAGGGGTAAAGAAATTCAGGCCTTGTGAATAGGTGATCTGCCTACAAAAAAAAGAAAAAAATACCAAACTGTCTGTACAAGCCACAGTCCAGTTTTCTGCATCAGTTGTTTTGACTTAATTTCTTTATTTATTGGTTTAAAATACAACAATGCTGCCAAGCGCCTTGTAGCAAAATCATTTTGTCCTGCTTATTTCTCAGATGACCCACCACCCTCACACACGTATATACTGCATACTGTACTTAGTATTGCACTGTGTATTACATTACTACCGTGCAGATATTAGTTTGGTGCAAACTCGTTTCTGATAGTAGAAGGCATTAGAGAGACAGGTAGAGTGTGCAATACGGTGAGATAATCGCACACGTATATACTGCATACTGTACATAGTATTGTACTGTGTACTACATTACTACCATGCAGATATTAGTTTGGTGCAAACTCGTTTCTGATAGTAGAAGGCATTAGAGACAGGTAGAGTGTGCAATACGGTGAGATAATCGCACTCGTATATACTGCATACTGTACATAGTATTGTACTGTGTACTACATTACTACCGTGCAGATATTAGTTTGGTGCAAACTCATTTCTGATAGTAGAAGACATTAGAGAGACAGGTAGAGTGTGCAATACGGTGAGATAATCGCACACGTATATACTGCATACTGTACATAGTATTGTACTGTGTACTACATTACTACCATGCAGATATTAGTTTGGTGCAAACACATTTCTGACAGTAGAAGACATTAGAAAGACTGGTAGAGTGTGCAGTACGGTGAGATAATCGCACACCTCAGGTGTGTTCTTATGCACAGATTGTATCTGTACTACACAACAAACTGTCCATTACTTTACCAAGCATACTAGTTAACAATTAACATTGTTAGCATTACACAGGATGACAGGACAAGGGCTGTCCATGTCACTCTCTAACACACACAGTCGCACAGACACATCATTCTCACTCAGGCAGTCCTAGGGATTTTAATTATATTTTACTAACTTGCAAACGCATATCACAGAATGACAGGACAGACACGACAGGGTGGATGTGACTGTTCGCAACTGGACAGGCCCCCCTCCCCACACTGATATATACAGACGTGCCTCTCTTGTCAAACAGTCTGATGGAATTTTAACACACTTGTAAATTTTTAGCCCCCCCCAAAAAAAAAATTTGGAAAGGGCACAACCAAAAGTGGGCCACAATGGAGGTAGACAAAGGAGGAGGCAACTCATTTTCATCTGGATTTTAACAAGCTAAGTAATGGAATTAACCTTCATTACAGACAAATATGTAGTGTTGTAATACAAGAAAACATAGTACACTGCCTGCAAAGCTTGTGAACAATTGTAAAATCCTAAAGCATTACATAATCAGAAGGAGACAGTTCAAATTACACAGAATCTAGTGTGGGAGTCTCTATTCAAGATCACATTCATTTAGACTGAGAAATGGTTAAAAAGTCAGATTACTTAATTTCAAGCCAAGGAACATTTTTGTGTGTCAAAGTAGATCCTGTGTCATTTGCACACCTAAGTCAGTCTCTTTCTGATTTTGTAAAGCGTGTGTTTATGCGACTTAAAAGTGTGGATTATAAGCATTTTAAAGATTGTGAAACAGTAAACATTTGACACTACAGCCCCTATCAGTTTCCCAAGTGGATATCGCTGCATTTAAAAAAAAGTGTCCCCGATTTTTTTAAACTTTGTCCCTGCAGGTGACTGAGAGGTATAAATTCCAGCCCGGAATGCAGTCACACACAGCAAAAATTAATTTTCCTCAAATTCGGCAATAAAACCCCATGATGAACAGTAAATCATGATGATTAAATGAGTATTTTACATATCAGTAGAAAGAATGAGCTAAGGCACTCAGCGCTCTGGCTGAACAGCATGGAATCCCATGGATGGACCCGAACTGGGTCCTTTCTGGGACGAGACGAGACTGCTCTGCTCCGGTGCTCACGTCTTCCCAAAATGAATGCTGCTGCTGCCACCACTGCTGCTTAGCTCTTTTATATTTTAATAAAATGAATTACAGTTTTTAGCAGCAGCTGGCTGGCAGTGGCAAGTGAGAGAATTGCTGCTGGACTGTCTCTGCGGCAGTCAAACCCAAATGAGTCGGGACTGATGTGGCAGCATGCCGCGGCACTGTCTCCTTCTCACTGCTGCTCTAGATGTTACACTCTGCATCGGGCGGCTGTTAATGGCAATTTTTCTCTGGCGCTCTGGAACTCATAAAAACATAGAATTTAATGGCAGTTAATAACCGCTTTGCCCATTTCTCTACCTAAAGAATAAGCTGCAGATCCTAATTAACCAACAACCTACTTCCTCCTACCTCCCACTAGAAGTACTTTATGTCTGTCCCGTGCATTCTTGAATTCCCCCACTGTTTTTGACTCTACAACCTCCTCAGGAAGGCTGTTCTACAACCCTCTCTGTGAAGAAACACTTCCTCACATTACCTCTGAGCCATCCCGCCCATCTTCAAATTGTGCCCTCTTGTTCTTGCACATCTCTTTTTCTGAAAGATGCTACCCTCTTGGACTTTGTTGAGTCCCTTGAGGTATTTGGAAGTTTCTATCATGTCCCTCCTTTCCTCAAGGCTATACATCTGAAGCTCCTTTAGTCTTTCTTGATGTGTCTTCTGATGCAGACCCTGCCCCATTTTGGTTGTCCTCTTCTGGACAGCCTCCACCCTGTCTATATCTTTGCAGAGATGGGGTCTCCAGATCTGTACACAGTAGTCCAGATGTGGTCTTACCAACTGTCTGTACAGAGGGCCAACAACTTCTCTTTTCTACTGGTGATGCCTCTCCCTATGTATCCCAGTATCCCCCCAGCCCTCCTTACTGCTTTCTCACATTGCTGGCCCACTTTTAAGTCTTCTGATATGACTACCCCCAGGTCCCTTTCCATTTTTGTTGCTGTTGTCAGTTTCTCACCCCCATTGTCTACTCTTGACCTGGGTTTTTGTCTCCCAGGTGCATTACTTTGCACTTCTTTGCATTGAATCTAAACTGCCATACATTTGACCATTCCTCCAACCTTGCCAAGTCCCTTTTCATCCTTTCCACCCCACCTTCTGTATCAACCCTGTTGCAGATCTTTGTGTCATCTGCAAAGAAACATACTTTTCCTTCCAGTCCCTCTGCAATGTCACTTATAAAGACATTGAAATGGACCAGCCCCAGTACTGAACCCTGTGGTACCTCCACTAGTAACCCCCCTTTCTTCACTGTGGACTCCATTTACTATTAACTCCTGTGTCCTGTTGTCCAGCCAGTGTTTTACTTAGGCCATGTCCACAGCCCCTCCCTGGTCTGCTACTTTGGTCACCCAGTCAAATAAATCAATTAGATTTGTCTAACATGACCTTCCTGCTGTGAATCCATGCTGCCTTGGGTCCTGTGCCCCACTGGCCTCTAGGTACTCAACAATTCTTTCCTTCAGAAGTGATTCCATCATTTTCCTTATCACTGAGGTCAAACTGACAGGTTTGTAGTTTCCTGCCTCTGTCTCGCTCCCACTTTTGTGAAGGGGAATCACATCCTCCCTCCTCCAGTCCTCAGGTACCACACCATCCTCCCATGATTTATTAAAAAGGGTAGTCAGTGGTGTTACTAGTTCTTCCCTTAGTTTTTTAGAATTCTGGGGTGAGTCCCAGCAGGCCCCATTGCTTTATCCACCTTCAATTTTAAGAGTTCTTTCAGAACCCTTTTTTCTGTGACAGGACCAATATCTATAGGGATGCTACCTTGCTCTCCACCACCCCCCAAAATGAGCCCACAGCTGATGAAGGGACGGTGCCTTTGTTGGAGGGACCACCAGTCATGAGGGTAGCCGCTGTTGTTCTCCCCCAACCCCCGAAGTGAGCCCACAGCCGATGAGGGTACACTGCCTTTGTTGGAGGAACCACCCGGTCGCGAGGGTAGCTGCTGCTGCTCTCCCCCACCCCCCAAAGCAAGCCCACAGCCGATGAAGGGACGCTGCCTTTGTTGGAGGGACCACTTGGTCACTAGGGTAGCTGCTGCTGGTCTCCCCCACCCCCCGAAGTGAGCCCACAGCCAACGAAAGTCATTACTGAAAATACTGCTCCTCCTCTTACTCCAGTGCATTTTTCCACCCTATGGAGAGGAGTGGCGGCTTACCGGAGCATTCCTGTGCCTCTGTGTTCACCCTTGCACCTGCCGTTGTTTGGAGCCATGTGGAGAATGCCACACTGCCTTTCCTCTGCTGCCACTGACTAGGCCATCTTTTGAACTTTAAAGTTGCGATTCGCGTATATGTGCTGATAGGTTTCTTTTTTAGCCATTTTGTGCCTTTTGCCTTCATTTTGTAGCATTTTCATCTGTTACCTTAATTTGGGCTACAATGCCTTGTGCTGATAGGTTCATTTCTAGCCAGTTTTGTGCCCTTTGCCTGCATTTTGCTTCATTCTCACCTGTTACCTAAATTGTGGGCTAGCGTACCTTCCTGTAGCATTGCTAAACGACTGGGTTGCCGCAATGAACTATACTGTTGCCTTAATATAAGCTGTTGCCTTAACTGTTGACTGCTGACCTAAACACTCTTGTTTTAAGCATAGCTGTTCATTCATTAGCCAAATCTTGCAGGGATCCTAACCTGTTGCCTGCTGTCCAATATGCTCATGTTTACAATTTTGACCAGCTGCTGCTGGTCTCCCCCACCCCCCAAAGCGAGCCCACAGCTGACGAAGGTAAATACTGCAAATACTGCTCCTCCTCTTACTCCAGTGCATTTTTCCACCCTACAGAGAGGAGTCACGGCTTACTGGAACATTCCTGTGCCTCTGTGTTCACCCTTGCACCTGCCGTTATTTGGAGCAATGTGGAGAATGCCACGCTGCTTTTCCTCTGCCGCCGCTGACAAGGACTATCCCCGCTGGCTTTGCCGGCTGCCCCACCAACCCCACCACCACCCATGGTTGACACTGAGCTTTATAGTTCTCATCACGTGGGCTGATTTATCCTATCAGCCCATTTTACCATCTGCAGGCTATAGCAGTTCACCACTAGAGGGCTGCTGGCATTTTCTCTATGTGTGTACCTGGCTGACTGCTTTATGTGCATCTCCTAGGCACATTATTATGTGACTCTGGCTTTCTGTGCTCTTTTTAAGGTACTATACCATAAGTGATGAGCTGTCCCTTGACTCCTCTCCTTGCCTTAACCACTGCAATCTAGCACTCTCCCAGATGCTATATCTGATCACTCGCCCATTTACTGCATCTGGGGATCCACCGTTCCCAAAATTCCTAGTATAGTGATTCAGATGAGGGATTACTCCAAGCTTATTCTCCATGACTACTTGGATGACCTACGTTGTACCGACTGGTCTAGGTTCTCAGCACCAATGACCCTACCATAGGACTGGACCACTTCCTTGCGATTCTCATCCCCCTGCAGAGCAGGCACGCTCCCCTCACAAAAAAGGGTGAGGGATACTGTCACTAAGTGTCTCCGTGGTGGACTACTCGCTCTCATGAAGCAGAGAGACAAGAGTTGGATCAACAACAAAATTTCCAGTGAAACACAAGACCTCCTTGAATATCAACGGCTCAGAAACTCTTGCAAAGGCCTACTGTCGTGCCGCCAAGTGACTCTGCTAAATCAGCCATGCTCAAATCAGCCTACAACCCCCGGTGCTTCTGGCAAAACATCAAATATATGGTCGGTGTGTCCGCCAAGCACTCGTTCATTGACATGAATGTTGTGGGGACAAACTGTAACAACCCCCAGACCATAGCCTCAGCGTTCAACTGTTTGTTCTCCGAACTGCCTGCCTCTCCTTCCCTCCCAACCTCCACCCCTGAACCTCAGGGGCACCCCCTCCCCGGCCTCCTTTTTACCTGAAACAAATCTCTTCTAGAGAGACTCAAACTCTCCTAGCTGGTCTCTCACATCACTCAGGGGCAGGGTATGATAACCTTGAGCCTAAGTTTCTTAGTCTGGGGGCGCCCCTCCTCGCCCAGCTGATTGCCCATATTTTTAACTCTTCCATCACCTCTGGAATCTTACCTGACATGTGGAAGGTGGCCAAGGTTGTCCCAGTGTTTAAGCATGGCGACCCCAAGGAGATGAACAGCTACCGCCCCATTGCCATACTCCCTGCTACCAGCAAGCTTCTTGAAAAGGCTATGGCTGGACACATCGCCCAGTACCTACAGGAGTATGCAGTTCTCTCCCCTGCTTAGCATGGGTTCAGAAAGGGGCATAGTATGGCCACTGCTATCGCTGTGGTCACCTCTGAGGTCAGATCCGCTACAGACATTGGCAAATTTACTGGGGCCATCTTAGTCGACCTCTCTAAGGCCTTTGATCGGGTCACCCACAATCTCCTTCACTCCACTCTACTCAGGCAAGGTTTCTCCCCCCGAACCCTTGATTAGTTCTCCAACTACCTTGGGGGGAGACAACAATACACCTGTTTTAACCATGCCCTTTTGGACTCTCCTCAGTCAGATGTGGAGTACCCCAAGGGTCCGTTCTCGGTCCCATTCTGTTCTCCCTTTATATAAACAAACTCCTCACCATTACAACCTTCGGGTCTACCACACTCTATGCAGGTGACCTGGTACTGTTATCTAGCTCCCAGGACATCTCTACCATCAACTCCCAACTCAACTCTGACTTTGGGTGTATCTTTAACTGGCTCATGGGACACAAGCTCACCGTTAATCTAAACAAAACCCATGCCATGTTATTCAGGTCGGTGGCCAAAACTGCATCTTGCCCCTCCTCCCCCCTTGCCATTAATGGGGGGAATGGCTCCCTCCTGCCTGTCCTGAAATCTTCTAGGTACCTAGGGGTGACCCAAGATCCTCAGCTTGATCTCACAGTGCACTTTTGCAACATCTGCAAAGCGTCGAACAGTAAGCTCGGCTTGGCATACAGGGCCAAGGACTGCCTCACTTCGGCTGCTCGGCTCACCATAGCTAGGGGGATCCTCCTACCCACGCTCTGCTATGGGCTTGTTGCCTTTGTGCCAGTTCTGAATGCCTATCTAGCTAAATGGGATACAGCCTATAATAACATATGTCATTTTGCCCCCTCCGCTCCTCGCCTTACACTTCGGTGTGCCCTCTATGCCCACCTGGAGTGGCTTCCCCCTGAAAAACACTGAGCCTTTGTCCTCAGTAATATGGTGGATAATATGGTCCATACTGCTTGCCCCCCGCCTTGCCCTTCCCTTCAAATACTGCACCATGGCCCATCAATGAAGGTCCAGCTTGACTTTGGTTTGCAAGGTCCCTAGGACCCACTCCCTCACTGGTGATCGGGCCTTCTCCGTCTATGCCCCGAGACTCTGGAACTCCCTGCCTGCCCCAGTCCGAGCCACCCTTCCCACCCTGGCTTCAAAACGTCCCTCTGGAAGTTCCTCACAGCTGCCTCCGCCTGTCTTTGTGCCAACTAGCTGCTGGCACTAGCGGCTGACCGACTCCTCTCCCATAAGCATGATTCAGCCTCTGCCTCTTTTCTCTATAGCACTTCTCATGTTCGTGGCTGCCCGACACCTCTTCCACAAGCTGAATTTAGCCTCTGCCTCTCCTCACTATAGCACTTCCCACTCTCTTCTGACAGGCATCCCCTACCCATTAGCTCCCTCCCTTGTAACATCTTGAAGTCCCCACACTATTTTTTGACCTGCCCCCTGGGCATGCAACTGGATTGGGCAGTTCTCTCCCTGCAGTTCAAGCCTTACTCCCCTGGGGTTGTCCCCCGGGTTGTGTTCCTCCCCCTCTTCTCACCTACTAGTTCCATGCTGCCCTACTGCACTGTTTACTCTCCTCCCTGCCTGTTTCCTGATACACACCTGGATTGTTCACTGATCCTGCTCCGCCCTTAGTTACCTGTACCTGTAGTCTCCTGCCTCCTTGTTACCTTATTGGGTTTAACGTATCTGAGTTGAATAACTTATGTTTGCTAGCTCTGTCTCTGTACTATGTCTATATACTGTACTTCTGGCCCCACCTGTGTGTGGGTGAGTATATCACTCTGTCTATGCACCATGTTCCCTGTACTGAATTCTCTCTGGCCTACCTGTATTGCAGGCTTGTATGCTACCTTGACTATGTACCATGTTTTTCTGTATTTTAACCTCCCAGGTCACACCTGAAAATAGGCACTTGTTGTCTAGTGTGCTTACCTGGTTAACAAAAACAAATAAACAAATAAATAAATAACCCCCATCCAAAGTGCTTCTATTGACTGGATTAGATATCTCCCCCTGCTATTCCACTGTGAATACTAAGCAGAAGTATTCATTCAGTATCCCTGCTTTTTCACTGTTGCTCACTGCCCAACCACCTTCCTCTTTATTCAGCCTCAGTCCGGGATTTAAATGATCTTCTAATTGCGAGAGATTGAAAGGTTTGTACTATCCTAGTCCTTCTCGATCTCTCAGGAGCATTTGACACTGTGGACTATTGTGTGATTTTGGAGTGCCTGCGGCTTCTCTT
Source organism: Neoceratodus forsteri (assembly GCA_016271365.2). NCBI lineage: Eukaryota > Metazoa > Chordata > Ceratodontiformes > Ceratodontidae > Neoceratodus > Neoceratodus forsteri. Next base: position 138,103,142 of record JADMNL010000024.1, read on the forward strand.
TGGACTGTTTGGCACAGTCTTACACTGGTATCGATCTTTCCTTACGGGCAGGACACAGAGGGTCATCACTGGAATTTATTTCTCTGACACCCTCTCCCTGTCCTGTGGGGTGCTGCAGGGCTCCATATAGGCACCCATGTTGTTCGCAGTGTATATGCTGCCATTGGGAGATATCATTAGGTGATACAGTTTGGGTTTTCACTGTTATGCAGATGATACCCAATGGTATATGTCCTTTATGAGTGGACATGATGATGCAACCTCTGTGTTTAACAAATGTCTAGTCAAAATCAGAGATTGGATGAACACTAGCTGGTTGAGGTTAAATCCGGATAAGACTGAGGTGTTGGCTGTGGACCCGGGTCACCTTGAGGCAGGTCTTAGTGCTGGGCATCCCTCAAGCCTATGGCTCGATGATGTTCAGCTCATGACCTCAGACCGTGTGCGTAACCTGGGTGTCATTTTTGATGACAGCTTGACCCTGAAATTGCAGGTGTCTGCCATTGTCAAATCTTCCTTTTATCATCTTAGGAATATCACCCAGGTGAAACACCTGGTTCCTCCGGCTGACTTTCCCACATTGGTCCACGCCTTCATAACCACCCGCCTTGATTACTGCAATGCCTTTTACCTAGGGCTTCCAGGGGTTGATATCCATCACTGGCAACTAGTGCAGAATGCAGCATCCAGGCTTTTGACTGGTACATCCAGGACTAGTCATATCACACCTGTGCTGTGCGAACTGTACTGGCTGCCGATACAGTGGTGGATCACCTTTAAGGTCAGGTTACTGACCTATAAAGCTGTACATGAACAGGGACCCCAGTATCTGCAAGATCTCCTTACTTCCTACTGCCCCTCCTGCTCACTCTGATCTGTCGACAAGGGATTGCTGGAGATTCCCAGGGTTTGGTTAAAAACATCTGGGGCACATGCATGTTTTTTATGCTGCCCCTTCCCTGTGGAATTCTCTACCTCATTGGACAAGAGAATGCCTGGCCATCTCGAGTTTTAAACTGAGCTAGAAACTTATTTGTTTTCTAAGGCTTTTTTCTGAAGGTGTTTAAAAAATTTCAGCGTATGTTTATTCTGATTGTACTGTTTTATTATTTTGTTGTACAGCCCCTTGGTATCTGAAAGGCACTTAAAAAATAAAGTTTACTTACTTACTAATAGCACAATACCAGACAGGAAACCTCCTCTTTTCCTTTAGACTGCAACTACTATCCATTTAAAGGCAGACAGTACTTTACAGTCTATTACCATACTGAGACATCCTTACACAGTGAAGCCCCACAATACAAAGGCAGACAGTACATTGCCCAAGAGGTACATACTTACACAGTGATGTCCCTGAAAAAAAGTCTCCATACCTGTAACAGCATAGTACCAGAGAGAAGATCTCCCATCCTTTCTCACAGCAGCCCACCTTCTTGCAAACTTTAGTGCCTGATAACAGCATAATTTCCAGGAAGAAGATTGCTCCCATCCCTACACAGCGTAGGCTTCCTAGAAACTCCTTGCCCCACCAGAACTAAAGGTGGATGCTCCTGTTCATATAGGCCAAGACTGTGCTTGAAAGGGCGAAGTGGTTGTTTGTATAACTGAGTTGCACTGGCAAAAAAAATTGATATAATCAAACAAGATGCACAATCACACATCCTGTCTGAATATAGCAAAAGAAGAGGGTGGCACAAATGGGGGCCACTGACGATGCACCGGTGCATCCCCCTGTGTGATCAGAGTAGCTGGAATGGGGATTTGCAGAGCATGTTGGGGATACACCGGGGTGCAAATTCTAGATATTCAGACTACAATATGTAAATGGGACCATTAGGCGTGCAAAGCACAAATGGGAAGGGGGAGTGACCCTTTATGTCAATGAAAATATCAAAGCTACAGAAATTCAGAATACACATACATAAGGAGCCAGAAGAACTGTGGGTCAGCCTGGAAACAGGAAATGGGACAGCCATATGAACTGGTGTTGTCTACAGGCCTCCAGTCCAGGGGGAGGATAGAGACACATTACTGTTAGAAGATACACAAAACATGACAGCCCAATGGGAGGTTCTGATAATGGGAGACTTCAACATGCCAGATACAGATTGGTCAGCAGGAACATCCTCTAGATCTAGACACATAGTGGATTCCCTGCTGAGGGAGGGCCTCAAACAACTGGTACAATAACCCACATGAGACAGGGCTATCCTAGATCTAGTACTGACTAACGGGGAAAGGATCACAGGTCACCAGGTAGAAGGACACCTGGGAGCCAGTGACCACCACATGGTATGGTTCAGTTTGGCCACTAGGACTACATCATACCATTCTAAGGCAAAAATATGGGACTTCAGAGGAGCTGACTTTGATAAGATGGCCAACAGAGGTAAGCTAGCCCTGGCAAGAAGAAATATAGGTGAGGGGACACAGGCAAAGTGGGTAAGTATTAAGGATGCAATATTTGCAGCAACATCCCATTGTGTTAGAGAGAAAAGCAAGAGCAAAAGAAGGAGAAAACCACTTTGGTTCTCAAAAACAGTAGCAGAAAAGGTCAGGAAATATAAGGGAACGTAGCGCGGGATGAAGATGGGGAGGCATATCAAACTTCACTAAGGGAAGGCTGTAAGGCAGGCAAAGGCCCAAACCGAGGAAACACTAGCATGAACAGTAAAAGAAGGGAACAAGACTTTCTATAAATGCATTAGTGAAAGGAGAAAGTCCAGAGGGGGTATTGCTAAGATCAAATGGGATAAGGGGGAATGTATGGAGGAGGACCAAGGAGTAGCATCTATCCTAAATAGATACTTCTACTCAGTATTTACTGAGAAGAAGGTAGCATACAGCCCACAGCTCAGCACCATGGACACGGGGGAGAGAGGTGTGCACTAGTCTCTTCACAAAAGAAAGGGTCCTACAAGAGCTCGATAAGCTCAGGATGGACAAGGCAATGGGACCTGTTGGCATACATCACAGGGTACTAAAGGAGCTATGGGTTGAACTAGCAGAGCCATTAGCAGAACTGTTTGGTTAGTCTCTGAGCACAGGAGAGGTCCCAGAAGACTGGAGAAGGGCTCATGTGATCCCACTCCACAACACTGGTAGCAGGGAGGAGGCAGGGAAGTACTGACCAGTCAGTCTTACCTCAGTAGAGGGCAAGATTATGGAGGCACTCCTTAGGGAAAGGATAGTGCAACACCTGGAATCCATAGGAGCCAAGGATCAAAGACAACATGTGCTTACAACAGTAAGGCCCTGTCAAGCTAATCTCACAGATTTCTTTGACTGGGTAACCAGAGTGGAGGACCAAGGGGCTGCAGTTGATGTTGCCTAACTTCACTTCAGCAAAGCTTTTGATATTGTTCCACATAGAAGCTTGATTAATAAGCTGGAGAGGGTCAAGGTGGGTCAGAAGTTGGTCAACTGGGTGGCAAACTGGTTGGTGGGCAGAAAACAGAGAGTGGTGGTAAACAGTATACAGTCAGAAGAGATGCAAGTCACAAGTGGGGTACCTCAGGGAACAGTCCTGGGGCCAGTCCTCTTCAATATCTTCATCAGGTGTAATGAGTGCTTGCGAGAAGCTGGGGGAATTGGTGTCAGCCTACAACAGGGTAGTCACTGAGGCCCTTGACTTAGTTGCACTGACCATATTTTGAGCCCCCCTTCACAAGGGCCCTCTTGGTTTGACAGGAGTTGAAGATAGGGTGTCGAAGGTTGAGTGGCACTGGTGAAGGTCTTGGCCTGATGGGGAATGTTTTATTTGGATGTCTCATTATAGGGACTATCAATCAGCAATCTCCTGTAAGAAGGCTGAGTTTCTGTCCAAGGAGACTGCCGCAGCAGTAAACAGACCAGCTCGGCTCCTTTGGACTGTTGATAGGCTGTGTAATCTGGCCTGTCTTTGGTCTCTGAAAGCTTTTTCACAACAAAAGCGTGACAAGTTTGCTCTTTTTTTTTTAGTTTGGTATTTCTTTCCTGTCCTTGCTGGCACTCCTAGTACCATTGGTTGTCCCCCATGAATCAGGCCCCCTCTCTTATACTCCCATGACTTACTCTTCATGACAGGGTTGTGCTGAGTGTCTCAACCCACACAATATCTGGAATGTGTAGTACAGTAGGGACTGCATTCCCACTGGCTCACGCTCTGAACCAATGGGCATGCAGCCCTACCGAGGTGTCAGTCCACGGGCGGCGGAGCAGCAGGCAGGTGGGGTGTTCCTGCCCGCCAGCTGACCGGGGGGAGTGGGGCGGTGGGGCTCAGTGAGCGGGTGGGGGTGCCACTTGACCACCAGGATATTGCAATATTTTGTTTTACAAATGCCCACGATCAGGCACATAGCGATCCACTGGACCACCAGGGATATAGGAACATTTTCTCTTTTTTGACAGATGCCCATGATCGGACACATAGCGGTCCACTGGACCACCAGGGATATATGAACATTTTCTCTTTTTTGACAGATGCCCGCGATCGAGGCACATAGTGGTCCACTGGACCACCAGGGATATAGGAACACATTCTCTTTTTTGACAGATGCCCGCGATCGGGCACATAGCGGTCCATTGGACCACCAGGGATATTGGACAGTTTATTATATATTTTTACAAATACCCATGATCGGGCATGGGGGGGCACCACCAGGTGCAGCCGGAGCTCTGGTGGCCACTCACAGGTGACAGCTGCCGTGTTGCATCCCGCAAAGCGGCAGCTCACCTGTGGGTGGCCATCAATTGTTCCTTTTTTTTCGGCGTAGCTTTGTGCTGGTGCAGGTAGGGGTTGCACATGCATGGCTCTGCACATCCCGGGCTGAATATCAGGCTGTGCAGGTTATGCATGGGCATGCCCCCCCACCTGTGCCTGCATACAGTACTGATGCACTCCGGCGCATCGGGATTTTTGCCGCGCACTTTTCCCTTTTGAATATTGTGCCGGGACACATCAGTGGGTTAACCCTTTTGAATATCTGGGCCATAGAGCACTGGCAAGTAAATCAATGTGCAATTAGAACATTCATGTTTGAAATTCTGCCATTGTTTTTTCCCGCTAACGTCAGCTCATCTCGGACTTGCATCCTATCAGGAAAACTTTGGTGTTGCTCCCTAACCAAACCATACACATGGAAACATTAAATAAAAAAATAATGACTGGTTAATATGCTGTAATCCTGGAGCTGCTTCCAGGGCTTGCCTGCTCCCATTCGTGATCCCACACCATGCCGCCTCCATTATCTCATACCAAATCATGCTTCTGTCCCATACATTTAACTAAAAAAACAACAACTCTGCATTCGTTCTTTTTTTTTTATTTATTTATTGCAAAAGTGGCACAACCTGTCATGGACAACCTGTTACTTCTGCTCACTCCATTCTGGTGCGTGGACTGTCATGGGATTGAAGGAGCTACTTCACTGTTTTCATAGTCAAAGAAAAAGTATCTACATACATATCCTTCATTTCTTTCAATTGCTCTTTTAAAAGGACACAGACGTCTCCTTCTGACCACACAGCTCAGCTGCATTGTTCTCTCCATTTGGGGGGGGCTGGCATGGATGCCACAGCAGTACAAATGCAAGAGGCAATGATGTCATCACCTAGTTGATGGAAGGACTATTTTGTATCAAATTAACAGAATGATTTCAGTTTTTTCAGTTCAGTAATATTTTTTAAGGTGAAAAAATATTTTAAAAAAAGAAACCCATTTTATAAGTGCAATAAAACACTCAGGATGAGTGTTGAACAGATATTACTGCACTTCCAGGGCTGAAGGCACTTGGCTGAGCTTGTGCCTTACTATGCCCTGGTGCGTGGTAATATCTGTTCAACACACACCTGTTGTGTCTTATTGCTTACATATCAGTACCATGTGGTGTAGGTCTGTTGCCACAAGAGGAATCCTTGAGATAGCAGCATACAACTCGCTCCAGCCTGCCATCTGGTGGCAGCAATTATATGCTACATTCCTTGTTTGTTTTGTTTTGTTGGTATAATAAGAGGGATGCAATGTGTATTTGCTGCCACAGGAGGGAATCCTTGAGACAGCAGCTTAAGCAACTAGCTCCAGCCTGCCAGCTGGTGGCAGCAATCATATGCTACATTCCTTTCTTTTTTTTTTTATTAATAAGAGGGATGTAATGTGTATTTGTTGCCACAGGAGGGAAGCCTTGAGATAGCAACTTAAAGGGACAGGAAGTCGTTGTGCCCTCATTTCACATCCAATGGAAACAGTCACGAATGCACATGCCTGTGATGTATGTGGTAGACCCAGAAACCATGGTGAGATGTACCAATATCACAGTGTGCTGTACCATTATATTGGCTGTCATGGTAGACACTGTGCTTCTGAAACTGTAACATCCTGTATTGCAGTGCTGGTGTGTCATCACGTGCAGTGTGTGATGTCACGTCATGGTTCTATACATTATCACCACTGAACGCGTGAGACATCTGTCAGACCGCAATGCACTAACTGGTGTGTAACTGCATAGGTGACATAAGTAGTTGAGACATAGGTCCCAGTTGTACATGTGTATGTGAAGTAGTAAGTAAAGTGTTTAGTTTCCCCATCCCCATCCAAGGTCACTAACAGAGTCCATGTCACTGGATGTCCCTGAATGTCCCTCACAAATGCGCATAGAAGCACCCAGAGTGGCACCTGTCCCGTTGTTGTCAGTCATTGTGATGGCTAGGGATATGTCTGACATGACAGCTGACACCACACTGTCTAGTTAGTACACATGTGTGATGCTCTGATGTGAAGTCCAACATGAGACATCGCTAATTAGTATAGACATGACATGATATCCCTAGGTCATTTATCATTGCATGACAACTGACCAAGCATTGTTTCCGCATTGTATGATATGAACTAGTACAGTCCAGTCACATCCTGTATGTCAGTCTGTACTGTTGAGGTATTATGTTGTATCAGACCTGTGTAAATGATATACACTGACACAAAACAAGTCCTATAAACAAAGTGACACTGTGGTTGGGTTTAAACCACCACCCTCCTGCATGGGAAACCAGTGACTACACCATTGAGCCATTGCATTTATTGATAGAGAGTAGTGCCATTCTATTCATGTTGCAAACATATCAGTATGCATTTGGAGGTCGCTGAAATGTGTACAGGGCTGTGTAAATGATGTTTTGATAATGATGCTGTTCTACGATACTCACTATGTTGGTTACATCCCCCATGTGGGACTGATCCTTCTGTTTACATGAGTCAGTCATGCTACAGTATGTGCATCCATCAAAGTGGGGTCTGTACTGCCCACCACGATTGTGCAAGCTACACTGTTGGAGTATTCAATCCCAAGCTGCTCCCATCTAAGACCAGGGACTACACAAATCACTGCATCAATATCACAGACATAGCAATAATGATCGTCTCTCAGTATTGTAAGACAAGACCAGTAACAACATTATTCACAAGCAGCTGTAATGGCTCAGTGGGTGGCTTGCTCTCCTGTAGCGTAGAAGATACCAGGTTCAAATCCAGTTACTGTTTTGGAGTAACAACATGAATGCTGTTTTGCAACGGAATGCCTACCGTATCTAACATGTCTACTACCAATCTCGTACACTTCTGCATAACCACATCAGCATCTACCATCAACACTGTGCACGTACTAGACTCCAGAGGATTATTTGTTTTCATTGTGGACATATGTAATGGTACAATAGCGGCATTACTCATTCTTTGGCAAATGACAGCTGCAGTACTCCTACATAACTATGTGCTATATCGTGGCAGCCTCATTTACAAAATGTACAGAGCACATAGTTGAATAGCTGCATTTACTTTGCTCACTGAAACATACACATCTATGCACGGACTCTTCAAACAGTGATCTGTTGGCTATACATCATTGTATACACCCAAACACCCAGCCTTAGGTTACTACCTGTCCTGATTTTCACAGGACAGTCCTGATATGGTCAGCTGTGTCCTACCAAAAAAAAACCATGAAAAATACTAAATGTCCTGATTTTATATTAGACAAAATATTTTCTAACTTTCCACTAAATGTTGCAGAAAACTACAATACCTTAACAAAAACACCTTAAAATGATAAGAAACAATAGAAGCAACCAAGAAACTAGTTCACCTAGCCTTAATTCTGATTATATACAGAAAACAAGTCTGTTGCATCGGTCGAGGTTACGTACTGTCCTACAAAAAATTATGTTTCAGTAAGAAATATCCCACTTTGGGCTTCTTTTTTTTTTTGTCTGCTCCAGCACCAGTTCTCAGCCCAGTCATGGCTCCCACCATCCCCACTCCCATATTAGTTGTCCTCCCTGCCCCTGGCTTGCCCCCCAGGGGAGGGCCCTGCCACTGACCAAGGTGTCATGGACACAGGTCTGGAACAGGAGTCAGCCTGAGAGCTATGAGGGACAGTGAGGCTTCAAGTAGGTGCTGTGGCAGGAGTTTTGCTTAGCTCCCTCTGGAGCCGAATGCATGCAATGACATTGGCCAAGGTGGCCCATACATGCTCCCATGTGCACTCCCCCCTCGAGACATCTGCACCCAACTCCCCCATGTACATACCCATAAACCTTGCTCACCAGCCTCTGCTAGGAGGCATGCAGGTGCTGGTGCCGTGATCACCCCGCTTCCCAGGGAAGAAGAGTAGTCCTCTGGATGCTCCATCCTTCCCTGCCACTGCTGACCCCCAGCAGCCCACGTCCATTCCCAAAAAAGGGTCACCAGCATGGCGTAAGGTGGCATCCAGTGACCAACCCTCAAGCTGCCACCAGGACGGGCCACTTTGGGCTTCTAAAAGGTGGTAGTCTCACACACCTCCACTTGATTGTGGATGGCAGTAAGGGAACTGCTCAGTTTTGTCAATAGGTTGTCATGGGATGAACCATGACATTGCATCACATACACTCCACTTCCTGCTTCCTGTGCAGATCAACATCACGTGGTACATGGATAGTAGATATGCAGTGGCACACTATCATTGGTGGCAATGTTTCCAGACCATTTCAGGTCAGGTTGTCTACTAAATGGTAACCCCCTTACATATTGCAATAGCTTCAGAATGCTACAGTAGCATTTTCCTGTCTCCTTTAAGAAAATAGCTCCAGCCTGCCATCTGGTGGCAGCAATCATATGCTACATTCCTTGTTTGTTTTTTTTAATAATTAGAGGGATGTAATGTGCATTTGTTGCCACAGGAGGGAACCCTTAAGATAGCAACTGAAGCAAATAGCTCCAGCCTGCCATCTGGTGGCAGCAATCATATGCTACAGTACCCTTGCCTCCAGAGTCTGCAGTTCTGCCAGGAAACAAAAAAAATCAAGCTAAATTACTTAAATTTCAAGACTCTCAATCCCTCTGATCCCATAATCTGCTACAATAAACTTTTCTTTTAATCTCACTGCAGGTTTCAAATGCTGTACCCTTGCCACTAGAGTCAGCAACTCAATCAGTAAACCAACAAATCCAGCTAAATTACTCACCATTTTCAAAACTCTCAAAGCCTCTGGCTCCATAGTCCGCTACAATAAATTTTCTTCAGTCCCCCAAACACTGAACCTTTGCTACTAGTGTCAGCAACTGTACCCCTCTAGGATCTGAGCCTTGTACCTCCTACACCAAAGTCAATCACCCTGCTATTGCACTACTGAGACCACCATGACAAGGGGTATCAGTCTCCTCTCCTTATACCAGAACTGGTATAGCAGCTCCCACTGCCCACTGCACAGCCACCTATTCCTCAGAAGACTATCCTATCTTCTACCAATTACACTTATCATACTCCTTACTGGATTAGATTGTCATACCCCCTACATACCCACCTCACCCCTTACCTTCTCTACCTATTACCACTGTCCACCCACCATGTCAATGCCTGACAAACATCCACCCCCCGCTTAACCTGCCACCAAAACACACACCTCAACCCCCCTACCGACACATCTGTCTTACCTTTTCTGCCCTCCTCAACTTACCCATACTCTGTGCTACTCTCTCTAAACATGTGCCTCAGCCGTGCCCAACCACCAAATGGCAATCCTTGCTCTCTCCAGGGTCCTAGCCCTACTACTTTTCATATCCAGAAATATTAACCCCAACTCAGGCCCTGCCATCAATAGTCAACAGAAACTACACCAAGGCCATGAATATCTGAAGCCTTCCCAAAAAAACAGCATCTCTTCAAAGCTGGATAGCGCAACACCAGCTGGATGTCCTTGCACTCACTGAAACATGGCTTTCAAAAAAAAAAACAGATTCATTCGTCAGCTTCCCAGGCTTCACTCTACACAGAGCTGACAGAGTTGGAAAACTGGGTGGTGGATGTGCCATCTATGTTCAAGACTCCCTACTGAACCAAGCTCTCCCAATCCCCTCACTAGACCATGGCATCCAAGCCTTGTCCATAAAACTTACCTTGGACCCTGCTAGGGCTCCCCTAACCATCACAATGGTGTATGTTCCCCCATGCAACCAATCTATGGCCATACAATCCCTCACAAACTATATTTCCAGCTTCCCTCCAAAAATGGAGTATATCCTGGTTGGTGATCTAAATGCAAACTGGCTCCCAATTCAGCAGCTGCCATGAAGCACGCCTTTGTGGCACTGGATTATACCCAGCTGGTCCACCAACCCACCAGGGTAAACACTGTAAATGGCTCCCAGACCCTACTAGACATACTGCTAGCTAACTGGCCACATAGAATCTCTGACCTAGTGGTCCTTCCAGATTCTCTGAGTGACCACTCCCCTATCCTCTTCTCCAGGTCATGTCACCTGCCCAAACCCCAACCTAGTGTCTCCACCTGCAGGTGCTTATGACCAGGTGGCCTTCGAAAAATCAAACACTATCTGGCCCAGTGGGACTGGGCCCCTATAACCCAGGCCCCTAACATTGTCTTGGCCCTTGATTACTTCACATGCTCATTCAACGAAACGTGACATTTTTGCCCCCCTAACTAAAATTCAAACTGTAAAATATAATGTCCCATGGATCACGCCCTCATTACGGCAGGAACTAAAACAAAGGGATAACCTCTGGCACAGAGCCATTGAATCTGGCTCCCAAGCAGGCAGACTAGCCTACAAAGCAGAACACAATAGGTGCACCTGGGCCATAGGCAAGACCAGCAATATTATAGAAGACACCCTGAGCTTCTCCATGGAGTGCACAAAATTTTTGGGACAACATTAAAGAACTTAATGACAAATTCCACCTCCCCCCATCCTCCCAGCTCTTCATCAACAGTGCCACCTTAACTGATCCACAGGCTATCGCTAACTGCCTTAACTCAACCTTTTCCAATCTTAGTACAGTCCTCCCTAGTGACTTTTTCAACCCTATCCCAGTTACCCCTGAACCAAAACCCCCCTTTCTACCTTAGGGTCATTACAAAGCAGGAAGCCAAATCCTACCTCTCCAAAGCTCTCAGTGGCTCCAACTATTGCAAAGAATCTTTTGACATGAAAATCCTCTACTGGGTTCTTGACACTGTTCTTTCCCCTGACCGACCTCCTTAACTCCCTATGCTTGGGGCAGTTCCCAACAGCCTGGAAAGCTGCTACAATTACCCCAGTACTAAAAAGTGGAGACAATACCAACCCCAACAACTATCAGCTCATCTCCATCCTACCTTCTCTCTCATAAACCCTTGAAAAAAATATTTCCAACCAACTCACTGAGTATCTATGAGCCCAGTTTATTTTGTACTGAACAACATGGCTTCAGATAAAGTCATAGCACAACCACCACCCTCATCAAATTCTCCAGTTTCATTCACTCTGCCCTTGACTGTAAACATCTTGCCAGAACCATCTTTGTGGACCTCTCTAAGGCCTTTGATACCATCTCCCACACCCTCCTCCTGGACACACTTCACCACACTAGTCTAGCACGTGGACCACTCTCTTGGTTCAATAGCTACCTTACTTTTAGATCCCAATGTGTTAAGATAACTGGCACCCTATCTTCACCTCTGCCTGTCCACTCAGGGGCCCCTAGGGATCTATGGGCCCCCTACTCTTTAGTCATCTACTAAATGCACTACCTAAATCCTGCTCCGTAACTTATAGCTATATGCTGATGATGCAGTTCTCAACACCGCACACCCTTGCCCTGACAATCTACAGTCCTCCTTCCAAGACTCATTCAATTAGATTGAAAGTTGGTTCACCAGTTGCAGACTTGTGGTCAACTTCAAGAAAACAAAAAACATGCTATTTGCCCACCGGCAGAGCAAGGCCAGGACACTGAACTAAAAATCCTCTCCCACGCTCACCTCCCCCTGGAACAAGTACTCACTTATGAATACCTTGGCCTTATCTTGACACCTCCATCCTTTCCATGCCCACATTAACATCTCAACCCTCAGCCATTAATAACACATTGGCCTCCTATACTGGCACAAAGACTGCCTGATGCCAGAGGCTCTCAATCTGGCTGTCACCTCTTCAGTCCCCTCTCCCGTTGACTATGGGCTCCCCATCTACTCTGCTGCAGGCAACAACACCCTAAACAAAATTCACATAGCCATTAATAAAGTGTACGGACTCCTCCGAGGTGCAGATAAACACTCCCAATCTTGTACCTTCTATGCTCTTACGAACATTCTCACCCTGGAGGAAAGACTACAATATCAATCCTGTCTCCTCACTAAAGAAATCCACCTAGGGTTAACCCCACTGGGGGTCTCGGCCTCACTACTCTTGTGTTCCCGCATTGCAACCACTCGTTCTGACAACAAACAACTGTGTACCATGCCCAGGGTCAGAACCTCCCTAGCTCAGAGATTATTCCTCTATAGTGCTCCTGCCTGGTACAATGAGCTTCCCTCCATAACCTCCATTCCCAAGCTAGGACACTTCAACATCATCTTAAAAAAACACATTCTGTCCTTGCGCCAATGCCAGTGCAACTGCTAATCCTCCTAACTGACCTGCACAGAGCTGCACTAGGCTGCTCCCCATTGACATTGCAACCAACTGTATGGGACTAACTGTATAGGATATTATTGCTGCTGATTTCTGTCTCTGCTATATCACAATGCCCTAGAGGCTGCACCCACACTGTATTGGAATAACTGTATAGGATATCATCGCTGCTGATCTCTGTCTCTGCTATATGACAATGCCCTAGAGGCTGCACCCACACTGTATAGGACTAACTGCATAGGATATCATTGCTGCTGAGTTCTGTCTCTGCTATATGACAGTGCCCTAGATGCTGCACCCACACTGTACAGGACTAACTGCATAGTATATCATTGCTGCTGAGTTCTGTCTCTGCTATATGACAATGCCCTAGAGGCTGCACCCACACTGTACAGAACTAACTGCATAGGATATCATTGCTGCTGATCTCTGTCTCTGCTATATGACAATGCCCTAGAGGCTGCACCCATGCTGTATAGAACTAACTGTATAGGATATCAGTGCTGCTGATCTCTGTCTCTGCTATATGACAATGCCTCAGAGGCTGCACCTACGCTGTATAGGACTAACTGTATAGGCTATCATTGCTGCTGAGTTCTGTCTCTGCTATATGACAATGTCCTAGAGGCTGCACCCACACTGTACAGGACTAACTGCATAGGATATCATTGTTGCTGATTTCTGTCTTTGCTATATGACAATGCCCTAGAGGCTGCACCCACACTGTACAGAACTAACTGCATAGGATATCATTGCTGCTGATCTCTGTCTCTGCTATATGACAATGCCCTAGAGGCTGCACCCATGCTGTATAGAACTAACTGTATAGGATATCAGTGCTGTTGATCTCTGTCTCTGCTATATGACAATGCCCTAGAGGCTGCACCCACGCTGTATAGGACTAACTGTATAGGCTATCATTGCTGCTGAGTTCTGTCTCTGCTATATGACAATGTCCTAGAGGCTGCACCCACACTGTACAGGACTAACTGCATAGGATATCATTGTTGCTGATTTCTGTCTTTGCTATATGACAATGCCCTAGAGGCTGCACCCACACTGTATGGGACTAACTGTATAGGATATCATTGCTGCTGAGTTCTGTCTCTGCTATATGACAATGCCCTAGAGGCTGCACCCACACTGTATAGGACTAACTGTATAGGATATTATTGCTGCTGATTTCTGTCTCTGCTATATGACAATGCCCTAGAGACTGCACCCACACTGTAACTACGTCACCTGTACTAATACCAATACCCTAGCTACTACATGTATAGGTCAACAGTCACCCAGCTATATGTACATACTTTGCTTAAACTGTGTTGTCTCACTAATGTATTGATCACTGTTCCTACTATAAGACAATGCCCCAGAGGCTGCACCTGCTCTGTTCTTCCTCTGTACTAATATCAATACCCTAGCTACGACATATATAGATCTTCGGCCACCTTGGTTATTACATGTCAATACTTGAAATGTGATGTCCCACTAATGTACTATCTCTGACTGTATGACTATGCTGATATGGAGCCTTTGTAAATGAGTCTATGACTCAAAGGGTTGTAATTCCTATGACTGACTAAATAAATAAAAAAATAAACAAAACATTCCTTGTTTTTTTTTTTTTGTATAATAAGAGGGATGTAATGTGCATTTGTTGCCACAGGAGGGAAGCCTTGAGATAGCAACTTAAGCAACTAGCTCCAGCCTGCCATCTGGTGGCAGCAATCACATGCTACATCCCTTTTCTTTTTTTGCCTGATTTTTTTGTTTCAAATATTTTATTAAAATGCAGCTTTTATGCAGAACAGTACACATAAACAATGATATAAAGTTGTATACTACATAATACAAATTATATTGATTATATAACTTAACCTGAGAAAGCATTTTATTCTAAGGTAAATGAGAGGAGTAGCAAAGTAATACATTTGAGGGATGAAAAATAAATAATTCCACTTACAGAGAAATTAATAAATCCTAAGAACCATAATCTAGTTCATTTTAGAATAATTACATGAGTATAAAACTGATATCTGCACTTAGTGTTTGCACCAGGGATGGAGACACCGTGCAAGGGTAGACAAGGTCTCCCCATTGTGGGAATCCGCAGCAGTCCTGACAGAGCTCCGTTGAGCTTGCTCACCCCTCTGTCACTTGCTCTATTTCTTCTGATGCTGCAGGCTGCCCTTTTGTACTGGGCTCCTGCCTGCATTGGCATCTTTTCCTTCCCACAATTAGTGGTTTTGCATGCCATTGTTGAATATGATGCGCAGTGCATGGTGCAGTAATACAATAGCGATGCCCTATCCATGGATCCCAATGCGCTAAGTGTGAGACCTGAATGTGATGCCATCATGTGGTGTGCTGAACATTGCTGCTATATCTGATAGGTTTGAGTGCAAATCTGGGGGGGCATAGGGCCCATGGTCTCTAGTCCCCTCAGGAGTCCCAATGCCACATTAACCTGGTGGACCTTTGAGCAGGTCCAGCTAGCCCTCACCACCTTCGCTCCATTTGTCCGGGGTCAAGTGGCCAGGGTCCAGATGGACAACACCACAACCATGTACTATCTCAGCCAACAGGGCAGAATGCACTCCTTACCTCTGTGCAAGGAATCTCTTCACATATGGTCTCTCATGCTCAGCCTAGAGGTGGATCTCTTAGCCATCCATGTGGCAGGAGCTCTCAAACAGTTCTAGTCAATGCCATCAGTCGATAGGTGATGCATCTCATGAGTGGTCTCTCCTGCTGGAGGTAGTAAGATCTGTTCTCCCACTGGAATACTCCTCAGATGGACCTGTTTGCCCAGGAGGGAGAATGACAAGCTGAGGTTCTTCCAAGCCCAGCCCCCTCTGCAGGGCTCACTACAGGGGGATGCCTTCTCAAGGCCATGGACCCCAGTCCTCTTTTATGCCTTCCTTCCACTTCCCTTGATCCACAAGGTGCTTCTCAAGGCAAAGAGGGACAAGGTGCAGGTGATCCTGGTAGCCCCAGACTGGCCTCGCCAGTTCTGGTATCCAGATCTCCTCAGCCTCAGCTCCAGGCTCCTGAGGCAGCTTCCAGCCCACCTGGACCTGCTGTCTGTCAACAAGGGGAAGGTACTCCACCCAAACCTTCAATCCCTCTACCTGATGGCCTGGTTCCTGAGTGGCTTGAGTTCCAGGCCTTTGGTCTTTCCGACAAGGTCCTCAGCATCAATGAGGTGTCCCATAAGGAGTCGACCAGAAAATGTTATGCCTTTAAATGGAAGAAATTCTCCATTTGGTGTCAGGGCAAGGGGTTGGGCCCCTTGTCCTGCCCACTGGCCACCATTTGGGTTACCTCTGGTCCCTGTCTCAGCAAGGGATGATCCTTAAGATGCTCCTAGCAGCCATCTCTGCTTACCGGGTGCGGGCCTGCAAGCAGTCGGTGGTGCAGAAGGTGGTATGGCATTTTTTTAAAGGCCTTGATCACATATCCCTTCCGGTGCATGAACTTCCACTCATGGGATTTACTGCTGGTATAAATGAGCTTATGGGGCAAGCCATTCGAACTGATGCACAGGTGTGACACCTCCCACCTGTCATGGAAGACTGCCTTCTTGGTAGCTGTCATGGCAGCCAGAAGGATTGGGGAGCTCCAGGCACTTTCCATTGAATTTCCTTACCCGGTCTTCCACAGGGACAAGGTTGTCCTACACCCCCACCTGAAACTTCTTCCGAAGGTGGTGTCAGAGTTTCACCTGAATCAGGGGCTGACTCTGCTGGTGTTCTACTCTAATGACACCTCGGAGGCTGAGTACAGGCTCCATACTTTGGACCTGAGAGGAGTGCTTGCCTACTACAAAGAGCGTACGGCGGAAGTTCAGGGAGAGGTTTGCCAGCGGTTCATCACTTACACTGAAGCCACACTTGGCAGATCTGTGGTCAAGCAGACGATTGGCAGGTGGATCACTTCCTGCATTGACCTACGCTATAGGTTGGTGGGCAAAGAGCTTCCCAGAGGGATAAGAGTTCATTCTACCCATCACACCGCTGTGTCAGTGGCTGCTTCTAGGGATGTCCCTATCTAGGAAATCTGCAGGGCTGCTACTTGGAAGTCAGCACACACCTTCATTTCCCATGACTACATCGACCTTGAGTCATGCCGAGATGCTGGTTTTGGGGCCTCACTTCTCCAGTCCCTTTTTCCTAAGTAGAGGTATGTGCCTTGACTCCCTTTTCCTCCTCTCAGAGAACTTCTAGGTGTCTGCCAATAAGTGTGGATTAAACAACATATCCATGTCAGTAGAAATACAGATTACTAACTTGTAACAGGAGTTCTAGGAGTGGTATATATTCATCCACACAAACCCACTTGACCTCCCTGGTTTGGCGCATAACCTGACTTCCAGCAGGCTAGCTCTGGTGTGATGGGGTGGAGCCAAGGGTTTTACCACATGGGTGGGTGGGAGGAGCCAGCTTGAAGATCTTCCAGGCCATCTTAAAGAGACAAGGTACCTGCCAAGAAGTGTGGATGAACAACATATATCACTCCTAAAACTCCTGTTACAGGTGAGTAACCTATATTTTTAAGAGTGGTATATGGTTCAGATCCACACCACCCAGCTGACCTCCCTTGGCAAGTGGCACAAGGATCCTTGCCTCATGACATCATGGGGTGGAGTTGAGGAATATACTACTTAGGTAGTGGGAGGAGTTTCTCTTAAAGAGAGCGCAGCAATCCAGCTCTTAAAGGGAGACTCCCAATGTGTGGATGTGAACCATATACCACTCCTGAAACTACAATTACAGGTGAGTAACCTGTTATTTTGCTCCCTGGACTGCCAGCAAGTATTCTTCTAGTTTCAAGCAGAAGGGATCCTGTACCAGTTTTAGATAATGACATTCAGCCTCGCTTCAGCTCTAAATGTCTTTAACAAATGCATGACAGTAGTGGCAGCCCATCTGCATCACTTAGGGGGCAGGGAGTACTCTTATCTGAAATTGGCTGTTAGCTGGTCCATCCAAAGAGGCCATGAGTGAGATCCTCAGCCTGTCTCCTCCAGACCTACCCAGTCCTGGGCCTTTTGGACAACCCAGACAAGTTTGAACTGGTACTGAAGCAGGTCATCAAGTTCATCAGGGAAGAACTATTCTCCCTGTGGACCAAGGGCTGCCTCTTGGTGGACTGGGCACAGGATCTTACATTCTTTGCCCGGTCATTTCAAGATAAGCTATCGTGCCCTGCCAAGTATTTCCTTCAGCTGCTACAGTACATGACATCCTACATCAATATCATCCATTTGGACTGCTGGTAGATGTGTCACCTCCACTGAGATCTGGGCCATCAATGGTTGCAATGCCTAGGGAACTTGAGCCAGCTGGTCATAGTAACCTAGCCAATGTGGGATGCTATCCAGTGGTTTCTGGTCCCAATACACCGTGAGTAAGGAATCCTGTTTATCAGCCCAGAGCTGACCGTCACACTGACAATGGATGCATCTCTAGTGGGTTGGGGAGAGCACCCAGGGTACCACACTTCCCATTGTCTTGGGTGATCAGGGAGTTCCATCCTCACATCAACTTGCTGGACCTCTCTGCAGTGCACTTGTCTTTGATGGAATTTGTCTGCTAATCAGAGCACAGGTCGTTCAAGTTCAGACTGGACAATACCACGACCATGTGTTACCTGAACAGACAGGGTGGCACTCACTCCCATCCCTTGTATCAGGAGGCACTCCACATCAGGATCCTTATACGCAGCCTGAATGTTGATCTCCTGGTGATTCATGTTGGGGGGAGAATGGTTATCTAATGAACACTCTTATCCAGGTGGGAGAGATGTCACAAGAGTTATTTCTGAATCAGGAGGTGGTGAACCACCTGTTCTCCCTGTGGGACTCAGTCAGTGGACCTATTTGCTGCCTTGGAGAATGCCAAACTGAGGCTGCTTTGTGCCCACCGCTGCATTCTGGGACACTGATGGGGGATGCCTTCATAAATCCCTGGACCTGGGAAAGGGATTATTTCAAATCACTTAGCTAAAATGGAGGCGTATATAATCTAAATTCAGTGCTGACATGGTTCTGTATTATTCCGATTTGGTAAGGCCTTTTTTAGGTTTCAAAGTAGCCAATATGATGGCAAATTGCAAAGAAGGGGGAAGATCTACCTCCTGCATTGAAATTGGATCCTTCAACTTCATGACTGTCACTTCTGTCTTATACTGATGCAGTCGGAATAACAATAGTTTTGTGGTCATGTGCCCACCATTGTAGTATATCTGTTTCAAGTACTGAAGTGCCAATTCCGTTTTTGTATTTAAAATGTTTTGAGTTTTATTTTGAGTAAGTTTCACTAGTGGGAGTAAGGAGGAGTCCCCTTGTTCAGTCAATTGTGTCTTTCTTTACTGGTGGGCCTTTCTCGTTCTGGAGGC
Source organism: Neoceratodus forsteri (assembly GCA_016271365.2). Lineage (NCBI taxonomy): Eukaryota > Metazoa > Chordata > Ceratodontiformes > Ceratodontidae > Neoceratodus > Neoceratodus forsteri. Next base: position 138,122,466 of record JADMNL010000024.1, read on the forward strand.
ATATGCAACAATCACCCCCCATCGTAATACTGCTTTTAGAGTATCCCAGGTGATTGGTGGAGATCTGTCTGTGGACTGAGTTTACTGTATAATTCAGATTCTTTCCCTGAGCAATTCTCAAAATGTTGAATCCTTTAGAAGGCCCGTGTTAAAGGGTCACTGTCAACCCCTTTAGGCCTCAGAGTGTATCTTGTTTAAAAGGCATGTTATGACTGTTCTCATTCTGTAGAGGCTTCTGATGTAGCTGGTAGTTTAATTCTGATTCCTTTTTTCTTTACAAAAGTGAAAAACAGACTGCCCACCATACTGGTGTTACCATACAAAGCCATGTTTGTTTACATTTCCTTGATGAACTCCCACTGCATCTTTCATTGGACTTGAAAACGCCCTCAACACAGTCTAGCAAATCATATTGTATTATGAGGAAGGGAGACTATTGCATCATGAGTGGCTGTACTGTTTGGGGATGCTCCTAATGTTCAGCAAGTATGCAATAAGAGTAGAACAAGGATTTGAAACAGAACAGGGCTGGGTATAATTACACCGCTAGCATGCATTTCAGTTCCACTAAGAAAGGAATGAGATTAAACAACCAGCAACTCCCGTGAATGTTAGAGATGGTAAGCAGTAAAATCTGGAGTTTTAACTCAAAATAGTATGATGCAGAAAAGGTTGAGAATGTCCCTTTAAATCTCCAGTTTCTTTGTTTAGATTGTTGAAGTAGTTCCAAAGCCAGTACCGGTGGGGCATGATCTGATTATAGCATTTGCCCAGTATAGCACTGTTGTACTTCAAGCATACTGTATGTTCTGTGGTTGTAAAGAAATAAACATGTCTAGAATACATAGCGTTGGCATGTGGGTAAAATGTATATTGTTTCAAATGAGAGTGCTGTGCCAGTCACCCATCTGTCATCAGACGCACCTTTAACAATTTTAAAGATAGCTATGGGGTTGAGGTTTAGCATGTAAAGATCTGACTTACAGTGCAGAGTCAGAGATTATACTCCCAGGTGGTGGGAGACACCAAGCTTGAAGGCTTCCGATGGTTCAGATTTTCTTTTGGGAAGACTGTCATTGGAATGTGGATGTGAATTTACCCAATAGAACTATAGTTACAGGTGACCCCTTATACCTGTTTCATATGTATTCACTTTTTGATACTATAAATACATAGGTAATTCACTGCTTGAGGGAGGACTATAGGGGAGGGGGTGAAGTGATTTGTTTTAAATTGAGTTTGCACCTTGCAGCCATCCTAGTGGGAACCATCAGCTCCTTTGAAGGTGTAGCAGTTCAAGGGTTTGCAGATTCAGGTTGCAGGATCCTTCTCATTTACCATCCTCCTGAAAATGAGAGGGAATTCCTGCATGAAGTTGTGGACTGCGTTGCTGAGCTGGTGTTGGAGTCACCCAGATGGATTATTCTGGGCAATTTGAATGCTTGGGTTGATGCTGAAGTCTCACAATTTGGACAAAACTTCCTCCAGCTGATGAATGCTCTAACGTGACAGTCTTTGGCACATTGAGCTGGATACTGGTAAACCTACTGATAGGCAGCGCTACCAAGAAGCACGCAATAAATGTACCTGGCGCATTCGGCAGGCAAAGGCTGAGTACTACAAAACCTTGCTCACTGTCACATAGGGGTCTGGTCACACATTCTGGGACTCCTCACAAGGAGCTGGAGTAGAGCTCCACTGCAACTCCTCTCAAATCAGGGCTGACTAGGTCTGTCACCACAGACCCTTCCTGGTTGCAGATACACTTAATGACTCCTCCTCTGACCTTACTGGAGTTCTCCCCCCCAACTTCTTCTCTCCCACCCCAATACTGCTTTGCTTCCTCTCCACCCCCATTCCGCTTTAAAGAAATTTCTCAGCATGAGGCTGCCCTTCTGTTACTGAAGGCCCTCAGCAAATCTCGATTCAGCAGTGATACACGGACCCTAAACTGTTTAGGCTCACCTTCATGTTACCTCCTCTCACCATGCTTGGACCACTCCTATCACTGGTCCTTGCCTCTAAATGAAATTTGCCTCATCACACCTATCCTGTGTGATCACACCGTTTTGAACCTGTTCCATCTCAATCCTGCCTCATTTCTAAACCTTGAGAAAATTGGCCATCCAGCTAACAGGCTACCTTTCAAATATAGCCCTGTGTCTCAACAGCAACGCTTATCATAAATCACAGTACCATCACTGCTCTTGAATTTACAACGCCCCACACATATCTTCGGCTACTGACCACTGTTGGTGTTGTCTTAGACCTTCTACGTATTTGATACTGTCCACACCACTACTTCTGGATCCCTTGTAGATAGGCCTGTCCTTGAGACTACTGGCTGGTTTGCCAGACCTGTCTGAGAGAACAAAGACAGTCAGGAGGTTTCTGGTTCCCTGTCCTGCCTTCCTCCAAGTCGGGCTGGGTCCTAGGGTTTCTTTGGCCCACTACTGTTTCCTGTTCCTCAATCCCTGTCAAGGTTTGCTCCATGAAACTATTATTGGTGCAGATGATGCTGTCCTCATAGCTCCACACGACCCTGTGGCCCTCCGTCAGCCTCCAGAAATCTTTCACTGCGGCTGAATCCTGGATTGTTCAACATAGACTATTAAATTACAAAACAAAATTATGATGTTTTGCACTTCCAAAACAAGAGCATAGACAACTCTGCTCATACTGAACTCATAAATACCCCTTACAGGTTACCTTGTTCAGATACCTTGGTATCATTTTGAACTAGCTCACCTACCATGACAATATTGAATGCTGAGCCTGCTGTCAATGTGTATAGGCTCTTCTGGTATAAGCACTGCTCCCACCAGAAGCATCTACTGCTGTTTCCACTTCTGTATTTTCACTAATAGACTACAGAATCATCATCTATGGGGCAGCCAACAACACATACCTGAAAATTAGAGTGGTCCTTCATATGTGAAGGGAAGTTCGTAGTCTGCACCCAGGTTGCCGTGCCTGGCTGAAAACAACAAGTAGATATGAGCAAAAAGTTTGCTGGCATGACTACTCACCATTGAAATAACTCGATCTGACCAATTTTGTTCAGTCTCTCAGGTGTGTCCATTCAGCTCACAAAACAAGCAGAATCGGGGATTCTATGAGTGTTCACAAGGGGTGTAAGCATAAGGAAGTTAGCCTTTGTAGAGAGGGGGGTCAGATGCAGGCCGTACAGAAAGTTGAAACTGAATGTGCCATTTGTACTTTAAATAGATTACACTGCATTTACACCTGAATCAGGATTCTGCTTCTGTTTTGTGGGCTGAATGGTAATACACCATTATGACTGAACCAAATTGAGTCAGACCAAATTATTTACAACTGTGAGTAGCCAGTGCTGGCAAACTGTTTGTTCATGGTCTTAATAAGGCCTGTAGACTTGCTACAGGCTGCACCAGACTCACACATATCTGCACCTGACGCCAACAACGTTAAACTTTGATGGGAGGCTCACCTCAGTCCTGCTCTTTGCTAAAAATAACACAGAGCTACCTCCTGCCTCTTCCACCTACCCAGGCAATCGTCCATCGCGTCACTGACAATCGGCAAACCCACTTCAGGGTACTACTGTAAGACTACTTTCCAAAGAACCTTTAGATACCTGGCCCAACTGGCTCAACTTACCTTAAACCCTCATTCAGAGCTCAAACTGGTCGTTAAGTCTCAACTAAGAGTCTCATCACTCAGAGTCAGTCTGTGACTGCCCTTGAATCTGAACTCCCCTCCCATCATGTTATGGACATAACTCAGTCCAGCCTGTCAAATGACCATTGTGCATGGCTTGCAAAACTGTTCTGCAGCATGTTTTGTTACCTTCACCATTTGTACTGTGTACCTATGTTTGGCAGCACCTAACTGTTCTTCCGCTTTTACTTTGTTACTAACCATTTTGTATCCATTTGTAACCATTTTGTCCATTTCTGTAATTATTGTTGTTGTTCTGTCTCTGATGTTTCTGTGTTCAGTGACGGGACCCTTGTGGTGAGTCATTAACTAAAGGTATTTTCCATTATACATCAAACAAACAACAATTGGTTGGGCTTGAACAGGTAGTTGCTTCTGTACCCTTACACGGTCATTATTTGACCTGGATTTTGATTGGAGTGGAGTCCCTGACATTATGAGCGTCATTTGTCGGACCATCATACCATGAGGTTTCATTTAAAGCCTCCCTAAAGACCTTCCCCATGGAGATGGTCTAGTACCGCCTTAAAGGGTTTGACCCGAAGGTCTTTTGGTGGTGCTGGACTTTCAGTAAAGAGTGTTTGCAGGAGCTGGGGAATGTGTCGCTGACAACAGGTGGTCACTGAGGCCTTGATTCATTGCACTGATATAAAGGACCTCACTTCACACCAGGGCTCCCTTTGGTTGGCTGGAGTCTCAGAGTTGAAGATGAGGGGCCAAGGTTGGAGTGTACAGGATTTCTGGCTTGATGGCAACATGTTTATTTTGATGTCTCATAGAGATGCTCATATCCCTAAGAAGGCAGTTCCTGTCCAGGAGATTGCTGCACAACAGATTCAGTCACCTCTTTTGACTGTTGACAGGTTAACAATTAATTATCAACAATGGAATTGTCAGTAACCCTTGCAGCTTCCTGTCAGTCTTTCTTGGCACTTCAATTATGTAAATGTCTTCATTTTAAAAGTAAAGGGTGGGATTCAGGTTTGGCTTCATAGCCGCTACCCTGCTGCAGCGATAGTCCCTCTGAGTCAAAATTATAAATTTTAAGTGTCCTGCAGTGGAGGGAAGGGATCATAAGTCTGGCTGAACTGCTGGTCAGCTGATGCCTTCCACTTACTGGTCTGCTGCTGACCATGCCCCCATGCTTGAACATTTTGTGATGTCCTACCAGGGAGTGTGTGGGGCACACCGCATTGAATCCTATGGTGGTGGCTTTCATTTGTGTCAATGGTAGCTTAAAGCTGCAGAGTAATTATTTGAACATTTCCCCCTAGGGTTCAGTGAGGTGCGCTGCATGCTCTGCCTGGTAGGGTGTGGCCAGCATATGTCCAGATGGTGGCCAGGAAATGATAAATGAATGGTAACCTGCCGGGGTCCCCATATTGAAACTCTCAGCATGCCACTATCCATGTCAGCTCCATAGTAATCAGGAATAGCATGAGCCGACAGGCATGGGCCATATTCAAAAGTCCTGGTGCATGGCGCTGACTAGGCAGTGCAATCACACAGAATATATTGCTCTGCCCGTGCAAATGAGGTGAGAATAGTCCTCCGTCACTGCAGTGCAGCGGTATATTTGCATGTTTCAGCAGAGCTAAACAACCACCTTTGCAGCGATGTCTAATGCCACCAAAACCCTGCCCCCATCCCAGTGTAAAGTAGTCCCCCGCTGGCCAAATGCCAGGTAGTAGACTGACAGAAAAAGTAATTTCCATAGTAACTGCACGCACAACCCCTGTCATTCAGTGGGCGAACAAGGTGGTGAGCAGAGAGGCTGTGCTGATCAGCATTTGACTGTCATGTTTCATTTATTAAAGAAATACCAACTGAGCAAGCTCATTTACAGCGGTGACCCATTCTTCATAAAACTGGTTATATCTAATAAAAAATATATGGTGTAAAAATGGAAAGTGTAGCAGCATTTGTGTGTGAGTGGGAGCAAGGGTGTGTGTGGGGGAGAGCCCATTAGCTGTCTGAATACACTGTTAAAGTAAAGGTCCCTAAAGTATCTTGAATCCAGTGGGCTGCAAGACCAGAGGCAGCATGGATTCACAGGGAGGGGTCATGCATGATGAATCTGATAGAGTTCTTTGACCGTGTGACCAGGGAAGTAAATCAGGGGAGGGCAGTGCAGTGCAGGGTAGTGTGACAAAGTAGTGGGTAGAGTCAGTGGAATGCTGTGGTGCATAGGAAGGGGTATCTCTAGCACGAGAAGAGAATTGCTGTTGCCATTATATTGCTCACTGGTGGAACTCCATGTGGACTATTGTGTCCTGTTCTGGAGGCTGCACCTCAGAAAGAACATAAACAGGGTGGAGGCAGCCCATAGGAGGGCAACTAAAATGGTGCCAGCCAGGGGTTGCATGGGAAGCCCAACAAGGAGAGACTATGGGATCTCAACATGTACACCCTGGAAGGCAGAAGAGCAAGAGGGTACACGACAGAGACCTACAAGTACACCACAGGGTGCAGGAGAGGAGTCTCTTTCACAAGAGGGGATAGACATAGAGGAATATTAGGAAGTAGGGAGCATTGCCAGAGACTAGTTAGGGTTTGTGGAGACCGATTAGATTGGCCAAGCGGCCCTCATCTGCCATCAGTTTGTACATTTCTATGAATATATCTCTGAGGCTCTTTCTGCCACACAGCACTCCTGTTTGCATGACGCTAATGACTGGCTTTGAATGTGGGGACTTGAACCCTTGTTTGAGCTTGCAGTGTCTCTCTCATCCTCCGATGTTCTGGAATTTTGATGTCCCTCGATTTAAGACCTTGCAGGCCAGACTAACATTATGAAGACAGACAGTGGAGGATATCTGCTTGATTCTTGTGAAAATACTTTTTTTTGTTTTGCAAAATTTAGATTTGGTGTATTTTTGGCCTTCCATTTCAATATTTACTTTCACGCATTTTTTTTTAAACTTAGAGAAAACGCTTAAAATGTCAGATCCCTAATCCCAAGGCTAGCACATTTATCAATGAAGTGGAGTGTTGGTTCTCATGGAATCTGTCTAACTCTTACTATCTCACGACACCAAGGACCTGGGTTCCTGCTCCAGGCTGGGTTGGTCAGAGGGCCGACTAGGTAGGGGGAAGATTAAACTTCTCAGAGGATTGGCTGCCCCAGTGACGCTGCGCTGCCATGATGTGACTCACAAGGCCGGGACGCTGCATCGGCTGTCAGGCCTACGCAACAATGTCTTAAATGCAAAGATCCCATTTTCATGCAGATGTCCTCTGCGATTAAAAAAAAAAGAGTGTCGAGAAATAGACATTTATTGGGGTATCAGACATATTGTGTTTAAAACAGTATGATTTAAAATGTTTTCCTGGAAATTGGAAAGTTGCTGGAAGTCATTAATATTAAGTGTCTTCATTATCCTTATTCCCTGAAATTGATAGATAACTAACAGGATGATAAAAAGTTTGGTGACCCCAACAACAAAAGTCTCCACCCCCCCCTTAGGTCCTGTAAGCCCCTGTAAATGTGCACTGATGTGCCACGTGCTGCAAGAATCGCCAGTCCTCCTTTCGGATAACTTTTAAAGGCAGTGAGTCACATAATGGTGAGTGAGATGAATCAGCGGAGCAGAGATAGACCAAGAAGGAAAGGAAATGTATACACCCACAGACAACTACTAACAAAGAGAAATGAAAGACCTGAAATGTTCATGCTCAGAAAATACACCTCACAGCTGGATCCATGCACCTCCAAAACCAGGCTAAGGATTGCAAAAAGACAAAACTTCAGAATCCTTTTCTTATGATGGAATATTCATTTCTAAACATAAAAGTGTTTGTGGAGAGATGTGTTCGGGTGTGGAGAGGTATGTGTGCATGTATTGTGTGTGTGTGTGTGTGTGTGTGTCTGTACTGTGTTTGCTTCTGGAGACCACATCTCTGGAAGGACATAGATCAGAGGTGGTGCAGAGGAGGACAAAAAAAAATGGTGCAGGTTCTGCATCAAAAACCCTATGAGGAGAGATTAAATGGCCTGAATATGTACACCCTGGAAGAGAGGAGAGGGAGGAAGGACATGATAGGGGCCTTTAAATAACTCACAGGGGTAAATACAGTGGGGGGGTTTTCAGAGAAAAAGATGCATCAGAAGAAGGGGACATGCAATGAAACCAGAAGAGGGAAGTCAAGAGAGATGTGAGGAAGTATTTTCTTAGCTGTTAAGAGCAGTGGACGCCTAGAAAGTCTTCCAGTGGAGGTGTCTTTGGTGACAGTATAGGCAGGGGGAAAATAGGCAGACTGGATGGGACAAGCACTCCTTATCTGCCATCAGATTCTACGTTTCTATGTGTGTGTGTGTGTGGGTGAAGGCTGTTGCCACCATTATGTAATTTCAAAGACTTCACATGATTTTTCTCGGTTCTCTGGAAACTTAAAGAGCCACTGACACCTTGAGAAGAACTTTAAAAACACAGTATTTTGACAGAAAGCAGGTTATATTTCTCATCAATTCTGTGTTTCGGATCCCCATTAGTTATTACTGAGGTCATATGCATGAAAACAGGAGTGCTGTTCCTCATAGATTCATCCGCTCCTATTGCTTCTTCCCAATCTGAGATCATACATACATCTCTTGTGACATTACAGTGATTCCCGTGGCAAGAGATAGTGATGTCACAACAGAGCATTACAGTTTCAAGTAGGGAATGAGCTACAGAGGTGGATGAACTCTGAAAGTGAGGATCTTGTTTTGTGGAATTTCTTTAGTAATAAAGGGAGAATCTATAGAAGATACATGAAATACAAGCTGAATTATGTCTAAATATTATGTTTTCCAAGGCTGTCCGCTGCTCTTGAAGTGCCAGACTGGTAGTTCCAAGTTTTAAGCTGTCTGAAGTTCAGATAGCAGAACATCGATGTTGGGGGTAATGATTGCTGTACAGGATACTCGAATATTTCAGTTCTCTACCTCAGTCAGTCTCTAGCTTCAAACTAGATGGTAATTTAAGAAAGATTTTAAAAGAGTATTTATTCTCCAACTCTGAAATTCTAGTTGATGTGTTCTGTCTTGTCTGTATATTGATCTGTATTTTTAATTGTCTGTGCTCAACAATGTAAACAGGACGTTAAGCCCATGGACTTGCCAGAAAATATTCAAATTTCCAATATTTCCATGGCTATGCCTCATGCCTAACAGCTACCCAAGGTGGGATAGATTCCCTTACAACCATACACCCTGTCAAGTGTTGCCCAGCAGGTAGTTTACATAGCAGAACAGCCATGTTGGGTTACAGAGTACCAGTATTTACTCGGCTACACCTTGTGCCTTACAGCCACATGAGGTGGGTAATATTCCCTTACAATTGTAGACTCTGTGATGTGTTACTCAGTATGTAGTTAAAACAGAAGAACAGCTGTGTTGGGATATGATCTCTGCTATTTTATTGGCATCACTGAGGTGTGCTTGGCATCACTTTAAAGTTTTAGATCTTTCTTCTGCACCTACTTCCCCAGAGGATATACACCTGCAGGATGCCATGTCAATCCCAGATGCCCTTACAACTGCTCTTATTCTAATGGGTGGCAGATGACATCCTGACAGGCGGTTGATATGCTCACTCAGTGTTATATTCACAGATAAAGGCATCCCCCCATGTTCATCATGCTCTCATTGACTGTATCATTTGAAAATGTGGCCCCGCCCCATTAATGGGTCATAGTTGCACTTCTTCCACCCTGACACAAGTCAGTTTCAGCTGCTGTGTAATATTCCTATCTCAAGCCACGTGCAGCAAGTTCTGGCTCCTATCTGTTACAGGTACCATGCAACACAGCTGCATCTCACAGAACCCACTGAATCTGTCCCTCCTTAGATGCAACGGGTACTATATTAGAAACTGCAGCTGATTTACAATGATCGACTGTTTTCCAGTAGCATTCATCCAACCGTAGCTCCAGCTGCTGAGTTTACCCGAGTCTACTAAGAGCAACATATATTATCCAAGTGAACATTGTCCCTGTGCCACCTGCATTCAGTGATTGATGCAGAACTGTTTGCTGCCAGACCCACACTATCACCTATACCCATGACAAAGGGCCCAAACAGCCCCCTTCTAAAATTGCCCATGGATGCAGGGTGGGTTTTATGTTTGAAAATAGGACCCAGCAGTTGTTAAGGCTCAGCTGCTGGAGCTGCCTTGAAGTGGTGCAGGGTTAAATATTCAGTTCAGTTTGGGAACAGAGGTGACAGGCTCCTGAAATGACATTTGAATTACTGCATAAATTCAGATCTTGAGAAAGCAAGATAACCACTGTGAGAATGGCAGCACAGTGAGAGCGGCAACACTGTGTGTTTCCCAAGTGTAATGGACTGGATATTATCATACAGGTATGTTTTGGCTGTAGCCAATGTGTACATTATACCTTTAGATTAATAAAAATATATAAAAAAATCAACTTGGTCTAGATATTTTTGCTTTTTTAAAAAAAACGTTCTTTTAATTAATAAGAAAAAACAACTGAGATCATTGTGTGTGTGTGTGTGTGTGTGTGTGTGGGAGGAGGTAATAATTGTTAGAACCAAATAGTCTTAAAAAGAACATTATAGTGTTAAAACTCTACTGCACTGTGATTGTATGCTTATTATGTTTTGTACTATTGTGTATTTTTCTGCCACTGTCTCTGTTATCGTAGCAGTACTGTTTACGTCACAGAACATCGTGTAGATTTTTCCTTCTATGGTTGATTACCTCTGAACTATACCTGTTATTTGGTCTGTCTGCCAGTTTTGTATTGTAACCTCCTGGGTCATGTCTGAAAATAGTCATATTTTGTGGCTACGACACTTTACCCGGTAAACAAAAATTAAACAAACATAAATATAATTTGCTTCCTCATATGTAAATAGTAACATTGTTACAGTGTCTATATTTTTTGCTATAACTTCCAAGATGTCTGCATATTGTAAATCGAAGAATAATTGGGCAGACTGGATGGGTGGGCAAGTCTTTCTCTGTCACTGGTTAAATTGGGAATGTTTAGTTGGGGAAACATATCTTAGATTTCTAGGAGCTGGGGCTACCATTTCAAGGTGTTGGAACTCTCCTGTAGTAGTCAACGGAGAAAGATGACAGAAGTGGTAGAACTGAGTTCCTCTGTGTTCCTGCCCTGTTTAGCCCCGTTCTCTGCCATCATTTTGTATGTTTCCATAATGTACATTAATGAACCAGGTAAGGCTTAAAGAAGCAATAACTGTTAATAACCATATAGTTTTTTTTACAGCAATAATGTTAGTCTGGCGAAAATATTAAGATACACATTTTCATTCTTGAACCGAGCTGTGGGATTTTAAAGGTTTTGAAAGTTTTTACTCCTGTGTTATGCCAGACATGAAGACATTAAATGTTTTCTTATAGTGTTATGCTGTTTACCAATATTTATTTATTTTCTTCACACTTTGATAACCAGGCGGGTGCACTCACTGGCTCCATGCACCGTTTTCAGGAACAACCCAGGTTGAAACATACGGCAGCACCCTGCCAATACATCTATGGCATGAAGCTGGCATTTACATCCAGCAAGTAACCTCAGCAAAAGAGATTTTTAAAAACTGAGTGGCGGCCATCTTTAATGACTTGTGTCAATAATTACAACATTAGCTGTAAAAGCTGTTTTAACAATATCTCAGAAACTAAAAATACACTGAGCATGAATCTTAGGATGTCAAAAATACATTTTTGCTAATCAAAAAACTATATTATGCAATGGCTTCAAAAATAAAGAATTCTGATTGGCTGGCACCTTCTAGCTGTTGTAAATCCTAGCATTACCCCACAGAGAAAGGTGCCAGCTGCCAGTCAGCCACATCAGTAGCTCCCCTTCAAATCACTCCAAGCATCAGAACCTCAAGACTGGCTCGCTCAACTGTCGCTGAGCCCTGACGTGAAAGTGGGAATTTCAAAACAGGCTACCGATGCAAAGTAATACAGCACCAGACAAACTATAAACATCTGCAACCTTTTACTTTTTTGTTAAATAAAAGTTCAGTACTTCTGAACATTGCCACATTCCTGAAATGATCATAACCTGCTCAAACTGCCTGGTCCTCCTACCTCCCTTGTACTGTAACTTGGAACTCGATCCCCTTGAAAACATTTGTTTCAACTGCTCCTTTCTCAGATTGGCCACTGAAATTCACCCTGGAGCCGCAAGCAGTAGGACACTAGTAAGGTGGCATCATACTGATTCACACCCTACTTGCAGACCAGCTCTCCAGTACAGCCAAGTGATACAGGCCACCACCCTTCCCCCATCTAAGTACCGGGCCAGAAAAGGGTAGATCCCCACAGAATGTAGGAGCTAGTGTGAGAGATGCAACTGGGATTACAGTGAAACAGCGTGGCAGCGTTTGTCTAGCCAAGTTGGTGGTAGCAACAGCAGCGTACTGGGCTCTCATGCAGAGTGCAACCAGCACCAGCCAGGTGTCCTTGCCTTTATTATGATGCAGAAAAAAAACATTGCAGCAAGCAGATGTCGACTCGAGGTAGGGTGTGTATCAGAGGTGTCTCATCAATGTTTACCTAGCAACAGGAACTATTTATTTTCTGGCGTAAGACTAAATTAAGAAAAAATGACAAAGCGCTCCTGACACAGTGGAGACAACTTTGAAAAAATTTAACATTCAGGCATAAATGCAGCTTATATTTTGTATTTATTCTGTAATTCTCACCCTTATTTCTGTATTACTAAGGGTGTTTGCCTGAATACAGTATCTTTGTCTTTTAGCTCTGGTTGTCTGCTTACAGAGACATCATAATCCTGTTTATTACATTAAAATACGTTGCTATGGAAATAATTATGATGTCATACACATGGGATTGTGATGTCTGTGTAGACAAGCAGCCAGAGTAGATATAGTCTAGGGGACAGGGATCTTGTTTTCATGCAACTGTAAATATATGAAGTAATAAAACTGGATGGAATTCAATATAAATCTTATTTTTTTTAAAGTTTTCTTAATGGTGTCAGTGGCTCTTTAAACTAAAAATTTAAAGAACATGTAAATCAATACCACTCCGGGTGTGGGCAATGCCGGATTCCCAGTATGTGTTTTACTTACTCGGCCTCATGACCAAACAACACACCAGGAGTGGATAAATCTTGGCGTCACCCACATCCTGGAGTAAGATGTTGCTTAATGCTGAAATGTTTTGCAGACTAACAAACATTGCTGTTTTAAAGGGGAGCAGTCATGGTATGACACTGCCAGCACTTTATGAAACCTTCTGATGTCATGGAGGACCAAGCTGAGCTTGACTGCAGTTAAAGAGAGAGATTCTGAGTTCCGGCAAACAGTTTTCAGTTGGCAGAAGCAAAGATCTGTTACACAAAACTCTCCCTCCCCTCCAATATGAATTTTTGGACCTTTTATTGTGGAAGACGTTTAACCCTGGATCATTCCCAGGGATGCCTGGTGGAACAGTGGGTGTGCTGTGTACTTCTGTGCAGATTACACAGGTTCAGGAGCAGATTCGGGAAGTCGAGTCAGGCAGCCAGGGGGTGGGAGGGTTCTACCACGCAGCACCACTCCCTGCCATGGGAGGGAGATGCTCAGATTCTGGGAATGTAGCAACACTTGCTGTGGGCTGAGGGAGCTTAAATCTCCCATAGATGATGTCAGCATAGCTCAGTTGGTAGCACATCCGCCTCTGGACCAGAAGGTCATGGGTTCTCGTCCCACACCGGGATTGGACTTGCACCTAAAAATCGCTGGCATCTGAGTGCAGTATTGGGGGGTGCTGTACTACTGGGGTGTGCCGTCCTTCAGATGAGACGTTAAACCGAGGTCCCTTCTACCCATCCTGGTGTTGTCCTGGTGGGTGTCCAGGTGGAAGTAAAAGAACCCAGGGCACTCTTTGCAAAGAGTAGGGAACATTCCCAGTGTCCTGGCCAACATTTCCCTTCCCATAAAACCGGTTCATGCAATTATCCAGGCTGTGTGTGGGTGATGATGTGTGATATGGCTGCCACCACACATTCAGTCACTTCACTACCAGTCTAGCTTGTAAAGCGCTTTGGATGTATGAAAAGCGCTATATAAATACTGATTCTTCTTCTTCTTCTCCTTCATAGGGCATCACTACGTGCGTGACACAGGTCGTGGATGGGGACATATGACCTATGCCAGGCATCAGAGATGAGGGAGACTCTCTGTTCGTATTGGGTCCTATTCACTGTGGGGTATGGCATATGCTCAGATTGAGAGTTACTAGCATGTGGGAGACAATTCCGGGCAGCCACTGTACATGCCTAGCATGCCAGCGGCAGTCAAAAGCATGGCCGCATGTCCATGCTGGTGCAGAGCTCAGCAAACTTGACAGGGTTGGCCATGAAGGAGGTGCTTGGCCAGGCACCTGGCTTCCAGTTGCTTGGCAACCTAATGGATCCCCTGCTGTGCATATGCAGTTGATCCTAGGATATGTCAACCTGTAGTGGGGACTGTGATAGCCCCCTACACAGCGGGGACATGCTTGTAACATCATTATACACATATCCACATACTCACAGGCCTGTACCCTGGACCACACAGTGATGGGCATGGTTGGGCCCCGGACAGCATTGTTCATTTAGGGCTATCCAACCCTGGGATGTTAAGTGGCGGAGGGTGTGGAGTCACTTATGCCACATTATGTGGTCATTCCTCTTGGCACTCCCCCACCTGGCCCTGTGAGTGCCTCTGCTCACTGGCCCAGTGGATGCGCTCATGGAACCACTGAGGGATTGTGTATGCTGTGGGGGGTCCCTCAGGACCCCCAGTATGTGGCATATGCATGTATAGCAGATTATGCACCACATATTAGCGGCATGTAGGTATTGTGACTAGAGCTCTTTCTTTGTAAGCAGCTGCAGACAATGAGCAGGTAAAGGGACTTGTTTATGCTGGGATTAAACTGTTATCCACAATGAAATCTCCTTGTCATTTCAGTGCTGCTGCAGTTGATATTGTTTTGCATTTAAGGAAGAAACACCATGAACAACAAGTTGTGATTTCAAGGTGCAGATAATTTTATAGCAGTAATGATGTGTTTCCTTTGTCTCTGGGGATGGTGGTTGGTGGGGGAAAAAAAAAAAAAAGAAAATTTAAAAGCAATTTACCAAATATGGTAAAACAAGACACAGCCTTTCTTACTCTGAAAAGTTTTGAAATGTTTGCTGTTGAGATCTTTCGCTAATTGAACATCAAGGCACAGCCAGTCGTGGGGCTATAATTATCAGTTTATTTAACCCATGATGAAGAATGAGGTGTAGCCGAGTGCTGTATGCTCCCATGGGTTATATTAAGGACAATCCTTGATGTTTCTGCACCCATGTCAAATGTTTATTTTTTTTTGCTCAGAACACAATGGTTATCTAAACATTTAAAATCCAAAAAAACAAGCCCGGGGTGGCTATGCTTGCCTTGTAGCCACAAAGTGAGTTCATGCATCTTGCTGGAAAATATCAGTAAGGTGGTGGATTGTTTTCAGTAAGCATAACATCGTTTCAGATGCCATCATGAGTGTGAATGAGAAACTGAAACGATGACACATCATGTTTCATGATGTTTGCAATATTTTTTTTTCTATCAATGCAAAGCTAAAGTGCACATTACCAGCGTAATCACACTTTCTTAAATCAACATTTCAAACAAATGTGGTCATTTTGGGGATGTGATAGTTGTAACCCCTTCCCCCAACACCACGGGACATTCCTCTCCTCTTTACCCTTATATTCTCTCAAATCTACTGCAGTAGTAATTTCTTTACTGTCCTTTGTCTTATTTCACATTTCTACCATGAAGGGGTGGCCTCCCATCATGGTATCTCTTCTATTCTACTCCTCTAATGTTCTCTATTGTGCCTGTGTTTTGAAATGTAAGGTTACCATTGTAAACAGGAATAGTAATAAAATAAGCAGCCCCATTTAGGTTGAAAACAAGCAAGCATCTCAGCATATAGTCATGCTGTAGTTAAATAATAAAATGAGGTACCTACAGAAATATAAGGTTAAATAGTTATTTTCCTTGCATGTTTATGTAAGAAATGAAGCCTTACCTGGTCCACTTGCTGTTGGTACTGCACTCTAAGGAGCCAGTAGCAGCTCTAACATATATTTATAGGGTACAGATGTGGCAAGTCAGCACCAGAAGGAAGGGTTAAACCCTTGAGTTTTAATTACACTTGTGTTTGTCTTGTGAAACTAATTAAAATTAGTTCATTCTGGGTATAATCAAGCCCAATCAATGTATTTTTATGGTCAGGCTGATCCCCCTACTTAATGTATTAGAGTAGAGATTAAATGTATTAGAATAGGGGTGGATATGCTGATCAATGATGTCAGAGTGTTCACCTATATAAGATGGAGATTTGTGCAAGAGAGCAGATGGTATATATAAGAGCACAGAGGATAGTAGATGTGCTGGAGCTTAAGCTCATCTACTCTGTGGCAGTACTCAAGCTATTAAAAGTACTGATAGTCTCAAGTTGAAAGCCATTTTTTCATGTTGCTGGCTTTATTTCTTTACAGATTAATTTCTGAAAAGTTTATTTTGAGGTTTTTGTAAATAAATTTCACACAAAGTCTTGTGTGTTCTAAAGAACATCTGTGTCTGGCTTATCATCTCCAATGCCGTTCACAATTTCATGCAGAACACCATGTAAATCCCATAACATTTTCATAAAACCTTTTTGATAGCTGTAGAATATGGCATACCAAAGACTTAGAGGAGTTTCCATGCTGCCCTGGGCTGTATTTGCCTTCAAGCAGCAGTTTCAGAGCTAGTTGACTCAGGACAAAAGTAATGAAAATACCAATTAAAAATGAAACATGAGCTGCCTCTGTGGCATGGAGGCTTCAGCACTGGGTGCCTTACCTCCCGCCATGCCAGTGACCTACGTGGGGGAATGGATCTGGGTCACTTGAGGGTCTGGCTGGGGAGGGAGGGTTTAGTGCCCATGGCACATCTCTCCTCCCTTGGGGAGGGAGGACAGCTCATCTCACAGCCTGTCACCTCAAGAAATATATGTGGCAGCACCATAGGACAGCCGGGGAAGAGGACCATATGTCTGGATGCTGAAGGTGTCTCCTTGAAGGTGGAGTATGCACAATGTGTCATTGCATGCTTATGGCCCACTGGGAAGAAAAACAGGAAAACCCTACATTCACAGCGTGGTAACAGCCAGTCTCTCACAGGCCTTGCACCAATGACTGGGCCCCTCCTGTTAGGGTCCCATGGCAGGACCCACTAGAAGGTAACTCCCAGGAAGCCAGGTGATAGGGGCAGGGGACCAGTCCAGAGTGGGGCCAGTCAATGTATTTAAGGTGATAAGCGTTGTTGTGGAAAAATAAATGAAGCACGTCATGAGGCCATTCAAACAGAACAGAAATACATATAGACAAAAAAAAATAACTCAAGATAGGCAGACAGACAGACATATACGTGAGAGTGTCATGATGGCTGCTATGTCTATAACTCTGGCAGCTTATTTCCTTGCTATCATCATATTGAGATCCTTAGCTGAACATAACATGGCGGGTAAACCGTTGCTCTGATACTAGTTCCTTACACAGATATGTGAATGCACTCATTCCAGTAAGCGGTCTTGAAACCATTTTCAGCTACGTCAGAAAAATGCAACTGTGAAACGACAGTGGAACACCTTTATTTTAACCAGGGTAACCCAACTCCTGGAGTGCCTTAATTTATCGCTAAAGTAAAGGTTTTGTCTTTTAATTGACTGTAAAGCAGCAGTAGTTACCATGCCATTTTTAAGTAAATGGTGCACTGGCACAGATATCACAATACCAATTTTCACTTCAGTTTCTTTCATTCCAGAACTGAGATCCAGGATTTTGAAGTTTTCAAAATTTCTTGCTCCCCTGTCATACGGCCATAAAAAATTAAACATTCTGGTGTGATGTGATGCTGTTTACCAGAAGAAATGTGTGGTACCACCGTCATGTCAGAGCCAAATCATAAATCCAGTATTTACAGTAAAAACCGTACCCCAACAGAAGAGATTTTTAAATATTGTGAATGACAGCCATTGTAAATGACTTGCAACATTAATTACAAAACCTGCTATGAAAACTGTTTTTTAAATATCTGGAGAAAATAAATTATACTGATTATATATCTAGGAAGTCAGAAATAGTTTTGCTAAAAAATACTCAGGAAGAAAACTGTGGCCGACTAACAAATCCTGTTGCTTTAAATAAGCGCCAATACTGTTTTGTTTCAGTATACATGAGGTTTTCAGCCGTGACCTAACAATTTTGAATGCTATCAACCAATCACAATACACCATTTTCAGCCATTAACCTAATGGTTTTGAATACTGCCAACCAATTGGAATACCATTTCCAGCCATGTTTTAGAATAGTTCTTGACTTTCTTTGTCCATGCTCTGTCTTCCTTCGAATGACTTTGAGAGAGTGAAATGTAATTTGTGAAAGATCAAGGGTGATGCTACTAGGCAACAAGTCCCCCCATCTGGTACCACAGAATGTTGTGAGTGAGAGGGCCCAAAACACAGTGTACACTAAACCTAAATGTAAACCTCTTCTGAGTCAGCACCTTACCTTGGAGCCCTGCATGGGAGTCCACAGCCTCTATAGCCAGTCTCCACTCAGTGTAGCCACCTCTTCTGTGCAGCAGAAATGCTGCTTTGTCTTCAGCTCTCCCTGCCCTCTCAAACTCTGCCATAGGCTAGAGGGCAGCAGCAGTCATGACACTTCAGTGTACCTGCTACAACATAGCCAACAAGCCGCTTGACAGATCTCTTCTTCTGGACCCCAGGACATTTCAGCTGGCACTTGGGAGGCATGGGCAGTAACTTCTTGTTGATGTCTGGGAAGCCACTTGATTTCTTCGCTTCACCCCACAGCACAGTGCAACAACACAGACAGGGAGCACATCGAGGTGCAAACTTTCCTTAGTGCTGATTGTACCTCAAAACAAAGCAGCTAGTGTGCTGCTCGACTTTCCACCTTTCCTGCCCCTAGAGACAGTACAACAATGTGATGGGAAGCCCACCATCACTGGAGGCAACAAAGTTTCTACCAGTACCTCAGTGCACCTAAATCACTGTGACCCAGGCACGCTCACATCTTCAACTTCCCGCCCCAACAAACATTGCTGCAGTGGGGTGGGAAGCAATTTCTAACTAGCAGAACTTTTCTGTGGTGCTGCAGAGCATAAAAATGAAGCAGCCAGTGAGCTGCCAACAGTCTCGTCCTCTCAGCCCCACCAGACTATGTAACCAGGCCTGGGGGCAACAAAAGTCATAAATCGATAAAAACCTCTCTCCCACCTTGCAAGTTACCAGTGGGTTGGGGAGAGCAGCGGAGGCGAGATCAGTGTAGCTCTGGGTCAGACAAGCCCCATGAGCCTTTGTGATGCCAGAGCTGCTGCACAGGAGCATTAACAGAAACAGAGCTTCTGATGTGACCCCTGCCCTCCTCAACTGATTCCCAGCCTCAGCAATTAGCAGTGGGCACCAGGAAGAATAGATCCAGTAGCCTGCAGCTGCACAGAATATTCAGAATAAAAAGATAAATACCTAAGTTGCACTGGCTGCTTGGAGCAGCCATCTTGTGTGAGGTTGCAGTCAGCACAGCAAGGGACCTGGTTGGTAGTTGTAGTAGTCCAATCAGGGGAGGACCTAGTGACTCCTTCTCCACTAGTGAAGCGTCAGTGCCTGTAAAAGAGTTCTAAGCAGCTTTGACAGTTTTTATTTTATTTTTTATTTTATTTTATTGAAATCTAGGATTACAAATACCTTTGAGCAGGAACTGCTCATTTACAAAGTTCCACGTCGAAGGAATGAGGTATACATACATACAAAAGTCAACATAATAATACATAGTTACACAATAACAAAAGTATGAGACTGAGCTTAGGAAATTCCAGTAATTCAAAATATGCCAAATATTAGGTAGCATAAAATAACAGTGCAAGTGAAGGGAAGAGATATAGCAGGCAGGAAAGGCCATTATCAGAAGGTAGAAGGTGAGGTAAGAAGCTCTAAAGAGGAAGGAGAGAGAGATAGAGGAAGGATGAAAAGTCAGAAATACCCCAGGGAGAAAGAGAAGAAACAAGAAATAAACAAGTAAATAAACAAAATGAGAAGAAAACTTTCAAAACTCAAAGTAGAAACAGTAAAACATTAAAACCCCTAATTAATAAAAACAATCCTAACAATTAAATAAAATAATTTAAATTATCTCTTAAAACCAAAACAACAACAATAAAATTTCTTTATTTAAAATATTATACCACTATAGTACTCTATGAAAAAAACCCTCTAACCCCAATTTTATCTAAGAAATCTTGAAAACACTCTGAAAGAAAAGTACATCTTTAGTAACTCTCAATTACTATTCTTTTCAGACTAAATTAATAAACAGACTCTATGATCCCTAGAAAGGCAATTCCTGCAACTAAAAGTACCAAGCCTGCTTAACACAAAGTACAACAAAATTTGCCTAGAAATCACTTTAAAACTCTAAATATGCTAAAACACTACCTTTTACTGCTGTCAGAATTTTATCTTGACAGTAGATCACTTCAAAGTCCTAGTAACTGTGTATTAAGGTAGGTGAAAAGCAAATTCCCTTGTAAGTGAGAAAAAATCATCATTATCAGAATCATCACAGCCCACACCCTTACCACTAGGCATACGTTAAGTCCGCTACACCTATTATCAACTTAGAAACAAACTCCCAACATTTAAACTCATCACAACCCACACTCTTAGCCACTAAGTAAATTTAAATTCCAAACACCTATAACAACACAAGAAAAACCATACAATTAGCATCTACCTAAGCAAAGAAACATCCCACAGAAGACACATCATCCTATTAACTGAAAATTTATGAGACTGAAATTTTACCTGAAAACATTTAATTCAAACTATTTCCTTAACTAGCAAATAATTTCTAAGCATTCCAACACAATCTACATCAAACCCCACAACTACAATCTACAGCAAAACAACTACGTATAAACCATCCAAATCAATTTATGTAATTTACCAATCAACAGCCACATCCACCAACCGTAAACAATACTACACTAAGTTTAAACATCACAGCCTACAACTCCCTTCTCTATGTACATTTTAAACTATATTTAGTACTCCTACCAAGAACTGTAAAATTACTCATACACCTATGAGAAAGAGTAGAACACACCTACAGTAAAGTAGTATACAAGTACTATTATCATCTATACTTTTTTTTACTACACTTCCTTATCCCTTGCCTTAATCTCCACCCCAAAAAAACCACCACAAGTTATATATTTACACTTTACTGATATATTTTCTATTTAATTACACATTTAAGTAATTAATGTAGAAAGTATTGCACAAAACTCCCATTACACAAAGTAAAAACTATTTTATCTACATAAAACATCCTAACTTATGCTACTATCATAAAATCCCCAACAAGTAGAAACTTTCCACATAATTTTAAACCACTTACTACAACCGCAAACGCACTATTCACCAGAAACCCTAACAAACTTTACCATTACCACTCCCACCTACATGTAAAGTAATTCTAAATATAAAACAAAATCCCACAAAAACAAAACCCATTATCCAAAACTTCATAAACAACCAACCCATAAATCAAAACTTCATTCTCAATTACCAACAGTAGTAGCACCAAATAAGTAAATTCTAAAACCAGTGCTAGTGATATAGATATTGCTCTATTTCCGTACATAAGGGCAATATTATGGTATGGGCAGTGTAGTGTCATTTTCTTGTGATATTACCAGTGAGATCCTGGGGGGGGAGGAGTGCCACTATTAAAATGCTGGCTGCACTGGAGCTTCGGAGGATTTTTACGAGTGATGAGGTACTTGAACTGTTTATTTCTTAGGGTGCTTGCAGGGGGATCAGAGAAGTGAAGCCTCGATTTGCACAGCTGTCAGGGTTTTACCTTTCCCCATAGAACTCCTTTAAAAGAAAAATCTAAGACAGAGAGCCCTATATTCAAAACTTTGCCCAGGGCTAAATTAGCACTGCTCGGTGTGCAAACTTAGCCCAGACCCAATGGCCCGCTATTTTCAAAAGGAATAGCTCAGAGCTAAATTTGCTGAATATAGCATGCAAAGGAAGCCAGGCAAACTGGGCCAGGAGTGCAGGGCAAAATAGCCTGGGAATAAGACAGCTCTGAATATAGCAACCAGGAAGTGCAAACCACAACAGCAACCCAGTGCACACTGACCAGAAGGACTGTAGAGGTGAAATATGTGGCCAATGTGTGTACCAGCAGAGGAGTGGTGTCAGCAGAGCTGCAAACATCAGCGCATGTGAATGTACAGTGTGCAGAAATGGAGTCCACCTGTTGGTCAGTCTGGAAGTACAGGGTCTGGCTGCATCTGCCCACAGCTCCACCTGTACATCAGTTGGGAGGAGCATGGTGGCAGCTGCAGGCTACATATGTACAGAACTGCGTAGAATAATGTGCTTCAGGGGACTGTACAGCACAGGCACTGGTGATAGTGCTGGATGCAACAGTCCACCTATAGGTCCTATACAGTGCACAGCAGACAGTACAGTGACAGGGGCTGTGATGTGTTGGACACAGCAATGCCTATGTTGTGGTCAGCAGCATAGACTGCTGCACTGTGGACAGTACTGTACTGCTGTTGTGTGACTCGGATGCTGCACTACTGGCATGGGATGCTCACAGTGACATACGATGCTGGTGTGCAGCTGTGCAGTATGTGACTGGGGGGGGCCTTACCATCGGACAGGCACACAGGTGTTGGGTATTCCCTACACGGGACCATTTGCACTGTGTGGCTTGTCCTAACCATGTGGCAGCACCCAGTATGAGGTGCGGACTGGTCATCTCTACATCCCTCATGCCACTAGTGCTGCATGTGTGGGCTGGCATCTGTTGGTGTCCACAGAAGGGTGGTCTGCAGGTATGTGCTGTATGGCTGCACTGCCGTGGTTTCCACTGGGGGCCGGGTCACCATGTACTGCCTGGCATGGCTGGGACTGAGTGGAGATGATGGCATCATTGTGATGCCATCAGTGAGCAGCTATTTCTTTATGTCTGACTTATTTCTTATGTGTGTCATACTTATTGATTAGGGTCGTGCAAATGTTACAATGCAGCGCAAAGCCATTAAGTCATGCAAGGCTGGTTTGCCCAGAGTTGACAACCTTTTCTGGTGTAATTTGCACCATGCAAAGTGTTGCTCTAAGTCTCACAAAACCATTTTGCACAGTGCTATTTGCTGAATATAGCATTGCGCTGACACACCCTCAGTTTTCTCCTTGCATATCGTTATCAGTTTGCTCAGTGATAATGCAGTTTGCATGCACTATTTGAGCTTTTTAATACAGCAGGCACTTGCTAACAGCGCTAAACCTGGGCAGTGGGTAGCACACAGCGCAACGTTTTGAATAAAGGCGCAGAGTCGGCAGAGGAACATAAATTAGTTCACAGCCATTCTTGTCTAAACTTAACTCTGGAGACTCTCCTGGGATCTCCACGGTGCTCCTACTGCTTCTCTTTCCACGACCCTAAAACCCGTAGGGTCGGGTATTTATTTATTTATTGAAATTTTGGTGATTGGTAAGCCCTTTGAGACAAAGTTCCTTTTTCAGGGGTGACCCAGGGTTACATACGTTAAATAACAGGAATAACAAAGGAATATACATGGATTTTTCATACATATACATACAGTTTATACACCAGACGTGGATTTAGACAGTAAAAGTACAAAAAAATACAGTAATCTATAAGGCAGAGAATACAATCGTTATTCATGCAGCAGTCATATTAGAAAGGGCTTGCAGTGAAAACAGTTGCAGGGCAGCAGTCCAAAAGAGAGATTTAAGAGTTTGCTTACACTGCCCCAAGGTGGGGCATACTTGGGCTGCTGGGGGCAAGGAGTTCCAGAGCTGAAAATGATCGTGTACCATACTTTCATAACTTTCAGTGTAGGGAAGGCTGCGACTCTGAGGGGTGAGCAAACTGCTTGCATCAAATTATGCCAGAGAAGCTAGGTGAGGTGAAGGGTTCCAGTAACTTGAAGGTGAGGCAATATAGGGGATAGCGCAATCTGCTTTTGAAGAAGGGCCATGCCAAGGTAGTTAGCATTGTGCAATGGTGGGTTTTGGGATGTGCACCAGCTGCGAATTGCCCTGTCCTATGGTAGTGTATTCTAAGCCTGTGTAGGGTGGGCTCTCGCTGAGCCTGGATTGCCTGGGCTCCATATAGTAAGAGAGGGGGGAGGGAGCTGAAGGCGATGGTATGATGTGCCTCTCTAGACAGGTAGGGAGAAAGTTTATATAGTACTCCTAGCTTTAGGTTGAGCATTTTAGTCAGTGCCTCTACATAGGGTTCAAAGGTCATGGATCGATCTAGGGTCATCCCCAGGTATTTGAAGGTAGTACTACTTACAACATTCCTGTCGAGATCAAAGTGTCTCCCTCCATCTCCCTTCCATCTTCTCCCTTCCATCTCCTTCCTTCCATCCTCCCTCATTGTGTTCTCTGTGTACCCCAGAGGCTCTGGTGCCCTCTGTACAACCCAAACCCTCCAGCAACACCATTCATCTTTCTCTCTCTGTCCTTCTTTAGCTTTTGTTTCTTTCTATTATTTTCCTTATTCTATCCCTGTGGCTCTTTCTCCTCCCTTCATTTCTTTCTTTCTCTCTTCTCTGTCATTCTTTTTCTTCTATTCCTTTCCTTATTCTATCCCAGTGGCTCTTTTCCTCCCTTTATTTTTTCTCCTCTCCGCCGAGCAGAACTGAGGGCTGGGGGGAGTCGGTATCAGTTACTGGCCAGTCCATGAGTGCCACATAGAACATCAGCCTTGTGGGTGGTGCCGTCCCTGATACCAGCTCCCCCAGCTCAAACTTCTTGAAGTTATCCCTCCCGTGAGGGTCTGGTTCCTCCGACTATGACCCACCAGCAATGAAATGGTGAGGATATGCAGGAAGATCTACAATTATGGTGAGTACATACTTTTTCTTTCTGTTAGTAGTATACAGTTCACATCAACACACCCCACCCAGCTTCCCCGGTGGGTCACCCATGGATCTTTGCTTCCAGCTTGCAAAGATCTGACATCACGGGGCGGAACTGGAGGATATATACCACCTCAATGGTGGGAGTAACTTTACTTAAAGATGTCAGACAAATCAGTATTTCCGATGTAATGGCCAGAGTGTGGATATGAACGGTATATCAATCCTAGACTACTGTTACAAGTGAGTAACCTACATGTACTCACCTGTAACTATAGTTCTGTTAGTGGTACAGTTCACATACACAGAACCCACCTGACCTTCCCTGGCAAGTGGCAGCCAGATCTGTGCTTCCAGTGGGTGATGATCTGATGTCACAGGGAGGATACAACATATATACCATCCAGGTGGTGGGAGGGGCTTAGCTAGAAGACTTCCAATGACTTATCTGTCTCCAGCCAAACTGCCAGAGCATTGATGTAAACTGTATGCCACTTGCAAAACTATGATTATGTAAGGATTTACCCACTCCAGAGCGTGGGTCTAAAGCTACCAACTTTCTGAGGCCTAAAACTGGGATGGTCCATCCTGGACATGAACCCCCCCACCACCACCACCATGTCACTCCCACGGGCACCGCCGCAGACAGCACTGCACACAATCAATTATATTTTGCTGCTTGCTCTGACAATGCCGCCCCACAGTAACACCAGTAGCAAACATCCAGGTTAAAACAACACATCATTCTGCTTCAGCAAGTTCCAAATCATGATGTACAGAAAGTTCATTAGATGCAAACCTGCATTAAACTGTGATCAGACATTCGAGCTGCATGTATTGCCTCTCCTGACAGTCCCATCCAACCCACTTACACTCACCTCATTTGCTGAGCAAACTTCACTTCAGTGAGTCCCACCACCACAACAGATTGTTTTCACACACTTCCCTACAGCTGATCAGGTTCAGGTACCTTAGTTCACTGCTGCCAGTCTCTTCTCTGTCTGGAGTCCCTCTCAGCTGCTGGCAAGCAGACGTCCTATGTGCTTGTTTGCACTACTACCCAGTTTAATCTAACAGAAAGGAATATGCTTTACTGTGCTCCCTCTGACATGCTTGAGGTGCAGCACAGGCGAAAGGGTTGAAGTTGCAAACTGCTGTCCAGCCCGAGCAGTGCCACAGTGGTGCCGAAGTAACTGTCACTCATTGATTAGCAGTCAGCAAAAAGGGCAAAACTGGGACAAGGAAGCAAAAACCAGGACAAAAGTGATATTTTGCAAAACTTGTGGGGACACTGGGACTGTCCTGGGAAAATAGGGACAGTTGGTAGCTTTACGTGGGTGTCTCAGGGATTAATGTATGGCTGGGGGGTTGGAGGTTCCAACCACCCAGTCATACATTAATCCCTGAGAGACCCACGCTCTGGAGTGGGTTAATCCTCTTGTAACATGTGGAAGAGAAATGGTTCAGTGCTCTTTTTATGTTTCTCTTCCTCATGTTACAGTTGCATAAAAGTGATTTTAAAGTGCAAAATTACAAAGGAGGATATCAAGGTTCCTACCATGGGGAAGAGAAAGGGTGTTGCAACTGACTATTGAAACTGATGCTTAACTTTTATATTGTGACTACAGTGAACAATTACTGACTACATGCAGATGTGATCAACATTTCAGAATATGTGCTCATTTTAACTGACAGTTTTGCAAACTGTGGAATCATATCTGTTTTTTTTGCTGTGTTTGATGTTTGGGATTTGTCACTGCCA
Source organism: Neoceratodus forsteri (assembly GCA_016271365.2). Classification (NCBI taxonomy): domain Eukaryota; kingdom Metazoa; phylum Chordata; order Ceratodontiformes; family Ceratodontidae; genus Neoceratodus; species Neoceratodus forsteri. The sequence goes on from JADMNL010000024.1 coordinate 138,148,931, forward strand.
GACTGCACGGAAGGCAATGCAGTCAGGGCGGGCTGGGATGTGTGCCCACACACTACGCCATTCACAGTGGTGTGGAGTGCTGGGAGCAGGGGATGCACCTTATGCTGGGTAACACCCAGGAGTAAGGGATATGTGCCTCCCCGATGCTGCCGCTGGCAGTGGCATGGACGTGGGGGCACTGCAGACCCCCCTACATGCTGCTTCAACCCATAAATTGGCATGGAGGGCTGGGGCAGAGGAGAGGGCACCCTCCCACCCTGAGCCTGCAGCACACATTGCACCCTCCATCTTGTTTTCACATCCCATGGGTGCAAGAGATCCACTCATGGACTGGGTCCAGGCATCCCATTGATGTGCACCTGGTCTGCAGAACACTCCACCATGCACCTGCGTGCTTGGGGTGTGCAGCCACAGACAGGTGGCTGGCATTAGTGAATGCTGGTATGGATGCACCTGTCTGCAGGTGCACAGCTACATGGGTGGGGTACGCTATGATTTTGTGTACCCCTGCCCACTTTGAGCATAGGGCCCATTAAGGCTTAATAAGTCTCCCAGTATGATAGATTTAAGCAATAAACCAGGACAGGGTGTGGGTTATACTGGGATTTACCCATGCCTGGTGTGATTTGGTCATGAGGTGTAGCAGAGTGACCAAATTCACACCAGAATTGGGTAAATCCCAGCATAACCCAAATTCTGGAGTGGTTTATTGCAATTATTCAATGGTTCACTTTTTTGGGGTGAGGAAAGGAAAAAAGGAAATGTTATTTTCTTATTTTAAATTACTACTTCACAAAAAAATAGTTCCTTGTTGGTAGGAAGACTGCTGCCTGCACCCCCCACTCTGTGCCCCGTGCCCCAACCATCTTATTCTATGACTCCTGAACTTGTTTCACAAATTTAACTACTGGGCCACATGAAGAAAATGTGTTGGAGCCTTCAGTCCCTACTTCTGCATTGCTTCAACTAGTATAACAGGTTTACCTGAAGGATGATGGTGCAAGGTGTGAAGAACCTGTTGCCATGGTTTTGGTCAGAAAACAAAAACTAGCCACGATGAATTACACTGTTTTAAGTGACAGAGGAGGTACTGTCCAACAACATGTTTTATTTTACCTATTTTCCCACTTCTTTTGGGCCACACGTCTGACTGAAGATTTCCCACACAGCGGGTGTTCGGCTGTGGTGAGTGAGCAGCGATGTTATTCCAGCTGCATTCACTTTTTGTAAGGGACTAGTGAGCTGTGAGAGTACTTTTGGGACATTTGCCATAGAGGTTTTCATTCTTCTGATGGAGTGACTCTCAAGTACCACTGCTCCTATACTTGCTGATCCCCAGTAGATTGCCCCCCCACAACGGGGCCAGGAAGGAGGTTGCCAGCTTCTCCTCCCTCCCAGAACCCAGGTATGTCCCCCAGGAGTGGCACACCGTCATCGAGCATGCCAGGCTCATTTTCCTTCCTCCCGGTTACCCAAACCCAAATCCAGGCATGGCCCCCAAGAGTGGCAGGCCATTATCGAGCCTGCCAAGCTCATTCTCTCACCTCGCAGAGACCCAATCCAGAACTTAGGGATGGCCCTCAGGAGTGGCAAATCATCATTGAGGCTGCCAGGCTCTGCTCTCCTTCCTCCAGGAGACCCAGCCCAGAATCCAGGGTTGGCCCCTGGGAATGGCAACTAACATCAATCCTGCCGGGCTCATTCTCCTTGCTCCTAGAGAACCAATCCAGAAGCCGGAGATGGCCCCCAGGAGTGGTAGATCATCACCGAGCCTGCTGGGCTCATTCTCATTCCTCCTGGAGAACCAATCCAGAACCTGGAGATGGCCCCCAGGAGTGGCAGATCATCATCGAGCCTGCCAGCCTCATTCTCCTCCCTCTTGGAGACCCAATCCAGAATCCAGGGATGGCCCTCAGGAATGGCAGACCATCATCGAGCCTGCCAGGCTCATTCTCCTCCCTTCCAGCGGCCCAACCCAGAATCCAGGGATGGCCCCAGGAGTGGCAGACTATCATCGAGCTTGCTAGGCTCGTTCTCCTCTCTCCTGTAGACCAGACCCAGAACCCAGGGATGGCCCCCAGGATTGGCAGAGCATTTTCAAGCATACCTGGGTCATTCTCCTCCCTCCGGGAGATGCAATCCAGAGATGGTCCCCAGGAGTGGCAGACAGTTATCGAACCTGCCAGGCTCATACTCCTTCATCCCGGTGAGCCAAACCAGAATGCAGGGATGGCCCCCGGGAGTGGCAGCTCATCATCGAACCTGCTCAGCTCATTCTCCTCCCTCCTGGAGACCTAATCCAGTGATGGCCCCCAGGAGTGGCAGACCATCATTGAACCTGCCAGGCTTATTCTCCTTTCTCCCAGAGACCCAATCCAGAACCCAGGGATGGCCCCCAGGAGTGGCAGACCATCATCGAGCCTGCCAGGTTCATTCTCCTCTCTCCCAGAGACCCAGTCCAGAACCCTGACATGGCCCCCAGGAGTGGCAGATCATCATTGAGCCTGCCAGGCTTGTTCTCCTCCCCCCCCCAGAGGCCCGCCCCAGGAGTGGCAGACTATCATCAAGCCTGCTAGGCTCATTCTCCTTCCTCCTGTAGACCCGACCCAGAACCCAGGGATGGCCCCCAGGAGTGGCAGAGCATCATCAAGCCTACCAGGCTCATTCTTCTCCCTCCCAGAAACCAGAGATGGCACCCAGGAGCGGCAGACCATCATCGAGCCTGCCAGGCTCATTCTCCTCCCTCCTGGAGACCCAATCCAGAACCCAGAGATGGCCCCCAGGAGTGGCAGACCATCATCTAACCTGCCAGGCTCGTACTCCTTCATCCCGACGAGCCAACCCAGAATGCAGGGATGGCCCCCGGAGTGACAGACCATCATCGAGCCTGCCGGGCTGATTTTCCTTCCTCCCAGAGACCCAATCCAGGAATGGCCCCCAGGAGTGGCAGGCCACCATCGAACCTACCAGGCTCATTCTTCCCTCCCGTGACCCAATCCCAATCCAGGGATGGACCCCAGGAATGGCAGACCACCGCTCAGCCTGCCCGCTTGTTCTTTCCTTCATGGAAACCCAATCAAGAACCTTGGCATGGCCCGCAGGAGTGGCAGATCATCATCGAGCCTGCCCGACTCATTCTCCTCCTCCCAGAGAACCAATCCAGAATCGGGAGAAGGTCCCCAGGAGAGGGAGATCATCATGTGAGCCTGCCAGGCTCATTCTCCTCCCTCCTGGAGACCCAATCCAGGAATGGCCCCAGGAGTGGCAGACCATCTTTGAGCCTGCCAAGCTCATTCTCCTTCCTCCCTGAGACCCAACTCAGAATCCAGAGTGGCCCTGGAAGTGGTAAACCAATATTGAGCCTGCTGTCTCACCTTTCTCCCTCCTGGAGACCCAATCCAGAACCCGGGGACAGCTCCTAGGAGTGACAGGCCATCATTGAGCCTGCCAGGCTCATTCTCCTCCCTCCTGGAGACCCAACCCAGACTGCAGGGATGGCACCCAGGAGTGGCAGACCACCATCGAGCCTACCAGGCTCATTTTCCTCTCTCCTAGAGACCCAATCCCGAATCCAGGGACAGCACCCAGGAGTGGCAGACCACCATCGAGAATGCCAGGCTCATTCTCCTCCGTCCCAGAGAACCAATCCAGGACCCAGAGATGGCCCCCAGGAGTAGTAGATCATCATCGAGCCTGCCAAGCTCGTTCACCTCCCATCCGGAGACCCAATCCAGAACCCGGGGACGGCCCCCAGGAGTGGAAGATCATCATCAAACCTACTGGGCTCAGTCTTCTTCCTCTCAGAAACCCAATCCAGAATACAGGGATCGTCCCCCAGGAGTGGTAGACCATCACTGAGTCTGCCAGGCTCATTCTTCTCCCTCCCGGAGACCTAATCCAGAGACCGCCCCCAGGAGTGGTAGACCATCATCGAGCCTGCCAGGCCTGTTTTCCTCCATTTTCCCCACAGCCTCTCCCCTACCTGTGTGAGCACGTTAGATTGAGGCTCCTGATCCATACTGCTCCGCCACTGCCAGGGGCAGTCAATGAGAGGGATGACAAGTCTCCCTCCCTCAAAAGAGGAGAACAGTCCCTGACACTGATCCTCTCTGCCAGCTGTCAACCCTCAGCAGATGTGGCTTATTCTCGAGTTTGTTGCCGACGATGGTACAAGGTGTGATGACTAGCGCTAATTTCAGCACTACGGGTTGGACCTATTAGTATTTTGTAAATTCTACTGGTACCTTTCTCTTACTACCAAATCTATAAGGTTGACTATTCCGATTAATCATATTCGATAATGCTTTCTATTCATAAATATTCATGAAAGTAGTTATTGAAGCTTATATTCATTTCTACTTGTGTAAGAGAGTAAATAACACTAGTCTCTAAGTTAATCAAATTTTGACTACCAATATTCCTTTCTTTAGCTCTCTATTTTCTAATGGTTTCTCTCAGCTTCTATTCTGCATTATGCAATAAAGGCTGTCCTTTGTTTGGTATTTCTATCTTTTCTAGAGCAGATGACATACCTTTGTATGCTGCTTTGATCCCAGTCATTGCTGGGTGAGTCGATATTGGTAATGGTTGCATTTAAGGTCCATCGTAGTCATACACAACTCCTTCTGTGTAACTCTGTCACACTAATGTACACACCTTGCTGTAGGTTTTGTTTTATGATGTTCTGTTTATTTCTTTATTTCAGACCAGGGACAGAAATCTGATTGGAGACATGGTTGGAGCCCAAAATAACAGTTCAAGAGCAGGCTGCTGTAACTGTACTGTGACGACCTTGGGGACGGTGTTTTCCACTGTAATTGTGATTAAATATGTGACAGAAATCATGGAACTGGTGACATACTAGAGTTATCAACAAAAGGCTGTGAAGCTGCTGTGACTGTACTGTGCTGTACCTTGGGGACGGTGCTTTTCCATTGTAATTGTGATTAAATATGTGACAGAAATCATAGAACTGGTGACTTACTTGAGTTATCAACAAAAGGGTGTGAAGATGCTGCTTAGTTTGCTCATAGATGCTACCAGAGTTTGTACTGTATCTTTAAAATGTGTACTTTGCAGTGTATTTTCTACGATACTGTTCAAAGGTATTTTTTAAAAGTGCAACGTAGTAGTTTTAAAGATACTAAATCAACTTGTACTTAGTCAGTACATTTTGCCTCAAGGTCTAAAGGGTATAAGTTCTTGCTTTGGCAGTATTTACCTACAGTTTTAGAAAATATAATGAAATGTGGCAACTACTGTTTTCTAAGATTATTATGCTAATGCTATGTGGGGGTTCCATTCACAGTAGGCACAGGAGCTCAGTTCCTCCACTTTCTTAAACAAGCATTTGTCAATGCCAATGTTGATTATGCTTGGTCTGTTGAGTTCGCTCAGTGGCCCCACCCCTTCTGTCACTTGCTTGTTCTGTTTCTCCCAGTGCTGCAGGCTGCTGTTTTGCAATGGACTCCTGCCTGCATTGGCACCCTTTTCTGTCCACAAAGAAATTCGTAGCTGTCCCAACAGAGCTCTGTGGAGCTCACCTACTCCCTCTCACCTGCTTGTACTGGTGTCCCGCTGCTGCAGCCTGCCCTTTTGTACTGGATTCCTGCTCTGCTAGTTTTTGTGCCTACAAAGAAATCGTAGCTGCCCAACAGAGCTCCATTGAGGTGGCTTTACCATTCTGTTTGTCCTGGCGCTGCAGGCTGTCCTTGTACTTGGGCTCCTGCCTTCTGTTGTCATCTTTTTCTGGCTACTAAGAAATCTGTAGTTGTTTCTGACAGAGCTCTGAGTTTACTCTCTCTCTTGCTTGTTCTATTTCTGCTGTGCTGTAGTCACCTTTTTTATTTGGTCTTGCTTGTATTGCTACCTTTCTTTCTGCTTATAAAGAAGTTTGTAGTAGTCTGCTATAGAGCTTGTTGAGCTGCTTTCTCCTTCTCTCACTTACTCATTTTGTTTCTCCTGCCGCTGCAGGCTGCCTTTTGTACTTGTGCTTCTGCTCATGCTTAGCGTTTTTGCCCACAGAAATCTGCAGCAGTCCCGACACAGCTCCATTCAGCTCGCTGTCTTCCCCCTCGCTCTCTCTCACTCGCCTGTTGTGTTTCTCCCAGCACTGCGGCTGGCCTTTTGTACTTTGTTGCTGTCCTTTTCTTACCACAAAGAAATCTGCAGCAGTCCCAACAGAGCTCCAGTGAGCTCATTCACTCATTCCTGCCTGTGTTGCTGGCTTTTCTGCCCACAAAGAGATCTGCAGCAGTCCTGACACAGCTCGGTTGAGGTCGTTCACTCCCCCTTTCTCAGTCACTCGCTCGTCCATTTCTGCCAGCTCTGCAGGCTGCCCTTTTGTACTGGGCTCCTGCCTGCATTTCCACAGTCTTCTGCCCAGAAAGAAATTCACAGCTGTCCTGACAGAGCGCCATTGAGGTCACTCACTCCCCCTGTGTCACTTGCTCATTCTCTTTGTCCTGGCTCTGCAGGCTGTCCTTTTGTACTGGGTTCCTGCCTCTGTTGGCACCTTTTTCTGGCCACGAAGAAATCTGTTGCTGCCCCGACAGAGCTCTGTTGAACTCGCTCATTCCATTTCTGCTGTCCCTGCAGGCTGGCCTTTTGTACTGGGCTCCTGCCTGCATTGCCACCTTCTTTTACCTACAAAGAAATCTGCAGCAGTCACGATAGAGCTCCGTTGAGGTCGCTCACTCCCCTTCTCTCACTTGGTCATTCTGTTTCTCCCACTGCTGCAGGTTGTCCTTTTGTAGTGGGCCCCTGCATGCATTGCTTCCTTTTCTGCCCAGAAAGAAATCTGCAGCAGTCCTGACACAGCTCCGTTGAGTTTGCTCACTCCCACTCTCTCACCGCCTCATTCTGTTTCTCCCGGCGCTGTAGGCTGGCCTTTTCTACTGGGCTCCTGCCTGCGTTGCTGCCTTCTTCTACCCAAAAAGAAATCCACAGCACTCTCAACAGACCTCCGTTGAGCTCACTCACTACCCCTCACTAACTGACTCGTTCTGTGTCTCCCACTGCTGCAGCCTGCCCTTTTGTACTGTGGTCCTGCCTACGTTGGGGTCTTTTTCTGCCACAGAGAAATCTGCAGCTATCCCAACAAACTGCTGGAGAAAAATTGCTAGTCTGTTATAAAAATAAAAGATGGGAGATAGATTTAATGCATACATCTCATTGTCGGATGCTTTTTATAACCCTCGGGTTTATGTAGCATCCTACAACTCGGTGTGTATTAAATTTTCATATTAAATCTTTCCTCATCCATTATTCTCTATATAACAATTCTGTGAAACCTGTAATTCATATAGCAGTCTATTTATAATATGGATTATGTGATGTAATGTGGACAGAATGTGCTTGGAAAGCATTCTTTCATTTGAAGTGGCCATTCTGTGAAACAAGTAGGCACTGTAAATTATGTTTGAAGTGGCAAACCTTGATATTTGACTTACCAAGTGTGATTCATGTTGCCTCATGAAAGGCCAGAATGTTTTGGGTTTTTTTCGCATTAGAAAAATTGGATTTGGCCGGCCCATGGGTGCAGCAGTTGTGCTACTGCTCACGACGCTGCCACCCTGGGTTCGGTAGCAAGCACAGGTAATCGGAGGGTCAGCTGGGGGAAGAAGGATAGAGCTCTCAGTGGGTCGCTCATCTTCTCCAGGTGGGGTGGGCAGCGCTCCTCACTGCAGTACTGCCACCACCTGAATGGCCACAGGTGGTGACAGTGTAGCAGAGGAGGCTGAACGCATGGGAGGGACAGACGTCTGCCGAAGGCTGGAGCATAGGTGCATCATCATGCCCCTTCAGCTCCTTCCCCCTCTTTGTGTACAGTTGTCTGCAGGGAGGAGAAAGCAAGGAAAAATATGCCCTGCCAATGGGCCAGATGATGAGCCCCCAATGCCACACCTGTGGAGAAAGAGAGAGAGCTCTGAGGGCAGACTACACCGGTGCATGCTTCCCTGATGTTCAGAGGAGGTAAGGGGAGGCCTCTGCCCTGCACATGAGGTTATCTGGGGGTTCTGAAACTGAAGTGAGTACCACTCTAGGAGCAGACACCTCGGGCCTTTCTCAAGGGCAGGTATAGCTGAGTGGTGCATGGGGCTCCGACAGAGGGACTAGTGGGCAATGTTAGTAAGGGGGCAAAAAGAATGAGTAAAAAAAAAAAAAAAAATTGGATTTATTTAACAAAATACAGTATCAGCAACAATTGCGCATTAACCACAATAACAGTAAGAGTTAGAATTCGCTGCTCTAAGTGTAGTAGATGTCAATAAAATAGAAAGGTAAACCTGCATCTCAACATGCCTATAATCATCAGAATGTTATTATTTTATGAGTCATGTTAAAGATTTAGAAATGGAAGCCAAGCATGCTTGAAAAGTTCTGATTTACCAAGTAACATATGTGAGATTCTTCTACTGCTTGCTAGGAATGGAGGTTTAACTCCAGGCAAGGGATGCCCTGCACACGACTGTCAGTATCATCTTCATCACCACTGGCAACGTCAGCACCAACATGAATGTCTTCCTGCTATCAACTTACCGTCATCACCAACAGTACCACTGCCACCAACAGAACAGCACCATCATTTTTTTTTTTTTTTTACACACCTTCAGTGTGTACAAAAAACTGTACAGCATCCCAAAATGACTCCACAGAGGTGCACATTTCAGTGTGTAGAGAAAGATAAAATGCTTTTATTGTTAATTAAAAAAATACTTAAAAGTTTTTTTAAATGTCTGAAGTGATTATAAACTAGCTCCTCTTCTGAAGCATGTCAGTAGGTGGCACTGGAGATGCTGCGGGATTTGATATTCTGTTGCACGTGTTACCCATTTATATATCTTTGGTGAGGCCACACCTGCAGTACTGTACCCCGTTCTTGACTCAGAGTCCTCAGGAAACTGACAGGAGGGAGGTTCAAGAGGGATATAATGAAGTGGTAGTCACTGAAAGGGTGGTGGAACTGTGGAACTCCTGAGGTGGTTGGTGCCAAAACCATTAATGGTTTCAAGCAAGGTTGGGACAGAGTGAAGGGTATAGTAGTTACTGGAGGTGACGGTAATAGGGAGGGGAATAGAGGGGTGGATAGGGAGGGCTAGAACCCTGGTTGGACAATAGGTCCAGGGGTTACATAGGGAACCATGGGCAGACTTGATGGACTGTCCATCCTTTTCTGCCATCATTGTCTGCGTTTCTCTGTGACTGGCACTTGTTTTTTTGTTCATTTTGAGTTCTCTTTTTTTTCTTCTGTTGGGTGTCATGGGCAGCCATGAAGAAACTGAGAGGGTGGATGGGAGATAGAGTGGCAGCGACGGCAGGTGGTAGCTGATCCCGGCCACAGTAAAGCTTAGGTTTGGGGTGCTCCTGAGTCTGCTGTAGTATGTTTTCAATCGATGCATTTTCATATGTCCCAGAATACAGCGCAGTGCACAAGAGTTATTTATAAAGAGAGGTGGGTTAGTGGGTGCGCAGAGTTATTTATAGAGAGGTGGGTTAGTGGGCACACCGGTAGGTGGGTGCGCAGAGTTATTTATAAAGAGGTGGGTTAGTGGGTGCTCAGAGTTATTTATAAAGAGAGGTGGGTTAGTGGGCAAGCCGGTGGGTGTGCAGAGTTATTTATAAAGAGAGGTGGGTTAGTGGGCATGCCAACTAGCCCAGCTGCTGCCCTGGGCACGGACAGAGCTCTGACCTCCCCATCCATTCCCAATCTTGTCGCATCGCGGAGGGTACTTATCCCACCCCGTGGAGTCCAGGAGGGTGGATCCAGGAGGGAGCTGACTTGCATGTGACTGTGGCAGTGCTGGCGAGCAGCCTTCATGCTGCCAAGGTTTTTCTGTGTTGGTTCCCCCTGCAGGAATGGGTGTGCAGTGAAGCCAATGGAAGGAGCACGCACACTTCTGCACACGCTCTTCCCAGCATCTGCCTCCTCCCTCCCTCTTTTCTGCAGCGTTGGTGGTGCTGCCCCCAGTCTCCACTAGGGACCAGCCGCCACCAACTGCTGATGTCCCCTTCCCCACAGAAGGTGAGCAGTCTCCGGATGCTCTATCCTTTTCCAACCCTGCCAACCCCTGGTGGCCCATGCCTCATTCCTGAACACGGGTCGCGCATAGCATGAGGTAGCATGCCAGCACCTCAGCACTCACCACCGGGCCATTGTTTCAAGGTTTGGGCAGCATTGAGAGTCCTGACGCTGACAGTGCTGAAATCCAATCATATCTCAAAAGAAAGTGCTTGAATGTCAATAATACATTGCATTACAGATATTTCAGTGTTTCTAAAAGCCTTTTGCTGTCAAGAACTCATCAAAAGGTATTTTGCAGTTTCTAAACCAAAATTATAAATCTGTGCATTTCAGCATTTTGCTACAGAACCTGTACCCAACTATTTGCTATTTCAGTTGATGCCCCACCCTATAATGATGATATTAATGTTGAGCAGGCCCTCTGGGTCAGATCTCACGGGAGACAGTATAGCGCAGTTGTTTAAGGCTCTGAGCTGCAAATCTGGTGACACCCAGCAGACCAGTCCTGGGTTTGAATCCCACAGCTTCCACTTGCAGTCTGTGTGACCCTGAGTAAGTCACTTAACTTCCCTGTGCTCCCAGGTCGCACCTGTAAAACAGCTTTCAGCTTAGTGTGCTAGTCCTGGTTAAACTGAAAAAAAATCTCACATTTTGCACCTTTATCAGTGACTGCCCCTGGATGGAATAACCTGAAGTGTGGCTTGGCTTGCGTATGGCCTGTCCCAGCATCTCGGGATTCTGTACATTTGGTAAAGGTCGTTCTAGTGGTTTAAAAGCTCTAGAAAGTTCAAAATGCATAAAAATCTGTTTTCTATGAACTTGGATCACACAGTCTGTGCTGCCCTTTGTGCCATGGGGGCCCCATTAGTGGTGCAGGTAACCTAGTACATGGCCAACCTTTGGGCTATATTCAGACAGGTAGGTGCTCTGAGCGCAGCTCACTGCTGGTCTGACTTTGGGGATGGGGGCTCTGTGTACAGTGACTCTGTGTGGCCCTCACCCAGCCCCCTGCAGGAATATGGTCCACAGGAGTGACTGGAGATGGCACATCCCACGTGGGCTAGCACCAGCATGCCTGTGATCCATATTTAGCTAGGGCATGCAAGTCACTAAGGGTCAATTTGATGCTATTATGGCCCAATTAGATTAGGTACAACTAGGGTGAATTTTGCAGAGCCCTGTCAACTCCTTCGCTGATCTAATACCCTAAACATGTGCTGTGTGAGCAAATCCCATGTGTCTACTGGTCCTCCACCCCCAACTATTGTACACTTGCTGCAAAACAACTAACTTATCATAACCTCGGCATCTAGTGGTCCCCCACTGTTTATACAATAGGCCTGCTTTCTCTCCCCCTGTCATTCAGATGGTGGGGAACGATGTGATACGCAGAGGGGCTGTCACAGTCACCATCTCTGATAGGGAGAAAATGCCTGCTTGTGTTAGTGGGGGCAGGAGGGAGGGGCAGGAGAGATCTAAGTGGATGGACTGGGGAAGGGGTTGGTAGTCACCATACTAATTTATCACATCAAACATTACAAATAAATAGTATCCCTGGCATCTAATGGTACTTACACCCCATGATCACGCTACCAACCCCCATTTCCCAAGCAGGTATTGTTCCTCTCATGGAGATAGTAACTGGCACCGTAACTCTAGCCCTCGACACATCACCATTTGAGTGACAAGGGCACGTAAGCACAAACTGCTGCCCAAGTCATCCCCATCCTTCATATCCACACAAGTGAAGCCTCAAAATGTATTTTGGGGGTCTACCTCTCATACTACTGTGATACTAAGGAGGTGACATTGAGAGGGGCAGTACTGTATACCTACAGTACAGCATAGGGGGACTTGTTTTGTTTAAGGTGGTGTCTAGTATTAACCAGATAGGTTGTTTTAACAATTAATTATCAACAATGGAATTGTCAGTAACCCTTGGCAGCTTCCTGTCAGTCTTTCTTGGCACTTTCAATTATTGTAAATGTCTTCATTTTAAAGTAAAAGGGTGGATTCAGGTTTTGGCTCATAGCCCGCTACCCTGCTGCAGCGATAGTCCCTCTGAGTCAAAATTATAAATTTTAAGTGTCCTGCAGTGGAGGGAAGGGATCATAAGTCTGGCTGAACTGCTGGTCAGCTGATGCCTTCCACTTACTGGTCTGCTGCTGACCATGCCCCCATGCTTGAACATTTTGTGATGTCCTACCAGGGAGTGTGTGGGGCACACCGCATTGAATCCTATGGTGGTGGCTTTCATTTGTGCCAATGGTAGCTTAAAGCTGCAGAGTAATTATTTGAACATTTCCCTAGGGTTCAGTGAGGTGCGCTGCATGCTCTGCCTGGTAGGGTGTGGCCAGCATATGTCCAGATGGTGGCCAGGAAATGATAAATGAATGGTAACCTGCCGGGGTCCCCATATTGAAACTCTCAGCATGCCACTATCCATGTCAGCTCCATAGTAATCAGGAATAGCATGAGCCGACAGGCATGGGCCATATTCAAAAGTCCTGGTGCATGGCGCTGACTAGGCAGTGCAATCACACAGAATATATTGCTCTGCCCGTGCAAATGAGGAGTCCTCCGTGCACACGGTGCAGCGGTATATTTGCATGTTTCAGCAGAGCTAAACAACCACCTTTGCAGCGATGTCTAATGCCACCAAAACCCTGCCCCCATCCCAGTGTAAAGTAGTGCCCTCGCTGGCCAAATGCCAGGTAGTAGACTGACAGAAAAAGTAATTTCCATAGTAACTGCACGCACAACCCCTGTCATTCAGTGGGCGAACAAGGTGGTGAGCAGAGAGGCTGTGCTGATCAGCATTTGACTGTCATGTTTCATTTATTAAAGAAATACCAACTGAGCAAGCTCATTTACAGCGTGACCCATTCTTCATAAAACTGGTTATATCTAATAAAAATATATGGTGTAAAATGGAAAGTGTAGCAGCATTTGTGTGTGAGTGGGAGCAAGGGTGTGTGTGGGGGAGAGCCCATTAGCTGTCTGAATACACTGTTAAAGTAAAGGTCCCTAAAGTATCTTGAATCCAGTGGGCTGCAAGACCAGAGGCAGCATGGATTCACAGGGAGGGGTCATGCATGATGAATCTGATAGAGTTCTTTGACCGTGTGACCAGGGAAGTAAATCAGGGGAGGGCAGTGCAGGGTAGTGTGACAAAGTAGTGGGTAGAGTCAGTGGAATGCTGTGGTGCATAGGAAGGGGTATCTCTAGCACGAGAAGAGAATTGCTGTTGCCATTATATTGCTCACTGGTGGAACTCCATGTGGACTATTGTGTCCTGTTCTGGAGGCTGCACCTCAGAAAGAACATAAACAGGGTGGAGGCAGCCCATAGGAGGGCAACTAAAATGGTGCCAGCCAGGGGTTGCATGGGAAGCCCAACAAGGAGAGACTATGGGATCTCAACATGTACACCCTGGAAGGCAGAAGAGCAAGAGGGTACACGACAGAGACCTACAAGTACACCACAGGGTGCAGGAGAGGAGTCTCTTTCACAAGAGGGGATAGACATAGAGGAATATTAGGAAGTAGGGAGCATTGCCAGAGACTAGTTAGGGTTTGTGGCCCTTTGCCTATCAGAATAGATGCCTTAAAATACTGCCTTATCATCTCCATTCATTGTAAATGTTGCTAGCAGTCTAGCTAGCAGCATACTCTGTACCTCTCTGTAACTTCCTTGACGTGGAACCTATGTAGAAATTCTAGCTCAATTAGTGTCTTCCAAGATTTTTCAATAAAAAAATACTATTTATGTCAATTTAAGGCAAACAAGTGGTAACCTACCTGTTGCTTTAGTATGCCATGTCTGGGTTTATCTGTGGTTCAAAAAGAAATAAATCTGAAAAAGAGCTTACAATACTACTCAGACACAAAGTTTATTTCAAATTCATGTAGCCACAGCAAGACTACTTTTGCTGTCCATACTGCCACACAATATACATGACAAATCTGCTCCTATACAGTTGGGTCAAATGGTAGAGGGGGATCAGGCTGGTGGTGCCAGCAGTAAGTATGGTTGGATCTTTTTTTTCTTTTAAATAATTTCATTCCTCGGCAGCAGAGTGCAATGGCCTGGCCACAGTGGTGAGAGGCAGAGCCAGTAACATTAATGGGTTGGAGCCAGTTGCAGTAGGTCAAGCCACAATAGACAGTTTGGGACAGATCCCCTTTCCCCTAACTTCTCAGAAGAATGACCACAGAAACATGCAGATTGATGCTGTCCAGGTTCCACCACCCTCTGATCCCTGGCCTTGGTAAAATTAAGGCTATCCCTGGTGCCTAGTGGCCCCCCACCCTCCAACTCCAGCTCTGGTAGAAGTAAAGATCAGGAGTTAATAGGAGGCCTGTGCCAGTCCTGCTTCCTAACTGTCCAGAGTGCCATACACTAGAGAAAAGGGGGGTGGGACAGGGTTGTCAGATGTGAATTAGAGGGTAGGAAGGGGCTGCTTGGGGAGGGGCAGTGGACCAACAGGGTATACTTTAGAAAAGGGCAATTGGAGGAAAGGATGACCCAGTGGATCATCAGGATGTTATACCATGACAAGGATCAGGACATTAGGGTGGAAGGCTGCAGCCCCCCCAGCCTTTGGAAGGGCGTAGCTATGCACTGAATTAAGTGGAGGCTTTTAGCAACTGTAAACAACTTTGCTTAGGAAGTTGTTCAGTGCCACCAAAAATACTTCCCACTGCACAAGTATTCAAGGGTAGACAGCCTCATTTACATAGGAGCAGTGGTATTGCAGCACCATGGCTTAGAAGTGCACATGGGGCTCACAATGCCTGCAACAGGTGTACTGCCATTGTAATCTTTTCTTTCTAGCTGTGAAAAGCTTCATCAGTTGATGGCTATAAAGAGAAACTATTGACCCTGATGAATTAACAATAACCAACAATAGTTATGACTATTGGTATTCAATAGTTTGCCTGAGGAGTTAAGAGTTTTCCATTATATACCCTAAAAATTCAGGTCTGACCACCATAGCCACCATCATTTGGTGCCTGAAGCCAGCCCCATGGTGCTAGGGTTGAAGCGCTGGTGCCACACCTTGCACTGTGCCAGTGACCCAGGTGGGGGAGGCCAAGAAGCAAGATCAAGCTGTGGCAAGGCAGCTCTCTCCTTCTAGAAGGGACTGGAGGATCACTAGCCACTGGCCACCAGCCAGTGGAAGACGGAAGTGGGTGTTGACCGAGTGATCTGGAGATGGCCATGGGGAGGGGTGGAAAGGGGCTGAGCTGGCATCACGTGGTGTGCATGCACACGCTTCCATGCACATGACACCCTAGGGAATGGGAGAAAATAGGAACAAAACCAGAAAAACTACGTGTAAAAAAAAATCTGGTGCTTGGATGAACTGCCACACCACATGGCCGGCCACCCTCCCCAGCACTGGATCACCTTTCCAGGAACCAGATCAAGCTCTCATCTCCAGCCCACAATCCTCCATGCAGCTTGAAACCCTTTGTGCCCTAGCTTTCCACAAGTTGGGAATACTCCCTGGAGCTACACCACCCTACAGCCCTCCACTTCTCTCTGGTGACCAGCCTTCCTGCATACGGACCAGCATCCAGATGTGTTTCAATTCCATTGAGCTATCAAGGTGACTACTGTGGTACCATGTGTCAATGGTAGCATAATGGGACACTTGCAGTGTTAACAAAATGGTTTTATTCCATGCCTTTAGCTGGTGGTACCACAATGGTCATGCAGCATGGTATCACAATGACCACATTTTAGGGAGAAAACCTGCCAGTGGAGGGATCCAAAAGAATAATTAAGAAACATCCAACAAGATCAGACCTTCACACATCTTTAATGTAGGTGCCATCCAACATCAGCCTATCACCAGCTGTAAATTGGAAATCCCACCAAAGTTATCCATACACCAGTCATGCCGCTAGTCTACCCTACACACTGTCCACCTAGCCTCACAACATGGTGCTGAAAGGTGTAACCTTACTGCAGTAACCCTCCTTGTTCACATGGAAAGCACAAAATGACCCTGCGGGACACACTCTCCCTACAAAAATGAAAACAATAAAGTAAATGGCCCTGGTTCTACCTTTTCCCAGATGTAGGAGAAAGGTCTTCCTGGGAGTGCAGATAGTTTCTGTCAATCCCGGCACTGCCGCCATGAGTTACTCCAGTGACATCTCCTTGAAACACAACTAACACAGCAGCTCAGCTGAAAAGTGACTTTCCTTTAGCATGGTA
The DNA here is from genome assembly GCA_016271365.2 of Neoceratodus forsteri. NCBI lineage: Eukaryota > Metazoa > Chordata > Ceratodontiformes > Ceratodontidae > Neoceratodus > Neoceratodus forsteri. The sequence goes on from JADMNL010000024.1 coordinate 138,165,183, forward strand.
TCCTCTACTTTGCTGCAGGTGGGGCAAGAATTGTTAGAGATCACAACCCCATGCCCCCCCTTACATTGTCATATCCACCAACCCCATGCAAGTCGTCACACCAATGGACCCTACAATATCATGTACCCTATCACACCTCACAATCCCATACCCCCATGAATGCTGTCCTTCCATGCCCCCATAAATATTGTCACACCTAGGATTCCATACCCTCATGCATGTACAGGAGATGGACATTACAGAACCCCTGGGTGGGAGCGACCACAGTGTGGTTCAGTATAGACATGGGTAAGGAGGACATCCCCACTAAGATCAGAGCATTAGATTTCAGGAAAGCAAACCTCAAAAGAGTAGAGAAGAGACTAAGGAGGACCCGGGGAGCATAGAGGTGTACAGAATATGGGGCACCATTAAGGAAGCCATTGAGAAGGCAACAAGCCACTGCATAAAGATGAGGGGCAAGACTGCCATGCTGATTTTATGGGGAAGTGGGCAGAGTAGTAAGGGATAAAAAAGCAGCCTATGAGAAATAAAAAAAAAAAAAAAAGAAACAGCAAGGGTGGGAATGAAGAAGAGTACCAGAGGCTAGCCAAGATAGCCAGAAGGGAAGTACAACATGCCAAAGCACAGAAGGAGAGCCAAATAGCAGAGGGAATGAAGAAAAGTGAGAAGGCATTCTTTCTTAATAATAATAATAATCTATTTCTATAACGCAATTCAACAATCAAAGCACTGTACAAAATTTATGAATAAAAAATGCATTAAAACAAATAGAATAAAACAATCCAATTTCAGAATACATACCGATAAAATTAAGACAATTATATAGTATTCCCGAAAGCATGGTGGAACAGATTGGTCTTTAAGGTCGTCTTGAAGCTCCCCACAGTCAGGCACTCATGAATCTGATGAGGTGGAGAGTTCCACAGCATTGAGGCAGCGTACATAAAAGCTTGAGACCCAGAAGTCTTTAACTGTACCCTGGGAAACAACTCCTTGCCAGCTGACGGACTGGACGGCTGAAGTGATGAGATCTACATAAAGGAAAAGACAGTCAAAAGGATGGCATTGTCTGACTTAAAAAAAAAACAGGACTGATGGGTTACAAAAGACAGTACAAAAGCAGAGGTATTAAATGAATACTTTTGCTCTGTCTTTATAAAGGAAAGGGAGGGAGTAATACCACAAACCGGATAAGGGAGGAAGGGAGGGAATGGAGGGTACCCAATAGGAATCATAGGGACAGAAAGAGTGAAGGTGGGTAGACAAATCCTTGGGTCCAGATGCAATACACCCCAGGATGTAAAAGAGTTGACAGAGGAGCTGGCAGCCCCACTGACAATTTCTTCAATAGGTCTCTTGATAAATGGGAATAGTACCAGTAGAATGGAGAACAGCACATGCAGTGCCACTCCACAAGAGTGGACCCAAGGAGCACCTGGGCAACTATAGACTAGTCAGCCTGACCTCGACAGTATGTGAATTCATGGAGAACATACTGAAGGAAGAGCTAGTCAGGTACTCAGAGGAGAATCGTCTGCAGAACAAGAAACAACATGGGTTTGTTGCAGGCAGATATCAGATAAACTTGATAAGTTCTTCAATGGGGTCACAAGGGCAGTGGACAAATGCCAGGCAATACACCATTTACCTGACCTTTGGTAGGCCTTCGATTCTGTGTGACACAGAAGGTTGATAATAAAACTGAAGGACCTAGGGTTGGGGGAAAAACTGGTAAGATGGATTGAAAATGGGTAAGTGGCCAAACACAGAGGGTAGTTGGGGGAGGGGGGAGTTCTTAAGCACTAAAAAAGGGCATCAGTGTGGTCACACAAGGGTCAGTGTTGGGGCCAGTATTGTTTAACATCTTTATTAGAGACATTGGAGAAGGTATTCAAGGCAAGATGTGCCTATTTGCAGATGACACTACACTCTGTGGGAGAGTGGATACCCAGGAGGGGATACAAGAGCTGAGGGAGGACTTAGCACGACTGGAGAGATGGTCAGGAATATGGCAGCTTGGGTTCAATGTGAAAAAGTGCAAAGTGATGCATATTGGGTCAAAAACCCAAGGTGGTAATTACTAGTGACCCGAAACATTCCGCTCAATGTTGAAAGGCTGTGATGAAGGCAAATAGAATGCTTTGATGTAATGCAAGAGGTTTCAGTAGTAGGCAGAGTGAAGTTATTTTGCCATTGCACAGGACATTGGTAAGACCACATCTAGAATACAGGATGAAGTATTGGCATCCCTACCTTAAGAAAGACATTAACATGCTGGAGGGGACCCAGAGGAGAGCAACTCAAATGATCACAGGGCAACAGGACAGGTCATATGAGGAGAGGCTAGGAGCCCTGAAGATGTGCTCCCTGGAAGAGAGGAGGGAGAGGGGTGATATGATAGAGACCTTCAAGTACATGAAGGGATTAAAGAGAGAGGAAAGAGAGGGCCTCTTCAGTAAGAGAGACAATGCCATCACTATGGGACACAGCCTAAAACTGATGCGGGTAGATTCAGAAAGGATGCAAGAAATAATTTGTTTGTTTGTTTTTGTTACAGAATGAGTGGTGTCTGCTTGAAATGAGCTGCCAGAACAGGTGGTGGAGACAAAGACTGTGGGGTCTTTCAAGACAGCTTAGTACAAACACAGAGTGAGGTTATGGGACCAAAACAGGGGAAAGGGAGGGGGGCTAGGTGGGTAGGAGGGGGACAGGGTCACTAGTGTAAATACAAGACCAGGACCCCTGCATCAATTCAAGTAGACGCAATAGACCAAGAGGTATTCTTCTACTGGCTATTTTCATATGTTCTTATGCTGTCACATCCATCTACAGACCATGCGCCTCCATTCACGCTGTCACACCCAATGACCACATATACTATTACACTCATCATCCACCATACACCCAGTCAAACTCACTGACCTATACCATCATGCACACTATCACAACTCATGAACCCCATCCCTCCCCATACATGCTGTCACACCAACTGACCACATACCACCATGCTCGCTGTAACACCTCATGATTCTATACCCCTATGCATGCTGTCTCATCCACCAATCGCATGCATGCTGTCATACTCACTGATCACACGCACATGCTCTGCTGTAAATAAGCAGCATATGTGAGCAGTGAGATCAGACCATATATTTTTAAGAACTAGTAAGACCTACAAGTCAGGAAGTAGCTGGCACTCATTAGTAGGGATCAAGGGTGCACCAACAAATACAAATCAAGTAAATCCCATGCAAAGAGCGAAAGTAGCGCAAACTTCAATGAATCCAAGTTCGAGACACAATGTTCATTTGCAAAAAGAGCAGAGCGTTGCTTTATTTGGTTCAAAACCATGCAGCCAAGGGCAGTTGCTTGAGTTTGTTCCAGCAAATGCCCTTGACTCCATGGTTTTGTATCAAATAAACCAACACTCAGCACTTTTTGCAACCAAACTGTGTCTTGAACTTGGACTCATTGTGGTTTGTGCTACTTTCATTCTTAGCATGGGATTATTTTAACCTACCTTGCCACATTGCAGATTACACAGAACTAGAAAGAAGACTAGAATGGCAGAGCCCCTTAATGTTTCCAGGTGCAAGTACATTGAGTGTGATGCCATGTTGTGGATGGCAATAAGAACCGAAAGCAATTCTTATCTGTAATATGACTGCTGTGAGCCCTGACATGGACTGATTGAATTACAATGTATTTTTTATTTTATTTTTTTTAAAATGTTCTTTCTATGTGTGTGGTCCTGCATATAACAAGCTGATGTGTGGGTTGTGAATTCTAGATAAAGTCCATGAGACACCTACTTGCTTGTCTCCTTCCCCAGGGCCACAGAGCATGCTCCCTGCTTGAAAAGCTACAGCATGTGCATATAGACACAAGGAGAATATTAAATATAATAATTATACTAAGTGTGTACATTATTCCTTGCCCAACTGTTGTGATAATGCCACTTGCACTTCCTGCTACATTTTCCTTACAGTCAGGGATATAGCAGCAGCCTACATCTCTCACTGAAAATACCTCCACTCTCTTGCTGCACCTGCCCCTCAGCTTCTCCCACTGCACCTGGCATTCTTTAGGTTGAGACTGTTCTCCCTGATACTACATAATCAGCCCCTGCATGCCAGCAGCAGCTCTATTCCTCCCAATCCTGGCCTGCTCTCCCCAAAGAGGCCAACCCATTTCCTGCTGGACAAATTCTGTGTTGTTGCCTGGAACCAGGTACCAGCCCAGGCTTGGCCCATAGCCTGCACACCCTCTCAGAGGTAGCATTCCAGCATAAACAAGGGGTCACCATCAGCATGTTACCCTACTCAACCCCTTCAGTGCACCTGGAGCATCAACACCCAGCACCGTGTCTCAGCCACCTGGCATCATGCCATACTGTTCTTCAAACAGGTCACAGACAAAGTTTGCCTACTATCACACCAATTGGGCAAATAGTATCCAGCGCAAGAGAGGTATCATGAGGGGTACCCCAGGGGTCAATACTGCAGCCCCTACTCTTCAGCCTCTTCTTAAAATGACCTTCCCACAGCCTGTGACAAAAAAATCACACTATATGCAGACAATTCTGTGCTACTGAGCAGTAGCATATCTAAGACTGCCCTACAATCTGAGCTGCCGAACTCCTCCTCCAAACTCAAGGACTGATTCTGTAGTCATACGTTGCTACTAAACTACAAGAAAACAAAGGCCATGCTTTTATCCAGCCACCACAACAAAAATAAGCACCACCCCTCATCATCTCCAACTCATGCAGTGAGCCGCTGGAACAAGTCCACTTGTTCAAGTATCTGAGGGTCATAATAGATGATACCCTCAGGGCTGTGCACCATGTTGACTCTCTGGTCAAGACAGTCAGTACCAAGATTGGTGTCCTGTACAGGCACAGGCAATACCTCTCTCCAGGGGCCCTCTGCCTCTCAATCCGCAGCACCATCATATCTACTAATGACTATGGATTAGTGGTCTACAAGGCGGCAATGGATACAGTGCTTAAGAGGGTTGAGACTGCGCTCAATAAAGCCTGCAGATTCATCCTGGATGCTGAGCATGGCACACACACCTGTACTCTGTCTAAACACGCAAACTGGCTATCATCAAGAAACAAAGTCAAATTCCAGACTTGCATCCTAGGGAAGAAGGCTCTGTTGGGTAAAACACCACTTTGTGTAGGCAATTTGATCAAGGCAGCCAACTCATTACAGATCACCAGGGGGAGGACTAGAGGGGCCTGGGCTATCCCCTTCCATCGCACCTCACTTGGGCAACATGAATTTGCCTACTGGACCACCCAGTGGATGAATGAACTCCCTGGGCACCTCTTGGCCACCAATTGTCTGGCCCAATTCAAGACCTCAAACACACCTAATAACATTCTAAGTGCATCTGCCCCTAAGTCCAGCCACACCAGCTCTCTGTGTCAGCGTCGCTCAGTTGGTAGCACATCCGCCTCTGGACCAGAAGGTCATGGGTTCTCGTCCCACACCGGGATTGGACTTGCACCTAAAAATCGCTGGCATCCGAGTGCAGTATTTGGGGGTGCTGTACTGCTGGGGTGTGCCATCCTTCAGATGAGACATTAAACCGAGGTCCCTTCTGCCCATCCTGGTGTTGTCCTCGTGGGTGTCCAGGTGGAAGTAAAGAACCCAGGGCACTGTTCACAAAAGAGTAGGGAACTTTCCGGTGTGCCAACATTCCCTTCCCATAAAAATGGTTCATGCAATTATCCAGGCTGTGTGTGGGTGATGATGTGCGATATGGCCACCACACATGCAGTCACTTCACTACCAGTCTAGCATTGCTTGTAAAGTGCTTTGGATGTATGAAAAGCGCTATATAAATGCTGATTCTTCTTCTTCTTCTTCTTCTTCTCTGCCACCCCAGTAAGCACTAGACAGGCCTCAGGTACACTCTCCCCCTTCTCATGCCTTGCCTCAGCAATCCATTCGCATCATGCTCCTTTGGCACCCACCACCCCACCTTTCCCCTTCCCCCAACTCCCAGTCCCATGAAATTCCCTAACAGTCACTACTAATGCAAGCTGCCTGACCATGCCCCTCACACCCCATCATTTACTGTAGCACTATCTCCGCTCAGCCTCCCTCACCCCCTATTTCTGCCCATGGTGGAATATCAGCTTCTGCTGGCCTTCATCGCCCTTCTTCCCCTACCCCTCACCTCCACGCAGTACATACCTTCTCTCTTGTACCTCCTTTCTTCACCCCACTGCCAGCTATCCCGTCCCTCTGAACTACTGACAAGGCACTTTGTGGCTGCCTATTCCCCCCACCCTCATAAAGTATTTTTCTTGATATTTAACTTGTACCTATGTTTTGAGTTATTCTATAAGTTCTGAATCCAAGCTGTATCATTCATTGTGAGATACCTTTGTTTTCTCCAATTGTACTTTGTTTTGCAATCTATGATGCGGAACCTTTGTAAAAGAGCTTGCGCTCAAAGGTCTTTTCCGAATCACTAAATAAATAAAATAAAATAAAAAAAGTTTTACTCAAGGGGCTACCTCTGCCCATGGTGAAAAAATCAGCTTCTGCTGGCCTTCATCAATGAGAAATGCCAGACCTTCTAAACCTCGGAAGATTACCTAAACCTGGGAGGAAGGCGAAGACTTACCATCCTTAAAAATTTACTCAGGGCTGTCCCACAAATTTATGTTGGCACTGTGATGGAAAGCCCCTTAAACTGACAGATCTGTTTTAGTTCAAAACATTTCTTCCCGCAGGATTAGGAAATGCCGTGTGGTAACCTGAATGCACCCATATTCATTTTATTACATTCCTGCTGAATCCGGCATTCTGATTCTTGATGTTCTGCTGCAAATGCATTAACCTGATATGTGGGTCATGGGTATAGGTAATGCAAAGGGTGCAGGAGACAGGTAAGCACAGTTATGGCTACATCATTATAGCTTGCCTACATAGCAGAGAAAAGAGATCTCTTACCTTGGTACTGAGGTGCCTGGGATGGGTGTCTCGGAATGATGTCCAATCATACCTGTTAAACCAAAAAAAAAAGCCATGGGGTCACAAAGGATCCATAGTTCTTCAAGAACAAAATAGGACCAATAGAGAAAGTTAAATATAAGCAATTCTTACCAGTGTCAATATCCTCTCAGACCTGTAGAAATAAAAGAAAAAAAAAAGGATTAGTATAAGGAAAAAATAAAAGTAAGAGTAGAGACAACATTCCAGAGAGGTACAAGAGCTACAGGGAGAACATGAATATTACATACATGAGCCTGGTGATCCCCGTTCAAATCCACCAAGGTCACTGGCTCAGGCTATGACCTTGGGAGTGTCACATGACCTCTCAACTTTAAAACTAGGTTAAAGCTGGCTCACTGGCACAGCAGTAGGGCTACTGATTGTGATGCCAGCAGCTCTGGTTCAGTAGTGAGCCTGGGCTTCTGGTGGGCTGGCTGAGGAGAAGGATTACACACCCACAGGGCCTCTCTCCATCTCTGGGGAGGGTGGGTTGCAGCCCTCACTGCTATTCAGCCACCTTGGTGACCATGGGTGCTGGTGAAGTTGAGGAAGCAGTAAAGATGGGAGGGGTGGATGTCGGCTGAGGGCCTGAGCGAAGGCACGTCTCAGCATGCCCTAGTCTCACTGGCCCACCTCGAGCATGGACATCTGCAGGGGGGCAGGGACCATAAACATGGGAAAATACCCCATGGTCATGTCAGCAGACTAGCCTCGGCACTGGTGACTGGGGAGTCTGAGAAGCAGCACCAAGTGTCTTCTCCCTGGAGATCCGGAGGGATTGGTGGAGTTTCCTCTGCCTCACCTGGGGGGGTTATCCAGTGCTAAGCATGGTTACTGGAGAGGAGCACTTAATGGGGGCAGGCATTCTCAGGTCCTCCCAACACAGCCTGTGTGGTGCACTGAGGACCCCGATGGAAGAGGGCATAAAGAATTAGTAATAAAAAAAACAAAACACCTGGGTTAAAAGGGGTGTCATTGTGAACAGGTCAGTGGAGTAGCCAGGATGTAGCCTTAGAGTGTAGGCCTTCATTTTGATGTATTAATTTTAAACATAGAAACATAGAAACATAGAATTTGACGGCAGATAAGGACCGCTTGGCCCACCCAGTCTGCCCATTTCCCTGCCTACTGGATAAGCTGCAGATCCTAGTTAACCAGCAGCCTACTTTTTCCTACCCCCATCCCCTAGAATTGCCTTATGACTGTCCCATGCATGCTTGAATTCCACCACTGTTTTTGACTCACGACCTCCTCGGAAGGTTGTTCCATGCATCCACAACCCTCTCTGTGAAAAAATACTTCCTTAAATTACCTCTGAGCCCCCCCTCTATCTTCAAATTGTGCCCCCTTGTTCTTGCACACCTCTTTTTTTGAAAGATGCTACCCTCTTGGACTTTGTTCATTCCCTTGAGGTACTTGAAAGTTTCTATCATGTCCCCCCTCTCCCTCCTTTCCTCGAGGCTATACATATTAAGCTTCTTTAGTCTCTCTTCATATGTCTTCTGGTGCAGACCCTGCACCATTTTAGTTGCCCTCCTCTGGACAGCTTCCATCCTGTCTATGTCTTTGCGAAGACTGGGTCTCCAGAACTGCACGCAGTACTCCAGATGGGGTCTGACCAGCTGTCTGTACAGAGGGATAATAACTTCCTGTTTTCTACTGGTGATGCCTCTCCCTATGCATCCCAATATCCCCCCAGCCCTCATTGCTGCCCTCTCACATTGCTTGCACTTAATGGGGCAGGCATTCTCAGGTCCTCCCAACACAGCCTGTGTGGTGCACTGAGGACCCCGATGGAAGAGGGCATAAAGAATTAGTAATAAAAAAAAAACACCTGGGTTAAAAGGGGTGTCATTGTGAACAGGTCAGTGGAGTAGCCAGGATGTAGCCTTAGAGTGTAGGCCTTCATAATAGGCCTTCATTCTGCTGCACATGGATACCACCTACCCACACAATATGTATCAACAGTTGGGCCTTCAAGGGTGGCTGGATGAAAATAATTGATGACACATGCCCCAGCCTCCAGCCCAGGGCAAATAAGCAAAAGGTACAGCAGTGAACCAACAGCAGATATAGTTCCAGCGAAGTTTCCAGTGCACATGACACCCAACACTGATAGCAGTAAAAGTGGCTCAGTGTGGAATTGGTGGTGCATGCGGCACAGCAAGTGGTGGCATTGTGCATATAAACAGCAAGCTGGAAACTGTGCAAGTGGCACTGTGTGGTTATGACAGTGTACATGGCACAGAGTCACTGCATGTTGTTGGCAGAGCACATGGCACAGCATGGAGTCAGCATGGCATATGGCACTGTACAAAGATGGTGATGCATGTGACAGTGCAGTGGTGGTAGTGTGTATTGAACAGTGAGGTGGTGGCAGTGAACGTGACACAGGATGGAGGTGATCCAGAGGAGGGCAACTAAAATGGTGCAGGGTCTGCAACAGAAGCCATATAAAGGAGAGACTAAGAGAGCTTAAAGAGACACCAACGCCTCCAGAAGAACGTTCCAGAACATAATAGTTGGACACAAAGCAGCCTATATATTTCTCATCGGCTGTGTATTTCTTATCCCCATTACTTATTACTGAGGTAATTTGCCTCAAAAACAAAATACTTGTTTCTTGAGGTTTTATTTGCTCCTGTCGCTTCTTCCAAACCAAATGTCATAATACTCTGCTTGTGACATCACAGTTATTCCCATGGCATCAGACTGTGATGCAACAACAGGGCATTATGATTTCAAGCTGAGAATAATCTATAGAGGCAGATGAACTCTGCTACATAAATATCTAATTTTTTTGTAGTAATTTCTTCAGTAATAAATAATGAAGAGGAGAAATCTATACAAGATGTATGAATACAAACTGACTTGTGCCTAAATATGTTTTCCAAAGTTTTCAAAAAGCATCAGCTGCTCTTTAATATGTATACCCTTGAGGAAAGGAGAGGGGGCATGATAGAAACTTTCAAGTACCTCAAGGGAATCAACAAAGTCCAAGAAAGTAGCATCTTTCAGAAAAAGAGATGTGCAAGAACAAGGGGACACATTTTAAAGATAGTGGGGGGACTGCTCAGGGGCAGCATAAGGAAATTTATTTATTTATTTTTTGTTACAGAGAGAGTGCTGGATGCATGGAACTGTCTTCATGAGGAGCTTGTGGGGTCAAAAACAGTAGGAGAATTCAAGAATGCATGGGACAGCCATAAGAGCAATGATAATGAGGAGGTATCAGAAAGAAGGACATAGTGCTGTTGGAGAGTCAGAGAGAGTGACCAAGATGATTCAGGGCATGATGGAGAGACCCTATGAGGAGAGATTGGAAGAGCTTGGGCTGTATACCCTGGAGAGAGGAGGGACAGGGAGATATGATAGGGGCCTTCAAGTATGTAAAGGAATAACCGAGAGCAGAACCAAGGAGCTGTTTAGGCTTAAGAGGGAGGGACAACTAGGGGGCATGGTGGAAGCTGGAGGGAAGTGCAGGGGAGACACAGGAAGCATTATTTCACTGAGGTGTGGTGGAGCCATGGAATCGCTGCCGGGAGGTTGGTGGAGGAAGGCAGAGTGAAAGGGGCTTCAAAGGGGTGGGACAGGTACAGGGGAAACTAAAGCCAAAGAAGACCCTCTCAGGGACTGAGATAGCGAGTACCCACTAGGTGGCTGGCTACCAAGCAGACATGACATACCATTGGCCTATTCTGCTGGCTTTTAGAATGCTAGTATGTAGTAGGAAGTAGGCTGTTGGTAAACTAGAATCTGCAGTTTATCCAATAGGTAGAAATGGCAGATTGGGTGGGCCAAGCAGACCTTATCTGCCATCAAAGTCTATGTTTCTATGTATAATACATACATCACACACACACACACACACACACACATCTATATAAATAATGGGTGAAGTGCACAGTGCAGAGTCAACAGTACTAGCCTTATCAGTTAAAAGGCTACAGCAGGAAATATTTACACTAATGGATGAACTAACAGACCATTGTTTTGACTACTAGAAGTCAATAGTTCATCCTGAGAAGTCAAGTTTTCCCATTACACTGTATATCCTAAGAATTAGAGTCCAACCCCCACCTCCACCATCCAGTGTCCAGATCAGCCTCCTCCCACCCACAGCAAACCACCCTCCTCTCTGCTAGATCCCCCTTCCAGGCACCAGACCACCCTCCATGCAGCTGGACAACCCTTCTAGCTCCAGCCTCTCCATGATAAAGAATAATAATCAGCATTTATATAGCGCTTTTCATACACAATGTATCCCAAAGTGTTTTACAAGCAATGCTACACTGGTAGTGAAGTGACAATGTGTGGTGGCAGCCATATTGCACGTTAACACCCACACACAGCCTGGACAATTGCATGAACCGGTGAAAGGGAATGTTGGCCAGGACATCAGGAATGTCCCCTGCTCTTTGCAAAGAGTGCCCTGGGTTCTTTCTCTTCCACCTGGACATCCACCAGGACAGCACCAGGACTGGTAGAAGGGACCTCGGTTTACTGTCTCATCCTAAGGACAGCACACCCCAGCAGTACAACACCCCCCAATACTACACTTGGATGCCAGTGTTTTAGGTGTAAGTACAATCCCGGTGTTAAACGAGAACCCACAACCTTCTGGCCCAGAGGTGGATGTGCTACCAACTGAGCCACACTGACAGCCTGATGATGAGCAACCTCACTGGAGTTAGAGAACCACAAAGTCTCCAGATCAGGTTCTTCCCAAGCTGATCAACCTCTACATCCAGACCAACCTCCAACCACATGGCAAATAACCACCATGTAGCTGGAGCACCCAAGTCTCCCCTACAACAGACAAGTCTCTGCAGCTGTCCCCACCCCAAGCCCTTGGACAGCACTCCACCAGCCAACCACTCTACCTAGAGCTAGACCTACCACAAGCCCCATTCCAGCCCACCCAGCTGACCACAAGCTCTGCAGGAGGACCTCCTTCCATCCCTGTACTAGCCCCACCACCACCACAACCACCACCACTAACAACAACCACTCTCCTGCTGCTGGCTCATCCTTTTATGCCCTGGACCAGCCTCATCCAGCAGCAACCTTCCATGCAGCTGGACCCTGGGACCATCATTCCGATCAATGGAACAGCCTCCACCAGCTGAGTCCCTCCCTGGAGCTGGACACCCAGATGACCATCCTTCCCAGGAGCTAGACCCACCCCCTCCACAGCAGAACCTCCCCGGTCCCCCCTCTGTGCAACTAGACCACCCCAGGTCACTCTTCCACAACCAGGGACCTCATACCTCTCAACCTAGTGCAAATACAATGTGAGAAACTAACACAAAAACATACAGTACTCCAGAATTCAACTGAGCACAGCACTTGCAGTAGTCTTCAGAAAAAAAAACACATACACTGATCCAAGCATTATTATTTAATGTAATGGATCTACATATGCTAAAGTTCTGATTAATTATCAAATGTAAAAGCACAGCTTTCTCACATCACTTTACAAACAGAATATGCAAGCAAATATACATTCCTCCACAAGTACTGTATATAACAAGATATTTTTATAAACAACAGTCTGCAGCTTTAAAAACAGAACCAAAAACAAGCACAAGGGTTCCAGCATTACTAATATAATAAACACAAGCACATGTTTTTAACTAAATACAGTATCAAATGCAAGCAAAAAGCCCCCCTCCCTCTCCTGTTCCACACACACAAACACTGAAATATCTGCAGTAAATAAATTGTTCTTTCTCAATCAGCTTACTCCAGATTTGCTCAGATAAAAAGCTATAAAGTTTTTTTCTCCAAATATAGTACTTTACCTGCAAACTGGTTAAACTCCATCAAGCTATCCATGAAATTGTCCCAGCTCTGAGATGTCTGTTAACTGATTCAAATATGGAGAGAGGACAGGAAGTCACATAAGAAATTAAGTCGCATGCATCTCTTGATGCTCCAATGGATTTTGGGAGTTGTAGTTTTCTTACTGTATGACTAGATGTTTAAAGTGAAAGAAGCATATTTAAAGTCTGATGCCTAACTTGATTATGTGATTCTTCCTGGTAGATAAGAACCTGTATGTATGTGATGTTCTTTTCCACAATAAAAATGAGTTGAACAATAAAGGCCAGTTTTACAAGATGTACTAATTATTATAGAAAATTAAATTGGGGGGTCGATTTTGAAAGGCTGTACTGGGGAACCCACATTTTTAACCCTTTATTTACCAAGGATAACCAAACTGAGGCATTTCATTTTGGTGAGCTGTTACAGGAGCAGTAGGAAGCTTTTTTTCAGCTGCCCTCCCTATTTGTCCATGCTTTTGATTGACTGTGAGAGGCTGGCAACTGTGCATTTATCTCTGCATAATGTACACTGAAGAAAAAGTATGAGTGCTGGAGTGCTCCATAACAGAACAAACATTTGTCAATGCCAAATGCTGTCGCGCTGGCGTTGGCATTGGTAGTGCAGTGCAGAAACACATTTTGGGCAGGATGTGAAAAATGACAGCTGTACTGTTCATAAGGAGGTGTAAAAAAATGGCAGTGTTGAAAATGTGGCATGTAAATATTGCAAATTTGCGCAGTTACAAGGGTGTGTGGGAAATGCGCAATGCACGCTTGTAACACAGTCATTTTATGGACTTTTGGCACCAAACTTTCAACATAGGTATTTTAGCACCTCTGCTCATGTACACTGTCACTGCCATTTCCTCAAACTATCCCAACAAGTGATTTCGCACAGCGACCATGCTGTTCTGCGCTGGACATGCGAAAAAACATTTTGGGCAGGATATGTAAAATGACAGCTGTACTGTTCATCAAGAGGTGTGGAAAAATGCCAATGGTGAAAATCCAGAGTGAAAATATTACAAATATACAACGTTACGAGCATGCATGCAAACTGCGCAATGCACGCTCATAACACAGTCATTTTATGGAGTATCATCACCAAATTTTCAACATAAGCATTTTAGGACCTCTGCTCATGAACAGTATCACTGTCAATTTCATACTGTGCCCTGAACACTAATTTCCCACAGTAACCACGCTATTGTGTGCCGGAAGTGCGAAAACACATTTTGGCCAGGATGTGAAAAATGACAGCTGTACTGGTCACAAGGAGGTGTAGAAAAATGACAATGTTGAAAATCTGGTGTGAAAATATTGTGAATTCACAAAGTTAAGAGCCTGCATAGCAACTGCGCAATGCATGCTTGTAACACAGTCATTTTATGGAACATCATCACCAAATTTTCAACATAGACATTTTAGGACCTCTACTCATGAACGGTGTCACTGTAATTTTCATAATCTGTCCCAAACACTGATTTCCCAAAGCTACCACACTATTGTGCGCCAGAAGTGTGGAAACACATTTTGGCCAGGATGTGAAAAATGACAGCTGTACTGTTCACAAGGAGGTGTAGAAAAATGACAATGTTGAAAATCTGGCATGAAAATATTGTGAATGCGGACGTTACAGTGTGCATAGCAACTGCATAGCGTACACTGTAACACAGTCATTTTATAGAGTATCGTCCGCAAATTTGCAGCATAGCTTTTGAGACCCCACCTCATGAACAGTGCCACTGTCCTGCGTGTCGGTCCCGAAAGGTGATTCCATGCAGTGACTGTGAAATCACCTTTCAGGACTGATTAACATCATGACAGTGACAGAAATCATGAGGAGGGTCCCAAAACCCCATGCTGAAAATATGGTGCAAAAATTCCCAAAATTCCGAGATATGCATCAAAGTTGAAAAACCCTATTCATTCCATTATACAGCTTACCAGCATTTCTTCAGTTTGTGGTCATCTTTGAAGAGTGTGAAGCGTGTTCCCGGTCCACGAAGATCATCGTGCGGACTCGGAGAGTAAGTATGGGGTGAGGGGTGTGTCGGGAGGCAAGGTGCACAGTGGGTGGGGTGTGGGTGGGGTGAGAAAGTCGAGGACCATTTTTGTTTACAGGTGGTAAAAGAAAACATTGCGGACAGTTTCTTTTTACAGGTTTTGAGGATACAGTAGCCGATGGGGATTGGGCACCCCATCAGCACATAGGGGAGTGAGTGACACTAGCTGAAGGGAAGAAAGCACAGAAGAAGGGGACATCATGGCCAGGGAGTGGGCTCCCCATCGGCACATAAAAGTGGGAAAGGGGGACGGATGCCGGCGAGTTGGGCACCCCGTTGTAAACAACGAAAGAGCACATGAGCCAAGGGGGATTGGGCACCCCCTTGGCAAGCAAAAAAGGAGGGAGATGGGACACATTATGCTGACAGGGAGTGGGCTACCCCATCGGCATGTTCATTAGGGTTAGGGTAAGTTGACTGGGGGATTGAGAACCCCTGAAGTCGGCAGTTTAGCAGCCACCGTGCTGTCATGTTTGTAGCTGGTGAAGCACATAGGAAGGTCCACTGTGTGTGATGAGCTTTGCTCGCATTGCAGCGGACCTTTCCTTTGATGTGAATGCCACATTACTATGCATGGTGTGGTGCCAGCATGCAGGCTCATTGGGGAATGAGGGACGCATCTACTGGTGCATACCCTGCATTCGCCCAACAGTGACTGCACCTCCAAATCTTCACTACTGCAAGATGTTGGCTGTGCAAGCATGCCAACATAAAAATATAACTGTGCTCATTTAGAACATTGGCCTCATATACAAAAGGTAGCACCAGCACTACTCGTGTTTGCGCTTGTGCTTGGGGTGGGGCCATATTCAAAGGCCCTGTGGGGCCCCCTAAACCCAGCAGTGCCCAGGCACTGAAATAACCTCTTGTGCAAAAGAAAGGGTCACCTAATGCATATTAAGGCAATGGCATTTTCAGAGGTTTGCGGAAGTGCTAGACAGCCCCACAAAGTGGTGCTATATTGCTACGAGAAACCAGCTCTAAACAGGACACAAATGTTGTGCTCTCACGCCAACGACATTTTTATTTATGTATTTATTTAAAAGTTTTACCAGGAAAGACATACTGAGCAGACTACCATTCAATTCCAGATATGTCCTGGGGGTAGAGGAACGGATAGTACATACAAGTAAACATACAGAAATTATAGAGCTGCAAAATTCACATAGGTTACATACAATATGTACAAGGTTTTATAATTACAATGATAAATACTGTAGTATTGGAGGCAAGAAACAGAGAGTGAACAGTATAATAGTAGGCAGAATATGTAGAAAAGGTAATGGCAAACAAAATTTGATAGTTAAGCATTTGAGTGGACAACACAGATTTGCATTGGGTGGTTGGCCCTTACATTGTGCACACCAATTTGACATGGCCCATGCTAGTGCACATCAAGTTGACATGTGCAGCTTATGGGGACTTGCCCTTTTAGAAGGGAGATTTGTTGCTGAGGGGTGGGGGAGAGCCAGATGTTAGCCAGCAGAGAGTTCCACAGTTTTGGTAGACGGACTTTAAAAGCCGACTGTCCAGCAGAGGTAGTCATGTGTGGGATTTGTAGTAGATGGGAGTTGAAATTTCTGAGTGAGTATGCTGATGGTGTTTGGGCTGTTAGGGTAGAGGCTAGGTAGGAGGGCAGTAACTGGGTCCAGAATTTGGCTGTGAGTCTGTTGCAGTCATATAGGTGCCTATTGATGAGGAAGGGTAGGTTAAGGTAACTGAAGAGGTCACAGTGGTGAGTGGAGGGAGGACAATCCAGTGCAAAGCGGCAGAAGGAGTTGAAAAGAGAATCCAGTCTAGCCAGGGTGGATTTAGGGGCAGAACTATAGACTACGTCCCCGTAGTCGAAAATAGGGAGGATCATTTTCTGTAGTATCTCTTTGCGGGCAGGCAGAGGATGCAGCTGCGGCTCGATTATAGTGCCCCCAGCCTGGGGCGTGGTTTTTGTGGGTTGCTTTGATGTCGTGGAAAAGTCTAGGTGTTGGTCAGCCAGACCCTAGGTATCTGAAAGAGGTGCAGACTTCTAGAGGGTCTCATCAAGTGTTTTGAGAATGGGAAAGTGGGGAGGCAGGAGAGTCTTTGTCTTGTGCCAAAAGTCACAGAGATCATGTTTTTGGCATTTAGAATAAGTTGATTTCTATGAAACCAGTGCTGGACTTCTGTGAATTCTTGCTGGATCTTGGATGCAACTTCCAGTGGGGGAGTGACCTGAGGCATACAGGACTGTATCGTCTGCATACATGTGAATGTCAGCATGCAGGCAGATCGATGGAAGATCATTGAGAAAAATGGAATAAGATAGGGCCAAGGACAGAGCCTTGGGGACACCAATGGAGACAGGAGGGGTTTGAGGTGGAGGCACCAATTTTACTGATTGGGACCTGCCACCCAGGTATGAGTTGAACCAGTGTGTAGCCACACTGGAAAGGCCTGCCTTAGAGAGTTTTGACAGAAGGAGGGTATGTGAGACTGTGTCAAATGCCTTGGCTAGGTTGATGAAAATGTCAGATGTGATATGGTCTTTATCCATGCCTGTGAGGATGGAATCTGTGAGTCTGAGGAGGGATGTGACAGTGAGTGGGATTTTCTAAAGCCAGACTGGTAAGGGTGAAGAAGGAGGAGGAGTCAAGGAAGGTGGTGAGTTGCGAGAGGACAAGATGTTCCTGGATTTTGGCCAGGGTGGGTAGAAGGGAGATTGGGCAGTAGTGGCTGGGGAGGATGGGTCACCACTTTTCAGGAGGGGATAACTGTGGCATGCTTCCATTTTGAAGGCATAGAGGCAGAGGTGAAAGAGAGGTTGAGAGACACTAGAGGCATGGCGATTGCAGGTGCAGAAAGGTAGAGCATTTTGGCGTCCATGCCTGTGGTGCATCTACCCTTGGAGGGATTTAGGGCAAGCAGGGCTTTGAGTACTTCTGGTGGGGTAACCAGAGAGAAGGAGAAAGCCGGGTGAGGGGTTGGCGTGGGTGGGGATGAGGATGTCGCGTTGTGTGTAGCAGGTGGGGGGTTAGAGTAGTGAGGGGACCCACTGCTAGTAAACACTGAGTTGAAAGCCGTGGCAACTGCTAGTGGTTCAGTTATGATGGAGCCTCCCACATCTAGGGCAGGAGTGGGTGGCTGGGTGGGAGGGGAGAAAAGTGATTTTATAGACCTCCAGAACTTGGCTGGATGGTTTAAATTTTTTTGGAGGGATGATGTGAAGTAGTGAGCTTTAGCCTGGTGGATAAGCCTGGTGCAGGCATTTCTAAGCGTTCGATAGTGTAGGTGATCGACGTGCATCCCCAATGTCTTATAGGCTTTCACACCTGATCTCTGACACAGAGGTGCTCCATGAGGTCAGCAGTGATCCATGGCAGATGAGCTCCTTACTCTAACCTTTCTGGGTGGAGCATAGTAGTCCCAGACGGCAAGAAATTTTGACTTAAAAGAAGTCAAGGGCATGATCCATGGAAGGGGCCCTGGGTATGTAGGAGCAATCCAAGTTTGCTAAGTCTTGTAGGAGACCATCGAGGTTAAGGGATTTATAAGATCTAATAAGGAGAGTTTTCAGAGGGGGTGACTTAGCTTTGAATATTTTATGTATTATACAGTATATATCATATGGTGATCACTCAGAGAGTCCGGAAGGAGGCCTGAGGTTATAATCCTGTGTGGGTGAGAAGTGAGGACCAAGTCGAGCAGGGAGTGGTTTTGCGTTTTGTGGTTTAGCCACGTGGGTTCAGTGATGAGTTGAGTCAGATTTAAACTACTACATGGTTTCGGAGTTTGGTGCTAGCACTAGTGAGCCAGTTTAAGTTGAAATCACCTAGGATGTGGAGCTCCCCACCCGAGGTAATGGTTTTTAGGGTGTCTAGGTGAGTTGCTACGGAATTTAAAAGGGAGTCAGGAGAACAATAGGTCCCTGCTATAAAGATAGGGATGGAATGGGGTAAGGAGATTTTTATTAGTGAGGAGTCGATGTTTTCCGGGAAGGCAGGTAGCGAGACAGGTGAGAATTGTACCTGGGAAGATACGTAAATGGCTGTACCACCACCTCTCTTTGTGCCCAGGCAGTCCTGACGGGTGATGGAGTAGCCAGGAAGAGCTACTTCAACATCCAGGTTGTGTGATTTCAGCCAGGTCTTGGTGATAATTAGGACGTCAGGACATAGTGTTTGTACTAGTGTTTGTAGTGGGGCATTTTTTGTAGGAGACTGCGTATGTTTAGGTGGGCTATTTTTAGGCCTCTGGGTAGTTGGCCAGTGGGGGGGGGTTGGCTAGTGCTGGTGGCAGGTCCTGGATTTAGCTCAATGTCCCCAGTGAGTAGGAGTACTAAAGTTAGTACCAGTTTTAGGTTCTGCAGTATTTTATAGGCTTCGGTGGGGTAAGAGAGACTGGGGATGCTATGTGAAAATGCCTGACATGTGTAGTTCAATATGGCCAGCCCAGTGTGGAAGGATGGGGTGATGATGGATGGGCTAGGAATCCAGGAACAGTGTGTCCCCAGGGGATTGGCCATTTATGATGGTGGAGCTGTGACTAGGGTGGCAGTAGAATGGGGAGAGGTTTGGGGGCCAGGCTGTGGATTAGGCTGGAGCATGGGTGGTAGGGATGCAAGTGTTGCAGGAGTGCTATCCCTAGCATTGATTTAAAACTATGTGTGGCATGGTGTTATAAGAGGAATTTAATACAGCAGAACAAAGTTGCTGTAGCAGCTACTAGTGGTGAGCTCTGATAATCTGCAGATGGAAAAGTAGGCTGATTGGTTAAATCAGTCACCTGATGAATACTATATAATGGAGTGCTCACCAAGGGTGGTGGTGGGGGCGGCGGGCAGCTGAGGTGAAGCGTCAGTGGGGAAGCAACACTTGACTACTGTATCAGAGCAGCATGGTCACTTTGCTATAGTTTGTAGTACCTGGGCACGGTTTCGATGGGTATCCTCGGGGGAGGGCAGCTCTGTGCACCCTCATGACCACCAACGTCGCTATCTCCATGGGGGCTGCTGAGAAGAAACAAAGACACAGGTATTTATAGGGAGAAAATGTGGACGTTTGGGGGGGTTGGGATTGCAGGCAGTCGGGTAAAGCATTACTCAGTTAGTGATTTTCTTAGGCTTTTTATTTATTTATTTATTTTTCCTGTAACTCTGCCTCGTGGAATAATTAGTAGCGTTTTAGTAATTGCAGGCATGGTGAGAGAGTTTAAAATAGGTACAGGCTTGGTAAGGTGCGAGGGTACACTTGCGATCCTTGAATGCAGCCTTTTAAATGGGAGTTTGTACAAGTCCCCTGCTGCTTAGCCACAAGCACTTATGTTAAGGTTAGAAAAAAGCAATTCAAGTGGCACGGTTACCCCTTTTTTTCTATTTGGACATGGGACTCTCCAAGCAGCACTCTGGTACCTTGATTTACTTGTTTCAGGGAGCTAGCAGGTAATAACTATCCAGGGCATGAATATAGAGCAAGGAATCAGACAAAGGACTCGGGGACATTAGCAATAAAAACAGACACTCCAAGAGCACTCGGAAGCCTTAATTAAACTGGTGCAGGGAGCCAGCAGGTAGTAAGCCAACAGGACACTCAAGAAGCACTCAGAGACCTTAAATTAACTAGTACAGGGGTTGGCAGATAGTAAGCTAATCAGGGCAAGAAGTACAGAGCAAGGAAGCAGGCCAGGGACTCGGGGGACTTTTTTAAAATGGGAGACTGTTGCCAAAATGGTAGCTTGTGCCCAAAGGCTTCATCCCCTGCTTATCCCAAGGCAGTATTTAAGAAGTCAGGAACTCGGGACACTTTAAAACTTTAAACTTAACAGGGCTTCATTCACAGCTTCTAGGTGCAGAAATATTAATACTGATGCATTAAAGTGATACTTGCACTAAGGCTTTGTCCCCTGCTGCACTAAGGTCACATATTAAAAGTTCCCTACTGCTTCAAACAGAATCACATTGTAAAGCACAGGTAACAACACAGTAGCAGCTAGAAAGGCTCAAAAGTTCACAATAATATGCCCCACAAAAACAATCAGCATTCGTGTGGGGTCAAAAAAGTCTTTAAGGCAACACTTGACTGCTGTATCAGAGCAGCGTGGTCACTTTGCTGTAGTTTGTAGTACCTGGGCATGGTTTTGATGTGTATCCTCAGGGGAGGGCAGCTCCGTGCACCCTCACAATCACCAACATCGCTATCTCTGTGGGGGCTGCTGAGAAGAAACAAAGACACAGGTATTTATAGGGAGAAAATGTGGACATTTGGGGGGGTTGGGATTGCAGGCAGTCGGGTAAAGCGTTACTCAGTTCGGGATTTTCTTTGGCTTTTTATTTTATTTTTTTTTTTGTACTGCAGCTGCCCACCTCTAGTCATCTGTTCTCTTCACTATCAATGCTCTCTTGTGGTCTAGTGTGTCCCCCCGATCACCCATTCCCATCAGTCTTAGTACTCCCTGGTGGTCTACTGTGTCTTCAGTCACCCATTCCCATCACCATAAATGCTCCCTGGTGGCTAGTGGTACCTCATCATCTGTTCTGACACATGCAATGTATCAGTGGTTGCCCAGCAACCTCCCACCTGACCTGCTTGCTTACAAACCACTTCTCAACCCCCCACTAGGTTGGCTAGAGATCATCCGCAGCTCAATACGGTGACCAGCAAAGCCCTCCATTCACCTCCGCGGCCGGATACAATAAGAGCTATCAGAAAGTGTGATACAGTATGTACACCCACTGACAGCTTATATGGCAGCTGGCTAAGTAGGTGAAGGTGAGTTAGACTCAGGGGAGCATTGATGGTGACAAGGATGGGTGAGTGGTGGGTGGGTACCACTAGCTGGGTTCCAGTACAGTGTCAATGGTGCTAAGGGGCTGCTGCACCCCATGAAAATGAACCCATAATGGGCATTCAAATGTCTCCTTAGCACTTTGTATGCCCAATGGGCTGATTTACATGTTGGGGCTGAGCATTGCCCTCAGGGGTCTTGGCGCCATCCTGTTTTGGGCAGTGCTATTCCTCATGGGCTATATACAACACAGATCCAAGCTGGCAGGATTACTGCACTTACCCCTGCAACAATACAACCCAATATTCAGACAGATTGTGCCATGCACTAACCAACTGAATACTGCAGCTGCCAGGTTGGGCAAAAGTGCAGCAGAAGCATTTGCAAGGTGCTTGCGGGTCTCTTTGAATATGAGAGCCATTGTGTTTTAAAAGGACACCTTTTAAAATAAAAACTTACCCATCCCTAAAGCTCCACTTCTTACCTTGTAATTTTCTCTCTTCATTCTTCACTCTGATAGAGCACATTTGGCATTTTTTTCACTTTTTACATCAGGGATTTTTGGCATATTTTAAATCACACTCCATCCCCCAACATCTGTCTGCCACCCACCCAGCTGCTACACTGAAAACACTGTTGAAATGATGCATACTAACTTCTGATCTTCAGAGCAGTCAGGGAGGACCAGGGATTTTTTTTTAATCACATAGTCCCTGTAATCAGGGCAGGAACGAAGACTGAGAAAACTGATAGAGAAAAACTGAGAGTTGCAACAAGTGACAAACTCATTAAAGCTAATAATAAAATAAAAAGTCAAACCATGCATATATCTCTCCTGGTCTTCAGAGCAGGCTGAGAGGACCAGAGATTGTCAACAGAAAACATCCAAAAGTTGCAATGAGGGGAAAAGATGTTTAAGAAAAGAATGGAAAATAAATAAAACTATACATCTGCATATCAGCTGTACAAAAATACATAGTAGCCCTCATTACTGCAGCCCTCTAAGTAGACCATCTCTACTCACCCATGCAATGGATTTTCCATGAAGTCTATTGGCACATAGTTGTTGTTCAATGGCCATTAATATATTTGCAACTGATGTGGTATTTGTTAATGATAGGAAATGCTCATTATGCCAGCCCGGTGGTGCTGAGGGTTAAGGCACTGGACACCACACCGCACTCAATGCTGGGGACCCTGGTTCGGACATGTACTCAGGTCACTCAGGGGCTGCAGGGGAGGAAGGGTTGAGCATCCATAGACAGCTCTCCTTCGTTGGTGAGGAGGGACAGTGCAGCATGCTGTGTACTGACACCTGGCAGTGGCTGGGTGTTGGCACTGGCATGTCACCGAGATGTGGACAGGGCACCCATTCAGGGTGTCTGCCTGCTTCTGCTGAGGTGGGGGCAGCTGCCTCATCCATTGTACAGCTCAGGTGCTGGGGAGAAAACAGGTGGAAAACATCTGGGAGCCGACAGAATCCATGATGACCCAACGAGTTCCATGTCAGAGTAGGAGTCCCTCCGAGGGAGGACCAGAGCAACTCGTCGGCACCACGGAGGAGCCATAAAGCATAAATAAAAACCTAAATGTTTAAAAAGTAATGTCCATTATAATAATTGAATGGGTATAAATGCTGCCATTAAAAATGGACATTGATTAGACTAACTAGAAATAGTAAAACAAATATTTATCTAGCTATTGTCATCATTCATTTGTATCAGTAAAGGAAAGGGTGGTCAACACACCTTGCAGATAGTGGACAGCAGGACGAAAGGCAGCATGGCTTCACAAATGGGAGGTCATGCCAGACGAACTTAATAGAATTTTTTTTTTTATGTGGTACACTTTTTCTTGCCACCGGCCACCCAGTTCCTCAGCCCAGTCATGAACCCCCCCACATCTGTTCCCAAATCAGTCGCACCTCAGCGATATCCCCTGGCTTATCTCCCCAAGGGCAATGTCATGGCACCAACACCTAAGGTGCCACAACATTGGGATATGTTGATGGGCCAATCTGGGAGTGAGGGAAGCTGAGGGCAGGTTTGATTTGGGGTGGCTTGCAGCACTTTTTCCCCAGTGTATGGGGGTGGAGACTTGCAATGAGGACCAGTGTCCACCCCACCCCACTGAAAACTTTGGCATCAGCATGCTTGGCACACCCAGCCTCCCTGTGCCAAACACACTACCCCCCCCCAGAGAAGGAGAGCAGTCCTCAGATGTACAATCCTTCTCCCCCAGCTGGCCCTCTGACTTATTAGAATTTTTTTGATTTGGTGAAGAAGGTGATTGACCAGGGGGTGCAGTGGATGTGTCTATCTGAACTTCTGAAAAGCCTTCAACACTGTCCCTCATAGAAGGCTGGTAAATAAACTAGAAAGCTTAAGGTGGTACAGAAAATAACTAGGTGGGTGGAAAACTGGTTGATGCCACAAGTTGGTGGTAAATTCCATGGAGAAGGGAGTAATAAGTGGGGTGTCCTGGGTCATTCCTTTTCAATATGTGTGTATATATTAGGGTCTGTGTGATGGTAGGGTTTGATATGTAATATCTCAATGAGTAGCAAGTGAGCTCAGCAAGGAGCCAGGAGTGATTTTTCCGAGCTCACTTTCCTTGAGTTGTTACACATATTAAGCCCCTTACCCATCACGTATCCGTTTTGTACAATAGGTGCTGTTAAGTTTTCTTCAGTTAACTTGTAGCGTTTTTGTGATATCTGTGTTTTTTCTCATTTCCAGTTTTCTTCCATAGCATTTGGCTGTTAGAGTAGCTGAGAGTAGTGATATTTTTTGCTGATGTATACACAGTATATTTATCTAGTGCGTTTCTCACTGTGTACATGTCAACTTCCTGTTATCAGTATGCGGTAAGAATACGACTATTTACTTAGCAGCATATCACTAAACCCCTATTGTTTAAGCCAGCAATAAGACATGATGAGGTGTGGGTTATGGCCTGATAAGAGCACACCCAGGTGCATTATAAGGCATGAGGGACTTGCTGGTGCCACGCTCTGAGGTTCAGTAATGGAACATTTGAAACTCGTGCCACGCAGTAGGCGGAATTAATTGTGGTCCACAGTGAGGAGTCCGGAGATTGAATAAATGGTTTGTGTTTGCAGTCTGGAGCAGCGGGAGGGAGAACAGAAGCCTGAAGCCACTATGGAAAGAATGGGTAGTGAGTAAAGAGATAAGATGGTTGTGCAGGACTGGGAACACTGGAAGTTATTACTCTGTTGTTGCCACCACTTTCCTGCTACAGTTATTTCATCAATGGCAGCTGAGGAGTTGTTTCGGGATGGGGAGCAGGGTGGTGGGCACTACCTGCCACAGTGGGGGGTGGGAGTCCACTAGACCATCAGGGAATTAGGTTTCTAATATTCTAGTATAAGGACACATCAGAGATAGGGAGGGGATCTGCTAGACCACCCAGAAATGATTTTGTTAATATTTTTATTTACGGGTAAATCAGGGGTGGTGGGCTGCTAGACTGCCAGGGCTGTTATTAATATCACTAAAAGGGGATTGGGTAGGATGGCAGCACACATTAAGGGAGGGCTCTGAGAGTGGCACAAGTGGCCAAACTCTCCCAGAGGATGATGTTGTAAGTACCCTTAGACCAGCCTGCCTGATCGAAGGGCATGTAGAAGTTTGTGCTCTAGGAAGGTTTAGAGAATACCTAATTAGGGGATATAGCAGCTTGCAGCTTCCACATGTCCCCTAGCATCTTGCCACAGCCCATTTTGTGTGACAAGGATGGTGCAAGCACTTTTGATGCTCACAGCCTGCAGCTGATGCAGACTGCATTTGAGAATCTCTCCCAATGTATCTTTTGGTGCAAGGGGCACTTTGTGCCATTTCCATCTGGTGCAAGCCCCTTGCACCATTCCAAGAACTTTGAGAATTGGATCATCATTTACTGAAGTTGTAAACCAGGCATCAATGCAATTATTTTTTTTTGGTACTCACATTCACAGAAAATTTTACAAATTAGATTATGTTTTCAGCTATTACTACTTCATTCAAAGGAAAATTTACCTCATGATGTATTGAGTTTTCAAGCACATTACCTTACAGAAGTGTAAGCCCTATGATCCATGAAAGATAATTTTCTATTTCTCCTGAGGGAATTGGATCACAACTCGGGCCAATCTCAGCACCAGCTGATCCCTTATACTTCCCCATCAGTCAGCAACGCCCGCATGCTCAGACATTTTATGGTGTATAACCAGGGAGAGCATGGTGACGTGACCCATTGAAATCTATATGGCTTGGTTTAAAAAAAAAAAAGGTTTGTTTTTTAAGTGATGAAACTATATCTGGTAGATATGGAAGCAAACACTTCACTATATAGGGGCCAATTTATTGTAGTGCCTTTCAGATGTACCAGAGGTTGCTTTGTCATTTAAAAAAAAAGATTTGAAACTGAGACACAGAGGGTGGGATATTCAAAGGGGTTGCACATGGCACAACAGTGTTGCACCATGCGCAGCCCACTGATGCACCCCGGTGCGATATTCAAAAGGGGAATTTGCTCCTCATAAATCCCAATGCGTCAGGGCACACCAGTAATGTATGCAGCGCAAGTGCGGGGGGCGTGCCCATGCATATTCGGCACATCCCGATATTCAGCCCGGGTTGTGTGGCACATATGCAGGCACACACCCGCCTTGTGCCACACAGGGGGGGTGCAAAGATGTGCCCAAAAAAAACAAGAGTAAGGATTGTCCACCCACAGGCTGGCTGCCCTATTGCTGGGTGCAACACGACAGCTGCCAGCTGTGGGTGGCCACTCGAGGTCTGGTGGCACCGTCTGGTGTTGTAGTGTCCCCCAGTGCCCGATCATGGGCTGTATTAAATAATAGCATCCCTGGTGGTCCAGTGGACCTAACCCCTTGCCCAATCATGGGCTATAATATTATTGTAACTCCCTGGTGGTCCAGTGGAATTACCCCCTTGCCCGATCAGGGGCTGTAATATTATTGTAACTCCCTGGTGGTCCTGTGGACTGAACTCCTGAACTCCTGGTGGTCTAGTGGTACCCGTACCCCCTTTCAACCCACCCACTCATTCCTGCCACCCGCTCCTCCCCCGGTCAGCGGCAGGCAGCAGCACCCCACCCACAAACCGCCCAGCCACCCACTGACTGACAGCGCAATGTCGGCTGTATGCCCATTGGTCCACAGCGTGAGCCAATGGGCGTCTGACCATACTGTACTACACAGACCCGATATGTGAATGGATCCATTCACATATCGGGGATCATGTAGCATAGCATAGTCTGCATGCCCATTGACCCACACTGTGGATCAATGGGCGCGCCAGCCGCATTGCATGCTGGGTCAGTAAGTGGGTGGCTGGGTGGCTTGTAGGTGCTGCCACCTGCTGCTGACTGGGGTGGAGCAGGTGGCAGGAATGAGTGGGTGGTTGGGAGGGGTACAGGTACCACTGACCACCAGGAGTTACAATAATATTACAGCCTGTGATCGGACAAGAAGTTAGGTACACTGCACCACCAGGGAGTTACTGTGATATTACAGCCCGCGATCAGACAATGGGGCACTTTGCCAGTGAGGGGCAGGTGGTGTTGGTCCCCGACGACTGCAGCCTAGCAGGGTGCCAGGTGCAAGTCAGACGGGATCGGTGCACCTGCATGCAAATGGGGCCATAATGACATGCAAATGGCCCCTTTTGCATCTTGCATACATTATGGCTCCATTTGCATGTCCACCGCTGAATATCACGGTTGCTGCACCTAGCGCAACGGCACTTGTGCTAGCGCAGCCCCCTGCTCCTCTCTAGCCCTCTCTAGCCACATGTGCTGGTGCAGTGCCACTGCGCCATGCACAATGTGAGAGGCCTGGTTGCCATATTCAATGGTGCTGAGCCATGGTGCAGCACCATTCATTGAATATCACCCAGCACACTCCCTGGCACATCCCAGTTGCGCTGTGCATGGCTTGCGCCTGCCTGGCGATGCCTGAATATTCCACCCAGAGTGTTCAATGGGCAGGTTCCTGCACTGCTCCTGGTGTGACATCATAAAATGCCTGTCTGTTGGGGTGAACCAGGAACTAGAAGGATCAGCCACCCACTGAGCTACCTGATTTATGATTCCTTCCAAGCTCACCTGATTTACAACCCTTCCAAACAGGCATAATAGAAAATTATTTTTCATATATTAGAACTTGCGCTATTGTAATGGGTTATAATGGCCAAAAGCCTATTGGCTTATATTCAAGACTTTTACCTAGTAAGGTGAAGATAGAAGGTAATGGACCAGCAGTGGCAGAATATGCCCCCTGGCTCCCTGGCCAGTTGGTGAGAATAGCATTGCCTTGGTTTTCTTAGCATTAAGTAGTAGTCTTTTGCTGAGGAGCTGGTGCTGCAGGATGTTAAAGTCAGTTTGCAGGTTGCCACAGGCAGCTTCAGGAGATTCATGGCTTATGATAAAGCACCGTGTCGTCAGCAAACAGGTGAATGCTTGTTCTTAATGCCTACGTCCAGGCTGTTGATATAGATAGCAAACAGTAATGGCCCCAATATGGACCCCTGAGGGACACCTCTTTTTATCAGTTTAAGTGAATAAGCCTTCAGCCCTTCAGCCTTGATTTATTGCTGCCTACCAGTGAGGTAGTCGTGGAACCAACACAAGGAGGTTGGGTCCAGGCCTATTGTTTGTAAGGTGGAGAGGAGCAAACAGTGGTCAATGGTGTTGGAGGCCTTACTGAGGTCCAGGAAAACTGCGCAAATTAATTTTTAGTTGTCTAAATCCCATTGCCTGTCATTAGTTACTTTTGCCAGAGCTGTAATGGTATGGTGAAGCCAGACTACATAGGGTTTAGTAAGCTCGAGTTGTCTATGAAAGATCTCAGCTGGGTAGCCACAATTTTTTCTGGGAGCTTGGAGAGTATGGGGAGGAGGGAGATCGGCCTAGAGTTATTTAGGTCACAGGGATCCCCTGATTTAAACAGGGGGATGACGTGAGCAACTTTTCATAACTGAGGGAGGGAGCCTTGCGATAGGGACAGGTTGAGTAAGTGTGAGATAGCTGCGACAAGGATGTGATAAGCAATTTTCAAGTAATATGGGTCGAAGAAGTCAGTCCCAGCTCTTTTTTTAGTGTCCAATTTTAGAAGATCTTCAACTTCTTTTATGGAGGTGGGTAAGAATGAGAGCTGCTAATAGTGTTACTCGGTTCTGGGAGCTGATTGTTGATCTATGGGTGGAGTCTGCATACCGGTGCATTTTACTTAAGATATGAGTAAGGCTTGATTGGTCTATAATTTTCAACCATCTTTTATCACCTTTTTATATATTGGTGTAATAGTGGCTTCTATCCACTCTTTAAGCATCTTACCCTCGGTCAAAGATTCATTAAACAACATAGTGAGAGGTCCCCTAATTCACTACATGATTCCTTGATGAATTTTGGACTTATACCATCTTGTCCAGCTGATTCATCAATTTTCAGTTTTGAATTTTGTCCAAAACATCTTTTTCTGTCAACATTATTATTTTACCGGTTCTCCTTTCTACCTATCAATATATTTTGCTGTTCCTTGGTTGATATATACTCAAAAATAACTATTTAATATGTTAGCAATATTTTGTTCATCATTTATAACCCCTGCATCTGTTTGTAATGGCCTATACCCCTCTGATTACCCTTAAGTGACTCAACATAGCTAAAGAATTTTTTTATCTTTCACAGCTGTAGTCATTCTTTCTTCTGCCTGTTGTTTTGTTTCTTAATTAATCTCTTTGTTTTATAAACTTCTTTTTTTATAATTTACCCAATTCGATGCTGATTGATCCTTTTTATATTTTGAATACTTTTTCTTTCTATTTTTAATGTTAGTTGTTATTGTTTTTCCCCATCGTACTGGCTTTCTACCTTTCTTGTTATATTTAACGGTCTCTAGTACCTATTGTTTAATGCAATAGTCTATTCTGGACTTAAGGTTTATCCACATTGTATTCATATCTGACTTTTCAAAATCCTTTTCCCAATTCCACATACATAGAAACTGCCTAATTGATTTATAGTCAGCCTTATTATAGTTTTTAATTTTAGTTAATCCTCTGAGGGCCAGATATTCAAAACTTTGCCCAGGCTAAATTGGCACTGCCCAGTGGGCAAACTTAGCCCGGAATGCAAAGCAAGCTATATTGAAAAGGAAATATCCCAGTACTTATCCTGCTGAACATAGCAGTCTAAGGAAGCCAGGCAAACTGGTCTGGGAGTGCAGGGCAAAAATAGCCTGGGAATAAGACAGCATTGAATATAGCAACAGGGAAGTGCAAACTGCAACTGTAGCTCATTAGACTCTGTAGCAAGTCAGTGTTGCAGGTGGAGAACATTGTGTGTGATTGCACAGAGATGTCTCACAGCTACTGTCTGCAAACAACAATGTAATCCACACACTGCAGAACTGTGCTATGCTGAAGTAAGATTTGCCCGGGGCTAACCCAGTTGCACAGTGCTAACACATTAGCCCAGTGCAAACTGGTTAGCCCAGGGCAAATGGGAGCTATATTCAAAGCTCCCATGCAAATGAGCCAACATAGGTAATTCGTGGGCAAACAGGCACATTTGCATCTCATCATGTGCTGTTTAGCATACAGTACAGTGCAGTTAGCCCGGTGCTACAGCATGGTGCACACAGCTCCACCTTTTGGTCAGAATGGAAGTACAGGCTGGACACTGGAGGCCAATGCATGCCCACAGCATCCTCTGTTGGTTGGAATGGACTACAGAGCAACATAGCCATATATATATACAGGTACATATACACACACACACACACACAATATATATATTACATAGTTAGGGCTGAGTAGCACTTTTAAGATTAAAGGGTCAAATATTGCACCTTAATAACTTTGCCACTGTTCAACAGATTTGCCTGAAATTTGGTATGCATGATTGGGCATGGTTGATCGTTTCGTACCAGGCAGATATACGGCTGCAGAGGTACTTATTAAGTGACAACGAATTGCGCAGTTATGCTTTTTTGAGATTTCTTTGCTCCCGGCTACAGGTTGCACGGTTTGCTCAACCAGTCCTAAAACTTCAGGGAACATGCAGCCTGGGTGCCTGATGTGCTTTTCAAAGATTTCGTGAAAAAATATTAAACGGTTCAAAATTTATTCAAAAAACAAGTTCCCATTATAAGTCAATTGGTAAAGCTAACAAAAAGTTCAACACTTTCGCAAATGCACTTTTTACTTTCACAAATGGCCCCAGTACTTTTGCAAATCCACCAATTTGTTTTCAGTTGGTGATCAGAAAAATGCTTGACATTTAAATTTGGGACCATCTAGGGTCACAATTCTTTTTGTGTTCACCTAGTCGGAGCCTGAGGATGTTAGCCATGTCTTTATTTTGGGGTTAAACACCCCAGAAATATGTTTTTCAAAGTTCTGAAAAAAGTACTTTAGCAAAGTATTTCAGTGTGCATGACACTTTCGCAAATCTGTGTGAAAGCTTTCACAAATCACGAAAGTACTTTGCAACACTATGGCCAAAATGACAGGAGTTCTTTGCCACCTTGCTGCAAAAGAACGGTTAGGTTTTTTGGCCTGAAATTTGAAGGGAAGGCAGCCAACATGTTGCAGATGTGCCTTTTGGTGGTTTGATGAAAAAATATTGTATGGCTCCAAAGTTACGGTACACGGAAGTTGATGCCTTTTCCCATAGATTAACATAGTGGCATACGCTGCGCCTTTCGGGGCTCATATCTCGAAAACGGTACGAGATACGGATTTTATGTCACTAGTGTAATACAAAACAGTAGCCAGGAAAATAATGATTTCTGTGAAATTTACATTTTTTCTATATCGTACAGTTGCTGAGATATTTGCAATGAAGTACTTCCAATGCTAGTTTTAAGCTTCCATTGCCTTTACAATGCATACATTCTTGGTACACACTGTGTTTCTCTATGCAGTTCTCCAGCCAAAAGAAGGTATGTGCTTCTGTTACTGTTACAGTTACTGTTTCACCTTGCATTTATGTACCTGTGTTACCGTTCCCGCATGTGCCACAGTGTGTGTTACCCTTTGCATTGTCATTTGCCCTTGTGTTTTCGTTACTGTTACCATTTGCATTTCCACCTTGTGTTTGCGTTGCTGTTCCTGTTACTATGTCACAAGACATCACGTGGCGGGAGCATGGGGCCCAAAGGGCCCCGCACTCCTGCCACCACATTACATTCAGTAGTTCTTGTCATCATTCTCAAAAAGAAGGGAAATTAGAGGCAAAAAACTCCATTTAATGCATCAGTTAGGGTTGTTCCACAGTAAGAAAAGTCAGGAAATTCGGTATTAGGGTTGAAATGCCCTCTGGAAACCTCCATCCCATCCCCCCAACTGGCATTGGGGTGCGCGTTGGGGTTGTCGGTCCTAACTCTCACCCCATTCTCCTATACTTCTGCTTCTTTACACATGTGATGGGATGAGAGTTAGGGCTGATGATCCCAATGCGCACCCTGATGCCGGTTGGGGGGGCAGGCTGGAGGTGTCCGGGGGGGTTTCAACCCTAACACCGAATTTCCTTACTTTTGTTGCTGTGGAACAACCCTAAGTGATGCATTAAATGGTGTTTTTTGCCTCTAATATCTCTCTCTCTATCTATAGATATATATATGATATATATATATATATATGTGTGTATATATAGGTATAGATCTATAGATATATATCTACACTGCCTGAGTCCAAACACACCCTGGAGGACAGCCCCATACCCTTCCAGTGTCCCTCATTACAAGGGACAGCCCTCATTTGGCCTCTGAAAACTGCTCTGTCCCTCAGCCATGCCTCATGGAAAAGGTGCCACCCACACAGTGAATGTGCTGTACATCAGACCTTACAACAGAAACAGTGATGTGTAAAATACTAACTCCAAAATATATTCTATACAGGGTAAACACTATGGTTCGCACAGTGGTCTGGGCTTGTATCCCCATGTTTGAGGATATGTCCCTCATTATGAAGGTCTGTGTTCCTCATTGACCCTCAGTTTGAGTGTCCACAAAGGTTCATGTCCCACATTTCAGTGACAAACGATTGGGAGGTATGACCCCCCCATCTTGATCTCTGACCCCTGGTAGCCCACAAATCACTTTAATACCTGGTGGTCTAGTGGTTCCCCCCACCCACAGCATACCTCTCAATGGTCTCTAATTTTCAGGGATGTCCCTGATTTCACCTCAAAAACTACCTCTGTCCCTCCTAATATTATCTCTTCTGTCCCTGCACAGTAGGGATTTCTCCATAAGAAAATGCTTTTTATATTAAGCAACACAATGCAGCAAGCTTCTTGAGCCTATATTCACTTTTGTTAAGGTTTGTCCCTGATATTTGCCATCTTTCACTGATTTTTCTTAGCCCTGTCCCTGAGGACCAAGACAGGAGATTGAGAGGTATGCAGCATGATCCCCGACCCCTGGTTTCCCTGACAATTACTTCAATACCTGGTGGACTAGTGGTCCCCCCACCCAGAAGCGCGAGGCCCATTAGCTGTAATGTGCATATGTAGGGAGCCGGCAATCAGCTCAGCCCTCCTCTCACCACCATGGCCAGCTGCCTACTGTGGTATGCATAAGCACTATAGTGCTATAGTGCTATAGTGCACATGCATACCACAGTTGGCAGCCAGCCGTGGTGGTGAGAGCAGGGCTGAGCCAGTCACTGGCTCCCTACATATGCACATTATGGCTAACGGGCCTCACGCTTCTGGGTGGGGGAACCACTAGAACACCAGGTATTGAAGTGATTTTCGGGGCTACCAGGATCGAGGATCATGATGGGGGGTGGCAGAACCACTAGATCACCAGGTATTAAAGTGATTTTCGGGGCTACCAGGGTCAGGGATCATGATGGGGGGACCACTAAACCACCATGGATCTATGTGTTTTCAGGGCTACCAGGACTGGGGATCATGATGGGGGACCACTAAACCACCATGGATTTATGTGTTTTTGAGCTACTGGGGTCAGGATTGTGATAGGGGTGGGTGGACCACTAAACCACCATGGATCTATGTGTTTCAGGGCTACCAAGGTTGGGGATCATGATGGGGACGGAAGACCACTAAACTACCATGGATTCATGTGTTTTGGGGCTACTAGGGTCAGGGATTGTGAAGGGTTGGGTGACCACTAAACCACCATGGATCTATGTGTTTTCAGGGCTACCAAGGTTGGGGATCATGATGGGGTGGGGACCACTAAATCACCATGGTTATGTGTTTTCATGGCTACTGGGGTTGGGGATCGTGATGGGGAGGGTGATACACAGCATTACCACCAGCTTTTGCCAGTGGTATTTGGTGCCACGCTACAGGTCATGCTAATGTCTGTAGTGCGGCTCTGTCTGTTTGAATATGCCACACGCTGGTATTCCTGGCCACTCTCCCAACTCCCTCCCTTGCATACATTTCCTTTTAGTGTTGGTGCTATCATGCTGCGCCGGCACTATTAGGGCTCTAAATATTGCAGCCTGGCACAATCCAGCACTATTCCAGTACTACAGCTTTGCAACAGGTGCAAGGCCTTGAGTATCTGGTCCTGAGTCTGTTAAGTTCATTTTTGACATGAGCCATTTTTACATTATGATCACTATTGCTGATAGGGTCAATTACAGTAGTGCTAATTACATTTGAATCTAAATTACTTAACACAAGGTCCAAAATGTTATTACCCCTAGTTTTAGATGCTACATATTGTTCCAACCCCTTTTGAACTATTATTTCTAGGAATTTATTTTCTTGATTTGTGAACCCTAGTAGAATTTCCCAGTTAATAGTAGGAAAATTGAAATCCCCAAGTAAAATATAATCATCACTACATGAGGAAGTGTTTTTTGTGGAAAGGGTGGTAGATGCATAGAACAGACTTCCTGAGGAGGTTGTAGTATCAAAAAGTGGGGATTTAAGAATGCATGGGACATACATAAGTAAATTCTAGTGGAGGTGGGAGGAAGTAGACTGTTGGTTAACTATCTTCAGCCTATCCAATTGGGTAGGAAATGGGCAGACTGGGTGGGCCAAGTGGTCCTTATCTGCCCTCAAAGTCTGTTTCTATGTTTTAATTCAAGCAACCGCTCAACTAACAGTGTTTCTGTTAGCCAAGCAATAACTTTGATTAATTAACATCCCAACACTAAATAGTATTAATACAGTAGAAAATAGTCCCTGTTCAAATCAATGGAATGCACACACATAGCCTTTGTTTAACTATATCACAAAATGGAGCTGTGTGCCGGTGTGGGGTCGTGACTCCAGTATAGGGAAGTTGCACCATTTTATTGGTGTGGTCTAAGAATAAAGTTACGAGTAACATCACTTTTTAAAATGGAAAATGTATGAAGAAATATTTCTATCTGGCCCCTCCTGGACAGGTCAGTTGTTAAATATATGTGGGAGTTACTACTAATAAATTTAGAAGCTGCTGTTTAAAGGGGGTGGGCTACAATTGACTCTTTTCATGTGTATGTTTATTGAAAAGAACAGAAAAGGTGCTATTTTTGAAAAGTGCATAGGAGTACCACTTCTAAATAATGCATGCCATCATTGAGCTAAAGCTGCTACTGTCCAGGTAATACTTAATCACATTTACTCCAGTCAAGAACAAAGGCAGTTTGTGGATGGGACCTTTTTAAAGTTACATTCCAATTATGGGCATGGAGAAGGATGCCATTGGATGCAGAGAGTGTTATGTGCCACTGGACACTAGGGAATGCTTATCACAGTGTTGGGGGGGTTAGACAGGAGCCACTGGACACCAGAGACTATGTGGCACAGGGTACAAAGAGGAAGAGGTGCTACTGACACCGGGGAGTGCTTAACGGGACAAGGGGAGGGGTGCTATATAGAGTGTTTGGCATAGAAATGGTGGCTGGGGCCAATGGACCTCAGGGAATGCTGGGCACCATATAGAGAAATGCTTATAAAATAGGTCTTTAATATATAGGTTTTAGATCAGTAAGCAGGTTTAAATCTGGAGCAAAGACATTATGTAGTAGAAATGTTTCTTGAGAGCAATTAACTTATTTATGGGTTAATTGAACACATTTTAATTGGCAGTATTCTTATTTATAGCTTTGATTGCCTACATACAGAATCTTGCTTAAAGATTTATCATACTTCTAAGAACATAAATGTCTGGATTTATGGGAAACAAGTCTGAATTTAAGATTTTCCGAACTTCAGTATGTCTCAGAACTCTTTTTTCAAGACATCTACAAGATGTGTTATACTTAAGCATGTAAATATCTGGATTTATGGGTAGCAGTCTGAATTTAAAATTGTCTGGACTAAATATGTCTAAGAACTCCTGTTTCAAGACATCTGTAAGATTTGTCATACTTAAACACATAAATGGCTGGATTTATGGGAAAGCAGTCTAATTTTAAGATTTTCCAGACTTCAGTATGTCTAAGAATCCTTTTGTTTGAAGACATCTGCAAGATTTGTCATACTGTACTTAAATTAAGCAGAGAAATGTCTGTATCTTGGGCTAAACCCTTAATTTGAGATTATTTGGATTTATTTCAGTATGTCTAAGAACTCTAGTTTTTAGTTCAACAATCATATTTTGAGATTTATAGTCATATTTTAAGTAACGTTATGGTTTTCTGTCAGATCTAGAATCAAGTCGTATCATCTTATTTTTTCAAAGTCTTACTAAGATAATTATCTTACCCCTTTGGCAAAAAAAAATTGCTTATTTTAAGGATAAAATGTACAAATTTAAGTTTTTTTTAATAATTTTAAGAAGTCATTTTTTACAGAGTGTGAAGACTCTTGCCTTCAACCAACAGAACCACAGAACTGACTGATGAACAAGGGTGCTACTTGATCTTCTCTCTCCAGGGAAACCAGTTTGCTGGAGGCACTGACTGCACATCTCTTTGTGACATTCCTGAGCTGGAGAACATGTGTGTGAAGTCTCTGGCCTCCACCCAGCAGGATTACATTATTAACATAGGAAGAAGAACACTACTTGATCTGCTCTATCCTCAGAAAACAGTTTGCTGCAGGTGCTGATCACACACCTCTTTCTGTCACTACCGAGGTGGAGAATGTGTGTGTGAAATCTCTTGCCTCCAAACAACAGGGCCACAGAATTAACTGAGGAAGAAGAGCACTACTTGATCTGCTGTCTCTTGGGAAAAAAGTTTGCTGCAGGAGGTGATCACACATCCCTTTCTGTCACTCCTGAGCAGGAGACTGTGTTTCTGAAGACTCTTGCCTCCAACCAATAGGAAAACAGAATTAACTGAGGAAGAAGAGTGCTACATGAGCTGCTCTCTCTTGGAAAAACAGTTTGCTACAGATGCAGATCATACATCTCTTTCTGTCAATCCTGAGCTGTAGAATGAGTGTGTGAATCCACTTCCAACAAGACCACAAACTTACCTGAGGAAGAAGACAGCTACCTGACTTGCTCTCTACAAGGAAAACAGTTTGATGCAGGTGCTGATCACACATTTCTTCGGTCTCTCCTGAGCTGGACAATGAGTGTGAAATCTCTTGCCTCCAACCAACCGACTACAGAATTAACTGAGAAAGAAGCAGCTACTTGATCTGCTATCTCCTGGAGAAATGGTTTGCTGCAGGTTGTTATCACACATCTCTTTCTGTCACTCGAGCTCAAGAATGTGTGTGTGTGAAGCCTCTTACCTCCTACCAACAGGAATACAGAATTAACTGATGAAGAAGAGTGCTACTTGATCTGCTCTCTCCTTCAAAACAGTTTACTTCAGGAGCTGATCACACATCTCTTTCTGTCTATCCAGAGCTGGAGAATTGTGTGTGTGAAATCCTTTGCCTCCAACCAACAGGACTATAGAATTAGCTGAGGAAAAAGAGCACTACTTGACCAGCTCTCAACAGGTAAAACAGTTTGCTGGAGGCACTGATCACACATCTCTTCATGTCACTCCTGAGCTGGAGAATGTGTTTGGGAAGAATCCATTCTCCAACCAATAGAACCACAGAATTAATGGAGGAAGAAGAGTGCTACTTGATCTGCTCTATCCTGGGAAAACAGTTTCCTGCAGGTGGTCATCAGATATCTCTTTCTGTCACTCTTGAGCTGGAGAATATGTATGTGAAGTCTCTTGCCTCCTGCCGACAAGACCACAGAATTAACTGAGGAAGAAGATCACTACATGATCTGCTTGATCCTGGGAAAACAGTTTGCTGAAAGCGCTGATCACACATCTGTTTCTCTCACTCCCAAGCTGGAAAATGTGTGTGTGAAGTCTCTTGCCTCCAACCAACAGGACCATAGCACTAATCAAGGAAGAGGAGCACTACTTGATCTGTCCTCCTGGGAAAACATTTTGCTTCAGGCGCTGATTGCACATCTCTTTCTGTCACTTCCAAGCTGAAGAATGTGTGTGTGATGTTTCTTCCCTCTAACCAATAGGACAACAGAATTAACTGAAGAAGAAGAGTGCTACATGATCTGCTGTCTCCTGGGAAAACAGATTGCTGCAGGTACTGATCACACATCTCTTTCTGTTACTCCTGAGCTGGAGAATATGACAGTGTGTGAAGCATATTGCCTCCAACCAACAGGACCACAGAATTAACTGAGGAAAAAGAGAGTTAATTGAAGAGATTGCTCTTGCTAAAAAGTTTGCTTGAGGTGCTGATCACATCTCGCTTTGTTTCACTCTGGAGCTGGAGGATGTGTGTGTGGAGTCTCTAGCCTCCATCCAGCAGAAGCACACAATTAATGGAGGAAGAAAAGTGCTACTTGATCTGCTGTATCATGGGAAAACAATTTGCTGCAGGCGCTGATCACACATCTCTTTCTGTCACTCCCAAGCTGGAGAATGAGTGTGTGAAATCTCTTGCATTCAACCTACAGGAGCACAGAATTGACTGAGGAAAAAGAGCACTGCTTGATTTGCTCTCCCTGGGAAAACAGTTTGCTGCATGTGCTGATCATATCTCTTTCTGTCACTACTGAGTTGGAGAATGTATGTGTGAAGTCTCTTGCCACCAACCAACAGGACCATAGAACTTGCTGAGAAAGAAGAGCACTACTTAATCTACTCTCCTGTGAAAACAGTTTCCTGCAGGTGCTGATCACACATATCTTTCTTTCACCCCCGAGCTGGAGAATGTGTGTCTGAAGTCTCTTACCTCCAGCTAATAGTATAACAGAATTAAATGAGGAGGAAGAGCACTACATGACCTGCTTTCTCCTGGGAAAGTAGTTTTCAGCAGGGGCTGATCATACATCTCTTTCTGTCATGCCCGAGCTGGACAAAGTGTGTCTGAAGTCTTTTGCCTTCAACCAACAGAACCACCAAATTCACTAAGGAAGGCAAACGCTACATGATCTGCTCTCTCCAGGAAAAACAGTTTCCAGGAGGCACTGATCACACATCTCTTTGTGACACCTCCAAACTGGAGAATGAGTGTGAGAAGTCTCTAGCCTCCAACCAGCAAGACCACACAATTAACAGAGTAAGAAGAGATCTACTTGATATGCTCTATCCTGGGAAAACAGTCTGCAGCAGGCACTGATCGCACATCTCTTTCTGTCTCTCCTGAGTTAGAAAATGTGTGCATGAAGTTTCTTGCCTTCAAATAACAGGACCACATAATTAACTGAGCAACAAGAGTGCTACTTGGTCTGCTCTCTTCTGGGAAAACAGTTTGTTACAGGCACTGATCACACATCTCTTTCTGTCACTCCAGAACTGGAGAATATGTGTTTGAAGTTTCTTGCCTCCAACCAACAGCACCACAGAATTAACTGAAAAAGAAGAGTGCTACTTGATCTGCCCACTCCAGGGAAAACAGATTGCTGCAGGTGCTTA
Source organism: Neoceratodus forsteri (assembly GCA_016271365.2). Lineage (NCBI taxonomy): Eukaryota > Metazoa > Chordata > Ceratodontiformes > Ceratodontidae > Neoceratodus > Neoceratodus forsteri. The sequence continues at coordinate 138,204,701 of JADMNL010000024.1, forward strand.
TCACACATCTCTTTTTGTCACTTCCAAACTTGTGAAGGTGTGTCTGAAACTTCTAGAATCCAACCACCAAGATGACACAATTAACAGAGGAAGAGGAAGAGGAGAGCTACTTGATCTGCCCTATACTGGGAAAACAGTTTGCTGCAGGCACTGAGCACACATCTCTTTCTTTCACTCCTGAGCTGGAGAATGTGTGTGTGAAGTCTGTTGTCTCCAAACAACAGGACCCTAGAACTAACTGAGAAAAAAGAACACTACTTTATCTGCTCTTCTGGGGAAAAGTTTGCTGCATTCCCTGATCACACATCTCTTTCTTTCATTCCCGAGCTGGAGAATGTGTGTGTGAGGTCTCTTGCCTATAATGAATAGGACAACAGAATTAACTCAAAAAGAAGAGTGTTACATGAGCTGCTCTCCCTGGGAAAAAAGTTTCCACCTGGCACTCTTTCTGTCACTCTTCAGCTGGAGAATGTGTATGTGAAGCCTCTTGCCTCCAACAAACAGTACCACAGAATAAAGTGAGGAAGAAGAACACTTCTTTATCTGCCCTCTCCTTGGAAACTAGTTTGCTGCAGGCACTGATTAAACCTCTTTTTCTGTCACTCATGAGCTGGAGAATGTGTGCATGAAGTCTCTTGCCTTCAAATAACAGGAAAACAGAATTAACTGAGGAACAAGAGTGCTACTTGATCTGCTCTTTCGTGGGAAAATTGTTTGTTACAGGTGCTGATCACAATCTCTGTCACTCCAGAACTAGAGAATATGTGTTTGAAATCTCTTGACTCCAACCAACAGCACCACAGAATTAACTGAAGATGAAGAGTGCTACTTGATCTGCTGTCTCTAGGGAAAACAGCTTGCTACAGGCACTGATCACATATCTCTTTCTTTCACTTCTGAGCTGGAGAATGTGTGTGAAGTCTCTTGCCTCCAACTAATAGGACAACAGAATTAACTGGGGAAGAAGAGCACTATATGAGCTGTTCTCCCCGGGTAAATGGTTTTGCAGCAGGCGCTGATCACTCATCTCTTTGTGTCACTCCTGAGCTGGAGAATGTGTTTGTGAAGACTCTTTCCTCCAACCAACAGCACCACAGAATTAACTGAAGAAGAAGAGCACTACTTGATCTGCTGTATCCAAGAAAAACAGTTTACTGCAGGCACTGATCACACATCTCTTTTTGTCACTTCCGAGGTGGAGAACGTGTGTGTGAAGCCTCTTGCCTTCAACCAACAGAACCACAGAACTGGCCTAGGAACAAGAGCGCTACTTGATCTTCTCTCTCTCCAGGGAAAAGTTTGCTGGAGGTGCTGACCACACATCTCTGTCACTCCTGAGCTGGAGAATGTGTGGGAATTCTCTTCCTTCAAATAACAGGACCACAGAATTAACTGAGGAACAAGAACATTACTTGATCTGCTCTTTTGTGGGAAAACAGTTTGTTACAGGTGCTGATTACACATCTCTTTCTGTCACTCAACAGCTGTAGAATGTGTTTGAAATCTCTTGCCTCCAACCAACAGCACCACAGAATTAACTGAAGATGAAGAGCTACTATATTCGCTGTCTCCAGGGTAAGCAGCTTGTTGCAGGTGCTGAACACACATCTATTTTGTCACTCCTGCTGTTGAATGTGTGTCGAAGTTTCTAGCATCCAACCAGCAAGACCACAGAATTAAAAGAGGAAGAACAGAGCTACTTGATCTGCACCATACTGGGAAAACAGTTTGCTGCCGGTGCTGATCACACACCTCTTTCTGTCACTCATGAGCTGAAGACTGTGTTTGTGAAGTCACTTGCTTCCAAGCAACACTACTATAGAAATAACTGAGGCAGAAGAGGATTACTTGATTTTCTCACCTGGGAAAACAGTTTCCTTCAGGAGGTGATGACACATCCCTTTCTGTCATTCCTGAGAAGGGGAATGTATATGTGAAGCCTCTTGCCTCCAACCTATAGAAAAACATCATTAACTGATAAAGAACAGCACTATATGAGCTGCTCTCTCTTGGGAAAAAAGTTTGCTACAGGTGCAGATCACACATCTCTTTCTGTCACTCCCGAGTTGTAGAATGAGTGTGTGAATCCACTTCCCTACAGCCAACAGGACCACAAACTTAACTGAGGAAGAAGAGACCTACTTGGCCTGCTCTCTAAAGGAATAACAGTTTGATGCAGGCACTGATCACACATTTCTTTCTGTCACTCCCAAGCTTGAGAATGTATGTTTAAAGTCTCTAGCCTCCAACCATCAGCACCACTGAATTATTATAGAAAGAAGAGTGCTACTTGATCTGCTCTCTCCTTCAAAAACTGTTTGCTTCAGGAGCTGATCACACATTTCTTTCTGTCAATCCAGAGCTGGAGAATAGTGTGTGTGAAATCTTGCCTCCAACCAATGGGACTACAGAATGAGCTGAGGAAAAGAACACTACTTGACCAGCTCTCAACAGGGAAAACAGTTTGCTGGAGGAACTGATCACACATCTCTTCTTGTCACTCCTGAGCTGAAGAATGTGTTTGGGCAGGATCCTCCTCCAACCAGCAGAACCACAGAATTAATGGAGGAAGAACAGCACTACTTGACCTGTTCTATCCTGGGAAAACAGTTTCCTGTGGGCTGTCATCAGAATCTCTTTCTGTCACTCCTGAGCTGTAGAATATGTATGTGAAGTCTGTTGCCTCCTACCAACAGGACAACAGAACTAACTGTGGAGGAAGATCACTACATGATCTGCTCGCTCCAGGGAAAACAGTTTGCTGAAAATGGTTATCACACATCTCTATCACTCACTCCCGAGATGGAGAATGTGTGTGTGAAGTCTCTTGCCTCTAACCAACATGACCATAAACTAACCAAGAAAGAAGAGCACTACTTGATCTGCCCACCTGGAAAAACAGTTTACTGCAGGCACTGATTGCACATATCTTTCTGTCACTCCCAAGCTGGAGAATGTGTGTGAAGTCTCTTGCCTTTAATCAATAGCACAACAAACTTAACTGAGGAAGAAGAGTGCTACATAATCTGCACTCTCCTGGGAAACAGTTTGCTGCAGGTAATGATCACACATCTCTTTCTGTCACTCCAGAGCTGGAAAATGTGCGTAAAGTCTCTTGCTTCCAACCAACAGGACTGTAGAATTAGCTGTTGAAAAGAGAGCTACTTGAAGTGCTCACTCCTGCTAAACAGTTTGCTGGAGGTGCTGGTCATACCTCTCTTTGTTTCACTCCTGGACTGGAGAATGTGTGAGAAGTCTCTTGCCTCCAACAAGCAAGACCACACAATTAACAGAGGAAGGAGAGAGCTACTTGATATGCTCTATCCTGGGAAAACAGTTTGCAGCAGGTGCTGATCACACATCTCTTTCTGTCATTCCAGAGCTGGAGAATGTGTGGTAAAGTCTTGCCTCCAACCAACAGGACCATAGAGTTAACTGAGAAAGAAGAGAACTACTTTATCTGCTCTTCTGGGAAAAGTTTGTAGTAGGGAGCATCACACATCTCTTTCTTTCACTCCTGAGCTAGAGAATGTATGTGCGAAGTCTCTTGCCTCCAACCAATACAACAACAAAATTAACTGAGGAAGAAGAGCACTAAATGTACTGCTCTCCCTGGTAAAACAGTTTGCTGCAAGTGCTGATCACACATCCCTTTCTGTCACTCCTGAGCTAGAGAATGTGTGTGTAAGTCTCTTTCTTTCAAATAACAGGACCACAGAATTAACTGAGGAACAAAAGTGCTACTTGATCTGGTCTTTGTGGGAAAACAGTTTGCTACAGGTGCTGATCACACATCTCTTTCTGTAACTCCAGAGCTGTAGAATATGTGTTTGAAATCTCCTGCCTCCAACCAACAGCACCACAGAATTAACAGAAGATGAAGAGTGCTACTTGATATGCTGTCTCCAGGAAAAGCTTGTTGCAGGGCTGATCACACATCTCTTTTGTCACTCCTGAGCTGTTGAATGTGTGTCTGAAGTTTCTAGTATCCACCAGCAAGACCACAGAATTAACAGAGGAGGAAGAGAGCTACTTGATCTGCCCTATACTGGGAAAACAGTTTGCTGCAGGCACTGATCACACATCTCTTTCTTTCACTCCCAAACTGGAGAATATTTGTGTGAAGTGTCTTGCCTCCTACCAATAGGACAAAAGAATTAACTGGGGAAGAAGAGTGCTACATGAGCTGCTCTCTCAGGGGAAAACAGTTTGCAGCACTCGCTGATCACACATCTCTTATCTCACTCCTGAGCTGTAGAATGTGTGTGTGTGTGTGAAGTCTCTTGCCTTCAAATAGCAGGATCACAGAATTAACTGAGGAACAAGAGTGTTACTTGATCTGCTCTTTTATAGGAAAATAGATTGTTACAGGCGCTGATCACACATCTCTCTCTGTCGCTCCAGAGCTATAGAATATGTGTTTGAAATCTCTTACCTCCAACCAATAGCACCACAGAAATAACTGAAGAAGAAGAGTGCTACTTGATCTGCTTTCTCCAGGGAAATAGCTTGTTGCATGTGCTGATCACACACCTCTGCTTGTCACTCCCAGCTGGTGAATGTGTGTCTGAAATTTCTAGCACCCAACTAGCAAGACCACACAATTAACATAGGGAAAAAGAGGTACTTGATCTGCCCTATACTTGGAAAACAGTTTGCTGCAGGTGCTGATCACATCTCTTTCTTTCACTTCCGAGCTGGAGAATGTGTGTGTAAGTCTCTTGCCTCCAGCCAATAGAACGATAGAATTAACTGGGGAAAAAATGCTACATAAGCTGCTCTCCCAGGCAAACAGTTTGTAGCAGGTGCCGATCACACATCTCTTTCTGTCACTCCTGAGCTGGAGAATGTGTTTGTGAAGTCACTTGCTTCCAAGCAACAGGACTATAGAAATAACTGAGGCAGAAGAGGATTACTTGATCTTCTCACCTGGGAAAACAGTTTCAATCAGGAGGTGATCACGCATCCCTTCTGTCACTCCTGAGCAGGAGAATGTATGTGTAAGTCTCTTGCCTCCAACCTATAGAAAAGCAGAATTAACTGAGGAAGAAGAGCATTACGTGAGCTGCTCTCTCTTGGAAAAATTATTTGCTACAGGTACAGATCACACATCTCTTTCTGTCACTCTCGAGCTGTAGAATAAATGTGTGAATCCTCTTTCCTCCAGCCAACAGGACCACAAACTTAACTGGGGAGGAAGACAGCTACTTGACCTGCTCTCTAAAGGTAAAACAGTTTGATGCAGGCACTGATCACACAATTCTTTCTGTCACTCCCAAGCTTGAGAATGTATGTTTGAAGTCTCTAGCCTCCAACTAACAACACCACCAAATTATCATAGGAAGAAGAGCACTACTTGGTCTGCTCTTCCTTCAAAACAGTTTGCTTCAGGAGCTGATCACACATCTCTTTCTGTCAATCCAGAGCTGGAGAATTGTGTGTGTGAAACTGCTGCCACCAACCAACTGGAAATTAGCTGAAGAAAAGAATGCTACTTGACTGGCTCTCAACAGGAAAAACAGTATACTGGAGGCACTGTTCACACACCTCTTCTTGTCCCTCCTGAGCTGGAGAATGTGTTTGGAAAGAATCCATCCTCCAACCAGCAGAACCACAGAATTAATTTAGGAAGAAGAGCACTACTTGATCTGCTCTATCCTGGGAAAACAGTTTCCTCCAGGTGGTCATCAGACATCTCTTTCTGTCACTCCTGAGCTGGAGAATATGTGCATGAAATCTCTTGCCTCCTACCAACATGATCACAGAACTAACTGAGTAGGGAGATCACTAATGATCTGCTCACTCCTTGGAAAACATTTTACTGAAAGCACTTATCACACATCTCCATCTCTCACTCCTGAACTGGAGAATGTGGGTGTGAAGTCTCTTACCTCCAACCAACATGACCATAGAACTAACCAAGGAAGAAAAGCACTACTTCATCTTGTACTACAGAATTAACTGAGGAAGAAGAGTGCTACATGATCTGCACTCTCCTGGGAAAACAGTTTGCTGCAGGTGCTGATCACACATCTCTTTCTGTTACTACTGAGATGGAAAATGTGAGTGTGTGTGAAACCTCTTGCCTCCAGCCAACAGGACCATAGAATTAGCTGAGGAAAAAGAGAGCTACTTGAAGTGCTCATTCCTGCTAAACAGTTTGCTGGAGGTGCTGATCACACCTATCTTTGTTTCACTCACAGGATGGAGAATGTGTGTGAGAAGTCTCTAGCCTCCAACAAGCAAGATCACACAATTAATAGAGGAAGAAGAGAGCTACTTGATATGCTCTATCCTGGGAAAAGAGTTTGCTGCAGGTACTAATCACACATCTCTTTCTGTCCCTCCAGAGCTGGACAATGTGTGTGTGAAGTCTCTTGCCTCCAACCAATACAATAACAGAATTAACTGAGGAAGAACAGCACTATATGTGTTGCTCTCCCCACGAAAATAGTTTGCTGCAGGTGCTGATCACACATCCCTTTCTGTCAATCCTGAACTGGAGAATGTGTGCGAAATATTTTTCCTTCGAATAACAGGACCATAGAATTAACTGAGGAACAAGAGCGTTACTTGATCTGCTCTTTCATAGGAAAACAGTTAGTCACAGGAACTGATCACACATCTCTTTCTGCCACTCCAGAGCTGGAGAATATGTGTTTGAAATCTCTTTTCTCCAACCAACAGCACCACTGAATTAACTGAAGAAGACGAGCACTACTTGGACTGCTGTCTCCGGGGCAAACAGCTTGCTGCAGGTGCTGATCACACATCTCTGTTTGTCACTCAGAAGCTGGTGAATGTGTGTCTGACATTTCTAGCAACCAAACAGTAGGACCACACAATTAGCAGAGGAAGAACAGAGTGCCTTGATCTGCCTATACTGGGTAAACTGCTGCAGGCACTGATTATGCATCTCTTTCTTTCACTCCCACCCTGGAGAATGTGTGGGTGAAGTCTCTTGCCTCCAACCAATAAGACAACTGAATTAACTGGGAAGAAGAGTGCTACATGAGCTGCTTTCCCTGGGAAAACCTTTTGTAGCAGGCACTGATCACACATCTCTTTTTGTCACTCCTGAGCTGGTGAATATGTGTCTAAAGTTTCTAGCAACGAATCAGCAAGACCACACAATTAACAGAGGAAGAATAGAGCTACTTGATCTGCCCTATACTGGGAAAACAGTTTGCTGCAGGCTCTGATCATACATATCTCTTTCTTTCACTGCCAAGCTGGAGAATGTGTAGGTGAGGTATCTTGCCTCCAACCATTAGGACAACAGAAGAGGGCTACATAAGCTGCTCTCCCTGGGAAAACAGTTTGCAGAAGGCACTGATCACACATCTCTTCCTGTCACTACTCAGCTGGAGAATGTGTGCGTGAAGTCCCTTGCCTTCAAATAACAGGACCACAGAATTAACTTAGGAAGAAGGGCACTACTTAATCTGCTCTCTCCTTGGAAACAGCTTGTTACAGGTGCTAATCACACATCTCTTTCTGTCAGTTCAGAGCTGGAGAATATGTGTTTGAATTCCCTTGTCTCCAACCAACAGCACCACAGGCTTAATTGAAGAAGAAGAGAGCTACAGGAGCTGCTTTACAATGGGAAAGCAGTTTGCTGAAGGCAATGATCACACATCTCTTTCTGCCACTTCTGAGCTGGAGAATGTGTGTGTGAAGGCTGTTGCCTCCAACCAACAGGATCATAGAACTAACTGAGAAAGAAGAATGCTATTTAATCTGCTCTCCTGGGAAAACAGTTTGCTGCAGACGCTGATCACACATCTCTTACTTTCATTCCAGAGCTGGAGAATGTGTGTGTGAGGTCTCTTGCCTCCAATCACTAGGACAACAGAATTAACTGAAGAAGAAGAATGCTACATGAGCTGCTCTCCCTGGGAAAACAATTTGCTGCAGGCACTGACCACACATCTCTTTCTGTGACTCTTGAGCTGGAGAACATATATATGAGACCTCTTGCCTCCAACAAACAGGACAACAGAATTAACTGAGGAAAAAGACCACTTCTTTATCTGCCCTCTCCTTGAAACTAGCTTGCTGCAGATGCTGGTCAATCCTCTCTTTTGTCACTCCGAGCTAGAAAATGAGTGCATGAAGTCTCTTGCCTTCTAATAACAGGAAAACAAAGTTAACCGAGGAACAAGAGTGCTACTTGATCTGCTGTATCCTGGGAAATCAGATTGCTGCAGGAGCTGATCACACATCTCTTTCTGTCACTCCAGAGCTGGATAATATGCATTTGGAATCTCTTGCCTCCAACCAACAGCACCTCAGAATTCACTGAAGAAAAAGAGTGCTACTTGATCTGCTGTAGGCACCCATCACATATCTCTTTGTGTCACTCCTGAGCTGGAGAATGTGTGCGTGAATTCTCTTGCCTCCAACCAATTGGACAAAAGTATTAACTGAGGAAGAAGAGCACTACATGAGATGCTCTCCCCTGGAAAAACAGCTTGCATCAGGGGCTGATCATACATCTCTTTCTGTCATTTCCAAGCTGTGTGTGTAGTTCTTGCATTTAACAAACTGGGCCACAGAATTAATTGAGAAAGAAAAGAGCTTATTTATCTGCCCTCTTCTCAGATACAAGTTTGCCGCAGGTGCTGATTACACATCTCTTTCTGTCACTCCTGAGCTGGAGAATATGCATGTGAGGTATCTTGCCTCCAATCTATAGAACAACAGAATAACTGAAGAAGAAGAGTGCTACATGAGCTGCTCTCCCTGGGAAAACAGTTTGCTACAGGGACTGATCACACATATCTTTCTGTCACTCCTGAGGTGGAGAATATGTATGTGAAGCCGCTTTGCCTCCAATCAACGGGACAACAGAGTTAATGAAGAAGAAGAGTGCTACATGAGCTGCTCTCCTGGGAAATTGTTTTGCTGCAGATGCTGATCAACCTCTCTTTCTGTCACTCCCAAGCTAGAGAATGTGTGTGTGAAGTCTCTTGCCTTCAAATAACAGGAAAACACAATTAACTGAGGAACAAGAGTGCTACTTGATCTGCTCTCTCCTGGGAAATCAAACTGATACATGAGCTGATCACACATCTCTTTCTGTCACTCCCGAGCTGGAGAATGTGTGCATGAAGTCTTTGCATTCAAATAACAGGACCCCAGAATTAACAGAGGAACAAGAGCACTACATATTCAGCTCTCTTCTGGGAAAAAAGTTTGCTCCAGGCACTGCTCACACATCTCTTTCTGTCACTGCAGAGCTGGAGAATCTGTACTTGAAATCTCTTACCTCCAACTAACAGCACCACAGAATTAACTGAAGAAGAAGAGCACTACTTGATGTGCTGTATCCCAGGAAAAACAGTTTGCTGCAGGCACTGATCACACATCTCTTTCCATCACTCCCAAGCAGGAGAATGTGTCTCTGATATCTCTGGCCTCCAACCAACATGACCACAGATTTAACTGTGAAAGCAAAGCACTACCAGTTCTGCTGTCTCCTGGGAAAACAGTTTGCTGCAGGCATTGATCTCACATCTCTTTCCGTCACTGCCAAACTGGAGAATATGTGTGATGTCTTTTCTTCCAACCAACAGGGCCATAGAACTGACTGAGGAAGAAGACCACTACTTAATTTGCTCTCTCTCCTGGAAATTGGTTTGCTGCAGGTGCTGATTCCACATCTCTTGCTGTCTCTCCTAAGCTGGAGAATGTGTGTGTGAAGTCTCTTACTCCAAGCAATAGGGCAAACAAATTAACTGAGGAAGAAGAGGTGCATGAGCTGCTCTCTCCTGGGAAAACAGTTTGCTGCAGGCACTGATCACACATCTCTTTCTGTCACTACTGAGCTGGAGTATGAGTGTGTGAAGTCTCTTGTATTCAACCAACAGGATCACAGAATTAACTGCGGAACAACAGTGATTCTTCATCTGCTCTCTCCTGGGAAAACAGTTTGCTGTAGTTGCTGATCACACATCTCTTTCTGTAACTCTATTGCTTAAGAATGTGTGTGTGAAATCTCTTGCATCCAACCAACAGCACCATTGAATTAGCTGAGGAAAAATAGAGCTACTAGACCTGCTCTGTCCAGGGAAAAAATGTGTTGGAGGCACTAATCACACATTTCATTGTGACACTCCTGAGCTGGAGAATCTGTGTGTGAAGCCTATTGCCATCAACTAACAGCACCATACAATTAACTGTGAAACAAAAGCGATTCTTGAGCTGCTCTCTCCAGAGAAAACAGTTTGCTGTAGGCACTGATCATAGATTTCTTTCTGTCACTCTATCGCTGGAGAATGTGTGTGTGGAAAAACTTGACTCCAACCAGCAGCACCATAGAATTAATTGAGGAAAAAGAGAGCTACTTGACCTGCTCTCTCCTGGGAAAACATTTTGCTGGAGGTGCTGATCACACATCTCTTTGCAACACTACCGACTTGGAGAATGTGTGTTAAGTCTCTGGCCTCCAACTAGCTGGACCACAAAATTAATGTAGGAAGAAGAGGGCTCTGGATCTGCTCTCTACAGGAAAAACAGTTTGCTGCAGGTGTTGATCTCACATCCCTTTCTGTCATTCCCGAGCTAGAGAATGTGTGTGTGAAATCTTATGCTCCAACCAACAAGACCACACAATTAACTGAGGAAGAAGAGCACTACTTGATCTGCTCTATCCTGGGAAATCTGTTTGCTGTAGGCACTGATCAAACATCTTTTCTATCAATGCCAAGCTGGAAAATGTGTGTAAGTCTTCTGCTTCCAACCAACAGAATCAAAGAACTAACTGAGGAAGAAGAGCACTACTATATCAGCTTTCTCCTGGAAACAGGTTTGCTGACTGGCACTGATTCCACATCTCTTTCTGTCACTCCTGAGCTGGAGAATGTGTGTGTGAAGTGTATTATCCAATCAATAGGACAACAGAATTAACAGAGGAAGAAGAGTGCTACATGAGCTTCTCTCTCCTGGGAAAACAGCTGCATGCGCTGATCACAAATCTCTTTCTGTCACTCCCGAGCTGGAGAATGTGTTTGTGAAGTCTCTTGCCTCAATGAACAGAACCATTGAAATAACTGAAGAAGAAGATTGCTTCTTTATCTGCCCCTCCTGGAAATCAGTATGCTGTGGGAGCTAATCACACATAGAGATGTGTGATTAGCTCCCATAGCAAACTGATTTCCCAGGTTACTCTAACTCTTCTGTCATACCTGAGCTGGAGAATCTGTGTGTAAAGTCTCTTGCATTCAGCCAACAGGACCACAGAATTGACTGAGGAACAAGAGTGCTGCTTGATCTGCTCTCTTCTGGAGAAACAATTTGCTACAGGTGGTGATCACACATCTCTTTCTGTCACTCCTGAGCTGGAGAATGTGTGTGTGAAGCCTCTTACCTCCTACTGAAAGGACCACAGAATTTACTGAGAACTAAGAGTGCTACTTGAGCTACTATCTCCTGGGAAAACAGTTTGCTGCAGGCAGTGATCACACATCTTTCTGTCACTCATGAGCTGGAGAATACGTGTTTGAAATCTCTAGCCTCCAGCTAACAGGACCACAGAATTAACATAGGAAGAAGAGCACCACTTGATCTGCTCTCTCCTTGGAAAACAATCCAGAGTTGGAGAATGTGTGTGTGAAATCACTTGCCTCCAACCAACAGGATCACAGAATTAGCTGATGAAAAAGAGCACTACTTAACCTGCCCTCGCCTGGGAAAATAGTTTTCTAGAGGCACTGATCACACATCACTTTGTGTCACGCCCAGGCTGGAGAATGTGTGTGTGAAGTATCGATCCTTCAACCAACAGGACAATACAATTAAAGAAGGAAGAAGAGTATTACTTGATCTAAGTGTATCCTGAAAACAATTTGCTGTGCAGGCGCTGATCACACATCTCTTTCTTGTCACTCCAGAGCTGGAGAATATGTGTTTGAAATCTCTTGCCTCCAACCAACAGCACCACAGAAATAACAGAAGAAGAATAGTTTCTTGACCTGCTGTCTCCTGCTAATTAGTTTCATGGAGGTGCTGATCACACATCTCTTTGTTTCACTCCTGAGCTTTAGAATGGGTGTGTGATGTCTCTAGCCTCCAACCAACAAGGCAACAAAATTAACTGAGGAAGAAGAGCACTACATGATCTGCTTTATCCTGGGGAAAACAGTGTGCTGAAGGTGCTGATCACACATCTTTTTCTGTCACTCCCGAGTTCTAGAATGTGTGTGTGAAGTCTCTTGCCTCCAGCCAATAGGACAACAGAATTAACTGATCAAGAAGAGTGCTACATGAGCTGCTCTCTCCTGAAAAAATGGTTTGCAGCAGGTGCTGATTACACACCTCTTTCTGTCACTCCCGAGTTCTAGAATGTGTGTGCAAAGCCTCTTGCCTCCAGCCAACAGGACCAGGAAATTAACTGAGGAAGAAGACAGCAACATGACCTGCTCTGTCATGAGAAACAGTTTAATGCAGGTGTTGATCACACATCTCTTTCAGTCTCTCCCAAGCTGTAGAATGTGTGTGTGAAGTCTCTTCCAATAAAACAACAGGACCACAGAATTTGGAGCTACTTTATTAGCTCTCCTGGGAAAAACAGTTTGCAGCAGGCACTGATAACACATCTCTTTCTGTCACTCCTGAGCTGGAGAATATGTGTGTGAAGTCTCTTGCCTCTGACCAGCAGAACCATAGAATTAACTGAGGAAGATGAGAGCTACTTAATCGTCCTTCTCTTGGGAAAACAGTTTGCTGCAGACGGTGATCACACATCTCTGTCTGTCACTTCTGAGCTGGAGAATGTGTGTATGAAGTCTCTTGGCTCCAACCAACAGGATGGCAGAGTTAACAGAGGAAGAAGAGTGCTATTTGATCTACTGTCTCCTGGGGAGATGGTTTGCTGCAGGTGCTGATCACAGATCTCTTTCTGTCACTCCCTAGGTGGAGAATGTCTGTGCTAATTCTTTAGCCTCTAACCATCAGGACCATGGAATTAACTGAGGAAGAAGCGCACTACTTGATCTGTTCTCTCCTGGAAAGTCAGTTTGCTGCAGACACTCATCACACATCTCTTTATGTCACTCCCAAGCTGGAGAATGTGTGTGTGAAGTCTCTTGCCTCCAACCATCAGGAACATAAAACTAACCGAGGAAGAAAAGCACTACTTTATTTTCCCTCCTTAGAAGACAGTTTGCTGCAGGCACTGATTACAAATCACTTTCTGTCACTCCCAGGCTAGAGAATGTACGAGTGGAGTCTCTTGCCTCTAACCAATATGAGAACAGAATTAACTAAGGAAGAAGAGTGCTACATGATCTGCTCTGTCCTGGGAAAACAGTTTGCTGCAGGTGCTGGTCACACATGTCTTTCTGTCACTCTCAAGGTGGAGAATGTCTGTGTAAAGCCTCTTGCCGCCAACCAACAGGACCACAGAATTAACAAAGAAAGAAGAGCAATACTTAATCTGCTGTCTCCAGGGAAAACAGTTTGCTTCAGGCTCCAATCACACATCTCTTTTTGTCACTCCCGAGCTGGAGAATGTGTGTGTGAAGTCTCTTGCTTCCAAGCAACAAGACCACAGAACAAACTGAGGAAAGATAGTGCTTCTTGATCTGCCATCTCCTGCTAAACCAGTTTGCTGCAGACACTGATCACACATCTCTTTCTGTCTCTCCTGAGCAGGAGAATGTGTGTGTGAAGGCTCTTGCCTTCAACCAACAGGATCACATAATAACCTGAGGAAGAAGAATGCTATTTGATTGCTCTCTCCAGCTAAATAGTTTACTTGAGGCACTGATCACACATCTCTTTCTATCACTCCTAAGCTGGAGAATGTGTGTGTGAAGGATCTAGTCTCCAACTAGCAAGACCACAAAATTAAGAGAGGAAGAAGAGCACTACTTGATCTGCTCTATCCTGGGAAAAAAGGTTTGCTGCAGTCGCTGTTCACACATCTCTTTCTGTCTCTCTGAGCTGGAGATGTGTGTGAAGTCTCTTGCTTCTTACAAACAGGACCACAGAGTTAAATGAGACAGAAGCATGCTTCTTTAACTCCCTCTCCTTGAAACCAGTTTGCTGCTGGCGCTGACCACACATCTCTTTCTGTCTCTCCCGAGCTGGAGAATGTGTATGTGAAGTCTCTTGCCTTCAGGTAACAGGACCACAGAATTAACTGAGGAACAAGAGTGCTACTTGCTCTGCTCTCTCCTGGGAAAACAGTTTACTCCAGGCACTGATCGCATGTCTCTTTCTGTCACTCCAGAGATAGAGAATATATATTTGAAAACTCTTGCCTCCAATCAACAGCACCACAGAATTAACTGAAGAAGAAGAGCACTACTTGATGTGCTCTATCCTGAGAAAACAGTTTGCAGCAGGGCGATCACACATCTCTTTCTGACTCCTGAGCTGGAGGATGTGTCTTTGAACTCTCTTGCCTTCAAGCAACATGACCACATAATTAACTGTGAAAGAAGACCACTACTTGATCTGCTGTCTCCTGGGAAAACAGTTTGCTGCAGGTGCTGATCACACATCTCTTTATGTCTCTGCCAAGCTGGAGAATGTGTGTGAAGTCTCTTGCTTAAAACCAACAGGACCATAGAACTAACTGAGGAAGAAGAGCACTACTTGATCTACTCTATCTTGGGAAATCAGTTTGCTGCTGGTACTGATTCCACATCTCTTTCTGTTACTCCCAAGCTGGAGAATGTGTGTAAAGTCTTTTATGTCCAATCAATAGGACAACAGAATAAACTGAAGAAGAAGAGCACTGCATGAGCTGCTCTCTTGCGAAAACAGTTTGCTGCAGGCTCTGATCCCACATCTCTTTCTGTCACTTCGAGCTGGAGTATGTGTGTGTGAAGTTTCTGCATCTAACCAACAGGACCACAGAAAACTGAGGAAGAAGAGTGCTTATTTTTCAGCCCCTCCTGGGAAACCAGTTTGCTGCAAGCCAGATCACACATCTCTTCTTTCACTACTGAGCTGGAGAATGTCTATGTAAGTCTCTTGCCTTCATCCAACAGGACCACATAATTTACTGTAGAACAAAAGCGATACTTGATCTGCTTTCTCCTGGGAAAACAGGTGCGGCTCACACATCTCTGTGTAGCTCTATTGCTTGAGAATGTGTATGAAATCTCTGTGTTCAATCAACAGCACCATAGAATTAACTGAGGAAAATGGAGCTACTTGACCTGCTTTCTCTGGGAAAACAATTTGTTGGAGGTGCTGATCACACATCTCTTTGTGACACTGTTGAGCTAGAGAATGTGTGTGAAGTCACTTGCTTCCAACCAACAGGATCATCAAACTAACTGAGGAAGAAGAGCTCTGCATGATGTGCTCTCTCCTAGGAAACAGGTTTGCTGATTCCACATCTCTTTCTGTCACTCCTGAGCTGCAGAATGTGTGCGCGAAGTCTCTTGCCTCCAACCATCAGGACAACAGACTTAACTAAGGAAGAAGAGTGCTTCTTTATCTGCCCTCTCCTGGGAATCAGTGTGCTGCAGACACTGATCACACATTTCTTTCTGTCACTCCTGAGCTGGCGAATGTGTGTGTGAAGTCTGTTGCCTTCAACCAACAGCACCACAGAATTAACTGATTAACAAGAGCACTACTTGATCTGATCTCTCCTGGGAAAACAGTTTGCTGGAGGTGCTGATCACACATCTCTTTGTGACACTCCCAAGCTGAAGAATGTCTCTGTGAAGTCCCTGTCCTCCAACCAGCAGGACCACACTATTAACATAGGAAGAAGAGGGCTACTTGATCTGCTGTATCCTGGGAAAACATTTTGCTTTAGGTGCTGAGCAGACATCTCCTTCTGTCACTCCTGAGCTGGAGAATGTGTAAGTGAAGTTGCTTAGCTACAACTAACAGGGCAACAGAATTAACTGAGTAAGAACAGAGCTACTTGATCTGTTCTGTCCTGGGGAAACAGTTTGATGCAAACACTAATCACAGTCTCTTTCTGTCACTCCTGAGCTGGAGAATGTGTGTGTGAAGCCTCTTGCCTCCAAACAACAGGACCACAAAATTAACTGAGGAAGAATAGTTCTACTTGATCTTCTCTCTCCTGGGAAAACAGTTTGCTGACAGCACTGAATCCACATCTCTTTCTGCTACTCCCAAGCTGGAGAATGTGTGTGTGAAGTGTATTGACTCCAACCAACAGGACAAATGAATTAATTGAGGAAGTAGAGTGCTACATGAGCTGCTGTCTCCTGGGAAAACAGTTTGCTGCAGGCGCTAATCACACATCTTTTTCTTTCACTCCTGAGCTGGAGAATGTGTGTGTGAAGTCTCTGCCTCCAACCAACAGGACCACAGAATTAACTGAGTAAGAGTGGTTCTTTATCTGCCCTCTCAGGGAAAACAGTGTGCTGCAGATGCTGTTCACGAATGTCTTTCTGTGACTCCCGAGCTGGAGAATGTCTGTGTGAAGTCTGCTGCCTTCAACCAACAGCACCACAGGATTAACTGTGGAACAAAAGTGATTCTTGAGCTGCTCTCTCCTGTGAAAACAGCTTTTTTTAGAGTTTATTGATTTTCTTAACACATACATGTTAGAATTGTTGTATTTTGACAGGATACAGAAGTAGACATCCCCTTCCCCCCTCCCATTCCTCCCTCCCAATCCCTCCCCACTTCCCTCAGGTGCCATTAATATTAATCCAAAGGTACATTGTAAGGACACATTAAAACTAGCTGGTTATGAGTGTACCACATACATTATAAGGTGTACAGGACATGCAAACTTTCCCATCTCTTTCTATAGGATCCCATTCGGTTTGAGAGGCTAACCACCATTTTTTCAATGCTTAAATTATGAAGGAGTTCTTGTAGCCATTCCACATATGAGGACTGCACGGAGTCCTTCCAGTGCCTCAGTACAACCTTCTTGACCATCAGTGCAATTGTCATAATGTGGCAGTGTCTGATCATTAATGGGAAGCCTGTAAAATCCCCTAACAGGCATACCTCTGGGGTGAAATAGTCCTGTAAACTGAGTAAAGGGTCTACTTTGGCATTGTTGAGGTCCCACAAAGGAGAGATCTTGGTACATTCCCAGAATAAATGGAACAAAGTATCCATGCCATTATTGAATCTGATACATATTGGGGTCTCTGCTGTTCCCATTTTATGCATTTTATAGGGAGCTATATGCATATCATTAAGAAATTGTAATTGTATGAATCGTAACCTGTCCTGTGTAATGCATTTATGGTAGGTTTCCCAGATTTTAGGCCATCTGGAGGAGGAGTTAGGGTACAAACTGTTCCAGTAATTGGAAATACCATCTACTTTTGGAAAGACCAAGGGGCATAGAATGGTGCATAATGAGGAGACAGCATGTGGAGCTAAAGCTAGAATTTTGCAGGCAGGAAACCATTCACCCAAGTTGTCAGGAGTAACTTTGTTCCTGAAGTAGGATAGCATATGATGAATCTGGTCAATTTTAAAGGACCATTTTTGTGCCAAGCCATATTTACCTAGTAGCTCAGATGTAGTCAACCAGTTATTACTCTGGTTGCGGAAATCCTTTGTAGTACAGTGCTGCAATTCTGGGGCCCTATGAAAGGGAATTGTTTTCCCTTCCAAAAGAAAGTTAAGATTTTTAAAGATGGGTTGGGCTAAATCGTATATGTTCTCATACTTCATAGTAGCGCATAGTTGTGAATGTGTGCAGATGGAATGTCCTTTTGTGTTATCACGTAGGGCAGAGGGTAGTTTTCTAACTTTCAGGAAAAGCAGGGCTGCAGGATTTATTCCAGCTGAAATTATCAGTTCCTTTTCCCCCCTGATCCATGTTGGAACATAGTCTGCCGGCTCCAGAGGGTCAGATGGCTCTGCCCACTGAAGGTATTTACTAAGGTGACTGGCCCAGTAGTATAAGCCAAAATGTGCAGTTTTAATCCTCCAAGGTTTTTTGGAGCAGCCAGTTTGTGTAAAGCTCTTCTCGTGGGGCTTCCCTTTCCAGATAAGGTTGAAGAGATATGAATGAACTGATTTAAACCAAGCTTTAGGAAGCCACAGGTTTAAGAGGTTTAGTGGGTAGAAGAGGCATGGAGAACATTCATTTTAATGATATTCACTAACCCCCATAAAGTTAAGGGGAGATCTTGCCAGCATTTCAAATTTTGTTGTATTATTTTGAGCAATTATTAGAAACATAGAAACATAGACTTTGACGCCGAAGGACCCTAGAGCCCATCTAGTCTGCCCATTTCCTTACCTACAGATAGGCCGCAGTTCCTAGTTAACCAACAGCCATATCTTTCCTGCCCCTACAAGAATTGCCTTATGTCTGTCCCATGCATTCTTGAATTCTCACACAGTTTTAGACCCCTCAACTTCCTCAGGAAGGCTGTTCCATGCATCCACTACCCTCTCTGTGAAATAATACTTCCTCACATTGCCCTGAATTGCCCTCCTTCTATCTTTTTAAATTGTGTCCCCTTGTTCTTGCAAGTCTCTTTTCTGAAAGATGCTACCTCTTGGACTTTGTTGATTCTCTTGAGGTACTTGAAAGTTTCTATCATGTCCCCTCTCCTTCTTTCCTCAAGGGTATACATATTAAGCTCCTTTAGTCTCTCCTCATACGGCTTCTCTTGCAGACCCTGCACCATTTTAGTTGCCCTCCTCTGGACTGCCTCTATCCTGTCTATGTCCTTGCAGAGATGGGGTCTCCAGAACTGGACACAGTATTCCAGATGGGGTCTCACCAACTGTCTGTACAGAGGGATAACAACTTCCTGTTTTCTACTGCTGATGCCTCTCCTATACATCCCAGTACACCCCAGCCCTCCCTACTGCCTTCTCACATTGCTTGCTAACCTTAAGGTCATCTGATATTACCCCAGGTCCCTTTCCTGTTTTGTTGTTGTTACTACCTCCCACCCATTGTGTATTCTTCCCTGGGTTCTTGTTTCCCAGGTGCATTATTTTGCACTTTTTGCATTGAATCCTAGCTGCCATACGTCTGACCATTCCTCCAACCTTGCCAAGTCCCTTTTCATCCTTTCCATGCCTCCTTGTGTATCAACCCTGTTGCAGATCTTTGTGTCATCTGCAAAAAGGCATACTTTTCCTTCCAGTCCCTCTGCAATGTCACTGATGAAGACATTAAAAAGGACTGGACCCAATACTGAACTCTGCAGTACCCCACTAGTAACCCCCCTTTCTTCAGAGTGGACTCCATTTACAATTACCTTCTGTGTCCTGTTGTCCAGCCAATGTTTTACCCAGGCTACCACCCTGGGACCCACTCCCAGGCTGGTTAATTTGACTAATAATCTTTTGTGTGGGACTGTGTCAAATGCCTTGCTAAAGTCTAGGTAAGCCATGTCCACAGTCCCTCCCTGGTCTACTACTTTGGTCACCCAGTCAAAGAAATCTATTAGATTCATCTGACTTGACCTTCCCACTGTGAACCCATGCTGCCTTGGATCCTGTGCTCCACTGACCTCTAGGTACTCAACTATTCTTTCCTTCAGAAGTGACTCCATCACTTTCCCTACCACAGAGGTCAGACTGACAGGTCTGTAGTTTCCTGCCTCTGTCTTGGTCCCACTTTTGTGAAGGGAATCACATCCACCTTCCTCCAGTCCTCGGGTACCACACCATCCTCCCATGATTTATTAAAAGAGTAGCCAGTGGTTTCACTAGTTCCTTCCTTAATTTTTTAGAATTCTGGGGTGAATTCCATCAGGACCCAT
This sequence comes from Neoceratodus forsteri, assembly GCA_016271365.2. NCBI lineage: Eukaryota > Metazoa > Chordata > Ceratodontiformes > Ceratodontidae > Neoceratodus > Neoceratodus forsteri. The sequence goes on from JADMNL010000024.1 coordinate 138,224,401, forward strand.
TGCTTTGTCCACCTTCAGTTTTAGGAGTTCTTGCAGAACCCTTTCTTCTGTGAAAGGACTGGGATCGACCCCTATCAAGAGTGCTTCTGTTAACTGGATTAGGCACTTCCCCTCCTCTTTTGTGAATACGTGCAGAAATATTCGTTCAGTATTCCTGCTTTTCACTGTCCCCTCTGCCCACCCTCGTTTATTCTATTCAGCCTCACTATCCCTCCCTTTGTCTTTCTAGCTCGCTGATGTACCTAAGAAAGGTTTTATCCTTCTTAACTGAGTTGGCTATCTTTTCCTCAGTTTGGGCCTTTGCTATTCTGACTTCCCTTCCTGCTTCTTTCTGCCTTAACTGGTACAGCTCTCTGTCCTGCTCCTTCTGTGTTTCCTTATACTTCCGGAATGCTATCTTTCTTCCTGACTTTCACAGCCACCTCTTTTGAGAACCATAGTGGCTTTTCTTTCATTTTGATTTGTTTATTTGCTTCACACAAAGGCTTGTTGCCTCTGTGATGGCAGTTTTGATAATTCCCCATTGTTGCTCCACACCTCCTTCTAGCCTGTTTGCTAGTGCTTTTCTGAGGCACTCTCTCATCTTGCCAAAGTCAGCCCTCCTAAAGTCCAGTACCCTCACTTTTGTATGGCTTGACTCTGTAGCTGAGTTTAACGTGAACCACACTGTTTGATGGTCACTTGTCCCCAGATGGCAACCCACTTCTAGATCTGAGATCCTCTCACTGCCCCCATTTGAGAGTATGAGGTCTAAGATTGCTCCCTCACGAGTGGGTTCTGAAACTAGCTGTCTAATGCCTGCCACCTGTAGGGTGTCAAGAATGGCCCTGCTCTTGGATGTGGCTGCAGAAAATGTGCTCCAGTTAACATCTGGCATATTCAGGTCTCCCATCAACAGTATCTCCCCTTTCTCTGCCATTCTAAGAATGCCTTCCATCATATCCTTGTCCATTCCTTCCCCCTGACATGGGGGTCTGTACACAACCCCTGTGCAGATTGTGGTGCCCTTTCCAGTCTCCAAGGTGACCCACAGTGCCTCCTCTCCTCCCTGTTTACTCTTTTGTTCAGTTGCTTTTATCCCTTCCTTTACATAGAGAGCTACTCCTCCCCCTCTTCTCCCCTGCCTGTCTCTCCTGTAGGTTATGTACCCTGGTATGTTAACATCCCAGTCATGGTTCTCTGTGTACCATGTTTCTGTGACTGCTATGATATCCAGGCATCCCTCTTCCATTAAGGCCACCAGCTCAGGGAACTTGTTGCCCAGACTACGGGCATTGGTACTCATTACCCTCCATTTCCTGATAGCCTTACCCCTTTGCCCCATCCCTGTCCTTCTTGCCTTTGTCACTTTCTCCATTTACCACTGCCTTTCTCCTATCGACACCTCCATGTTGGTGTTTGCCACACTTACTACCGTGATTGTTTGGCTAGGATTTTCCTGCTCCTTTCCAGTGCCTCCCCTTGGCTAGTTTAAAAGCTTGCCAATGAAGCATTTAAACCTATCACCTAGGATCCTGGTTCCTCCCGGACAGATGCAGCCCATCATGCCAGTATAGGCTTGCATCACTCCAGGTGGACCCCAGTCCCCAATGAAGCCAAATCCTGAGCTCCACACCAGTTTTTCAACCACTGATTGAATCCCATGGCAAGGAACACCCAGCCTCTCCTATGCCATAGATGGTAGCACCTCTGAGAAGGTTACCGCATGCTACTTGACTAAGGCCCTCCCCAATTCCACAAACTCTTCCTGCACTTCTCTAATCCCTTTCTTAGCCAGGTCATTTGTCCCTAGGTGGACAATGACATCCAGCTCCCTCCCTGTGCAGCTGCTCTGGCAATCCTGAGGATTCGCCTCTGTCCCTCCAAGCCATGGCGCCAGGCAGGCACCTTACCTCCCTCCCTTCCTTGCCCAGTTCTACCTTCCTAACAATGGAGTCCCCACCAGGAGTTGTTTCTTCCCTGCAGGGTCCCCTGCCACCCTCCTGTGGGTCTCTTTGTGGAGGTTCCCAGCATCCTCCTTGGTCTCCACTGTAGGTGCCCATAGAGGAACCACACTTTGCCAGAATGGCATAGGAATTGTGGAGGTACAACTGGAGGGATGTGCCTCTGTTCCATCACCCTCACCCCCTGAGCCCACTGTGGTCCAACCGCCTCTTCCTTGGCAACCTCTGAGGCAACGGCAGTGGCACTGGTGGTCCCTGGATGGAAGAGGAGGTCCCACAAATCCTGGCCAACTCAGCCTGGAGATGAGCAACCTCCTCCCTCAGCCCAGAGAGGTGCCTGCAGATGGGACAACACCGCATCCTCCAGAACATCTCCCAGAAGACTGCTGCTCCACAGCCACTGCACTGCACCACTCCAATCATGTCTTATTTCTGGCCCCTTAACTGTTTGCAATCCTTACTCTTTCCTCTGTTTTTCTCTCTCTCCTTACTTTCTGCCTGTGTTCCCTTTAAGCTCCTGATTGTCCTGTTCTGAGACAAGAATATCCTATATTTCTCAGTAGACCACTTACTTGTTCAGAGATAGACCTCCAGCAGCTAGAGGGGGCCGGAGAGCTGCTCTTGCCCTTCTAGGATGGTGGGTCCTTGGTGGTTCTGTGATCACTCACTTCCTGCCCCTAAACAGGAAGTTCCTGTTGTCAGTCAAATCCTGTGCCTATAAAAATAGAACTAGCTTTGGGTGGGGGTGGAGGGAGGAAGGAGGGCAATATAGTCCCAGTAGAGAAGTTCAGTCACACAGCAGTCCTTTCTCCTGGTGTTTTCTGCCAAGCTATTAGCAGAATCTTTCTAAGGCAGTCTTTAAATGTAGCTTCCTTCTAGCTAAGCCACTCCCCCTACTTACCAGATCTTTCTACAAGTAATTTAAACCTCACAGTAGTTAAGTCCTTTCAGTCACCCAAGATTTACACCTAGATGACTTTTCAGTTACCCATTCAGTTCAGTTAACCCAAACACACACTTTTTTTTTGTATGTTAGTTTTTTTACCCTAAATTAAAGGTCCAAATACAAAAGTTCTTCTACTTTAGTCCCAGCAGAGAAGTTCAGTCACACAGCAGTCCTTTTCTCATGGTGTTTTCTGCCAGCTATTAGCAGAATCTTTCTAAGGCAGTCTTTAAATGTAGCTTCCTTCTAGTTAGCCTACCCCCTACTTACCAGATCTTTCTACAAGTAATTTAAACCTCACAGCAGTTAAGTCCTTTCAGTCACCTGAGATTTACACCTAGATGACTTTTCAGTTACCCATTCAGTTCAGTTAACCCAAACACACACTTTTTTTTTTTGTATGTTAGTTTTTTTACCCTAAATTAAAGGTCCAAATACAGAAGTTCTTCTACTTTAGTCCCAGTAGAGAAGTTCAGTCACACAGCAGTCCTTTCTCCTGGTGTCTTCTGCCAAGCTATTAGCAGAATCTTTCTAAGGCAGTCTTTAAATGTAGCTTCCTTCTAGCTAAGCCACTCCCCCTACTTACCAGATCTTTCTACAAGTAATTTAAACCTCACAGCAGTTAAGTCCTTTCAGTCACCTGAGATTTACACCTAGATGACTTTTCAGTTACCCATTCAGTTCAGTTAACCCAAACACACCTTTTTTTTTTTGTATGTTAGTTTTTTTACCCTAAATTAAAGGTCCAAATACAGAAGTTCTTCTACTTTAGTCCCAGCAGAGAAGTTCAGTCACACAGCAGTCCTTTCTCCTGGTGTCTTCTGCCGTTATTAGCAGAATCTTTCTAGGCAGTCTTAAATGTAGCTTCCTTCTAGCTAAGCTTCCCCCTACTTACCAGATCGTAGTAAACAATTTGCTGCAGGCACTGATCACACATCACTTTCTGTCACTCCTGAGATGGAAAACACATGTCTGAAGTCTCATGCCTCCAACCAATAAGACAACAGATTTAACTGAGGAAGAACCTCACTACATGACTTGCTGTCTCCTGATAAAACAGTCTGCAGCAGCTGCTGATCACACATCTTTTTCTGTCACTCCCAAACTGGAGAGCAGAAGAATGCATGTGTGTGTGTGAAATCTCTTGCCTTGAAACAACATGACCACAAAATTAATGGAGGAAAAAGAGAGCTACTTGACCTGCTCTCTCATGGGAAAACTGTTTGATGCAGGCACTGATAACATATCTCATTCTGTCTCTCCCGAGCTGGAGAATATGTGACAAGTCTCTTGCTTTAAAGCAACAGGACCACATAATTAAGCGTTGCTTGGGCAGCTCTGTTCTGGAAATCAGTTTGCTGCAGGTTCTGATCACATCTCTTTCTGTCAATGTGAGGTAAAGAGTGTGTGTGAAGTCTCTAGCCTCTCACCAACAGGACCATAGAATTAACTGAGGAAGAATACTCCTACTTGATCTGCACTCCATGGGAAACAGTTTGCTGCAGACACTGATCACACATCTCTTTCTGTCAATCCCGAGCTGGAGAGGATGTGTCTGAAGTCTCTTGCCTCCAACCAACAGGACAACAGAATTAACTGAAGAAGAGGAGTGGTTCTTTATTTACCCACTCCTTGGAAACCAGTTTGATGTAGGTGCTGATCACACATCTCTTTCTGTCACTCCTGAGTTGGACAATGTGTGTGTGTGTGTGTGTGTGTGTGTGTGTGTGAAGCTGTTCAAATTAACAAACAGGACCACAGAATTAAATGAGGAGCCAGAGCACTACCTGATCTGCTCTCTCCAGTTTGCTGCAGGCGGTGATCACACATCTTTTTCCGCCATTCCAGAGCTGGAGAATGTCTGTTTGAAATCTCTTGCCTCCAAACAACAGAACCATAGAATTAGCTGAGGAAACAGAGAGAGCTACTTGACATACTCTACTGGGAAAACACTTTGCTGGAGGCACAGATCACACATTTTTCTGCCATTCCCCAGATGGAGAATGTGTGTGTGAAGCCTCTAGTCAACAGGACCACAAAATTAACTGAGGAAGAAGAGACCTGATTGACATGCTGTCTCATTGGAAAACTCTTGCCTCCAACCTACAGGACTGCAGTATTAAATGAGGAGGAGGAGCACTAGTTGATCTGCTCTCTGCTGGGAAAACAGCTTGCTGCAGGTGCTGATCTCACATCTCTTTCTGTCACACCAGAGCCTAAGAATATGTATGTGAAGTCTCTTGCCTCCAACAAGCAGGACCACCGAATTAACACAGGAAGAAGAGCACAATTTGATCTGTTCTCTCCTGGGAAAACAGTTTCCTAGCAGCACTGAACACACATCTTTTTCTGTCACTCCCGAGCTGGAGAATGCGTGTGTGAATTCTCTTAACTCCACGCAACAGAACTAACTGAAAAAAATGAGAGCTACTTGATCTACTCTGTCCTGGGAAATCAGTTTTCTGCAGGTGCTGATCACACATCTTTCTTTTGCTCCTGAGCTGAAGAATGTGTGTATGAAGCCTTCTGTTTCCAGCCAACGGGACCACAAAATTAACTTAGGAAGAATAGAGCTACTTGACCTGCTCTGTCGGGTTAAAACAGTTTGATGCAAGCTCTGATCACAAATCTCTTTCTGTCTCTGCTAGATAGAGGCAGTCCAGAGGAGGGCAACTAAAATGGTGCAGGGTCTGCAAGAGAAGCCGTATGAGGAGAGACTAAAGGAGCTTAATATGTATACCCTTGAGGAAAGAAGGGAGAGGGGGGACATGATAGAAACTTTTAAGTACCTCAGTGGAATCAACAAAGTCCAAGAGGGTAGCATCTTTCAGAAAAAGAGACATGCAAGAACAAGGGGACACAATAAAGATAGAAGGAGGGCAGCTCAGAGGCAATGTGAGGAAGTATTATTTCACAGACAGGGTAGTGGATGTATGGAACAGCCTTTCTGAGGAGGTTGTGAGGTCTAAAACTGTGGGAGAATTCAAGAAAGCATGGGACAGATGTAAGGCAATTCTTGTGGGGGGTAGGAAGAAATAGGCTGTTGATTAACTAGGATCTGTGGCCTATCCTGTAGGTAGGGAAATGGGAAGACTAGATGGGCCAAGCGGTCCTTATCTGCCGTCAAAGTCTATGTTTCTATTCTTCTATGTTTAAGTACCTCAGTGGAATCGACAAAGTCCAAGAGGGTAGCATCTTTCAGAAAAAGAGACATGCAAGAACAAGGGGACACAATTTAAAGATAGAAGGGGGGCGGTTCAGGGCCAATGTGAGGAAGTATTATTTCACAGAGAGGGTAGTAGATGCATGGAACAGCCTTCCTGAGGAGGTTGTGAGGTCTAAAACTGTAGGAGAATTCAAGAAAGCATGGGACAGACGTAAGACAATTCTTGTGGTGGGTAGGAAGAAATAGGCTGTTGGTTAACTAGGATCTGCGGCCTATCCTGTAGGTAGGGGAAATGGGCAGACTAGATGGGCCAAGCGGTCCTTATCTGCCATCAAAGTCTATGTTTCTATGTTTCTCCTGAGCTGAAGAATGTGTATGTGAAGTTTTTTGCATTTAACCAGCAGGACTACAGAATAAAGCACTACTTGATCTGCTCTCTCCTAGAAATCAGTTTGCTGCAGGTGCTGATCACACATCTCTTTCTGTCAATGTGATGGGAAGATTGTGTGTGAAGTCTCTAGCCGACCAACAGGACCATAGAATTAACTGAGGAAGAATAGTCCTACTTGATCTGCACTAATCTAGGAAAATAGTTTTTTCTGTCACTCCCGAGCTGAGGAATATGAGTGTGAACTCTCTTGCCTCCAACAAACAGGTTTACAGAATTAACTGAGGAAGAAGAGTGCTACTTGAGCTGCTGTCTCCTGGGAAAATGGTTTGCTACAGATGCTGATCACACATCTCTATCTGTCTCTCCTGAGCTGGAGAATATGTGTGTGAAGACCCATGAATACAACCAACAGGACTACAGAATTAACTAAGGAAGAAGTGCCCTACTTGATCTGCTCTCACCTATGGAAATAGTTTAATGCAGGTGCTGATCACACATCTCTTTCTGTCATCCCCGTGCTGAAAAAAGTGTGTGTGAAGTCTGTTGCCTCCAACCAACAGGAAAATACAACTAAATGAGGAAGAAGAGCACTACCCTTGTCTGCTCTACCCTGGGAAAACTGCTTGCAGGCACTGATCACACATCTCTTTCTGTCATTCCAGAGGTGGAGACTGTGTGTGAAGTCTTTTGCCTCCAAGCAACAGGACCACAACTAACAGAAAAGAAGTGTACAACTTGATCTGCTCTATCTGGGGAAAGTGGTTTCCTGCAGGCACTGATCACACATCTCTTTCTGTCACTCCTGAGCTGAAAAATGTGTGTGTGAAGTCTCTAGCCTCCAAGCAACAGAACCACAGAACTAACTGAGAAAGATGAGCACTCCTTGATCTGCTCTACAGGGAAACCAGTTTGCTGCAGGTGCTGATCACACATCTCTTTCTGTCACTACCAAGCTGGAGAGGATGTGTGTGTGAAGTTTCTTGCCTCCAACCAACAGGACAACAGAATTAACTGAAAAAGAGGAGCAGTTCTTTATTTACCCACTCCTTGGAAACCAGTTTGCTGTAGGTGCTGATCACACATATCTTTCTGACTCCTGAGTTGGACAATATGTGTGTGTGTGTGTGTGTGTGTGTGTGTGTGTGTGAAAATCTTCAAATTAACAAACAGGACAACAGAATTAAATGAGGAGCCAGAGCACTACTTGATCTGCTCTCTCCTGGGAAAACAGTTTACTACAGGTGGTGATAACACATCTCTTTCTGCCATTCCAGAGTTGGAGAATGTGTGTTTGAAATCTCTTGCCTCCAAATAACAGAACCATAGAATTAGCTGAGGAAAGAAAGAGAGCTACTTGACCTGCTCTATTGGGAAAACACCTTGCTGGAAGCACTGATCACACATTTTTCTGCCACTCCTCAGATGGAGAATGTGTGTGTGAAGCCTCTTGTCTCTAGTCAACAGGACCACAAAATTAACTGAGGAAGAAGAGACCTGATTGACATGCTGTCTCATGGGAAAACTCTTTAATGCGGGCTCTGATGATCATACATCTCTTTCTGTTTATCCTGAGCTGGACAATATGTGTGTGTGAAGTCTCTTGCCTTAAAGCAAGAGGACCACATAATTAAGCATTACTTGATCAGCTCTGTCCTGGGAAATCAGTTTGCTGCAGGTGCTGATCACATATCTCTCTGTCAATGGAGGTGAAGATTGTGTGTGTGTGAAGTCTCTAGCCTCCAATGAACAGGACCATAGAATTAACTGAGGAGGAATAGTCCTACTTCATCTGCACTCTCCTAGAAAAACAGTTTGCTGCAGATGCTGATCACACATCTCTTTCTGTCACTCCCGAGCTGAAGAATGTGTGTGTCAACTCTCTTGCTTCCAACAAACAGGACTACAGAATTAACTGAGGAAGATGAGTGCTACATGATCTGCTGTCTCCTGGGGAAATGGTTTGCTACAGATGCTGATCACACATCTCTATCTGTCTCTCCTGAGCTGGAGAATCTGAGTGTGAAGTCCCATGCCTACAACCAACAGGACTACAGAAATAACTGAGGAAGAAGACCCTACTTGGTCTCCTCTCACCTGTGGAAACAGTTTGCTGCAGGCTGCTGATCACACATCTCTTTCTGTCACTCCCAAGCTGGAGAAAGTGTGTGTGGAGTCTCTCGCCTCTGACCAACAAGAAAACACAAATAAATGAGGAAGAAGAGCACTACATGATCTGCTCTACCCTGGAAAAACTGTTTGCTGCTGGCACTGATCACACATCTCTTTCTGTCACTCCAGAAGTGGAGACTGTGTGTGTGAAGTCTCTTGCCTCCAAGCAACAGGACCACACAAATAACAGAAATAGAAGAGTGCGACTTGATCTGCTTTATCTGGGGAAAGCAGTTTCCTGCAGGCGCTGATTACACATCTGTTACTGTCACTGCCAGACAGGAGAATGTGTGTGTGAAGTCTCTGGCCTCCAACCAACAGGACAGTACAACTATATGAGGAAGAAGAGCACAACTTGATCTGCTCTGTACTAGGAAAACAGTTTCCTAGCGGCACTGAATGCACATCTCTTTCTGTCACTCCCAAGCTGGAGAATGTGTGTGTGAAGTTTCTTGCCTCCAACCAACAGGACCACAGAATTAACTGAGGAGGAAGACTAGTACTTGATCTGCTCTCTTCTGGGAAAAAAGTTTGCTGCAAGTGCTGATCACACATCTTTCTGTCACTCCAGAGCTGGAGCATGTGAGAGTGAAGCCTTCTGTTCCCAGCCAACAGGACCACAAAATTAAGTGAGGAAGGAGAGAGCTACTTGACAAGCTCTCTCATGTTAAAACAGTTTGATGCAAGCTCTGATCTTTCTTTCTCTCCTTAGCTGAATAATGTGTGTGTGAAGTCTCTTGCTTTAAACCAAAAGCACCACAGAATTAGGTGCTACTTGATCTGCTGTCTCCTGGAAATCAGTTTTCAGCAGGTGCTGATCACACATCTCTTTCTGTCACTCCGAGGTGATGAATGAGTGTGTGAAGTCTCTTGCCTAACCAACAGGACCAGGGAATTAACTGAGGAAGAATATTCCTACTTGATCTGCACTCATCTAGGAAAACAGTTTGCTGCAGATGCTGGTCACACATTTCTTACTGTCACTCCTGAGCTAAAGAATATGTGTGTGAACTCTCTTGCCTCCAACAAACAGGACTACAGAATTAACTGAGGAAGAAGAGCGCTACTTGATTTGCTGTCTCCTGGGGAAATGGTTTGCTACAGATGCTGATTACACATCTCTCTCTCTGTTTCTCCCAAGCTGGAGAATGCGTGTGTGAAGACCCATGAATACAACTAACAGGACTACAGAATTAACAGAGGAAGAAGAGCCCTACTTGATCTGCTCTCACCTACGGAAATAGTTTGCTGCCGGTGCTGATCACCCATCTCTTTCTGTCACTCCTGAGCTGGAAATGTATGTGAAGTCTGTTGCCTCCAACCAACAGAAAATGCAACTAAATGAGGAAGAAGAGCACTACATGATCTGCTGTACCGTGGGAAAACTGTTTGCTGGGCACTGATCACACATCTCTTTCTGTCATTCCAGAGGTGGAGACTGTGTGTGGAAGTCCTTGCCTCCAAGCAACAGGACCACACAAATAACAGAGAAAGAAGTGTGTGACTTGATCTGCTCTATCTGGGAAAGCAGTTTCCTGCAGGCACTGATCACACATCTCTTTCCGTCACTCCCGAGCTGAAAAATGTGTGTGCGAAGAATCTAGCATCCAAGCAACAGGACCAAAGAACTAACTGAGAAAGATGAGCACTTCTTGATCTGCTCTACAGGGAAAACAGTTTGCTGCAGGTGCTGATCACATCTCCTTCTGTCACTACTGAGCTAGAGGGATGTGTGTGAAGTCTCTTGCCTCAACCAATAGGACAACAGAGTTAACTGAAGAAGAGGAGCGTTCCTTATTTTCCCACTCCTTAGAAACCAGTTTGCTGTATGCACTGATCACACATCTCTTTCTGTTACTCCCGAGCTGGACAATGTGTGTGTGTGTGTGTAAAATCTCTTCAGATTAACAAACAGGACAACAGAATTAAATGATGAGCCAGAGTACTACTTGATCTGCTCTCTCCTGGGAAAACGGTTTGCTGCAGGTGGTGATCACACATCTCTTTCTGCCATTCCAGAGCTGGAGAATGTGTGTTTGAAATCTCTTGCCTCCAAACAGCACAGCCATATAATTAGCTAAGGAAACAGAGAGAGCTACTTGACCTTATCTATTTGGAAAACACTTTGCTGGAGGCACTGATCACACATTTTTCTGCCACTCCTCAGATGGAGGATGTGTGTGTGAAGCCTCTTGTCTCTAGTAAACAGGACCACAAAATTAACTGAGGAAGAAGAGAGCTGATTGACGTGCTCTCTCATGGGAAAACAGTTTGATGCAGGATCTGATCATACATCTCTTTCTGTTTCTCCTGAGCTGGATAACATGTGTGTGAAGGCTCTTGCCTTAAAGCAAGAGGACCACATAATTAAGCACTACTTGATCAGCTCTGTCCTAGGAAATCAGTTTGCTGCAGGTGCTGATCATGTATCTCTCTCTGTCAATGAGAGGTGAAGATTGTGTGTGTGAAGTCTCTAGCCTCCGATGAACAGGACCATAGAATTAACTGAGGAGGAATAGTCCTACTTCATCTGCACTCTCCTAGAAAACAGTTTGCTGCAGATGCTGATCACACATCTCTTTCTGTCACTCCTGAGCTGAAGAATGTGAGTCAACTCTCTGCTTCCAACAAACAGGACTACAGAATTAACTGAGGAAGAAGAGTGCTACATGATCTGCTGTCTCCTGGGGAAATGGTTTGCTACAGATGCTGATCACACATCTCTTTCTGTCTCTCCTGAGCTGGAGAATCTGAGTGTGAAGTCCCATGCCAACAACCAACAGGACTACAGAATTAGCTGAGGAAGAAGACCCTACTGGGTCTGCTCTCACCTGTGGAAACAGATTGCTGCAGACGCTGAATGCACATCTCTTTCTGTCACTCCTGAGCTGGAGAATGTGTGTGTGTGTAAAGTCTCTTGCCTCCAACCAACAGGACCACGGATTAACTGAGGAGGAGGAAGATTAATATTGATCTGCTCTCTCCTGGGAAAACAGTTTGCTGCAGGTGCTGATCACACATCTTTCTGTCACCTCCGAGCTGTAGCGCATGTGTGTGTGAAGTTTCTTGCCTCCAACCAACAGGACCAAGAATTAACTGATGAAGAAGAGCAGTACTTGATCTGCTCTCACCTGGGGATATGGTTTTGCTGCAGGTGCTGATCACACATCTCTTTTGTTACTTCTGAGATGGAGAATGAGTGTGTGAGCCTCTTGCCTCCAACCAACAGGACTACAGATTTAACTGAGGAAAAGAGTGCTCCGTGATCTGCTCTATCCTGGAAAACAGTTTGTTACCGGTGCTGTACCACACTTCTCTTTCTGTCACTCCTGAGGTTGGAGAATGTATGTGGAAGTCTCTTGACTGCAATCAACATGACCATAGAATTAACTGAGGAAGAAGAGCACTGCTTGATCTGCTGTCCTGTGAAAAACAGTGTGCTGCATGCACTGATCACACATCTCTTTCTTTCATTCCAGAGCTGGAGAATGTGTGTTTGAAATCTCTTGCCTCCAACCCTTAGGGCCATAGAATTAGCTGAGGAAAAAGAAAGCTACTTCACTTGCTCTGTCCTAGGAAAATAATTAGCTGCAGGCACTGATCATGCATTTTTCTATCACTCCTTAGCTGGGCAATGTGTGTGTGAAGTCTCTTGTTTCCAGCCAACAGGACCACAAAATTAACTGAGGAATAAGAGAGCTACTTGATCTGCCCTCTCCTGGAAAAACAGTTTGCTGCAGGCACTGATCATGCATCTCTTTCTGTCACTCCAGAGATTAAGAATATGTATGTGAAGTCTCTTGCCTCCAGCCAACAGGACCACAGAATTAACTGAGAAAGAGAAGCACAACTTTATCTGCTCTGTCCTGGGAAAACAGTTTCTAGCAAGCTTGATCACACATTGATCACCTTTCCAGATCTGTCACCCTTGATCTGGAAAATATGTGTGTGAAGTCTCTTGCCTCCAGCCAACAAGACCACAAAATTAACTTCAGCAGAAGAACATTACTTCATCTGCTCTCTCCTGGGAAAACTGTTTGCAGCACATGCTGATCACACATCTTTCTTATCACTCCTGAACTGGAGAATGTGTGTGTGAAGCCTCTTGTTTGCAGCCAACAGGACCACAAAATTAACTGAAGAAGAAGAGAGCAACTTGCCCTGCTCTCTCATGTGAAAACAGTTTGATGCAGGCTCTGATCACACATATCTTTCTGTTTCTCCTGAGTTGGATAATGTGTGTGTCAAGTCTCTTGCTTTAAAGCAACAGGATCACATAATTAAGCGCTGCTTGATCAGCTCTGCTCTGGGAAATCAGTTTGCTGCAGGTTCTGATCACACATCTCTTTCTGTCAATGTGAGGTGAAGATTGTGTGTGTGAAGTCTCTAGCCTCTGATCAACAGGACCATAGAATTAACTGAGGAAGAATACTCCTACTTGATCTGAACTCTCATAGGAAAACATTTTGCTGCAGATGCTGATCATACATCTCTTTCTGTCACTCCTGAGCTGGAGAAAATATGAGTGAAGTCTCTTGCCTCCAACCAATAGGACAACAGAATTAACTGAAGAAGAGAAGCAGTTCTTTGTGTGCCCACCCCTTGGAAACCAATTTGCTGCAGGTGCTGCTCGCACATCTCTTTCTGTCACTCGGAAGCTGGAGAATGTACAGTGTGTGGTGTGTGTGAAGTCTCTTCCCATTAACAAACAGGACCACAGAATTAAATGAGGAGCCAGATCACTACTTGATCTGCTCTCTGTTGGGAAAACAGTTTGCTGCAGGTGGTGATCACATTTCTTTCTGTCATTCCAGAGCTGGAGAATGTGTGTTTGGAATCTCTTGCCTCCAACCAACAGGGCCATAGAATTAGCTGAGGAAAAAGACAGATACTTGACCAGGTCTGTCTTGGGAAAACTATTTGCTGGAGGCACTGATCTCACATCTCTTTGTGTCACTCTTGAGTTGAAGAATTTGTGTGTCAAGTCTCTAGCCTCCAACCAACAGAACCACAAAATTAATTTAGGAAGAAGAGACATGGTTGATGTGCTCACTCTCATGAGAAAACAGTTTTTAGCTGGCACTGATCACACGTCTCTTTCTGTCTCTTCCAAGCTGGATAATGTGTGTGTGAAGCATCTTGCCTCCAACCTACAGGACTGCAGAATTAAATGAAGAGGAAGAGCACTACTTGATCTGCTCTCTGCTGGGAAAACAGCTTGCTGCAGGGGCTGATCACACATCTCTTTCTGTCACTCCAGAGCTTAAGAATATGTATATGAAGTCTGTTGCCTCCAACAAGCAGGACCACAGAATTAACAGAGAAAGAAGTGCACAATTTGATCTGCTCTCTCTCCTGGGAAAACAGTTTCTTAGCAGCGCTGAACACACATCTTTTTCTGTCACTCCCGAGCTGAAGAATGTCTGTGTGAAGTCTCTTACCTCCACACAGCAGAACTAACTGAGAAAGATGAGAGCTACTTTATCTACTCTGTCTTGGGAAATCAGTTTGCTGCAGGTTCTGATCACATCTTTCTTTCGCTCCTGAGCTGAAGAATGTGTGTATAACCTTCTGTTTCCAGCCAACAGGACCACAAATTAACAGAAAAGAATAGAGCTACTTGACCTGCTCTGTCAGGTTAAAACAGTTTGATGCAAGCTCTGATCACAACTCTCTTTCTGTCTCTCCTGTGCTGAAGAATGTGTATGTGAAGTTTCTTGCTTTTAACCAACAGGACTACAGAATAAAGTGCTACTTGATCTGCTGTCTCCTGGAAATCAGTTTGCTGCAGGCGCTGATCACACATCTCTTTCTGTCACTCCAAGGTGATGAATGAGTGTGAAGTCTCTTGCCTCAACCAACAGGACCAGAGAATTAGCTGAGGAAGAAGAGCAGTACTTGATCTGCTCTTACCTGGGGAAATGGTTTGCTGCAGGTGCTGATCACACATCTCTTTTTGTTACTTCTGAGATGGAGAATGAGTGTGTGAAGCCTCTCACTTCCAACCAACAGGACTACAGATTTAACTGAGGAAAAAGAGAGCTCCGTGATCTCCTCTATCTTGGGAAAACATATTGTTACCGGTGCTGTACCACACTTCTCTTTCTGTCACTCCTGAGCTGGAAAATGTATGTGTGAAGTCTCTTGACTGCAACCAACATGACCATAGAATTAACCAAGGCACTGCTTGGTCTGATCTCCTGTGTAAACAATTTGTTGGAGATGCTGATCACATATCCTTTCTGTCATTCCAGAGCTTCAGAATGTGTGTTTGAAATCTCTTGCCTCCAACCAACAGGACCATAGAATTAGCTGAGGAAAAAGAAAGCTACTTCACTTGCCCTTTCCTGGGAAAATAGTTGGCTGCAAGTGCTGAGCACGCATTTTCTGTCAATCCCAAGCTGGACAATGTGTATGAAGCCTCTTGTCTCCAGCCAACAGGACCACAAAATTAAGTGAGCAAGAACAGAGTTACTTGATGTGCTCTCTCTTGGAGAAACAGTTTGCTGCAGGTGCTGATCACACATCTCTTTCTGTCACTACAGAGCTTAAGAATATGTATGTGAAGTCTCCTGCTTCCAGCTGACAGAGGCTCAGAATTAATTGAGAAAGAAGTGCACAACTAATCTGCTATCTCCTGGAAAACAGTTTCTTAGCTGCACTGATTAACATCTCCTTCTGTCACTCATGATCTGGAAAATCTGCCTGTGAAGTCTCTTGCCTCCAACCAATGGAACACAGAATTAACTGAGGTAGAAGAGCATTACTTCATCTGCTCTGTCCTGGGAAACTGTTTGCAGCAGCAGCTGATCACACATCTTTCTGTCACTCCCGAGCTGGAGCATGTGTGTGTGACACCTCTTGTTTTCAGCCACCAGTACCACAAAATTAACTTAGAAAGAAGAGAGCTACTTGCCCTGCTCTCTAATGGGAAAACAGTTTGATGTAGGCTGTGATCACACATCTCTTTCTGTTTCTCCTGAGCTGGATAATGTGTGTGTGAATTCTCTTGCCTTAAAGTAACAGGACCACATAATTAAGTACTACTTGATCTGCTCTGTTCTGGAAGATCAGTTTGCTGCAGGCACTGATCACACATCTCTTTCTGTCAATGCAAGGTGAAGATTGTGTGTGTGAAGACTCTAGCCTCCAACCAACAGGACCATAGAATTAACTGAGGAAGAATAGTCCTACTTGATCAGCACTCTCCTAGGAAAACAGTTTCCTGCAGACACTGATCACACATTTCTTTCTGTCACTCACGAGCTGGAGAATGTGTGTGTCAACTCTCTTGCCTCCAACAAACAGAACTACAGAATTAATTGAGGAAGAAGAGCACTACTTGATCTTCTCTCTCCTGGGGAAATGGTTTGCTACAGATGCTGATCACACATCTCTTTATGTCTCTCCCGAGCTGGAGAATGTGTGTGTGAAGTACCATGCCTACAACCAACAGGACTACAGAATTAACTGAGAAAGAAGAGCCCTACTTGATCTGCTCTCACATGTGGAAACAGTTTGCTGCAGGTGCTGATAACACATCTCTTTCTGTCACACCCGAGCTGGAGAAAGTGTGGAAAGTCTCTTGCCTAAATCAGCAGGGCAATACAACTAAATGAGGAAGAAAAGCACTACATGGTCTGCTCTACCCTGAGAACACTGTTTGCTGCTAGCACTGTTCACACATCTCTTTCTGTCACTCCCGAGGTGGAGAATGTGAGTGAAGTCTCTTGCCTCAAACTAACAGGACCACAGTATTAACTGAGGAAGTAGAGTGCTACATGATCTGCCCTCTCCTGGGAAAATTATTTGCTGCAGGTGCTGATCATAAATCTCTTTCTGCCACTTCTGAGCCGGAGAAGCTGTGTGTAAAATCTCTAGAATCTAACAAAAAGGACCTTAGAATTAACTGAGGAAGAAGTGCACTACTTGATTTGCTCTCTCCTGTGAAAACTGTTTGCTGCAGGTTCTGATCACACATCTCTTTCTGTTACTCCCGAGCAGAAGAATATGTGTGTGAAGTTTCTTGCCTCCAATCAGCCGGACACCCCAATTAACTGAGGGAGAAGACTGCTACTTGATCTGCTCTCTCCTGGGAATACGGTTTGCTGCAGATGCAGATCACATATCTCTTTCTCTCACTCGTAAGCTGGTGAATGTATTTTTGAAGACTTCAGCCTCCAACCAACAGGACCACAGATTGAACAGAGGAAGAAGAGCGCTACTTGATCTGTTCTCTCCTTGGAAACAGTTTGCTTCAGGCACTGATCACACATTGCTTTCTGTCAATCCAGAGCTGCAGAATGTGTGGGTGAAGTCTTTTGACTCTAACCAAGAGGACCATAGAATTACCATAGCAAAAAGAGAGCTACTTGATCTGCTTTCTCCTGCTGCACAGTTTGCTGGAGGTGCTGATCTCACACCTCTTTGTGTAACATATATCTACGGGTTCGGGGAAGGATGAGGTTACCGCACAAGAGACCTAGGTTTGGCTACTCTGCACAGGGGCACCCAAGTAAATCCAACTACAGGAAGCAATAACTGTAATGTCCAGAACCAGAATTGGGATTTTTCAGTGTGGCTTTATTTATTTACTAACTGAACATAAACAAAGCACTGCATGGTCCCCCAAGGGGCTACATTACTGTATGTGCAGATTAGAGGTTAATACAGTGGTCCATTTGAGGAATTAACACATTATTACAGTTGTCTGGCTTTGGACCCACCAGGCACTCAGCCCGGACTTTGCATGTGCATTGGATACATAGCCCGACTGGCCTGGCTCCCCTGCTGGCCACTCGACTGACGGTCCACTTGATGAATGAACCCAAACTTTACTTGGAAAGACATCCCATCAAACAAGGAGACTCCCAAAACTGTGGCTCCCCACACCACTTGAAGTCTGCGACTCCTAGAGAGATTTGTTTTCGTACTTCCAATTGAGCTCCCATCAAACAGGGAGTACTCCCATCCAACAAGGAGTAATTTTCCCATCCTGTGGCTCCCCACACCACTTAGAGTCTGTGACTCCTAAAGAGATTTTCAAGTTGTGACCCAACGTCTGGGTACCCACCCCATCACTGGCCAAGTGCATGAGGCAAGTAGCAAAAACACAGAAGAAATCCGTAGAGGTGGACCTGGTTACTAAAGATGGGGGGTTTTCCCACCTCCAGCTCCCACAGCCCATACCCGGCCATTTCTCTGGACACACAGAAAACTTTAGACTTTAAAATGTAGATTGAATGGTGGATGACCTGAAGCACCCCCTCTACAGCGAACGTTAAATCCATTTAAAACTTTAAACTGTTTGACTGCTCTATTTGTTTGTCCTAGTTGACATAGTCCTCCCAAATAGCAGTCCACATTTATTTCCCCCAACTGAAGAAAAGAAGTTGTTTGCCCCTTCAAATGGAGCCAAACACTCACCCATTTGTTGCAGGTGCCCTACAGGCGAAGTACTGTAACCTTTGCTGTTATACAAGAACAGACAAAAACAAAATCAGGCAGCTTCCTTCCATGGTGGGAGAAGGGGATTGCCCGTGGAACCCACAGACAACTTTTCCTCCCCCCCAGAGGGAGGGGGCACTGAGACTGGGGGAGAGGTCTCCACCACTTTAAAAACGATAAATACAGGAACACTTCCTTTTTCTTAGTGAGAAATCAAACAGCAAACTGATGCTTCCTTCTTGCTTAAGGACAAACGGAAGACTCACTTTGAATTTCTCAAAGTTCTAAACTTCACTCCCTGAGCTGGAGATTCCAAAGTGGCTCATGCAGCTGCGACAGTTCTATAGTGATGTCATCTCTCAAGTCTCAGCTGTGACTGAGGACAGAGTGAGACAGTGTGAAACCCATTTAACTGGAGTTTCACAAGCTGCCTTCCCTGCCTACCACTAGGTCTTACTGGGATTCTAGTAACCCCTGGTAACAAAGGGGTTACACTCACCCTTGACCAGGAAAATGACTGTCCCCAGTCATTATGCACCCAGCCTTAGGCCATCCAACCCTATGTGCTACCTGCAGAGGAGGGTGATTGGGCCCCCTCCTACCATGTGCAAGCACAGGTAGGCAACACTAAGGGCCTAGAGGCCTATAGCTGACATGTCAGCCTCTACTCTATCCACTTACTATGGACACCTAGTGGCTCTGGTAGAACCGTCCAGAGCATAGCCCTGATAGATCAGCACTGCAATCCCTACGGCCATTCAGGACCACAGCCTGTCTATCCCCCCTAACCCTCTAGGGAAAACCTATCTGCCTCTAACATAATATCCCAAACAAAACAAAACCCGGTGACCTCCCCGACCTTGGACAGCCTGCAACTACAACCATTAGCAATAATAACACAGTACATTTAAATTCTACACCATAAGCACTGACAAGGGACTCAATGAGCCCCTCCTCCTCTTCTTGTCTTCTCTTCTGTCTTCCAGGAATACCTGTAAGAAAAGACAAAAACAAAAAAAAACACATCCTTATCTGCATGTACAGTCTATCTAAACAACAACAATGACAACAACAACCCTTACCATACAGAAAAAACAAAACACTGAACAATCCCAAAAAATAATTTTTTTTTTTTAGAAAAAGGTAGAAAAACAGTATTTACATTAAAGTACATTAATGACATTGGTTACAATACACCTTTGGGGAGGATGGAGTGCCCTAAAAGTCCCAACTAGTGACTACAAGGCCCGAAGGCCAGTCCATTAAAGAGTCTCTCCTGGGCCAGAGCCCCGTGAACATAGTCCTTTAAGGCCATAATCCCGAAGGGGAGAGTCTTTGCGGACAGTTCACACACTGTTTGAAATCAGTAGTGTCGGGTGTGTGTTGCAATGTCATAAAGGTAGAATAAAAAGGTTTTTTCAGACTTACCAGCCTCTTGAAGTATTCAGATTTCACAAACCTGGTCCCTTCCGAAGACTCTCACTGGCAGCATTTCTTCTGATACAGCTGGGCGGACATCTTCTGAGAACCCACAGGAGTGCACATCTGGAAACAGCTGGGCTGATGTCATAACTGGAGAAGGAACCTTAGAACAGGAACAAAAAAGAGAAACAGCTGGTCCGGCATCATCCAATTACCAGGCGATGAACAGGAAACAGCTGGGCTGGTGTCCTCTCTGGATCTGAAGCCATCTGGTGGTGCCAGTAGATGGTTGCTGAACAGGACAGTACACTGTGGACTGAAGAATATGGGGCACCTGATTCCTTGTTTATTCATATTGGCAGTTCAATAAGGGCACTTCACAGTCTTAATGTGGCAGTGTTGACTACCACTGCTCGGCTCTCCATTTTGTAGTCACGGGCTTAATTACTGGGAGGTCCTTGCACTGAGGCTAATAGTAGAGGGGGTCAGGGGCTTGAATTATTACTCCGTCTGGATGCACATAATTCACACAGTGGGAGACTTCGCGTCCCTCTCCGTCCACTATTCTCACTCTGTCCATAAACAGTGTCCTGCCTCTCTTCCCACTGTGTATACTTTTCATGGAACAGTCTATTCTTTACATGCTGGTTAGCCCCAGGATGCACATGTTTCATTGCTTCATCCCAGATCCAGGATTTCCTGCAGTTCTCAATCTCCTCCCAGACTCTCCGAGGAAAGGTAGGAAAGGTCATACCAAAGATTTCATTGGCCTTTCTACGAACCAGTCTCTCCTCTTTACTTGCTTTGGTCAATCTGAGACCGCTGGCCTGGCTTGGGGCTGGCCAGTCCTGGTTCTGCCAGCTTCGCATCCTCAATGAAATTAAAAATGGATCCCTGACTTCTTCTTCTTCTTCTTCTGGTGAAGCCAGGGCAGTGGCATCACCACCATCTTGAACACATTTCTCCGAGGCAAGATCTTGAGGCTGTGTACCTGTTCCTTTCTCACAAGGCCACATAGGTTCCCCCTCATCTTCCTCTTCATTGAGGATCTGAGCCCAGGAGTGAGCAGTAGTTCTCACCCCCGAGACTATCTATTCATCACTGGGAGTGGAGGTTGACACCTCCCATTCAAAGGCCTCCCGCATCTCATCTTCACCTAAGAGACTTGGGCTAGGCCCCCCCCACCCAGGGGACTATTGATGCTTTATCTGAACTTGCCTTCTGAGATCCAGCATCCAATGCTTCAATTTCAGATTCAGTCTCTAATTCTGCACTCTCTAACTTTGTGCCACACTCCCCCAGGGACCTTCCTCCACAGGCTCCGCCTGATGCTGTGTGCTGCCAACTGCAGATTCTTGAAGTTGTGTCCATGTGGGAGCCAAACGAATTTGAGGCGCTTTATACAAGCCATATTTTTGTAGACATCCAGCACAGTGAGGAATCATGAAGACATCCCTTCCAGCACTCAAGCACATCTGGCATACACGCACTGGATAATTAGGAATTGCCACATCAGGAGGGAGTTGCCCTCTATAGCACCAATTTTCAATATCTCTCAATCTATTTACTGCTGCTGTTACTGCAACCCGGGCATGATCCGGGTAACGAGCTGGTCCTGAGGCCATAACTGCAGAAAAACAAACAAAAGTTCACTGTATCTGAAAGTCCCACTTTAATGAACACACTCTGTTGCTTTAAAATGGCTCCTCTGCTGTTGTGTTTACTTTACTACCCCACCCTGTAATGGCGGCGGCAGCACTCCTGTGCATCAACATTCAGACTCTGGGTCAAGCCACTGCGCACCCGATTTACATCAGCTACTAATAACTTTTATTTAAACTGCACAACTTGCTCTTTTCTGGCTGTTCTCACATTTACAGGATTTTCCTTGGACTTTTCACATGCTGGAAACATTTATTTAATCACAGTCCCTTTTAAAACTTCAGGTTTCAGCACAGGATTGCCTGCTTTTACTAGTGTTGCAATTATTTTACAACCCACAGTCTCTCTCTGGCTGCAAACTTTAAACTGAGGCTACTTTCATTGCTATGCACACATTTAATGGCTTTACAGACTTGCACTTGCCAGCAGGACATCACACAATCGATACTTGCAAAGCAACTATACAGCTGCACACACATTTTATATGGCATTACTGAAAATCACTGATTTGAGCAGTTTTAATTTGTTTACTCACTATTATTGTAGTAGATTGCTGCGATGGGGTAAAATGGCCTGCAGCCAGATTTTTGAAGGCCTCAGATTGCAAATGGGTGGGCAGTCTCCGCGATTGTAGTATTAACCACACAATTCACTGATCCCACGATCAATAAGCGGGTTGAGCCCGATTTTTAACTAGAAAGTCACTTTTTACTGTTTACAGCGCTTTGAACACTTCGCGAACGCTCCTCCACTGCCAGTACACGCACTACTCTCTGTCTCCCTCTCGAATGCTGAGGCAATCACAGAAGAGCTGGCTGAGGGGCAGAACTAATGGCAAACTTACCAACCACACGACGCCATGCAAATGAGCCTCTTCTTCCTCACGAGGGCTCCTCTCCTCACGGTGATCATCGAGCCGGCAAATTTAAACTGAAAAGATGCACTTTTTTTTTTCAACTGACTCCACGGCGGGAGCCCATTTCAACCATGTAACATTGCCATTAACTCTACAGTCTCTAGTATTGTACAGAAAGCAGGGGCATAATCCAGGGCATAATTTCTCTGTTGCTGCCCCTAGTCTTCCACACTTTTCTTCACAGAAATTCATTTTAAAACTGACAAAAATGCTGTAAACTATGTTGATGCAGGACAAGGACACACACTTTGGCTTTACATCTCCTTGGTAAACAGTTGGCATTTTTTAAACAGCAGCACAAGATTCACAGCACACAGCACACACTAGGGAAATTGCTTCAACCTTTTTGGGCTACCGACTGCCAGATAGCCAAAACACTAGCCTACTTGCCCAAGCACCTTCCTTCCCGAACAAATCCAAAGCGGTGCCTCCATTTTTGTAACATATATCTACGGGTTCGGGGAAGGATGAGGTTATCTGGCACAAGAGACCTAGGTTTGGCTACTCTGCACAGGGGCACCCAAGTAAATCCAACTACAGGAAGCAATAACTGTAATGTCCAGAACCAGAATTGGGATTTTTCACTGTGGCTTTATTTATTAACTAACTGAACATAAACAAAGCACTTCATGGTCCCCCAAAGGGCTACGTTACTGTATGTGCAGATTAGAGGTTAACACAGTGGTCCATTTGAGGAATGAACACATTACTACAATTGTCTGGCTTTGGACCCACCGGGTACTCAGTCCGGACTTTGCATACGCATTGGATACATAGCCCGACTGGCCTGGCTCCCCTGCTGGCCAATCGACTGACGGTCCACTTGGCGAATGAACCCAAACTTTACTTGGAAAGACATTCCCCTCTACAGTGAACTTTAAATCCATTTAAAACTTTCAACTGTTTGACTGCTCTATTTGTTTGTCCTAGCTAACATAGTCCTCCCAAATAGCAGTCCACATTTATTTCCCAACTGAAGAAAAGAAGTTGTTTGCCCCTTCAAATGGAGCCAAACACTCACCCATTCATTGCAGGTGCCCTACAGGCGAAGTACTGTAACCTTTGCTGTTATACAAGAACAGACAAAAACAAAATCAGGCAGCTTCCTTCCATGGTGGGAGAAGGGGATTGCCCGTGGAACCCACAGACAACTTTTTCTCCCCCCCAGAGGGAGGGGGCACTGAGACCGGGGGGCGGTCTCCACCACTTTAAAAAAGGTAAACACAGGAACACTTCCTTTTTCTTAGTGAGAAATCAAACAGCAGACTGATGCTTCCTTCTTGCTTAAGGACAAACGAAGACTCACTTTGAATTTCCTAAAGTTCTAAACTTCACTCCCTGAGCTGGAGATTCCAAAGTGGCTCATGCAGCTGTGACAGTTCTATAGTGATGTCATCTCTCAAGTCTCAGCTGTGACTGAGGACAGAGTGAGACAGTGTGAAACCCATTTAACTGGAGTTTCACAAGCTGCCTTCCTGCCTACCACTAGGTCTTACTGGGATTCTAAGTAACCCCGGATAACAAAGGGTTACATTTGTGTTACTCCTGAGCTGGAGAATGTGCGTGTCAGGTCTCAAGCCTCAAACTAGCAAGACCACAGAAATAACAAAGAAAGAAGAGTGCGACTTGATCTGCTCAATCTAGGGAAAACAGTTTGCTGCAGGTGCTGATCATACACCTCTTTCTGTCACACCCGAGCTGGAAAGTGTGTGTGTGAAGCCTCTTGCCTCCAAGCAACAGGGCCATAGAACTAACTGAGAAATATGAGTACTTCTTTTTTTATCATTTAATATTTTATTGTGATTGTTTCATTTAAGATATATGCTTACAATTCCAATAATAATAATAAAACAAAATAATGACTAAATCAACCAAGCACCAAGGCCATAGATCTAAGTGAGAAAGATAAGCACTTCTTGGTCTGAACTCAAGGGAAAACAGTTTGCTGCAGCCACTGACCACACATCTCTTTCTGTCACTTCCAAGCTGGAGAATGTGTGTGTGTCTCTTCCCAGGGACAAACAGGACCACAGAATTAAATGAGGAGCCAGAGTGCTACTTGATCTGCTGTCTCCTGGGAAAACAGTTTGCTGCAGGTGGTGATCACACATCTTTTCTATCATTCCAGAGCCGGAGAATGTTTCTTTGAAATCTCTTGCCTCCAAACAAAACAACCATAGAATTAGCTGAGGGAAAAGAGAGCTACTTCACCTCCTCTCTACTGGGAAAACAGTTTGCTACAGGTGCTGATCTCACATTTTTCTGCCACACCCCAGCTGGAGAATATGTGTGTCTCCAGCCAACAGGACCATAAAACTAACTGAGGAAGAAGAGACCTACTTGACGTGTTCTCTCATGGGAAAACAGTTTGCTGCTTTCGCTGATCACACATCCCTCTCTGTCACTACTGAGCTGGAGAATGTGTGTGTGAAACCTCTTGCCTCCAACCAACTGGGCTACAGAATTAACTGAGGAAGAAAAGCTCTACACAAGCTGCTCTCTCCTTGGAAAACAGTTTGCTGCAGCTGCTGATCACACATCTCTTCTTGTTACTCCCAAGCAGGAGAATGTGTGTGTGAAGCCCCTCACCACTAACCAACAGGACTGCAGATTTAACTGAGGAAAAGAGTGCTCTTGATCTTCTTTATCATGGGAAAATAGTTTGTTAGTGGCGTTGTATCACACATTTGTTTCTGTCACTCCCGAGCTAGAGAATTGTGTGTGTGAAGTCTCTTGACTGCAACCAACCTGACCATAGAACTAACCAAGGAAGAAGAGCACTACTTGATCCGCTACCCTTTAAAACCGTTTGCTGCAGGTGCTGATCACACATCTCTTTCTGTCATTCCAGAGCTTCAGAATGTGTGTTTGAAATCTCTTGACTCCAACCAACAGGACCATAGAATTAGCTGAGGAAAAGGAAAGCTACTTCACTTGCTCTTTCCTGGGAAAATAGTTAGCTGCAAGTGCTGAGCACGCATTTTTTTGTCAATCCCAAGCTGGACAATGTGTATATGAAGCTTCTTGTCTCCAGCCAACAGAACCACAAAATTAAGTGAGCAAGAACAGAGTTACTTGATGTGCTCTCTCCTGGAGAAACAGTTTGCTGCAGGTGCTGATCACACATCTCTTTCTGTCACTACAGAGTTTAAGAATATGTGTGTGAAGACTTTTGCCTCCAACCAACAGGACCACAGAATTAACTGAGGAAGAAGAGCACAGCTTGATCTGCTCTCTTCTGGGAAAACAGTTTCATACCGGTGCTGAGCACACATCTCTTTCTGTCGCTCCCGAGCAAGAGAATGTGTGTGTGAAGCCTCTTGCCTCCAGCCAACAAGGACAATAGAAGTAAATGAGAAAGAAGAGCACTACTTGATCTGCTGTCCTGGGAAAACATTTTGCTGCAGGCGCTGATCACACATCTCTTTCTGTTACTCCCGAGCTTTAGAATGTTTGTGTGTGTGAAGTCTCTTCCCATCAACAAACAGGACCACAGAATTAACATAGGGACAAGAGCGTTACTTGATCTGCTCTTTCCTGGGAAAACAGTTTGTTACAGGCACTGATCACACATCTCTTCCTGTCACTCCTGAGCTGGAAAATCTGTGTGTGAAATCTTTAGCATCCAACTAACAGGACAATAGAATAAACTGAATAAGAAGTGAGCTTCTTGATTTGCTCTCCTGGAAAAGAGTTTGCTGCAGGCTCTGATCACAGATCTCTTACTGTCTCTCTTGAGCAGGAGAATGTGTGTGTGAAGTCTCCTGCCTCCAACCAGCAGGACTACAGAATTAACTAAGGAAAAGAGTGCTACTTGATCTGCTCTTTCCTGGGAATACCGTTGCTGCAGGGGCTGATCACATATCTCTTTCTCTCACTGCTGAGCCAGAGAATGTGTTCTTGAAGTCTCTAGCCTCCAACCAACAGGACCACAGAATTAACAGAGGAAGAACAGCGCTACATGATCTGCTCTCTCCTATTAAAACAGTTTGCTTCAGGTCCTGATTTCACATCTTTTTTTGTCAATCCTGAACTGGAGAACATGTGCATGAAATCTCTTGCCTACAACCAACAGGACAATAGAATGAGCTGCAGAAAAGGAGCACTACTTGACTTGCTCTCTCTTGGAAAAATATTTGCTGCAGGTGCTGATCACTCATCTGTTTCTGTCACTCCTGAGCTGGAGAATGTGTGTGTGTAGTCTCTTCACTCTGACCAACTTGACCAACAGGACCACAGAATTAAATGAGTAAGAAGAGTACTACTTGATCTGCTCTCTGCTGGGAAAACTGTTTCTGGCAGGCGCTGATCAACATCTCTTTCTGTCACTCAAGAACTGGAGATTGTGTATGTGAAGCCTCTTGCCAAAAACCAACAGGACCATGGAATTACCTGAGTAAAAACAGAGCTACTTGACCTGCTCTCTCCAGTTTGCTGGAGGTGCTGACCTCACACCTCTTTGTGTCACTCCCGGGTGGGAGAATATGTGCATGAAGTCTCTAGCCTCCAACCAACAAGACCATACAATTAACAGAGAAAGAAGAATGCTACTTGATATGCTATCTCCTGGGAAACAGTTTGCTGCAGGCGCTGATCTCACATCTCTTTCTGTGACTAAGAGGCTGAGAATGTGTGTGCAAAGTCTCTTGCCTCCGACCAACAAGACCCCAGAATTAGCTGAGGAACATGATTTCTACTTGACATGCTATCTCCTGGGACAACAGTTTGCTGCAGGTGCTGATCACACATCTTTTTCTGTCATTCCAGAGCTGGAGAATGTGTGTTTGAAATCTCTTGCCTCCAACCAACAGGACCATAGAATTAGCTGAGGAAAAAGAGTGCTACTTGATCTGGTCTGTCTTGGGAAAAACTGTTTGCTGGAGACATTGATCACACATCTCTTTGTGTCTATCTTGAACTGAAGAATGTGTGTGTGTCAAGTCTCTAGCCTCCAACTAGCAGGACCACACAATTATCAAAGGAATGCGATGGCTTCTTCATCTGCTCTATCCTGGAAAACAATTTGCTGCTGTCGCTGATCACACATCTCTTTCTGTCACTCAAGAGCTGAAGAGTGTGAAATCACTTGCCTCCAACCAACAGAACCACAGAATTAACTGAGAAAGAAGAGTACTACTTGATCTGCTCTCTCCTGGGAAACCAGTTTGCTGCAGGTGGTGATCACACTTCTTTTTCTATCATTCCCAAGCTTGAGAACATATGTGTGAAGTCTCTTACTTCCAACCAACCAGACCATTGAACTAACTGAGGAAGAAGAGCACTACTTGATCTGCTCCCTGCGGAAAATAGTTTGCTGCAGGCAGAATCACATCCCTTTCTGTCATTCCCGATGAGGAGAATCTGTATGTGATGGCTCTTGCCTCCAACCAATAGGACAACAGTATTAACTGAGGAAGAAGAGTGCTACATGAACTGCCTTCTCTGGGAAATCAATTTGCTACAAGCACTGATCACACATCTTTCTGTCAATCCCGAGCTATCGATCTGTGTGAAGCCTCTTGTTTCAGCCAACAGGACCACAAAATTATCTGAGGAAGAAGACAGCTATTTGACCTGCTCTCATGGAAAACAGTTTGATGCAGGCACTTATCACACATCTTTCTGTCACTCCAGCGCTTGTAGAATGTGTGTGTGTGTGTGAAGTCTCTTCCATCAACAAACAGGACCACAGAATTAACATAGGGACAAGAGTGTTACTTGATCTGCTCTTTCCTGGGAAAACAGTTTGTTACAGGCGCTGATCACACATCTCTTCCTGTCACTCCTGAGCTGGAGAATCTGTGTGTGAAATCTTTAGCATCCAACTAACAGGACAATAGAATAAACTTGAATAAGAAGTGAGCTTCTTGATTTGCTCTCTCCTGGAAAAAGAGTTTGCTGCAGGCTCTGATCACAGATCTCTTACTGTCTCTCTTGAGCAGGAGAATGTGTGTGTGAAGCCTCTTGCCTCCAACCAGCAGGACTACAGAATTAACTAAGGAAAAAGAGTGCTACTTGATCTGCTCTTTCCTGGGAATACCGTTTGCTGCAGGGGCTGATCACATATCTCTTTCTCTCACTGCTGAGCCAGAGAATGTGTTCTTGAAGTCTCTAGCCTCCAACCAACAGGACCACAGAATTAACAGAGGAAGAACAGCGCTACATGATCTGCTCTCTCCTATTAAAACAGTTTGTTTAGGTCCTGATTTCACATCTTTTCTGTCAATCCAGAACTGAAGAATGTGTGTGGAAATCTCTTGCCTCAACCAACAGGAAAAGCAAAGTTCCCCTCCAGGTCTGTTTTGGTGCCAAATGCAAAACTACAATTACTTCAGAAATTTGCTTCCTCAAGATCCCTGGGGACAGGCTCCATTTTATAGTCCCCAAAGGTACCGATTGGTGCTGACTTACAGTCCAAAACCAAAATGGTGTTGATAAACAGAACGGTCTATGCTGCACAGAAGGCAGGTTAGATAAACTACAATATGATTACTATGCTAATAGATAATTAGCAAATAAGTACAGCTTCTAACAGAGCTCCCTCTGCACAAATAGCGATGGCAGAACGGAGCGATTATCTGGCAGCCCGAGCGAGACTCGAGCATAGAAACACTCAGCCCCCTTCCAGAGTAAATAAGCACCATGTTATAGGCAGCTCTTAAAGAGACAGAACACAGAGGCATTAAGGCACTCTCATAAACACTTTTAAAATGCTAAGACACAGGACACCAGCCTGGCAGTGGGCATTTAGACACACCCAAGGAAGACTTTCGGGAACTCCAATTTGTAGGGGGGGGTTACAGGTAGTCTTATTTGTTTTTTTTTCATACTTTAGTTTACGGCCCCTTCAGAGACCATCACACAGTCAAAGACCGTCACACTAACACGTACTCTGCTCTATGCAAGTTGAGCTTGTGAGAATTGAACCTAGTCAGTCTACTGGATGGACTACATTCACACAGTTCCTCTGCCTTCCTGGTTTTACCGTTAGTTTTTTTTTTTTTTTTGTGGTGTAACTTATTAGTTATCAGCTGCAGAGCCCCTTTAGTTTACAGACAAACAGTACACAGCAGTCTTAGATTGTAGGAATCAAACACTGCCAGTCTACTGGATGTACCAGTCTCACATAGCTCCTCAGCCTTTATATAGCCTTAGGGGTTTAACATTTTTTTTAGCTGGTGGAGTGGGAATTTGAAAGAATAAGAATGAGATCAAATCAAGAAGACAGTCTGCTGGATGTACCAAGCTTACAGGCTGCTCCTCTACCTTTCTTATTCAGCCAGTTGTTGGGTTTTTTCAGCTTATTTTAAAAACAGTCGGCTGGCTGTACCAAGTTCACAGAAAGATTCAGCTCCTCTGCTTGCCTAGTTTTTACCCTTATGAGTTTTTTTTTGGGGGGGGTAACTATTGATTATCAGCACCTGAGTCTCGGAAACAGTCCAGATGGTTTAAGTTTAGAGACAATTAGAAACAGTCCAGATGGTAGGAATCAAACTCTAAGCTGTCAGTCTACTGGATGTACCAGTCTCACACAGTCAGCTCCAACCTCAGCCTTTATATAGCCTTAGGTGTTTTAATATTTATTTCAACTTGTGGAGTGAGAACTTGGAAAAATAAGAAAATAATTATTCATCAAAACCAGTCTGCTGGCTGAATGTACCACCAAACTCATATAAAACTGAGCTGATGAGCTGGCTGTAAAACCTGTCTGCCTCGATGCAGTCTGCTTTATTCTGTTAATATGTTTTGTTTGAAAAATTTTTTTTTCTTATTTTAGGTTCCTTCCAAGTGTGGTCCTGGTGAAAGGCTTCCTCACCTCTCAATCAGCCCTAGCTGCCATGAAGGCTTCTGATTTTAATCTGCCTTAATTCCTTGCCTTCTGCGCACTGCTTGAAACTCCTCCCCAGCCAGTTATCAACTCCTCCTGGCCTCGGCAACCATTCTTTCCTGCAGCCTGGCTGGCTCAGGTTGTTGTATCCCACAGTTTCCGAACCCCTCGGTATGCCCTTGGTTGTCCTCATCTTGCCCGCCTGACACCAGGCTTTCCTTTCTTTAGACAACAGATCGCCTAATGTTAATCTCAGGACTGTATAACACAGTGACAGCAGCAGCAGTTGTTTGAATCAGTCAGGATCACAGTCTAACAAGTTTTATTTATTATGTATGTATTGAGTAACAGACTCAGTTTTTTTTAAGTCAGTCAGACAAGATGACAATGAAAAGATGTGTGAGGAAGACTTGGTGACTTACTGACCCCCCCAACATAAGACACCTGACCACAAAAGAGTTGGTCCGGTGATGCCTTTACATTCCGGCAATGGAGCACGTGCAAAAGCAAGGTCATGTGCACTGCCGCCAGCAACCCCCTCCCCAAAGCAAGAAACTTAGAAGCGAGTCAGCGAGTAGCGTTGGGAAGCAACTTCCAGCAGCTGCAGGCAGCAGCTCAACTGAGAGGTTGAGTGAGGAGCCGACTGCGACCTGTGGCAGACCACATCAGCAAGTGAGCGCACAAAAAAAAACCCCTTAAAGTACAGGGCAGGGAATCGGTTAGGAATGAGAAGTCAAGCAAAACAAAAGCCTGTCAGGTAGAATAGGTGCCGGCGCTGTGCCCCGGCATAAAAAGAGGTGCCCCGGCAAGCCCCGGCTCAAATTAAGCACTGTGTGCACTGCCCTGCCTGTTCAGGTAGAACATGGTTGTGGTGCTGTCCACCTGGACTTGCACAACCTAACCCTGGATGTATGGAGTGAACTCCGTCAAAGCAAGACGCACTGCACAGAGCTCCAGCAGGCTGATGTGGTGACAGGTCTTCCTGGGCATCTAGAACTCATGAATTCAGTGGTCCCCCAGGTGTACTTCCCACCCCACCAGAGATGCATCAGTTGACAGAGTAACTGTTGAATCTGGGCGGACAAACAGGACTCCTTCCTCCAGATGTTCTGGGATGAGCCACCACCGGATGGCGTTCCACACTAACTGGGTCATCGTGACCTACTGGTTCAGATGACCTAGGTACTGGGGCCACTGACATCCCAGCTCTAACTGCAGGTGCCGTATCTGCCAGCGAGCCCATCAGACCATGCTGGTGCAAGATGCCATGTACCCCAGCAGCCACAGGAAGTCCCAGGCAGGGCATGAGTGCCCAACCTGAAATGAGTGAGCAAAGGAGGTAAGATCTGATGTCTGATCCATAGGAGTTGGACCTGACCCAAGGGAGTCCAGCTCTGCCCGATGAAGTGAATCACTTGTGAGAGGTTTAGCTTGGACTTGGCCGGGTTGACCAGAAGGCCCAAGTCTCTGCAGATCTGCAGGACCAGGTCCTTGGACCACTCCACAGTCTGCTTGGATGGCCCGGCTATCAGCCAGTCATCCAGGCAGGAGTGCACCCTGACCCCTCAGCACTGCAGGAAGGCTGCCACCACTGCTATGCACTTGGTGAAGACCCTGGGCACTGATGAGAGGCTGAATGGCATGACCGGGAACTGGTAAAGAATCCCTTCTGCATGGAACCGAAGGTACAGCCAGGAAGACAGATGGACTATTATGTGGAATAATACATCCTGAAGGATCAGAGAGCAGAACCACATGTTCTGCTACAAGAATGGTATTATCTGGTTCAGAGAGACCATCCTGAACTTGCACTTCCAGAGAAACCGTTCAGATCATGAAGATCCAGTATGGAGCACCCCCATCTGTTTCAGGACCAGGAAGTACCTGGTCATGAAGCCCCTGACCTGCCATGGAGTCTGGGACATGGGCTATGGCTGCTTTCTTGAGGAGCTGAACAATGTCCTCCCTGAGGGTAAGCAGTGTGTCCTGTAACACCATGGACTCTCTTGGTGTCTGGAGTCGTAAGGTGGAAGAGTCTCAAAGTCTAGAGGCAACCCTCTGTTCACCACATCTACTACTCACATGTCTGAAATGATTACAGACCACTTGTGCCAGATGTATCAAAGCCAACCCCCTAAGGGGAGCTGGGGCAGGGACAGGATGGGCAGAATACAGACACCACCGACCTGTCACTGAGCAGCTTTGAAGGGGACACTGGCACTGGCTGCTGGAGGGACACCACTACCCCTTCCCCTGCCCTTTTCTGGGCCTTGACTAGAGAATGTAGTCTTGGGGCACCAAGCCTGGGAAGGACCTTGCAGGGCCTGCTGATGCCTATGCTGCTGTGATGGAAAGGGCCAAAACTGAAAAGACTTTCTTCAGTTTCTGCCCTTTCGATTTCTTCTGAAAGGAAGTCATAAAATCCAGGGTGGCACTGGACTTTTCAATACTGATGAGGTGCCCTTCTAACCCAGAGCCAAAGAGGTTGGTGCCAAAGAAGGGGACAGCAGCCAACCGATGGGTGTCCACTGTAAAGGTGGAAATCCACAGCCAGGCCCTGC
The DNA here is from genome assembly GCA_016271365.2 of Neoceratodus forsteri. Classification (NCBI taxonomy): domain Eukaryota; kingdom Metazoa; phylum Chordata; order Ceratodontiformes; family Ceratodontidae; genus Neoceratodus; species Neoceratodus forsteri. The sequence continues at coordinate 138,256,849 of JADMNL010000024.1, forward strand.
GATGCATAGCGACAGCCAAAGCCATGGCCCAGGTGCAAGACTCACCAAGGTCCAAGGCCCTCTGAAGCTGATGTTTTTCCAGTGCTTGACCCTGGTCTTGGACCACTTTCACCACCTGCTGCTTGTCGATGGGGAGGAAAGGGGAGGACATGATCCAGGACTCCCATCAGGGAGTAACAAAAGTGGGCCATATTCAAAGTGTAGCTCACCTCACAGAGACCGAGGGAGGATGCAGCGTAGAGTTTTTTTGCTGCATGGTCAAGCTTTCTGGACTCCTTGCTGGGTGGCTTGTCTACATCCCCAATATTGCCAGACTTACAGAAAACTGAGTCCACAACCAGACCTTCGCCTGAAAGGTGGTCCAAAAATCTGCACAAGGTGCAGGTAGGGACAGCATACTTGTGGACCATGAGGGCAGAGGGTGCTGGGCTGGAAGCTGGATGCTGCCAAAGCTCCATCGCTGGTCCCAAAATGGCCTCAGCCATTGGGAAGGCAACCCAGTGGATTCTTCTTGATCCAAGATCTCAGTAAAGAGGTATTTAGCCCTTTTCTGACTGGCTTCAAGGAACCTCCATGGACTCAGGCATCAGTCTTTGGAGAGCCCTGACAGACATCAGCCCATGGTTGGTAATCAGCCTTCAGCCGAGTCATGGTCAGAATGCATGAGTCCTTGAGAACTGCATCAGGACCCACTGGAGTCATCAGAGGATTCTTCAAAACCACCCTTAGCTGTTTGCTGCCATGTACCACTCGAGAGTCATCGGAGTGGGTGATTCCCACAGACAACTGGCCTGGCAAGCTGTTAACCAGATGGGAGTCCTTGGAAGGGGCTCTCTGCACAGGCTGTTGTGGAGGCAGTTCTACCAAAATCAGTGGTGAGACTCTTGTCTGGGATGACTGTCTTGGTAGGATCTGTATGGGCTGAACCAGAGACGACCATGTGATCCACCGCTGGGTCTCCTTCTCTGCAGTGGAAAGCAAAGTCTACTTGCAGCCATATTTATTTATTTATTGATTGATTGATTGATTTCAGCTTAGGATTTAAGACCTCTGAGCCAAGGATTCGTTTACAAAAGTTCTAAGTCAGCCAACACAATACAAGACATAGCAAAAACATAAGACATAATTTTCAAGGGTCACACAGTAAATAACAGGTAATGCTGGGACAAGATAGGGGTATAAGCACTTAGGAAAGTGCAAGGTGCTATGACGGTTCACTACAGAGAGGTAGTGAAAAAAGCAGCCAGAGTAGGCTTTGTCAAGGGTGGTTAGCAGGGCAGAAAAGAGGCAATCGGGGGGAAGACAGTAAACAACAGGGAAGGGGTGAGGGGACTTAGGCTACTTAGGGGTGGTGTAGGAGCTGCCAGGGTAGGCTAAATTAGAAGTGTCGTGGGGCGGGGGTGAGAGGGAAAGAACCAGGTAGAGGAAAGGTATTTGAGGGTGCGCTGGTGTCGGTAGCAGGACAAGAGTGGTGGGAGAGAGGGGTTGGGTTGAGGCATGTGGGTCAGCAGGCATATACATTTTCATGATTCAGGTGGGAGCAGAGCCCAGCTTTGAACTGGCTGAGCTTGTTACACTCAGCTAGGGCAGAAGGTAGTTCATTGATCCATTTAGATCCCTGGTAGGAAAGGGATCTCTGAGCTAGCGTTATTCGCTTGAAAAGCACCTGCAGACATCCCCTAGTTGCAATCCTTGTGTTGACAGTAGGTAGTATAGTTTTAAATAGTCTAGAGGTTGAGTTCGGCGTGAGTCCCATCAGTGATTTTTTTCCCCAGCAGGCAAGTTTGGTATTGTATCATGAGGTGGAGGGGGAGCCATCCAGTCCTATTGTAGAGGGTGCAAGTATAGGTCAGATGGTCAGCCCCTAAGACCAAGGCCTTATTGAGAAGTGTCTTCACCCTTTTTAGGATGGTATCTGAGCCAGCCCCATAGATCACAAGGCTGTAATCGATGGTCAACAGGACTGAGCAGCAGGTGACAAGTTTTAGTGTTGATCGATTTGACGACTTGGTCGATGTGCAAAGAAAAACGTGAGGGTGTCATCCAGATGTACCCCAAGGTATTTAAAGGTGCTAACTTGCTCCATGATATCTCCCTTGTGGCTCTTTATCAGCAGTGGGCCAGGTTTCTTCTTGTTCTGTGGAACTGTGGAAGAGCATGCTTTTCGTTTTCTTATAGTTGTGCAATAGTTGATTTTGTGTGAGCCATGATTCAAGTTGACAGAAGTTTGCTTGCAGTTCCAAATTGATAGTGGCCTGACTGCTGCTGGGTACTGATATGACGGCATTATCAGCATAGAGCACGACGTGTGCCAGGCAAGCAGAGGGTAGGGAGTTAATGAAGAGGCTGACTAGGAAAAGCCCCAGAATTGACCCTTTGGGACACCAAGGTTCACCTCCCTAGGTTCAGATAGGTTGGCCCCTATTTTTACATTTTGTTTCCTGTGTGTGAGGTAGCTGCCAAACAGTGCCACAGTGTCAGTGGAGAGGCCTATGAAAAGCAGACACTTCAGGAGCAGTTGATGGTTTATGGTGTTAAAGGCCTTCGTGAGGTCTATAAAGATAGATCCCACTGCCAGGCCATTATCTAGGGCATCGTAGACCTGAGAGGTGCTGTCAACCAATGTTGTAATGATGGAGTGTTTTTACGGAACTGTTGCTGAGCGCAGAGATGGTTGTGCTTCTCCAGGTACTCTGTGAGTTGACTGGAGACCACTTGTTCCAAGGCTTTGGAAAGTGAGAGGAGGATAGATAGGGCCAATAGTTGGCCAGGTTAGTTCTATCTCCAGCTTTAAAGATGGGTGACCAGTACTGCCTTCCATCTGTCTGGGAAGACACCATTCTTAGTGAGGCATTAAATACTTTTTGTGAGTGGAGCAGCGAGCCTGTTTAGGTCAATTAGGTCACTCCCTATCCTAGTCTTCCCTAATACCCCTTTGACATATTTTAGGGTCTCAGCCCTAGTGATCACCCTGAAGTAGAAGGGTATAGTGCTACTGTTTGGAGGGGAGAGGATTCGTATTAGATGGCTGACTGGATGATGATGGGGTGAGATACTCTTTAGGTAGCACGGTGCTAAAGTCAGTGAAGGCAAGGTTGAATGCATCTGCTATGTTATTGGGTTCCTGGAGCGTACCAGACACAGTTATGATTAGATCAGGTGGAGCGCTGGAGGCCTTCCCTGTGAGTGATTTCACCGAGTTCCAGAACTCCCTGCCATTGCCCCAATTTTTGTTTAATAGGTTATTACAGTACAATGCTTTGGCTGAGCGGTTGAGCTTTGTACATTTGTTTCTGGCTGCTTTGTAGCAAGCAAGCAAGCGATCTTTATTTATTCTAGGATTACAAGTACCTTTAAGCCAAGGCTCTTTTACAAAGGTTCCACGTCAGATGTAACAAACAGTAAGGAAGCAACAGTGAAATAACAGCAAACAATGCATGTACAACAGTGCTATTGAAATGGGTCAGTTATAGGAAGAGTAAGGTGTAGAGAAGGAGGAGAAGTGTAGGTAGTTAATGGAGGCAGCTATAGTAAGATGGTGAACACAGCTAGGACGCATATGCCCACAAGGAATGGGTAGGCTCAGGCGCCCGGGGGTGGCAGAGAAACAGGGATGAGAAGATCAAGGCACTGTACACAATATAAAATTACAATATAAAACAGATGCTATAATAAATTATTTAAAATCAATCAATTAATTAATCAGGGAAGGCCAAAGAAAATAAATACATTTTCAGCATACAGCAGATTTAAAACTGCTGACGGTCAGGCATTCTCTTAACCGACAAGGTAGAGAATTCCACAGGATTGGTGCTGCAAATGAAAAAGCACAAGCTCCTGGTGTTTTAAGACAAACCCTGGGAATCTCTAGCAATCCCTTGTCAGCGGATCGGAGAAGGCGACTGAGGGAAGTAGGGAATTAGGAGATCTTTCAGGTAGTCAGGTCCCTGTTCATGTAGGCTTTAAAGATAAGCAAGCCACCTTATAGGTGATCCACCATTGAACTGGCAGCCAGTGCAGTTCACGCAGCACAGGCATAATATGACTGGTCCTGGAGGTACCAGTCAACAACAGGGCTCGAAATTCCCATTGAAATGGTGTTCCATGCACACCCAAAATTTTGGCTCCGGAGACTGTTTGGCACTTTCTAAGATGCTCCAGCCAACCAGAATGCCACATTTTGTCTGCACTGCCCTAGACCGGTCAAAATCTCATGTTCACTGGCGAGATTTCGGTCTTGGGCTGAGCCATTGCGCACTTGCTTTCCCTCACTCCCAGGGTGGCAACCACGCCAACAGGATGCTCTTGCTCCAGGCTCCTCTCTCCGGACATCACTGCAGCTCCGGTCTGGTAAAATGGGGCTAACTGAAATGGAGGGTGCAGGAATGAACAGTACATTCACTATTGGGAGGGAGGGTGGATATGGGAGACTCAGATTTTCTGTGACTGAATGAGCGTCAGTGAGCTTAGGAAACAGTTGGGGGGTCTGGAATAACGGAGGGAAAATGTGCCAGATTTTGTTGCGTTTTGCAGACTAGCCAGTTTTCAAAAATTAGGCAGACCTCCTAAAAAAGGAGAAATAAACGTAAAAGGCCAACAAAACTTTTACAGGGAGGGCACTGCCAGAAAAAAACAAAGGTAACAACAAGCCTGAGAAAAACAAAATTTCGCCTTTTTGGGCACAGATTCCCCGGCACACAACAAGGGAAAACCAGCTTTGCCTTACAGTACTCGGGGCATACGTTCCAGCCCAGAGATAGATTAATTGCCCAGTTTCACTAAGGGAGGGGCACTGTGACACAAAATAACAGCCAGTCATGCCCTAATCTCCCTGATTTGGTGAGGCAAAAAAGCTGTTTTCCCTTGTTTTGTTACCCCCCCCAAAAAAAAGACACCAGCCATCTTTTAAATTTTTTATTGAAAAAAACACATTAGGTTGTAACATTTCATTGAAGCAGCTTTATTTTTGTGCTGCCTATTTTTTCTGGCAGACTTCACCCTGGGGAAAAATTAGATTCTGAGCAGTTAACAAATTTGCAATTGGCCAAGAATAAATGTTACCTGGAATTGAGGATGAATAACAAAACCTCAACACTGACTCACTCCCCTCTGCGGTTGAATCTCCACGCAAAAACATTTTAGCGAGGTCCCCCAGGGATAAAAATAAATTGTGATCATAAGTCGCTTGACACTCACCTTGCATAGAAAATTATCTCGATTGCTGCAGGGACCCATTCTCTCTGGGGTGTCACGGGATAGATTTATCCCAGTTAGTTCTGCATCCACTGCCCCTTGGCTGCTTGGTCAGGGCATGCTTCTTTGCTGGCAAATTATAAGAAATTGCCAGAACTGCCAAGATGTAGCATTTTTGGAATGGAGTAAAGAACCCTAAGACCATAGCAGCAGAGAAGGAGGTTCTTAGAAAAAAAAGAGAGAGATGCTGTTTATGACAAAAGTAAACGAGTGCGTACTTTTCAAGAACACTGGGTAACAAAGTATGCTTTGGTTGAGCTTGACCCTGAGAAAAACATAATGTTTTGTAAAGCATGTAGGAAATTCCCAGACATTGCAGACACAACATCAGCATATTATGAAGGGGACTGCAATAATTTCACTGAGCAGTCTTTACAAAAACATGCCAAGTCAAAGAAGCACTCCCTTGCTGATGCCAGATTTATAACCGAATCCCAGCAGGCATCTGCTGCTGACAGAGCAATCGAAATGCTCAATTCCAATGTGGCACGTCATGTGCAGATCTTAATTCAAAATGCACATGCCTTGGCCAAACACGCTAGGCCATATACAGACTTTCAGTGGATGTGTGACCTTGACAAATGTAAAGGGGTTGATATTGGGGAAACCTATCACAACAACAAATCATGCCGCATGTTCATTAGTAATATCACTGAGGTGGCACGAAGAAGCTGCTGGATGTGGTGAAGAATGCAGACTTCTTGTCCATAATGATAGATGGTACTACAGATTCCAGTATAAAAGAACAGGAAATAAGTTACGTTAAGAACAGTAAACAATGGGGTGCCAGGTGGTTTTTTGTGTCCCTGGAAAATTCCACAAAGCTGATGCAGCACCAATCACGGCATGCTGTCACAGACAGAGTCAGCAGAGTGGAAAAACAAATTGGTAGGCTTAACACCAATGGGGTGGGTGCACTACTGAAAAGGATCATCCTCATCTAGTCACAATCCACTGCAGTGCACATAGGCTGGAGTTAGCCCTGAAGAATGCCTTAAAAACATCATGTATCATAAAAATAGACCAATTACTGCTGGGGTCTATCTTTTTATCATTTTCACCTCTAAATCGTAAAAATCTGAGAGAGTCCTGTCAGGCAGCAGGAGTAAGATGCCTTATTCCAACTAGAGTGGAGGAACCAGATGGGCACAACACACATTAACAGCACTGAAAGTGCTCATCACAGACTACCCGCGGATCATGCTGCACTTACAACAGGTATGTACTGTCCCAAACTCCATTTAAGCACAGTCTAGATTTGTTTTAAAATTGGAACTACTAAAGCAACAACTTGTGCCATTTTTTGTCTTCTCAGATGCAACTTGGCGGATCCCAAGGGGACCAATCAGTGAAGGCCATGGGCTACCTTGCAGACCATGCAGACCTGGAGATGTCTACGCTACATTCACCTGATGGCAGACATCCTGGAAGAGTTCACAAAAGTCAACCTGCTTCTTCAAGCAAATGATACTTCAGTGGGAGAGGTGTCTGAATCACTTCAGGACCTGAAGGACTGCCTTGTAAAGCTGAAAACAAGGCAATTTTTTGTTTTCCAGATAGGTTTTAGCAAGACTATAGCATTTTCCCTCCACCCTACTAGCCAGAAAAAAAATGTTATCTCTGTCAGGACAAGTTAGGTCAGGCCAGGGGGATAAGTCTGTGTTTTTCCTTTTGTTCTTGTTTTCTAGCCCTGGAAAGTACTTGCGAAATCTGGATGCCTTGGTGGGACCTGAATTCCATGGACACAACCTATCTGTTGATGAAGCAGGCCAGTTTTCCGTTGACAGAGAGACACTACTTACAACCATGATCCTAAATGTCACAAACAGGTTTGAAAACATGCACCAGCCGGGACTCCAATATGGTGGCCATGAACCACATTGTGAACTTTAAACAGTGGCCAACAAGCCATGTGGACTTGACAGGTGCATTAGGGTGGGAAAATAACTCTGACTGAGTGGCACTGGGAGAATCATCTTTAGCTTAGTGAGGTGGGAGGTGAGACATTTTTTTTCCAATTTGTTTCAGATTATGTGGAGGATACAGTAGCTGGTGTCATAGAGGAGATCAGACCAGTCCTCACAGAACAGAGCATAGATCCAGACGTGTGTAGCAGAGTGGACCAAACTAAAAAAATCACATAAAGAGAAGGTGAATTTCTTCTTCTACCACTAACAATCAGCAAATTCTCAATACCGTCAGGCTGCAGATCAGGTCAGGGTATTACATGTTTGTTTCCTCCCCCTCCCCGAAAAAGGTACACCAATGCTGTAGAAGCAAAGTGGCCAGATATTCATCAGGCTTGCCAAGACAAATGCCACAACATTTTGGGACTAGTAATCTTAATTCGTACTCTACCAGCAAGTACAGCTGTTTGTGAATGTGGGTTTAGCCTAATGAAAATAATAAAATCAGATTGGTGAAGTTCATTAGGAAAGGACAGTCTCATAGACTTAATAAGGATCTCATTATATACACCATGTGAACAGGAATTTGATCCAGTTCCAGTCTTTGAGTACTGGTTAAAAAGTGGTAGACAGAAAGGCCTTCTTTGCAGCCATATGGTCCACAGAACAAAAACAAAGCAATGAGCAGGAGGAAGAGAGGCAGACAACTCAGACTCAGAAGTAGATTTAGATGAATCTTTCATATCTGAAACTTATTCTGAAAAACTTTTGCCTGATGATGATTATCATGTTATATCTGATGAAGAACTTGAATGTACTCCCATGTCAGTGTTGTGCCCTTGTACTACTAGTTTGCAGGAAACTGTTAACTGTGGGGAGAGGAGGGATTCTTGCATCACCGAGTACTCTCGTGATGATGACACGTAATTGTTGTGATCATGTCCTCCATATTTAAGGTTTGTCCTTTCTTTGCCACCCAACTGTTGAGTCCTGCTTGGACTGTCTTCATTTTTCCTACAAAACAGTTAATATTGCTAAATTTGCGTTCCACTTAAGTGTCACTCCAGGTTTTTGACGGCAAAAATAATTTTGCCTGGTCACAGTGTCAGATTTACAAGTCACGGGTAGGTTGATCAGTACAGTCTAATTTGTCAAATCTCATTCTGTGAGCTCTCTCAGTCCTTGTTCTACTAATTTCAGTTTTGTTATAACAGACATGGCTGCGTAGTAGACTAATTCTAAGTTGTCGAGCAGCAACAGATAGCCAGTCCTAGCACAGTCCATCAGTCAAGTACAAGGCGGTGAAACAGGAGCTGGAAATAATGCACCAATCAGGTACTGTTTTATCTTACAATTAAATGTGCCTGGAATTTATCTGAGGGAGAGAGCTGAGCACCAAGTAGTCTAGATTTGGGTATGTGAACAGAGTATCTTTCAGTCTTCATCATTTTTCTTCCTTCTTAGTAGCCCTGACTCCTACAATAAAATAATCAGAGTCTGTCGCATCAACATGAGATGGGCTTATGGACCACTCTAGCATAGCAAAATATCACATAATGGGAACGGTACAATAACATTCTGGTCAAACTGGATTTCACGTAAAAATTACAAAAATCTATCACGAATCTAGGGGTGTTTTAAATTTGTAAAATCTGGCCAACTGGTCATGTCACAGTAATAAAACTATCACATTCTGTCATGGTACTGTAACAAATCATGTCTGATTAACTGAATCAAAAGCTTCTGTTTACACTGGCTAGATTAATTTTTTCTTAGCGACTCATCTTGATGGGGTAGACAAAAAAGAAGACAAAAAGATACCCAGTCATCAATGAATGTCAATTGTTACTTGAACATTTCACTGTGCATAAGCTCACTGTCAGATGGTAAAATGAGGATTTAACCACAGCTGACACCTGAGACTTCAGGGTCGAGCCATCATCAAAAATAATCATAGGTTATGCACCGATCTGAGGTAATGAGCTGGACACCATCAAGCCATAGGCCTGACACATGCCCAGCCCCAAACCCACCCCCGGCAACCCTGATCCACAACCAACACCTCAGTCTTATCCGATTCAGTTTCAACCAACTCGTGCTCATCCAGTCTTTGATCTCGTAGAGGCAACTATTTAGCATAGAGATCGCATCGACCTGTCCGGGCACTAAAGGACATATACAGCTGAGTATCATCTGCACAGCAATGAAAACTCAAGCCAGTATCACCTAACGATATCTCCCAATGGCAGCATATACATTGTAACAACATGGTGCCAATATGGAGCCTCAGGCACCCATAGGACATATAGGAGGGCGCCAGAGGAATACATTCCAGTGACCACCCTCTGAGACCTGTCTATGAGGAAAGACTGAAACCATTTGAAGACTGTACCTGACAGTCCACAAGGGAATCACAGGGTCTCCAAAAGCACCTCATGATCTACAGTGTCAAAGGCTGCTGAGAGATCAAGAAGGACCAAGATAGTACGAGCTTTCTGATCTCTCATCATTAGGAGGTTATTTAATACCCGAACAAGGGTAGTCTCCATGCTATGCCTCTTCCTGAAACCAGAGTGAAGAGCTTCATAGACGTGAGTTACCAGGTGACTGTCTATTATTAATAACCTTCCCCAAAAAGGGCAGGTTAGAGACAGGTTGGTAGTTAGCTGGATCGGCAGAATCCAAGGAGGGTTTTTTAAGGAGTGGTTGAATGACTGCCTCCTTTAGGGGGTCTGGAAAGATTCCCCTCTCCAAGGATCTCAATACAATTTCAACTAGGATCAGGCAGATAACATCTACATATCCCACTAAAAGGGAAGTAGGGTCCGGATCCAAACTACAACATGTTGGGTGCAAAGTCTGGACAATCTTCACAATGTCCTTGAATTCTGGTTGGCTGAAATCTGTCCAGATAGACTGGGTGCTCACTACCTCCCATCGACCTCCACAACCTCTCATAGAGAGAGCTGGGCCAATTCCAGACCTGATGCTGGCAACCTTATCTGTGAAAAACTGAGCTAGCTCATCACGCTAATTTGTGAAAAAGCTCTTCGACTGGAGACAGATTGGGTTGCACAATCTGTCAACAGTTTGAAAAAGTTGAGCCGGTCGGTTCTGCACAGCAGAAATCTCCGTGGACAGGAACTCTGCCTTCTTCTGGGTGATTTCAGATTGATAGCCCTTATAATGTTCCATCAATCTAAGCCTGTCAGCATCCAGGCCAGATGTCTGCCATGCTCTTTCCAGCCTTCGAGCAACACGCCTCAACTCCTTCAAGGACCCATCATACCAAGGGGACCTTGGGTGTAGAGTGAGTGGTCGAACACGAACAGGAGCAATCAAGTCCAAAGCATCTCCCGCTGCCTTATTATAGGCTAGTATGAGGTCCTCTGGACTTATGCTTTCACCCAGCAATCCCGATAGATCCAGCACTGCCGACAGACCATCTGGGGTAACTCCCCTTAAAGGGCGGTACCGGACCATCTCCAAGGGGTAGGTCCATTTGGGGGGGCCCCTGAAACTGAACTCTATAGCGTGATGGTCTGACCAACTGACTGGTTCCACCCCCAAGTCAGTGATCTCCATTCCCAGGAGAAACAGCAGATCCAATGAGTGAACCAGTGTAAGGCCTAGCACTGTCATAAGCTAAAGGAGATTTTGACCAAACTGCAAGAGTTCATCGTCAACCCAGGCATTGAAGTCCCCCAGAATTATCCACCCGGGAGACTCCAACACCATGTCGATGATGAAGTCTGCAATCTCCTGCAGGAATACCCCCTCATCACCTGGTGGACAGTAAATGAGGAGCATCCTACACCCATGAAACACTCAGAGGATCTGGTGGTCCTCACTGGAACATCCACAAGGTCCAGTTCGGTCTTAAAAAGATGGTTACATGCCCACCCCTACGATCCAACCTTAGGGTGGTGAATCACCATGAACCCAGCTGGAACTGCAGAAGCCAATGCTGGGCCTACATACATTTTCGTCCAGCCAGGTCTCGGTGATGCATGCCAGGTCCACTGTTTCAACAGGATCAGCTGCCTTGTTTTTGATGGACCTAGCATTACATAACACCGCCCAGGTTGGATGAGATGCTGGGGAAGACCTCAACTCCTGATCAGCGTCAACTGCTGGGCCCTTGGGTATGGGAACAAAACAAGGATTACCCCTATCCTGGCACCATTCTGCCCCAGGGCATCACCTGTCCCTACTATGCCAATACATCCCCCCTTTCCATTTCCCCACCAGGCCCAGTTCTGCCCCTCTTCCTGCACCTCCTGGTAATCCCAAGGCACTGGCAATGTTTGTAAGTAGGCAATAAGGTCAACTTGTGAGCCAGTTGCCTTAGTCTTATGCCACAGGACCCTCACTGCCTCCAGCACCTGTGATTGCCTTGGTTAACAATTTCAGCAGCCCTCCTTCTGTGCTTGCCATTGCAGGGTTCTTGGCCTACCGCACTTGCCCTCCAAGGGCCCCATTCTCTCCTGCACTTATGCCCCGGACAACGCTGCTTTGGCTGCTCCACCCTGTCATCCCCTCGCTATTCCCCCCATCTCACCTCACCACTGTCTCCTCCCTGCTCCTTCTCTTACCTCCTGCTATCGCCCCCTTCTTGTATTTCCTCCAACCCCCCCTTCCTATAATTTCTTTACTCCCTTTCCCAGTTTTCAGCGTTAATTGTGTTGTGTCTGTAATTCAACCCCAATGTTTTCTTGCAACTTTTGTAGTTCGTCTGTAATATGTGACATGAAACCTTTGTAAAAGAGCCTTAGCTTAAAGGTAATTTGGCACTTATTGAAAAGAGTAGGGAAATTTTTTATTACAACCAGAAAACAAAACATGTACAAAATAGTGTTTACAGCACACAAAATCATAATATAAAACAAGGATTAACAGAAATAAGTATTACATCATACATTCAAAAATCAGCAGCAGTTTAGCGACCCAAAAAACTAACCAGTGCCAACTCCCCCAACTAAAATAGTAGGGAATTGTTCATTATCACAACAGTAGAACAAAAGTGAAATATAAACTATGGTATGTCACATAAAATAATAAACAAATCATATGGAAAACAAAACAAATGAGTATTGTCAACATACCATGTCAGAGCAATGTAAAAGAAATAATATGAAAACACCCCCACTAAAAAGAATTAGGGAAGTATTTGCAACTAAAAGCAACAATCAAACAATAATATATATACAGTAGAAATCATAATGCACAACAAATGGAAACAAAACAAGTATACTAGCATACAAATGGGATATACAGGATGCATAGAAACCAAGTATGCACAACAAAACAGCATCATAAAATGATTGGAAAATTAAAAAAACAAATAGTACTAGAAGATACAAATGCCCCCCCCATAGAGCGAGGAAGTGGGTCTAAAACAAAACTAACACGTATGCAGAAAATAGCAGTCTTCACCAAAATTACCCCAAAAGGAGGTTCTAGCCTTGCAAGCAGGGATACCCAGCACTTTTCAAGAAAGCCTGGACATAGCACCATACCCTTTACCCTGTGTCAAGCCAGTTCATTTTCCTCCACCACAATCGAAACAGTTCAGGATGCACTTTTTCCCTTTCCTGAAGTCTCCAGCTAAGTACTACCTTCTTAATGTTATAAATAATCTGGGATACAGAGAGTAATTTCTGCCGAAGTGTCAAATTACACCGTGCTTGCCACAGCTGAAAGCCTATATGACCCATTAACAGGCGCATAGTGATTACATCATAAGTCACCCAGGAGCCCGGCAGAACCCCTTCCACCCAGATCTGTGATGTAGATCCTGAAAAGGATTTAAAGGCCACACATCCTGAAATTGGGACCAAAAGGAAACTACAAAGGACAATCCACAAAAAATGTTCCATAGTTTCAACACCCCAAGCAGGTTTCCTGGGACAAAACCTCTCCAAGAGTTCTTTATGCCTTATATTGCCTTTACCCCTAATCTCCTGTGGAGACATAGCCATAAAAATTCCACATATAGCGGGTATCCTTGCTTACTAATAATTGTAATTTGGAATGTTGCTCAGAAACTGGTAAATCATGAAACCAAGGATCCACAAAAAGTAATCCTGCAATATAGTACTATAGAACTGCTGACGGTTTGAAGAAGAAAGGATTTTCTGACAACATGCCAGGATTTCAACTTTTGAAACATCGTATGAAAGTGACTAGTCAATGCACATAGCCATACCTGCGCACAAGGAATCCTGAACCTAATGCCTAAGAAGGATCTATACAATCAGCCACCCACGGGGACCAGATCTAACAACCCCTTGAGCAAAGGAACTAAATTATAAAAGATAAATATACTATTCAAGAATACAACCAGATTCACCATACCCAAACCTCCTTCCAATAGGTAAATAAGGATACCTCTTCACCGGATTTAATCTATTACCCCATAAACAAAGAAAAAATACATCATAAAGAGGTTTCTAAAGAAGGGGAGGGGAAAACTGCAGCTATAAACAAAAATATGGCAACAAAAAGTTTTAATCAAATAAATTTGCTTTGCTTTAGACATTCAGCCCTTATTCCAGAGTAACACCCTATTACGTGCCTCCAATAATTGTCTCTCCCAATTGTAAATAGGATCATCCACACCTCCAAAATAAACACCAAGAATCTTCCTATAGCCAGTTTTAATAGGCATGTCCCAAATCAATGCCACATCAGTGGCCCCATACCCCAAAGGCAATATCCCACTTTTAAACCTATTAATGGAGGAACCAGACATAGCTGAAAAGGTGTACAATAATGTCCGTGCAGCAACAGCAGAATTTTTATCTGACAGAACTAAAACCAAATCATCTGCATATGCTATTGTCACTATCTGTGGGTCCATATAACCAACTGATAATCCAACAATATCATCTGTATTATTTAAAACATGCAAAAGGGGTCCAAGGATAAGACATAGAGTAGGGACTTAGTGGACACCCTGTCAGCATCTCCCTATGTACCTCAATATCTCTTCCCAACCATCCATTTATGCTAGGTATCAGAGTGATGTCTGTATAGCAGGTACGTAGCCAGTTTATAAATTGTGAGGGAAACCCATACCGTCTCAAACTCTCCCACAGATAACTATATTCTACTTGATCAAAAGCTTTAGCCTGGTCAAGACAAACCAGATGCCCAAACATGTCTCCAGATGCTCCTTTAGCTATAAGCTCCCTGAGTAGGATCAGTGCATCCTGAACCCTTCGATGTGGCACCCCACTAAATTGTGATGGATGTAATAAGGAACCCAATACACCCCGTAATCTAATACAAAATATTTTCATCAAGATCTTATAGTCAGTGTTCAAAAGAGACAAAGGCCTCCAATTATCTAAATCCCCACGCTCCCCTTTATTTTTATACAGTAAAAGCAACACACCCTGTAACATGCTTTTAGGTAGAGACCCTGCCTGTAGCCCAGCATTCAATATCCGACATAGTTCAGTACCCAAAACTTCCCACAAACTTTTATAGATTTCATGGGACAATCCATCAGCACCTGGAGTAATTCCCGACTTCAGAGACCAAATTGCAGTCTTTAGTTCATCTACCATAATGGGTTGGACCAAAGTAGACTGCTCATCTATAGACAAAACAGGGACTGGTCTTCAAGAAACCAATCATTAATGGGGTCTCTAGGAGCAATCTACTCTTAAAGGATGCAGTAACATAGTCATGTATCGATCTAAAATACCAGTGTTTCTGTAACACGCCCCAGTTGAGGTGTTTAAATACATCATAGCTCGGGAGTGTTTAAGAAGTTTCAGATTTTCAAAAGGTAAAGTATCCTTCTTTGTACCACTAATCCCATATTTATGCTTTCTCCACATCCTGTAAAACCTGAGATTGTAAATTAGCCAACTCTTCCTTACCTTTTAATTTGATCCAAACCTGCAGATCCCAAAGACTGCGGAGTAGACAAAAATGAAGTCGTTCTCTAAGATATTGAAACCATCATGCCGGAATCTCCCATTTAAACGACTCTATGGTTTGAAAATAGAGTCTGACTTCACATTTCGTGTCCTCCCACCAAGTATTTAAATCTTCATAGAAAGAAACAGACTGACGGCTAAAAAGGGAATGTAGACCATCAGCCACACCAGGGATATCTAATAAGATAACATTTAATTTCCAAAACCTGGCCCCTCCCGAACTTCAGGCACGCCACATAACACTAATCTAAGCATTTTATGATCTGATGTGGCTACCTCCTGCAAGGACTGTGATTGCACTACAACCCCTGGTGAAAGAAAAAATAGTCAATTCTGGAAGCTCTAGTTCCAAAATAAGTATTTCCAAACCCATTAGAGGTAGGCCCAAAAGCATCATTCAAACCAGTATCTGCAAGAAGTTTTGACAAGCTTGCATATCACTATACATTTCTTCCTCGCTCCAGAAGAAACACTGGAAGGCAAGGAGCAGTTAAAGCCCCCCAAGGATAGTAACATAAGAGGTGCATAGAAAGGATATAATGAATTAAAAGGGTTACTCGATCAAATTTAGATTGAGGTGCATAAACATTAAGTAACCGTAAGGGTAAGGAACCCCACTAACATCCAAAACCAAGGCCCTACCGCTAAAATCTCTATCTGATGAATTACTTTATATGTGAATGAAAAACAAATCCCACCCTACTACATAAATCACTTCCCAAAGACCAAAAACAATCTCCCACACCCAACCAGTAGTGGCAGCCTCTATCTCCGTAGGAGAATGCAAACGAACATCCTGCAGGAAAACACAGTCCAGATTTTCATATAAAAAATGAGAATAAGTGCTCTGACGTTTAACAGGAGATTTAATGCTATTTGCATTTAATGTTGCCACTCTAAAGTAAAAGGGAACCATGAGTTAATGAAAGGGTAAAGTCACTTTACTTTGCTAGATGCTCTTGTTACCCTTCCACTTTTCCCATCTAATGGCTTAGGGCCAATCTGTCCTTCAGCAGGTTCCAAGGACTCAGGCCTTAGGGGGGATGCAGAAGGCAGAGACATGTCGGAAACCGCCTCTGGAGCCTCTACCAATACTGCAAAGGTATTAGGGTCAGCAATAGAACCATGTATGGAAGGTAAAGCTGTTTTCCTACCACCTTCCCCTTTCCTTTAACAGATTTCCTTTCTTGCCACTAACTAGTAAAACCGTCTACCAAGGGGTCCAAACTAGACAATACCGAATCCTGGCAAATAACCCCCCCTTGTCCTATCTCTAGTACCTCATGAGTCACCACTTCAGGTATATCTATAGAGTCTGTGCTTGAGGTAGAGTTCGCAATCAAACCTGACACGGGCAAAGGGAGACTAGCCCCAGAGGTACTGGGATCCAACCTTCCTCCAGTAGGAATGCCAAGTCGAACTGCCTCCCTAATATAATGGTCCTGTACCCCAAAATCAGCTTCCGGTGTATTTTTAGCTGCCAAAGGGCAAAGTTCAAATGTGTGACCCACCACATCACAAAGATTGCATTTAGAGGTTTGGAAACAGTGAGCACTAGGATGACCAGACTCCCCACAATAAGAACATTTTAGCACATCACAAGAGGTGCTTATGTGAGTCCGAGACCCACACTTGAAGCAAACCCTTGGCTGACCTGGATAAAAAGGAACCCTTATCCCTCCCCCAAAAACAGTTGGGAGGTGCACCAAATCAGAATCAGTAGAGTGGAGTTTAATCCAAATTTCCAACCCCATTCCAAAATCCTCTGCATCCAGGATAGGAACAGGATTCCCTGTATTTCACATCTTTAGATAACCAGTTAACAATATCTACAACATTAACCCTTCATTTCTGAACATGATCGTAATGACCCTAAAGGCCTGTTTTGAAAGAGGCAGTACAATAAAGTCCGACCACAGGGGATTAGTTTTTAGATTTAAATAGCAACTCCAGAATAGTTCCAAAAGAGCTAGGGGTGCAAACTGACATCAAATGTGAACCTCCAGGAACATGGATCAAGGCGTAGACTTCAGAAGGGGAAAACCCATACTTTTCTTCAATAAAGTTTTTCCAACATAAACCTATCAGGGGATTATCCCTGGGGCCAACATATCGAAACGAATGGCATTGCCGCTATTAATTCTAGAGGTTGCCTAAAATGACTGGCATAGGAAGGTTTTTCCACAGGTTCCAAAGCTGGCCCCTGTATGACAGAGGAAGTAGCCACATCTGCAGCCATTTCCACTGACAGGCTGTCCAAGGGTAGTCCAGAATCAGTAGTAGATTTAGGAAAAGGGGAGGCTGGAAGTGCAGAGACTAAAACAACAGGAGAAGGGACTGTTAAAGCCACAGTACTTATCTCTGCAGACTCCGGTAGTGCTGAAGATCCATCAGCCGGCTTCCATGAATCACCCGAAATCGGAATCCAGCCAGCTCCACGCAGTGCATGCTCCGGAGACCAGGATTCATCTATCAGATCTCCCCAATCTTTAGAAGTCGAAACTTCACTGACTTTCGGCCTTTCAGTAGCCGGATGCAACTCGCTGGGCCCCGCTGCTGCTGCAGTGCTCGGGGAACCCTCTGATCTCTTCCACTTCCTGTCATCCTCCACAGCGAGGTTCCTACGTTCCTGTACCAATAATGCACTCACATGAAGTTCCTCTTCCAAACAGCGTTGTTTCTCCTACAAACTAAGCCCCAACGTAGCAACAGAAACTGAAGGACCACTTGAGTTGGCGTTTTGCTGGCCACCTCGCAGGTGCATCCCAGCCACCATTTCAGCATTTCCAGACTCGGTGAAATCAACAGGTAAGGAATTACTCTGGGCTATCGCAGCCCCATGTGCAGCTCCTCCACTGTCCTCCTCCTCCGCCATCTTGGTCCCACCAGAAAATGGGTCCCCCCTGCTCACAGGAAGCAGGGAAATTTCCCCGGTGTCCTGGCCAAATTTCCCTCATTCACTAATAATACCACCAACAGTTTCATCTGGTTCAAGCTCAGTTGGCATTCATCTGTGTCCCCCTCCCCCGGGTCATGCCTGAAAATAGGCAGGATTTGTCTAGTACACTTACCCGGTCAACAGAAACTAAATAAATAAATTTGTAATCCTAGACTCAAATAAATAAAAAAAAAAAAAAAGAGGTTGTCCCTGTGTTGCATGAGTGAGCTCTAAGAGGGAGCTCGAGATGAGCCATGGGTTGGAAGACCCTTTTACTTTTTTGATCTTATATGGGGCAAAGATGTCACAGGCCTTAGCTAATGTCATTAGGAAGTAATCCAATGCTTGATTCCCATCCTTGCTCTATCAAGTAGTGATCAGTCTGTCAGTCTCAGGTATTGTTGAAGGCGCTAGTTGGCCAATTTTCAGTGACCAATTTCTTGAGAGTTGTGGAGGGCATTTACTGAATTTGTTAGTCCAGGTGCACATAACCAGGGAATGGTCATAGAGGGAGTCTGATAGGATTGATACTTCAGAGATATGGTCCAGACAGGTGGTGAGTAGCCAGTTGATAAGGGTTCCAGTGCCCATCCGGTAGTTATGCCTGATTGTTTGTGTGACCATCTGAGTGATGTACAGTACAGGCCAGATATCTGGTCCCTTGCAGCAGTTGTTTCTTTGGACTGCCAGTTTATGTTAAAGTCCCCAATGATGAGATGTTCACAGTTTTGCTTTTGTCTGCTCATGCTTGTTGATAAACTGCTCAAGACCAGTAGCATGTTTAGCCAGGGGTATATAGATGGTTGAGAGTAGCAGGACATTGTTTTGTTGGCCTATTGTGAATTTTATATCTAGGATTTGTACCTCCTTGGACTGCAGGCTGCTGTGCAATATTTGTTCTTTGATATTGCTTTTGAGATGGACTATGCAGCCTCTCTCCCCCTCCCCGCTTGGTCAGGCAGTCCTGGTGAAACACTGTGTAGCCTTCCAGGGCAACTGTTGCATCATTGATCGTTGGTGACAGTCAGGTCCCTGTGAGAGTGATTATATCAGACTTGAGCAGCTCCACCCAAGTTTGGAACTGCAAAAACTCTGATAATAGGCTTCCTACATTTAGGGAGATGATCTTGAGGTGTCAAGGTTTCATGGAGATGCTTGCATGGGGTGGTCCTGGGTTGGGGTGCACATTTCCAGATAGTAGTAGGAGTACCAAGATTAGCTTTCTAAGGAAGCATGACCAGAATACCCAGGAGGAGTCCGCATACTGTAAGGTTGGGTGCATATGGCCATCGGTGGCACCAGTTGAGGTGTGGTAGTATAGCAGGGCAGCCACTGGGATTTTGGGCTGTGCTCGTGATTTGTAAGGTTGCGGTGGGAGCTTGAAGGCTAGCAGCAGGTAAGGTTCAGTGTATATTCCACTAGAGATGCAGATCACTGGTATTAGGAGGCCAGAGAGGTTGGGGATATTCAACTTAGGCCCTTCAGTCTTCCTGTTAACTTTGTCTTTGACAGAGATGACAAGGAGGGCAAGGATTACTCGCTTGGGATGTGCCAGCATTGTATTGTCCTATAGCCTTAGATTGGGTGTACAGCGTCTGAAGCAGAAGGGTTGCGTTAGCCCTTTTGGAGCAATATAAACTGCAGAGTAAGCGACTGGAACTGTGATTGGCTGTATGTGTGTCTGGCAGCAGATTTTGTGGGTTGTCTATTTATTAATGGCAGTGTATGCGCAGAACTGCACAGCTCCATATGCACTTAATGCACAGGCTCTTCACTACACAGTGAGACACACAGAGAAACCGAGCCACGGTGGTTGTGTGTATGTATATGTGTGCCGGGATGTGTGTGTGGTGGGGGGCACTTAGGACAGAGATACAAACACTGTGTTTGTCCAATTATCAGGTACACAGAGTGGGAGACAGGACAATAGAGCCACCTGTACTGTACTCTCCACTCTGGAAAAGCAACTTGTAGGACTCAGGTGGTTGTTGGGGGGGCACTTTGATCCATCTGAAATGTGGGTTATTCAGAGGTGCTGAGTGGCTCCATGGGGCAAGGAATGCAGACATGGAGTTCAGCAAGAGTTCACCAGGCCCCCCCAATGATCTCAGGCAGTGTCGGCTGCCACACTAACAGGGTGCAGGGGAGAGAGAGAGAGAGAGAGCGGTTGCTGAAGCAGAAACAGCTGAAACCCCATCCCAAACCCTGACCAGGAAAGCGGTGCGGAGAGATGGAGACAGATAAACAGTCTCCCCACCGAAATGTCCCATCACCATGCATTGTCCTCTCCCTCCTCTCTCCCCTTTGTGTGGCACACAACAATACCAGGACAGCACCACACAGGATCGCTGTCAGCAAGTGAGTTCTGAGCTGAGATCAGGGCTTGCCAGTCGGGAGTGCAGGTGGGTGTCCCACAGGGAGAGTCCCTGCTCCCCTTTTCTCACAGAGAAAGTGACAGTGACAGTGCCCAGTCTGGTAGGGAGCAGTGCTGCAGACTTTTCTTTTATCTGTGGGGAGTGCAGGTCCATGTCCGGTACTTGTGTGTGTGTGTTGTACTGCAAATGGGGGACAGAGAGGAAGAGCCACCCAGTAGCTGAACCCCTGTGCCAGAGTGAACAGTTTATACCGGTGGCAAGTTGCAACCCCCAACGAGCACTGTAAGTCCCCATAGTCTGGTGTTTATGTGATCAGGGACAGGGAGAGCAAGAAATGGATGCACAGGTATTGTTTGCTGTCTGTTGCATTTTGTGTCATCT
This sequence comes from Neoceratodus forsteri, assembly GCA_016271365.2. Taxonomy (NCBI): domain Eukaryota; kingdom Metazoa; phylum Chordata; order Ceratodontiformes; family Ceratodontidae; genus Neoceratodus; species Neoceratodus forsteri. The sequence goes on from JADMNL010000024.1 coordinate 138,277,655, forward strand.
GAGATAGTGATATGACATGAACACATCGGCTGTGAGGAGCATCTATCTGTGCAGAGCAGGAGGGCAAGCCAGAGCTCCAGCACTGTCCTCTGAAGTTGGCAGTGTTGTGGTGCTGTCTGTCTGTAGTTGGAACAATTTCTGTGTGTGTTGGAGGGGAGAGTTCGGAGGGCAACAGCAGCATTGTGTCTGAAAGAGAGAGAGAACGAGAGACACAGGACACAGTGAGAGGGAGGTGAAGATTGTTGGCCCCTCCCCCCAGACATCATGCCTGAGTGAGATACATACACACACACACCGCACACACAGTGACAACGGGACATTTGTCCTCTATCTTTTGGCTGCACTGCATTAGTTGTAATTGCTTCACTGGGCCAGAGGAGAACTTGCAGGCTGTAGTTACTCCTGTCCTAAATGCCCTGGTGGCTCTACCTGTCCAGCTCCAAACCGCAAGTGTCTGTGTTGGGGGGGAGCATAGTACAGTACAGGGCATTGGAAGTGGAAGACAGTATTTTATGCACAAGAAATGGCAGAAATCATGTCTAGTGTATTTCTGACATTTGTATGTGCATAAAAGCACAGTAATATGGATTACTTGTTGGGGACTATTTTTTTAGGTGGCATGATACAGTTACATTTTTAGTATTTAAACAGGAAGAAAACTCTTTTATATTGTTTTCTCCTTGTTTTGAACAAAACTCATGTTATAAGTGCAATAAGCCACTCCAGTGTATGGGGTTATTGGGGATTAAACAACATCCTGGGTGCTGTGAGGACACTCGGACTGCAGCCTTGTGCCTCACAATGCACCCAGGGTGTTAATTAATCCCCAGTAAACCATACCCTACTGTGGATTACTGCTTACAAATTGTACGATCAAAGCAAACCCTTGGTATTGTAAGTCTGAGGAATTTCTTAAACTTAAACTCAGTTTCTACTGCTAGTCAAGGTACAATTAATATATAATGATCTTTATTTCAATTATGTTTAGAGCATTACATAGTCACCAAGTGAGTTTTTTAGTCAGTATTGCTTTCTTCTGTGAGTTCTTGTGTGTGGTCTGGTCTGTGTGGCATGTGGCTAATATAGCAAAACACTTCTTAACTTAGTTTCTCACACCATGGTTTCCATCCAGCCCAAGGTTCATTTCCTCCTCCACTTCACCTTTCTTTTTTTTTACTGTTCCTTTCCTTAAAAGGCACATCCCCTCACTGGCCCACCTGCCTGTCAGGCTTCTTAAATCTAACTAAGCCACCCTCCAGAATTATCATAACCAGCAATATACCTAACAGTTCCATGGCTAATGGCAGGGTAGGTAACAGATCAGTACCAGTCTCTACCACCATGGCCAACCTAAGACGACAACCTGGCATTCTATCCAGACCAGAATCCTGCTTTGCTGACCCCTTTAACTGCCTTGTTCCCCCCACACATAAGGGGGTCCAGACTGAATTAACCCTACCATATACTGGCTTTAATACTTTATTATACTCCTTGTCCAAAGTTAAACCACCTAAAATCCCCAGCTAAACTGCTTAATGCCTGCAGATTAGCCAGACTTCGAAGGATTGTGCTACTGCTATAACTGACCTCCGGAGGAATACACCCAAACCCTGGACCCATCAGCCCAAACCCACAAGACAACACACCCCAACAAAAAGACCATGACCTGGACATAGTGCACTACAATATCAGAAGTATCCTAGCCAAGAAACATGAGTTTGAGGCCTGGGCTAGCTCTCCACAACTTTTATGTCATAGGCTCACCGAATCCTGACTAACTGATGCCTTCTCTGATAAGAAGGTAACTATTGAGAACTAGAAATTATTCTGCAAGGACCTTAAAGTCAGAAAGGGGCTGCCTGTTCCTAGTCTCAGATAAGCTCTAACTAAAGAATGCTGTTATTCCACTGAATCCCTGAATTGTGACTTTCTTGCTATTGCCCTACCACTAGAGGACACAAAAACCCTCACACTGTCCATCATTTACATTTCCCCTGGCTACACTGAAGAAGGCTCCAGAGTGATCCAACAATTTGGTAGTTCTATCCCTAGTCATAGAGAGTGGATCTTTTTGGGAGACTTTAACTTAAACTGGTCCACAAAACCAAGTAACATTTTCCTGCCAATTTTCCAAGAACTCAGACTACAACAAGTCATAAGCACTCCCATCTGTGTCAATGATAAAACAGGCACTCAGACAACTCTGGACTGTCTAGCAGTCTCCAATTCACCCAGGGTCCTATCCGCAGGTATCCTCCCTAATTATATTAGTGATCTGTTGGAACAAAGGCTTATAATATCACTTTTTACAATACTGCACTTGGATTGTCCTCAGGCCCTACCCAAAAATTATTTAATAAATTACCAAAAATAATAGTATTCAACTATATTATCCTATGCTCTCCAGATTCAAAAATGATGGTGAAAAACACTGTTGCCACACCTTGGATTATATAAGAGATAAATATATATTTTATTCACATATGTACAAGTCCTAAATATTCATAATTAGCATAAATATCAAGCAAAATAAAAATAATGTAAACATAAACTGTAATGTAAACAAAACAACAGGTTTTAGGAAATCGAGTAAACAGAATAAAACAAATACGCAAAACAAATTTCAACACATAAGCAATGCAAATGAATACACCATATTCAGCATAATAATGACAGTTTATACTATTTCTTCAGCATACTTATATCATAATCATTTTACTATGAAACCTTGCAACTCATTACACTAGTGTCTCAGGTTATATCTTTGTATAAGAATTGTTTTAAACTTTAGCATGTAAGAAGGTCAATCTTTACATCTAAATTCTAGTTTAACTATATACCCAAGGTTTGGGAGCTAAAATGCACAAAGATACCACCCCAGATAGCCAAATAAAGTACAAAAAGTGGAATAAAGGAATACTTAAGTTTTAGTTATCTGTAGGTGTAGTCTTCTACTTTTTAACTTTCAAAGTCTTGGTGAGAACTTCTGATTTTGGATGACAAAGGTCCTTAGTGGTTTGACTGTAGTCTTTTGTCTTTTCCCCTTGAACCTGGAACTGTAGTCTTCTGACATCAACGAAGCAATGCAGGCTGGATCCTTCTTGCTTGATGTCACAAATAATCAAAAGTCACTTCAGGATTTAGTGGAAAAAATCAGACAGCAAGATTTTAGCAGTTCAGCACAGTCTGTAGAAAGATCTCTTCCTGCGGACAGCAATGTTGGTTTGGTAACTGGACTCTGTGACTCTTTCCTGTTTCAGTTCATTTCTGCTCTTGAACCTGCAACTCTGGACTCACTGCTATTTAACAGCACTGCAGGCTTGCTGGCTGCTAAATTCCAAAGTCAGTCTCTTGTTCAGGCTTTTAACAGAAATTGCAAAACATTACTTTAGTCCAGATTCTCAGTATATAAACCATAGCCCTTGCTTCATCCAATATTGGGAAGACAGTCCTTCCTGTAACAGTCAGTTTTAGCAACTGGACATTGCTGCAGCATTTGTGCAGGCTTTCAAGCTGGTTTAGCAGCCCCTTGCAGTGGCAATATCGTAACCCAACTGATGTCCCAAGCAGGTGTGGCTTCAGGCTTGAGGCCTAGTACAAGTCCCAAGGTTATCCAAAATTGTCAGGGCAGCCAACACAGGTCCTCACACACCAAAGGATTCAGCAGTCCTGGGCTGGCTTTGCCAGCATCCCATTTATGTCCCCCTTGCTGAGCGACATCACCATCAAATTATCATTGGTCTGAGTACCCTTTGAGGGTGTTACTGTTAGCCCCTCCTAAACCATTTTTCATCAATATGACCTCATCTTCAAAAACTGTTTTTGATATAAAACAATTTTTCTTTCTTGCATCTATGTGCACCTTGTTACAAATGTAAAGCCTACATTTTCAGATGCAGCTAAAAGAGAGGATTCATTTGAGACCAAACATGATGGTGTAAATTCCAATCTAAGATCTATAATTCCTAAAAACATTATAAAACTTTTTTTTAGTTTATAGATATCTAAAATGTATTTACAGATTTCAGAAGTACAATTTTTCCTGTTCAAAATGATGTTAGTTTGGAATACCTGCTATCATTAGAAAGTTTATAATCTTAGCAAACTTCTTTAAGACAGTGATTTCCTTTGTCTGTAGTTAATGATACATGACCTCATGTTGCTTTAGAGTTTATCAAGAAGGCTTACTAACCATGCAACTAGATGTTGTTTGTTAGATAAACACTCAACTCATTCCATTAAAAAAGCGGCAAGGTCAACTTACTTTAGGCACCAAACTTGTCAATATATTTTAAACAGTTTTGGGCCTAAAGAGTTTTGTAAATAGCTCACACTACACTTTGCTGATAGGTTTAAAACTTAATCACTGGGCAGGTTCATGCATTTCCAATAACCTGTATAATTCTGAAAGGTATCAGAGTTTCTGTATATTTTCTATATATAAAAGTCTTAATTTCTTAAAGCCAGTCTATTTTAGTCTCTGTTAACTTCTGGTCCCTGGGGCTGGCTGTTTCGAGAAAAACAAGGACATAAATTATGTCAAGTTTCCATGACAATAATCTCTTAGTCTGAGCTTCAAGCTGTTCTGCTAATAATTGGAATAGGTGCCATTCAGTTTAAACAGACTTGAAACATTTTTTTCTGAAGTTGTCCATGTATGCTATATACTTTTTATGTTGATTGTGTGCATGCACAAGAAACATATTGTGGCAGCTTGCTGCAGAAGCAGGTTGTGGAGGCACGCTACTGTTGTGGCCAGTGCCCGCACAGCCGTTGGAGGCTTAGCCTGCTTTTCCCAATGGGGTGGCACGCTGCTGCTGACACTAGTTCAGCCAGGATGCCACAACCTTATAAGGTTTCAGCTGCTGCAGTCAGGGTCCACCTCGTCATTCCAGCGTAAGCCATTCCACTGCAATGAGGGAGCGACCTGTCATTGCTGGGCGGAACCTTGTTACTGTGATATTGTTTGTGAACATGGCGGCGGCTTACCACTATGTTCACAAACAATATTAATTATCCCCACTGCCGAGGGGGTGCCCAATCCCCCTCGGCAGCATGTTCCCCCCCCCACCGTGTTTGTTTGTCGACAGGGGCCGAGTCCCCGTCAGCTTCAGTGCTCTGAAGTTCATGTTGCCCATGGGGGAGCTCACTCCCCAAACATAGAAACATAGATTTTGATGGCAGATAAGGACCGCATGGCCCACCCAGTCTGCCCATTTCCCTACCTAATGGATAAGCTGCAGATCCTAGTTAACCAGCAGCCTACTTCTTCCTACCCCACCCCTAGAATTGCCTTATGACTGTCCCATGCATGCTTGAATTCCACCACTGTTTTTGACTCCACAACCTCCTCCGAAGGCCGCTCCATGCATCCACAACCCTCTCTAGAAAAATACTTCCTTAAATTACCTCTGAGGCCCCCTTCTATCTTCAAATTGTGCCCCTTGTTCTTGCACACTTCTTTTTTGAAAGATGCTACCCTCTTGGACTTTGTTGATTCCCTCGAGGTACTTGAAAGTTTCTATCATGTCCCCCCTCTCCCTCCTTTCCTCGAGGCTATACATATTCGGCTCCTTAAGTCTCTCTTCATATGTCTTCTGGTGCAGACCCTGCACCATTTTAGTCACCCTCCTCTGGACAGCCTCCATCCTGTCTATGTCTTTGCGGAGATTGGGTCTCCAGAACTGCATGCAGTACTCCAGATGGGGTCTCACCAACCGTATGTACAGAGGGAAAATAACTTCCTGTTTTCTACTGGTGATGCCTCTCCCTATGCATCCCAGTATCCCCCCAGCCCTCCTTGCTGCCCTCTCACATTGCTTGCCCACCTTTAGATCATCTGATATGACTACCCCCAGGTCCCTTTCCATTTTTGTTGTTGTTAGTATCTCACCCCCCATTGTGTACTCTTCCCCTGGGTTTTTGTTTCCCAGGTGCATTACCTTGCACTCTTAGCATTGAATCTAAGCTGCCATACATTTGACCATTCCTCTAACCTTGCCAAGTCCCTTCTCATCCTTTCCACTCCACCTTGTGCATCAACTCTGTTGCAGATCATTGTGTCATCTGCAAGAGACATACTTTTCCTTCCAGTCCCTCTGCAATGTCGCTATAAAGATATTGAAGAGGACGGTCCCACACTGAACCCTGTACCCACTAGTAACCCCCTTCTTCAGAGTGGACTCCATTTACTATTACCTCTGTGTCCTATTCTCCAGCTAATTCTTTACCCAGGCTGTCATCTTGGGACCCACTCCCAGGCTGGCTAACTTGTATATTAATCTTTTGTGGGACTGTGTCAAATGCCTTGCTAAAGTCTAGGTAGGCCATGTCCACAGCCCTCCCTGATCTACTACTTTGGTCACCCAGTCAAAGAAATCTATCAGATTTGTCTGGCATGACCTTCCACTGTGAATCCACGCTGCCTTGGGTCCTGAGCCCTCTGGCCTCTAGATAGTCAACAATTCTTTTCTTCAGAAGTGATTCCATCATTTTCCCTACCACTGAGGTTAAACTAACAGGTCTGTAGTTTTCTGCTTTTGCCTTGCTCCCACTTTTGTGAAGGGGAATCACATCTGCCCTTCTCCAGTCCTCGGGTACCACCCCATCCTCCCATGATTTGTTAAAGAGGGTAGTCAGTGGTGTCACTAGTTCTATCCTTAGTTCTTTTAGAATTCTGGGATGAATCCCATCAGGCCCCATTGCTTTGTCCATCTTCAGTTTTAAGAGTTCTTTCAGAACCCTTTCTTCTGTAAATGGGCTGGTATCAACTTCTGTATCCAGAGTGTTTCTACTGTTTGTTTTAGGTACCTCCCCCACTTCCTTTGTAAATACTGAGCAAAAATATTTGTTTAGTATCTCTGCCTCTTCATTGGCATTATGTCTCCCCTCCCAATTTCCTTTGCCGACGGGGGAGCCCACTCCCCATCAGCATAATTCCCCCCCAAACACACAGTACAGTTGTGCTGAGGGGATGCCAATCCCCTCAGCTCTTTTACCCTCCCTTTTGTGCCGTGGAGAGTGCCCAATCCTCCATCGGCTAGGCTTCCCCAAAAACACTCTGTTAGCAGCTGGGAGCCCACCCCAGTGTGCCAAATGGCCCATGTAAAAATCCTGTAATTTTTTCTTTTTAACCTGTCAAAAAGAAAATGGTCCTCACAGTCTCCCTGCCCCTCCCACAACCCGCACCACCCTCTGCACACCCTGCTTCCCAACACCCCTCACCCCATATCTTACCATGGAGAGTCTGGTGCAATGATCTTCGTGACCGGGAACATCGCCTGTACCCTTCAAAGCTGACCGCTTAACTGAAGACATGCCGGAAAGCTGTATAATGGCATAAATAGGATTTTTTCAACTTTGGTGCACATCTAAGGCATTTTTTGGAATTTTGGCACCAAATTTTCAACATGGGGTTTTTGGGACCCCTCCTCATGAATTCTGCCACTGTCATTGCATTATTCTGCCCTGAAAGGTGATTTTGTGGTCACTGCATGGAATCACCTTTCAGGACTGATTAATGAAACGACAGTGCCAGTGTTCAAGAGGTTGGCTTTCAAAATACTGTTTTACAAGCGTGCGTTGCACAGTTGGTAAACACACTCATAACTTCGCGAATTTGCAATATTTTCATGCCAAATTTTCAAAACTGACATTTTTTCACACCTCCTTGTGAACAGTATAGCTGTCATTTTTCACATCCTGGCCGAAATGTGTTTTCGCACTTCCAGCGCAGAATAGCACAGTCGCTGTGAGAAATCAGTGTTTGGGACAGATTAAGAAAATGACAGTGACACTGTTGATGAGCAGAGGTCCTAAAATGCCTATGCTGAAAACTGGTGATGATACCCATAAATGATTGTGTTACGGAAAGTATGCTGTACAGCTCTGTCACATTTAACTTCACAAATTTATAATATTTTCACTGCAGATTTTCAACATTGCCATTTTCCCATACCTACTTGTGAACAGTACAGCTGTCATTTTTCCCATCCTGGCCAAAATGTGTTTTCGCACTTTCAGCACAGAATAGCATGGTTGCTGTGAGAAATCAGTGTTTGGGACAGATTAAGAACATGATAGTGATACTGTTCATAAGCAGAGGACCTAAAATCCCTATGTTGAATTTTGGTGAAAAAACTCCATAAAATGACTGTGTTACAAACATGTGTTGAACTGTTTCTACGCACCCGTGTAACTTTGCAAATTTATAATATTTGCACGCCACATTTTCAACACTGCCATTTTTTCCCACCTCCTTATGAACAGTACAGCTGTCATTTTTCACATCCTGGCCAAACTATGTTTTTGCACTCCTGCTGAGTGAACTCAACGGAGCTGTGTTGGGACTGCTGCGGATTTTTTTTTTGGCCAAAAAGGCACTCAACGCGCAAGCAGGAGCCCAGTACAAAGTGGCAGCCTGCAGTGTTGAGAGAAATAGAATGAGCGAATGAGGCGAGTGAGCTCAATGGAGCTGTGCCGAACTTTAGAGTTGCCCACCCTCCCACCCAACGTCCTCCATGGTCCTATATTACAGCAGGGTCTCTGGAGTGGAGACAAAGCAATGACTGGATACATCCACACCTCCTTATGAACAGTACAACTGTCATTTTCACATCCTGGCCAAAATGCGTTTTTGCACTTCCAGCCCAGAACAGTGCAGTTGCTGTGGGAAATCAGTGTTCGGGACACATTAAGAAAACAACAGTGACACTGTTCATGAGCAGAGGTCCTAAAATGTCTATGTTGAAAATTTTGTGATGAAAGTTCATAAAATGACTGTGTTACGAGCGTGCGTTGTGCATTTTCAACGCACCCTTGTAACTTTGCAAATCAGTAATATTTTCATGCCAGATTTTCAACACTGGCATTTTTTCACACCTCCTTATGAACAGTACAGCTGTCACTTTTTACATCCTGGCCCAAATATGTTTTTGCAGTCCTGCCGCAGAATAGCATGGTCACTGTGGGAAATCAGTGTTTAGGACAGATTAAGATTGAGCGAGTGAGGGGGGAGTGACAGAGCTCAACTGAGCTCTGTCGGGATTGCTGTGGATTTCTTTGTAGGCAGAAACAGGACCCAACGCAGGAGTCCAGTACAAAAGGGCAGCCTGCAGCACTGGAAGAAACAGAATGAGCGGGTGAGGGAAGGGGAGTGAGTGAGCGCAACAGAGCTCTGTTGGGACTTTGCTGCGGATTTTCTTGTGGGGCAAAAAGGCAGCAATGCAGGCAGGGTCCCAGTACAAAAGGGCAGCCTGCAGCGGCGGGAGAAACAGAATGAGCGACTGTGAGACGAGAGTGAGCGAGCTCAACTGAGCTCTATCATGACTGCTGCAGGTTTCTCTGTGGGCAGAAAAAGGCAGCAATGCAGGCAGAAGCCCAGTACAAAAGGGCAGCCTGCAGTGCCGGCATTTACAGAACGAGCAGTGGAGAGAGAGGAAGTGAGCGAGCTCAACGGAGCTCTGTCGGGACTGCTGCAGATTTCTTTGTGGGCAGAAAAAGGTGCCAACAGAGGCAGGAGCCCAGTACAAAAAGGCAGCCTGCAGCATCAGGAGAAACAGAATGAGCGTGTGAGAGAGGGAGACTGAGCGACCTCAACGGAGCTCTGTCAGGACAGCTGCAGGTTTCTTTGTGGGCAGACAAAGGTTCCAACGCAGGCAGGAACCCAGCACAAAAGCATAGCCTGCAGCACCAAGAGAAACCGAATGAGTGAGTGACAGAGGAGGAGGAGTGAGCGAGCTCAGCGGAGCAAAGCAATCAACATTTGGCATTGACAAATGCTTGTTTTTCATGGCATCATTCCTCCAATTCAGTATTCAAGCCTTAAGCAGCATTGTCCTTGTTTTAGAGTTCATTTACATGTCAATTTGACCAGAGACATTCACAGTACTTAATAATTAAGCCAATATAAGGATACTGAATAGCAATTAAGAATATAATAAAATTATAATAATAAAATATTTTAATTAAATTAGTTCTGTTCCTGCATTTCTCCCCTTTTGAATTAAAAATGTACCCCAAAAATGCATTTTGTAATTCAAAACTATAATCCTACTATATATGGGTATATAGTTAAAGCATTGCAGGGAAAATGAAACATAAAACACAAAGTTACATCACCGTGTGGTAACATGACATCATTAGCACATTACATCATCATATATGACATCATCGGATGTGACATCACTGGATGATGTCATTGGAAATGTACTTTTTTTGCATAGAATCGTATATAGTACTACATGAACTAACATGATTTAACATGATTACAACTATGTACACTTTTAAAACAACAATATTTTACATTGTTTTAACCATTATACAAATACAACAAATTCTCTTTGCTCATTAGTTTTAGAGGTCAATATGACAATTAACATTTTAACTAGACTCTAATTCCTGATCACCACTCATAGATTCATTTAGAACATTTTCCCATGTTTTGTTGTGTTCACGATATTGCCTCAACTGATTAATGTGAACCCATTTAGGTACTACCTCTCCAGTGTTTTTTCACTTTAGTTCAATTTTATATGCTACGGGTGAGATTTTATCAGTGATCACAAAGGGTCCTTGCCAACTTAGAAGAAACTTTTTGACTTTGGCTTTATTTCTACTGTAGTTAAAGTAAAACACTTTATCACCAATTTGATACTCTTTTGGATCAGTTTTCCTGTCATAATATGGCTTAGAAGCCTCAACACTTTTCTCCAAGTTCTTTTGAGCAAATGCAAATGCTTCTCACAAATGCTGCTGTAAATGGGTTGTATATTCATGTGCTGTGGTGGCATATGCTGAATTTACATTTCTTGTGGTATACAGGAGATGTAAAGGTAACACCATCTGTCTTCCTGTCATCATTTCAAAAGGAGGAACACCTATAGACTTATTAGGAGTAGCCTGTATGGCCATTAATACTAGTGGTAACTTTACATCCCAATCTTTTCCTGAAGAACTGATATATTTCTTCAGTTTATACACAATTGTCTGTTTAGCGCGTTCCACCTGTCCAGATGATTGTGGATGGTGGGACACATGTAGTTTCCTCTGTACTCCTAGAATTTTCCACACACTCTCTATTACCTCTTCTGTGAAATGAGGACCTCTTTCAGATTCTACTCTTAATGGTAATCCCCATCAACTAAACACATGGGCCCTGATATTCAATGGAGTTGTGCATGGTGCAACAACAACCCCCCAATGTGCTCTGGCACAATATTTAAAGGGCCAGGTTGCTCGGTGCAACTCCTGATGTGTCGAAGCGCATTGATAATGTATGTGGCGCAGATGCAGGGGACGTGCCCATGCATATGCGGCACATCCCGATATTCAGCCCAGGATGTGTGGCGCATATGCTGGCGCAACCCCTACGTGCGCCGCACACTGATGCTCAAAGTTGAGCTGAAAATAAAAGGCTCAAATGCTGGCCACCCACAGGTGGGCGGCTGTATTACAAGGTGCAACACAACAGCCACCAGATGTGGGTGGCCATCCGCCAGCAGGAACACAGTCCACAAGCACCCGGACCTTCCTGGTAGTCTAGTGGACCCCCTCCCTCCCTCCCGTATGCCTGATCGCGGGCTGTTGTAATATTAAATAACCTGGTGGTCCAGTGGTACCCCCCTCCCCACCACCCACAGAGGACCCCAGCCATCCAGCACCCCCATCATCAGTGGGGGGCAGCACCCTGCCACATGCGCCCAGCTGCCACCAAATGAGACAGCATACTGTATGATCTGTATGCTGGCTGGTCCACAGTGTGGATTGGTTGCTTGCAGACCATATTGTATAACATAGATACCAGATATGTGAATGAACGCCTATTCACATATCTGGTCCTGTGTAGTACAGTATGGTCTGCAAGCAAGCGACAGATCATGCTGTATGCTGTCATTCAGCAGGTGGCCAGGCGGTAAGCGGGTGGGTGCTGCCACCCACCAATGACTGGGGTTGCTGGCTGGCCAGGGGTCTTCTGTGGGTGGGTGGGTAGGGGGTACCACTAGACCACCATGTTATTATTTAATATTACAACAGCCTGTAATCAGGCATATGGAGAGGGAACCATTGGACCACCAGGTTATTATTTAATATTACAATAGCCCATGATCGGGCATACAGGGAGGGAACCACAAGACCACCAGGATAATATTTAACATTACAACAGCCTGCGATCGGGCATACAGGGAGGGAACCACTAGACCACCAGGTTAATATTTAATATTACAGATGCCCACGTTTGGGCATATGGGAGGGAAGGGGGTTACATTAGCCCACCAAGGACCCGACCCCTGACGACAGCAGCTAGACAGGGCGCCAGGCACATTTTACCGGGATGCCCTGTGCAATGCATGCAAATGGGGCTATAATGACATGCAAATGGCCCCATTTGCACCTTGCATATATTATGGCCTCATTTGCATGCCCTCCGCTGAATATTGCGGGTGATGCACCTTGTGCAACTGCAGCTGCACTAGCGCATCCGCTTGCTCCCTGTCCGTGGCTTGCACCAGCACAGTGCCACTGCGCCATGCGCAGTCTGTGCCATATTCAACAGTGCTACGCCATGGCGCATCACTGCTGAATATCACCTGGCCCTGGCCCTGGTGCATCCAAGTTGTGCTGTGCCCAGGCTTGCGCCCCTGCCAGGCACAGTCTTAATATCTGGGCCACGGTTTATTAATAAGAAAGCAGTGGTTTTGGTGGTGTTATTTGCAGTAGGTATACACTCAACCCATTTTGTGAACAGACAAGTAACTGTCAAAAGGTATTGGTTACCCCTTGAAGATCTGGTAACAGCACCAATCCAGTCAATCTGGATGTCTGACTAAGGCATAGCGATGCCTTTTGACTGTAGTGGTGCTCTATGTCTGGGAGTAGCTGGTTGGAACTTGCAACAGGTTATATACCCTTGTACATACCCTGCAACATCATCATACATGTAGGGCCAGTAGGCTAACTCTTTTAAGGTTTTGTAAGTTCTCTTATCCCCTCTATGTGCTCCCGATGGTTCATCATGGGCATGTTGTAACATATTCCCCTGTGGCCTAAAGGAACTATCCACTGGACCTTGTGTGGGTTTTTACCAATTCTTACCAAGAGATCACTCCTTAATTGGAATTTATCCTTCTGGTTATACATGGCTCTCAGGTCCCGACTATCCTGTAGGCCACTGTCAGAAAATACAGGTTACTCACCTGTAACAGGAGTTCTAGGAGTGGTATATGTTGTTCATCCACACTTATTGGCAGGTTCCTTGCCACTTTAAATCTTTCCGGAAGATCTTCAAGCTGGCTCCTCCCACCCACCCGGGTGGTAAAACTCTCTGCTCCGCCCCATGACACCAGATTTAGCCCACTGGAAGCCAGGTTGCACGTCGAAGATGGGGAGGTCGGGTGGGTTGTGTGGATGAACAACATATACCACTCCTAGAAACAACATATACCACTCCTAGAACTCCTGTTACAGGTAAGTAACCTGTATTTCTAGGGACGTGGATATGTTGTTCAATCCACACTTATTGTCAGACTCCTAGTAGTTCTCTGGGGGAAGGGAGGCAAGGCGCGCACCCCCTACTTAGGGAATAAGGACAGGAGAACCGAGGTTCCAAAACCAGCATCCCGGCATGACTCAAGGTCGATGTACTAGTGGGTAATGAAGGTGTGTGCTGACTTCCAGGTAGCAGCCTTGCAGATTTCCTGGATAGGGACATCCCTGGAAGCAGCCAACGAAGCAACAGTATGGCGGGTAGAATGAGCTCTTATCCCTTTGGGAGGCTCCATGCCCGCCAACCTATAGCAGAGATCTATGCAGGAGGTGATCTACCTGCCTATCGTCCGCTTTGCTGCAGGTCTGCTAGGTGCGGCTTCAGCATAGGTGACAAACAGCTGGAGAACCTCTCCCCGAACTTCAGCCATCCGCTCCTTATAAATTATAATAAGAGAGTGCTCTTCTAGGGTCCAAAGTATGGAGCCTATATTCGGCCTCTGAGGTGTGACTGGGGTAGAATACCAACAGAGTCAACACCTGGTTAAGGTGAAACTCCGACACCACCTTCGGAAGGAATTTCGGGTGGGGGCGCAGGACAACCTTGTCCCTGTGGAAGACCAGATAAGGAGACTCAATGGAAAGCACCTGAGCTCTCCCATCCTTCTGGCTGACATGATAGCCACCAAAATGCGGCTCTTTCATGACAGGTGAGAGATGTCACACCTGTGCATCTGGTTCAAATGGCTTGCACATGAGCATAGCCAATACTAGCAGTAGATCCTATGGAGGTGGAGGTTCTACACCAGAGGGATATGTGATCAAGACCTTTGAAAAAGCACCCGACCACCTTCTCCTGCACCACCGACTGCTTTCCGGCCCGCGCCCGCTAAGCAGAGATGGCTGCCAGGTGCACCTTAAGGGTCATCGACCGAGCCCCAGCTGAGAAAGGAACCATAGGTAGTCCAGAATGCTGGCCAAGGAACAGGAGGAAGGGTCCAACCCCTTATCCTGACACCAAATGGAGAATCTCTTCCATTTGAAGGCATAGCATTTTCTGGTCGACTCCTTACCGGATGTCACAACAACGTTGAGGACCTCGTCGGAAAAACCCAAGGCCTGGAACTCTAGCCACTCAGGAACCAGGCCGTCAGGTACAGGGATTGAAGGTCCGGGTGGAATACCTTCCCCTGATTGACTGAGATCAGGTCCGGGCAGGTTGAAAGCTGTCTCGGGAGCCTGGAGCGGAGGCTGAGGAGATCTAGATACCAGAACTGATGGGGCCAGTCTGGAGCTACCAGAATCACCTGTGCCTTGTCCCTCCTCACCTTGAGAAGTACCTTGTGTATCAAGGGAAATGGGGGAAGGCATAGAAGAGGCCCGGGGTCCACGGCCTCGAGAAGGCATCCCCCTGCAGCGAGCCCTGCTGAGGGAGGCGGGCATGAAACAGCCTCAGCTTCACATTCTCCCTGGAGGCAAACAGGTCCACCTGAGGTGTGCCCCAGTGGGAGAACAGATTGTGTACTACCTCCAGCAGGACAGACCACTCGTGAGATGCAGCACCTATCCGGCTTAGGGCATCGGCCAGAGTGTTGGAGGCCCCTCCACATGAATGGCTAGGAGATCCGCCTCCAGTCTGCCCATGAGAAACCAGTAGGAGATCTTCTTGCACAGAGGCAAGGAGCGTGTCCCGCCCTGGCAGTTTAGGTAGTACATGGTCATGGTGTTGTCCATCTGGACCTGGACCACTTGACCTGCATAAAATGGAGTAAGGCAGTGAGGGCTAGTTGGACTGCTCGAAGCTCCACCAGGTTGATGTGGCATCGAGACTCCTGAGGGGACCAGAGGTCGTGCGCCTGAGCTTCCCAGATGGGCACCCCAACCCATCAGAGAGGAGTCGGTCATTAGAGTGACCATCAGCTCTGGGCAGACAAACGGGATGCCTCCTGCAGATGAGCAGGAACAATCCACCACTGGAGAGCATTCCCATCTCCTGGGACACTATCACTGGTTGGTCCAGAGGACTGGAGCTGCCAGACCATTGGTGGGCCAGTCCCCATTGCAGGGATGGCATGTGCCAGTGGGGCCCAACAGACCACAGTGGTGCAGGTCATCACGAGGCCCAGGAGGAGCAGGAAGTCCCAACTCAGAAATAATTGGGCAAAGGAGGAAAGAACCTTGGCCCTGTCCACCAGGAGCCATGCTCTGGCTCAAAGAGAGTCAAGCTCTGCCCTAATGAACTGAATCACTCATGGCACAAGTCTCCGATTTGGCCTCGTTGATGAGGATGCCAATCTGAGAGCAGACCTGGAGGGCCAGATCCCTGGACTGCTCCACCTCCGACTTGGAGGAGGCTGCAATCAGCCAGTCGTCCAGGTAAGGGTACACCCGGACCCTTTGGCGCTGCAGGAATGCTGTCACTACTTGCCATGCATTTGATGAAGACCCTGGAGCTGGATAGAGGCTGAAGGGCATGGCCCGGAACTCGTAAAGGGATCCCTCCACTCTGAAGTGGAGGAATCGCTGGTGGGATGGACGGATTGGGACGTGAATGAACACATCCTGAAGGTCCAGAGAACAAAACCACATGCCTCATTAGAAGGATGGGATGATCGGAGCCAGAGTGACCATCCTGAAGGTTTGAGACCTTAGGAACTTGTTCAGGTCGTGGAGGTCTAGAATGGGGCGCCAGCCCCCCCATCCGTTTTGGGACCAGGAAGTACCTGGATACAAACCCTGGGTCTGAAGCAGGATCCGCCACCTCCCTGATCACCTCCTTCTGGAGGAGCAGGGCAATGTCGGCTCGACGGGCCAACAAAGGGGCTGCGGATCTCGTAGCCCCCCGTAGGGTGACGGCTCGCTAGGGTGGGGACTGCTCGAATTCCAGCGGCAGACCCTTTCCTACCACTTCCAACACCCAGCGGTCCATGGTAATATCAGACCAAGCAGATATAAAGTGGCGGAGCCATCCCCCCATGGGGGGGAACCTGGCGAGGAGTGACGAGGTTGGGGTCGACACCCCTCAACCTGTCACTGGGCAGGCTTGGAGGAAGGACCAGCTGAGGAGCTCTCCTGGACCTTTCCCTCCAGCTTCCTGTTGGAGGAAGTGGCAGGCTTGGCTTTGGAGTGCCATGGTGCGAGCCTGCTGGCCCTGATGCTGGTGTTGCTGGGCCAGACGTGCTGCAGAGGCTGAAGGACTAGGGCTTACGCTGCTGGTGGCCTTTGTCCTTCTGAGCAGACGTGACCGGTCCAAGGTGGCATTGACTTCTCAATCCGCTGAAGATGCCCCTCAACCCCGGACCGAATAAGTTGGTTCCCAGGAAGGGAACATCTGCCAGCTTGTGCTGGTATCTGCTGTGAAAGTGGAGATCGCAGGCTAAGCTCTGCAGCGATGGCTACTCGCGGCCGCACTGACCGGCACACGAATCAGCAATGTCCAGAGAGGTCTTGAGCTGTTGTTTGGCCACCGCCCTTCCCTGATCCCGCACCTGCTTGACCGTAGCTTGGAGGTCAGCTGGGAGATGAGGAATCACCTCATCCAGGGAGCCCAAAAGGGCGTGTGAAAAGTGTGCCATCAGCACAGCCAAGCTGGCCTGACAAAGGCCTAGGGAAGAAGCAGTGTAAACTTTCTGCCCGGAGTAGTCCAACTTTTTGGACTCCTTGTCGGGAGGCTTGTCCACGTCCCGAGCGTTCCCGGAATGCTGGAAAACGCCATTGGTCACGAGCCCCTCCGAAGAGAGGTGCTCTGAGAAACCAGAGAGTGAACCAGTGGGGACAGCATACTTCCGAGTTATCCTGGCCAAAGGTGCTGGACAAGAAGCTGGCCGCTGCCATAGCTCCAAGGCCGGGCCAACAATGGCTTCGGCCACCGGGAAGGCCTCCATGGGGGAGTCCCCTTGGTCCAGTATCTCCATGAGGGGATACTTCGCCCGTTTTGAAACGGGTTCGAGCTTCATCCCAGTGGATTCTGAGATGAGCCAAGCATTCCCAAAAACGAGGAAGGGCTCTTGTCCACTGACTGACCCCAGTGGACTCAAGGGGCCTGAAGAACAAGGAGGAGTCATCATCAGACTCTGAGGAGTCTGCGAACAGCTGCTGAGTGCCTGAGCCACCTCCACCTACCAAGGTCGATCGGGAGTGAGGGTGACCGACAACCGATGGGGCAAGCCTTGACCAGACCGAGAATCCTTGGTCGGGGCCCCAAATTTTGATTGTGGAGGCGGGGGTTTCGCCACAATGGGTGGCGCAGCTGGTTTCGGCCGAACAACTGGTGCCGGCTTCGGCTCCTCGACCACTACAAGGGGTTGTTTCGGCCACTCCGGTGACAGCCACGTAATGGCTGGGGAAGACAATGAAGTCGGCCTATTCCCGGTCAAAAGGAGCTGCTGCCACATTAGCTCCTCGTAGCACCGACACAATTTGCGCCGGAACCTATCCTCTGAGGAGGACGAAGATGAGGATAAGCGGCGCCGCCGCTTTCCATGGTGCCGAGCCTGAGACCGCCAATGTCAGTGGGATCAGCTGGACCGAGAAGAGGTCTGAGACCGAGACCTTCAGTGTTTCCGCGTGGGTCTGAGAGGGCGGGAAACCCACTCCTCCCTCGGTTCAGGGACCTTAACCGGGGACTCCGGCACAGGAGGCACAGGCAAGTCCTCGGTTTCCACCGGGGGAACCGATGAAGAAGGGTTGTCGGCTTCTCCAGTCGACAGACTGTCCGACAGGTCGAGAAAAATCTCGACCGCATCAATGGGTGTCTCGGCCGGCTGACCTGACGGGGACACTGTGAAGTCAGCGGCCTTAGCCGCAACCTCGACCTAAGTCGAGTGTCGACTCTCCAGGGAAGGGGACCTCTCCAGCTCCCACGAATGTCGATGGTGGGACACCCTTGGGGTCCTTCTTTTTGGACTGAGAGGAATGTCCCAAAGGGCCTTCTCCCTTTGTGGAGAGGGACTGGCAAAGCTCCTTGAAGAAGCTGTGTAGGAGGATTTCCAAGGAGAGCAGGATAAATGCCACAACCGAGGATGATGATGATGTGGCCTGGGCTCACTCCTCCTTGAGGCGATCATCTGCTCTAGCTGTTCCGACGAGCCCGCAGCTGCGGACACTGCCCAACGGGCCTCCTTAGACTTTACCGGAGGATAACATTTTTTGGGTCGCCCCAACAGTAACCGGGCAACACAGTCCTACAAGACCAAAGCTGAAAAGGATTTGCACAACTCACAAGCCTGTGAGCCATGGCCAAGTCCAAGGCAATAAATGCACGTGGTGTGTGGATCAGTCTGGGATATTTCTGCCCACAGGGGCACCTACGAAATCCCGGAGTCAATTTGTCCATCACAGCCACGAGGGAAGATACAGACTGAAGTCTTGTAAATCTTAAAATAAGTTTCAGATTAACCGAAGAGTTTGGATCCAGGTCTAAAATGCAGAACGCAAAGGAGGGAACCTGAGCTTCCAAGCGGTAAGGAAGATCTGGTGTCATGGGGCAGAGCCGAGAGTTTTACCACCCGGTTGGGTGGAAGGAACCAGCTTGAAGACCTTCTGCCAAGATTTAAAGCGACAAGGAACCTGCCAATAAGTGTGGATTGAACAACATATCCTCATCCCTAGAATCCTGTTTCTGTGGGCTCCTTAATGAAATGATAACATTTTCCTACCACTTCATCCTCTTGTTGCATTTTCACTAAATCGAATTCAGGTTTCTCACTATACAAGTGTAGAACCTTATTTTCCTGTTCCTATTGCTTTTGTCTGGGTAACCACATCCACCTCAGCTTGGAAAGGAGGAATAAAGTTCCATTCTTCTCCACTTAAAGCACCCTCCCTAGCCAGAGCATCTGCTAGGTCATTTCTTGTTTTGTCTGGTCCTTGAATTTTTGAGTGCCCTTTACCTTTTCCAATAAACAACCAACTTATGTTCCTGAACCAACTGATTCATGGCTAGGATAAGGTCTGCATGCATCACCTTACTGCTCTTGAATTGATCATACCATTCACCCTTCACCCTGGTAAATGTGTAAGGAAGTCCTGCCTAACATAATCAGAGTCAATACAAATTACAGTGTCTTGTAACTTATGTTGTACTGCAGTCTGTACTGCTATATAGGTAGCTGCCAATTCTGCATGTTGGTTAGACTTGGGACCCAGCTTGTACTTGATAGGAGTACATGGTACATTATCCTGCCATACCACTCCTAAACCAGAACATCGATCTTCACCTTGCTGGAATGAACAATTATCAACATAGGCTCTAGGCAAATTTACATACACATTTCCATCATAGTGGCAGTGCCTGTTATATTGGTACACCATATCCAACTCAGAAGACAGGTCAGGGTCTTGTACCAGAATCTCATCTATAGTACAATTATGCATCTCCAGGTCTTCTAACCCTTGAGCTACTGTAGTACTTTGTTTTGCATACCTAACCTCTAGGGGTAGACCCTGCAGTGCTAAGGTCCAGGCACAATTCTGCTGCTAGACACATTACCATCCTTAAGCTTCTGGCTCCCCAGAAGGGTAGGGGTTGGTGACCAGTCTCTAGAACAACTTTTTACCACAAATGTAAGTTTTGAACCGTTGTACTGCCCATATGGTGGAAAACAGTGCCTTTTCACAATCTGAAAACTTTTCTCAACATCACTCAAAGTTTTACTCGCATTAGCAATAACACATTTGTCTGAATCATGTTTCTGATATAACACTGTACTGATGCTGCTACTAGTATGTCCTACCTCTAGACAAAAATTATTATCCATTTGTGGGTACGCAAGACATGGTGCTTGACTCAGACTATCTTTTAAAACTTGCATGGCTTTCTCTTGTTTGCCCCCCCCCACACCCAGGGTTCTGACTTTTTCAGCAGCCTGGTGAGAGGATAGGCAATTTCTGCATAGTCCTGGATAAACTGCCTTGAGTAGTTACAGATCCCTAGGAAACTGCGTAACTCTTAAAGTTTTGGATAGACCAATTTTTTGGACTGCCTCAACTTTGGTATGCTGAGAACATAGCCCATCAGGACCAACTTAATGCCCATGATAGTTTACCTTATCCCTGAACCATTGCCTCTTTGGTAAGAACAACTTGGCACCTGCGGCTTTCAGCTGGTTTAATTAAGGTTACAACCTACTTGGTTTTTGAGTGAATGGATTCGGCTTTGTAGGTCCAGATTCGGTCCTCCTGTTTTCACCATTGCAAATTTGGTTTTTATGGTGGGTCAAGCAGCACCTGTGAGACTCCCCACTAACTGTTTCATTTGCTTTTCATCTGACAATAAGCAAGTGTCTGACATTTGAGTGTGCTTGCTTGCTTGCTTGTCGTGCATGCCAATCAGGAAGTGCCTTCAAGAGCAGGGCACTTAAAGAGCCAAATGTGTCCCTGTCTGCTCAGTTGTCACCTCTAACTTCATACCAGCAAATTGGAAGATTATTCATGGGAAGGTAAACACTACCATCTTAATTAACACCTTCATTTTTCTGAAACCAGACAGGCACTTGATAGATTTGTACAATCCAGATGATGAAATGTATTGCATTTCACTGAAATGGGCATGTATCAGTGAATGACTTCTAGGGTAGCTTCCTGTCCCAGTATGGACTGTGCAGTGTGTTTCAGAAACTTTACCTGCTAATCCAGTTTTATTCAGAGGTAGTACTTTTTCAGTCATTTTGAATGCTCACATACTTGTAAAACAGATTCTGTTAAATCCTTCACCATTTTACTTGCATGTTCAGATTACAAACAAATTCTGATGTCATGCAGACCTTTGTTTGTATACCAGTCAGTCTGAGAGGTGAAAAGTAGGGTTATTAAGACCACTAGCAGCAAATCAACCTAATTCTTTCCAGGCTGCATTGTGAGTATGGTCTTTGACTGCTGTGATAAGAAACATAGAAACATAGAATTTGACGGCAGGTAAGGACCGTTTGGCCCACCCAGTCTGCCCATTTCCCTACCTACTGGATAAGCTGCAGATCCTAGTTAACCAGCAGCCTACTTCTTCCTACCCCCACCCCCTAGAATAGCCTTATGACTGTCCCACGCATGCTTGAATTCCACCACTGTTTTTGACTCCACAACCTCCTCCACTACCTTTAAATGCTCACCATTTTTTCTTTTAGGGTCTGTCCTATATTTTAATATTTGTTACCCCTTTTGTTGTTAAATTAATAATCTAATATTGTATTTCATTTCTAGCAATACTACACCTCTCTATCTCTTCAGTAGCTACTGCTGTCAATTTTCATACTACCTGGATATTCCAGGAAGACCACTCCAGGCCTCTCAGATGAACAGCACAGTATAATGTGGCTAATGTCATGCTAAGCCACAGAAATGAGAAAAGGAAGAGAGCAGTAGCTGATGAGGTGACAGGAACACAATCTAGATTTGATGGCACTGCAAATTTAGGCAATTTATCAAACATTTCTCAAAACATTATTATTTATTTTTACCAGAAGAGACACACTAAGCTAAAGCTTGTTTACAGGTGCAACCTGGGAGCACAAGGGAATTAAGTGATTTGTGTTGGTCACACAGTATGCAAGTTTGGGCTGTAGGATTCAAACTCTGGTCTCCAGAACTGCAGCTCAGAGCTTTAAACCACTGTGCTATACTGCTTCCATGCTACATATCACATATCATGATATCTGCTATGTATGACCAACATGGAAAAAATAGGATATTTAACAGCATAGAATAAGTTCCTACCACTTTTAAAATGTCTCTGACATTACAAATAACTTTAGAGTAAGAGCAATGGGAGGACAGTAACACATCTTAAAATGGCAGATAATACTTGTAATTACATCTCATCCACCATTACCGTGCAGTTTATGTATTTATTTATTGAACGAAGTTTTACCAGAAAAGCCACCTGATCCAAAACAGCCGGCTGTCAGAGGTGTCCTTGTGGTCACTCGATTTGTCACCTAAGCTGTGTACACAGGATGGAAAGTCCCCTGAACCCCCTCTCTAACCCCACCAAATGTTAACACACTGAAATTTAAAATATTTAAATCTAAATCAAACAAACCAAAAATAATAATCATGATGTAATTTAAAGAAGTTGTACACAATGTTATATCAGCAGCAATTCTGAATAAATCAAGCGAATCAGAGTCCAAGCAATGCCCTCATTAGTCATAAAAGGGGCGGGGTTAGGGGTGGGGTTTATGGGTGTGGTTTAGTATTCGGTTTTCATCTCACCCAAAGGTGGCAACCCTAGGTTTAACACATAGGCGACCTCAGCTAGGTGTTCCTCAAAAGTGTTGCTTGTCATTAGTACATCATCCACATAAACCAGATTTCCTCTGCTTTCAGCATCAGGCATGGTCTTGTGCAGAAAGATATTGAAATCTGCTGGTGAATTTAAATACCCAAAAGGACATCTATTCCATGTGTACTGTCTCCTTCCAAAGGTAAAAGCCAGTTTATGTTGATATTTTGGGTCTACTTTTAATGTCCAGAATCCATTTGCTATATCTAGGGTAGTGAAATATTTGGCACCTTGAACTTTGGCCAAACTTTGGTTCAAGCATGTCATGGGCCGTAAGATAAAGGCACCTGTTGGTTTAACTTTCTATAGTCAATAGTGAGTCTCCACTTTCCTATAGGTTTTAGTACAGGCCAAATGGGGGATTATAAATAGAGTTTACCTGTCTTATAATTCCTCACTCCATTAAGGTATCCAGTATCTCTGGTATATGTTCATAAGATGCTAGTGGTATTCTGTACTGACATACATAAAGTGGACCTTTACTAGGGTTGGTAGGTACCCTGGTAATATGGAGGTCAGTTACCCCACAATCATGAGCATCTTTGCTATATCAATAGCTTGGCAGAAGACACCAGGAGAAAGGACTGCTGTGTGACTGAACTACTGTACTGGGACTAAAGAAGAAGAACTTTTGTACTTGGATCTTTAATTTAGGGTAAAAAAAACTAACAAACAAAACAAAAAAAAAGTGTGTGTCTGGGTTAACTGAACTGAATTTGTATCTGAACAGTTATCTAGGTGTAAATCTCAGGTGATTGAAAGGACTTAATAGCTGTGAGGTTTAAATTACTTGTAGAAAGATCTAGTAAGTAGGGGGAGTGGCTTAGCCAGAAGGAAGCTACATTTAAAGACTGCCTTAGAAAGATTCTGCTAATAGCTTGGCAGAAGACACCGGAGAAAGGACTGCTGTGTGACTGAACTACTGTACTGGGACTAAAGAAGAAGAACTTTTGTACTTGGATCTTTAATTTAGGGTAAAAAAACTAGCAAATGAAAAAAAAGTGTGTGCTTGTCTGGGTTAACTGAACTGAATGTGTATCTGAACAGTTATCTAGGTGTAAATCTCAGGTGATTGAAAGGACTTAATAGCTGTGAGGTTTAAATTACTTGTAGAAAGATCTAGTAAGTAGGGGGAGTGGCTTAGCTAGAAGGAAGCTACATTTAAAGACTGCCTTAGAAAGATTCTGCTAATAGCTTGGCAGAAGACACCAGGAGAAAGGACTGCTGTGTGACTGAACTACTGTACTGGGACTAAAGATGAAGAACTTTTGTACTTGGACCTTTAATTTAGGGTAAAAAAAACTAACAAACAAAAAAAAGTGTGTGTTTGTCTGGGTTAACTGAACTGAATGTGTATCTGAACAGTTATCTAGGTGTAAATCCCAGGTGACCGAAAGGACTTAATAGCTGTGAGGTTTAAATTACTTGTAGAAAGATCTAGTAACTAGGGGGAGTGGCTTAGCTAGAAGGAAGCTACATTTAAAGACTGCCTTAGAAAGATTCTGCTAATAGCTTGGCAGAAGACACCAGGAGAAAGGACTGCTGTGTGACTGAACTACTGTACTGGGACTAAAGATGAAGAACTTTTGTACTTGGATCTTTAATTTAGGTTAAAAAAAACTAACAAACAAAAAAGTGTGTGTTTGTCTGGGTTAACTGAACTGAATGTGTATCTGAACAGTTATCTAGGTGTAAATCTCAGGTGATTCAAAGGACTTAATAGCTGTGAGGTTTAAATTACTTGTAGAAAGATCTAGTAACTAGGGGGAGTGGCTTAGCTAGAAGGAAGCTACATTTAAAGACTGCCTTAGAAAGATTCTGCAAATAGCTTGGCAGAAGACACCAGGAGAAAGGACTGCTGTGTGACTGAACTACTGTACTGGTACTAAAGAAGAAGAACATTTGTACTTGGACCTTTAATTTAGGGTAAAAAAAACTAACAAGCAAAAAAAAATGTGTGTTTGTCTGGGTTAACTGAACTGAATGTGTATCTGAACAGTTATCTAGGTGTAAATCTCAGGTGATTGAAATGACTTAATAGCTGTGAGGTTTAAATTACTTGTAGAAAGATCTAGTAAGTAGGGGGAGTGGCTTAGCCAGAAGGAAGCTACATTTAAAGACTGCCTTAGAAAGATTCTGCTAATAGCTTGGCAGAAGACATCAGGAGAAAGGACTGCTATGTGACTGAACTACTGTACTGGGACTAAAGAAGAACTTTTGTACTTGGACCTTTAATTTAGGGCAAAAAAACTAACAAACAAAACATAAAAAAAGTGTGTGTTTGTCTGGGTTAACTGAACTGAATGTGTATCTGAACAGTTATATAGGTGTAAATCTCAGGTGATTGAAATGACTTAATAGCTGTGAGGTTTAAATTACTTGTAGAAAGATCTAGTAAGTAGGGGGAGTGGCTTAGCCAGAAGGAAGCTACATTTAAAGACTGCCTTAGAAAGATTCTTCTAATAGCTTGGCAGAAGACATCAGGAGAAAGGACTGCTGTGTGACTGAACTACTGTACTGGGACTAAAGAAGAACTTTTGTACTTGGACCTTTAATTTAGGGTAAAAAAACTAACAAACAAAACATAAAAAAGTGTGTGTTTGTCTGGTTAACTGAACTGAATGTGTATCTGAACAGTTATATAGGTGTAAATCTCAGGTGATTGAAATGACTTAATAGCTGTGAGGTTTAAATTACTTGTAGAAAGATCTAGTAAGTAGGGGGAGTGGCTTAGCCAGAAGGAAGCTACATTTAAAGACTGCCTTAGAAAGATTCTGCTAATAGCTTGGCAGAAGACATCAGGAGAAAGGACTGCTGTGTGACTGAACTACTGTACTGGGACTAAAGAAGAACTTTTGTACTTGGACCTTTAATTTAGGGTAAAAAAAACTAACAAAAAAAAAAAGTGTGTGTTTGTCTGGGTTAACTGAACTCAATGGGTATCTGAACAGTTATCTAGGTGTAAATCTCAGGTGATTGAAAGAACTTAATAGCTGTGAGGTTTAAATTACTTGTAGAAAGATCTAGTAAGTAGGGGGAGTGGCTTAGCTAGAAGGAAGCTACATTTAAAGACTGCCTTAGAAAGATTCTGCTAATAGCTTGGCAGAAGACACCAGGAGAAAGGACTGCTGTGTGACTGAACTACTGTACTGGGACTAAAGAAGAAGAACTTTTGTACTTGGACCTTTAATTAAGGGTAAAAAAAACTAACAAACAAAAAAAGTGTGTGTTTGTCTGGGTTAACTGAACTGAATGTGTATCTGAACAGTTATCTAGGTGTAAATCTCAGGTGATTGAAATGACTTAATAGCTGTGAGGTTTAAATTACTTGTAGAAAGATCTAGTAAGTAGGGGGAGTGGCTTAGCCAGAAGGAAGCTACATTTAAAGACTGCCTTAGAAAGATTCTGCTAATAGCTTGGCAGAAGACACCAGGAAAAATGACTGCTTGTGACTGAACTACTGTACTGGGACTAAAGAAGAAGAACTTTTGTACTTGGACCTTTAATTTAGGGTAAAAAAACTAACAAACAAAAAAAAAGTGTGTGTTTGTCTGGGTTAACTGAACTGAATGTGTATCTGAACAGTTATCTAGGTGTAAATCTCAGGTGATTGAAATGACTTAATAGCTGTGAGGTTTAAATTACTTGTAGAAAGATCTAGTAAGTAGGGGGAGTGGCTTAGCTAGAAGGAAGCTACATTTAAAGACTGCCTTAGAAAGATTCTGCTAATAGCTTGGCAGAAGACACCAGGAGAAAGGACTGCTGTGTGACTGAACTACTGTACTGGGACTAAAGAAGAAGAACTTTTGTACTTGGACCTTTAATTAAGGGTAAAAAAAACTAACAAACAAAAAAAAAGTGTGTGCTTGTCTGTTAACTGAACTGAATGTGTATTCTGAACAGTTATCTAGGTGTAAATCTCAGGTGATTGGAAATGACTTAATAGCTGTGAGGTTTAAATTACTTGTAGAAAGTTCTAGTAAGTAGGGGAGTGGCTTAGCTAGAAAGAGCTACATTTAAAGACTGCCTTAGAAAGATTCTGCTAATAGCTTGGCAGAAGACACCAGGAGAAAGGACTGCTGTGTACTGAACTACATGAAATGGGACCAAAGAAGAAGAACTTTGTACTTGGACCTTTAATTAAGGGTAAAAAACTAACAAACAAAAAAAAGTGTGTGCTTGTCTGGGTTAACTGAACTGAATGTGTATCTGAACAGTTATCTAGGTGTAAATTTCAGGTGATTAGAAATGACTTAATAGCTGTGAGGTTTAAATTACTTGTAGAAAGTTCTAGTAAGTAGGGGGAGTGGCTTAGCTAGAAGGAAGCTACATTTAAAGACTGCCTTAGAAAGATTCTGCTAATAGCTTGGCAGAAGACACCAGGAGAAAGGACTGCTGTGTGACTAAACTTCTGTACTGGGACTATATTGCCCTCCTTCCTCCCCCACCACCCAAAGCTAGTTCTATTTTTATAGGCACAGGATTTGACTGACAACAGGAACTTCCTGTTTGGGAGCAGGAAGTGAGTGATCACAGAACCACCAAAGACCCACCATCCTAGAAGGGCAAGAGTAGCTTCGCCCCTCTAGCTGCTGAAGGTCTGCCTCTGAACAAGTAAGGGTATATTGAAAAATATAGGATATTCTGTCTCAGAACAGACAATCAGGAGCTTAAAGGGCACACAGGCAGAAAGTAAGGAGAGAGAGAGAGAGAAAAAACAGAGGAAAGAGTAAGGATTGCAAACAGTTAAGGGGCCAGAAATAAGACATGATTGGAGTGGTGAGTGCAGTGGCTGTGGAGCAGCAGTCTTCCGGGAGACGTTCTGAGGATGCAGTGTTGTGCCATCTGCAGGCACCTCTGGGCTGAGGGAGGCGGTTGCTCATCTCCAGGCTGAGTTGGCCAGGATTTGGGACCTCCTCTCCATCCAGGGACCACCAGTGCCACTGCGCTGCCTCAGAGGTTGCCAAGAAAGAGGAGCAGTTGGACCACAGTGGCTCAGAGAGGGTGAGGGTGGTGGAACAGGGTGCATCCCTCCAGTTGTACTCTTCCACAATTCCTATGCCATTCTGTCAGAAGTGTGGTTCCTCTATGGAGGCACCCAGTGGAGACCAAGGAGGATGCTGGGAACCTCCACAAAGGAGACCCACAGGAGGGTGGCAGGGGACCCTGCAGGGGAAGGAAACAACTCCTGGTGGGGGACTCCATTGTTAGGAAGGTAGAACTGGGGGAGGACGGGGAGAGGGAGGTAAGGTGCCTGCCTGGCGCCATGGCTTGGAGGGACAGGGAGCGAATCCTCAGGATTGCTGGAGCAGCTGCACAGGGGAGGGAGCTGGATGTCATTGTCCACCTAGGGACAAATGACCTGGCTAAGAAAGGGATTAGAGAAGTGCAGGAAGAGTTTGTGGAATTGGGGAGGGGCCTTAGGCGCAAGAGCACGAGGGCAACCTTCTCGGAGGTGCTGCCCATCTATGGCATAGGAGAGAGCTAGAGGTGTTCCGCACTATGGGATTCAATCAGTGGTTGAAAAACTGGTGTGGAGCTCAGGGATTTGGCTTCATTGGGGACTGGGGTCCACCTGGGTGATGCAAGCTATACTGGCATGATGGGCTGCATCTGTCCAGGAGGGAACCAGGATCCTAGGTGATAGGTGTTAAATGCTTCATTGGCAAGCTTTTAAACTAGCCAAGGGGAAGCACTGGAAAGGAGCAGGGAAATCCTAGCCCCCCCCAAATAATCACGGTAGTAAGTGAGGCAAACACCAACATAGAGGTGTCGAGATAGGGAGAAGGGCAGGTAAATGGAGAAAGTGACAAAGGCAAGAAGGATAGGGATGGTGTAAAGGAGTAAGGCCATCAGGAAATGGACAGTAATGAGTACCAATGCCTGTAGTCTGGGCAACAAGCTCCTGAGCTGGTGGCCTTGATGGAAGAGGGATGCCTGGATATCGTAGCATCACAGAAACATGGTACACAGAGAACCATGACTGGATGTTAACATACCAGGGTACATAACCTACAGGAGAGACAGGCAGGGAGAAGAGGGGAAGGAGTAGCTCTCTATGTAAAGGAAGGGATAAAAGCAACTGAACAAAAGAGTAAACAGGGAGGAGAGGAGGCACTGTGGGTCACCTTGGAGACTGGAAAGGGCACCACAATACACACAGGGGTTGTGTACAGACCCACATGTCAGGGGGAGGGAATGGACAAGGATATGATAGAAGTCATTCTTAGAATGGCAGAGAAAGGGGAGATACTGTTGATGTGAGACCTGAATATGCCAGATGTTAACTGGAGCACATTTGCTACAGCCACATCCAAGAGCAGGGCCATTCTTGATGACCTACAGGTGGCAGGCCTTAGACAGCTAGTTTCGGAACCCACTCATGAGGGAGCAATCTTAGACCTCGTACTCTCAAACGGGGGCAGTGAGAGGATCTCACATCTAGAACTGGGTTGCCATCTGGGGACAAGTGACCATCAAACAGTGTGGTTCATGTTAAACTCAGCTACAGAGTCAAGCCATACAAAAGTGAGGGTACTGGACTTTAGGAGGGCTGACTTTGGCAAGATGGGAGAGTGCCTCAGAAAAGCACTAGCAAACAGGCTGCAAGGAGGTGTGGAGCAGCAATGGGGAATCATCAAAACTGCCATCACAGAGGAAACAAGCCTTTGTGTGAAGCAAATAAACAAATCAAAATGAAAGAAAAAGCCACTATGGTTCTCAAAAGAGGTGGCTGTGAAAGTCAGGAAGAAAAAGATAGCATTCCGGAAGTATAAGGAACACAGAAGGAGCAGAACAGAGAGCTGTACCAGTTAAGGCAGAAGGAAGCAGGGAGGAAGTCAGAATAGCAAGGCCCAAACTGAGGAAAAGATACCCAACTCAGTTAAGAAGGGGATAAAACCTTTTATAGGTACATCAGCTGGCTTAGAAAGACAAAGGAGGATAGTGAGATGAATAGAATGAAATGGTGTGGTGGGCAGAGGGACAGTGAAAAGCAGGGATACTGAATGAATATTTCTGCTCAGTATTCACAAAAGAGGAGGGGAAGTGCCTAATCCAATTAACAGAAGCACTCTTGATAGGGTCGATCCCAGTCCTTTCACAGAAGAAAGGGTTCTGCAAGAACTCCTAAAACTGAAGGTGGACAAAGCATTGGGTTCTGATGAATTCATCCCAGAATTCTAAAAGAATTAAGGGAGAACTAGTGAAACCACTGGCTACTCTTTTAATAAATCATGTGAGGATGGTGTGGTACCCGAGGACTGGAGGAAGGCGGATGAGTTCCCTTCACAAAGTGGGACCAAGACAGAGGCAGGAAACTGCAGACCTGTCGTCTGACCTCTGTGGTAGAGAAAGTGATGGAGTCACTTCTGAAGGAAAGAATAGTTGAGTACCTAGAGGCCAGTGGAGCACAGGACCCAAGGCAGCATGGGTTCACAGCGGGAAGGTCATGTCAGACGAATCTAATAGATTTCTTTGGGTGACCAAAGTAGTAAGCCAGGGAGGGGTGGAGCATGGCCTACCTAGACTTTAGCAAGGCATTTGACACAGTCCCACACAAAAGATTAATAGTCAAATTAACCAGTCAGAGGGGTCCCAGGGTGTAGCCTGGGTAAACATTGGCTGCACAACAGGACACAGAAGGTAATTGTAAATGGAGTTCACCTGAAGAAAGAGGGGTTACTAGTGGGGTACCGCAGGGTTCAGTATTGGTCCAGTCCTTTTAATGTCTTCATCAGTGACATTGCAGAGGACTGGAAGGAAAGAATATGCCTTTTGCAGATGACACAAAGATCTGCAACAGGGTTGATACACAAGGAGGTGTGGAAAGGATGAAAAGGGACTTGGCAAGGTTGGAGGAATGGTCAGAAGTATGGCAGCTAGGATTCAATGCAAAGAAGTGCAAAATAATGCACCTGGGAAACAAGAACCCAGGGGAAGAATACACAATGGGTGGGGAGGTAGTAACAACAACAAAAAAGGAAAGGGACCTGGGGGTAATCATATCATATGACCTTAAGGTTAGCAAGCAATGTGAGAAGGCAGTAGGGAGGGCTGGGGGTATACTGGGATGTATAGGGAGAGGCATCAGCAGCAGAAAACAGGAAGTTGTTATCCCTCTGTACAGACAGTTGGTGAGACCCCATCTGAGTACTGTGTCCAGTTCTGAGAGCCCCATCTCCGAAGGACATAGACAGGATAGAGGTAGTCCAGAGGAGGGCAAAAATGGTACAGCATCTGGAAGAGAAACCGTATGAGAGACTAAAGGAGTTTAATATGTATACCCTTGAGGAAAGAAGGGAGAGGGGGACATGATAGAAACTTTAAGTACCTCAGTGGAATCAACAAAGTCCAAGAGGATAGCATCTTTCAGAAAAAGAGACTTGCAAGAACAAGGGGACACAATTTAAAAGATAGGAGGAGGGTGGTTCAGGGCAATGTGAGGAAGTATTATTTCACAGAGAGGTAGTGGATGCATGGAACAGCCTTCCTGAGGAGGTTGTGGGGTCTAAAACTGTGGGAGAATTCAAGAATGCATGGGACAGACATAAGGCAATTCTTCTGGGGGGTAGAAAGAAATAGGCTGTTGGTTAACTAGGATCTGCGGCCTATCCTGTAGGTAGGGAAATGGGCAGACTAGATGGGCCAAGCAGTCCTTATCTGCCGTCAAAGTCTATGTTTCTATGTTTTGCAAACATGTCCTTAAACCGAAGGAACATTTCACGGACCTTTTCTTTTTGTACTTCTGTTTCACAATTACAATTTTGTATAGCTTGCTCAATTTATTCTTTAAAATCTGGGAAGGGTACATTTTTACCTTTCTACCTCATCTTCTTTTATCTCAGGAGCATTTTCAGTATTAGTCACATGGACTGCTTTATATTGTTCTTTTCCATTAACCACAGCAGACAGTACAAGGTAATAATTTTCAACTTTACATGCTTGTATTTCTTCATTATCCACTGGACAAATCTCTTGTAAAGCAATTAAACCATTTAGTATGGACCCGATTTCTTAATCTGTTTCATCCTGAACAATGTCTTCTGGTAACTCCCTAATTACGGGAACAACTAACTTCAAATCATAAAAGGATTCCCCTATCACAACCCCTAACTCACTGTCAGCTCCTGTAGTGATAGGCTGTACTGTTGGGTCATGTACCAAGAGGTGCATTACTCTGTTGCTCATGTCCAAACAAGGAATGGAGTGGATTTTTAAACCCATTTCACTAAGTTGCTTGTCAAGCATAAAGAGTGCAGTCTTGTCAGGCATTTCTTGGCCATTCTTTACATTAACCCTAAGAGAGAGAGAGATCCTTGACATTACTTGGAATTCTTGTAGTGAACTCATTTACCACCTGGCACACTTGAGGAATAGTTTGTCCAGACCTCAGGGTCTGTGGTGTCACTTTTATTGGATAAGGGTCCCCCATTATTCATGATCACAGAACATCATTGGCTAGGTCAACATACCCGCCCAGTCATACAAGGATGTCTAGCCCCAGGTGCATGGGGAATTTTAGGCCATGTACTACCTTTACATGGTGTTGTATTTTCTTTTGCCCTGTTTGGAGGTTCAAGACACCGAAATCTATGCTTTTCATGCTAGTGGTCTGATATGAGACATTTTCCAACCACTCCTGTTTCTTTACACATGTTAAACTAGGCCTCCGCATCTTTAACATCTTGTTAAACAGTTCACTAATTAAACAGTGCTCATAACCTAAGCATAACACAGAATTTACTGTCTGCAAATTCTCTGCTTTGACGGGCACCTTTAACCTGCTTTCCTCTGACCTTATACTGCAGAGTAAGGACCCATGACTTAGTGGCCGTGTTTCATTTCCACCATCCCCAAGGGTGTTGTGTACTCAGAATTTAATGTCTCTGTGTCAATTGCAGGGCATGCTTCTGAGATAGCAGAGTTCACTTCCTTGGTGAAGAAAGTGGCTCTTGCATTAATCTCAGACTTTATCACATCATGCTTTGACAGACAAACCACGTGAGCTCTGCTTTCTCCATGGAGCCAAATTTTCAGGATCACCTAGTACAGATACATCAGGTAGATTAGAACATACAAAATTCAATTTAATTGTATCATTTCTCTCAAGATAACATGATTCTGATTGTTTAGCAACCTTAAGACTCTTCCCAAATGGAATGGGCCGGTTTACTTGTGCCCACAGGATTCCATGGAAATAGTCAATGATAGGCTGAAATCTTTTTAGGAGGTCATTTCCAATTAAGAAATTATTCCCAGTTCCATCAGTGATATGCACCAGGTGGTTGACGTCCATCTTGCCAAACCTCAATTTCAGCCACACTTTACCTAGGGTCTGTTGAACCCCCCCCCCCCATAACCTACTACTTGTAAGCCATCAGAGAGGGTTTTCAACACCTCAGAGTTACCTACTGCATCAACCAGTTTGTCATAAAAGCTTCTGGACATCAAGGTAACTTCCACTCCAGAGTCAACTAAAGCTTCATGACTCAGGCTGTTTTCAATGTTGATGTCAAAGTAAAACCTATCTTCCCCCCTTTAGGGATTAAGTTGCCCAGGAAAAATTTGTTTTTCATAACTCCTGGCAACATGGCAGGTTCACTGTGACACTCTACACTGCCTGCAACAGTAACTTGGGATATCTCTAGGGTAAGGTCAGGTTCTGCATTAACACTCTCATTTTCCAATTTCATTGCAGTTTTATTACCGTCGTCAGCAATTGCAATTTCATTGACCTGGGCAGGCATTAGGAAGGACAGAAGGCACTAGTCAATGGCCATTATTACTAGTTTCACTGGTACTTGAGATTGCAGATGGGTTTTCCATATGTGAAGGAAACACAGAAGGCAGAGGAGGAGGTAGGACCAAATGTTGGAGTAGCATTTTTATGCCTCCCTTCCTTCCCTGTATTTCCTCCATGACTGGGGACCCAGGTCGAGGTCTATCTAGGAACCTGTAACCATCTTGCTCATTGTTATAGTTTTGATGCCCCCTATATGCACCTCTACCACCCCTACAGTCATTGCTGTATCCTCAATAGTAGTCTCTCCCATACCCTCAGCCACGTCCTCTACCAAGATCATAACCTCCATAGGAAGATCCTTGATTTCTGTATGGCTGAGGTTGTGGAAATTGCTGAGGGTTCTGATAGAACTGTGACACAGGGCCAGGTAGTAGAACCACCACAGGGGAAGCTTGGGCAGGGTTGGTAGGTTGGGTTACTACTGCAGGGTCAGGCACCACTTTGGGCTGCTCCACAGCTTTTCCTGGTTGAGTGTGGTTACCACTTTTCTTCCTTTGTCTCCTGTTTTTGGGACTCCTCCCAAAAATAGGAGACAAAGGAAGAAAAGAGGTAACAACTCATCTCCTTTCCATTGCCAAAATATCTGAGGTAGTTACTTCAGACACTTGGACCTTGGGATTGGGGCCCCCTCATTTTTTCTGTGGAGGAGAGTCATCACCCTTCCAGAGTCCCAGATGTGTTCTGCCTGTCTGGCAATCCAGTGAATGCCCCTGGTCCTCCTGTTAAGTTCAAGTGCCAATTGTGCCCTGATAGCAGGGGGTAAACCTTGGTAATATGCATCTCGGAAGTCATCTAAATCACTTTCTGAGTGATAGGTCATAGGGATTAAATACAATTCAAATGACCACAAGGGTCATAATAGACTTGCCACTATTCAGTGGAAAAACTCATTAGTCCTGCCCCCCATATGTATGTATAACCTTGCTTTAAAAGTACAGAGCGTGGGAGCATTAACCACTTCTTCTGGCAGCGTGCTCCACTCTTTCACAACTCTCTGACTGAACCATGCTCCTCTCCTAAATGTCTTAAAGACATCACCCCTACTTGCTTACTGTGACCGCTAGTAGACCTTCCTGTCAGTACTTTCTTACAAAAGCCAGCTGTTTCCAACAGGCCATCATCTGAGAATGCTCTAAATACATAGATTAAATCACCTCTCACCCTCCTACATAATGGAGAAAGATCAAGCGTCTCCAACCTCTCGGCATAACATATGTCCTTAACCTGAACAATTTTCTTTGCCAGTCTCCTCTGTACTCATTCGTAAGACTTTGTGATGCCAACACTCTGTGGTATTGAAAATGGGGCTCCGTACTCCAGAATTGGTCTAACCAATGTCCTATACAAGGGCAACAAAACCTCCCTCTTCCTACTATGTATATTTCTAAATATGTTACCCATAATTTGATTAGCTTTCTTAATCGAGTCCCTCTTGTGATGTTCAAATCTCAGGTCATTGGAGATAAATACCTCCAGATTCTTCTCACAAGTGATGACACTTAGAACCTATTATTCAGAACATATTCAGCTATAGGGTTATTGTGACCACAGTGTATTATGATACATTTATTTTCACTGAATGATAGCCTATGCTCAGTTGCCCACTGTTGCAAATAGTTCAGAAAATTCTGTAACTGTTGTATGGAGTCAACGCTATTTACTATGGCTCCCACCTTTGTATCATCAGTGTATTTCTGTATCCACACACTTTCTGAACCCTGCATACTACAGGTAAAGATGGAAAACAGGGTTGGGCCCAGAATTGCTTCCTGCGGCACACCACTAGTTACCACACCCCACTTAGAGAAAAACCAGAGAGTGATCTTCTGCTTCAAAGTACACATCCTTCAGCCTGTAATAATATTCCCTAGGACTTTGATCAACCCCACACTGCATTTGGTAGGCAGCATGTCTGGCAATGAATTTATATAGCTTGTCAGGTTTGTTCCTACTTTATCTAGATATTCTTGACCACTAAGCTCAAGGATCATCAGCTGACCACCTAATCACAAAATTCTGTTCTCCCTCATCAGTTATGGACACAGATTTAAAGCACTCTGTTGATTTTTGAATATGTTGCTCAATACCTCCTTTTGCAGATTTAGAATTATACCTTTCTCCTACCAATTTCAAAGCTTGGGTAACAGTCTTTGATTTGAAATACCCCTGTTCCTTTTCAGAATTGTTTTTATTTTTCCTGGACCCATCAAATTAGTCATCTTCAGAATCATAACTTATCTGTTTAGATCTAGGTCTCTTTTTACACTTGTCATATGATTCCTCTTCTGAATAGGAATATTCCTTTTCAGGGGCGGTGTCATCTGGGCCCGATTCCTCAGATGCTTTTATTCTTACATGATTTTTACTTTTGGCCTTTAAGCCTTCCAAGTTTCCACCTAACTCAATATACTCCTTTTCCAAAAGGGTACAATACTCCTTTAGTTGCTTATTTCCTAGCCCATGTGGTACCGCTTCTGATTTACATTTTCCTACCAAGTTATCCAGTTCACTTGAAGTACTCATCAGTCCATTTAGTGGGCTGATTTCTCTATTTACATGTACTGTTCCTTTTTTCTTCTATTACCACTTTTTGTAACTCAGATTGCCCTTTGGTGCCAAATTAAGAAAGGGAATGTGGCTGGTAGGAAGGTTTCCAAAAAAAAGAATGCTCTACTGGTATCCTCCTCTAGTTCATTACCTTGAGACTGATATAGCTTGGGGTTGACTCACTTAAGCCTCTTGCGTTGGAGATTTACTCCTTCCTCTTGGCTAATATGTGTCATAGATAGATACATACATAGACAGTGTCGGCAGATAAGGGCATATGGCCCACCCAGTCTGCCCATTTGAGCTTGTAAGTTCAGTTTATGTTTTCCAAAAAGTCTGTTGCCCCTTACCCCTGACCTCCAGAATTCCTTTATGTCTATCCCATGCATTCTTAAATCCCGTGATTGTTTTAGCCCCCACCACCTCCTCTGGCAGGGTGTTCCACTTGTCCACCACCCGTTCTGTGAAGAAATTCTTCCTCACGTTTCCTCTGAATCGTCCTCCCTCCAACTTCATCCCATGCCCTCTGTCCTGGAACATCTTTTTTGCTTAAAAATAGTGTATTCCTGCACCCTGTTCCTCCCTGTAAGATACTTGTATGTCTCTATCATATCCCCTCTCTCCTCCTCCTCCTCCAGGGAGTACATGTTCAGTTCCTTCAACCTGTCCTCATAGTACTTGTGATGCAATCCATGTACCATCTTTGTTGCCCTCCTCTGAACCTTCTCTACCCTGTCTATGTCCTTACGTAGGTAAGGTCTCCAGAACTGCACACTGTACTCCAGGTGGGGCCTCCACTAGTGTCTTGTATAGTGGAATTATGACTTCCTTTTCCTGCTGGTGATGCCCCTGCCTATGCATCCCAGCATCCTATTTGCTTTACCTGCTGCCTTGTCACACTGTTTCCCTACCTTGAGGTCATCAGAGATGATAACTCCAAGATCCCTTTCCTGCTTGGTGCATGCTATATCCTCACCCCCAACTGATATATTGTGCCAGGTTTTTGTGTCCTATATGCATTATCTTGCACTTCTTTGGGTAATTTCAACTGTCAAACCCTGACCATTCTTCAAGTTTCTGCAGGTCCCTTCTCATTCTGTCTACACCCTCTGGTGTGTCTACTCTGTTACAGAGCTTTGTGTCATCAGCAAACAGTGAAATTCTACCTTCTAGGTCCTGCGCAATGTCTCTGATGAAGATGTTGAATAGGACCGGTCCCAGCAATGATCCCTGTGGTACCCTGCTGGTCACTCTTCCCTCTGTGGAGTGACAGCCATTTATCACCACCCTCTGTGTCCTGCCGCCCAGCCAGTTACCTACCACCACACTACCTCTCTCTATCTGTCCACTGTTTCTTTTCACTTTCATATTGCTCCCTTATATCATAATACATTTGGGTCATTGTAGTTAGCTCCTTGGTAACCTGCTCATTAGCATATGCTAATTCTGTTTTCCTTTTCAAAGCTGTATACCACCTATTCTGCTGGTCTGGTGAATTTGTTAAACACAGCAATGTAGCCCTTAGGCTTGACCAAGACATAGTCTTTGCCAGATAATTTTGCTGTACTTTCATCTGTTTTTCTGATAACTCAACTTGGCCTGTGAATTTACTACATTCCAGTGATTTCTCTTGTAGTTGTTCCCTCAACTGTCTTACTTCACTTGTTAAACATGTTTGTTCATGATTTAGCTGGTTAATTAGCTCTAAGTATTTTTCATTCATTCTTTGAAGATCTTTATTCTTTCCTCCTTACTCATAACTGAAGGCTGAGAGAATACTGGAGAATGTATCACTGCCTCAGATTTTATAACTTTTGTACATAGACCTCACACTGACATGGTTTTGTAAAATAGTCACTAATTTAACAATAATAATACCCTTTAAACAACAATGGTAATCACAATGCTTATGTAATGCAATTTTGAACAAGAACCAAATCTTTTCCTTGTGCTACTTCTAAAGTCCTTTTCCTTGCAGCTTTACTGCCAGACAATTACTTCTTTCTGTCTTTTCTTGCTGTCTAGGGGTAATTTTATCTTTAAATCCTCGAGAAACAAGAACAGAAAAATGTTACTTATGTCATTCAGTAACTTGCAAACAATAACAGTAATAATATTTATTTCCCATACACCCTAAGTGTGGACTGTTATTCACTAGCAATCATCTCATGAATGAGAAATCCAAAGATGTCGAAACAAAAGCTTATAATATCACTTTTTACAATATGCACTTGGATTCACCTCCAGCCTTACCCAAAAATAATTTCATAAATCACCAAAAATAATAATATTCAAATATGATATTATCCTATGCTCTCCAGATTCAAAAATGACAAGTGAAAAACACTGTTATCACACTTTGGATTATCTAAGAGATAAATATATATTTTATTCATATATGTACAAGTTCTAAATATTCATAATTAGCATAAATATCAAGCATAATAAAAAATAATGTAAATATAAACTGTAATGTAAACAAAACAACCGGTTTTAGGAGATGAAGTAAACCAAATACAACAAATCAACAAAACAAATTTCAACACATAAGCAATGCAAATTAATACACCATATTCAGCATAATAAATGACAGTTTATACTATTTCTTCAGCATATTTATAAATATCATAATCTTTTACTATGAGAACCTGCAACTCATTACACTAGTGTCTCAGGTTATATCTTTGTATAAGAGTTGTTTTAAATTGTACGCCAAGAAGGTACTTCTTTACATCTAAATTCTAGCTTAACATATACCCAAGGTTTTGGAGCTAAAATGCATAAGTTACCACCCACATAGCCAAATAAAAGTACTAAAAGTGGAATAAAGGAATACTTAATTTTAGTTATCTGTGGTGCAGTCTTCTACTTTTTAACTTTCAAAGTCTTGGTACAAGAATGAATTCATTCACATATCTGGACTGCCTTATGCGGTATGGGCTGCATGCCCATTGGCTCTTGCTCTGCACCAATGGGACGTGCAGCCTTACTACCTGAAGCAGTCGGCGTAGCGGCAGGCAGGTGGGATGCTGCCGCCTGGCCACGGCCGGGGAGCGGGGTGGTGGGCTTCGTGGGGGGTGGGGACACTAGATCACCAGGGATATGGTCTTGGGGAGGTTTAAACATTTTGCAGCCAGTGATCGGGCTTAGCGATCCACTGGACCACCAGGGATATGTTCTTGGGGGTTTAAACATTTTGCAGCCCGTGATCAGGCTTAGCGGTCCACTGGACCACCAAGGATATGTTCTTGGGGGTTTAAACATTTGCAGCCGCGATCAGGCTTAGTGGTCCACTGGACCACCAGGGATATGGTCTTGGGGGTTGGACACTTTGGTGCCTTGATCGGGCTGGTGGGGGGTGGGTTTTATTTTCACTTTTGCCCCAATTGGGCCAGTGAGAGGGTGGAGGGCTGTTTACATATATGCCCTTGATCGGGCCAGTTGGGGGAGGGGTATTTTAGAACATATGCCGCGATCGGGCCAGTGAGGGAGGGGGTTACTATATGCCTGCGATTGGGCTGCAGGGGGCACAGGGAGTGGGTTGAGACCACCCACAGGTGGCAGCTGCTGTGTTGCACCCTGCAATCGGCAGGCTCACCTGTGGGTGGCCTGACTTACTCCTTTTTTGGAGGCTCAAAGTTGTGCAGGCGCATTGGGGTTGCACTCTGCACAACCTCTGCACAGCCCACTGAATATCGGGCTGTGCAGTTTATGCATGGTTCCCCTCCAGTTCAGCATGCATTCATTTGCATTGCGCTGTTGCTCAGCTTGACTTGGGCAGTGCAACTGCCTCCTGCAGAATAAGACAAAGGTGCACTTCGACGACTTGAGGCGCAAGCCTATTGCGCATCATGCCTTAGCAAGATTCAGCTGTGTATTCAACAAACCAAACCATACCTAATGAGAAATAAATGTCTAATGTATGTTATGTATTGTATATTTTATTACAAACTAAATACATTTCAATATACTGGAAATTATGTTAAGTATGTCAATACACTGAATTGATGAAATACATAACCATGGTACTATTTGCCATAATAAAGGAATGTTTTTTTACGGCAAACATGCTCACAGTCTCCCTCACTTTGCGTATGTGCCTGCTGTTTTCAGCACTTCCTAACTGCTTTTGCTTGCCTCTTCACCAAAAGAAACCGCCGGCCAGTGTATCTTGGCGGTAAGTTAATTTCTTTAAACGGCTTATTTTCTACATTTACAGGGAAAAAGACAGAATATTTCTCCATATAAAAACTCACACGTCAAACTGGCCATAAACAAAACCGCAGCACGGCCACACCGTAACAGCACATGGCCAGAGGAACCCCTGTTTTACATAATTGCTGTGGCGAAAAATAGAAACCCAGCAATTATATAAAATAAAAATATAGGGTGTGTGTTGTAAACTTAAAGTTTACACACACCCTTGAGGGTTAGATGCTTTCACAACCCGAGTTTTGCTCCCTGGGTTTATGTAGCATCTAACCTCTGGTGTGTGTAAACTTCTCATACACACCACCCATACCTTTATTCTATATGTATTTCTCCCTCATGCATTGCATGAAGGCATGTCAGTCTATTTAGTAATACATTGTCTGAAATATATTATTAGTATATTTTAAAATATATACTGTATTCTTTGAAATGTTACATCTATTTTTATATGTTGCATATATTTTCTTTATATATGACACATATGTTTATACATAGTATATATATTTTATATATACATGTTATATATATTAATACATATATGTTGCATATATTTTATACAGGTTACATATCTTTATTGTATGTTATATATATTGTATACATGTTACTTATATATTTTTTAGTTACATACAGTTTATATATGTTACATATATATTTTATACATGTCACATATATATTATACATGTAACATATTTTATATATTGGATATACTGTATATCTATATATGTTACATATATATTTCATACATGTTTATACATGTCATATGTTATACATGTTACACACATTTTATACATGTTAAATATATTGTATATATATGTTGCATATATTTTATACAGGTTACATATCTTTTATATATGCTACACATTTTATATGTTCAAATATTTTATATTATATATATATATATATATATATATATATATATATATATACACTACATATATTTTATGCATATTACATATATTTTATATATATATATTATATATATTTTTATACATTACATATATTGTATATATTTATTTACATATATTTTAGATGTCACATACATTTTTATACGTTACATATATTTTATATATAAGTTACATTTGTTTTTTGATATATGTTTACATATATTTTTTTGTAGATGCTTAGTTTGGTTCCAAGTGTACATTTGCATAACTAATTTTCATATTGGGAAAGCATAGTTTAGCAGCCAAAATCATGATAATTATTAGTACTAGAATAATTTCAAATTCATAACATTTGCTTACAGACTGAAAGGAAAGGTACAAGTTATAAAGCAAGTATATAGGATCTCACCCTGACCTGAAAGAGAAACAAAATTGAGTGGTATAAATACTGGTCTGAGCCTTAAGAAAACAGTGTGGTGGTATAAATGCTGATCAGAGCCCCTTAAGAAGCATGAGCTTGTGAGGTAAGTTCTATGTGTAAGTATAAAATGTATGTTTGAGTTAAAGCTGTACTGTAAAACAATAAATCCAATGTATATATCTCCTGGTGACTAAAAGATGAACTCAGTTGTACAGATAAAGGTACACTAAAATAATAATTCCAATGTATGTATCGCCATGGTGATTAAGATAAACCCAGTTGTGCAGATAAAGGTACATTAAATCATAAATAATTTCCTTTGTATTTGTCTTATTAATATTATATGTAATATGCTAAAGCAGCCATGTGTATATTTACAGTATATTGCAAAATATTTGCAAATATATTGATTTTCCAAAATATTACAATATACAGTATTATCAAACAAGTAGATTTGAATATATTTCAATATATGTAAATATATTGTTAATAATATATTTTAAAGTATATTTAATTTTTGTAAGGGTAGTCAGGTTGCCCTCATTAAACACATGAGAATTAGAGATGATAAGCCTGGGTGGCTAAATGCAGATATTCTCTGCAAGTTGAACAGCTGGGACAACATTTTGAAAAGATACAAAATGTTCAGTAATCCCCAAGACCTGTGAGGATACACAATAGCTAAGAATAAGTGTAAAACTCTAGTCAGAAATGCCAAATTCACCTATTTCAAAGTATGACAATAAACTAGGGCCCAGATATTCAGAGTAGTTGCATATGGCACAACTGAGTTGTGCTGGCACAAGTGCGGAATTGCACCAAGGAGCCATATTCAGCGGGAGCCACTGTACAACACAAAATCCATTACGCCAATGCACAACTATAATGTATGCAGGCACAAGTGCAAGGGGCGTTCCCATGAATATCCAGCGCAGTGGCATATTCAACTGTGAAACCATGGTGCAAGTGTGGAGCAAATTGAAGTTGCTCTGAGCAGACTTGTTCTTATTAATACAGGGTGCAAACACACAGACAGCAGTTGTACCAAGGGTTTATTAGGTTTACTAGGTTTTAATGGAAAAAAGAAGGCCAGAGCCCATCGAGATTTTCCCACACACAGTGTGGGCTCATTAAGACAAGGGTAACCCTGTTAGCCAACTATCAAGTCCTCTTTTAAAAAATATCAACACTATGTGAATCAACCAATTGGTTCCAGAGTCTAGGTGCCCTAACTGAGAAAAAATGTTTTCTAAGATTAGTACTTGCAAATGGAACAAAAAGTTGTTTATTATGGCTTCTTGGCACAATACGACGATTTGTAAAATGAAGGCCACACTTTTTCATAAGTTCAGTGTCTTGCAAAAAGTTTATAGGTTAGTATTTGATCTCCCCTGATTCTTCTATTATGCAGAGTATGCAATCCTGTCAATTTTAGTTTTTCCAGATAAGAGCATTTAGATAGTCTTGGAACCATCCTTGTAACTCATTGCTGAATCTTCTCTAACCGCTTCATGTCACCTTTCAGATGGGAGCTCCCAAAAAGGAGACCCATAATCAATTAGGGAGCGAATACATACCCTATAGAGAGGAATTAAGCACTGTTCATTTCTTGTGACAAAAGAATGCTGAATTTGCCTAAGTATGCCATTTGCAGTATTGGCTATTTTTAAGCAATGGTCTGAAAAGGTTAGTGAGGAATTTACCAGGATACCTAGGTCTGTTTCTATATTTGTTCATTTAATCAAGTTGTTGTTTATATAGTAACTATATTTAGAGTTTTGAGTACCATAATGTAAAACCACACATTTGTCTATATTAAAATCCATTTTTGTTAATGATGGCCCAATTTACAATTTTTTAATAAGTCAAGTTTGAGTGAATTATGGTCATAATCATTATCAACCATGCCCCCAAGTTTGGAATCATCAGCAAACTTACATAGCCAATTTTTGTTACTTATTCCCATATCACTGATGTATATATTGAATAATGTAGGGCTAGGCACTGAGCCCTGCAGTACCCTGCTGGAGACTGTTGCTAAGTTTGAAACACAGTCGTTTATAGAGACCCTTTGGGTTCTATTTGTTAGCCAAGCATTTATCCAGTTTACTAACCCTTCAGAACATCCCAATGATTTTAGTTTTCTAATTAAATTTCCATGG
This sequence comes from Neoceratodus forsteri, assembly GCA_016271365.2. NCBI lineage: Eukaryota > Metazoa > Chordata > Ceratodontiformes > Ceratodontidae > Neoceratodus > Neoceratodus forsteri. Next base: position 138,321,444 of record JADMNL010000024.1, read on the forward strand.
GGCACTTTGTCAAATGCTTTGCTGAAATCCAGCAATATGACATCCATATTTTGTTTATTTTCTAAGCCCATACTAATATTATTGTAAAAAGACAACGTGTTAGTAGTGCAGGAGTGATCAACTTTGAAACCATGTTGAGTGGAGTCTGCTATGTTCAATTCCTTCCATTTCCTTCCCTAAGTAGGTTTTTATTATTTTTTCCATGGTCTTACAAATAATTGAAGTTAGGTTAATGGGCCGGAAATTTTGAACAAAGGATCTGTTTCCCTTCTTATGGATAGGGGTTATGATTGCTGATAATCAATCTACTTGGATTTTGTCTGAGTGTAAGAATTTGTTAAATAGAATGGTTAAAGGAATTGAAATTGCCTCTGCTGTGTTTATAAGAAATCTAGGACTAACTTGGTCAGGTCCCGGGCTGGTAGATTTCTTTAGGGATTTAAGAAGAGGGAGAATATCTGCAGCTGTAATGTTATAGTTTTTTATGGAATTTTGACTTGCTTTTGTATCACTACAAGGTGTGCAATAATCTTTTTTAGAGCAGACAGAGCAGAAATAAGAACTAAAGTGGTTAGCTATTTCAATGTCTGAGTGAATTATTTTATTGTCTAGTGTTAAAGGCCCTATTTTTCTGGAATTCCCCTTTTTATTGTTTAAGTATGAAAATAATGCTCTATAGCTATCTTTGGTATGGGCTAATTGAATTCTATTTTCATTTTAGCCTTTTTAATCATATGTTTTAAAACTTGCATTGTCTCTTTATATTTACTGTAGGTTTCATCTAGTCTTTTACCTGTTTTTAGTTTTATGAATAACTTTTTTTGTCCTTTTAATCTGGGTCATAATGGATTTATTTAACCAAATTGGGATTCTGCCTTTTTATTGTATTTATTTTTTGTTGGCACATATTTCCTTTCTAGTGCAAAAATCACATCCTTTAGTTTTAACCAGGCCTCATTTACTGTGAGGCAAGAGAAAAGTTGTGGCCATTTGACACTATTCAATTTATCTGTAATCACTCCAAAGTTAGCTTTATCATAGTTTCTAAAGACAGTTTTTTTTTATTTAATCTATGGTGTACACCTGTTAGTTCAAACATAATGGAGTGACGGTCACTATTACCTAAGGGATCTGATATTAGAATCTTGGTGAGTTTGTGATTTATGTTGGAGATGAGGAGATCAAAAATATTCCCTCCTCTAGTGGGAAAATTAACTAGTTGTGATAGACCATTCTCAGCATGTTCAGAAATTAGACATCTTGTCTATTTTTGCTAGAATATGTGGACCAGTTTATATGGGGCATATTAAAATCAGCCATAATTACCGCATCCTTGTAATCAGAGGATGTATCAATATCCTAAGTAAAGCCTCCCTACAAATGTGATCAGAAGAAGGGGGTTATAACAATTTCCACAATAATTTGAGGGTGACCTTGGATCTGGACAGACACCCATATACATTCTACATTTGATAGACTGCAATTCATAAGATGTAATGTCTTCTCTAACGTAGATCCCCACTTCCCCACCTTTTCATTAATTCTGTTTTATGGTAAAGTTTGTAACCTGGAATTTGCTGACTCAAAGAATTTGAGTCCCACCAGGTTTCGGTTATCCCTATTATATCTAAATTTACTAATTTGCTTTTAGCCTCTAGTTCTGCTAATTTAGTGATATTCAGAGATCGAGCATTTAGGGACAAGAATTTGTAACCCTTTTGGGACTGGTTTACCCGATGTTTAAGAGATAGGGGAGAGACCCCTTTCTCCCCCTTCTGCGTTAGTTTAAATGATTTGTTATTATCCTCAGTAAAGATTTCCCCAACATGGTGCTGCCCCGTCTACTAAGGTGTAGACCGTCCCAGCTATACAAAGGAGATTTATTTACAAAGTTCTCCCAGTGGGTTATACAAGCTATGTTTTGTGATATACACCATTTGTGAAACCATTCATTTGTTTGTTTGATCCTAGTGGTGACAAGATGCTTGCTCTAGGGACAGGTACAATTTCAAGCGCATGCAGTGCTCTCTCTACTAGCATATTGTTTAAAGCAATTATGTCCTGTTGTAAAGACTTATGGTTGGAGCTTAAGATATTGTTAATTCCAGCTTGTATGAGGACTAAGGGATTTTGACCAGAGTCTTTCAAAATATCAGGTATCATATTAGTAATGTTGGATACCTTGCCCCTCTAAAACTAGAACAGGTGCGATTTACCTTGTTCTGGCCACAGACAATCCTGTCCATGTGTTTAATTAAAGAATCTCCCAATACAAAAATCTGTTTGGAATTCCCAGTAAGTTGCTGTGGTGTAATATCTGGGCTATTATACTGAAGGGTGGGGAATATTCGATACCAGAGGGTCATTACTATTGGGTGGTGAAGAGGGCCATTATTTGAAGTAATGCTTTTTACTTTTCTCTCTAGGTTTGGTAGTTTTAATTAACTTTGAATTTTCACAGAAAGTAGAGGTATTTGATTCATCCACTAAGTCATAATCCTCATAGTCTGATAGGGTCTGATATCTATTTTGTAGGGAACCTGATCAGAATGATAGGTTTGACCACCTCTACATTTAGTTTTAAACTTTCTGGACCACAGCCCAATCCTCAATATGGGGAGGTGAGGAATCCACAGTGTTAATAGAAGGGGAACAATAGGGCTCATCTTTTAATGAGGGTGAGTGAGGGCTAGTTAAAGTATACTGAGTAACTGCCTCATCTATAAAGTTTTCCAAGTGTGCAATATCAGTATTAGTGGACTGTCTGTATAGTAGGCTAGCTATTTCTTTTTGTAAGACGACAATCAACAAACAGTTGTCACACATAAAAGTGTTGTCAGATTCTCCATAACAGAACCTAGAACAGTTTCGACACTGCTTGATAGGGCCTTCCATTGCGATTAGAAGAGAGAACTTTATATAAAGACAACCTACATTTGCTCGCGATGGGAATTTGTATAACTTAGATCCCCAGGGTCCCCAGCAGACACAGCAGACATGCGCAGACGTGTGTGTCTCTGCACGCCCTGCTGCACTTGCCCTGCTCGCTACCGGGCCAGTATTTATGGCTTTGGAGATCTGGAAGAGTAGCTCAGGGTCACAGGTGTCTCGCGACCGTGTTGCGAAATGTACACTAGATGAAAGTCTTGTGCATCAACCACTCATGCGTGGAAAAGACAGACACATTTGCAAATTGCAGCCCCTGAAGTAAACACAAAAATAAAATAAAAGTAAAAAAGATCAGACACAGGTTTATAATTGCAGTTCTTTCACTGCCACCAAAGAACTACAGTTCTCTTCCTGCTTCTGTGTGTGACGTCTGATAACAGGGCTCACAGTAAAAGTTTTAATTAAAGTGCCTTCAAATAAAATAGGACATATAGCAAGCTGCTGTCAGCGTCTGAGCCCCCACAATAGTGGTTCTCACTGCACAAATCTAGCCTCAGGTGAGGGGGGGGAGAGAGAGAGAGAGAGAGAGAGAGATAGACAGACAGACAGACAAACAACCACACACAGAGGGACAGGGACAGAGAGGTGGCCTGGGAGAGGGAGAGAGAGGCAGAAAGAGACAGAGAGAGAGAGAGACGCACACACACAACCTGAGCACCAGGGTGGCACACAGCCAGCAGCCAACTGCCCAGGGAGCCAGTGGACAGCAAGGGCCATGGATAGTGCACCCTTCTTGATGACGGAGGCAGTAATGAGGGGTGTGAGGGTGTAGGAGGAACAGCAACGTGGCCAAGGAAGGGCCCATTGGTGGTATGCCCAACACAGGTGGTACCGTACCAGCATCAGCTTTGAGAACTACAGCGACACTGAGATTGTGGGCCGGTACCGCCTGAACAGGGGCCATTCTGAGGCAGCTCTGTGAGCTATGCAGTGAGGAGATGCAGGCACCCACCAGATGGAGCCATGTCATGTCCATGGAGATGAAGGTGACTGCCGCCATGTGCCTGCTTGACACAGACACCTTCCAAAGACCAACAGGGGACACCACAGGCATCAACCAGTCGGCCATGTCCCGCCTCCTCACACAGTTCCTCAATGCTCTGCTGCCACATGCTTTGGAATTTATCCATTTCCCCAGCACACAGGTGGAGCGTACAACAACCATGCAGGACTTCCACAGGGTGGCACACATGCCTGGCATGATTGGGGCCACTGACTGCACCCACGTGGGCATCCACATGCCACCTGTCCCTGAAGGTGTGGCATATATCAACAGGAAGAGGAGTCCGAGTGTCAACTGCCAGGTGGTGTGCGATGCCACAGGGTGCATCACCAATGTCTGCACCAAACACCCTGGGAGTGCACATGACGCATTCATCTGGCACAGCTCTGTGCTGTGCCACAGGTTTGAACGTGGGGACATCCCCATGGGCCACCTAGTGAGTGAGTATGGCACAGGCAAGGAGCGATGGGCAGAGCAGAACTGGGGATGGGGGTGGGCAGGGTGTGCATGGTGGCATGGGTGCCAGAGACAGGCAAGGGGTGCAGCACAGAATAGCAGAGGGCTAACCATGTCATTCTCCACACAGGTGACAGCGCATATCCGCTGAGGCCCTGGATGCTCACCACCTACCAGCGCCTGTAGTCCCCAGAAGAGCAGTACAATGAGGCACATGCCAGCACGCACAACATCATCGAGCATGTCTGGCATGCTGAAGGCATGGTTCCATTGCCTAGATAGGTCAGGCAGTACCCAGCAGTACAGCCCGTGAAAACCTGTGGCCTATTTCTGGCCTGCTGCATACTACATGCACAACATGGTCATTGACCATGGGATAGCTGTCGAGGCTGATAGAGTGACAGTAGTGGGGATGACAGAGACAATGGGCTGGAGGGTGGTGGACAGCCACCCCCTGAATGGAGGGACCCCGTCTGCTGTAGCAAGTGTGACACCACTGAGACACCATCGCCAGGAGCACTATGATTTCACAGGTGAGTGGGGCGATACACATGCATGGGCCACACAAACAGGTACAGCACACATGCAGGGGCATGCATGGTGATGGGCATGCACACAGAGGCATGATGCAGGGGTAGGGAGTCAGTGGCACACAATCACACATCAACATACACACACACACACACACACGTTAGTATGTGGCGTGGATCAAACGCATTGCACCGGTGCTCAGGTGCAACTGGTGCTAGACTGCCCTAATCACGCCACGCTAAAGGTCCAGTGGCGGGCAAGCACACACACAGGCAGCCTGCAGCGCGATACACAGGCACAACACCAGTGGTAAGGCACACACACCGCCCAAGTGCGCACAAGGCAGCAGCTGCAGACTGCGGTCAGGGTGGCCGGCACTTCAGGGCTGCTGCACGGAACCATGGCCACTACAGCCATGGGGGAGATTGCACCAGGGGATGATCGGCAGCTACAGGCTGCGCATCAGCCGGGGGGGTGCAACAGCCCCCCAGGGGTGTAACTGAGGGACCATGACTGTGTCCTCGCGGGGGTGTGCAGGCACCCAAAGAGGCCAGCCCCAGGCATGCCTGGGATGCCTACATCAGAGCCCGGCATTGACTGTGTTGGGGTAGCCTGACACGGATCCATGGGATGGACAGGCGCACTGCGGAGGTCACTTGCACACCTCCATACACAGTGCATGCACCCCAGTGGCAAGCAGCACCTGTTGCTTAACAGATGCCTGCAGCAGCCAGGTGTGCTCAGCCAGATGGTCGGTGTCCTGGGGCTTCTGGGCGGGACGCCGTTCCTCTTGTGGTGACCAGCCACACTGCACAGCCTCCTCTCCAGTGGACGCTGCACAGTGGGGTCTGCAGGGGGAATGGGCACAGCAGGTGCGCCAGTGGCGGACCCTGTGGCCAGCTGCCCTGTGGCACCCACAGCCGTCACCCGTCCGGCCGCAGTATGCTGCCCTGCACCTGCGCGGCCACACCACCACCACTGCGGGGCGCAGCTGTGGCAGCGCACACCACTGCACCCACAGTGGTGGCAGGTAGCTGGTCTGCCGCTGGCAAAGTGCTGGGCGCGGTACCTGTGTCTGATACCAGCAGGGGCAACACACCCACAATGTCACCCATACTCTCCAGGATCTGTGAGTAGTCCTCATTAGAGTTGGACCCACACTGATTTGTGACTCTACACACAGGACACCAAGGCTAGTAGCCTGCAGGATCACATCTAGGGTCTTGTCTGACCCTAGGTCCAGGACATCCGCTTGCATCGTGGTGCTGAGCTGCAGCCTGTCATGCCCCCGAATGCCCGCAGATGCCTGTGGCTGTTAAAGGCTGGTCCTCCAGGGCTGTACCAGTGTCCATGGGTGCTGCTGCTTCTGGTGCCCCATCTTCTGCACAGAGGCGCGCTGGTGCTGCAAAGGAAAAATGGCATGTCAGTGATGCAGTGCCCACATGTGCCCCCCCAACAATGCCGCTGCATGTGTCCTGCAGCATGGCACATGCATGAGTGCACACACATGCACATGACATGCATGACGGCCAAATGAATGCCAGCATGCCCTTGTATGCACCCACCATGCCACCAGCTGTGCGTGTCTGACATACATACCATGTAGTGATGGGCTGCCACTCATCTGGAAGTCTCCTCCAGGCACACCCTTCACCATGGTGTGGCGCATGGTGGCTGCCACCAACTCTTCTTGTTCAGTGTGGGTGTATCCACTGGCCATTCTCCGGTTGCAGTACGGGACTCCCTGATGGCTGCCACCTTCTCCTTAATCCGCTGTTTGTCTGTACCAACCTTTTTGCGGCACTCCTGCGTGACCGCTGGTGGCTGCCGTGCTGGTTTACATAGGTTGCCACCTCCTCCCATGCACCAGCTCTGGCCTGTGGTGTGCCCATGGCACTGCTCAACAGGGCCTCCCTGTCCAAGTAGGCCTCAAACAGGGCATCAGTCTCAGCCTTCATGAAGTTGGGCCTGTGCTTCCAAGCAGGCCCCCGCTCCTTGCCCTCCTCATGTGCCAACATGTTGCTTCCTGTGGACATGGACAGCACAGTGTGTCAGTGGCAGCATCTCTCTGGTCCGTCCTACCCTGCAGTGCTGTCTGCTCCCAGTGTGCTGCAGTGGCATCCACCACTTACCTTTGAAGGTTGCAACACCGGTCCATGGCCTGTGTTGTTCCGTGGTGCCTATAAGGTGCAAGGCATGCAAATGAGGTTGAGCGCAACAGTAATGACATTCTAATGCACCCACTGTGCCATGCATTGGCTGATGAGCTCATCTGCATGTGGTGTATGAATATCATGATATTGCACCATGTGCAATGGGAGTGTGCCGCCAAGCTGCAAGCGCCAATGCGTCACGCATGCACGGTCGCGCGGGCCTGCAGTGTGCATGCATTACGCTATCATGGCATCAATCGTGCACCGTGGTGTGGACAGCGTGATGCAGTGATACTGCGCATGATGCGCATGGTCACACATGGGCACCGTGCCCTATCACGCACATGCGCACTGTGCAATGGCGGGTGACCTCTGACCCCTGGGTCAGACCTCCATGACCCCGTGACCCTGTTTAGCCATGCCCACGCTGCGCATCTCCAGCACTGCACAATGGGTGAGCACTGCACATTCTTCCGCACATCGCGTATCAGGTGCATGTTGTGAACTTGTGCGCCTCCTCCCGCCATTTTCACCACCAAACCCACTACAGTAAAATGGTGCAGGGAAGAGGCAGACATGCCCCTAACTGGTCACAAGTAGAAATGGACAACCTTCTGGCCTGCATGGAGCCCCATGCCCCCCAGCTGTTTGGGCAGGTGCCCCTGCAGCAGGTCAGGGGCACTGTGTGGCAGGGGATTGCTGCCAGCCTGGAGCACAGGACCAGGGTGCCCAGGACTGGTAAGCAATGCAGGCACTGCTATGGTGACCTCAGCAGGCGGGACCCGGTCAGGTTGAGGAGGCTTCAAGCATGCGCCAGGAGTGGGGCTGTGCCACAGCCAGGTAAGTCATCCCAAGATGCATGTCTGCCCTGGTGCTGTACTGTGGTATTGGCTTGGCTGCCTGGCATGCCCTGCAGAGGGGTACACTGTCGTCATCCATATCATGGAGTGGCATTGCCAGCTTCCACTTCCATTGTGATGCAGCTGTGTAGGCATGTGGGATGTGTCGGGCAGGTGTACCCCCTGTGCACAGGGGTCTGACGGGGCAGTTGCTGTGGTCGGGTACTGATGTGCACCTGTCTTCTTTCCATTCCCAGGGCTGAAGGACTGCAAATGGGCCAGGGCTGCAACAGCGCAGATGGGACTGGTGTGCCATGACTTCAGTGGACCAGCACCAGCAGGTAAGCACTGTCATGGTCCTTTGCACTGTACATGGGGAGTGGCAGGGGGGAATGAGTCCGGGCATGGCCACCAGTGCCATGTGCCATGGCAGCTGTGTGTGTCACATTGTGCGTAGTGCAGGCCACTGTGGCTCGTCCACTGCACACATGTGATGGCTGTTGGTAGGGCGGGCGTGCACCCAGCCGCCACTGTTGTTGCTGTGGTGCTGCTGGTGCACTGTGCCATGTGACTGTCATTGTGCAGTCATGTGGCCATTCTCGTGGGGACCACCTCTGTGCAATGTCATGTTGCGCCGAGGTTGCTGGCTGGCATTGGCCCCACCCGTGAGTCGCTGATGCAGACCCTCCAGGGGTGTGTTCCCGCTGCCATTGTGCACTGTGGGTGGGCATGGTTCCTTGGGCCATTGCACTGATCACTTGTCCTGTCCCTTGCTAAGGGTGTCCAGTGGCCGTGCAAGGACCCCCCATGGAGGATGCTGAGCTGCCTAATGCGGGAGACACTCCCTAGTCGTGACCTCAAATCCTGGAGATCGTGGTGGCGATGAGTCACATGATGGCAGTGGAGAGGCAGGAGAGGCATAATGTCAGGGCAGCAGGATGGGGCTGGCATTGAGGATTCCCTAGATTCACCTGTTTAACCTTCCCCTACAGTCCCCCCTCCCACTGTACAGTCCCTATTCCCTGTCCCCTCCCCTCGCTGTACATACCCTTTCCCAGCCCCAGTTTCTGTAAATAATCTACTTAAATATATATTTTTATGACATACCTGCCTGTATCTGTGTCTGCTTTGCAGATGGTGTGAGGACCCATGCTTCAGTGGCCCAGTGTCTGTCTGTGTGGTGTGGATGAGTAGGGGCACGTGTTGTATTCCGTGGTTCACTGCTGTGTGCTGTGGTGAGTCCTGGTGGTGCTGTCCTGGGTCGGTGGCTGTGCCTTGGGGTGCCCATGGGGCTGCTGTCAGGGTGTGTGCTGGTGTGTGTATGCTGGTGGCACACGGCCATGGTCATTGGTCAGGTACTGTCTGTGCACTGTGTTGGGGTCCTCTGCTTGGTGTTGTGCAGTCTATCCCATGTGGTCTGCCATGCTGCCTGCCACCCAGAATGTTCAGTGCCTACTGTGTGGGCTTCCTGTGTGGCATGTGTGTGCTTGGCTGCATGGTCCTGGGTGTGACCTGCTATGGTCTGGGGGGGCACGGCCAGCGGCCTGCCGGGGGGCTCCCTAGGTGGCCCTCTGTTGGCATCTCCTGTCACCTGCTATCCGTGCCACTGCTGTGTTCTGGGGTCATGTGCCTGGGTGCCTGTGTGTGCCCTGCTGGTGGGGGCCTCCTGTGGCCTGTCACTGTGCCTCCATGGCTCTGTCCCTGGGTCTGTTCTCTGTGTCCTGACCCCCTCTGTTGCTGTGCTGCTCTTCTGCTGTGATTGTGCTGGAGCATCTGTGTTTGCACCATGGTGCACCCCTTCTGCGCCATGGGCGCAGCTCAGCCATATCAGCCACGTTGCTCAAGCGCTGTTCAGCCTGTACAACCTCTGAATATGGCTCCTGTTGTGCTATGGCACATCAGTTTACACTGTTCGGACTTGCGTCGGACTTTGGCGCATTTCTGATTATCCAGGCTTAAATGTACCCACTCAACAAAATGTCTGGCAGGTTTTTAAAGAGCTTACTAGAGACAATCTTGGTGGGGATTCTTTTACTCTTGAGGTCAACAGTAACTTGGTTAATGACCCCTGTGAAATAGCCATCCACTTCAACAGTCAATTTGGGGACCTCTCAAAATACCGGGCCGCTCAAAACCTAACCTCCCCCCCATCACTAATAGGCTCTACTCTCCCCCAATCCAACTTGCACCCAAAGATTTTTTTAAGGATTCTGACCACAAATGAAGTACTTAACTACCTAACAAAATACAACCCCAAACCCCTCAATGATGGCCTGTACTAACGTTTTATAAAACTTGGAAGGGAGGTCCTTGCTGCGCAATTCATGAAGCTCTTTAATTTTTTCTCAGATTTGGAGTCTTTCCAGACAGCTGGAAGCTGGTAATTGTCAGACCCATTCACAAGCCTGCCCCAAGACCCTGTTTTCCAACTACGGACCCATTTCACTCTCCCATCCCCTCTCCAAACTGTTGGAGCACATAGTCTTCAACCAGTCACTGAAATACCTAACAGAATATGACTTTATCACCCCCACACTGCATAGCTTCCGAAAACTACACAATACTGAGACTGCCCTGGGGAGATTCACGAATTCTGTCTTCAGTGCCCTGGATACAGGAAATTACCTTGGCTGCATATTCGTTGACCTCACCAAAGCATTCGACCTTGTTGACCATCAGCTTCTACTTGATACTCTGGTGTAGCTGAGCTTCTTCCCCAGTGCTGTGGCCTGGCTCAAGAGCTATCAGGGCAACAGGGTACAGAGGACGAAAATTCACAACTCCCTCTTTGACCCAGTCATGGTTTTCTGTGGTGTGCCTCAGTGATCTATTTTGGGAGCTCACCTATTTCTCTTTATAAACTCAGTACCAGCTGCCAACCCCACACTAGCATAATCCTCTACATCGATGATGCAGTCATGTTTAGTGAGGGCAAGGACATCAACAGTATTAACACCATCCTTCAATCTCACCTCTCCTCCATGGAGAGCTGATTTAACCACTACAAATTGGTGATTAATACAAAAAACTCAAGCCATGCTTTTCTCAGGACCACATAAACACTGCCTTGGCACCCTAATACTGTTGTACTCCTCAGGCGAGCATAGAGAGATAGTCAATGAATTCTGATATCTGGGTATCATCTCCGACGTCTCACTTTCCTTTAAACCCTGTGTTATGTATGTTCCAAAAAACTTCACCAGCAGCTGGATGCATTACACAGAATTAAAAAATGTCTCGCAGTTGACTCTCAGAAAATTTTATCAGATGGTCTTCTATTGCCACTGATTGAGTATGGTCTGCTAATTTATTCCTCTGCTGGTGAGTCCGTTCAGTCCAAGGTTAGGGTACTCTATAACATGATCTGTAGATTCCAAACTAATCTTCCATCCTGAACCCACCACTGCCACCTTCACTCCTCTGCAACTCATCTACCTCTGTGTCATTGAGGCACAGGTCAGTAAGCATAGGAAAATCAGAAGCAGTTCCAAAATTCACAAATATCATTTTATTTTTCTCAACAGCAAAATAAACAATACAAATTTATTCAGTATAACTATTTACAAAGGCAGTACAAACAGAGAAAACAAAGTCCTTCTTCTGAGGGTATCTCTTAATTCCAAGTTTCAGCCTCTCACTCTCCTTGTCTCTAGCAAAAGCATTGCTTCTCTTTTTTATAAGTTTTTGTCTGGGAACTTGTTAAGAGAGCCTGCTTCTCACAGAATGTTCTTGTAAGTTTACAGAATGTTCTTGTCAGTTTCATTCCTTGTATGTGCAGCAAAACAGTACATGGTGTCCCAGAATGGACCTCTTGTGGACAGCTCTGTAAAGGGCTTAGAAACTGCATCTCAGGTTAACCCCTTGAGTTCCAAATAGCTTTTTGCAATCATTTCAACCGTATGACTATATGCAGTTTTAAACAAAGGGATCCCACTTTTGCACGCATTTTTATACAGAGATTCACATATATTTTTTAAAACTACAGATATGCAAGGGGGAAGAAAAGACAGAACAGCAAGTGAAGGCAGAGAGATAGCAAGAGGCAGAGAATGCGAAACCGTCAGAGTGATCAGTTCTTCGGTCCTACACACTGGCAGATCCAGGATTTTACAATGGAGGGTGATGTGCCAACTCAATATGCAACTTTTTATAATGTTTTTAATCCTTTATACTATCCTTTGCATTATATGTTGACTGAAAATATACATTTAATCTGTAGTTTTGAATACATATTTTCTTACAATCAATGTATTAGACTTCTCCAGCAAAATGAAATGGAGCAGCAAGCAAGTAAATTGCAATGGGGTCTAAAACCCCCACAATCCGCTACTGGACTCCCACAAGAAAATTTGGTTGTGCAACCAGACAGACAAGAGACAGAAAAGGAGAGGATAGAACAGGCCCTTGCGTTTAAACTTTTTCTGCATAACAAATGGGGCAAGGCCTTATTGAACCCTGTCACACTCTGGAAACATATTGAACTATTTGCACTTATATTTCTGCAGAAAGTAGCATTAGTTCTCCCCAAGTATCCAGAAAATCTTCCTGAAACTAGTAAAAATTCTACACCCCTAGATTGAACAGCAGCCTGGGACAAAGATCTTTTACCTACAGAGCCACTTCCTGGTACAACAATCTGTGCACTACTCTCAGGCCCTATCCAAACTACACCGCTGTAACATTACAGAGTGCCCAAACCGTTACCGCAACGGTTTGCGTTTACACCTGCAACGTTACAGAAGGCGTTTTCATAACTGTTGTTGAAACCACATATGAGGTGACGTTACCGGCAGTAGTGTGGACGGGCACTAACGGTCCCCTGCAGGCCCTGTAGCACAGCGAAGCGAGCTGCTGCATTGTGGGATTGGGCGAGCAGGAACGGTCGCCGTTCCCGAGGTGTGGACTGGCAGTACCGGGTCTAGTACTGTCACTGCTGCAGTGTGGACACACTGTACCGCCCCCGCCAGAATGGTTTCTGCGTCTGCTACGGGTCTGAGTGGTGTAGTGTGGACGGGCCTTACTGAACTGACATCCACTTCAGTTTCAAACAGGCCTGTGCTCAGTAGGTATCATCCCAAGCCATTTGCAGCTGTTTCTGACTTTATTGTAACTGTCCCCTGCACTTATGTAACTGCTTCTAGCACACACTCATTGTAATTGTCTCCTTCTTTCTTAAATGTCACTGCTCAGAGGAAAGTGGAGTGCACAATGCAGTCTTGAGCCTCATTTCTGTGTTAAGTTCAGTTCAGTTGAGACTGACATACCACTGCTTTTCCTCAATGCACTGTAAATGCACTCCATTGACTGTGTTACACTTCTTTACCACTGCATCATCTTTCTTATTTTTAGATGCACACTGTAATAGTACTGCAAATAATTGACATGTTTTCTTGCACACTTCTTTACCACTGCATTTCCTTCATTAATTCTAGCCTCTATTACAATTTTTATTTTACACTTCTTTACCACTGCACTGTCTTATAAATTATACACTTTTTAATAGTTGGTTCTCACACATTTATATCTTCCATATTATAATTAATATGTAATATATGAATTTGCCAAATAATACCATCGAAAATGATTTAAAAAAATTCCTCGTAAACCATCTCGGAGAACTCTGCAGACTCAATAATACCACACTTCACTGGCAATAATACTATCGTTGCAAGAAACGATAGTATTATCACCAAAATGCCACAGCGCATGTGCAACTCTTCCCAGCAAGAAATCAGGTTGCCATGGAGCCACGTCCCTTCCTGCCATCCAAAGTCACACCGCATTCTAATTGCCATTGTTCTTCTGTATGGCACACTTCATTTTGAAACATGGCAGCTCGCTATTTCCTCGCTTAGCGAGCCAAATGCGCCTGCTTGCTTTCTTCGCTTTTTTTTTCCTATAAATGGATTATCTGGTTGATCCTGCATTACCGAAGGATCATAAAGGAAAAGGTAGGACTTCACGAAATTCAAACAGACACTGACAGACTGGCGGTTACGAGTGGGGATGTGGCAGAGTGACTCTGTCTCCAGTGCCACGGTCAGTGACTGCAAGCATGTCTTCAGTACTGCGACTGGCTAAAGAAAGGCAAATCCATATATTACAAAAAATATAAATAGCGAGTGAGAGACTGGAATTATATTATCTGAAATTCAGTCAAGGGACCCTCGAAGCCTCGGGCCCGAGGTCTCCTTCTTGACCCCAGAACCTCTCGATGGTATAATTCCCTTGTAATAGACACTCGCCTATCTATTATTCTATTTGTAATATATGGATTATTAAAATAATACCCCCAAAAAGCACATAAAAAAATCCCTGTAATACACTGCTCTCTTTCCCATAATACTACCCTTCCTCAAGTGATAAGAGTATTGTTCACTGCTGATAGTATTATCAGCACAAAAGATAGTATTATCGTTTCAGCTTCAAACGATAGTATTATCACTGTAACTCCACAGTGCATGCGCCAGTCTCCCTGCCACACAACACGGCTGCCATAGTGCCACATTCCAGTTTGTGCACCCAATGTAACAACGTGCAATGCCATTGGCAGACTTTCTGAGTAGACGGGCAAACCAAATGGAAAAACATGGCAGACGTTTACTCTCGCTTAGCGAGAGCAACTCGAGTAATGGCCAGTTTGTTTTCATTTTTATTTCCTCAGAAAAGCGGATTACCTGCCAAACAAAGAAAGAAAGTAAACAGTAGGACTAACAAATTTTACTAAAACCTTTCGTCACAAATGTGGGTCGGGCACAACTTCAATACTGTGGGTGGTCGGCGAGAGCGAAGCACATCTTCAGTGCAACAGCCGGCCAGCCCATTTCTCAGAATTTAAAAACCAGCACATTTTGAATCGGATCCATATATTACAAAAAATAAAAATAGGTTACAGTAAATTACTCAGCTGAAGTTTCCATCTCGAGGTTCTGGGGCATGAAACCTCTCGAAGCTTCGCTCCCGAGGTTATCTATGTCCCCAGAACTCTCGGATGGAATTACAGCCTTGTAATTCACTGTAACCTATCTATTATTCTATTTTAAATTGCTTTTGCTGTCCTATATTTCACTAACATATCTTTACAGGTATCCCTTTACACCTTTATTTCAATTTATACAGATTATTTGTTTTGTAAAGTTAACCACAAAAATAAAGGCACTAGTTTTAATAGTGTTCTGAGTTTTCCATATTTGATGACATGTATATGTCCCACGTGAGGGCCTCCACATTTATACCACATTTGTAGTCAACTTCAATTCAGTTATGTAGCTGCTCTAAGGAACAGATCAGCAACATGCATTCAAGAACCCTCCCAACCTCCGCTTCTCCCCAGCATGTAAAGGTCTTGGCTCCCTTACAATTACTGCTCCCTGCTGATGGGGATATTCCTGCATCAACGTCTATTCTAGCACACTCCATTATGGCATGGACTGTGTTGCCTTGGTGATTTCTTGTTTTTTTTCCCCAGCTAAATATATAATGGAATTCCCAACTGGACACAACTGTTTGAGCTAATTACAAATAAAACATCATTTGCAGAAGGTAGATACAGGCTACCTGCTGTTGTGTTGCTATGAGGTGCAGCTGTAAGTGAACAGGAACAGTACAATGCTCGATCTGTAGCGAGTGTAAGAGGAGAAAAAAGTTTTGTAGAATAATTTATTAAAATAAACGTAAATATTTATTTATTTTTCTATCCCATTTCATTGGTGGTAGTGGAGGGAGTCCAAGCACTAGGGTTCATTTCGTTACTGGTCGCGGGAGTCCAAGCTCTGGCCATTTTTTTTGTGTATGGTCCACATGTTGGTGGCAGCTGTGGAGGGATCCCATGTTTAGTTTTTTATTTTATATGTTCTTTGTTGTACAGTTTAGTTGCTGCTAGTGGAAGGATTCCGCTTTCCTTTTTTATTTCACATACATATTTTTTGTTCCACAGTTTCTTTAGTTTTAGTGGACTTGATGTCCCAGTTTTCTTTGCGGCATTGCAGCTATTGCACATGTGCGTGTGTGGGGGGGAGACAATGGACGTCATCCTTGGAGAGCGGGAAGGGGAAGTCGCTGCTGTTGTGCTCCTGTGCTGCTGGGAGTTGTGTCCATCATCCCTTGTGATTTTTCTGTTCACCCAGGTGGCCTCAATTAAGAGTACCGGGCAGGCCAGAAAAGTCATTGCCAGTTGCCATGCTGCTGCGGGTTGGTGGGGTTTCCAACTTGAAGTTTCCTGGTCTGCTGCTACGGGTGGAAGTCAGATGGAGTCAGAGGGAGTGACAGAGGCAGCGAGAACAGAGTCTTATTTAATCTGCATGAGCAGAGGTGTGGAGGGTTGTGGGATAACAGATGGACCAGACACGAACTTCAAGTTCACCACACAATCTCTGTGTGTTGTTTATTCAAAATACAGAAAATAACCTTCAACAATGGCATATTCCTTTTTCAGTACATCCGTTTGCAGCAACAGACTATGAATGTCCTTTCTCTGCACTTAGCCAGCACCTGCCGACACTGATCTCTGATCCAACAACTTTTCAGTGAAAATCCTCCGTCCCTATGTGGGTCTTGTTTGCTTGGGTAGTGGGGGCTCAAAATTAAAAAAAAAACAAGCTATAGACAAAGAACCTCAATGCAGAATCACTGAAAAAAGGATTACTCCAAAGGGCACTGGAAACAAATCAAGTTTCAAAGAAATACAACATCAAACATACTTCCATAATGCAGAGCATCATGGGATATATGCAAATCACCATGATATTTCAGACTTGTTCAGTTTACAGCAATTTACATGCATTTTAAATAGCACAACTAACTTAATTTATGTAATAGTCACAAAGTACTTTTTACCTTTATCAAAAACACCCAGTGCCATGGTATTTTCAACATTTACAGGTTTCATAAACATAAGCTATATACAATAAATCAAGGTATTTTATGACTTAGTAGTGCTATTACATACTAAATCCAACAACAATAAACACAACCTGTTGTTTTACATATGCTCGGAGGTCACCACAACAACCTCCCTGTACGAGGACCTGACCGGGAAAAGAAAAATTAAAGAATATGCTATAGCATAGTCAAGAAAGGGAAGGGGTGCCCATAGGTGGCCAACCTAATGGACTAGAAATTGTAAAGGATAGATTAGGCTAAGAAATAAAAGAACTGTTACAACAGATTTAAGAAAAGGTCGGTCCTCAAGAATGGCAGGAGCTCCCTGCCACAAGGAGCATCCGAGTCAGCGAGCAACTGGTGGGCAAACAAGTAAGTGTTCTGCTCACTCTCTCAGTGGATTGCGGCACCTTGGGGGGGGTAACTCTGCCTGTCTGCATTCTGCAGGTCTCCTCTTCACACTATTGGCTGGTCCAGAGACCTGAATGGGAGGGAGAGTGCACTGGGAGTTGGGGACTGGAGTTCAGGATGTCAAAAATGCATTAAAAAAATATATGCAACATATAAATAAATCAAAATGTCATATCTTGTGATTTTCTGTTCACACAGGTGGCCTCAATTAAGAGTACCGGGTGGGCCAGAGGCCAGGAAAGTCACTGCCAGTTTGCCATGCTGCTGCGGGTTGGTGGGGTTTCCAACTTGAAGTTTCCTGGTCTGCTGCTATGGGTGGAAGTCAGGCCGAGTCAGAGGGCATGACAGAGGCAGTGAGAACAGAGTCTAATTTAATCTGCATAAGCAGGAGTGTGGTGGGGTTGTGGGATAACAGATGGACCAGACACCGCACTTCAAGTTCACCACACAATCTCTGTGTGATGTGTATTCAAAATACAGAAAATAACCTTCAGCAATGGCATATTCCTTTTCAGTACATTCGTATGCAGCAACAGACTATGAATGTCCTTTCTCTGCCTTAGCCAGCACATGCCGACACTGATCTCTGATCCAACAACTTTTCAGTGAAATCCTCCGTCCCTATGTGGGTCTTGTTTGCTTGGGTGTGGGGCTCAAAAAAAAAAAATATATTGACAAAGAACCTCAATGCAGAATCACTGAAAAAGGGTTACTCCAAAGGGCACTGGAAACAAATCAAGTTTCAAAGAAATACAACATCATACATACTTCCATAATGCAAAGCATCATGGGATATATGCAAATCACCATGACATTTCAGACTTGTTCAGTTTACAGCAATTTACATGCATTTTAAATAGCACAACTAACTTAATTTATGTAATAGTCACAAAGTACTTTTTACCTTTATCAAAAACACCCAGTGCCATGGTATTTTCAACATTTACAGGTTTCATAAACATAAGCTATATACAATAAATCAAGGTATTTTATGACATAGTAGTGCTATTACATACTAAATCCAACAACAATAAACACAACCTGTTGTTTTACATATGCTCAGAGGTCACCACAATAACCTCCCTGTACGAGGACCTGAGAGAGAAAAGAAAATTAAAGACGACGCTATAGCATAGTCAAGAAAGGGAAGGGGGTGGCCATAGGTGGCCAACCTTATGGACTAGAAATTGTAAAGGATAGATTAGGCTAAGAAATAAAATAACTGTTACAACAGATTTAAGAAGAGGTCGGTCCTCAAGAATGGCAGGAGCTCCCTGTCACAAGGAGCATCCGAGTCAGCGAGCTTGGTGGGCAAACGGTAAGTGTTCTGCTCACTCTCTCAGTGGACTGCGGCGCCTTGAGGGGGTAACTTCGCCTGTCTGCATTCTGCAGGTCTCCTCTTCACACTATTGGCAGGTCCAGGGACCTGAATGGGAGGGAGAGTGCACTGGGAGTTAGGGACTGGAGTTCAGAATGTCAAAAATACATTAAAAAATATGCAACATATAAATAAATCAAAATGTCATATCTTGTGATGCATAGAGCTGTTGTACTAGGTGTATGTATTGTATAACCGAGACCTCTCTTTCCTAAGTGAGTGGAGTTACCTAATGATGCAGCTTGCCTGATACTGATTGTTAGGAACATTTAATGCAGTACATCAGACTCTTTTGTAGGTTGGGTGGAGCACTGTTACTTATATTAAGATTCATACTAAGAACAGATAGGAGCTAGGGGGCGGTGAACCCCAGAAAGTGCTCCTATATATTAATAATAATTTAATGGAAAATCTGAAAAAACAATTTGTCCAACTGATTTTTAAATGATATTTTGTTACTACTGGCAATAACTTCTATAGGAAGTGCATTCCAAGGTTTAATAATGTGCAAAGAATAATAAAATTTCCATGGAATAAGGTTAAATCGTTTTACCTGCAACTATAGAGGATGACCGCTAAGATTAAAAATATTTTCTTTAAAAGATAATCCAAGATTAACAAGCAGCTGTGGATCTTTTATAATCTCGTACATTAAGAGAAGCTCCCCTCTCAATCGTCTAATGGATAAATCCATTAAATTAAGGGAAGTCAATCTTGATTCATATGATACATCCTTCAAACCTTTAATTAGTTTAGTGTATACCCTTTGAACTCTTTCCAATTTCCTTATATCTAGCTTCTTAAAGGGGCACCAAAACTGTAATGAATAGTCCAAGTGTGGTCGGACATAGGCTCTATAAAGTGGCATAAGCACTTCTCTATCCCTAGATTTAATATTTCGCTTTATTGCCCAAATAACCACATTTGCTTTGCGTATAACTGCATTAATTTGAGGAGTAGGAGAAAAATCATTGGATATAAGAACCCTAAATCCTTTTCTGAGTCTGTAATAGTCAGAACTTTATTATCTAAAATGTAAGTATGTATAGGGTCATTTCTTCCACAATGCATAATCCTACACTTTGTATGATTCAATTTCATATCCCAAGAAGAGATCCATAGGAGAATCTATCTAAATCGTCTGTATTAAATTGATTTGATCAGGATTTGCACAAGATCCCTGATCTTAATACCTTCAGCATATTTAGCAGTATTCGGAGTGACAATTTATTGTTATATAAGCAATCAATAAGTGAAACAGACATGGACCTAGAACAGAACCCTGAGGTACACCACTGGTGATAAATCCTACACTAGAAAGCTGGCCATTAAAAAACTCACTGAGTTCTCCCAGTTAACCAGTTTGCTATCCAATTAATTAATCAGGAACTGAGATATTTTATACAATAATGCCCAATGTGGGAGGAGATGAAAGCCTTATTAAAATCTATATAATCACATCATAAGTGATGGCTAACATCTTCATAAAAGCACAGCATATTTGTCAGACAGCTTCTTCCCTTAGTAAAGCTATGTTGTTCAGAATCAGAGTCGACTAAATTGGAGGTAATTAGGCCCTTAATTAAACTTTCCAAGATTTTACACAGTGATGAAGTGAGGCTTATGGGTCTATAATTATCCCAGAGAGTTCTAGGTCCTTTTTTATGAATGGAGACAACATTAGTGACTTTCCATAAATCAGGAACATAATTATTATTCAAGCAAAGCTTATATAATAGTTTTAGCAGCTGAGACAGGCTGTCAGCTAATAGATATAAAAGATGACAAGGAATTTGATCAGGGATATACTGATTTTGCCTTTGAGCCCAACTAATTTGGCATGAATCTCTGCTTCTGATATGGAAATATGGCTACCATAAAAATTGTTTAATGTAGCAACTATCTGATGTTTTTGAAAGATACTACATAACTTTTCATTAAATAAATTAGCCATATTGAGAGGGTCATAAATGAAGCCATCATCAGTCTGTAGAGGACCCACCTAGTTAGTTGTTTTTTAGAGAATTTATATAGGAAAAGAAGGATTTACAAGTATCCTTATTGGCATTAGAAGCCAATTTCTGTTCCCAATACATTTTTGATTTCATAATACCATTTTTACATTTTGTTTGGATATTTAAATATGAATTCCAGCTAGCAGGTGTTTTACTTTCAAATAAGCTGCGTAACACTGATTTTTTTCTTTATAAGTCTAGTTAATTCTCTTGTCATCCATTTCCGTTTTGGCTGTTTAGAGGTATGTTTTACCCTGGTTGGTACAAACTGTTGTCTTAGTGTACAAAGCTTATCAGATAATATATTATAATATTCATCAAGGTCAACAGTGTCATAGACAGAGGACCCGTTAGTATTGTCCAATCCATTTTTAATACTAGGGATATCTGCCCTGTCATACAGATAGATTATGGAGCTATTAGAGGCTAAAGACACAGCTTGGGAAATGACAAAACTGATGGAACTATGGTCACTATTTCCAATGGAGATTGAATTGAGAGGTTAGTTACAATAACTGAATTACTATGAAATAATAAATCTAAAAGATTACCGTGTTGGTTCATTTACCCCTTGTATCAAATTACATTGTTGACACAGATCAATAAGCTTTTTACCAGAAGTAGATAATGCCACTAAATTTGTCCAATCAATGTCACTCAAATTAAAATCGCCAGTAAGAATAATATTTCCCAAGGAACACGCAGATTCGGTCTCTTTAATGATTTCGTCCAAATACTCATTAGGGGTACTCGGAGGATGATAACAAACCCCAAAATAATGTGCTGAGAGTTATTAAGCATTAATTTAATCCATAAGGATTCAGATATACTAACGGGGTTTCTGACTTTATTTGAAATATCAATGAACCGCAAGGTATTACAGAGGAAAATAGCAACACCGCCTCCCCTCCTATTTTGTCTGTTGTGCTTATGTAATGTATATCCACGTAAAGATACCTCCCAACTTGATTTATCATCCCCCCAAGTTTCCACGATAAACACAATAGCTACATTCTCGGAAATAACTATCGCCTTAAGCTCATCTAGTTTATTAGATAAACTCCTAGCATTAAAGTAGAAACATTTTAAATTTGTTGTGTGTATATATTTTCTCCTCAAACTAAATGGGGGAGAGACTATATTCTCTGCCAAATTAATCAGTTTACATGTTTGTCAATGCAACTTAATATGTGACTGCTCAATATTAAATTCCCATTTCGGTTTAGAAGTAGACCATCCCTACAGTACATGTCAGATCTGCCGATAAATTCTTCCCAGTGGGTAATACAATCCAAATTTTGATGGAGACACCACACATGAAGCCAATTGTTAAATCTACGTATAGCATCATTACACTCAATAGAGGGTCTAGGAACTGGCAAAACCTCCAAGAACACCAGCTCACATCCAATATTTACTAAGGTGTTTGAAAGTGCAACAAGGTCTTGTTTAATATTTAATAAGTCAGCATGCATGAAATAATTTGTGCCAACATGGATAATCACAAGCAGGTTTTTTCCTTGATTTGCCAAGATGTTGCGGGACATCCTTGTGATATCTGCAATTCTTGCTCCCCTGAAACTTGAGCAAGTGCAATTTTCCTTATCTGACTCACATATGACTCTGTCCAAGTGTTTCACCACGGAGTCACATAATGCAAATATCTACATATTAGAGTCTTTGATGGATATAGGGACTTCCATAGGGATAATGCTTGAAGTGGGGGTAGCTAGAACATTAGGTATCAATGGGACATCTGATGGAGGTGGACAATTAGACACAAAACTGTTGACATTTGTAGGATTTATTACTGTTGTATTGAAATAATTTGCTATTGAATTGTTGGAAACTGTACACTGATCTATAAGCCCATTAAGAATAGAAAACCTATTACCACTGGGTAATGAAAACTGGGATGCCTTGCAACATTTTTATATACCCTGTTGCTCTGAACCTCATACCACTGGTTATCTGAAATATCAGAACAATCAATATCCCTGGGCCACTTCCTGGTACTACTGGGGAGTACGTCATTAGGTATACTGTCATTACATGAGTGAACATGATCAGGTACAGATGCAGATGTATTGTTAACACTGGGTAAAGATGCAGTTGCATCAAAACGAGGTTGATCTAGCAACAGGAATCTAGCCTGCATTTGTTTTTGACTGGCCTCTAATTCAGAAAGCCTGGTATGGAATAAAGACACAGCTTGCTTTAGTGTTTTGTTTTCATTGTATTTAGGGCAAATAAATCCATTTTCTATATTAATACTCACAATTGTACCAAACATAGACACTTCAAGACATTGTACCATTCATCATTTGTGGTATCACAACAGATTCAGTCATACTTTTATAAGTAGAATGCAAACCTGATAATCTTTAATAGAACTAACACCACAATCCAATCATGCAGACACAGTAGTAACCTACCAAAGAAATCGTCACAAACCTTAATATTAGTCCACTGTTCCGCTGAACACACAGAACACACGCAGATGCGCACTCAGCACACGAAACACAGTCGCCCTGCTACTTCGAGCATCAAGTAAATAGCAGCAAATGACCCAGAACTAATCGTGAGGTCATGCTGCACCACAGTTACAAAGTTTAAAAATAGCAGTTATATGCCAATTAAAAGCTTGAGAGCCTACAAATAATGTTTAACACACCACAGAAGTAAATGAGCAATAATAATGTAGTGCTTTGCAGTCTGTAGTCCACTGAGCTGACCCCAAGGACTACAGACTCTCTTACTTGTTTCTTAACAGGAAACCAGGGCTCCACAGTCACAATAGAGTATTAGAATAGAAGTATAAAACAATCTAATGTTACATATGTGCACCATGCAGGTAACACACTGAGCAGTGTCCTGGACAATTATAAGCACCCTGCTCGCTGAGCATCCCAAGTAAATAGCAGCAAATGACCCGAACTGATGTGGGGTCACGTTGCACTTCATAGATTACAAAGTTTAAAAAATAGCAGTTATATGACAAATAAAGGGACTTGAGAGCCTGCAAATAATGTTTTAACACACCACAGAAGTAAATGAGCAATAATAATGTAGTGCTTTGCAGTCTATAGTCCACTAAGCTGACCCCAATGACTACAGGCTCTCTTCCTGGATTCTTAACAGGAAACCAGGGCTCCACAGTCACACTAGCGTATTAGAAGTATAAAAATGATTAAATGTTACATATGTGCACCGTGCAGGAAACAAACTGGGCAGTGTCCTGGCCAATTATAATCACCCTGCTCGTCGAGTGCCCAAAGTAAATAGCAGCAAATGACCCGGAACTGATCATGGGGTCATGCTGCACTTCATAGTTACAAAGTTTAAAAAATAGCAGTTATATGCCAAATAAAAGGCTTGAGGGCCTGCAAATAACGTTTTAACATACCACAGAAGTAAATGAGCAATAATAATGTAGTGCTTTGCAGTTTGTAGTCCACTGAGTTGACCCCAAGGACTACAGGCTCTCTTCCTGGTTTCTTAACAGGAAACCAGAGGTCCACAGTCACAATAGTGTATTAGAATAGAAGCATAAAAATAATCAAATGTTACATATGTGCACCATGCAGAAAACACACTGAGCAGTGTCCTGGACAATTAGACACATTAAGGAATTATTAGGGCATGTAGTGCAGCAATTATTTTTTGGCAGACTGTGTTAGTGCATTGCTGCTGCAGCCCTCTGCAATCTGCAGGATGACAGAGGAAGGGAGCCTGGCTGGCTGGCGGCTTGTAGGCTGGGGGGGCAGAGGGGCTGTCCCATATTTTGAATTCTAATGCTGGCAACCCTGTTAAGTGGAGGAATCAGCATTTATTTATTATATGTATATGTATATGTAATAGATAATCCACTCTTGGGTGTGCGGTGGCATCTCGATATACGCCGAGGCCGCAGGCCGAGTGCGTCAACCACCCAAGGCGTGCGTATATCAGAGTGCGACCACACACCTAAGAGTGGATTATCTATCTTATAAAATGGGAAAAATATTTGGGCAGGGGGAGGAGGTACAAAAGGTAGTCCCTGTCTGGCAGGGATAAATGTTTAATTTACAGTAGGTTATCTGGCTGATCTGTCATTATTGTGATGGGTTTGAAGTTTAAGGTGGTATTTATCTGGTTGATTCTGCCTTGGTTCAAATAATATAGTGATGAAAATATGTATCTGGTTTATCCTGCTATTGTCAGAGTGTGTTAAACTGTAATCCCTTTTAGTATTATTTCTGTACTGTAGCGTGACCGAGCAGTGTAAACTGTAGTTATAGACCTGGTTGCAGGCGTTCAAAACAATTACTCATTTTTATTTTCTTGAAAGAAAACATCCGACTGTAATGGGGCTGGCGAGTGAGTCATTCATATCTGTATTGTAGCGTGACCGAGTGGTTTTATTGACAGTTCAAGACGTGCTGGCCCAGCTTCAAAACAAGGTATTTTACTTGCAGGTACTGTGTAAACTTCTTTTTATTTTAAGATTGCTCATATTTCTAGAAAATGAAGCTGCTGACTGTACAGAGTGAAGAGCGAGCGAGTCGCTGGCTTCAGAATTGTAGACAGAAGCGAGGCGAGAGTTGCTGTAGACAACAGCTCTCCTTCCGTCTAATTCTGAAAGCGGCGACTCGCTTCTTTCTTCACTCTGTGCAGTTAGCGACTTCATTCTAAGTAGCTATGTTTCGATCTTAAAATAAAAATAGTTTACGGTACCTCTGAAATAAATGCTGTGTTTAATATATTCTCAATATACTGGAATCTTCAGTATAAATAACACTTCATCAACCACAATCTGGCAACTTCTTTCAAAAAATAATAAATGAGTAAGGCAACCCGCTTATTTAGCCCCCCATTACTGTCAGAGACTTAAAAAAATACCATAAAAACAGAGGTTATACACAGTTTAGTGAGAGATGTGTGGGGCAGCTATATACAGGACTTTTAGTTACTGCTGTGGGTGCCAGCCTGTGTGTGTTTGTGTGGCAGCCTGTGTCTGCCAGGTGTGAAGTGATCTCACTGCTGGTGAGAAGGTTCTAGGGATGGAAAGAAAGTTGTTCAGGCGCAGTCTAATGGGAGTGTGTGTGGTCGTTGGGAAATAATGCACGGTCATGTGATGCATTCTGTCCAATCATGTTACTGGAATTTCTATGATTTTACCACCCCATTTTATAAATATATATATATATACACACACACACACACACACACACACACACATGTAACCCTCCTACAAATGGGGTTCCCAAAAGTCTTCCTTGAGCTTGCCTAAATGCTCACTGCCAGGCTGGTGTTCTGCGTTTTAGCAGTATAAATGTGATTACCAGAGCCTGTATAGCCTCTGTGTACTGCCTCTTTAAGAGCTGCCTGATTGCAGCATAAGTAATCTGACAGGGAGCTCTGTTGAAAGATGTAACTATTTGCTGAAAATCAATTAGAGTGATGATGATAATTTAGTTTGTCTAACAGCTTTCTTTGCAGCAAGGACTGTTTTGTTTGTCTCCACTATTTTGGTCCTGGACTGCAAATTGGACCAATCATTTCTGGTGGGACCTAAAATGTAGCCAGACTACAGGAGCCGTTTGAAGTCAAAATCTGTAGGAATTGTAGTTTTGAGCTTTTTGCGCCTTTTTTGTAACTGAAGGGGGGAGCTCTTGCTTTGACTGACAGCCAAATCAGCCAACCAAACCTTTTGGATCTGAGGGAATTCACCA
The DNA here is from genome assembly GCA_016271365.2 of Neoceratodus forsteri. Taxonomy (NCBI): domain Eukaryota; kingdom Metazoa; phylum Chordata; order Ceratodontiformes; family Ceratodontidae; genus Neoceratodus; species Neoceratodus forsteri. The sequence continues at coordinate 138,347,773 of JADMNL010000024.1, forward strand.
AGCTGCCTACTGTTTAGGGCAGTTCTGAGCTGGGAAGTGAAATGAGAAGAGCTCAGGTGTATTTTGGGCAGCAATCCTGAGTGGATTCACATGGGAGAACTGTGAAAAGGCTGAGTTTTTGGCTTGCATGTCTGCCTGCTGCTCCTGAGAGGGAGAGGAGAGAGAGAATATTCTGGACTAAATCCAAGTTTGTGTGACTAAAGTAAGCCACTGAAGTGGGCTAGGCTCAACCTGATGAAGACGAAGATTTTGCTGAATACGATCAGCCTGTCAGGAGTTCCAGCTACCCCTAAACTCCCGGTGTGTGCAGAGACTTTGCAGTTGTGACCGGGGAGCGCTTTGCCTGGTACAGTGGAATTCTCTTACATGTAAATATGCTATGAGCTGCTAGTGGGTCATGAGTTAGTTCCCCACTGTGTGAAATGTGTTCTGCTTGCTGTAAGCTGTATCCAGCCAAAAATGGACTGCATCTGAATTTGTCTCCATGCGGTCTGGGCCTTGCCAGACTGGCCCAGCCAGACTACCCACTGCACAGAGAAGCCATCGACGAGAGACCTGCCTAGGGATCAGCCCCCTGCTCCACGCCTGAACAGGAACAGCAACTCGTGTGGGCCCTGCTTCTCCTGGCATTCCAGATCAACCACCTGTAGTCTTGATTTTTGTCTATCCTGTGTCCAGTCTTGGGTATCGTGAGTAAATACCAGGGTAGCTCCCTGCAACAACAGCTTAATCTGAGTGTGTCATCTGATTGTCTTGTTGTTTCATTTCCTTTATGAACTGAGCCCTCTGGCTCCGGACTACAAATACTGTGTACTGTGCATGTTGTGTTTTCCATCACAGGGCCCCAACCAACTGCAACGCCGGCCAACCCCAGGCAAGAGTCCTGGCTAGCCCATCTCTTCTCCACCTGGGTACCGGTACAACTGTTTTGTAAAATGTTGTGCCAACTGTCTGTTTTTTTCTCTCCTCAATCGATAGTAACTCTCTGTGCAAACTGTACCTAGGTCACACCTGGAAACGAGCCTTGGCTCAGTGTGTCTTTCCCGGTCATCAAAATTTTAAATAAAAAAAAAAAAGGTGTGACTGTGTGGGGGGACTCAAAGCGCATGCACAACTGCTTGATTTATATAACCTTTAAGCTAATTAACCTGATTTTGCCTTCCCCTGTTCAAGTCCCCTGAATAAATCAGATCTAACTTTTTCTGCATGTAATCTGACTGTGGTTCCAGTTTGTGCTCAAAGTACTGTACTGTTGCTATTTGCTGTGCATAACCTTATTTTACAGGGGCCCAGGGTTGAGCCAGAGGAACCAGCCCTAGTGGTAAGTGCAAACAGTGTGGGTACTTTGGTGGTGCAGGGGTATTGTGAAGTGATTATTATACGGTGTTCAGGCCACTAGAGGGGAAAGAGAGGGGTTACAGTGTCCCGGAGGGCTGTGCCCAGGTTAGCTTGACCACTACCAACCTTGATCTCCGGGTGGAGGCACCCGTTTCAGAACTCAGGCCCCTTAACCTTCTACTAGCCAAGCAGACAGGGGTAGTAGCCCTTGTGATAGCGCCACCTAGGGGTTACACACACAATAGGGATGAGTGAGAAATGAGTGAGATAAAACAGTGTATCATCCACTGCAGTGTGATACTTTTACCCTCTGCTCTACTGTGATGATAGCAGCCATTTACACACACAGGTCACACAAAGGTCACTGATATCATCACTCTAGGCAGATTTCCCCTCAGCAAGAAACACCTGTGCTGTTACCATAGACACAAATGCAGAACTACATGATAGATCTCACTGCTGCCTACAGCTAACTCAGTGAGCATTACAAAACACTCCTATTCCCCACTCTAACTTCCAGCTCATTGCTGTGATACTCACAGCTTGACTGCAGCCAGAATTCTAGAGTACAGCTTCACAGAACACTCTATTCCTCACTGCTGCCTGCAACTAACTCAATTACCACTGAAACACACTCTCACTTGTTCCTCAAACTCTGACTCTCAGCCCATTACAATTACTGTGATACTCTCAGCTTGACTGCAGCCAGAATCCTAAAGAGCACAATTTCATAGAACACTCTGCACGCTGCCTGCAGCTAACTCAGTTACCACTAAAAACAGTATCAGCTGTTCTGACACTCTGCCTCTCAGTCCATTACAATTACTGTGATGCTCTCATCTTCATTGCAGCCATACTTCTAAAGAATACAGCTTCACAAAAGTATGTTTCTCACTCCAATCTAAAACTACTTCATTTAGCATTGCCAAACACACTCATGTGTCTCCCAGAGTTTATAACACTGCCAGCCCATTCAGAAAAGTTCACACACAGAATGAGCAAACACATAAACAGGAACAGAACACAAGACAGCATAACAAAACTTCTGAAACTCTTGGCCTTATTGTATATATCGAATACATGATGTGCAGATTGTGTGCTATGGCAAATATTGTCACTCCTGCATCGTGAGCTCTGGATATCTCACTCTGGAGGAGTGACAATATTTGCCAAATCATACTCATGCCCATCAGGTATCATATATATATATATATATATTATCGTTCCTTAGTTTCGCTGGTGGTAGTGGAAGGAGTCTGCATTTATTTTTTTATTTTATTTTTGCTGTTGTTTCATAGTTTGTTGTCAGTGGAGGGTCCGTGTACTGTGGGAGTGGTGGCCTTAGTAGAGGGGTACAGGCTTTGTGTTGCAAACTAGCAGTAGCACAGCTGGACAAGATATCAAAGGGAAATGGAAGATTTTATTTCAGATGGAAATTTTTGGTATTTTCTACTATTGACCCTGTGCATATGCAGTGATGAGTTGGAATGGGAACATGCTGATTGTCACTCGAGCACTCAAACCCCATTTTATAGCTGAAGATTTAATGTACGAGAAAAGGTCTGAGGATGCAGCGCCAGGGCTTTCAGGGACACAGGTACCCACGTCCTTTACACACATTTTGTGTGTCAGGATACTCAGGATTTTTTTTCGAAAGTCCCTGAGACGCTCAGCCACCAAGCCCCGGGAGTCACTTTAGATAGCCAGCACTGCTTGTACTGTAATATTTTGTATAGGTTGGGGGGCGCGCTCCATTAGTTTCTGTTGAGACATTTTAAACTACATTTTTGTTATGTTTCAGAGGGTGATTGCAAACAAATCACAGCTGGTGCTCAACTAACAAAGCCCTTGTTAGCTGAGCAGTGGCCATAATTTGTTTGAATTCAGTTGAATGTACATTTCAGTGCTTTGGTTCCCTTCCTTGCATTTCCTCTTCCGGAGATCTGCCACAGTTTCTTACACACCTGTTTTATGCTTTGCAGCTCTTTGCTGGGGATGAAGGTGAAGATCTCCACCAGGAGCCAGAGAGGGGGTTGGGAGCAGGAAGTAGTGGGCTGACCCAAGAGGAACGTCTGAGGTGTTTACTGCTACTGTCTCCTCATTTGGACTTTTACAGCTGGGAGGTCAGGTCCATGCCCAAGGTCACATCCTGAGGCAGTGACTGTGTGGAATTTGAACATTGGATCACCTGGTCCTGTACATAATATCTGTGCCTGTTCTACAGCTCTTGTTCTTCTCTGGAACTCTGTTGTTACTCTTGTTTTTTTTTTCCCCTTTATGTTAACCATTTTTTTCTTTTTATTTTTACAGGTCTGACAGGATGCAGACCCTTGCATATTAGATAAGTATTGTTGTACGTTTAACCTTCTGTCTGCAGTTTTGTTCCTAAAAAACTATGGATTCTTTGTGATCCCATGGTATTCGTTTACAGATAGGACAGAACAGCACCTCAGTACCCCAATCCCAGGTTCATTGGATCTCTTATCTATTTAAGGTAGGCAAACTGTAATGATGCAGCCAAACTGCATCAGATGCAGGGAGGCAGCTCAACTGAGGGGCTTGCACAGGGTATGGGAGGGTGGTACAATGATAGGAAATGTGGGGCTGCTGAAGTTGGGCCACTGGCTCTTGAGCCCCCTCCAGCTAGGGTGTCATACTACCTATCATACCACTGCTAGCCCTGGCAGCAGGCCCTTTAACTCCAGGCTTCTCAGCTGCTATAGCCATGTTGTCAGGCTCCTGACTGCCCCAATCATGGCCGTAGGCTCCTGATCTGCCCTAGTCAATGTCCAGGGTGGGGGCAGCATGGTTTGGTTGGTGCCCTAGGTGGTCAAAATGGTAGAATAAGGTGAATGTATGTGGGAAGTCTAGTAGTAGCTTCCCCTGGGAGGTCCAGCTGGGGGAAGAGGGGAGCTATAGCTGGGGAAGCCTGGTCTGGGGTGCCCTTTGGTGATTCAGAAGGTTAAATAGACTCTGAGGGGGTTCAATGGGTGGCCTCTGGGGTTGGGGTAGTATAGTGGCTATTGAATCCTGGTTCTGGGGTTCTAGGAATGGTCTGATTTGGAAAAGGTGCAGGTGGGCGTCAGAATCCTGGTTTGGTATCCCAAAGGGTAGTCAGGAAGAGGAAGGTGCATGTGGGTATCTGAGTCTAGTTCGAGGGTCCTAAGGATGGTATGAGAGGGAGACGTGTGTGCAGGTGGGTTTCATACCAAAGTTCCATGGTCCTAGGGGTGCTTCAGGTCAGAGAATAGGGTGGAGGTGAGTGCAGGACCCTTGTATATGAGTCCTATGGCTGGTCTTTTCCTACTAAAAGCTGATCCCTTCCACTTCTGATTCACAGACCATGCCCCCGCACTAGGACATTTTTTGACATCCTACCAGGAAACCGCACAGGGCACACCCAACTGAATCCTAGGAGGGAGATTTTCAAAACATTAATATGCATCTTTAAGTTATCTTTAACGCAAATGAAAGCCACCACTTAGCTAATAGGGTCTCTATTAGTTGAGTAGTGGCTTTCATTTGTGGATAAGGTAGCATAATGGATTCAATGGCGTGCACCCTTGCATTGTCCCTGGTAGGACGTCATAAGACAAAATGGCATGGTCAGTGGATCGTGAAGTGGAAGGGATCAGCTAGCCAGCAGTTCAGCCAGAGTTCACCTTCCCTTCCTTACAGGACAGCATAAAACTTATAATTTTGACAAGGAGGAATATCGCCACAGCAGAATAATGGACAATGAAGCCCAAAACTTAAAGTAAAATCTCACACCTTTACTTTAACAGAAGTGTGTTGTGTTAAAATAAGCTCCAGAATGCACCACAGAGCATCTAAATTCCCAGAGCTTTTATATAACTATATCCTCCAGCAGAACTATTCCAATTATCCTGCAAAGCTTCAGGGTACCTTCTATTTGCTGCTGTACATTTTTGATTATGGGTGCTCCTGATTCTTATGCTGTTCTTTTCTTCCCCCAAATCCTTTAGTTAGCCCTGGTGCTCTAATCAGCCACTGTATATGGTGCTTGCTGCTTCCATGCTTCCCTCAGGAAGCCCACTGATTTCCCCCCATCTGCCTCCCATAGCTACTTTTATAAGCCCATTTTTGGGTATTGTCTTTCAGTCCCAGTGCGGCTTGTCCTTTGTGGCCCCCATACTGTGCATTTTCTATCCCAGTCCCTTCATACCAAGCCCCTCGGGGTACTTACACTCAGCTGCCATGCAGCTTAGCTCGTGGTTCCTGCCGCCTCCTGCTGGCTGCCCTCCCTCCGGACCCTCTTAACAAGCCCCTTGGGGACTCTTCACATAGCCAGTGTGCAGCTGATCAGCAGAGGAAGGCACACTTGCCTTAGCCTCCTCCACCTCCCAAAATCTCCATCCTTTTCTCATGCACATGGAGCAGGCCAGCCTGAACTCTGTGCAGGCTAGGAAGCTGAAAGAGCCTGCCATCACTGTTGCTCTAGTGCAGAAGCTAAGCCAATGGCTGCATAGCCACAGCATTTCTGATTGGCAGCTTTCTGACCAGCCTACCTACCTGCTACATACAACTGGGCCCCACCCACCCCAACCACTATATGCCAGGGAAGGTTAAATATAATTGAAAACACAGTTTGCCACTGGCCACAAAAAGTTAGCCACTACACCACCTGGGCTAAACCTTTAAACCACTGGCCTCCTGGGACAACTCAAAACCCCTGAACCACCAGTCTCCCTTTTAAATAATTTATTTTATTTGGCTTTTGTTGATCAGGTAAGCACACTAGACAAATATATGTGTTATTTCTATTACGACCAGGAGGTGACAAGAGAATAATAGAGTGCAAGGCTTAACAAGGTAATAAAAATGGATATACATAGGGACCACTAGCCCAAAAGCATCCCCTCTAGTCTATTAGGACTACTACATAAATCTGCTGGCCACCAGCAGGCCACCTTGGGGGCACTATGAGAGTTTTGCTGAGCTTCCAATATCATATTATTCTCTTTTCTTAGCTGTGTGTATTTTAATTTTCTATCTCTAGCTCTGTTTTCCCTACTTTGAACTTAAGTGTATCTTTCCTTTAAAACTCTCCTTCCTTTACTCCTGTGCTATATTGTACCCTTTTTCTATCTCTCTGCTCTCTGTCTCTACTCTCGCTATAATAAGTTCCCCATACTAGTCTATTTTCCCATTATTTCTACAGGTCTGGCCAGACTGTATACCAATCAGATAAGTATCTTTGTTTAATTCTAACCCCTAATCTCCTTTAGGACCTCCGACCCTTTGTGTCTCTTCAAACATCTCTGTTTCCCCTGAGAATAATGAACCCCCTGTGCAAAACAAGACACACTGACCGAGGTTAGTGACATATTGGGCATGAGGGCAAAGCTTTAGTGCCCTAATGATGTCACTAACCACTAGAGCATTCTGCGAGGAGACGGGTTCAGTGAACAGGCTGTTTCTAAAACATACAGGTGACAGACAAACCCCCACATGAGAGATGATTTCAAAACAGCACCTAGTACTGTTTTTTTGTTTGTTTACTGGGTGCTGTTTTGAAACTGGTGCATGTGATGGGGTTTGCCTGTCATCAATCAATCAATCAACCAAGCCTTTATTTATCCAGGCGATCAACATTGAGCAGGCTCATTTACAAGGTGGACCTGCATTACACAAGGTCAAGAATGACACTTTCATGTACAGATAATAAATAGACATAATTATACAGAAATAGAAAAAAAAATACACAGAGCAATAACAAGTATTTCAGGTATAGGGTTAACAGGGTTAGGGAGAATGGTATGAGAAAGGGAATTAAAACATTCTGAAACAGCCAGCATATTGAAACATTTTCAAACAGCACGGCATATCATTGGTCAGGACATATACAGACTTAAGGGGCAGATATGGAGGGAGGTACAGGACTGCAGCTGTTCTAGGAGGGGTGCTATGGTAGATGGGCTGGGGACATATATGTTAGGAGTCTGAGGGTAAGAAAGGTAGTGGATTAGCAGAAAATAAGGGGATGTATAGGTGGAGACAATCAAGGGGCAGGGTTAGGTGGAGATGTAGTGGGCAGGTAAGCAGTAGGCACCCTAGCACGCTAAGCATGCTGGAAACAGCTGTATAGCTCCTTAACAGCCTTGGCATACAAGGTCTTGAAGGTGGTAAGACTAACAGGGAGACTCAGTTTCATAGATTTCTGTAGTTTGTTCCAGAGTGAGGGCAACACAAAGCCTATGGCCGCTCTCCCAAAGTGTGTATTGGCCCTAGGTACCTTCAGTAGAAGCAGAGAATAGCTTCTCAGTGCGTAGTTGCCTACCACGTATAATGGCAAACAGTCGGAAACGTATTGGGATAATTTGCTGGTAATAGCTCTGTAAGTCCAGAGAGCCATATTTCTATTCCTTCTGTACTAAAGGGAGGTCCACCCCACAGCTGCATATAAGGAGCAGTGGTGGGTGGTGATGGGTAGGCCAGTTATAAATCTCAAGGCTCTGTGGTATAAGGTGTCCAGTTTAATAAGACAGGAGGCATTACACTGACTATAAATGAAACAGGCATAATGAATTAGGGATAGAAATGTGTATTGAACTAACTGCATCTTGGCATCTTTGGTCAGGAGGCAGTTTATTCTAAAGAAGAGACCAAGCCTCTGCCTCAACTTTTTCAGCAGATCCTCGACATACTCCACAAAAGAGAGTCTGTGGTCTAGCCAGACCCCTAGGTACTTGAATTTCATAATAAATTCCTACCTCTCTCCTAGCAACGTGTTTATGGGAGGTAAGGAGCCAGAGATAGCAGGGTTCACCAGATGAGTAGCTGGAGAACAGCATAGCTTTTGTTTTTGGCATTGAGAAAGAGTTTTTATTCAGGGCTGATTCTGCAACAAGCTGAATTCTGTTTGTAAATCTCACAGGCGGCTTCCCGGAGTTGGGTGGCTTAGGTACAACACCGTATCATCAGCAAAAGTGAATATTGGCCTCGTGTCCAACATCAATATTGTTTATATAAATGGCAAACAATAGAGGCCCCAGTATGGAACCCTGTGGAACGCCTCTTTTTAGTGGTTTGAGTGGAGAGAACTCCCCTTCGGCCTTGACCTGCTGAAGCCTATCTGTAAGGTAATTATTGAACCAGCACAGAGAGGTCGGGTCCAGACCTATCACTTTTAGGGTGGAAAGAAGCAGGCAGTAGTCGACAGTGTTGAAGGCCTTGCTAAGGTCCAGGAACATGGCTCATACAAATTTTTTGTTTTCCAGCTCTCATTGCCAGTCATCAGTCACTTTGGCCAGAGCCATAATGGTACTGTGCTTGGCTCTGAAACCTGACTGCATAGGGTTTAGAAGGTTCTTGTTATTTAGGTAGGTTCTCAACTGAGCATTCACAATTTTTTCCTGCAGTTTAGACAATATTGGTAGGAGATATCGGCTGTAATTATTTAGGTCACAGGGATCCCTAGATTTAAACAGAGGAATGATGTGGGCAATTTTCCATAGGTGTGGAAGAGTCCCCTGGGACAAGGATAAGTTAAATAGGTTTGTGATTGGTACAGCTAGGACGTGGTATGCAATCTTTAAGAAGTAGGGGTCGAGAGAGCACCAGCGCTTTTCTTGGTGTCCAACTGTAGAAGGAGGTCTTTGACCTCTTTCAGCAAAGCAGGAAGGAATGAGAAGACCGCATTAGTGGTGTTAGGTTCAGGAATTTGTGCACTAACCTGAGAATGTAACATGGATGCTGGTGAATTGTCAAATGCTAGGCCTGCCCTAGCAAAGTGGTTGTTGAAGGGCTGGAGAATCTCCTTGCTATCGTTGATAGTAACACTGTCAGAGATGATTTTTGAGGGGAAGTACATTTCCAGCTGTATGACCAGACAGCTCTTTGATTGTGGACCAAAATTTAGCTGGGCACCTTGAGGCACAGTCAAGCTCAGAACACTAGAAGTTGGCCTTAACCTCTCTAACCAGTTTGGTGCAGGAGTTCCTAGCCTTCCTGAAGTGGCACCAATCCTCAGCAGTTTTTGATTTGCAGGCTTTTTTCCAGAGTTTATCTACCACTAGTAATGCAGCCTTGAGTTCAGCAGAGAACCAACGGCAAGTTCTGGTCTTTACGTGGACTTTTACCAAGGGAGCATGATTATTTATGGCACAAGACACTATTTCCTGAAAAAATGTCATATGCCATACTGACTGATTTGGCTAGGTAAAAGTTCTGCCAGAGTACAGACGATTTTAGCTCATCGATATAGGCAAATGGGTCAAAGTTGCATCTGGATCTTCTGGTGGAGAACTTAGATGGGATGAAGATTGGAGTCAGATCTTACACCGGCGATGAAGCAGTGATTGCTGACATCCGAGAAAAATATTCCAGCATAGGAAAAGGACTGTGGCTTGCTTGTAAGAAAGACATCCAATAGGGTGCTATTCCTGGGTTTTTCTTGTTAGGATGCATAGGTTCTTCAATGAGTTGTGTGCACCCAAGAGAGTCACAGAAGGATTTGAGGGTAAGGAAGCATTGAATAACCAGTTGTAACTCAAAGGTGCTTCCTGCAAGTTTAAACAGAAACAGCAGTGTTTGGCTGTGTAGGTAGGGTGGGGTGGGTGCACGGACTGAGTAGCAGTACTCAGCACTGATTGGTTATACAGTTAAGTCATTGATTTGTATAAGCTAAACAGGCTTGCCCCATTCTCCAGTTAGTCAGACCCCCAGTAGGCACACTCCTTCCAAGGAGCATAAGAGAGGCTGCCAGGTGGGTTCAGAGTCATTTGGGAGGACAGGTTCATCAGAGAGGCTAGAAGGGAGGTGGCTGGGAAAGCCCCATGGGAAGACACAGAGGACCTGTGTAGGCAGCTGGGTGATGCTGCTACTGAAGGGCCCTGGCAGCCCTTGAAAGTCTCTAAGAGCTGTATAGCTAGGCAAGGCCATTGACTCGGGCAGCCAACCGAGGGGGACGTAGCACTGCTGGGCAGCTTTCTCTGGAGTCTTCCAGGTATCCCTGGGATCGGCTAGCAGTGGTGCAGGTGGCCGCCACCAGCCATCCCAGGCAGACTTAGGTAGCAGACTGGCTAGCAGTGGAAGGGATGCAACCCACCTGTGGGTGTACCCCCAACACACACACACTGTTGGGAAGTAACTACTTACTGTACATATAAAAGTTGCTGTAACTTTTTTTGCTGTTTTTTTCAATAACTAGTAATAGATTACTTTTTATTTTCCAGAAAAAGTAGTAATTGGGATTACATTATTCTAAAAGTAACTATTTCCTGTAATACAGATTTTAGTCACTAGTGGGATCAGATATCCTTTCATGAGTGGATTCTCATATGCTTTACCAGCACCCGGGAGAAGTGCAACAAATCCAGGGGCTATACCCACTGGTATACTGTACCAACATTTCCACAACAGAATTTGTTTTCATAAGTAAAACTTACTTGTATATCTTCACAAGACACATAATGAAAAGTAACAAAAAGTAATGTGCATTACTGGAACAGATACTTATTACTTTGTATACATATTAAGTAACTGTAACTTATTACAAATGTTTGAGATGGGGTGCTTGGATTCACTAGAATCCATTCCGTGAGTGGTCTGTCAGATTTTTGGTAATTCCAAATCCATTTCCAGTTCCAATCTAATTCCATTTATGGAACTGGAATGGAATTGGAATTTCTGATTCCGCATCCAACCCCTGCACAATACCCAGCACAGTAGTAATCCTTGTAGTTAGAAAAGTACCATGACCATCCCAGACCCGTATTACTGTAAGTGCCTACCTGACTTGGGTCCCTCTGCTTCCTTGAACCAGCTGGCAGTGGTGGCTTAGCTCTGTCCTATCTGTTGGCTATGCTTGGTGGTGTTGGTGCACCCAGCTGTGTGGTGATCTGCAAGATGGGGCCAGTGGCCTCTCTTGGTCTCTCTTATTTCTTTCCCCTCTCTTGTCCCCAGGTTAAGCCAGGCCACCACCAGTGACTGACTACTTGTTTGCTGCACTTCCTGTGCAGCTTCCTCTCACCTTGCCCTACTTCTGTGCCACCAGTGATGTCAACCAAGTCGCTTGACATGACACCCTGATGACTCAAGTAAACAAAGGACCACATTATGGCATAGATGGCGTTAGGGCTTGTGTGTCACTCTGTCTGATGGCTTGGCTGACCAACCTGTAACCCTGGGGTCAGCACCACAGCAGTGTCTCTCTTCTTGCCAGAGTAGTGAGTACAGTGAACCTCAGTGTGGGTGGTCATAGGCCTCCTGCCACCAGCAAACATGTCCAAACAGAGTGCTGTCTGTGTCTTAGTCTTTCCTGAGTTGACTCAGATACCAGTGAAGATAGTGGCCATCTGACCCTAGCCGTAGGATACAGCTGGACTCTCTCGCAATGAGAAATAAAGAATTAACTAGTCAAACCCTTGTCTTAAAGTGCTGCACTGTCACCACACACACTAACTGCATGCAATTCCAGGACTTGGGACGGGGTATTTTTTCATTTGGAGTTGGTACTGGTACTGGCTACTGGTAGCCCACAACCACCACTGACCAGATACTACAGTGCAGGTGGAAGGAAGCAATAACTGAGAGGCGACTGCTGCCAGGGAGTGTGTGTGTGTCAGGTTCGGACTGTGTTTGCAACTTGGCAAAGTGGCACTGGTGTCTCACAGAAGTGGCCCAGGAGTTGGTAATGGAGGCCTGAGTCGGTCAGTCTTATGTGACCTTGGCCTGTATGGCGGGGCATGAGACTGGTTAGCCAGCGGGAGCTATTGGTTCTGGAGTCAGACCTAGGTGGTGGACTGATGTAGAACAGATGGCCTGTGTGGAGTGAACTGGAGTCAGGAAGGACCCAAAGTAGCAGAAGACGGGACAAGCAGCAGCACTCAAGGTAAGGGCACAAAAAATACAAGAGGGGAGGGCTTTAAACAAACTGTTAGCACTGCAGTCGGATACGGATTCAGAATTGAATTCCGTTTCCAGTGACTTTGTAAAATTAAGATTTTTGGCCATCAGCACTCATCACAATCTTAGAGTAACAAGCATTTATTACAAGTTTTAGAAATATGCATTCATCACAAACTTTAGAGCTTATTGAGCTAAGCATATTCATTACCTAGCTCAGTTGGCTAGTGCACCATATTTACTGTTTGCAACCTCTATTTATTGCATTCTTTTTAGTTTTATTTGTATTCATTTACTTAGTAAAATCTTATTATTTCAAATTCTGTGTACTAATGGCTATTTTTTATATTCTCTAATTTACATGCCCTCTTTCTCCAGCCTGCCACCATCTTCAGCATCTTCATTCCAATCCCTGTCATCAGCCTTCCCTGAGACTTACCACGCTCCATCGCAAATACCCTGTGGCACCCCCACAGCAGGGCTCTTTCATCATGATCTGGGAGGCTATGGACCCTTGAGGCAACTCAAGCTAACATTAGACAGAGAGGAGCTGCAGTCGACAGTGCAGGACCTGTGAAAGGAGTGGAGAGTCATCCTGCTCGGTTGATGCCATTTCTTTGTTTTCTCCCCAGCCTCTGAGATGCAAGCATGCTAAGAGAGCCAAGGAGTGTTCAAAAGATGTGTGTGCATTGTGCCCTGGCTTCCGGGCTTTCTCCCTCCTAGGCATCCTCAGCTACTACAGGCTCCTACAGCCTGAGATTACCTAGGTGGCAGTATGGCAGTGAGGATGGGAACCCTCTCTCCTCAAAGCAGGAAAGCATACAGTGGGGCATTCAGTCCTCCTTCCCTGGCTGGCCTCTGACAATCCAGGCCTGTTCCTGAACCCAGCTCACCAGCGTTGTGAGAGAAGTAGCACTACAGCTGCACTGAGGGGCCAGCTCACTCGTTATTTTATTTGATTTTTGTTTAGTTAGTCTTGGTGTCCCTTTTTAGCTTCTTTCTCTGGGTGGTTGCTGATGTAGTGTTTCCAGGGGAACAGTGCCACTTCCTTATTTAATTACTTTATAATCCATCCAGTAGCTGGCTACTCCCCCACATTTGGGCATCCAGCCGTTGGGCCAGATAAGCCAACTTTGTCATGTCAGCTAATTTAAGCCCACGACCTGCAGCTGAGGGCAGCACCATCAAGATCGTCATGTTGGTGATATCATTGACACACAATCGATCCATCAATCCAAAATTCATCACACTATGCTAGGATATAGCTGCTCTTCTACTGTACTGACACAGTTCTGGCCTTTCATGGATGGATCTAGGAATTCTGTTTTTTTTTAATTTATTATACTTTATTAAGTTTTGAGCAGTTCATGGGACAAGACAAGGTCAAATGACAAAAGTAGGCTGCATATGTATACAATACATAAACAAACATACTAACAAACACACTATCCCTTCTCCCAACCCCCACTTCCCTCCTCCCCACCCTAGTGCCAGCGCCAGGCGTTATCAAGAGACAGAGGTGCTGGGACCTGATGGGGAAAAAGTAATAACTTAATGGTGACTGCATGTGACTCGAGGAAAGGAGGGAGAGGGGGGACATGATAGAAACGTTCAAGTACCTCAAGGGAATCAACAAGTCCAAGAGGGTAGCATCTTTCAAAAAGAGGTGTGCAAGAACAAGAGGGCACAATTTGAAGATAGAGGGGCAGCTCAGAGGTAATTTAAGGAAGTATTTTTTTCACAGAGAGGGTTGTGGATGCATGGAGCAGCCTTCCGGAGGAGGTTGTGAGTCAAAACAGTGGTGGAATTCAAGCATGCATGGGACAGTCATAAGGCCATTCTAGGGGTTGGGGTAGAAAGAAGTAGGCTGCTGGTTAACTAGGATCTGCAGCTTATCCAGTAGGTAGGGGAATGGGCAGACTGGGTGGGCCAAGCGGTCCTTATCTGCCGTCAAATTCTATGTTTCTATGTTTCTATGTAATAGTTTTGAGGGTCTCATGTCCCATAATAGTCAATAGGTGAGACAGGAATGGGGCCCAGCAGATGGAGGCCTGTAACACTCTATAACCCTGATAGCCATTGAGGCGGGATATTTCAACCTTAAGGGACAGACATTGAAGCCATTTGCGAGGAGGAGTCAATGGTAGTGACCATATATTTGTCCTTGACATAATGGCTACCCACTACCCTAGTCAGCCTGTCAGCTCTGAACAGCTGTTAGGGATGTTAACCTCCTTGTCAGGTTAGAAGATCTGAGCCAGGATTCCGAGACTACCGCACATCTGGTTCGGTATGAATGACCCAGGTCGGATTGATGTAAGCTTTTTAAGAGATTGCAAACATTAGTGCATAAAGCTCATTCCTCTAAGCCTTGTAAGGTCGGATGGAGATGACAAGGCTTCTGTAGGACAAAGGGTTAGATTCGACATTGCCTGAGCACAATAGGAGGAGAAACACAATTTTCTTCAGGGCAGTCAGAGATAATTTGAAAGTTCTAAATCTTCCATGACTGCGTGGAATGACAGAACAAGAGTGCTGGGTCCTGCTATTTACGCAGTGCTGTCCTAAGGATGCAGCTACTAAAACCTTTGCCACGTGGCACCAAGTGGCATTATTACTGGGGACATAGGGGGCATACCCTGTATGGGTAGGGAGGTGCAGGTCCCACCCACAGAAGCTACCTCAGACTGATGCAAGTATGGGAGTGCAGGGGTGCAACAAAAGCTATATCATAATCAACTTTCGCTCCAGGCACTGTGTCTGGTTTGCTGGAGCGCAAGTGTGATTAGCGTAGCAGTTCAGAGAAATAATTTGTGTTCTAAATAGTGAATTATTTCTCTGAATATTCTAAAAGGTAGATTACTGGGGTTAGAAAGCACCACTGAAACTGGCTTTGTACTTTTATTCATGATAGCCCAATTGCCACCCCCCCAACCAAGAGCATCACCACCTGCTCTATCAGTCAGCTGCTCAATACAGCATGAAAGCACCAGCAAGTGAGAATGAGTGGCCATGTGGTGAGTGTCATTGATAATTCTAGGAAGATAGATTTCTGCAAAGCTTTATGAATGACATATACAACTCTGCCTCCTCCCTCTTGATCATGCACACTATCACGCTCTGTCATTCAACTTGAGGATTGACAGAGTTGGTGGCAGACTGTGCTGCCATTAGGGAAGGGACCATGCTATATTGAATATCTTGCTACATGTCATCCCAATATCATGGCCTTAGAGTCGGGGGGGGGGCTAACATCTAAATAATGACTATTTGGTGGTGGGGGGGTCTGGCTGAGAAGAAGGGGGGCTTTTAAAAATGCCTGGAGTTTGCAGTTATTTTTTTTTTAACCCATGTGGAAGAACAGGGAAGGGGGTGAGGGTTTCATAGTTTCATAGTAAGGATACGAGTTCTGGAGGCTGAAGCCATTGTGAACTCGCCACCATTAGTTTACTGGTGGAAACTGTATTTCTTATCATCCATATAATGATCTAGATATTTTTTAAAGAGTTCTGCATTGCCACTCATTACAATATGGCTGAGTAGAGAATACCATATGGGTGGTACTCTTTGTGTAAAAAACCTTTGTTGCCTTGTCATCTTAATAAGGGAACACTGTAACTTGGCCTTATGTGACCTAGTATTGTTCCTAGGTGACTGTCTTTCAAGACAGATGGTACGTCACGGGGTGTGGGAAATAATCATACAAGGCAATGTGTCAGGATTTAAAACACACAGATATGTGACCTTTATTTACAAATAGGAAAATAAATAATTGAACAGCAAAACAAATTGCAGTCAGAAGGACCACGTGACATCAGTGGTTTCTTGGAATACAGTCTCAGATCAATAACAGTTGTGATCTTTTACCTTCTGTATCACTCTTGTCTACCTGCACTGTAGACCTTCTCACTCCACATCCAAGGCTCATCTCATAAGGCTCCATTTAGCAGGGGTTTATATAGGAGAGGCAAGGGTCACCTGACCTGGTCGTTAACCTACACAGACAATTTTCTACTGACTGACAACATCAAACACTTGGGAGGACCCAAGCCCAGTACTGTTATAATAAACAACTTTGTAGATATGCACATTGACAGTTTTAGATTCCCTTTGAAGCTCTGAACACCATTTTCCGTACTAAATTGGTCCCAAATGTGCTCTAAGCTCCTCCCATTTATATTTGATTGACAGCATGGTCCTATAAAACTAGACCAGAGAGGGCACTGATCTCCCTATACAACAGTTTTATGGCATCACCGATGGACAGAGGTCTGCCTAGGGGAATTGGTAGGACCTGGAAAAATGGATTGTCCCACAGAGAAAAGGAAAACACCTTTCTTTAACAGCAGTTTCAGTTTTACAGGAGTCCTTCTGTCCTACCAGTACCAAGGACTATGTACGGGTACTCTTTTAAGAATTAGCTACAGATATTTATACTGGGGCTGTTTATTTATTCAACTGCTCTCTTCTTAACTGGCAGTGCATTTATTCCTACTGTCAGCTATAGAAGAAGATAGGAAAAAGTGTTTCATGCAGTACAAGGAGCGTCTGACTAAAATGGTCAAAATGCTTCCTCAGCCACTGACTCCTCTAACCTGCTGTACAAGCATTTCTACTTTTAAGTTTCAAGGAGCTTACTACCTGTAAACATTACCTTAGGTAGTAGCTCTTTTACACTTAACAGCGACACAGTATTTCTCTTGCAGCCCTCTATTTTATTCTGATGGTTGCTACCCTTAACACTATACTGCTTCATAGACATTCCTGCATAGGGATATTCCTGTCTCTTTACATTTCTAGGGCTCTTTAGGTTGCAGCAGAGCAGTAGTCTGCAAGAAAAAGACATACACTTGCTGCTCTGCTGTGGGACTAAAAAACCCTCTGGTCAGCCGCTGTATATTTTATTGAGGTTTTAGGAACCCCACTGTCCCTTGCACTGTAGTGTATGTATTACTTTGAAGGCAGCCAGGCAACATGAATAAATTTTAACAAAGTGAAGGAGGGGGGGATCTGTTACACACCGATCGGCAGCTGAAAGTAAAGACATGTCGCCCGGTTTAACCATGAATCCTGCTTCGATGCAGGATGTATTTAAACACTATACAACAGAGTGGTAGCTAAATTAAATAACTACATTCATACATACCACTCTGTTTCCCTCCTATAATTATTGGCTTTACTTAAAAGCCCTGCAATACCTTTTTGGCAGCTCAGCAGCTTGTTTTTAAACCCCTCACATATTTATGTATTATGCTGCATTTTACTACATAGTTTCTATTAGCACTGCAACACTTTGATCACACAATAATCACCATATGTCATTTAATAAAAAATATTTAAATGCACTGTTGCACTTTTTCATTCTTCAAAGTATATTTAAAGGCACAGATGCACTTTCTTGAAACCCAGACATGAAATGCCATTTAAGCACCTTAATTATTTTCATTGCCAGATGGCATGCTGGACCTGAACATGATGCTAGCACGGAATGGTGGTGAGGGATAGATGCAAGGAATAGGAAAGATAAGGCAGTAGAAAAGAGACATGTACAGTGAAAAAAAAGACTGATGTAGATGGCAAACCTACGCCAGGGCTAGAAAGAGGTAAAGAATAGGGCAAAAAGATACTGTTGCGCAACAGATTTAAAGTGGGATGAAGAAGAAGATAGTAAAGTCATACTAATAATAATAAAAATAATAATAATAATAAAATGTTATTTATATGGCGACTTATCCAGAACCAAGGCACCTCACATTTTAAAAAATAACAATATAAAACATAACATATTAAATAAAATCATATAAATATCCAAAAAATTCAATTATTAAAAACTTGAAGCCACATATGAGTCTTTAACGCTTGCTTAAATGCCTCCACAGTTGTGCACACCCAAATCTGACGGGTAGAGAATTCCAAAGGGTAGAGACAGCGAACTCAAAAGCTCTTGCCCCAGAAGATTTAAACATATCCTTGAACTCCTAGCAACCCCTCACCGCTGAGCAGAGGATCGGATCGGGCTGGTAGGGAATTAAGAGCTCTTTCAGATAGTCCAGGCCTAGTCCACATAGGGCTTTAAAAGTCAACAAGCCGACTTTATAGGTGATCCGCCACTGTACTGGCAGCCAGTGCAGCTCATGCAGCACCAGCCCAAATATGGCAAGATCGTGAGGACCCCATCAAAAGCTGGGCGCTGCATTCTGCACCAGCTGCAGGCAGTTTCTACCCAGGAAGCCCTGGAGTAAAGGGTTGCAATAATCTAACCATGAGGAAACAAAGGCGTGGATCAATGTCGAAGGTCATTGGACGGAACTAGGTGCCTAATCCTGGCGATATTCCTAAAATGGTAAAAGGAAGTTTTGAAGACCGCCGACACCTGCAAATGCAAGGTGAGCCCTTCATTAAAAATTACCCCAGGTATCTAAGACGATTCGAGGTCGTGGGAGGAGGTGCCGCTTGAGAAAAATTCCCAGGGCGCACCTCCCAACCCCCCTATCCGACGACCCGGATCCACAACTAACACCTCAGTTTTATCTGGGTTCATCTTTAGCCAACTGGAATCCATTCAGTCTTGGATTTCTTTCAGAGAGCTATTAAAGACGAATACAGCTCCATTCTGGTCGGGTGCAAAAGATAGGTAGAGCTGGGTATCATCAGCATAGCAGTGAAACCTCAGCCCATACCTTCTTATAATGTCTCCAAGGGGCAGCATATACACCGCAAACAGCATGGGTGAGAGGACCGAACCCTGAGGAATTCTACATGACAGAGAAGTCATCCCTCCACTGGGGTCTAAGAACTAGCAGAATGCAGATCTGCCACACGTTATATATGTATATGAGGTCTCCTCTTATTAATCTAGACTCAAAAGAATATAAATTAAGTGTTTTCAATCTGGCTTCTTAACTTTTGTCCCACAAGTTATTAATTCACCTTGTAGCCCTACGTTGAACTTTTTCAAACATATTTAAGCCACCTGCTGATGTTGGGGCACAGAAAGAGACAATACTCCAAATGAGGTCGGACAAGACTTGCATAGAGAGGCATCATGACCTCAGGTTTTTGACCTTTACATGCTTATGAATACATCCCAATATAGAGTAAACATGTTTTAACTGTTTTTTGTGTGTTTGTCAAATTTAAGATCATGTGATATTGTTACTCCTAAGTCTTTCTCCTCTGTAGTAACTTCTATGTTGATGTTGTTCATAGTATAACATGCCCCATATTATTTTTGGCAGAGTGCATTACCTTGTACTTTGTCTCATTAAATGTCATTTGATTTTCCTTTGCCCATTGACATAGTTTATTCAAGTCGTCCTGTAACACTTTCTGTTAACTGCATGCTTGAAACTAGGATATTAAATATTGTACAATGGGGTATGAAAATCCTGTAGCCTCATTGGTCAAAACACATCACATGACCATGGTATGTCCTGTAATAACCCACACCTTTGAGTATCTTATTGCTTAAATAAAGGGCCCAGCACCGAGCCTTGGGGAACTCCACTAGTAACAGTACCCCATTCTGATCCATGCCCTCATAGTACAACTCTCTGCTTTCTGTCTTCAAGCCATGAGGAGAACCAATTTATGATGTTAGTGTGTAATTTTATTTTAATAAGTTGTTCTATTAATAGTTTATGTGAAACAGAATCAAAGGCTTTAGCCTAGTCCAGATAAATGACATCAACTGGCATTCCATTGTCCAAGGCCCTACTTACTGGTTCAAAAAAATTAATGAGATTAGTAAGGCATGATCTCCCAGGAGTAAATCCATGCTGAGAAATGTCAATATAACCACCTCTAATAATATGCTCAACTATCCTTGTTTGTAATAGCCTTTCCATCATCTTACAGATTATAGATGTAAGGCTAATAGGCCTACAATTACCGACCAGTTTTTGCTATCACCTTTGTGTATTGCTATAATATTGGCAGATCTCCACGTTTTCAGAGTCATGCCTTGGCTAAGAGATGTATTAAATAAAATTGTCAATGGTCCAGTAAGTTCCTTGAGAGTTCCCTAATGAACTTAGGCATGATTCCATCTGGTACTGGGGATGAGTGAACTTTAAGCTGATAACTTCCTGTTCAGTTATCAGAATTGTTGAGTCACAATAGCTGGTTTTTATTATAATATCCTCCTTTGGTTTAAATACATTCAAAAGTACGTGTTAAGTTCTTTAACAATTCCCATTCCTCCATCATGATTGAGTTATCAGTCTTTAGAGGTCCCACACTACCCTGATTATCCTTTAATGATCCAATGTAATCGTAGAAACCTTTTTATTATTTTTAGTGTTCATGGCTAGTTGAACTTCTAAATCCTGTTTTTTGAATGGATAAGTTTTTTTAGTTTTGTTTGCTAGTATTTTGAACTTAGTCCAATGCTCTGTGATATGAGATTTACTGTATTTACGGTATGCGCGTTGTTTTTTAGCCAAACTATGTTTTATTTCATCATTCCACTATAAGGGTATTCTTTTTTTGTTGTTATTATATTTGACCCTTAGCAGTACCCATGTAGCTATACAAAGTTCAATTCTATAGTATATTTTTTTCCTCTGATCTTTCAGGTTAAGGTTTTCAAGCTCATTTACCCAGAGCCAATCAGTCAAATATTTTTTAGTACTTCTATAATTAGTCCTATAGTAATCTCTTATTTTTGTGATACCTTTATTATTGTTAATAGGCATTTTAAATTAAGATGAACCATGTTATAATCGCTGTCTCCGAGTGGAGGTAAAATGATAAGTGGTGTCTCTAATATTCTTAATATTGGTCAACATCAGATTGAGTGTATTACTGTTTCTGGTTGGTTCAGTGACTAAATGCTCTAACAGTGACACCTCTAGGAACCTTTTCTCCAGCTATCCATAAGCCTCAAGGGTAGCCCACTTAATATTAGGTAGATTAAAATCACCCACTAAGATATTGTCATCGGTGATCGCTATACTTTCGATTTCATCAAAGAAAGCCTTATTTTCTTCCACTCCTAAGTTTGGAGGTCGATATCCCAAGCCTGTTGTCAATGTTTTTAGACCTAGATAAAGATCAACACATATAAGCTCAGAATCAGTGTCATGCTGATATTTCTGTTGACTTTTTATATTTTCAGATATATATAATGCTATGCTAGGTGATAAATGTCAGGAGTGTGGAGGGTGTGGCTTAATGACTAGCCTTTGCCACCTGGGAAATGACATGGTCTTATTTTTATGTTTGCTTGCATGCAAGTGCAAGAAACATAGTGCCAGCATCCAAGTTTTCGGAGGTGTGGCACCCGTCTTCCAATTCAGTCAGTGTGCTTGCAGTAGGCGCGCGTAGTTCTCAATGAACATTGCAGCTGTCTATGACAGCAGTTGAAAATGCAGTGCCATACGGTTGAAAGGGAGCTCCACTTCAGTGAGCAGCGCTCCACACGCACGCAAGGGTCGCATATTGCGTGCTCATGCGCCTCCCCATGCACATACTGTATGGCTGACGGGGATGTCAATCCTCGTCAGCTCCACCCCCCCCCAAAAATGCTTTCCAGGTCCCAGCATGGCAAAAATTGTTATGGCTGATGGGGTGCCTAATCTCCCATCAGCTGCAGGCGCCCCCCCAAACAGCCTTCCAGCTGCCACGCTGGGAGCCCACCCCAGCATGGCACAAGTCTGTATGGCTGACAGGGGTGCCCTATCCCCCGTCGGCTCCAGGCCCCCCAAACAGCCTTCCAGCAGCCACGCTGGGAGCCCACCCCAGCGTAACAAACATCCCACAGTTGTCCTAAAAAAAACCTTGTAAACAAAAAAGTTCCCTCAGCGGTCTCCCCTGCCCACCCGCGGCTCACCCACTGTGCACCCTGCCTCCCCACACCCCTCACCCCATACTTACCTCCAGAGCTCGCGTAATGATCTGCAGTGGACCTGGAACAAGTCTTCACTCTTCAAAGCCAACCGCAAAC
Source organism: Neoceratodus forsteri (assembly GCA_016271365.2). Lineage (NCBI taxonomy): Eukaryota > Metazoa > Chordata > Ceratodontiformes > Ceratodontidae > Neoceratodus > Neoceratodus forsteri. Next base: position 138,369,926 of record JADMNL010000024.1, read on the forward strand.
TAAGGAAATGCCAGTAAGCTGTATAATGCAATAAATAGGTTTTTTTCAACTTTAATGCATATCTCAGGCATTCTTTAGAATTTTGGCACCAAATTTTCAACATGGGGTTTTTGGGACCCCCCCTCATGAATTCTTGAACTGTCATGGCGTTAATCAGGCCCAAAGAGTGATTTCGCAGTCACTGCACAAAATCACCTTTTGGGACTGATTAATGAAACAACAGTGCCAGTGTTCATAAGGTGGGCTCTCAAAAAGCCTATGTTGCAAATTCGGTGAAAAAATCCCTAAAATGACTGTTTCTGGCGTGCATTGCGCAGTTCCTCACGCCGCTGTAAGTTCGCAAATTTTTAATATTTGCACTCTGGATTTTCAACATTGCCATTTTACCACACCTCCTTATGAGCAGTACAGCTGTAATTTTTCACATCTTGCCCAAAATGTGTTTCCATGCATATAGCGCACAATGGCGCAGTCGGTGTGCAAAATCAATGTATGGGACAGATTAAGAAACTCATAGTAACACTGTTCATGAGCAGAGGTCTTAAAATGGCTATGTTGAAAATTTAGTGAAAAAATTCCTAAAAATAACTGTTTTAGGAGCGCACATTGCGCAGTTCCTACGCATGCTCGCAGGTTTGCAAATTTTTAATATTTGCACTCCAGATTTTCAACATTTTATTACACTTCCTTATGAACAGTACAGCTACCATTTTCACATCTCATCCACTCACCCAAAATGTGTTTTATTGCTGCATGCATTAAATGGCGCAGTCGGTGTGCGAAAGTAATGTTTGGGATAGACTAAGAAAATTTCAGTGACACTGTTCATGAGTAGAGGGTCTTAAAATGGCTGTGTTGAAAATTTGGTGACAAAAGTCCATAAAATGACTGTGTTACGAGTGAGCATTGCGCAGTTTCTATGCACCCTCGTAAGTTCATGAATTTGTAATATTTTCAGTCCAGATTTTCACCAGTGGCATTTTTCCACACTTACTTATGAACAGTACAGCTGTCATTTTTCACAACATGGTCAAAATGTGTTTTCACACTTTCAGCACAGAAATGCATGTTCGCTGTGGGAAATTATTGTTCGGGACAGATAAAGAAAATCACAGTGACACTGTTCATGATTGGAGGTCCCAAAATGCCTGTGTTGACAATCTGCTGTAAAAAATCCCCAAACTAATTACATTACGGGTGTGCATTGCACAGTTTCTACACACGCTCGTGACTTCACCATTTTTTTAAATATTTTCACTGCAGATTTTCAGCATTGCCAATTTTTACACCTCCCCATGAACAGTACAGCTGTCATTTTTCACATCCTGTTCGGAATGAGTTTTTGCACCTGTGGTGCTAAATGCCATAGTCACTGTGCAAAAGGAGCTTTTGGCTAACAAACTGATACTGCCACTGTTCATGAGGTGGGGGTCACAAAAAAAACATGTTGAAAATTTGGAGTGAAAATACCAATGAATGCCTGAGGTGTTAGAGTTTCCAACCATAACACCCCACCCTGTAGAGAATGACAGGCATCAGGGGTATGACTTGGGATTCTCATCTGTAATGCTCATACCATTCCACACCCTGCAGCCAGTGAGAGGCATCGAGGTGGGCCTTGGACTATTCGGCCCCAAAGTTTACCCCATTCTCCTATACCACACCCATCTCACCATATTTTCTGATGGAATGGGGTGCGCATAAGGGCCAAAGACCCCAAGGCACACCGTGACACTTGTCGGTGTCTGCAGGGTAGGGTGTGGTGAAATGGCATGGCTGTTATGCCTGATGACCCAATGGTACACCCCAATGCCTCTGCAGGGTGGTGGTGGGGTTGGCTTCAGTTCAATACTTCACTGCCATTCCTATTATGCAACTCCTACACTACCAATGCAATGCCAGCAAGCAAACATTCGGCATTGACAAATGTTTGTTTTAAACTCCTGAGTACCATGAATAGTGGGAAATACTTGGGATGCCATTTGCAATTTTGTAGTATTTGAAATTATTATTCAGGATGTGCACAAACATAGCAGCTGGTGTTTTGCTATGTACACATTTTACCTTTATCCAAGTTTACAAACATTTTTTCTGATTTACGGTGCTGACCAGATGTTGTCCCATATCCTCCCACCAATACCAGCTGTCTACAGTCTACCTGTCTTCTACAGACCAGGTAATGAATCTATTACTGATTTATATGATTCTGTTATAACTGAGCATCTGCATCTGTTACCTGGGTGGTGGGGAATAAAATTGAAATAAATATTCTGACACAAAAACACTGCACCAAGTACTGCAAATGTGCACTTCTGTCACTTAGTAAGAAAACTTCATATTTTAAGCCACAAAACAAAACTGGAATGTATAAGCTATGCAAAATACACATCTGACACTGTTTGAGGTTCGAACTTACTGCTGTGGCAGAATAATAAAATCGGTTTATGAAACAAAACTGTTCGTGACTTTTTTTCATTAAAACAAATAATTGATTTTCTAACTGCAATAACACACTCAGGCCATGGTATACTAGGCATTAATGCACTTCAAGGTGGTTGAAAGTCTGTCAGGTTGGCATGCTCATTTTAACTCAATATTCTCAAATTAAATTTGGACATGTACTAACACAAACTTGCAAATGTGCACGCAGCTCCAGCCATGATTAGGATGCACTGAAACAGCACTTGACACTGTTATTAGGGTGCTACTGAGCATCAAACCACACTGTACATGGAAGTGCATAGACGTGTTGATTCAGTCTTAATTACCATACTGCATTAATAACACTAAAAAGCAATGCAACACTGTCAGGCAGTGTTACTGACCCAAGAGCAACACTGCTCATTGCAATGCATTCCCAGTGTGATTATAGTGCTAATTAACATAATTCATACAGGACTTCCAGTGATGTCAGGACCCAACATGGTGGCTTGATTCGCTTGCTCTGCTGCCCACCGAACATAATCCAACTTAATCGCCCCAAAAAAGATGTCATCCCCAGCCAAACCCAAAAGAAACAAAGCAGGGAAATTGCTTTTAACCCAAAACCAAAAGCGTAAAGTCCTTCTGCAAGAGAAGGAAGGAGAAAATCCTGTCGAAATGGAGACCCCCGGGGAAGCGCTTCAGACTGGGCCACATGGTAGCCTTCAAGGGAGTGAGCTTGCTGAAACAATAAAACAAACAGCCCGCACGGTATCTAAAATAGATCGAACTCTCTCTGAACTCTGGTCCGACCTGGGCAGAATAGAACACAAAACTGACCAGATGGAACTTTGTCTCATAGGGGTCTCAGAACAAACTGACAGGCAAGACCGGCTTTTACTATATCTACTGGCCCGGGACTGCGAGTTAACACACAAACTGAATGATCTGGAGGGCAGAAGCCGAAGACAGAACCTTAGGATCCATGGGGTGCCCGAAGGGCTTGAAGGCAAAGCAACTAATACCACAAACTTCGTCCAAGGGCTGCTCAGATCGGCTATTGATCTCCCCGAGGGCCTAGATCTGAGTCTCGATCGTGCGCACCGCTCCCTGGCTCCAAGACCAAGCAACCCGGAGGCTAGGCGCGATCTTTTGTGGTCCAGTTTACTAGATATGCCAGCAAAGAAGAGTACTATGAAAAACTTGGCTACAGAGTCCGTCAGATTTTAAAGGTCACAATATTTCTGTCGATAATGACTACTCTGCTGAGGTTCAGGATGCCGGAGGCGATCTGGTCAATTGTGACGTCATTGAGAGCTAAAATATCAAGACCCAAATACTGTATCCAGCAAGGCTAAAAATCACATCGGATCAGGGCACAAAAATTTTTAAAGACCTCCTTTCCGCCTCTATCTATTTGGAAGAGCTGGGGATCACGCCCCCCCCCCAACAAAAGAAAGGCTTAAAAAAGATTTACTGGCCTTGGCGTAGTCTGTTGCACAGAAGGGAATTTCCAGGCCGGGCTCCTCGGGTCGACAGGCACAGACCTCCCTGCGAGCTGATATCGGATCCGTGCTGCGGAGCCTTGGCGATCCCACATTGATAAATAAAAATGCCTCTCACCTGAAATTGGCATTTGCGGCAAGCGAGCCACGTTCTCCGATCACCTGAAGCAACAATGAAGTGAAGGATACGCTGTGGATGTCTTCTCCCTCCCGAATCATCCCATGACCTATACCCCGCGATTAATGGGCCTACATGATCTTACTGCATCCTCGAGGTGCCTTCGCCTGCAGTCCACTCCTGACTCTCCTGATCCCCCTTCCAGATGTTGGGCCCGCAGGAGTAACTTTATCTGGACATGGTGGCTTGACTAACTTATTGCCCAATGTCTTTCTGCTTGGTGCAAGCAGTCAAGGACTTGGAGGTTGATGCTGTTTCTTCGTATTCTAACTCTAATTTATTACTGCACAGATCAGTTTTGACTGGGCTTGTCGCCTCGGGGGGGGGCCTCATAAACTCAAACGAGTCAGCTTGACCGGCCTGGAGGGCTATCTGGGCTCATATCTGTATTTATTTTTGTTTGTTGCCTTATCGATCTTGGGAGGATGAGGGGGGGATGGGGTCTCCTGGGTGGGGTGGAGCAGGGAATGCCAATGCAGACACCTTTGGCTGGTAATGTATTCTTGTTTCTCCCTGAAATGGCATCCCGGGCTCTACAGGGCCTCACTTCTCCACCTTTCTCAGTTTCGCCCACCCCGCTCGGGTACTCATCTCAATGACCGGCAGCATCTTTCAGTTTGGAATGGTTATCCACAACACCTGAAGAGGCCCCGATATATTGCTGCATAATTTACTTTAACCCCATTCATTTGGGGTGGTTACTTTGGTTTAACATGGTCAGGAGTTCGGGAGGAGGGAAAGATCTGGGAGACTTATTGTACAGTGGGGATGGCGGTGCCTCTCTCCCGGAGCTGGAGCCCCCAGTGGGAAGTGGGGTGCAGTCGGGGACCAGGCTTTCCACGGGGGTGGCTGGCCCGGGCCTCGATCTGTAATGCAGCCGTGCAGGTGGGAGGGGCTTGCCATGGAGTGCCCAGAGACCTTGGCACTCCTACTTTGGTTCCACGAACCATTTCTATCCCCCTGAGTGTATACCCCCACGTATAAACATTGATGCACCCTTTATAGGAGAACGAAGTTTAAGGGCTGGTGATCTGCCGGGGGAGGGTACTTGGGCTCCAATGTCAATTGCTTTTTCTACAATTTAGTAGTCTGAGCGATTGGGCTTCTTGACCAGATTGGTGGGTTGCCCCCCGGGTCTCTCACTTCAGCCTCAACCGACATGTCAGTCAGTGAGAGAACTGGGGCTTAGACTCCAGTTGGGTTTGGGGGTGTTGTACACATGTATAGGGTCTTTTCACATCGGAGTGAATTGCACTCCCTTTAGATGGGTTGGCTTAATCGCTCAGTAGGAGTCGGAGCCTGGATGGTGAGGACCACTCTCCGTGAGGGACTGGATCATTGCTGGATGCTGCCGATGGGGTGATCCCTCTTTATTGGGGAGACTATGATATGAAGGTTTGGAGGGTGGAAGTGAACCCTTAGAACAAAAAGGGCTGGGAATAACAATAGAAACAGACTACTTTAGAAATAGAACCTGGGGCCAATCACAACTAGTCCCCGAGGGGAGACATTTCTCTTCCCTTCCTTCAGTTTTGTAAGTTCGGGTTGGCGGGCATTGGGCACATGTTGGGGTTTTGCCTGCTCTGTAGTTATGCAGATTAATACTGACAGAAGGGGAAGGGTTTTCACTCCTGGTTATACCAGGACCCTGCGGAGAACACTCATTGTACTTCTGAGTGCTCTACATTGGTCTGTTTTCTCAGATACCCCTTCGCTGGCAAACATCAGTCAGCCCTCCCTTGGAAGTCGTTCCAACAAATTCTAGGTAACCAGGCCGAGAGGAGTCTCAGCCGAGGTAACTCATCATTTAAGTCAGCTCATGGCTCGAAACCAAATACAGCCAGAGCAAATGTTTGGTTGTTTTATAATAGTAAAAATTTACATATTTAGTTGTGTTAAAGGTTACTATTTTATGAGAAAAGCTCTGCAGACTTGTTACTTATGCAAATTGCTATTGCTAGGAGAATCCATGCTACAGACAAGGAATGCTAATTTCGAGTGGAGGGACTATGGCTAGCTGTACTACTAAGTTTATGTCCTTGAATGTAAACGGGTCACCCAGCCCAGTGAAGAGGAAGAGGATTAACATTTTGCTGCATCTCAGGGGTGTGAGGGTGTGTTCCTGCAGGAGACCCACCTCTTCCCTCAGGAAGCCCAAAAACTTAAGTCTGTCCTTTCCAGTGATATACGAGTCTTCCCTCCCAGAGGGCAGAAAGAGGGGGGTGGCAATATTCCTGTCAGCTACCGTTTCAACAACAGGAAGTGATAGAGGATCTGGAAGCTAGGTTTATCATTGTGGTAGGGACCATTCAGGATACACCAATAACTTTAGCCTATATTTATGTTCCCCCGGGCTCTCCAATCAGAGTGTACTCGAATATTTTACAGCTGGTGGTAGAAAAGGCCAGAGGGGTACTAATAATGGGAGGTGATTGGAACATAGTCTTAAACAGGGCCCTAGATTCAACCTCCCAGATACCAAAACTAGATGTAGCCAAAGCCCGATCTTTCAGAATTCAGCTGCAGCAGATGGGCTTATGTGACCTCTGGAGGGAGAAATACCCCAGAGCACGGGAGTATACATGTTTCTCCCCCAGGTTCAGGGTATTTTCCCGATTGGACATGTTTTTTACATTCAAGGGAGGCTTGAATAGATTTTCATCTTCATGGGTGGGTACAACTGTCCTTTCAGATCATAGCCCTGTCTTTTTAGAGGTGGAGCTGGGACTGCCTAAACGATCCACGCACTGGAGACTGAATAGCTCCTTAGTTCAGGACAAAGGGGCACTGAGGGAACTTAGAGACTTCCTGAAAATTACCCTAGATGGTTGTGACGAAAATATGAAACAAGAGGTTTCACCACAGATACTATGGGATACTATCAAGGCCTCTCTCAGAGGTAAAATTATAGCAATAACATCCCGCAAACAGCGCAAACTAAAAACCAACAGAAATTAATCTCACATATTAAAGAGCTTGAGGACGCCCAAAAGATTAAGTGGGAGGAATCTAGGGGTAGGGAACTATAAAAATGCAGGGAGTCGCTACATAACATCCAAAAAACAGAGGTAGAAAAAGCTTTATTTTATTTAAAACAAAGATACTATGAGGGTGGGCCTCGAAGTACTAAACTTCTAGCATGTCGTCTGCGCCATTATGCAGCAAAAGCTGCAATAACTAAGATAGTCTCACCCCGCACAGGCCAACTAGTTAGACAATCCAAAATTCCAATTTCAGGTGTCACTCGGGTCTCTCCTTTTAGAGAATTGTGAACAAACACGCCAGTAGATAATTCGTGTGTCTTTATTTTCGCAAGGAGTACCAACAACAATGGACACCCTCACCCAGCGCTTCGACTCCAAACAAGTCTTCCTCAGGGGTGTGGTTATAATACAAAACGTCATTCCTTAAATACACCTTCTAATGCTTAATACATGAGATAATGATGATGCATTCAATTTTCAGTTTTCAAGAAAAAAATCAGAATTTTAAACAGTGTCCCAAATACGAAACAATGTATTATCAAAAATGACTAAAAAATAAATCTCATTCTTATTACCAATATTGCACTTACACTTACAACCATTTCAAATTTAATATACACAATTCATTTTGTTAATTGAAGGCTGCCACAGAGCTCTCAGAGTCAGTTAACTTATACATGTAAGTGAAGAAAAATCCAAGTTTATTTATGACTGCAGGATTAATATCATTATTTCTTGTGCATTTCAGGTAAAATTTATCTAAAAAGAGGAGGAAAGAAAAAGGTAGAGGTTACATATATCTCAGAATTTTACTTTAATTTCTACATTTCTAACTCTCATATAAAGAAACAAAACCTTAAATCTTAAATCATTTGTTCAAAAATGGCTTTAAGTCCCATCTTTCATTTAAGCCGTGGGGTCTAACACCGTTAAGTTTAAAAATCCAAAAACTTTCTTTTTCCAGTAATCGGTTTGGTCTGTTACCTCCTTGTACAAAGGGTGGGATCCATTCCAAACCCATGCATTTAACATCTTCTGTTGTGGACAAATGATGCGTTAAAAAATGCAGACCAACTGGTGTGTCCTGTCTTTTATTAAGTATGGATCTAATATGTTCTTGAATCCTCTGTTTCAATGGGCGCACTGTTTTCCCAATATATACTAGCTTACAAGTGCACCAAAGGGCATAAACCACATAACTAGTGTCGCATGTAATCATTTGTCTAACGTCGACACTAGTATTAGGCTCCATCAGATGTTGAAATATTTTCCCTGATACTGTATATCTGCATATGTTGCATCTACAACACTTGAAAAAACCTAATGGTCTTTGAGGTAACCATGTGGTTCTTATCTCTGTTCGTGTGGTTTGTAGTCTGCTCTGGACCACAAAATCTTTGAGATTTTTTGCCCTGCTAAAAGATACTCGAGGGCTTGAACCCACTGCCATTCCTATTGTTTCATCTGAATGTAAGATATGCCAATTTCAATAAATAATATTGCCAATTCTCCCTGCCTTATGATTATATTCTGTGATGAACGTGCAAGGTGTTTGACTAGTAGATGGAGTTTCTCGACTCATTCCTGTAATGAGTTTAGTTCGTTCTAGTTTACTGACTTTCTCTTTCAATGTTTTTAAGAGCGTGGAGTCATATCCTCTTTTAAGGAGCCGATTGATTAATTCTTCTGCCTGCATGTTAAACATAACCTCCGAACTACAGTTTCTCCCGAATTCTTAATAACTGGCTATATGGTATGGAATCCTTAAGACTTTTAGGATGTGCACTATTAGCATGTAGTACTGAATTTGTGGCTGTAAGCTTTCGATAACCTGATGTATTAATCGTTTTATGATCTTCGCTTACTGTAAGGGTCAGATCTAAGAAGTTCAGTGTTTTTTTTATTTGCTTCAAAAGTAAACCAAAGATTAAAGTTGTTAACATTTAGCCATTGCATCTATTTTGGTATCATCTCTGTACTGCCTTGTCAGATACATAATATGTCATCAATAAATCGAAACCAATGTTTAATATGTGGAAAATATGGATTTAATTCCTGATTGAAAACAACCGTATGTTCCCAGTAAGCCAGAAAAAGATTGGCATAGCTGGGTGCCATTGCTGCACCCATCGCTGTGCCACATTTCTGTAGATAGTACTGGTTTTCGAATTTAAAGTAATTGTGTTTTAACACAAAATCAAGAGCTTCTACCAGAAATTCTCTAGGAATAGTTTCATCCAGAGTGGTTTTATCCAAAATGTGTATTGCTACGAGACCATGATTTTGTTTAATAGATGTGTATAAGGACTCTACATCTATACCCAGCCATGTTAAATCATTATTCCAGCCTAAATCTTTGATCTTGTATAACAGGTCCTTCAGATCTTTATGTAAGAATCTAGTTTTAAACATTTTGTTGAAGAAAAAATCAATAAATTTACCTAAATTCTGAGTCAGGCTGTCAATGCCAGAGACTATAGGTCTACCTGCAGGTTCTCTTCATTTTTGTGTATTTTAGGTAGAATATAGAAACTAGGGATGACAGGATATTCTGGCCAAATATACTGATACTCAGTTTCAGTGATGTCCCCCTTATTTACATATTGTAAAAGGAGGTGTTGTAATTCCTTTTTAAAAAACGATGTGGGATCTGACTTAAGTTTCTCATAATTAACATTGTTATCGAGTAGTGTCAAAACAATGTCTCTATATTGTGCCCTATTAAGTATAACTATATTTCCACCCTTATCTGCAGGTTTGATCACAATAGAGGTATTCTCGGACAGCAAATTAATGGCATCACGCTCTGCATGAGTGACATTATAGTTAGGTGTGACGGTTTCATTAAGGACAGATTTAACCTGTTGACATACCACCTTTTCAAAAGTACTGATAGCAGTGTTATGGACAGTAGGGTAAAAAAGTAGATTTAGGTTTAAACAGGAACTTCCTTTGTTTGAATAAGTGCTCTCTGACAGAAAAAATACCTCTGTCTCTAGATTGGTGAGCGTTCAAAAAATCAGAATCAGTACATTGCTCCTGTAAAAGTGAGTCTAACACATCTAGATCTGTAGAAAGTTCATCAAGAGAATCGTCATTTACAGCAGTATATAAAGTAGGAATATTTTCATGATCTATGGTAACAGAAGTAAGATTACTTACTCGATCTTGTGCATAATTAACATTCGTAGACCTATTGTTAACATGTTGGGAGTGTGAGGCAATAGCCCCATTCTCATAGTCTTTAATAGAGCTCGGTTGTTCTGTGAGATCTATAGGCCTAGGAGTCTGTAATGCATTGATCAAAAAATCAAGGTCTTCCGAGTGTTCAGGCGGTACTCCAAAGTTATAATTACTGGTGATAACAGTGTCAGTGTTTTTTCCCCAGTGTGTGGTAATATTGTAATAGGCGAACGGGGACACATGATGTTTTGATTTGTTTCAGTTATTGCCTGTTTGTCCAAGAAAAACAATTTCAGTCTCAATTTCCTAAAAACTTAAATAAGTCCACAAAAATCTGAAAGTCGTTGATGGGAGGTGTGAGTATAAAACTAAGACCTTTTTCCAATACTTTTATCTGATGTTCTGTAAGACTGAATGAAGAAAGATTAATAATCTGTAGTTTATCTATTTCTTCTTCTCCCTCAATGGGTAGGCCCGTTTTCCTTTTTGACCTTTAGCCCCCGTGTTGGTTTCTCCTGGTTTTCCTCTTTCTCCGTTTCTTGTCCCCTGTTTAATTGTAGATGTTTCTGCTTCTCTGAGTTCACGTATTAGTTCTTCCTCCTCCTGTGAATTTAATTGTCTGCTTTTACTTCTATTAGTAGAAATTTTGGAGGAGAATCAAACTCTGGACAGCCCCCTGCTGTTAGAACGATCTCCCTTCGGTTCTGGCCAACTTGTAATGTTTCCCTTTTTGTAATCCTTAAGGTTCCTTAGTAATTTGTTGGCTTTACGTTCTGTTATTGTTGCCTCATATTTAGAAAGTTTACTCCTGAGACGTGAATCAAAGCTTGGATACTGTGCTTCATGCTTAAGAGCCAATATTTTAATTTTTCAGGTATTAATCTCTAGAAGTTGCCTCATATTGAAGTTATCCTCTTAATTAACAATTTAAGAAATGTAAGAGAACATTCTGATGCAGCTGATAACCATTCATTTTAAAGGAAATTCCTCTAACCGCTGAAGGCGTAACAGTGACCTGAAGCCCCCGTGGTACTTGGCCTCGACTGATGTATTCTTCCAATGTAGAAATATTATAAGATATATCAATCTCTTTTAACAGCAACTTTTCAAAGTCAATAAAAGCAGTTTTAAGGTTGTTATCAGTTTCAATGTTTACCTCAGAATCTTGTAAACGTTCCCTCGCTCTTCGTCGATGATCACTAAAGAAGTCTGTATGCTCCCATGCATATATCTCTGGTGATTCTGTATCTGTAGTAGCTTCTGTCTGGTGCATAATTTAAAGCTTGATACAATATGAAGCCTGCACCCACAGTACTGATGGAAAAAACTTGTGTCCAGATTAAGATGTATGCAATAAAGAAGAGTAAGTCCAAGAAATAGTTGTTGTTCCTGAAAAGACCAGCGCAGGTAAACTGCTCCACTGTCTGCAGCAATGCTGGCAATTTCAAACGAGGACAACAAAAGAAATGCCGCAACAGGGGGCCAGGTGCTCACCTAGAACGAGCAGCCAGCTTGTAACGATAACCAAAATTCCAATTTCAGGTGTCACTTGGGTCTCTCCTTTTAAAGAATTGTAAACAAACACGCCAGTAGATAATTCATGTGTCTTTATTTCACAAGGAGTACCAACAACAATGGACTCCCTCACCCAGCGCTTCGAATTCAAACAAGTCTTCCTCAGGGGTGTGGTTACAATACAAAACGTCATTCCTTAAATACACCTTCTAATGCATAATACATGAGATAATGATGATGCATTCAATTTTCAGTTTTCAAGAAAAAAATCAGAATTTTAAACAGTAAATCTACTTTTTACCCTACTGTCCACAACACTGCTATCAGTACTTTTGAAAAGGTGGTATGTCAACAGGTTAAATCTGTCTTTAACGAAACCATCACACCTAAGTATAATGTCACTCATGCAGAGTGTGAGCCATTAATTTGCTGTCCGAGAATACCTCTATTGTGATCAAACCTGCAGATAAGGGTGGAAATATAGTTATACTTAATAGGGCACAAAATAGAGACAATGTTTTGACACTACTGATAACGATGTTAATTATGAGAAACTTAAGTCAGATCCCACATCGTTTTTAAAAAGGAATTACAACACCTCCTTTTACAATATGTAAATAAGGGGACATCACTGAAACTGAGTATCAGTATATTTGGCCAGAATATCCTGTCATCCCTAGTTTCTATATTCTACCTAAAATACACAAAAATAAAGAGAACCCACCAGGTAGACCTATAGTCTCTGGCATTGACAGCCTGACTCAGAATTTAGGTGAATTTATTGATTTTTTTCTTCAACAAAACGTTTTAAAACTAGATTCTTACATAAAAGATACGAAGGACCTGTTATACAAGATCAAAGATTTAGGCTGGAATAATGATTTAACATGGCTGGGTATAGATGTAGAGTCCTTATACACATCTATTAAACAAAATCATGGTCTCGTAGCAATACAACATTTTTTGGATAAAACCACTCTGGATGAAACTATTCCTAGACAATTTCTGGTAGAAGCTCTTGATTTTGTGTTAAAACACAATTACTTTAAATTCAAAAACCAGTACTATCTACAGAAATGTGGCACAGCGATGGGTGCAGCAATGGCACCCAGCTATGCCAATCTTTTTCTGGGTTACTGGGAACATATGGTTGTTTTCAATCAGGAATTAAATCCATATTTTCCACATATTAAACATTGGTTTCGATTTATTGATGACATATTATGTATCTGGCAAGGCAGTACCGAGATGATACCAAAATTGATGCAATGGCTAAATGTTAACAACTTTAATCTTGGTTTACTTTTGAAGCAAATAAGAAAACACTGAACTTCTTAGATCTGACCCTTACAGTGAGCGAAGATCATAAAACAATTAATACATCAGGTTATCGAAAGCTTACAGCCACAAATTCAGTACTACATGCTGATAGTGCACATCCTAAAAGTCTTAAGGATTCCATACCATATAGCCAGTTATTAAGAATTCGGAGAAACTGTAGTTCGGAGGTTATGTTTAACATGCAGGCAGAAGAATTAATCAATCGGCTCCTTAAAGGAGGATATGACTCCACGCTCTTAAAAACATTGAAAGAGAAAGTCAGTAAACTAGAACGAACTAAACTCATTACAGGAATGAGTCGAGAAACTCCATCTACTAGTCAAACACCTTGCACGTTCATCACAGAATATAATCATAAGGCAGGGAGAATTGGCAATATTATTTATCGAAATTGGCATATCTTACATTCAGATGAAACAGTAGGGATGGCAGTGGGTTCAAGCCCTCGAGTATCTTTTAGCAGCGCAAAAAATCTCAAAGATTTTGTGGTACAGAGCAGACTACAAACCACACGAACAGAGATAACAACCACATGGTTACCTCAAAGACCATTAGGTTTTTTCAAGTGTTGTAGATGGAACATATGCAGATACACAGTATCAGGAAAATATTTCAACATCTGATGGAGCCTAATACTAGTATGCGACATTAGACAATTGATTACATGCGACACTAGTTATGTGGTTTATGCCTTTGGTGCACTTGTAAGCTAGTATATATTGGGAAAACAGTGGCCCATTGAAACAGAGGATTCAGGAACATATTAGATCCATACTTAATAAAAGACAGGACACACAGTTGGTCTGCATTTTTAATGCATCATTTGTCCAAAACAGAAGATGTTAAATGCATGGGTTTGAATGGATCCCACCCTTTGTACAAGGGGTAACAGACCAAACCGATTACTGGAAAAAAAAGTTTTGGATTTTTAAACTTAACAGTGTTAGACCCCATGGCTTAAATGAAAGATGGGACTTAAAGCCATTTTTGAACAAATGATTTAAGATTTAAGGTTTTTGTTTCTTTATATGAGAGTTAGAAATGTAGAAATTAAAGTAAAAATTTGAGATATATGTAACCTCTACCTTTTTCTTTCCCTCCTTTTTAGATAACTTTTACCTGAAATGCACAAGAAATAATGATATTAATCCTGCAGTCATAAATAAACTTGGATTTTTCTTCACTCTAATGTATAAGTTAACTGACTCTGGAGAGTGCCTGTGGCAGCCTTCAATTAACAAAAATGCATTGTGTATATTAAATTTGAAAATGCTTGTAAGTGTAAGTGCAATATTGGTAATAAGAATGAGATTTATTTTTTAGTCATTTTTGATAATACATTGTTTAATATTTGGGACACTGTTTAAAATTCTGATTTTTTTCTTGAAAACTGAAAATTGAATGCATCATCATTATATCATGTATTAAGCATTAGAAGGTGTATTTAAGGAATGACGTTTTGTATTGTAATCACACCCCTGAGGAAGACTTGTTTGAAGTCGAAGCGCTGGGTGAGGGAGTCCATTGTTGTTGGTACTCCTTGCGAAAATAAAGACACACGAATTATCTCCTGGCATGTTTGTTTACAATTCTTTAAAAGGAGAGACCCGAGTGACACCTGAAATTGGAATTCTGGTTATCGTTACGAGCTGGCTGCTCGTTCTAGGTGAGTACCCAATCGACCTGGCCCCTGTCACAGCATTTCTTTTGTTGTTCTAGTTAGACAATCCACCCAGATAGCGGAATCATTCGTGTAGTATTACTCCAATCTATATAGGTCAACGCAGAATACCTCTAAGCAGGACAAACCTGATTATTTAAACTCCATTCCACTCCCTCTCCTGCCACCAGATATAGCCCAAACACTGATTAGGCCTATTACTCAGGAAGAAATCATCTCTTCAATCAAAAACTTAAGCCAGCCAAATGTCCAGGCTCAGATGGGTTCGGTCCGAAATTTTATAAACCCCTGGCCCGGAGGTGGTGCCCTCCCTCCACAAGGCCTTTTCAAATATTTGGTCTGAAGGCGGACCTCCCCTTGGCAATATGCAACCATAACAATCCTACATAAAGGGGACAAGATCCTCAAAGTGCGTAATCTTATTGCCTCCATATTCCTGCTAAACCAGGATTACAAGATCTTTACCTCTATAATAGCCTAGAATTAACCCCATACTACCAGAGTTAATACATCCAGACCAATCTGGCTTTAGATGGGCCAACAAGCACCTGATGGAGTGCGTTCTGCCCTGGACATGATAGATAAGATTCAACGAACCTGGGTTCCGGCCTGCCTGCTGAGTTTAGATACTGAAAAGGCCTTTGATAGGGTCTCATGGGACTTTTTATTTCTGGTTCTTGAACACAGGGGTTCCCTGAATCTTTCATTGAAACCATGAGATCCCTATACACAGGACCTCAAGCATATGTCAGAGTTAATGGGGGGTTGTCTAAGAGGTTCCAGCTGGGCAGGGGCACCCACCAGGGTAGTCCCCTCCCCCCCCTTCTCTTCGCCCTTTATATTGAACCACTGGCTGGGGCTGTCAGAAGGGCGCAGGAAGTGATGGGAATAGAGGTTGGTGGTGTTCAGAAGAAGATTCTGCTGTACACTGATGACGTTCTGCTGTCACTATCCCAGCCACACAAATCTATAGAACAAGTATGGCCTATCTTGGAGAAGTTTGGGAAGCACTCAGGCTATTCCCTGAACAAATCGAAAATGGAGGTTTTGAATTTCTTCTTTGACCCATCTGAACGTATCCGCCAACTCCTTCCCTTAAACTGGGCAGCTGAGGGATTAAATATTTAGAATCCACATCACTAAATACCCATCCAAGCTGTTTAAAGCAAACTACACACTCCTGACTAATTCCCTTAAGAAAGATTTTGAGAAGTGGTCCCTGATTAATCTCCCTATGTATGCCAGAATTCAAACTATAACCATGAATGTATTACCTAAATGTCTGTATCTGTTTCAATGCATACCCTTTACATACATAAATCTATATTCCAGGACTGGCACAAGATGATTTCCAGATTTATCCGCTCAAATAAGACACCAAGAATCAGACTGAAGCATTACAGGCCAGTGGAGGCAGAGGTGATCTCTACCTGATTTGAGGATTATTCCCTGATGCAACTGAAACAGTCTCTTCAGTGGTCCGGTCCCAGCTCCACCTCGGGTTGGAGAGAAATGGGGGGGGGGGAAGGTTGCCTCTCGAAGACCGGGTGGTGACTCCTTTCCTAATCTGTCATCACCCTATGCCCAGGTTAAATTCAGTGGGTGACACCCTCCACTTGGTACATAGACTATGGCTAAAATTCAAATTGTTACCTTCACTGTGGACTCTTAAAAAACTGGCCTTGGCTGAAGACTTCCCCCCGAACCGAATAGATCTCACATATAGACAATGGACCAGGATAGGTCTGATTTACCTGGGGCAGTTTACCCAAGGGGTCTTGCTCTTGGATTTTGACTCCCTTAAGAATAGATTTGGCCTTAGGAACACAGACCATTTCAGGTTCTTTCAGGTACGAACATATATAAACTCCCTCCAGAGGAGAGTGCTGGACCCGGAGAAGGTAGCTCCCCTACTGGCAGCCATTCAACAAATAAAGTCATCAACAGATCAGAAGGGGCAGATTTCTGCTCTATATAAGGCTCTGGGGACCATTAGGCCAGACCCCCTAGTTAAAATTAAAAATAAATGGCAGGAGGAGGCAGGGCCCCGTCTCCCACCCCTTAACTGGAAATTGATTTTCGTATAGCCAAATTGGCAACCGGATCACCTCTCTGGTAAGAATTTGCCTGGAAGGTAAGGATCCGCTTTTGTTTTCACCCTGAGATGTTCCTCAACCTAGCTGAGGATCTGCTGAGGATATTAGAGGCTTCTGCAGGTCTAGTGTTGACTTTGCAACTGTGAAACCTGCTCCAATCCTGGCACACAGAGTGGGAGATGCTGAGGCTAGATAGCCTCACAGGAGAGAAAGTCAGTGGTGCTGGATACAGGAATTATCTACAGCTAAAAATTAATTAAGAAACTGGAGGATCGAATAGAAGATCAGGAGTCTCTAGTAGGGAGAAACAATCTGATATTGGCCGGTTACCGGAAAGATCAGAAGGGCGGACTGTGTTTCCTTTATTCAGGATCTGCTCTTAAAGTTATGGGCCAGTCACCTTTGGGGACTCATATAATCTGGAGAGGGCCCACAGAGCATTAAGGGAAATACGCCGGTTGGTCTGACCCAGGGTGATCATTATGCGATTCCTCAACTTCAAGGAGAAGATGCATGTGCTGGGGAAGGCCAGGCAACATAAAGCCCTCCATTGAATGGAGCAGCACTTGGATGTTCCAGGATCAAACCCCTCACCATTAGAGAAAAGCAGAGGGAGTATGTTGAAATAAAGAAAAGCTTTATATGGCGGCATTAAATTTCATCTGCAGTATCAGCAACCCTGATGTTGAGATTGCAATCAGGTGAAAACAATTCCTGACGGCGGGAGATGCATTGGAATGCTCAAGCACCTAACTTCCTAACTTATTTTAAACCTCAGATCTGAGGCGGATTACCTCAGATATTGTGCTGGTACAAGGCTTGGCTTAAGGTGGGACTTTCAGTATATGGACCTTGTGGGTGCTTATATTCTGCGTAATTAAGGCTACTGCTTCTCTTTCCTTATTTGCATTTTATTCTGAGTTGGGACTTGGTCTTGTATTAAACCTGGTCTATGTTATTAGAGTGGCCCACTACCAGGATTTGGAGGTCTTTGGGCTGCTCGGTGCTCCAGAGATGATCTCAAGACTCTGGAATAGACCAGGTGTTTCTAGTAAGGCACCCGTAGGCAATTGAACTCCTCCTATTGGTGCTGGATATTGCCTTAACCAGAGCTAACTCTTTAAGATGTGATTTAATGAGGATCCTTTTACATGTCTCTCTGGTATTTCTAGTGTGAGGAGTGGGTTATTTCAATACCATAGTATGGCTTGTTACGAGGGACCAGGAAGATAGGGGGTTAGTGGGACGGGCAGACTCTTTGTAGTAGAGTCAAGTAATGGGCGGAGGTGTCTGGAGGAGGGCTCATCCATGACTGCCGAGATTTTAGGAGGTCGATCAAGGATCGGGGCAGGGGGAAGGGGTTGGGGGAGGGATAGAGAGAGAGAGATGTCCATAGTGTGATCAGTATAGGATGGCAGAATGGGATAGCCTGGGAACTGAGTCACACGTTATGTCTCTGGTTTATTTTCTTTTTTTCTTTACCCTTCTCTTCCTCTTTTTATGAAGAATGTCCTGTTTTAACATTACTTTGGAATGTTAAAGGACTTGCAGACTGAAGAGGATGGTAATTTGAGGCACATTAAACACTTGGGAGCTCATATGCTTGTTTACAAGAGACCCACCTCTTGACTGAAGAATTAAGTTGTCTTAAGAAATTGTGGGTGGGCCAGGTCTATGGGCAGGGGTAGGGAAAAGGCGTCAGGAGGGTGGCGATTTTAGTAAGTAGTAATTGTCCCCTCAGGGTTGACCAAGTGTTATTAAGGGAGGATGGTAGGGGCTGTACCTGTTGGGGGTTCCTAGCCGGTAAGGTAATCGCACTGGCTTCTATTTATGGTCCCACTCCATCCTCTGAAGATTTTTTTTTGCTCAATAGAGAGAGATTTGTATCAGCATTACCCACTCGACCTTTATTCTGGCTGGGATTGAAATATATGTATCAGTAATTTAGAAGACAGGATGCCTCATCTGTTAGGCCTCTCAAGTAAGGCTCAGATTGCCCTAAGGAGTTGATGGAGGCAACTGCTCTGGTGGACCTGAGTAAACTCACTCAAAGAAGGGCAGCGCTATGACCTTTTTTCAGCAGTCTCAAGATTCACTCTCCATGGATTGATTTTTTTTGGTCAGTGGTACTGCTCGGAAGTGAAGGGCCTCACCACAGGCATCAGGTTCTCTCGGATCAATCTCCCATCTCTCTAGTGTGGGAACCATGTCCTGCTCCCCCTAAGCCAGTTAGATGGAGACTAAATGACTCTATTGTCTCTGAAACCACAGTGCAGAATGAGTTGGATGAATCCCTCGAAGGATTCATTCAATCTCACCACCATCCCTACAAGATCAGAGATTGGTCTGGCCAACGTGCAAAATGCTATATGTAGGGGCAGTCCAGGAGATAGTGGCCAGAAGTGAAATAGATTAAGGAAGGCTAAGGAGGAATTCATTTTGGGGCATTAGAATCTTTGTCCCTCTGAGGGCTCTGGGAAATTGATTTAGAACTTAAATCCTCATGTGGGGAGGGGCGGACCTTTGCTATGGCAAAGTGGAATTTTGGCTGAGAAGATTCAGGCTAAATACTTTATTACATGGGATGTCCTAGGTCGTTTGCTAGCAGCAAGGGTTAGAGAGTGGGAGATTAGTAGAACTATTACTTCTATGGTATGAAGGGAACTGTTAACAGACCCCAAGAGATGGCAGAAGCGCTTGCATCCCATTTTTCTGACCTTTATGGGCTGGGTACGGTGGCGGGGAGGAGGAAATTAATGCCTTTCTTGAGGAGTATCCTTCAGTGCTAGATGAAATGCAGGCCAGAGATTTGGCAACTCCTATTATGGGTAGGAGATATTGGAGGTGGTGCAATCTTTACTGTTGGTAGAACTCAGCCCAGATGGTCTTACAGCCAAATTTTACCAAACGCTCATGTAGTTATCCTACCAATTCTATTGGAATTTTACAATATGATTATACAAGAGGGGTTACCGTGATCCGCCGCCGTA
The DNA here is from genome assembly GCA_016271365.2 of Neoceratodus forsteri. Lineage (NCBI taxonomy): Eukaryota > Metazoa > Chordata > Ceratodontiformes > Ceratodontidae > Neoceratodus > Neoceratodus forsteri. The sequence continues at coordinate 138,389,820 of JADMNL010000024.1, forward strand.
CAGGCCTTTATATCTCTGATCCCTAAACCGGACAAGCCTAGATAGGATGGATAGCTATAGACCCATAGCTTTAATGAATCAGGACATCAAGATATTAACGAGAATCTTGGTTAACAGGATCCTGCGTTGCTCCAAGTCTAATTAGTGAAGAACAGGTGGGATTTATGCCTGGGAGGGGCTCAGGATGCCTCCGGAAGCTACACCATTTACTTAGCTATGCCTGACTCCCAACCGCCATTAGCTTTAATTTCATTGGACGCTAATGGCATGCCTCGATAGGGTTTCCCATGGTTTCCTTTTGCTACAATCGCCAAGATGGGTTTCCGGAAGGTTTACTGAGGGGTATCAAACACCATATGCCACACCATCGGCTAGGATTTTGTGTAATGGGATAGCTCTTCAAGAAATAATGTTGAAAAATGGGACCAGACAGGGATGCCCGCTGTCACCAATATTATTTAACATTTATTTGGAACCCTGCTAAGAGCTATAAAGGAAGATCAGTTCATAAAAGGGTGAGGTTGGGGGAGGAACTTAAACTCTCAGTTTTCGCTGACGATATCTTGTTGCATCTAGAGGACCCAGCTTTTAGCTTTGAAGAGTAATGGTGATAATTGACCATTTTTCGGGGTAGCAAATTATAAATTGAATCTACTAAAACCCAGGTCCTCCCCTGACCCCCACGGCACTAGGAGATTTTGCCTTCCCAAATCTGCAGTGGAGATCTGATGAGATCAAATATCTGGGCATTCGGATTCTGGCTAATGGGGAAAAGGGGGCCGAAGCAAATCTGGGAGGGGTAATATCAGTAATCAGAGGCGATATTTCAAGATGGAACAAACTCCCCTTGAATTTTATGGCCAGACTTGGCCTTATCAAAATGAACTTACTGCCTAGGGTTACTTTATCCCTTATATATGGCCCCCTCGATATTCCTGCTACTTGGTTCAAGGTTATTGGAAGCTTTTATCTGAATTTTATGGAATTCCAAACCCCCAGGAAGAAATATGAGTTGTTACATTTACCTCAATCAGGGGGTGGGATTAAATTGCCTGATCTTCAAATCTACTATGTGGCAGGACAGATGGGCCTCATGCTCCGGTGGGTTAGGCAGACAGAGGGGGGAATCTATACCCCAACATGGCTACAAATAGAGAGACAAATGTTGAATGAGCGGGGTTTCTCCCCGGAGGCAGTGTTATATTCTAATTTCGTGAAAGAATTTATCATGGGGAGAGGGAACCCAATTGGGAAATCCATGAGGGCGTGGTGGTCTTTCTTCACTCCCGCGCAGAGGAAAGCTCAGTTGAGATCATGGGAGCAACCTCTGTCAGGCAATCCTACCTTCAAGTTGGGGGGGGCAGATGTTAAGTGCGAAATGGGCCATTCAGGTGAGGGGTCTAAATGTGAGGGACCTCATACAAGGTGCAGAGAATTTGGCACCAATTCTAGGGTTGGGGCTGCCGGTGTTTAAAAGGCTGCAACTTTTAGTATGTTAGAAAAAGTGAAGAAAAGTATTGGAGGGGTTTATAGGCGGGCCATTTACGTGGATTCTTTTGAGGGTAGACCAAAGGCAAATGCTCTTTCCCAGATTTACAGAGTGTTGGTGGAATTTAGCAGTCCACCTCTCCTGCACAAATAGCTGTATTGGGATGGAATATTGGCTCCCAAGAATCTTGCTTGGGACTCAATTTGGAATAATTACAGGTATATCTCATACCTAAGTTTAGGATTGTAGTATTTCATTGTTTCCAATATATATTTTACCCCTGCAAACTATATGACAGGAAACTGAGACAGACAGACCTTTGTTTTAGATGTGGGTTGGGGATAGGAGACCTCCTACATGTGATGTGGGAGTGCTCCAAAATCTTTTCTTTATGGTCTGACATAGGATCATATGGACCCAGTCCTAAATTATTCAGATTATATCACACCAGAGGTCTGTATCCTGGGGATTTTTCAGGAATCAAAGGAACCTTCACCCAAATTTCTCACCTAGCTTTGATGTCTGCTTTAGTGAAAGCCTTCTTGGTTCAACATTGGAAAGATGATCAAGAGTATACCTACGGACATTGGGTCCGGAGACCTGGTGTCTTCCTTGGGCAGAATAAGGAGGCAACTTTGGGGTGGGGAACAGAAAATTGTATGCTAAGAGGTGGGCTCCTTTGAAGCTATCTATTTGCCACAGAGATCTCTGCAGGTCTGTCTGTCTCTTTCTATGAATAGCATGAATTTAGTTTCTCTTAGGATATGAAGAGTCAAATCTTTCCTTTTTCTCTGTTTTTTCTTCTTTTTTGTGTTGGTAGTCTAGTGGGTTGGGGTATAGAATACGGGTGACTCACTTGGAGGTTGAACAAGCCTGATATGTATGCCTTTCAAGGGTTAGGTAGGGATGGGCCTCTCTCTCTCTCTCTCTCTCTCTCTCTCTCTCTCACTTCAGGGGACGTAGCGGGGCTCCATCTCGGATTTAAGTTAAGGATTGTATTAGATCCCCGCCAGAGGGTTAATAGTTCAAAAATGTAATTTTGTTTATATGGTGAATCTGCTCCTGTTACGGTTTTTTTTTTTTTATTTAATTTCTTTCTCATTTTATCATATATTGAATGTGAACTGTTTTCAATACATATGCTTGCTATATTTCTGGAGACATTTTGCCGTGAGGGAACATGAATTATAGTTTAGACACAGGAGTTGCCAACCGACTAATCTACAGCTATAAGATGGACTCCTGCTATGTTTGTAGATAGGGGTTTGTATATAGTTCATACAGTCAGTTTTGGGGCTGTATACCCTGGCTTGTCCAGGTCCTTTGTCTTAGTTGTTATCTGTTTTCCTTTCCTTTTTTCTCTTTTCTGTAGTGGTTTGTTGATCTAAAATCAATAAAGATCTGTTGAACAAAAAAAAAAATAAAAAACAAACAGGCTTTTCCATCGCTTTCAGCTACAGACAAGTGTTTTGTCCCATCAGGAATCCCCAGTGCAGAGCAGCCACTATCTCGGCCAGGAACCAAGTCAACCTCTGGGCAAATCAGACATCCCTCTGTACCAAAGTCTCCCGCTGCGCTTGTCTCTCCTCACGCCACGGTCTGACAGTCACCTTGTTGTCCCTGCCCTGCCTGTCCCGCAGTCCCGCGATGACTCCCACCCACCACACACACTCACTGAACCAGCAGTCCTCCACTTAAGCCGGCAACAGCAACACTGTCTCAGCGATCATGAATTCGATCGATCTGGGTAAGCGAGCGGCAGCGGCTGATTAGGCGGCACTGAGGGAGGGCTGAGCTCCACAACTTAAGCAACAATGGCGGCTGGCGCTCTCATGCAGAAGTCCCTCTGGCTACCTTTAAAAAAACAATTGCCGCCAACCAAACAGCGCGTGCGTGCATGCCTGCAGCCCCGCCTGTGACTGTCTTCACCGTCCGCTCCCTGTTAAGGCACACTGCAAGCAGCCCTTCAGGCAGGGGAGCGGGATGCAGTGACGACTTTAGTGTGCTGCTCATGGCTCATCGAAATGAATGGAAAGAGCTTGGCAGTCGGCACTCTCCCTCCGTCCTGTGGCTACTTACAATTACTAACAGACCTGGCCCCGAAAAAAAAAATTAGTGACAAAACCCTGCGGTCGGGGCTCGGCGGTAGTGAGAAAAAATTTAAAAAAGAAAACGAAGAAGTGCAGGCAGCAGGCCATTACTTATGCAGGCCAGGATGCAATTAGCATCCCAGGCATCCCGGGCCAGTCCGCCTCTGTTCACTGGTCACCACCATTAACGGCAATTCATTCTAAACTTTAGCAACTCTAATTGTGAACCATGAACTTCTTTTTTTTGTTTTACAGCATTCACTCTTCAGTTGTAAAGGATGTGCCCTGGTTTCATAAATGATGTTTCTAAATTTAAGTCCCAGTTGGTCCCATAATAAATCATCATGCAGTGCTGTAAACACCATACAAAGGTCACCTCTCATCCTATGATATTCCAGAGTAAAAAGTCCCAGCTGATTTAGATGGTCCTCATAATTTAATCTTTCTACCTGATACATCCTCCTAGTCACTTCCCTTTGAATTCTTTCCCAAAGCATTTTTTGAATCCATGTCTCCTGGAGACCAAAACTGAGCACAATATTCCACATGTGGCCTCACCAAGGAAGTACACAAAGGCAGCAACACTTTGCTACTATTACTTTGTATATACTTTTTTTTTACAATGGAGTATTCCCCCAGCCTTTTTGATTACTTGTTGACAGTGTAATTTTGGGCTCGAGTCATTTTTAACCCTTACACCCAGGGCCCTTTCATCCTCAACCACCTCTAAGAATCTATTACCTAACTTGTATTGAGCCAGAAGATTGTTACTTCTGAAGTGTATAACTGTACACTTTTTAACAGTAAAATTAAGTTTGTTATTATCTACCTAACTTTCAAGTTCACCTGGTGCAAGCTGTAGGGTATTTACATCTTCGAGGTTATTTACAATATGGCCAATATGGGTATCGTCTGCAAATTTGGTTAACCAGACTCCAGTAGAAGTATTTAATGAGGAAATATATATGTTGAAGAGGCATGAGCCGAGGACAGAGCCCTGGGGAACTCCACCAGACACCTGTTCCCATTCTGAGTAAGAACCTTTTATACAAACTTATTGAGTTCTGTCAGTCAACCATGACTCCGCCCAACTGGTAATGTTTCCACTTAAACCCATATTTATTAATGCATCTATTAATTCACCATGGGGGACCTTATCAAAGGCCTTCAAGAAGTCCAAAAAAATAACATCCACAGCCTCCTTCTTATCCAAAGCCATACTAACTTTGCCATAAAATTCCATCAGGTTTGAGTGGCATGATCTGCCCTTAACAAAACCATGCTGGGTAATATCAGACTGAGTCTCTTCCCCTATATACTCTTTGATAATTCCTTCAAGGATTTTACCCAAGATAGACATCAGGCTAATAGTTCTATAGTTTGACACTTCCTGCCTAGAACCTTTTTTAAAGATAGGTACCACATTAGCTTGCCTCCATGCATCAATAACCTGTCCTTCTTCAATAGATTGCATAAGTATTGCTGCAATTGGTCCTGATAAGGGGATAGCTAATTCTTTAAGAATACAAGGGTAGAGACCATCAGGACCTGCTGATTTATTAGGATCCAACCCTTGAAGTCGCATCTGAATATCTGATGCTTTTACAAAATGCACTCCAGGTATTGTGAATTATGTGAATTATGCTTATTTTTGGCTAATGTTTTTGTATTAAAAACTGAGGTGAAGTACTGGTCACATAACACTGCCATGTGGGTGTTTTCCAATAACAATTTACCAGTCTGGTCTTTTAATAGGCCAATAGTGGGAGTAGCCCCCCCCCCTTTATTATTAACATGTTTGTAAAAGGATTTAAAATTATCTTTGACCCTGGTTGCTAAATTAACCTCATAATTTATTTTTGCATTTTTAATATTATTTTTAGTTGTTTTCAAAAGATTTTTATATTGTTCCCAGTTTTTTGTGTGCCACTAAGTTTTGCCCTTTTAAATGCCCTGTTTTTCTGCTTAATATATTTTTTAATTGCAGCATTTATCCAGGGAGTTTTTTGTTTCACTTTATCAGTTTTCTTTATTTGTGGAATATGTTTCATTATTACTGTAAATAGTTTAGTGTTAAAAATATGCCACATTTCATTTAGGGATTTGTTCTTTAATTCTTTTACCCAGTCCCAAGATGTCATTTCTTTATTCAATTCCACAAAATCAGCTTTTGTAAAATTGTAAATGACTGTACTACCAACATCAGAACCTAAGTTACCTTTATAAGCATATTTAACCATAGAGTGGTCGTTGGATCCAAGATGGTGGGTAACAGTACAATTTATTATATTACTACCCATATTATGCAAAACTAGATCTAAAATATTATCCCCCCTAGTTTTCTGTTTAACTGATTGTTCCATGTTGTTTATCAAAAAAGACTCAAGATAAGCACTTCAACTTGAGTTACAGTCTTTAAGATATTCCAATTTATCCCTGGAAGATTAAAATCACCCATGAGTATAGTATTATTTGTAGATGAAAAACGATTTACATACTCCAATAACATACAGTCTTCTTTTGTTGTTATTGAGGGTGGCCTATAAACTACTCCCAAATTAATATAATTTGAAGTTTTAGGGAATATCTTGACCCATAAGGCTTCTATAGTGGGCCATTGAGGCCATTCAATATTTTCAGCTTTTATGCTGTTTAAAATATAAAGCGCGACTCCTCCACCTCTACTACTTGTTCTATCTTTGTGAAAAAGAGTATACGCAGGGATATTTTTATCCCAAGAATCATCTTCCCTCCACCAGGTCTCAGTGATTGCACAAATATGAATCTCTTGTTGATTTAGGGTGTATAGTAACTCATCATGTTTTTTTTATTTAGGCTTCTAGCATTTATAAGAAGGACATTCCATTCTGATGAATTTTGGGGAGTAATAGTATTTTGTTTAACCGTAGGAGTAGTAATAACCCCTTACCATTTAGTTTAAACTATGGTCAATTTGCTGCCTAAGAAGTCTATTTGCAAAAATACGCTTACCCTACCTGTTTAAATGCAGCCCGTCTCTAGCATACAACCCCTGATGCATAAATCCATCCCAATTTTCTAAGAAGGTAAACCCCTGTCTGTAACACCATCACTTCGGCCAGCCATTTAGTGTTACAATATCCTGCCTTTTATGATGGCTTGCTCTGGGGATAGGTAGTAATCTGGAAATGATCAAGTCCCCCACCTGGCTTCTAATCGTGTCTCCTATCATTTCAAAATCTCTATGGATGTCTAGCATAGATCTTTTGCCTAAGTCGTTAATTCCTATATCTATTAAAGTAACTGGGGTCTGTGTTTGCTCTTGTAGTCCTAGGAGAAGTTGTTTTATATTATCAATACCAGCACCAGGCAGGACACTGACTGTGGTTTAAGGGTTTCTATTTTTACATATTATGTGGTCTGTATAACGTATCATTGAGTCACCAATTACCAGGACATCCCTAGGAATATTCATAGATTTGTGGATCATGTTGTCAGATACATTAAAACTTTCTGTAAAAGAAGCAATAATAGTGGAATCTGTTTGCTTCATGTTATTGGACTTAGGAGTGACTAAACTTACTGGGGGGGGAGGTAGTAGACACTTCTTTTAATATGATATCCTTCTCAGTTGTGTTCTCTACACTAGAATCATTTTTATGTGCACTATATCAATTTGTAGTACGGGTATTTAAACTACCCCCTATGTTTCTTCTCTCCTTTGAACCAAAAAACAATCTCCATCACCAGATGTATTTGCATTTATTAATTCCCAAGGATAGGGAAAGTGCTTATCCTGTGCAGGATCTAAAGTGTCTACCACTGCATCAATATATTGCTCTTAACAGCTTATGTCATCTTGGGTCTGAACTCTTTGTTTTAGTTGTACAATTTCAGATTTTAGAGTGCTTATCAATGTACAATTTTCACATTCAAACTCTAGGCAAAACTCTCAATATGCATACATGCCACAGCTAGTGCAGCATGTTAAGTTCAACCCATTTTCCATGTCCATTTTTGTATTATTTTTCAGCCCAGTGCCCAGTAACCCAGCTGACACAGCTGACACGCGCCGACGCACGTGTCTCTGCATGCGTCTCCACACATGGCAATGCGCACCCTGCCCGTGCTCACCCTGCTCACAGCAGGGCAAACTTATAAGAAGTGGATCCAGGGGTTGCGGAATGCTCGTGGGGTTAAATGAATAAAACATTGCTAAAACTAGCTGAAAAATGGAGGATGGTGTATTAAAACATCCTCAAAGTGCTATATTCACACCAAGACAACAAATAAAACTAGTATTGGTGTTCTGTAGTTCTGCCCCTCCAGCTATCAAACTACAGCCACTCTCCACCTACTTCCTGCAATGCAGGAAGGGTAGGGCTGAACTCAACAGCTAAGTAAATATGCAGTAATATGCAATATCATCAAGTGTTTCTTGTTTGTGTGTGGATTTTGAATGTTAATGTACAATATTCAGTCTGTGTATTGAGAGACAGTGGAAGTGTGCTTTGGGGGAGGTGTATCTGTGGTGTAGGTAGATTAACTTATAGAAAAAGACAGTGCTTTCTGTTTTGGTGATATTTTTCTTGTATAACTGTTGATGTACACACAGTAATATTTTCAAGAATTCTTGCCTTTTTTTGCTGATTGTTGTGGTGCAGCAGTGCATAATTTTAGTTTGTTTAAAATATGTGGTTATATTACTGAAGTTTTCAATTGGCTACGCATTACGTGGTGTGTGTGTGAGTATGTGTGTGACGCGTGTCATCAAATCAGACACCTTTTATTGTGCCACATAATTTCAGCAATTTGACCCTGCTATCCACTGCAGCTGTGTAATTGTTGTACTTCTTTGTGGTATCTTTACTGGTTCTAGTACTAGTGACTGTTACTGCAGCAGTGCAGTACACTGCTCCCCCCCCCACGGCCCGCCCCAACCGGCAAAGGAATTATTTTCTAGATTTGAATTTCTGATGGTGAGAACTGGTTAGGTGTTGTGCCATTGCATCTGCATCTCTTCAGTGCGCTGCACAATCTTAATCTGTCTGTGCATTTACATCTCTTTAGGGCCCAATCTCCATCTCTAACTTAAGTCACAGTTGTTTCTTTGGCTTCCCTTCAGATTACTGGATAGGTGTGGTGCATGATTCTGCATCAACATTGTACTCATTAATATGCGTTTTTAAGTCAGGACCATCATCATGAGTCACTCATGATACAAATCACGTTCTTCATCATCACGGTCACAAATGCAGTCACAAATCATGATTTATGATCACATCACGAATCACAACATTAATCTTTTTTAATAGTTACATGGATGTATTGTAAGCCTGTTTTGTAGTATATCTCCATGCTTCACCACCCCACCATTGTACTCATCAATGAGTGTTTTTAAGTTGGGGAGTTTTGTACCACACCTCATCAGGGCCCGTTGAAGTACAGACATAGGCATTCACGTTTCTTCATCATCACGGTCACAAATGCAGTCACAAATCACAATTTACGATCACGTCAAGAATCACAACGTTAATTTTTTTTTAATAGTTACTTGGATGTATTTTTAGCCTGTTTTGTAGTATTTCTCCATGCTTCACCACCTCACCATTGTACTCATTAATGAGTGTTTTTAAGTCAGGAATTTGGACAGTGTCTGCAGTACATATGCAGACTGGGAAGAAGACTGACTGCACACATGCAGTTCAGCACAGTATACTTGCACTGCTCAGAATACAAAGAGCCACGCATACGGAAGGCAACAAAAAGGGCATAATTACATACAAGGGTCAGGGATGGTGGAGGAATACATTTTATAACACAGCAAGGAAGGTGTTGGGGGGGCACATGGTGTGAGAAAAAAAATAATGTGGGATCACATGGTGATCCAGCAGCAGTTCCAGCATAGACATAATTTGCAACTGATGTCCCTCTATGCGATCCAGCTGCTGCTTCACAGAACTCACCCTCTCATTGTTCTCCTCAATAGTACTCCAGAGAACTGCCAAGTCAGCCTGTGTTACATGCAGTTCTCTGGGGTCCACACGTTCTACAGGCTGACCTGCTGGTGGTGGTGGGGGGTGGGGTGCTGGTGGAGCAGCAGGTGCTGCTGTGGCCCTCCTCTTCTTAAGGATGCTGCCATGCACAGCTGCACCCTCTGCCACAGAATGGCCAGCAGGTGCAGGCATGGTCCATTCTGTGGCAGCCTTCCACTCCAACTGGTGATGATTGAGCTTATGGGTGTGCTGGCCCAGGTGAGTTCCCCGGGAGCCACGGTGCACCTCCACCTCACATAGGCTGCACTTGACCACACTGCTGTCCCACCCGACACAGTCACAAAACAGCCAAACAACAGAGGTGTGGGGAGGACTAGGCACAGGCAGGGGAGGGCCAGATGAACTGGCAGCTGACTGGTCATGGTGCTGAACAGGGATGGGATCCACACCTGGGCCCAGGGGAACAGTCACATCCTGCTCCAGAGGACTTGGTGCTGGACTTGGTGGTGGTGGTGGTTCAACTGCCTCAGAGTCAGGACAGGAGGCGGTGCTGGTCCTGCTTCCGGGGGGGGGGACAAACAACTATCTACTTATAAAGGTAAGAAAAATGTAATTTACAGAAAGAACAAATTAAGTAAAAAAGAGTACAGAAAGACAAAAAAATGTAGCTTTTAAAAAAGCTGTTGGGTCTAAATCAAAGTTTAAATCTCCTCCTCACTCTGATCTCAAAGTATCAGCAGTCTCAAAACACAATCCTCACTCTCTCTCTGTCTGCACAGGACAAAGTAAAAGTGTCTGCTTGTATGACTCACTTCCTTCCTGCCTAGCTAAAGAGCTTGTGACTTACAGTACTGTAAGCCATGTGATGTGTGGGGGGGGCTGCCAAATCTGAAACACCAAGTGGATCATTTAGAATCATAATGAGGAACGTGAAGTCCATTAAAAACAATGACTTCACCTTACTTCGCATTGCCATTCCGCCTTAGCGTGAAGTGGTAATGACAAGGCAGAGTGAGCACTTTGCATTGGCCACTCCGCAACGCGAAGTGCCCACTTCACATTCACTTCACCAGCGAAATTTAAATTCACTGCATCTCTAGTGCCAAATGTGCATTTTGGTTGATATTAATATAATTTTCAGATGGTCTCCAACTGGTTCTGCTCTGTGTCATTATCGAGATAAGCAACTGCAACAAGTTACGCACTCTCTACAAAGAATGTCTAACTGAATCTTAACTAGCATGATAAAGGATATCATTGCATAGTTTGTATTAAAAAGCTAATTGCAAATGAACACAAAAAAAGATCATTAATGTGATGAACATTGTTTTAATTTTTTTATGCACTGCCAGTAGGATGCACAGTATTTTTGTTGTTTTGTTTTTGTTTTTAAACAAAGGACCCAGTAGTACAGCCTTACCTCAATAGTGGGCAAGCTAATGGAGACTGTCTTGAAAGAGAGATTGGTAAGCTTTCTGTATGATAATGGACTCTAGGATGTGAGGCAGCATGGATTTGTGTCAGGGAGGTCCTGTCAGACTATGCTAATTGACTTGTTTGGCTGGGCCACCAGGACAGGGGAGAAGGGTCAAGTGGTTGATGTCTTGTATCTGGACTTCAGCAAGGCCTTCAACTCTGAACCTCACAGGAGATTGGTCAGGAAGCTGAAAGACTGGGGGTGGTGGCTAAGCTTGTTGGGTTGATCAGAAGATGGATGCAGGACAGAAGCCAAAAGGTGGTAGTTTGGGGGAATTCTTAGAAGCTAGGCCTGTGACCAGTGGGACCCCACAGGGCTCTGTGTTCTATCCAATGTTGTTTAATATATTCATAAGTGACATTGCAGATGGAATCAAAGGTAGGATCTGTGGGACGGTGGACACGGCGGGGGGGACAGGAACTCAGGGAAAACCTGACTATGCTAGAGAAGTGGTCTGGCATTTGACAACTGGGGTTCCATGCTTAAAAGTGTAGTTATGCCCTTGGGGGGAAAACCAGGGACCAAATACTGGTTGGGTGGTGTGCAGGTAACTAGGTCAGAGAAATAACTGGACTTGTATGTAATTATCATGAGTGACCTGAAACACTCAGCACACTACAGGAAAGCTATTGGATGCTGGACTGCATAGCCAGGGGAATTACCAGCAGGAAGGCAGAGGTCATTCTGCCACTGTACAGGTCTGTAGTGAGACTGGACCTAGAGTACAGTGTGCAATATTGGTGCCCTTATCTTAAGAAGGATATCAGCTTGCTGGGAATGGTCCCGAGAAGGGCAATCAAGATGATCCAGGGCTAACAAAGCAACACCTACTAAGAGAGGCTCAGGGGGCACAACATGTACTGTCTTGAAGGCAGAAATGGGGGGACATGATTGAGACCTTCAAGTACCTAACGTTATAAACAGGGTGAGTACCAAGAGCCTCTACAACCTTAGTGGAAACAAGACCACTAGGAGTAACAGCTTAAAGCTGTTGGGGTGAAACTTCAGGAGTCAGATGAGGAGGACCATTTTCACCAAGAGCGTAGTAACTAAGTGGAATGAATTGCTGGAGGAGGTGGTAACCCTAAAATAGTGGACAGCTTCAAGAGAGGTTGGGAAAGAGTGAGGGCTGCAATCGGGGGGTGGTGGTGGAGGGGGTATTTGAGAGTGGTCAAAGAGAATATGGGGAGAGACCAGTTCCCTCTGTAAATGCAGTGGGAACTGCATACTTGAGCAGACTAGATAGACTGCAAAGCCTTTATCCACTGGCACAAACCACCCCAAATAAAAAATGCTGGACATAACATTTTCTGGAAAATTTGATCCCAGTGCAGTAGTATCAATAATTGGCATTTCTCGACATATTATTAACATTTCCTGCCATTTCATAGTATGGAGGTTACTATGCAGTCATGATTCTTTGCAAAAATAGAAAAAAATGCTTTTGGATATTTGCATGAAATTTTGATCTCATTACAGTAATGTCAATAATTGATATGTCTCAACACATTATTAACACTTCCTGCCATTTCGTAGTATGAAGATTACCATGCAATCATGATTCCATGCCAAAATTCAAAAAAGAAAAAGATTTTGAACATTTGCATGGAAATTTAATCCCAATGCTTCAGTGTCAATAATTGTTATTTTTCAACATATTAATTAAAGGTATTTGAAAAATGTACTGCTGGTGTGTTTGCCAATTGGGACCTGTGGGTTCTGTGTTTTTTCTTGTAGATTGCTGAGCGTTCCTCTTTAAGCCACCACTTGTCAAATCACATTTCACTATTTATTTCTGGATTTTGCTATGTTTTCTGAGCTTGGCAACTAAGTTCACTAAGTTTGTCAGGATCAAAAAAAGGCATAGCCCATGATAGCTCCTATTAGGACAATTTGTAGTAATTAAGGGTCCCATTAATAGAAATATAATAATCAAGATTTTTTTTAAATTATCCTTTGTGATACTTGAAATAACTTTAAAAGGTAATCTATCTCAGAGCAAAATTGCTCATAGGGTATAAAAATATGTTCTGTCTTTAGTTGTAAATCTCTCATTCTTAATCTGTAATGGATTTCCTCTGGTGTTTAATTGATCATTCTTAAATTCAATTTCTAGGTCTAGTATTAATAAAGGATTATTCAGTATATAAAAAAGAAACAATAGATCTCCTCGCTGCCTTCTAACCTCCAGGCTGTGCAGTCCTAATCTACCTAATCTATCTTCATAAGAGAGCCATTTTAACGCAGTTATTGATTTGGTATATCTTCTTTGTATTTTTTCCAATTTATTAATTTCTGTTATTTTGTATGGGGACCATATCTGGGATCCATAGTCCAAGACAGGTCTCACATATGAAAGATATAGTGGCAGTAGTACTTCAGTTTTTCTGCTCTTAATATTTCTTTTGATTGCTACTATTACCTTGTTTGCTTTGGCAATGACAGTTGTTTTTTGTGCTTTAAAATTAAATTTATTATCGACAATTATACTGAGGTCCTTTTCGGTGACTTTTATTTTGATTGGTACCCCGTCCATATAATAAACATAATTTGGATTGTGTCTACCTATATGTAAAACACTACATTTCTGAATGTTGAGTTGCATCCCCCATTTCTTTACCCATCCGTTATTGAGTCAATATCATTTTGTAGAGTCTGAATTTGATCAGCGTTTTTACAAGGGCCACAAATTTTGGTGTCATCAGCATATTTCATAATAATGCTACTGGTGTTATCTTCTAAATCTGCCATACAAATCTGGAATATCATGGATCCAATCACAGACCTCTGCAGCACTCTACTTGTCACCTGACCCTTAATAGACTGGTGGCTCCAAACTGAGACTTGGGTCGAAATAGAGCCAATCATCCATCCACCTAACAATAAAATTATTTATTTTACACTTTATCAATTTTTGATGTATTTCCCAATGCGGAATTCGATCAAAGGCCTTACTGAGTTCAAACAGAAGTACATCAATAGGGATACCATTATCTCTCATTTTGCTAACGTGATTATAAAAAGCAAGCAGGTTTGTTGCCAGGAATACCCCTTTTTAAAACCATGCTGATTTTGATCAAACAGTGGATCATTGTTAATATGTTGATTTATTCTATCTTTTATATGGGTTTCCAGTATCTTACATGGTATTGATGTAAGACTGGGTGTATGTTGAACTAAATTGAATGTTTGGGTTTGGCCACAAACTTGGGAATTGTGCTACAAACTTTCAGTAGTTATTTGCCAAAAAAACTACAAGTTTTAAATTTCCAGATTATGCCCTGTATGCGACACACTGCTCTCTTATTTCATGGGACTTTGGGTGTTTAAATACTGCTGTGACCACCTTTTAATTCTGAAACCTTAACAAAATGCCAAAGTACATTTTAGAGGTGGTGTAAAAACATGAATGACAAGTGGAAAAGGGCAGTGTAAAGCAGAATAAGAAGGTACAAGATCGCAATTTTTACCACAGTGAGCTTCGCGACCTGTTGCTTTACAAAGCTTGTTGAGGGGAGGATCACAAGGTGAGAGTGCAGATGTGAAATTCAAACCTGTACCCATGCACTCATTCTCTTTCTCACCCAACACTCCAGCTGCCTCCCTCAAGGGCCTTCTTGCTCTTAACCCCCACAAAGACGCAAGCCCTGATTGTCTCCACTCCAAAGTCCTGCACCTACCATTTCCATCCCCATTATCCACCTCCTCAACCTCTTCTTCTTCTTTTCTGCTACTTTCCCTGATGTCTGGAGGGAATAACTGGGTACAACATTTTCTTGAAACTCAAGGGTGGTGACTGTTACTATGACAAGGAGTTATTGTAAATTAATAATCACTGCAGTTGTGTTCCTGCTTGTTTGTTGTTTTTGATTTTGTCTGGTAGTGTGGTAAGAATTGTATGTATACACAGTATGTTGTTCTAAAATGGAGTGTTAGTAAATTAGTGTAACCCCCCACACCAATTTGGAGTTTACCTTAATGTCTTCCTGGGCTCTATCCATGCCCACTGCCAGGCTGATGTCCTTTATAGATAGTGAATCCAAGGTTCCTGCTCCTGTTGTTTTGTGTAAGAGTGCCATGCTGTGCCTCTGCTCCTGTCCCTTTAAGACTTCAGCTAATATGTATATAGTAAATGGTCTGGGCTGGGGCCGAGTGCTTTAAACATTGTGACCAGCCAGACACCATTTTAATTTGCTCCACTCTGCTGTTGATAATAGAGCAGAGGGAGCTTTTAACTAATACTGTGGTTATTTACTTCTAACTTGCTGTTATATTTGAATTAGAGAGTTTGTCCTAACCTGCCTTCTTGCCCTTGATTGTCTTAATGAGAGCCACTGGTTTTCTGTCTTAGACCTCAGGAATGGGTATTACCAAATCCCGATGGCGCCAGAGGATAGAGAGAGGACTGCATAAGCCAGCCTGCTGGCGCAGAGGCATGGTGGCCATCTGCAGTGCTGACAACCCGGGTTAGGGAATGGATCTGGGTGTCAGAGGGCCACCGGGGAAGCAAGATTGAGTGTCTGAGGGACTGCTGTCCTGCTCCAGGGGGAAGGGAGTTGGGTGCTTGGTGCAACGTGGACGTCCAGCAGAGGCTGGAGGTACCACAAGCACTCTGGCACCTGCTGGAAGGGGGCAGGGTGGACGCTGACCATCATTGCACATCACTGGGGAAAAACAACAAGAAAATCTTTTGGCTCCCCGCTAATGAGCCGGCTACTGTACGCCGACCCCTCTGGCCACCTAACTCTGCTAAGGCATCCCCATTCGGGAGAGGTCAGTTCCAAGCATGTGGGGTCAGTGGCTGGGGCAGGGCAAACCTCACAAGTGGGGTTAGGGGAAGCCAGGGGGCCAAAAATAGAAAAAAAAGAGAGAGAGGACTGCATTCATCTGTCCTCTGGATTTTTACGAATTCTTGCGCATGCACCAGGGCATTTCTGAAGTGCCTGCCACCTTCCAAAGATTAATGGAGTGATCTGTAGCAGACATGAACCTATTTGAATGCTCAGTTTATCTGAACAATGTCACTGTGTTTGGCAAAACACTTGAAGAGCACGAGACTCACTTGTTTAAGGTCTTGTATCGGTTAGAAGACTTCAGATTAAAATTGTCCATCGACAACTGTCAATTTTTCCAGCAATCTGTAAAATATGTCAGCCACATTGTATCCTCTGAGCAGGGTGGGGACAAATCACTTTTTGACCTGGTGGCCAGTTTGGCCACCATACACCAAAATCTGGTGGCCAAAAATTTTTTTAGGTGGCCAATCTTTTTACGGCCACTGGACTATAAAATATGGTAGCTATTTTTTTAACTTGCCTTGAAGATGAGGAATTGTCTATTAACCTACATTTGGGAACGTCTTTACCAGAGATTATGATGTGAATTAGCCTGCCAGAACGGCATCAATTATACATAGGAGGGAGAATTTATAAAGTAAAAATTGAAAGTCCGCTTGTCTAATGCAAAAAGGGAAGCAAGGGTGGCACTCACAACGATGAGAAAATGAGAATGAAATCATCAGTTACTACAGAGGACCTACTGAAGATGGGACTATCAGAGAAACATCTCCATGACCAAATCCAGAAAGGGAAGGGCGGCACAATTATGAGAAAATTAGATGAAAATCACCAAGAGGATAACATGTTAACAACTAAAGATGGGACTGGTGGAGAAACACTGTGACCGGACTGGGGTCTGACTGACCAGAACCTGCTGATTTACAAGTGGAAACAAGTCCTAGTGCTATAAGTGTACACTGTTTTTTTTTTTTTAAATAAAGCAATACAACTTTCAGATGTTGTGGTTTTCTCATTGTCTTGTGTTTTCTTTTTTTTGGGGGGGGGACTTTTTTTGTGACTTATTTTTTTTCATGACATTGCCAGGCCTGCGCTGCTGCTGTGCTGTTACCATCCAATCCACCACCATAGGGTCATCATCACTAAAATTAAATTTTGAGGGCAAGGGCAGAAAATAAATTTTAAATGCTTCCTAAAATTATGGCTGGCAGATTGCTAACAGTATTTCTATTGCTGTTACTGTCTTCTTCAAAATCGGTCCACCTCCCACTCCAACGCAACCACTGTCTGTTTCCACGTTCAACTCAACTCCTCCGACTCATCTATTTCCACTTCCAAGTCCATTACATCTGTTTCTGGATGTGTGACTTTACGCCCAGAAAGATGCCGATATCCCGGTGTTGATGAGTACCAATGATCAATTGATGGGTTTGGATTAAAGTCCGCTATTGTTGGTCCATTTAAACTGATCCACAAATCATCCATAGTGCTATCAATAAGACTGCTACGAGATATTATTTTGATCCTATTATGAGCACTAAATCCCCTTTCACAAGCAGCTGTACTCACAGGCATTACCTGAAAAATTATGATAAACAACCATAACAGACCAAATCTCTCTAAATTTTGGTGAATCTTTCTTAATGCATGCACTGGATTTTGATTTTTTACAGCAGTTTTGAAATCTTGCCACTCTTCCAAAAGTTTTTGTGTAATTTCTATTTCAAGTTCGACATCCAGCTCTGGATCAGATAAAAGTTGTCCTGAACCGTATTGCTTTTTTAGGAATGGCATGTACCTCTGGCAAAGCCCTGTGATGGATTCCTGACCAAAATTTAGAAAGAGAGGGTCATCAAGTGAAGGCCAAACAGTTGTGTCAAATACTGAAAATTGTTTGTAGTCTTCCAACTGCCACATGGGCTCAAATCCGTCACGTAAGAATCCAACCACACTGTTGCTTACTTTCTTCTTGATCAGTTTGCGGGCATTTTCACTGGAAACAATCTCCTTGGCTGCTTGGTCTGAAGCAGTGGCTTGCCTGTTTTTTTTTTGCCTTTTATTCCTATTTTTAGCTACATCACTAGCATTTTCAGTCATGCCTGGTGGAGGAACTAGAGCAGTGCTGCTACCATCCATGTCACCAGTAAGGAGACTGCCCTCAAACTTGCATACTGTAAAAACTGTGCCTCAGAAGGGTCCGCATTGGTCTTCAGCTTGATGAGCTCGGAAATGCAGCTCTCCACTCATGGCTGTACCTGAGTAAGAAGAAGACCCTCTTTTTGGAAATTTTGAGAAACCCTTCCAAGAACAGATAGATAATCTTGCTGAAAGGCCAAGAACCACATTTTTTTTTGTTTTTTACAAAGTTCAAAAGTTCTTTAGCACTGTCTGCATCAGGACTCTCACTGTGCTGTGATGCAGTATTCTCTAAGTGTGCAATTATTGCTGGCAGGTTGTGGAGAAGAGCTGACACAGCACTGTGGTGCGAACTGACCCAGTGCACTGTGAAATTGCTGACCAGTTTTTTCAATTCAATGAAAAGGGTGTTAGCAGCCTCCTCCAAAGCTCTCATTCTTTGGTGAGAAAAATGATAAAATGAATACAGGGCCCACAAGCCATTTTCATTTTTGTGAACTTCTGGCATATGTTTTTGGGCATCTAGAATGGCCAGTTGTAAAAGATGTGTGATGCAGTGTGTAGCAATTAACCAAGGCAGGCCACTGTTTTGTAACTTTGCCATGACTCCGCCACGTTGACCTCGCATGACTGATGCACCATCAGTGGCCATCCCAGAAATCCATGGAAGAGTTTTCCATAACGGGATGTTAAGTTTGTTAAAGAGTGAATCTAATACTGCAATGTATCCATCGGCATCTGCTTTCCCTAGTAGCTCGCTACCAATAAAGGAGGTATTTGGAGTACCAGCTTCTCTAGCATAACTGATAAACACATTCACAAATTCCCTTTCACTTCTGTCAGTGCTTCCGTCTATTAACAGCCCAACAGCAGGAGATTGTTTTATCTCTTCAGTTGTGTTTGTGCATATTACTGCTGCAATGTGATGCATAAACTCGCTGCACCTCTTGTGATTTGTGTATTGTTCACTCACTTTTATATTACATATGTGTAACAGTGAGGTATGAAATGGAAAGTCCCGAAATGGCCTATCCCTTGATGCCGGAAAGTAGGCAACATTAAAAAGACTTGCATGAATTCCCTCATTGCAACATTCATCTTTTGAAAACAAAAGGCCATAGGCGTGGATTCAGGTGCCGTTTGAGCCCTTTCAGATAGAATGCATTTTACATGGGAACTGCTTGCATCATGAATTTTTATAGACTCCATTTTAAAAGTACTGCTACCAACAAAAAACACAGATGTATTATCTGCCAGATGGGGTTGCTTCCTACACACCTTGCAACTCATAGTGTTGCTCTGCTTCTCATACTGAAGCCAGTCAAATTCCTGTGACCATTCAACCCTGAATTTGTGCTTCACTGAAACTTTTTTCTTGTTGGTAAGATTTATTCTGGGCAGAGAGCTGGAGGAAGATGAACTATCTGCAATGGAAACAGTACTGGAAGTAGCGGAAACATTATGAACCTGAACATCAGTAACCATTACTGATGGTCTGTCAATATGGTCGCGACTGTCACCCTGGTTGCCCCTTCCCTCTGATACAGAAATAGAAGAAGAAACAGCAGCAGCAGCATTAGCAACAGGAGGATTTACATTCACATGTTCCTCCTCATCAGCAACATTGACAATGTTACTGTCAGTGTCACTGATGACTTGAATCTTGGTTTTGTTATGTAATTCTTCCACAGCAGATAGACCGGGTTTAACAAAGCCAAAGGAAAACACATTTGGCTGTTGTTTTTGTTTCTTTTTTCCAGGCATTTTTTATTACTCCAATCCCAAAACAGTATATATGAATACGAAAAAGAATGAGTGGTTGGGGTCATGGTGATGGAAGTTCAGCAGCAGAAGACAGTTTTTGGATGTCCTTCCCTCCACAGAAAACCTGACACAACCACAGGAGGACTGGATGTGAGACTGACAGACTGATGTTTGCAGTACACCTAACCAGAGAGTAGATGCTGTCACTAATATGCACACAGGTAGTATTAGTATGGGGTTTTCATTAATTGTGGCAAGCTTTAATTTTTTTTGGTCCCCTTAAAAAAGTCTGACACACAACCTCAAGAGGACTGGATGAGACAGGTGGACTGCCAAACATAATATGCACACAGGTAGTACTAGTGTGGGCTTTTCATTAATTGTGGCAAGCTCTAATTTTTGTTTTGTTTTGCACCCCCCTCTGAAAAAGCCTGACAAAACCTCAAGAGAACTGGACGAGACAGGTGGATTGCCAAACAAAAGACACAATCAATAATATGCACACAGGTAGTACTAGTATGGGCTTTTCATTAATTGTGTGGCAAGCTTTAATTTTTAATTTGTTTTAAATTGGTCACCCAAAAGCCCGACTGTCTGACACAACCTCAAGAGGACTGGAATGGACAAGACAGGTGGACAGCCAAACAACAATCGATGCAGTCAATAATATGCACACAGGTAGTACTAGTATGAGCTTTTCATTAATTGTGGCAAGCTCTAATTTCTTTGTTATTTTGCCCCCCCCCAAAAAAAAGCCAGACACAACCTCAAGAGGACTGGGTGAGACAGGTGGACAGCCAAACAACAATCAATGCAGTCAATAATATGCACACAGGTAGTACTAGTATGGGCTTTTCATTAACTGTGGCAAGCTCTAATTTGTGTTTGTTTTGGCCCCTCCCCAAAAAAGCCAGACACAACCTCAAGAGGACTGGACGAGACAGGTAGTATGGACTTTTTCATTAATTGTGGCAAGCTTTAATTTTTTATTATTTTTTTGGTCCCCCCCAGTCCAACCCCATCCCCAAAAAAGACTGACACAACCACTCATATGCACACAAGTGGTAGTCCAGACTTTAAATTATTGTAGCTTGTATTTTTTATTTTTTTTTATTCTGTCAGTGGTTCCAGTCCCACCCAAAAAAGCCTGACAAAATCACAGGACAAGATGATGCCCAAAGCTCTCTTACAACTTACAAGTATATATTTATTTTCTAACACAAACAAGAGAGGGACACACACACACTAACACACAACCACAGGACAAGACACTAGACTGAGACAGTGGCACAGACTGTCAGATTAAACAGAACTGTAATAGGCAAGTACACAGGTCAGCAGTAGCCAAATAGTCGTGCTATGAACTTGTTTCAATTAACTTTGTTTGAGCTCAGAATTGGAGGTAGTTGGTTAGAAATGGCATAATGGCATAATAAGTAGCTTAGTTTGCCCTGCCACCTGTACTGTCAAGCAAGCTCCCCTTCTTCAGTCGGATCGATGTCTACTACTTTCAGTTAACTTTGCCCTATGTATACTGCCTGGAGTAACTCTGAGACCAAAAAATAACTCTTGACAGTATGTGCTCTTTTTTTTTATGCATGCAGCACTTCAGCAACACAGTAAAACCAGCACAGAACACTAAAACCCTCTCAGAGTTTAATAATCACAGACAGCAAGCCCCTTCCCCCTTACTTCAGCACGTCGTCGTAGTCATACATTTCAAATGCCAATTTAATGTTTTTAATTCCCCTTTTGACCACCGATACTGTAATATTACCCCCCTCCCAGTCCCCAGTGAACAACTGTAGAAGCTTTCAAGCCCTTAAAAGGGCTTTTGAATGGATTTAAATTCTCAGACGCAATACAATAGTATATGATTACGAATGCTTTCCTCTCCCTCACAAACACTCAGTGAAATGGCAGGCTGCAGCGTTCACGTAGACATTTATACTGAAGCACCCACGTGAACGCCTGGCATCTACAAAAAGCATACCTTGTGATCTGGGCACTCCGTCCTCTCTCGAGTTGTGCAGACTCCACTGGTATTCCTCTCACATGCTGGCTCAGGCTGTTGGGGAACCATGCATAGTTGCACTACAGTTTGTGATTACATGACAATGGACGATTCTGCACATGGGCGGTGGGGAAATTGAAAAGAAGGGAATACTGCGCATGTGCGAGGATGGCTCCACTAGGGGAAAAATGCCTTTAATTCCAGGTGCATGTGTGCTGCTTCCACAAGTGTTACTTGCCAGAATGGTGACTTTCAAGTAAAATTAAGTGACCAGAATGGGGAAACAGGTCACATTTGGTGACCTGGTGACCCTATTTGTCCCACCCTGCCTCTGAGGGCATTCAAACTGATCCAAGCAAAGTGGAAGCCTTAACTATTTGGCCACAGCCTAACAATCTCAAAGAGTTACAAAGATTCTTGGGTTTCTGCGCATACCATCGTCGCTTTGTAAAAGATTACACTAAAGTCATTCGCCCCTTACTAAATCTGACTCAAGGGTACCCATCTACAAACCAGAAATATAGAAAGAGTGCTGTAAAAGAAGAGGATAAGGCCTATTTCAAGACCAATGAACCATTTATGGCCAGGTGGACCAAGGAATGTGATACAGCTTTTTACAATATTATTCATCAACTTACTTATGCCCCTATACTCACTTATGCAGATCCAACTAAGCCATATGTATTACATACAGATGCCAGCTTGAAAGGACTCGGGGCCATGCTTTATCAGGAATATGAGGAAGGACTATGCTCTGTGGCATTTGCTAGAAGCCTGACACCATCTGAGAAAAACTACCCTGTGCATAAACTTGAATTTCTTGCATTAAAGTGGGCAATAGTAGACCAAGTTCACAAATACCTCTATGGTGCTAAATTTCTGATAAAGACCGACAATAACCCCCTCACGCATGTCCAAACTTCAGCCAAATTAGATGCAACTGGTCACCATTGGTTATCAGCACTTTCAACATATGAATATTCTGTGGAGTATCATCCAGGTTTGAATCACATCGATGCTGATGCCCTATCCAGGAGGCCTGTATCAAAGCACCCAGGATATCAGAACAATCTGTTAAGGCTCTATGCCACAAAAAGTTTGATAAAGATGAATACCCATCTTCTGAGACTGTAGACTATCTGGTTGATTGCCTGGGGCCCCCAGAAGCCTATGTCCCTGCAGCCTATTGCAACTTTGCAGTATTAGACCCGAGTACCTCGCCCCAACTTACTCCAGTCAATATCCAGAGGGAGCAGTATCACGATCCCATGATTAAGATCGTGTTGAGGAAAGTGTTTCCAAACTTTGATACAAAGACCAGAGGACTGCTTTACTATTCTAAGAAGGGCCTAGGCTCAAGTTGCACAACAAGCTACTTTACCGAGAGACCACGGATGGACAAGGTCAAGTCATTAAACAATTGGTGCTGCCTTCTACATTTAAACGTGTGGTTCTATGAGCACTCCATGATCAGATGGGACGCCTGGGCTACAACAGAACTTCAGACTTAGCTTGTGCCCACTTGTATTGGCCCAAGATGGTTGCTGAAATTGATGCCTATATCAAAACATGTAATCTCTGCCTTCAAAGAAAAGCGCAGCCGTAGAGAGCAGAGCCCCTGGTTAATATCTCCACTAGTGCACCCATGGAGTTCATATGTGTTGACTTTTTGTGCTTGGAGCCTGATGTAAAAAACATTGGTGATGTCCTTGTTGTGGCAGATCATTTCACTTATTACACCCAGGCTTATCTAACAAAGGACCAGAAAGCAGCCACCGTAGCCAAAGTGCTTGTTGAGAAATTTTTCACTCACTGCGGTGCCCCACAGTGGATCCATTCTGATCAGAGGAGAGACTTTGAAAGCCATCTAATCAAGGAGATGCTCTTACCCTGGGGGTTAAAAAAGTCAAGAACCATCCCCTATCATCCTCAAGGAGATCTGCAGCCCAAAAGATTCAATAGAACATGATTGGACATGCCGGGCACTCTTCATCCCAAAGACAAGCAGAGGTGGAGTCAGCAAATAAGCACTTTGGTACATGCTTATAATTGTACTCGTAATGATGTAACTGGCTTTTCCCCCACATAAACTGTTTGGGTGAGAAGCACGGTTACCTATTGACATTTGTTTTGGTGAATCACCAGATGCAATCCAAGCAGAAAACTATCTCCAGTACATACACAAACTCAAAGTTCAGCTTAATCACACCTATCAGCTGGCTCACACAATGGCTGCCAAGAAAAACTTAGCCAATAAAGACATGACAAACATGTTATGGCTTAAGAGTTACAACCTGGGGATCATGTTTTATTAAGAAATTTGGGTTTATACAGATAATACAAGATAGCTGACAGGTGGAATCACACCCCGTACGTTGTTATCAGCAAGCTGGATGATCTGCCAGTTTACAAAGTGCGTCCAGAAAATGATCCATGAGCTGTAAAGACAATGCACAGAAATCGCCTGTTACTGATTGGGCAAATTATGATAGACTCTGTACCTCAAGATACTTTTCCTACTGGGTCTGTGACCAAGGCTGCAGCTAAAAGGAAAAAATTAAGCTCACC
Organism: Neoceratodus forsteri; assembly: GCA_016271365.2. Classification (NCBI taxonomy): domain Eukaryota; kingdom Metazoa; phylum Chordata; order Ceratodontiformes; family Ceratodontidae; genus Neoceratodus; species Neoceratodus forsteri. The sequence continues at coordinate 138,414,129 of JADMNL010000024.1, forward strand.
TTCTGCTGTTCCACAGCCAAAGCCTTCAACTAGTAATGCTATGCTTAATGATGATAATCACTCTGAGTCTGCCGCACCTCTAAGGGTTCAGGTGCATTCGGACATGCTGCCCCACAAATGTGGAACTTACTACCACTCGACCTAAAACATGCTTCCTCACATTACAGTTTTAAGCGAAGACTACGGAACCACCTAACTTCTATGGACCAATGTGCCTGTTATGATCCTACCTGAGCTTGTCCCTCATGCCCCCTTTTCCCCCACTTTGTTTAAACCTCCCCCGTCTACCATCACTTCCTTATCCCATGTATATGCTGAATGTCTATATCTCCCCTGTCTGCCTTATATGTCAGTTAGACTACTTGCACTTTTTATGTTGAGGCTAAAAAATATATGGCCCAACTATTTTATGCCTCTCCAATGCCTATGTGTATGACAAATGCCTCTCGTCACCTTACTGTTTTGCCTGCTTTCAACTTGCTATTTGCACAATCTGTGATGTTATGTTTTTTGTATTGGGTACTGGTACATCCTAAATATCTTAGCCTCATCTGCTCCCCTTCCCCCCCTACACCGACTAGCTCAGACATATTACCCGGCTTTCAGTTCCATGAGACCGGGCCTCTTCCTCACCTTTGTCTGCTTAAGCCGCCTCCTGCCGTACTTTCACCTCAGACACCATGTCCGCTCACCCGCTCCCGTTGGTAAACGGTTCCATGAGCCCAGACGCAGATCCTAGCAACTGCCGCTCTTGCCGTAATTTCCCTCCTGCACCCTGCCCAGTTTCCCTGGCTCCTATTACTGAATTTAGACTCACTGGTTAGGGCTTCGTCCTTATTACCATTTAAACCCCCTAACTCCGCTGGGTCCACACCTGGCTTAACCTATTAAATGTCAGCCTGACCCTGTTTTGCCCTCTCCTTCCATGTGACTTCACTATACCTAGTACTGTGTCTATCCTGCTGCCTTGCTATGGAATTAGCTCTTTAGTTACTACCCGGCATCCTAAGACCACCTGTCTGCCTCACCCCCCCAAATCGCTCAGGCCGCCAAAACTGTCTTGCCGTCCATGCCCCCGCTTCCTGAAACATCCTCAAGCCGGCTCAAGGTTCTATGAGCCCAGTCACAGTCCCCTGCCTCTAGCCTGCCTACGGTTCCATGAGCCCGGTCACATCCCCCTGTCTTTTTCGCAAAAGCCGTAATCACTTGTTGTTACCTAATCTGTAGCTCAACTCCCACGGTAGCTCTACTCCCACGCCCGGTCATTGAACCAGCGGCCTGGACACCTTTTTCACTATCTGCCGCTATTGCCGTAAGCTTTACCGTCTTTTACCCCGTTTCCCCCACCTCCCGATTCATTTCAAGCTGTGAATCGGTTCCATGAGCCCGGCTGCAGGCTCTAGCCTACCGCCGCTAACACCGTAACTTTTCTCGTCCCACCCTACTGAAGCCTGCCCCCTCGCCCGGCCTTAGAACCATAGGCCCGGACACTTTTCCCGCTAACAGTCGCTGATGCTGCAGGTTCCTTCCTTTGCCCCCACCAGCTCCGCTAGCTGGTAAGGTTACCCTGACCCTGGTCTCTAGCCCTGCCACCTCCTGCTGAACTTGGCTGTGCGCTTACCCTCTCCCTTATCATGTCCCCCCATTCTCCTCTCCCCTACTCTGAAGTCTATCCCAATACCAGTACCCGCTGTTCTCTCCTGCCTACTTGTAACAATGTCTAATTTCTTCAATGCACTTTACCATGTAACTGTCTTAATTGCACTGTACTATTGTATTGTACCTGTACCTCCCGGGTCGTGCCTGAAAATAGTCACTTGCTGGCTAGTGCACCTACCCGGTTAACAAAAACTAAATAAAAATAAAATAAATAATAATTGCAATACACCACTCCAGGGTGTGGGTGATGCCAGGCTTTACCCACTTCTGGTGTGGTTTACTCATTCAGCCTGTGGCCTTGTGACCGAATCACACCAGGCATGGGTAAATCCTGGCATCACCCACACCCTGTCATGGTATACTGCTTAATTATAGAATGGCAAGGAAATTTTCTGACCTCTGTTTAGTCAGCGGATGCCTGGAAAAGTGATGTTATTTCACAATAACATCACTGTATGGAGTCCAGGCACCCACATGACCCCATGACAGAGTCTGAAATCCTGCCTTCTCTCCACAAGTTGCTGCCGCAGTAAACAATTTAAGATGCCTCTCAGTACCCTACTCCGACTTCAATTGCTGCCTGCAAGTTACAGATACACACACACACAAAACTTTAAAATCTTCCACAAAACACAACCCTCCATTTCACAAGATGTCTTTTTTTTCCACTAAAAGCAAGTGGCTTCACAGAAGTACACAGACTGAAACTGCTGATTGCATGACTGCTGATCCTGACTGAAACTGCTGAACTCTGACCACTGCCACAGATCACTGTACTCCTGTACTCACCCAAAACTCTGTCCCTCAGAACAGTGGCACACATCTCCATTCTCGTCTCATTAAAGGTCAACTACAACACAGAAAACATAAACAAAAATAGTTGTTTTCTTCTTTTCCCATTTCTGTGTTCACACAGCACAAGCCAACTTCAGCACCACACCACCAACATACAACAAGCGACTTGGTGGCAAAAGAAAGAAACGGATCCAGTGTTTTAACATAGAAAGCAACAGGAGAAAAAAAAATAATAAATCCCACAAACTGAACAGCCAATTGGGGGGGAGGGTAGCCAATGATTCCAGGTGGGGACCCAAACGCAAAACTAAACAAGAGAAAGGCTATACAGATCAGCAGAAGACATCATTCATGCAGCAGTACCACCTAGTGGCAAAGAGAAAAACTGGAATTTTTTCTATAGGTACACAGCCACACACAAAAATCAATTAAAAAAATTAAAACAAAAACATGTTTTTCCTTTTTTATCTTTTATTTCCAAACGAGCATTGTATAATAGCATTAAGGCAATCCAGGGTGTGTGTTATTGTGTAATAACGTCACACCTCGGTTGTTGAACGCACTCAGCTTGTGGCCTCATGCTTCATCCACCTGAGGTGTAACATTATTACACAATAACACACACCCTCTCGTGCCTTATTGCTCAAATCTTATTCCAGCAGTTATGCCATCTACCTATTGTTTTTCCCCAAAAGGAATCTTTGTTTCACTATCTCTGAAAACTTACTTGCAGTGGTGGTGGCTCTGTGTATAGTTCATAAATGTAACCGTGAATCCATATTGTCTGATTCAAATTGTCTTTTTTTTTCCTTAAGTAATTGCACATCACTGCCTGGTAATTTGTAGCAGTTGCTTCATTCTGTGTTTAATGGAGTATTTCTGGATTAATGTCATGAACTTCATTGGATAACCTCTGCTGGCCTCCTGCCTGACTCCCTAAGTGACCACCACCTTATATTCACAATAAGGAAGGTCTTCAGACCAAAGCCCCCCCCGAACCCTGGTGATTAGATCCTACAAATCCCTGGACCTTGCATGCCTTCTAAATGACCTTGCTAATATCAGCTGGTCTGCCATCTCTCATGCCTCCTCCCTTGACCTTGTGTTGGATTTTTTTCAAGACAAAGTTTCTCGCGGTCTGAGACTCCTATGCCCCTCTTAGACATATCCAAGTATGGGGAGCCCACCTGCCTTGGATCTCTGCCGACATCATGGCCAGTCTCAGAGACAGGGATCAGGCTTGGAAGACCGATAAAGTTCATACCCAGCCTACCAAAAATACCGCACTCTTCGGAATGCATGCACTAGGCTAATCCAGCAGGCTAAAGCAAATTACTTCTGAGCCACTTTCCAATCAAATATAAACAGCACTACCAAATTTTGAAAAGTAATTCAATCCTTCTTCCCGTCCATCCCAACCCCCAACCCCTGTCCTTAAGTCGTGTGACACCACTCTAGATGACCCACTAGCAGTAGCAACTGAGTTCAACTCTTTCTTCACAAGCTGCACAGCATCCCTGTTGTCCTCTCTCCCCAATCCACACCAGCCCAGCCCACCCCTACACTATCTACTTAAGCCGCATCCCACTCCTTCACCTTCCAACAGGTCATCCCGGCAGACTTTATAATGTCCTGCTAACTTTAAACCCCGCCAAAGGCAAATGCCCCTCAGGTTTAGATGCTAAAATGCTCATCCTGTCAGCACCAGCCATTGCCTCACCTCTGGCCTCCCTTTTCAACCTATCCTTCTCCCTAGCTTCTGTTCCATCTGACTGGAAACATGCCACAGTCATCCCTCTTCCAAAGGGTGGTGACCCCTCCTCCCCGGGAAACTACCACCTGACCTCCCTTCTCCCTACTCTAGCTAAACTGCAGGAACACCTCATCCTCTCTCAGCTCTCCTCCTTCCTTGACTCTGCCTCATTCTTCAAGCCATACCAGTCTGGTTTTAGGAAGTCCCACTCCACTACCACCTCCCTCCTAAAGCTCACTGATGCCATCTTCACTGGCATGGATAAATCCCACATTACCTTAGCCATCTTTGTCGACCTTGCAAAGACATTCGACATGGTTTTACACCCTCTCCTTCTCAACAAGCTCTCCATAGCTGGGATCTCTAGCATATCAACCAAATGGTTTCAATCCTATCTGGTGGGCCAGACTCAATCGGTAAGGATTGGTAACTCTATCTCCTCCCCTCTCCCTATCACTTCTGGTGTCCCACAAGGCTCAGTCCTAGGGTCTCTCCTGTTCTCTCATCTTCCTAAACAAGCTACTCTCCACCTACCCTCACACATCTATTCACATGTATGCAGACAACACAGTCCTGTATACATCAGGCTCCTCTACCTCTGACGTGACATCCAGACTGCAGCTCGACTTCAATGAAATCCAGCTCTGATTTTTCTCAAATCAGCTTTCCCTCAACACCAAGAAAACAGTCTCCATGACCTTTGGCACAAGGCAGAGACTATCTCGGGTCCCCTCCATACCCACTTTCCACACCCTAGATGGGACATTACTGGAGGCTTGCTCCTTCTTTAGATACCTCGGGGTATGACTCGACCAGCACCTCAGTGTTTCTGGACACATCGAGGCACTCCACAAGAAGCCATGTGACATAATCACTTTGCGTGATTTATTTATTTATTTTGATCTGTGGGGGTCTCTGCCCCCCACACCCCCCCACGTGTAAGGGCTGCACCCCCCTGGATCCCCCACTTAAGATTCTAACACGGAGAGCGCACAGGTCCAGGGTTTGCGCATAATGCCATATGCACAAGTGTACGACATTAGGTAGGTCTATTGTGCTGCTCCCAAAACCACCTTAACCAGACTGGACACCCTTTTCCACTCTTTCTGCTGTTTTGCCCTTGACTGCCCTCCTCAGCACACACCATTACTCCCTCTATCTGTACCTACACCTCCCCTCCCTCCAGGACAGGAGGCTGTTTCACTGTGTCAGACTCACAGCCAAGTTTTGGTCCCAATCCCTTCCTCTCTACCTTGCTAGTTCCCTGTCCACCCCCCCACCTTCGCAGTCCCGTAGAAATACTGTCTCTCATTCGTTAAGCATCCCACACATGACCACACACTTAGGGCAGGCAACATTCTCATATCGCATGTCCAAACTGTAGAATTCTCTCCCACTGCCCATTCAGCAAGCCAAATATGCAAACCAACTCAAATCCTTTCTCATCAAAGCCCATTTCTGCTCCTCATGTACTTGCACCATGTCTACATCCTCCTAATTATGGCTAGTCAGAAATGATAGTCACCACTGTCAGGGAGTAGCTAGCTCTAGCCATATGTTGCAGATCTGGCCATCTCACCCCATCTGGCTAATCCTAAATCCACCCATGTGTAGTTTTGGTATGTATTCATTTCCTGACTATCTCAATACCCAGTCTTACTGTTGTATTTTCAAAATGATGTTCTGTATTCTGTGTATCTCCAAATATCCATTCCTACAATGTACATGATGTTTTTATCAAATCACCTGTACTTCTGTACTCAGTATGTACTGTATTTATGCATTGCTGACTGTACCTTGTATTCATTGTTGAATTACTGTTGTATTTAAACTCTGTTGTTAACTCCCCAGCTCCCCTTCCCCCAGGTCATGTCTGGAATCGAGCAGTAGTCCACTCAGTATGCTTACCTGGTAAAACTTTTAAATAAATAAATAAATAAACTTGGTTGTTTTGAGCAATGGTGATTTATTTTATTGAAACAAATGTGGTTTGGCCTTTGGAGTAACTAAAAAGTATATTCCATTTTAAGGCAACTGGAAGCCAGTTTTGAAAGTAGAAAGATCATGGCAACAAAAGAAAAGCAGGAGACCTTTATGCTTACTTTCAACGAAAGGCAGCAAAGGCATCGGAGGCAGCAAAACCACTGGAGGTGGCACAGGCATCGGCGGCAGCAAAGGTATCACAGGTGACTAGGGCGTCTGAGGCAGCTAGGGCATCTGAGGCTGCTGTGGCATCTGAGATGGCTAGGGTGTCTGATGCAGCCAGGATGTCTGAAGCATTCTGGGTGTCTTTTTCGTCAATAAGTTTTTATTGATTATTCAACATAACAACAAATATTCTAATAATAGTGACAATACAAGGCAAATTATCATACATGTAAAGGGAATTAATCCTTCATACATACCATTTTATCATTAATAATATATCAGAGTCTAATAATAATAATAATAATAATAAGCTTAATTTCGTTTAGCGCCTTTCAAAATATCAAGGCACTTCACAATAAAATCAAACAGCAATAATAAAATCTGCACAGATAATAATAAAATAATAAATACAGTCTGACAGGTCCCACTATGCCATATCATGAAAAGCCTGGCACCACAAAAAAGTCTTCAATGCCTGTTTGAAACCCCCCCCAACAGTTCCGCATTCCCAAAGCTGATGGGGTAGAGAATTCCAGAGGGAAGGAGCTGCATAGCTAAATGCACAGGCCTCAGAAGATTTTAAAGACACCCTCGGAATCTCCAGCAACCCCTTATCAGCCAAATGGAGCTGTGGCTTAGGGCAGTAAGGTGGGAGAAGCACTTTCAAGTAGTCAGGGCCAAGTCTGTGTAGTGCTTTGTAAGTCAGCAAGCCAACTTTAAAGGTGATCCACCACCGAATCACCAGCCAGTGCAGCTCACACAGTGCAGGCATAATATGAGAGGCATGAGATGTCCCTGTCAGCAAATGCGCTGCAGCATTCTGCACTAGCTGCAGGTGGTGGACATCAACCCCAGGTAGTCCTAGGCATAGGGAGTTGCAGTAATCAAGGTGTGAGGTCACAAAAGCATGGACCAATGTAAGCAGATCCCTGGATGGAACAAGATGCTTGATCCTGGTGATGTTCCTAAGATGGTAAAAGGAAGACTTGACGACCGCTGACACTTGAGATCGTAAAGTCAGCCTGTCATCAAGCACCACCCCCACCTGTTCGGAGGAAAGGATCAGGGAGATCCCAAAAAGAGTCCTGCGAGCTGACTCACCCTTATCCCCTCTATCCAGCGGCCCGGGTCCACAACCGTCACCTTGGTCTTTCCCGCGTTCAACTTTAACCAGCTCGAACTCATCCACTCCTGGATTTCAGTGAGGCAGTTGTTAAATATTGAGGGAGCACTATCCTGGTCAGGTACAAAAGACAGGTAGAACTGTTATTGTTTAGTTATTAAAACTTTGAGAAATTTCATAAAAATTCAACATAAAGTTGTTTAAGTATTATAGTACCAACAGAATTAAAATGAGATAAATCTGGCTGGCCCGGTGATGCTGAGAGTTGAGGCACTGGACGCCATACCTCGCACCACTCTGGTGACCCAGGTTTGGGAACAGACTCGGGTCACCGGGGGTCAGCAGGAGAAGGAGAGGATTGAGTATCCATAGGACTGCTCTCCTCTTCTGGGGCGGGTTAAGGGCTTAGCTCAATGCACTAGTGGCCCCCAGTGGAGACTGGGAGAAGCAGTGCTCAATGAGCCTGAACTTGGGGTTAGGGAGTGGCAGATTGCCTGTGAGCGCGCATGGGTGCATGCGCATTTGCGCTAGTCATCATTGCACGTCCAGTCCCTGAGGAACTACAGCACAAAACCCCTCCTTACAGCAGTATGAAGCCACTGACAGATGACCTGGTCCAGGGGTCAAACAAAGCCCGACAGCTGGGGTGAGGGCTCCAGGATGATGTGGTCTCCTCTTCCGGTTCCCCACATGCCAGGAGAGGCCCCTTTGTAAGGGGCAAGCTATGGTCCTCCTTACCTAGGTGGTTGCGGCCATGGCTGGCTCCATGGATCAGTTGAGCAACTGCATAATTGCCTGATAGGGATAAGTCCCCATAGCTGCAGAGAAAGATTAAATAAAGTCTACAAAAAAAGTGAGAAGAATCTAAACTCATTTCTATTGATAATTTCAACTAATTTTACCAATATTTCATAATAAGAATTATAGATACTACTTTAAGCATTAAAAGTAACCTGAATAATATGTGCATATAAAACTTTCTATAATCATTTGTGGTGGTGGGGGTAAGCTTTAAATAAGAAGGAAACTATGGTAGGCCTACTCTCACTCATCATATGTTTTAACCTTAAAGTGGCTATCTAGTAATTCTGCCAATCATTACAAAATGTTAGAATGTCAGGGGTCGAATAAGAATCTATGTTATTAATTCCATATCTTAAAAATTATGTTTAGTAAAATAATTATACTGATCATTGTGGATTGGTTAGAACCTGATAAATATTGATCCGTTTTCTGTCAAACCTTTTGGATGTCTCATTTAAAGTTAGAGTTAAATGTTCTGTTTTAAGTATATCAATAATAGTATTTTTCCATTAATTTACTGTTGGTATTTTATCTTCCAACCAGTATTTTAAAATGCTCTGTCTGGTAGCCAGCCCTAATAACATGAGGGTTTGTTTTCATTCATAGGTCCAGGGAAGCATGGGCTCAAAATATCCCACTATACATGTATTTACTGTCTTATGGTTATAAACTGATGGAGAGTTAACAAATAATGCTTTAATCTGCCCCCATAGGTTTTGAACTAGTGGACAGTCCCAGAACATATGCAATAGAGTACCATTCACAGTTTTACATTTATGACAAGTTGGAATAACAGTAAGGCCCATCTTATATCTCTGATAAGGCGTATAATAAAGATTGTGTAGTGTCTTAAAATGTACTAAATTAAGATTTACAGTACAGAAAAATTTGAAAGGCGCCGACCAGATTTTTTCCCCAATACCAGTTCTCGGTCCCTACCTCAAGTGCCTGAGACCACCAGCGTATTGATTCCATTGATGAGCCTCTGATTAGGTCAACATATAATCTGTATAGAGAAGATATAGATGCTGACAAATGCAAGCAACCCAAGAAGTACTTAGAACTGTCATTAAGGGAACAGCCAAGTCAAATCTGCTATTGATAATATTCTTTAAGACTGAACAGAATCCTAAACCAGTGCAAGGGATATCAAAGTGCAGTGTCAATTCATTAGCTGTCAGAAATTTGCCATTTTTTATTATGTCTGGTGTCTGAGGTGGCTAGGGTGTCTGAGGTGGCAAAATAATCCCCACAGCAATCCCAGAGGCACTGATGACTGCAGAGATTTCATGTAATACTACTGGCCTTCAACATTCCATTGTTGTACCTACCCCTTACCAGCCTTGAGATATGGAGTTTCCAACAATAAAAATTTCCAAAACTGATCGAAGCTTTAAGACCGTTTGGTTTGAGAAATGGCAGTGGTTGCACTGAAACAAAGATAACAACAGTAGTGTGCTGTGTCATATTTGTTCAATGGCAAGTAAGCTAAAGCTGATTTACTTTTCAAAAACTGTGATTCTGTACTTATGGTAACAGGGTTCTCCAAATGGAAAAAGGCATCTGAAAAATTAAAAAATCATGAAGGCTCCAATGCTCAGTCGAAAAGTGGAACAATTATGTAAGGGGGACCAACATTAAGCTTGACCTTCACAGGGACTTATTAAAAGAACAAGAAGAATCCCAAAAGGCTCTGATAGAAATCCTCACAATGCTACAGTATTTGGGTCAGCAAGGACTAGTTATTAGGGGCCATGAAGAGGACTCAGGAAACTTCATGACACTACTTGATGTCAGAAGTTTGGATGTGCCTCTGCTGGAAAGATGGATCAAAATAAAGCAGAACTGGCTTTCTCATGATATGCAAAATGAAATGCTAAATGCTTCATTGGCAAGCTTTTAAACTAGTCAAAAGGGGAGGCACTGATAAGCAGCAGGAAAATCCCAGCCTCTCCCTACAAAACAGGGTACTAAATGAGAAAAAGACTGAGGTAGAAAGGTCAGTGGGGAATGCTGCAACAGAAGGTAAAGCCATCAAAAAATGGAGAGCAATGAGTACCAATGCCCATAGTCTGGGTAACAAGCTTCCTGAATTAGTGGCCTTGATGGAGGAGGAACAACTGGATATCGTGGCAGTCACAGAAACATGAGACACAAAACCATGACTGGGACATAAACATACCGGATACACTATCTACAGGAGGGACAGGGAGGGTAAAAGAGGAGGAGTAGCTCTTACATAAGGGAAGGAATCAAAGCAACAGAACAAAAGGGTAAACAGGAGGAGAAGAAGCACTGTGGGTAAATTTGGAGACAGGCAATGGCACTCACAATCCGCACAGGGTTAGGAGCAGACCCCTTCAGGGGAGGAAATGAACAAGGAAATGATAGAAAGTATACTTAGAATGGCAGAAAAGGGGAGATATTGCTGATGGGTGATCTGAATATGCCAGATGTTAACTGGAGTGCAGTTGCAGCAGCCACTTCGAAGAGTGGGTTATTCTAGATGCCCTACAGGGGCATGCCTAGACAACTAGTATTGGAGCCCACTGAGAGGGAGCAATCTTAGACTTGGTTCTCTCAAATGGAGATGGAGAGAGGATCACAGATGTAGAAGTGGGTAGCCATCTGGGAACTAGCAACCATTGAACAGTAGGGTTCACAATAAACACAGCAATAGAGTCAAGCCATACAAAGGCAAAAGTACTGGACTTTAGGAGGGCTGACTTTGCCAAAATGGGTGAGTGCCTAAGGAATGCATTAGCAAATGGGCAGGAAGAGGGGTGGAAGAACAATGGGGAATAATAAAAACTGCCATCACAGAGGTAACAGAGCCTTTGTGTGAAGCAAATAAACAAAACAAAATGATGTAAGAAACCACTATGGTTCTCAAAGGAAGTGGCAGTGAAGGTTCAAGAGAAAAAGAAAGCATTCAGGAAGTACAAGGAATCACAGAAGGAGCAGGACAGAGAACTGTATCAGTTAAAGCAAAAGGAAGCTGGGAAGGCAGTCAGAACAGCGAAGGCCCAAACCAAGGAAAAGATAGTCAACTCAGTTAAGAAGGGGGATAAAACCTTTTATAGGTACATCAGGGAGTGAAGGAAGACCAAGGGAGGGATAGTGAGGCTTAATAAAGGGGGAGAAACCTAAAACAAACAATAGAAACACTCTGCATACAGAAGTTGATACCAGCCCATTTACAGAAGAAAGGGTTCTGAAAGAACTCTTAAAACTGAAGGTGGACAAAGCAATGGGGCCTGATTGGATTCATCCCAGAATTCTAAAAGAACTAAGGGTAGAACTAGTGACACCACTTACTACCCTCTTTAACAAATCATGGGAGGATGGGTGGTACCTGAGGACTGGAGGAGGGCAGATGTGATTCCCCTTCACAAAAGTGGGAGCAAGGCAGAAGCAGGAAACTACAGACCTGTTAGTTTAACCTCAGTGATAGGGAAAATGATGGAATCACTTCTGAAGGAAAGAATTGTCGAGTATCTAGAGGCCAGAGGGGCAGGACCCAAGGCAGCATGGATTCATAGCAGGAAGGTCCATGCCAGATGAATCTGATAGATTTTTCACTGGGTGACCAAAGTAGTAGATCAGGGAGGGGCTGTGGACATGGCCTACCTAGACTTTAGCAAGGCATTTGACACAGTCCCACACAAAGATTAATATACAAGTTAGCCAGCCTGGGAGTGGGTCCCAAGATGACAGCCTGGGTAAAGAACTGGCTGGAGAATAGGACACAGAGAGTAATAGTAAATGGAGTCCACTCTGCAGAAAGGGGGGTTACTAGTGGGGTACTGCAGGGTTCAGTATTAGGACCGGTCCTCTTCAATGTCTTTATAAGCGACATTGCAGAGGGACAGGAAGTCCCTTTGCAGATGACACAAAGATCTGCAACAGAGTTGATGCACAAGGTGGGGTGGAAAGGATGAGAAGGGACTTGGCAAGGTTAGAGGAATGGTCAAATGTATGGCATCTTAGATTCAATGCTAAGAAGTGCAAGGTAATGCACCTGGGAAACAAAAACCCAGGGGAAGAGTACACAATGGGGGGTGAGATGCTAACAACAACAAAAATGGAAAGGGACCTGGGGGTAGTCATATATCAGATGACCTAAAGGTGAGCAAGCAATGTGAGAGGGCAGCAAGGAGGGCTGGGGGGATACTGGGATGCATAGGGAGAGGCATCACCAGTAGAAAACAGGAAGTTATTATCCCTCTGTACAGACAGCTGGTCAGACCCCATCTGGAGTACTGCGTGCAGTTCTGGAGACCCAATCTCCACAAAGACATAGACAGGATGGAAGCTGTCCAGAGAAGGGCAACTAAAATGGTGCAGGGTCTGCACCAGAAGACATATGAAGATAGACTAAAGGAGCTTAATACGTATAGCCGAGAGGAAAGGAGGGAGAGGGGGGACATGATAGAAACTTTCAAGTACCTCAAGGGAATCAACAAAGTCCAAGAGGGTAGCATCTTTCAAAAAAAGAGGTGTGCAAGAACAAGGAGGCACAATTTGAAGATAGAGGGGGCCGGCTCAGAGGTAATTTAAGGAAGTATTTTTTCACAGAGAGGTTGAGGATGCATGGAACGGCCTTCCGAAGGAGGTTGTGGAGTCAAAACAGTGGTGGAATTCAAGCATGCATGGGACAGTCATAAGGCCATTCTAGGGGTTGGGGGTAGGAAGAAGTAGGCTGCTGGTTAACTAGGATCTGCAGCTTATCCAGTAGGTAGGGAAATGAGCAGACTGGGTGGGCCAAGTGGTCCTTATCTGCCGTCAAATTCTATGTTTCTATGTTTCTACAACTGATGGCTCATAGAATTGTAAAAGGCATTGTGGGAGAAATAAAACAAGCAAAATGGTTTGCCATAATGGTGGATGAAACCACATACTCCCCTACTAAAGAGCAGGTATTATCCAAAGGGACTTAAATATCCAAGAAGCATGGTCCATAAAATGGAACTGTTCAATTTGTCCAAATGCAGTGTTTTACACTTTGGTAAAAAGAATAAAAAAAAACAGTATTATTTGTATGATGTTGTGTTAGTCAACAAAGACAGTGAAAGAGATCTTGATATCACTGTTGACTCATATTTAAACTTTGACCTCCATATTACCAATATTATTAGTAAGGCAAATAGAACTTGTTGGGCTATTAGACATAATGTAACATCTAAGGACCCTGATATTTTGTTACCCTATGGCTTATGTAAGACCATATTTTGACTACGCCTCGCAACTTTGGAGTCCTTTTAAACTAAAAGATAAAATCAGAATTGAAAGATTACAAAAAAGAGTTACAAAATCAGTTGTCTTGAATAAAGCACTCTCATATGAGGATAGACTGTAAAAATTTAATTTGATGTCATTGGAAAAGCAGAGATTTAGAGGAGACCTTTTGTTTACTTGGGATATCATTCATGATATTCATTTTATTAGTTGAATGCGGACTGGACTTTAAGCAAGTTTCAGTTAATACTAGGGGCCATCCACTGCAACTTGCGAGAAATAAATGTAATTAAAAAAAGGGTATTCTATTTCTCTCAGAGAATTGTTGGATACTGGAATATGTTACTGTCAATGGTTATTGTTAGCCAAAAGAAAACACTTTTAAAAATAAATTGGATGATTATCTGCACTCAGGAAAGCATCTAACTTACTATATGTAATCTATGAAGCATGATGGGCTTTATAGCCTTTTGCTTCTTCTTATTCTTAGTATGGTTCTTAGTATCTGTATGTTTGCGGTACTGCAATAAGGAAACCCTCGTAATACATGAAGAGTTCATAGGATTCTACAACACATCATTAACAGATGCTGAAACACTTAAAAACATAATTCTTAATGTTTTGGTAAGACTGAATATTGATGTCAAAAACTGTAGGGGTCAGTGCTATGATGGGGCAAGTAATATGGCTGGGAAAATTAATGGCTTGCAAGCAAAGATTTGTCAGCTGTGTCCTAATGCATTATATGTCCACTGCTGTGCTCACAGTTTAAATGGCCTTACAAGACTCCTCACATTGTGTACCATTGATGAGGAATTCTTTGGAGCATGTCAGAGAGATCAACATTATAAACGGTTCTGCAAAAAAACTTGACATTTTTTGAGAAAATTAAAGATAACTTCAGTGGAAGCAATAAAGGTTTGCGTCCACTATGTCCAACCAGATAGACAGTCAGAATATCTGCATTTGAAACGGTCCTTGCCAATTACAATTCTATCATCAAGGCGCTAGAAGAAATTGCTGCAGAAGATAGCAGTGAAGCTGGAAGTAAGGCTAATGGACTAGCTTCGTTTCTTCAGCAGTTTCCAGCATTTTATTGGTTTCAAGATAGCTGCACTAGTGCTTGCACCATGTGAAGAGACTAGCAAAGTTTTGCAATGAAAAGATTTAACTGCAGTTTGTACTAAAATTGCATCAGGACATTTGACTTCATGCCTGCAGGGACTATGAACTGAAAAAAGCTTTATTGACTTGTGGCAACAAAGCAATAGAAGAAGCAAGGAAATCGGAGATTTCTGATGCAGTAGTCCCACATTCCAAAAGGCCACCTAGATGCTTAGACAATGGGTCAACCCCTGTTTCTATTAAACCCACGTGACTATTTTTGTCCAATTTACATGGAGTTTCTGGATACGTTAACATCTGTCAAATCCAGATTTGAGCAGCAGTGTTTAGAAATTTTCATGAAAATTGAAGACCTCCTCCTGAAACAGGCAAATGGTGAACCAGTAGAGCTGGATACTGTTGAACAAATAGTCCAGCATCATTCACTGGACATTGACACAGAGAGATTCATAGTGCAGCTGCCAATGCTGGCAGAAATAAACCAGGGAAAAGAAAAACTTTCCACAGTTGAAGAACTTTCTCAAAGTATGCTACAGCTTGGTGATGCCAACTAGCTGTACTGTGAGGTCCTGAAACTTATTCAGATTCAAAGCACAATTCCATCCTCAACAGCAACAGCTGAAAGATCCTTTTCAGCTCTTCGGCAACTGAAAACATATTTGAGATCCACCATGACTGCAAGCAGACTAAATAGTATGGCTGTCCTTCACATCCATAGGACAAGGACTGTGAATTTGGATTCGACAGACATTGCCAGGGAATTTGTGATACGTGTCAACTTTAGGCTAGATACTTTTGTGAAGTTTTAAACTGCACATTTGTATTAATTGAGTGTTGACAACAGGAGCGGTACTAGTGCAAAAAAGTTTACTGAAGTCACAGTTTTATAATTCATTACCACTTTATATTGAAATGAACAATGCACACACAGTCACTTTAGTCTGCATATTCACACACAGTCACTTTAGTTTGCACATTGTACACATAGTCCCTTTACTTTGCACATTGCACACAGTCACTTTAGTAAGTTTAGTAGGTTTAGTTACACGCATAGTCACTTTAGTTTGTACATTCACACACAGTCACTTTAGTTTGCACATTGTATACATAGTCCCTTTTCCCTTTACTTTGCACATCGCACACAACAAGTTTAGTTACACACATAGTCATAGTTTGAACATTGTGCACCCAGTCTCTCTGGTGGCTTAATAACATGCACATTGCACATATTTGTTGAAGTCTCTACATACAAATGTAACAATTGAAAAGTATCATTTAATGACAGCATCTTGTTTGACTTAGTCATTTGCAAAAATAAAGGCAAGGACTGCTGGCAATACAAGTGATTTTTATGTTTGCTTGCACGCATGTGCAAGAAGAAAAAATTACTCACCTTAGTAATTGCTTTTCTTCTCATGGAGTCTTGCTATATTAGGACTTATTGCAGTTAGCCACTGCACTTGAACTGCCCCGGAGAGGAAAGAGTTAACTCCAGAGAATCTGGAGTTCTAAAGCACGAGGGCGCTATACCAAAGCTCTATCTGGGCAGTTTCAAATGAAACTGTCAGATCTTTACGAAGCTAACACTAAGCAACAAGTCTGTGTGGAAAGCTCTACACTAGCCAAATGGCTACCTACTAGTAGTAATAACAACAATATAAACAACAATAGGAACAACAATAACAATAATAAGAATGAATAATGGTATTATTAGTTTTCCCCCCTGACAAGCACTATTAGGACCCCCTTCCCCCAAAGACTCAAGTCCAGGAAGGGGGCCAACAAATCACTCAACACAGAAAACCCTAGTTCCCTAACCCTAAATAAAAGAGGGTGAAGGGAAGAACTACAATGGCATGACACAGTGCTTGCACTAATTTGCCACCCCCACCCCAGTAGAAGTTCTGAGAGGGGCAGGTTGGGGTGGTCCTAATATAGCAAGACTCCATGAGAAGAAAAGCAATTACTAAGGTGAGTAATTTTTTCTTCAAACACCATGAAGTCTTGCTATATTAGGACTTATTGCAGATTACACAGCAGTACCTCCATGGAGGAGGGTCAGAACCTACTTAGGAAATAGGCTCTGAAGCACAGCTGTGCCAAAACGAGCATCTCTCCTGGACAGAAATCCAGGAATAATACTTGGTAAAAGTGAGAACTGTCTTCCAAGTAACAGCTCGACAGATTTCAGAATGGGAATATCTCTAGCAGCCGCTAGATATGCAGCTGTACACCTGGTGGAGTGAGCCTCAGTCCTGAGGGGCTCTCCTACCTAGTCTTTGATAACAAAATGGATACAAGAGACAATCCACCTTGCAATTGTCCTCTTGGTGGCAGGTTCCTTTGTAACTCGCCCCTGGTAAGGAGGACAGGAGACTAGACCTGTGCCGCCAAATGCGTTACAAATAGTAGCATAAGGCTCTTTTGACGTCAAGCTGTGCAGTCTCCTCTCACCTGAGGAAGAATGCTCAGTGAAAAATCCTGGAGAGAGATGGGTTGGTTCAGGTGGAAACCTGAAACCACTTAGGACAAACCCTGTGTTAGTCCTAGGGACTGTCTTATCCCTGTGGGGAGAGAAAATCTTCTTCCACTGCCAGGGCCTGTAGTTCACTTTACATCTGGCAGAAGTGAAACCACCAGAAAAACATTTTCCAAGTGAGAAGCTTGAGCTCTGCTGGGGACAGAGGTCCAAGGGGTTTGCATTAACTGAGCAATGCAAACATTCAGGCTCCATGCAGGAGCTGGTTCCCGAAAAGGAGGGTTGGTGTGAAGCAAACCCCTTAAAAACTTGGAAAACACAGGTTGAGAAGAAAAGGAAGCAGGCTTCCTGCTTGCAGAAAAACAGAGACAGCTGCCAGAGGAACCTTAAGGTAGCTGGCCCAAGACCTAAGGAATTTAAAATGGACCAAAAGTCCAGAAAATGGGCAGATAAGCAGACTGTGGTATAATCTGCTTCTCAAGCGCACCAGACTGAAAACCTGTTCCACTTAGAATTGTAAGTGGCCCCAGTGAAAAAGCTTCCTTGAAGCCTTTAAAATATCCGCGACACCTTGAAAAGGTGTAAATCAGCAAATTCTAACTCCTCAAGAGCTGCCTTGAGAAGGAGGAATTTGAGGTTCGAATACTACACACTCTCCCTTGTGCAAAGGCCAGTAGAGTCGTGGACTCTGGGCAAGCTCAGGGTAGGGTGGACTGTCAAGGACAGAGACAATGGGTACCAGGGCTGTCTGGCCCAGTTTGGAACAATCAGAATCGCTTTGCAGGGCTGAGATCTGATTTTTACTAGTACCCTGAAAGAAAGGGAAAAAGGAGGAAAGGTGTACAGAAACTTCCCTTTCCAATCCAAGTGAAAAGCGTCCAGGGGGGCTGATCCCAGCACTGGAGGCCTCAACAAAACAGAGAAAGTTAGTGGTTATCTGGGGCTGCGAAAGATCTACCTGAAATGAGCCCCATCTGGCAAGGACTGAACCCAGCACCTGAGGATTCAGAGCCCAATCGTGATGGCCCTGAGAATCCTGCTGAGGGCATCTGCCAGGGCATTGTCCTTCCCTGGAGGTGAACTGCTATCAGGGAGGTGTTCAGGGAGTAAGCCAGAGACCACCACTTCATTGCTTCGGTGCACAAGGCTGATGACCGAGTGCCCCCCTGCCTGTTGATGTACCACATTATTGTGGTGTTGTCTGTCCTGACTTAAACTACCTTGTTCTGGACAGAAGCTGAAAACTCCTAAGAGCTAGAAGACAGCTCTGAGTTCCAAAATTGATGTGGAGCAGAGATTCCTAGGAGACCACACTCCCTCGTGGACAGGTCGCCTAACGGCTCCTCACCCTAACACAGGAGCATCCGTGGTGAGGAATGAGGAGGACCCCTAGTTTTAGATTGCTTTGATCCTGCCACCAGTGTAAGGCCAGGATCAGGGATTGGGTCACTAGAACCAATTTGGAAAGGGAATCCCTCCTTTGGGACCAATAGGCCCTCAGATGGAACTAAATGTCCCTCATCTGGAATCTTGCTCCCTGCACTACAGCTGTGGAAGCAGCCATGTGCCCTAGTAGTTGTAGCAAATGCTATGCTGGTCAAGAGACTCGCAGAGTAATGGAAGATGCCAGGGCAAAGAGACTGCCTACCCTTTCAGAGGGGAGAAATGCCCTGGCTAACTTTGTGTTCAACTCTGCCCCTATGAAAGTTAGTACCTGAACTGGTTCGAGAACTGACTTTGGTAATTCAGCAGGAATCCCAGAAAGGTGAGAAGCTGCTGGGTGACTTGCAAGTGGATTTTACTTGATCTGGAGACTGACCCACTAAGAGCCAGTCATCCAGGAAAGGAAACAAAGCAATCCTTGCCTTCTTAAAAGAGCCACTACCACAGCTAGAATTTCAATACCCTTGGCGCAGAGATAAGGCCGAAGGGCATTGCCCTGAACTGGTAGTGGCCTGAGGGTAACCTGAGGTACTTTTGGTGAGAAGGCCTGATCAAAACATGAAAAATAGGCATCCTGAGGTCCAGGAAAGCTAGCCAGTCCCTGGCCTCAGCCAGAGTTAACATTTTAACTTTGTTTTCAAAGATGCTTGTTCAGGTACCTTAAATCTGAGATGGGCCGCCAATCTCCTGCCTTCTATAGGGTAAGAAAGTATCATGAGTACAGCCCCTTGCCCGGTGGCAAGGAGGGACCCTTCTACTGCTTTGCAGTTCAGAGGAGAAGAAACCTCTGCTCCCAAAGCAAGGGATTCCGAAGGATTTGCAGGTGGACCTGTCTGGGTCTCATCTTTGGAAACTGTTTGAAGCTGAGAACCAGACCTAATACTTCCAGAACCCACTTGTCCGAGTTAGGGACACCCAATTCTGGCTGAAATAAAAACCAACCTGCCCACTGGTATAGGAGAATCGGCCCTGGGCACCCCATCAGGGTGCCTGCTTGGCAATAGTCTTAGGCTAAGGGGAGGGACGGTTTACTTGTGCCCCTGCCTATCTCTGCCTCTGAAGAGACCCTCTGGCGAAAGCAGAGGGCCTGAGCCTCTACCTGGGCACTTTGTGGTAATCATCCCTGTTTTCATATAGCTTTCTGTTTGTTCCTCAAACAGAGAATTACCACAACAAGAAACAAACCATAGACTTTGACAGAGTATCTTGGGACAGATTAGTGCATCTGAGCCATGCCAACCTACGGAAAGCTACAGAAGTGGTCATGACCCTAGAGAAAACAAGATTAACACCAACAGCAGTATGAACTTGAACTTAGAGGCTTCAGTGCCATTAGCAGCCACCTGTTCCAATCCGCTAGCCAGCTGGCCATGGGCCTGCTTGGCTAACTGCAATACTGCGTCCCACCTAGATTTCCGAAATCTAGCCACATAAGCCATACAACTTGCCTGTCTGAGTCCCACAGAAGCTGCCATATACTGTTTTCTTGTCATGGCATCAATCCTCCTGGAATCCTATTCAGGAGGTGATGTAGCCAGGGAACTAGCCTGACACAGGCTGCAGCTTGTACCACACCTACATGACTACACTGCTCAGTGAGGAAGTCTGTAACAGAGCCTGACTAAATACACCTTCTGTCCATTTTTATCTTACAGGAGGGACAGAAAGAGGAATCTTATAAAATCTTTGTTGTTTACTTCCTAAATGACTTATGCAAAGGAAAGACAACCTCCTAGCCCATCATTCCTACATAATCAGGCTCCCCTTTACTCATCCATAGCCTCCTCTAAAGGGAAGCTGGGGATTCTAGCAAGCTTTTGTAAAACATAAACTGAGAAAAGGACTCAGACAGAAAAGGAGGAGATTCTAAAAGTCTGTCTGGAGAAAATGTCCGCTTGGTGGCACGTCCAGACCCTACCAGCCACACATGTATTGATCAAATTTCCTCCTCCCACTCCTGTGGTTCATAACAATTCCTCAACATCATAAACCTGAACCACTGGAACTGAACGAGCCACCTTTTACCAACTGTAGATGGTTCGACAGGACCTAGAAACAGTGACTGGACAATCTGTATGGCTTAACTACTTCTGCAGCAGTTGGAGAGACAATCTTGGACTCCAAACCTACTGATTTCTCTGTCATATTCATTTTTTTTTTTTTTTAAACTGGTTCCTCTGAACCATCCTTTTGCCCGAGGAAGTCTAGCCCTGGTCAGAGGGCACTCCCTCTGGTCCAGTGGGTACTGGACCGGGCTGGCCATCCGGGTCAGCGGACTTTTGGCCAATAGTTCCCTGAGCCGGCCCTATCTCTTTTCAGGGTGGCTGCAGAGAAATTTTAAACACCTGGCAGTCTGACAGGAGGTGGTCAGCCCCCAGACAATAAACACAAGTGGTGTGTGGGTCAGCCTTGGCAAAGGCTTCCCCACAGCATCACAGTGTTGAAACCCAGTGGGCCCGGTTTTTCTTTTTGGGTTTCTCAGACATAATGCCAGCCTAACCAAAAACTTGCCCTTTTTATGGCCGTGCCAGGCAAGACACCCTTATCGGTTCCTAACCGTTTCACGGGTATTTGAAAAAACCCTATTTAAAATCAAGGTTTTTTTAGAACCAATAAGAACCGGGTACCGCACTCTAAAAGCCCAAAACTTTAAAACGTTAAAATAAGCAAACCGATCGGTTCAAAACCGAACCGATAACTAAATTTCCACACAGACTTTACATTTTGTACTTACGGTTTACCAGATAGAGCTTTAACCGAAATGCGGTAAAATAATTACTTTTGCGGTTCAAATGGACCGAAAATACTCGATTGAACCAAGAAATGAACCAAGCTGAAGGAGCTGATCTCCGGAGCGACTGTTCAGTGAAGCGGAGTAAAGAATCTGACAGTTTCATTTGAAACTGCCCAGATAGAGCTTTGGTATAGCGCCCTCACGCTTTAGAACTCCAGATTCTCTGGAGTTAACTCTTTCCTCTCCGGGGCAGTTCGAGTGCAGTGGCTAACTGCAATAAGTCCTAATATAGCAAGACTTCATGGTGTTTGAAACATAGTGCCACCATATGAATTTTCGTAGGTGTGCCACTCAGCTTCCAATGCCCTGCTCCCTTTTGCAGGCGCTGTCTCACCACACCAATACATGTCGGAGCTGTCTATGACAGCAGTTCAGATGCAGTGCCATACAGCTGAAAGTGAAAACTGCTGCAATCAGCGGTGGTAACATGTAGGCATTTTGCATACTGCTGTTGGCAGTATGCAAATTGCCTACACGTCACACTGCATCTGAACTGTCATAGACAGTTCTTCCTCCCCACCCCAAACACCTACATAGCATGCTGGGAGCCCACCCCACCATGCTCATGCACCCTCCCTACCCGCACACCATATGGCCGATGGGGGTGCTCAATCCCCCATCAGTTCCGCTGCCCCCCCAAAACAGATTTAGAGGTGCCACACTGGGAGCCCACCCAGCATGGCAAAAGTCTGTATGGTGACGGGAGTGCCCAATCCCCTGTCAGCTGCATTGAATCCCCCCCCCAGAAAAAAAACCTGACTTCCTGTTGCCACACTGGAGCCCACCCCAGCATGAAAAATGTCTGTATGGCCAATGGGGGTGCCCAATCCTCCGTTGGCTTCATTGCCCCCCACCTCAATAAACTTCAAGCTGCCACGTTGGAAGCCAACCCCAGCATGGCCAAAGTCCCCCGTCATCTTCTAAATAAAAGAAAGACACCTGTAAAAAAAAAAAAAGGTCCCCTGTTCAGTGTCTTGCCCCCCACCCCCGGCCACCCTCTAGCACCACCTCCCCACACACACCAACCCATACTTACCTCCGAGTCCAGTCGACAGTCTTCAGTGGACCAGGGACACGTCTGCACTCTTCAAAGCCGATTGCGAACTGAAGAAATGCTGGTAAGCTGTATAATGGCATAAATGGGGGGGGTTCAACTTTGGTGTATATCTCGGCCATTTTGGGGAATTTTTTCACCAAATTTTCAACATGGGGTTCTTGGGGCCCCACCTCATGAACTCAGTCACTGTCATTTTGTTATTCGGTCCCAAAAGGTGAATTTGCAGTCACTGCATGGAACCACCTTTTGGGACCGATTTACGAAACGACATGAGGTAGGCCCCCAAAAACTCTATGCTGCAAATTTTGTGGAAAAAATTCCCAAAAATGATTGTTTTATGAGCGTGCATTATGCAGTTCCTATACATGCTCGTAACTTCACAAATTTAATATATTCACTCCAGATTTTCAACATTGCCATTTTACCACACCTCCTTATGAGTAGTATAGCTGTCATTTTTCACATCTCGGCCAAAATGTGTTTTCTCTCAGGTAGTGCACAATGGTGCAGTCGGTGTGTGAAATCAATGATTGGGACAGATTAAGAAAATCACAGTGACACTGTTCATAAGCAGAGGTCCTAAAATGGCTATGTTGAAAATTTGGTGACAAACGTCCATACAATGACTGTGTTATGAGTATGCATTGCGCAGTTTCCACGCACCCTCGTAAGTTCACGAATTTGTAATATTTTCAGTCCAAATTTTCTACAGTGGCATTTTTCCACACCTTCTTATGAACAGTACAGCTGTCGTTTTTCACACCCTGCCAAAAATGTGTTTTTGCACTTCCGGACCAGAAATGCATGGTCGCTGTAGGAAATCACTGTTCGGGACAGATTACAAAAATCACAGTGACACTGTTCATGAGCGGAGGTCCCAAAATGCCTGAGTTGACAATCTGCTGTAAACAATCCCCAAACTAATTACAGTTTCTATGCATGCTCGTGACTTCACCAGTTTTTTTATATTTTCACTCCAGATTTTCAACATTGCCAATTTTACATCTCCTCATGAACAGTACAGCTGTCATTTTTCACATCCTGTTCAAAATGTGTTTTCACATCTGTGGTTCCAAATGGCGTAGTTGTTGTGCAAAATCAGCTTTCGGCTAACAAACTGATATTGCCACTGTTCATGAGGTGGGGGTCACAAAAAACCCATGTTGAAAAATTGGAGTGAAAACACCAATGAACGCCTGGGGCACTACGGTTTCCGGCCATAACGTCTCACCCTGTAGAGACTGACAGGCATCAGGGGTGTGACTTGGGATTGTTGCCTGTAATGCTCATACCATTCCACCCCCCCATACCCTGCAGCCAGTGACAGGCATCGAGGTGTGCCTTGGTCTCCTCGGCCCCAAAGTTCACCCCATTCTCCTATACTGCACCCATCTCACTGTATTTCCTTATGGAATGGGGTGAGCA
The DNA here is from genome assembly GCA_016271365.2 of Neoceratodus forsteri. Lineage (NCBI taxonomy): Eukaryota > Metazoa > Chordata > Ceratodontiformes > Ceratodontidae > Neoceratodus > Neoceratodus forsteri. The sequence goes on from JADMNL010000024.1 coordinate 138,437,972, forward strand.
TAAAGCCCAAAGACCCAAGGCACACCGTGATACTTGTCAGTGTCTGCAGGGTAGGGTGTGGTGAAATGGTGTGGCCATTATGCCTGACGCCCCCAAAGACACACCCCAATGCCTGTCAGTCTCTGCAGGGTGGTGGTGGGGTTGGCTTCAGTTCAGTACTTCACTGCCATTCCTATTACGCATCTCTCTAACTCCTACACTACCAGTGCCAATGCCAGCAAGCAAACATTCGGCATTGACAAATGCTTGTTTTTATGTTTGCTTGCGCGCAGCGCAAGAAACATATTGTTGCAGCTTGGAGCTGAAGCAGGTTCTGGAGGTGCGGCATTGTTGAGGCCAGTACCGGCACGGCATTTTAGAGCATGTGTGATATCCACCAATAATGGGGGACACAGCTGGTGACACTAGTTTGGAACCTTGCCACCAACTTGTGAAAAAATAGCTGCTGCAATTAGGGGCCACCTCGTCATTGCAGCATCAGCCATTCGCTGCAATGAGGGAGCGACCCGTCATTGCAGGACGGGATCTTGCAGCCCTGATATTGTTTGTGAACATGGCGGTGGCTTGCCGCCTGTTCACAAACAATATTAACCCCCTCCCCTGCCGAGGGGGTGCCCAATCCCCCCCCTGGCAGCATGTGCACCCCAACATGTTTGTTTGCCGCTGGGGGCCCCAATCCCTGTCGGCTGCAGTGCCCCAGATGTATGTTGCCAGCGGGAGAGCCCACTCCCTGTCTACAGTATGTAATGGCCCCCCCGCTTTTCTTGTCTGCCGACAGGGTGCCCAATGCCCGTTGGCATAATGTCCCCCCTTTTTGTTTTGTGTCAATGGGCGCCCAATCCCCATCGGCATAATTAACTCCCCATTATGTGCAGATGGGGTGCCTAACCCCTGTCAGCTACAGCAGCCTCTGCAAAAGATTTTAGTTGGCATGCTGGAAGCCCACCCCAGCATGCCACATTGCCTAACAAATAAAAAACATCCGCAATGTCCTTTTTTTTTTTTACCTGTAATAGGAAGCGGTCCCCCAGTGGTCTCCCTGGCTCCCCTCCCACAACCCGCACCCACCCACTGCTCACCCTACCTCCTCACACCCCCCTCACCCAATACTTATGCCGGAGTCTGGCGTGACGCTCTTCGGTGGACCGGGAACACATCTGCACTCTTCAAAGCTGACCACGAACTGAGGAAATACCTGTAAGCTGTATAATGGAATAAATAGTTTTTTTTCAACTTTGATACATACAGTATCTCAGGCATTTATTGGAATTTTGTCACCAAATTTTCAACGTGGGGTTTTTGGGACCCCTCCTCATGAATTCTGTCACTGTCATGGCGTTAATCAGCCCGGAAAGGTGATTTTGTGGTCACTGCGTGGAATCACCTTTCAGCACTGATTAACAAAACAACAGTGGCAGTGTTCATGAGGGGGGTTCTCAAAAAGCCTATATTGCAAATTTGGTGGGAAAAATCCAAAAAATGACTGTTTTACGAGCGTGAGTTGCGCGGTTGCTATGCACGCTCGTAACTTTGTGAATTTATAATATTTTCACCACAAGTTTTCAACATTGCATTTTTTCAGACCTCCTTGTGAACAGTACAGCTGTCATTTTTCACACCCTGGACAAAATGTGTTTTCGCACTTCCAGCGTGGAATAGCAAGATTGGTGTGGGAAATCAGTGTTCCACACAGATTAAGAAACTGACAGTGGCACTGTTCATGAGAAGAGGTCCTAAAATGCCTATGTTGAAAATTTGGTGATGATATTCCATAAAATGACTGTGTTACGAGCATGCGTTGCGCTGTTCTTACGCACATTCGTAAGTTCGTGAATTTTCAATATTTTCACTCCAGATTTTCAACATTGTCATTTTACCGCATCTTCTTATAGCAGTATGGCTGTCATTTTTTACATCTTGCCCAAAATGTTTCCACACATGTAGAGCACAATGGCGCAGTCGGTGTGCGAAATCAATGTTTGGAACAAATTAAGAAAATCACAGTGATACTGTTCATAAGCAGAAGTGTTCAAATGGCTATGTTAAATATTTGGTGAAAAAATTCCCCCAAATGACTGTGTTACGAGCATGAGTTGCGCTGTTCCTACGCACATTCGTAAGTTCGCGAATTTTCAATATTTTCACTCCAGATTTTCAACATTGTCATTTTACCACACCTCCTTATGAGCAGTACAGCTGTCATTTTTCACATCTTGCGCAAAAAATGTTTCCACGCATGTAGAGCACAATGGCGCAGTCGGTGTGCGAAATTAATGTTCGGGACAAATTAAAAAAATCACAGTGACATTGTATATGAGCAGAGAAGTTACAATGGCTATGTTAAAAACTTGGTGAAAAAAGTCCATAAAATGACTGTGTTACGAGAAATCATTGCGCAGTTTCCACACACCTTCATAAGTTCATGGATTTCTAATATTTTCAGTCCAGATTTTCACCATTGGCATTTTTCCACACTTCCTTATGAACAGTACAGCTGTAATTTTTCACAGCATGGCCAAAATGTGTTTTTGCACTTCCAGCATAGAAATGTGTGGTCGCTGTTGGAAATCACTATTCGGGACAGATTAAGAAAACCACAGTGACACTGTTCATGAGCGGAGGTTCCAAAATGCCTGTGTTGACAATCTGCTGTAAAACATCCCCAAACTAACTGCATTATGTGTGTGCGTTGCCCAGTTTCTACACACGCTCATGACTTCACCAGTTTTTTTAATATTTTCACTGCAGATTTTCAACACTGCCATTTTTTCCACCTCCCCATGAACAGTACAGCTGTCATTTTTCACATCCTGTTCAAAATGTGTTTTCGTACTTGTGGTGCCAAATGGTGTAGTCACTGTGCAAAATCAGCTTTCGGCTAACAAACTGATATTGCCACTGTTCATAAAGTTGGGGTCACAAAAAACCCATGTTGAAAATTTGGAGTGAAAATACCAACGAACGCCTGATACGTTAGGGTTTCCGACCATAACGCCCCACCCTGTAGAGATTGACAGGCAGCAGGGGTGTGAGTTGGGATTCTCGCCTGTAATGCTCATATCATTCCACACCCTGCAGCCAGTGAGAGGCATTAAGGCGTGCCTTGGATTCTTCAGCCCCGAAGTTCACCCCATTCTCCTATACAGCACCCATCTCACCGTATTTCCTGATGGAATGGGGTGAGCATAAGGGCCAAAGACCCCAAGGCACACCGTGACACTTGTCGGTGTTTGCAGGGTAGAGTGTAATGAAATGGCATGGCCGTTATGCCTGACGACCCAAAGGCACAGTCCAATGCCTGTCAGTCTCTGCAGGGTGGTGGCGGGGTTGGCTTCAGTTCAATACTTCACTGCCATTCCTATTACGCAGTTCTATAACTCCTACACTACCAATGCCAGCAAGCAAACATTCAGCATTGACAAATGCTTGTTTTATGAAGTCATGCAGTCTATAGCAAGTCTATAACAGTATAGTACTGTAGTTGTGTTACATAGTCACAAATGAGATGCACATTTGATCACTGAATAGGGATTGTTGGGGTATGATTATGACAGTGAGGTGGCAATCCCATGGTTATCATAACACAGTAATACGGTGATAGACATTTTTGTACAAAATTTACTTAAGCTGTTCTGTCAGAGACAGTTGGCACAGATGGGGAGAAAAAAACAACAACTCAGAATTAATTAAAATACCTGAAAACAGTGGCATACCATGAACCCACACATGGTATCAGAAACTGCCCACAGCATTGATACCATGACTTCCAATTCTGAGAAACCGTGATACTGTGATGGCCTTCGTTCTGACCCCCCCAATTTTTGAAGCTCCTCCACCTATGTGTATATGTCATTTGCCCCTGGAACTAGAAATGCTGTTGAAGTGCTAAATAAATGTCTGACCAAGATTCAGGACTGGATGTCCTCTAAGGCTGATGCTGAACCCCGACAAGACGGAAGTGCTAGTGATTGAGCCTGGTCAACGGCATGATGGGGAGACCTCCAGAGCGGTAACAGGGTTGGTCCTGGGCTCCATCCCATTGATGGCTTCCCCCCAGGGTGAAATATTTGGGCATCACCCTTGATGACAGACTGACTCTGGAAGCCCAGCTGTTGTCTGTCATCAAAAGTGGGTTTTAGCATCTAAGGAATGTCACCTGAATGAAACCCTTGATTCCGCTTGAAGACTTGCCATCACTGTTACATGACTTTGTGACTTCCAAGTTGGACTACTGTAATGCTCTGTACTTCAGGGTCAATGGAGGGACCCTCTGCCAACTGCAGCTAGTGCAGAACATGGCGGCCAGGCTGCTGGCAGGCCTACCAAAGTCCTGTCATGTGACCTCGGTCCTGCAGGACCTGCACTGGCTACCTGTCAGGTGAAAGATCATCTTCAAAGTGGGCTTTCTCACCTATAAGGCCCTATACAGACAGGGCCCTGGTTACCTGTCTGACCTCCTAACTCCAGCTATCCTGGTACGTTCCTTCTGCTCCTCCACCAAGGGCCTCCTGGCGATTCCGAGGGCCAGGATGAAAACCTCAGGGATCATTCCTTTGAGGTTGCCAGCCTGGCCCTCTGGAATTCGCTGCCAAGATTCTTGAGGGAGGCCCAAATGGTGGATGTTTTTAAAGGGGGCCTGAAGACCTATCTGTTTATTAAAACATTTCAAGATTGTTTTTAATTCTGATTTTATAGATATTTTGTTTTTAGTATTTAATATAAATTTTGTATGATGCCAGTACCCTGCTGTGAATTGTAATGGCACCCAGAGTCTCTGGGATTGAGTGCCACAATATAAATAAAACTTTACTTTACTTTACTTGAACCCCTGGACTAGCTGGGACTCTGGGTGGGTTTGATGACTCTTTTGCGGAGCAGAGCCTGGATATCCTCCCAAATCAGTGGAATGTGGTCAGGAGGGTAAAATGACTGAACCAGGAAATTGTCTGAAAGCCATTCCAGACATTTCAGGGAGTGGCCGTGCTCTATGAAATTCAGAACCCAACTGTCAGAAGTGATGTCCCTCCATCTGTCTAGGTGGAGGGAGAAGTGACACCCTATGACTGCCTTCTGCATTACTGGAGGGAGTCTGGGAAGAAGTCAGGAGGTGGGAGCAGTCACAGATGGGGCTGTGGGGCCCCCTCTGGAGTTTTTGCTGGCAGAGGGGTTGGGGGCAGGCAGGGCAGATGCTGCCACCCTACACCTGCCTTGGGGCTTGGCTGACATCAGGGGCTGTGTGGCTGCGGTCTGGTGAAAGGAGGATCTCTGACCAGATCTGGACTTTGTATGATACAAGGAAGGAACAGATCAGATAGCTCGACCCAAGGTCTGGAGTTTAGAGAGGATGTCCTCAACATCACCTCTAAACAGAAGGTTGCCCCTGAAAGGAGCATTCAGGATGGACAACTGGATGTCTTGGGCAAACTCAGGCACCCTAAGCCCAGAGTACTGGCACAGGCATATGCTGGTAGCCACCGTCTGGGCTAACACATCCACAGCATCATAGGCTGCCCTGAGCAGGTGAGTACCGATGTCAGACTCTGACTTGAGTGTCCCTAGGGCTTGTTGCTTGGCTGAATCATCAGGGAAAGACTGTACAGCATCCCTGGCCTTATCCCGCAGTGCACTGTGATACTGCAGCATGTGGGCTAGATAGTTGAGGTCATAGATCGCTAAAGTAGAGGAGGCAAATGTCCGTGTCCTGAAGAGGTCCAGCCAACGGGACTCTCTGTCTGGCAGTAGGGAGCTCAGGTGCTTCAGCTGCTTGGTGCAGTCATCAGTGGCATTTATGACCACAGAGTCAATGTGGGCCAGCTCTCCAATGAAAGATTTGCCCACCAGGGTGTGATACAGCCTGTCAGCTTTGTGGGACGTTGCCAGCACCAAATTGGACCTGCACCAAGCAGCCATGGTAACATCCTCGTATGTGTCAAAAAGAGAAGAGACCACTAAAGCAGGAGAGCCGGGCTGGCACACGTAGGCCATGAGCTGACATCGCTCTAGGTCTGGCTTCTCAGTTTTGAACCCCATCGCCTCTTGGAAGTGCCTCATAATAGCAGAGAAGTAGGGGTAATCTGGAGGGGATTTCAGGGTGTTCTTAGGGTCCCCTGCCCCTCTGAGGAGCCTATGGAGGGGTAGGAGATCTGCTAATGTCCCCATCATCCCCTTAGTCTGGGTCTTCCCCTTTAGTGGATGAAAGCAAGTCTGGGCGATGATTATCCCCATTGTCAGGTGGGCGACGTTCGGGTGTGAGCTTGCCAGGGCAGCAAGGTTGACCTGGAAGAAGCTGGAGTGGAATGCCCTGGAGGTAGATGCTGGGGGCAGGGGTCACTGGGCCTTGAGCTGTAGGGACTCGCATCTGCAGAAGACCCCAAATGGATGAGACCAGCATTTGAATATCCACCAGTACCAGTGATGGTCCAGCTGGCACCGAGTAAGGGCACATTAGCGTCAGCCCCACAGGTGCCAGTGTGGGATAGACCAGCAATTGGTCGACGGATGTAGGCTAGGGAAGAATAGTTTGAGGACCAGCAGGCATCAGCTGAGGGTAGGCCGGCATAGGCTGGGGGTAAACAGGCATAGGTCTGACTGGCACCAGGTAAGACAAAGACCGGCAAAGGCCTGACAGGGGCTGCAGGCAAAGTCAGAGATGGTCCCACAGGCACAGGCTGAAGAGAGGTGGAAGCCAGTGTGAGAGGTGCCCAGGCAGGCAACAGAGGAGGAAGACTCAGCTCAAGAGAGAAGCTGACATTCCTCTGGGCTCTTGGAGGACGGGTGGTGGACCTAGTGGAGGCGTCTAATGCTGGAGAGGTGGGTGAAGGGAAAAGGAAACCCTGGCAGCTGGGTTGGCATGGAAGAAGCCAGAGTGGAATGCCCTGGAGGCAGATGCTGGGGGGCAGGGGTCACCAGGCCTTGAGCTGTAGGGACCCATGTCTGCAGAACACCCCAAATGGAAGAGACCAGCGTTTGAATATCCACCAGTACCAGCAATGGTCCAGCTGGTACCTAGTAAGGGTACATAAGCATCAGCCCCACAGGTGCAAGTGTGGGCTAGACCAGCAATATGCCAACGGGTGTAGGCTGGGAAAGAATAGTTTGAGGACCAGCAGACATCACCTGAGGATAGGCTGGCATAGGCTGGTGGTAAACAGGCATCGGTCTGACTGGCACCAGGTAAGACAAAGACCGGCAAAGAAGAGATGATCCCAAGAGAGGCGGAAGCGGATGTGAGAGGTGCCCAGGTGGGTGACAGAGGAGAATGACTCAGCTCAAGAGAGAAGCCAGTGTCCCTCTGGGCCAACAGAGGAGGACTGGCGGACCTAGTGGAGAGTCTGATGCTGGAGAGGCGGGTGGGGGGGGAGGAAACCCTGGCAGCTGCCGAACCTGCGCCGGCTGAGGCAGCACTGGATGAGCCACCATGCTGTATACCCGATGTTAAAAGGGGCCTAAGCAGCAGGGGGTGAGGGGGCAGGGGGTAACCCAAGCCCAAGGAGCCTCCACCAGAGACAGTAATAGTGGCAGGAGGCTGGGCCACCAGTAGCCCTGAGGAAGAAAGAGCACGCAGGGCCATTGTGGCTGACCCCTTAGAGGAGGTCTCTGGAGCGGTCAAGTGATGATGCAGTGACTACAAGTGGGAAGAAGAGGACTGGGGTCTGTTGCGGTCCTTATCACACTGCTTATGCTTCCCACTGGCCTTGTCCCTGGGTTTAGAAGAGTGGAAACCTGAGGACTGGGCTGGGGAGACCAAGGAGCTTCTGGCCTGCAGCTCCCATTCCATGGAGGTGATCTTCTGCTTTAGGAGAAAATTCTCAAGCGTCCACTGGCGGCATCACTTGGTGGCCTGGTTGAACTTCTGGCAGAACTCACAGGCTTGGACATCATGGTTTGGGCCTAGGTAGCAGACACAAGCAGAGTGGCCATCTTTTGCAGGGATTTGTTGACCACAGGCACACTTAGTGGAATGCTCCATAGATGACATCAGTTTAGAAGACATAAACGACAGAGAAAACCATCGTAAGATGGAAAAATGACTACAGTGAGAAAATAGAAAAATAAAAAATCCGGTAGAAAAAGAAATGAAAATGAAAACTTTAGTTGCGGTGGTTTCCAGAGATCCGACATGTGTTGGTTGATGGCAGGAAAAGAACTGGGAGGGTATGAGGGCCGCCCACTCTTATAGGGTTGGCTGACATCAGTGAGTGACATTCGTGGTGGGCGGCCCCCACTGGTAGGCTGCTAGCTAGAAAGTTTCCATGTGGTTCTAGTGCCTGGTGGCTAAGTACTATCAGCATGGCTGGCTGCAAGAAATACCCTCGATGTAAGATCTCCTGTTTACCAGTTAAGTCCCACATAGAAGACATCGCTCACGAGGACAGTGTTCTAACCCCCAAATCCCGAATTGTTACTGATACCATGGCTTTCCACAGACTTATTGACTAGCATGAGGGTGAGGAGCTGGACCCTCAAAAAGTCATTCTGCTGCTGGGAGTCCTCCCCCCACCGGGGACAGACAGGGAGAAAATAGAAGAGACCCTGTCCATAATCAAATGCCTTGGTCCAGTTGCTGTCCAAGGGTAGCAGATGGATTCTGCCACAAAAACTTCAACTGTGTTAATTGAATGCCAAAATATTGTGGATGCCACTAGAGTGCCTGAGGTACTGAACCCAGAAGGGTCCAATGTGGCATGGACTATACTGATGCAGGCTAGTGTGACTCCCAAAATGGAGGCTTCTCCCAGGCCCAAGGGATTTAAGGAGCAGCTTACCAAATTGTTGCAAGCTGAAGAAAAGTCGGTTGAGGAAGCTCGAAAAGTACTTGATGTCCCAGGGGGGGCCCCTCCACAGGATGAGGGGGCCAGACCTAGTTATGGACCAGCTCACTCAGATACTTATAACACATTAAGAAGGTTTTCCAGAGTAAAGCCCACCCCGGCAGATGAAGATGATTTGGAGACATGGATGGACTTTGCTGCTCCTTTAGTGCAGGACTGGCAATGTGCTGTGGCCGAGAAAAGAAAACACCTTGGAGAAAGCCTCCGAGGCCCTGTACTACAGACTATCCATTCACTGAGGTCTACAAACCCTGATGTTACTGCCCAAGAATATTTGACTGCTTTAGAGAACATTTCTGGGAGTACTGAGTCAAGTGAGGACCTGATGTGGAGATACAGGTGGACCAGGCAATGGAAAGGAGAGCCTCTGTCTGTTTTTTGAACAACATTGACAGGATTTTGCAAGGAGTGTTTAGAAAGGGAGGTGTGACTTCCCAGTATGTGAACCTAGTGAGGTTGGAACATGTGCTCAAGGCTGCCTGCCATTCTACAGTGTTGATTCTCAAATTACACCTGGCTGAGAGGAGGGGCAACCCCCTGACTCACAGTGAACTTATGAGAGAATTTTGAATGGCTGAGGAAGAAGAAGAAGAGAGATGGGGGCCTCACCCTGCCACAGTGGCTGTCACACAAGTTACCAGAGATTCACCCACAGCAGAGACTCAAGAATGGAGGGAGTTACTCAAAAGGGGCTCTATGATGCCGGTTCGACAACTAAGTTGTTAACCGCCATCACAGCGACAGATTTATGTCGACCACAACTTGTGGTTGACATAAATCTGACTGGAGACCCCGGCTGTGTTTTCATTGGGGCTTCACCTTCCAAACCTCCCATGCACCCTCCGATCTCTAGGATTCTAACTTTGAGTTGCAGCTGGATTGGGGAGGGGTGCAGGACCAGGGAGAGAGAGTTCAAGGGTCTTGGAAGGACTATTACAGCAAAAACTTCGATGTTGTCGGCATCAATGTTTTTGCTGTAATAGTGTCGCAGTACAGGTGGCATACCCTCAAAAGGTATAAGGGGTGTTTGATAAGGCCACTGCTGCTCTCAGTAAAGGCTAAGATGCCCACCAGAACCAGTCTATTCTTCCAGCCACCCCAAGCCTCTCTGTCATGGGTGTGGGAGTGAAAGCACAGGTATCCCCAGCAAATTCAGACCTTGAAACTCGAATCAATGAATTGTGCAGCAAGGTAAACAAACTGAAGAAATGCAGTATGCAGCCCCAGGGGTTCCATGTGTTAATATCGCCAGAACAACAAAGTGTGTCAAATCAGAGCAGGCAGCACATCGTGGGCAAAACAATCGCAAGGTGCACAATGTCATAGGGCAAAACAGTGCATGTGCACAGTCCGTGGTGTGCTGTCATGTCCAGTGAAGCAGAAGCCCGCATGTTGGCACAGAACATGCCATGCATAAAACAGGTACTCTGTTTCCCCCACAGCACTGGAGAAGTAGTGCCATGGCTGCATTGTGCTACACTGACTTGTGGTCCACACTCAGTACCTGTCAGTACTGTTGCTTATTAATATGGTTGAGGTCACAGTCACCAGCAATGGCAATGAAAGTGCAGCAGTACTGTAATCATCAACACTGTGTAAGGAGGTGTCAGTAGGGTCAGGGGTGGTGTTCGCTACAGTGGAAAACTGCTTTTCTCCGCAGAACCTAGTTGATCTACAGTGCTGTCCCATGGACTGAACATGGCAACATTGTGATACACACCCATCAGCAGTGCAAAACAATGGTATCCACTCCCTGCCTGCAAAGTTTCATCCTGTGACACTATTCCCAGGCTTTCTTTTTGTCTGCCATGCAATGACTGTGATATATTTTCCCACGATGTTTAGTACCGTGAAATTAACACACGGAACCAGCCCCAGGCTGGGCAGGGGAAGAGAGAGCCAGAGTGAGGACAAGTAATTCTCAAAGCCCCTGCCAGGGCCTCTAACGCTTATGCATCACAACCAAATAGTCGAGGCTGGAGACCACCTGTTGATGTATCGCCACAACCAAAGCAGAACCAAAAGAGCATTTTTTTGTTACAACTCTGGGAAGGATGGACATATGAAGAAAGAATGTTGGTCACAGGAGGCCCCACAAGAGTCAAAGACAAAATGCTTGAAGAAAAGTACCAGAAACAGGGAAACTTCAGCGGGGCCCAGTAAAGGAGCACACTGGGGCCCCAGCTAAGCCCAGCTCCACCCCATCTGTAGCAAAGTCATCAGCCAAAACACCTAAGACTGCATCATTTGACCTTGACAAACTTGTTGGACCTTCCACTGAAACTACAGTCACTACTGAAGGAGTACCTGTTCAAGCTGTCCTGGACAGTGGTTCCTAAGTAACAATCATTTTCAAAAACTGGTATGACCAGCACTTTTCTTATCACAAGCTACTGCCACTGGAAGGTTTGAATGTATGGGAACTGAGTGGTAAGCCCTACCCATATCTGAGCTACCTCAATGTATGGATTGCTTTCCCCCTCCAAGGTAACTGGAGTGGGAGACCCTGTAGAGACTTTATCGTTAGCGTGCCCAGCATCTGGAATGTATGACAGAGTACCTGTACTTATCAGCGCTAATGCTCACATGTTTGGCCGCCTGGTTCAGCTTTTCCAGGAGAGGGAGGCCAAGCAGAAAGGAAAATATTATGTGTAAATGCCCCATCAACAAATATGGACTACAGTTGAAGCTGAAGATGACGCTGTGGATATAGTTTGGCGTCGACGAAACGCTGAAGAACTTGTGTTGCCCCTTAAATGCTGAGTGCAATATTAGTGGGGTGGTATGCCTGAAAAAAGACATAAAAAACACAAATGCTTGATGCTCCAGAACAACATTGACTGTTGGTAAAACCAAGTTTATTGCCAGTAAGAGCTCATGCTTATGCCAAACGAGTTACTGTACAAATAAAAAATGTTACAAACAGAGACACTGGTGTGAGGAAAGGACGCATTTTGGCTCATGTGCACTGTGCGAATACAAGAGTGCTACTCACTACAAGAGATAGCACCCAGGCTGGTATTAAATTTTTGATTTTGGTGACTCTCCTATACCCGAGAAGTGGAAGACCCATGTCAGCCAAAAACTAGCTGAAAGAACAAAAGTGTTTTCACTTCACGGATGGCATGTGGGATGTGTAACTGGAGAAGAGCACCATGTCAGACTTCACCATGAATGCCCTATCCACGAGAGGTCCCACAGATTTGTGCCCCCTGACACTGATGATGTGGGAAGACACCTGCAAGAGTTGTTAGTTGCTGGTATTATACAAGAAGCAAGAAGACCATGTGCTTTGTCAATTGTGGTAGTGCGAAAGAAAAATGCAGCTGTGCGCATGTGCATAGACTATAGAACTCTTAAAAAATGGATAATTCCAGACCAGTATACTATGACCAGAATTCAAGATGCTTTGGATTGCCTTAATGGAAGCAAATGGTTTTCTTTGCTTGACCTCAGAAGTGGCTATTATCAAATACCAATGGCTCTACATGACAGAGAGAGAAAAATGCTTTTATATGTCACCTTGGTTTTTATGAGTTTCTTAGAAAGCCTCAAGGTATCTCGGGCACTGCAGCAACCTTCCAGCACCTAATGGAAAGAGGGGTCAGAGATATGAATCTCTTAGAATGTCTGGTTTACCTTGATGATGTCACAGTGTTCAAGAAGACCCTGGAGGAGCATGAGGCAAGGCTATTAAAAGTTCTAGATCGACTGGAGGAGTTTGGACTCAAACTCTCCATCGACAAATGACAGTTCTTCCAAAGTTCTGTCAAATGTGTTGGCCATATTGTGTCATCTAAAGGCATCCAAACAGACCCAAGTAAAGTGGAAGTGCTGATCACCTGGCCAAAACTCACAAATCTGAAAGAACTGCAAAGATTCCTTGGTTTCTGGGGGTACTACAGACATTTCATCAAAGATTACGCTCAGGTAGAAAGGCCTCTTCTGAGTCTAGCCCAGGGTTATCCTCCAACAAATAAAGGAAAGAAAGTCTCTGTTAAGACTACTGAATCCAAACTGTACTTCAAGCATTCTGAACCATTTGGAGCTCGCCGGACACCTCACTGTGATAAGGCATTTGAAGAAATAATTCAGACACAGACTGACTTATGCTCCAGTTCTGGTTTATGCAGATCCTGAGAAACCTTATGTTCGCCATACAGATGCCTGCCGGCTCTATGTGATAATAGTGAAAACAAAATCACTGCAGACACATGGGTGAAAACAACATGGTGACGACAGACAGCCCAGGCCAAAAACAACAACCATCAAAACAGTAGGGGACTTCACACCCCACACCCCCATGGGAAGCTGTGCACTCTGCACCCCCCCTTCCTAATTATGACTACATTTTAACACAGTCTACCACAGTACCAAAGCACACTTCACCCTCCACACATAATTTTCGCTCTCGAGCTGTTTTTACCGGCTGCTGTTTTGTCACTGTTGCTGTTTTTACAGGTGCTCAAAATGAGTCGCTGTTATTGAGTAGCTCAATTTGAGTCACCCATATCACAAGATACTATGTCACTTCAGTGGCCTAGGAGCAGTCCTATACCACACCTATTCTGAGGGACTGCGCTCAGTAGCTTTTGCTAGCCAGAGCTTGAACAGTGTAGAACAGAAATACCCTGTAAATAAACTTGAATTCTTTGCACGTAAGTGGACCACCATGGACAAGTTCCATGAATATTTGTACAGAACACATATTACTGTTAAGACGGATACAATCCCTTACATATGTCCAAACAACAGCAAGCCTCAATGTAGCCGGATATAAGTGGCTTTTAGCATTGTCCACCTATGACTGTTGTGTGTGAAATACCAACCTGGACTTAATCATATAGATGCAGATGCACTGTCTTGATGCTCAGCTGTGACTAATGCAACCAAGAAAGAGTGGGTATGTATACCCGAGCAAACTGTTAAAGCACTCTGCAAAAAGTCTGACACAGATGAGCAGCATTCCCCAGAAACTGCCACTTGTCTTGTAGACAGCCTTGGTACTTTGGGTAATTGTGTGCCAACTCCCTACTGCAACTTAGCTGCTCTAGACTTAAGCACATTGCCACAACTGACCCACCAAGACTTATTAAAAGAGCAAAGACTAGATCCTAGTATAAGAGATACTGTCAGCCTCCTGCAAAAAGGGATGAGTCCACCCAAGTAGTCACGAATTATCTAAATGTAAAACAGTTGTTATGAGAGTAGTCAAAACTTAAGTTTAAGGACAATTTGTTGTACAGAGATATTCAGACTCACAAGGTTTCCCTTGTCTACAATTGGTCCAGCCATCCACATTCAAAAAGGTGGTACTTCGGGCATTACACGATGATATGGGACATTTGGGAAGTGAGCACATGTGGGACTTGGCTTATGCCCACTTCTACTGGACTTACACGGGGAGTGATGTGGAGCAATACCTCAAAAGCTGCAGTAGGTGTGTACAAAGAAAAGCATTACCCCAGAAGACCGCCCCTTTGGTTAACATTGTGACCAGTGCACCCCTGAAATTGGTATGCATAGATGTTCTGAGTTTGGAACCGGACTCCAAGAATATTTCATATATTTTTGTAGTACCAACCATTTTTCCAGGTATGCTCAAGCGTATCCAACAAAGGATCAAAAAGCCTCCGCAGTCACCAAGGTTCTTGTTGAAAAGTTCTTTGTACATTATGGAGCCCCCACCGCCACCACCATTGCCTGGAGCTCTCTAATTTTGTTTCCTAGGCTCCTGGTGTAACCCCCAAAACAGTGGGGGTTTACCTGAACTCCTTGTTGCCACCAGAACTGCCTGCCAGTATCTCTGCTGTCTCTGGCCCCCAGGCCTGCAGCCTAGAGGGGACCAGAAAATCACTGCTGGAATTGCTGAGCTGCTTGCCTCACAACGATCATTGTTCAGGTCCATGCACACATTTGAGCAGCTGTTTGCGCAAATGTGTGAGCTGCCTGCTCACTGCTGCTACTGCTTGATGCTAAGGGCACCCAACCTGCCTGCCTGCTGTTTTCACCACTGCAAACCAAGGCCACAAGGAGATGACCCCTCTAGTGTACTCCAGCCCCAAGGGATACCACCAGCATCGCATCGGGGGCATGGAGGCACTGGGGGGAAAAGAGGTCATCCATGAGTTTGGCAGCACTGAACCTTAAAACAGCATGGCTGTAGCTACTTTCAGCAGACACTGTTCAGCAAAGGGGGGGGCGAGAAACAGAGCTCCTGATTGTGCAGTGACAGCCCCTTCTGTCACAATGCCACCACTAGAATAACAGGCAGGCACAGTTGTTCCAACAGAACTGTGAGGGTCAGCATAAATAAAAGCTGGACAGAAGCCAAACACAAACAGCAAATTTAAAGCACTGCTCTTACTATGAGACAGCCACCATCTTGCTGACCCCCGACCTTACAGTCAACCAATCAGAGGTCTGGGATCTCAGCAGATGAGTCCAGCAGCCATTTGGGAAAGTGACTGTACTGTGTGCTTCACGTCCCTTCTGTCAACCAATAGGGCATAGAGTGAATGTTCTACATACCAATTCTGCAGACTGACAGCCCCTTACATCAATTGTAAGCTGCCTTCCCCCATAAAATGTAGAGGGAAGTTCCAGAAGAGTGAAGAGTAGTAAACTCTCAGAGAGAGAGGACTACAGTGCTTCTAGCCAGAGCCATCCACATCCAGGGAAGTCTGCCTGGGCTTCCACAGCCAACTATCGGGGACTGACTCCTGAGGTTTCTACAACCTGTGTATTAAGAGACTGAACTGCACGTGTGCTTACCGAAAAAATGTCCAGATGGTATTTCCCTGAAAGACTGTGATCTGCATTGAGAGACAAGGAGGTACCCACAGCAGCCAGCCTGTGGGCACCTGAGACTGTGTATGAAAGCCTGCATCGAGAGAAGAAACCTGCCATCGGTCCAGCAGACAGTCTGGGAGATGGACAGTTAGTGCTAAAGCCAAGTATTAGCTAACTCGCCACACCAGGGTTCTGAAGCCTGGACATGGGTGTGAGACATATGGCCCCTGCTCCTTAGATTGGTCTCTGCTGCAGAGGAAGAGGAGGAAGATGCAAGAGTCTGAAAGGTCCAGAAGGCTGGGGATGCAGAGAGCCTTCCATCCAGAGGCACCTGAGACCTGAAGCATCTTTGAGCTGCCCCCCACAACTCACAATAACTGAATCATCAACATGAGAGGAACTGCACCTGCAAAAGAGGAGGGGAAGGAACCCAGTAGTTAAGTAAGTGGTACATCAGAACCATGAGTACTCTCATGGCTTTCCCTTCAACTGGGGAAGTTTGTACAAAGTTGCCACTTAATCTACAGATTTGGCTAATGGGCCAGAAGTTACAAATACCTCATTGAGAGGTTCTGCCATTAAAGCAATTGCATGGCCTGTGGGGTATGGGGTTTAACTGTTCTGCTTGTTTTAAAGTACACCACTGCTGACCAACCAGCTGCAACAAAACCGGGCCTGCAATGTTTCTATGGCTGGGTACCCAGTGAAGCACCGGGAGCTCATTTTAAGGACTAAGAGTTAAAACTGGTACCAGTGGGTAGTGCCCCCAGTACAGGTGAGCTGGATATACAAAAGGGTTACAGACTTATCTGCCACTGCATTGTCTTGCCTGGTGCAAAGTGTGCACTGTTACTGTTCTGAAGTGTTTACTGGCCAAGCCTAGTCATGCACTTAATTTTGGTACTGCCACAAGAATTCACAAGATTTGTTTAAAATCAGTTTTGCTTTGTATTCCCCCATCCCTTGTGACTACCTCCCAATAAATATTATGTTGATATTTTACATTTTGTCTTGTGAGCATATTATTAGTGTAAGCTACTACTTACAGTTTTGCTGAATTTAAGGTTAAACTGTGATCTTGCATATGTAGGCAGCTACTGTAGGGAGGTGGGGAGGTACTGCATCCCTGGGGGTTGTACTGCTCTGATACCAGGCCCACTGAAATTTCACTCTGGGTGGAGGCACCATTGTAAACTTAAAAGATCTGGAAATGAACCCCCCAATCAGGAACATCAGAACCCAGGACCCTCAACCTTGTTTGAACCCACAAAGTAGGGGTAGTAACCACAACATCCACAGCAACCCGGTTACACTGGTATTGAGGCAGAGTGCCTTCCAGCTTGTGTCTATACCATTCCCCCCTCTTGTGAGCTCCTTTGCCTTTGTCCTCCCCATCCCTCCATAACATCCTGGTTTTCCTGCTCCCTGATGGCTTTATGAGACCCCTTCCCCTGATATCCTTACTTAACTTATTTCAGAACCTTGCTTTGTTGCTTTCATCCCAGCTGCTCCCAGACCCCATTTCTGGGGGAGTCCTTGCTAGGTTCACCTTTTGCTCTCTGTCATCTGTGGTTCCCCCCAGCCTCATTCTCAATCACCTCCAAGTAAACATATGTAGACATTACACTTCTGCCCAAGTGCACTGGTCCCCTCCCTTAAGTGAAGGCCACCACTGTTTAAGAGCCTCTTGTCCCAGAAGCCCCCCCCAGACTTCCACAGAGTGGTATCCTTCCTCCTGACACCATCAATCAGCTATTAAATTCCTCAGTCTTCTCCTTCCTCACCCTATCCTTCCAGTGCCCACTCCCCCACACAGGGAGGTCCTCGGAAAAGGCCAGGGAAACTAAATTTATTTATTCATTTATTTCAATAAATCGGATTTACAAACCTTTGAGTCAAAGACTCATTTACAACTTTACCTCATCACAGGGAGGGGGGGACAACATATTTGTGTAGCAAGACAGTGGAGAACAATACAGGTGAGATACAGAAGCGTATACAGAGCAAGGCATTTCAGAGTGCAAAATATGCACGGTACAAACGAGCATACAAAATTAAGCTATTTAGTGTCCCAGTGGAGCACTCAGGTTACAGTGCATGTTGTACAGACTACACAAGCTATTTTAAGTGGACTAGTACATACGTCATGCTATAAGAGGCAGATTGGTTCAGAAATGGTGCACACGGAGAGCCTTACAGTGGGCATTTACAGCTCCGAGTGTCAGTGAGGTGTTTACGTAGGGTGACTTTGAAGAGGTCGAGTTTAGGGATGTTTGAAATGTGCAATGGGAGGGAATTATACCAGGAAGGTGCTCTGTAGTGAAAGGACCTTTGGGCAAGTGAGGTCCTGGCTCTGGGCACCTGGAAAGTGGCTTTGTCAGTACTGCGGGTGACGACCGAGCGGGGAGGCCAGTTGAAGGGGTGCAGTGACTCCTGGGGAGCAGAACTCAAGTAGAGCCTTTTTTACCAGTATACAGGTGTGGTAATGCAGTCATTCTTCAAAAGTGAGTATGTTTGAGGCGGAGTAGAGCTGGCATGTGTGAGTTCTGCTGGGGGCACTGGTGAGAAGCCTGCAGGCTTTGTTGATAGAGGTCTGGACTTTGGTGAGGGCAGTGGGGTCAGCAGCTGCATAGGTAAGGAGTCCATAATCAACCAATGATGGGATGAGGAAGTGATAGCCAGCCATAGGGCACACTCAGGGAGGCAGTCTTTGTGGCGGTAGAGGAGTCCAATCAGGGCATTCATGGCAGAGGACAAGGAGTTAAGATGGGCATGGAAGGAGAAAGCCGAGTCAAAGGTGATGCCCAGGTATTTGTATGTTAATACCTGTTCAAGGGGGTGGAGGGTACTGGGGATGATGCGAAGGGGAGCATTTCTGGAGTTACTTTGGTGGTGTGCGAAAAACATAGATTTCGTCTTCTTGAGGTTCAGAACCAGACGATGGTCGAGGAACCATTTTTTAGCTTGGTTGAAGGTGAGTTGCAAGGCGCTCTGGAATGTGAGTAGGTCATGGTGTGAGGTGACGAGGACTGTGTCATCAGCGTATAGAAGCATTTTGCCTGTGCAGGAGTTGGGGAGGGTGTTTAAAAAGAGACTGAACAATGTGGGGCCCAGGATTGAGCCTTGAGGGTCCCCAGATCATTCAGGAAGGGCCGTTGATAGGATACCATTTAATCTGACCCATTGGGATCTATCCCTGAGGTAGCCTGAGAACCAGGCCAGTGGGCCGGATGAGAAGCCCAACTGCCGGAGAGATTCAAGCATTAGTGGGTGACACACAGTGTCAAAGGCCTTGGATAGGTGAATGAACACTGCCCCGGCGATCTTCCCAGCATCAAGTGCAGAGTGTATTTGGTGGGAGAACTCCAACAGGGCTGTAGTGGTGCTGTGACCAGGTCAGAGGCCATGCTGCTCTGGGCACAGTATGCTGTATTTGGTTAGATAATCCAAGAGTTGGGTGGACACTATTTTCTCCAGGGCTTTCGAGGAGGGGGAGGATGGAGCTAGGTCTGTAATTGTTTGGTGATGTGCGGTCTCCATTTTTATGGATAGGGGTAATTTCAGCCATTTTTCATGCACTCGGGAATTGGCCGAGGCATAGTGATCAGTTAAGAAGGTCAGTGAGGGAGGGTTAACATGACATCAAGTGTTAGGAGGAGTATCCTGGAGTCAAGGGGGACACAGCTCAGGTTGTGGGAGGAGAGGGCTTTTGTGAAGAGTGGCTTGGCGTCGTGGGGGGAGATAGTCCTGAAGAGAAAAGGGGGTGGGAAAAAGCTGGGTGGTTGGCTGCAGGGATGGGGTCAAAGAAGTGGGCAGGAAGGACTGCACTTAGGTCAGAGAACGTTGTGTTGAGGCAGTCAGCAACTCCTGGTAGGTCAGTATTAATTGTGCCATTGATAATCATCTGGGAAGGGGGGAGTGGGTCTTCCCATTAAGCTCCTTTATGTTATCCCAGAAAGCTCGGGCGGAGCCCCAGTATGAGGTCAAGGCAGTTTGATAGTAACTGGCCTTGGCTTGTCTTATGGCCCAGGTGCACTGGTTGCGAGCGGCATTATAGGCTTGTCTGTCAGCTGTCTTGCCAGACTCAACAGTAATGTGCCACAGGTTATCCCGCTGCTTCAGTTGCTGGATCAGAGAGGGGGAAATCCAGGCAGCATTGTGTCTCTTGGGGCGGGTGTTGGTGACTGGGGCAAAGATGTCACAAGCCTTGTAGAAGGCACTGGTGAGGAAGGCTAGGGCAGTATCTATATCCTGCTAGAGGAAGATTGGGGACCAATCAAGCTTGAGCAAGGTACTGCTTTAGCTTTTTAAGGCCCCCAGGACAGAAGTGGCTATGGAGGTGGCTTTGTACGCAGGCTTGAGCGTAGGGGAGGACCAGAAGCAGAGAATTGGTGAGTGGTCACTAAGGAAGTTGGCTAGGACGTTGACAGACTTGAATTTGTGTGGGCGGTTTGTGAGTACTATATCTAGGAGGGAGCTGGTCCCACTTGATTGGTTAAATCTGGTGGGACGAGTGACTAATTGAGATAGATCAAGGGCTGTGAAGTTGTCCTTAATGTGTGTTGCAGTGGAGCCAAGCCAGTTTATGTTGAGGTCTCCTAGGACGAGCTGTTCAGCCTTGTGTAGCAGGGTAGAGAGACAGTCAGTGAGAGAGTGGATAGCTAGACTTTGTGCCCGCGGGGGTATGTAGGTGGTGGTGAGGTAAAGAGGGCCATGGCCCGGGTCCGGGGTGATTTTTAGGGTGATGGTTTGGGCCCCATGGTCGAGTTTGGGGGTAGGTAGTACGTGACCCAAGAGGGAGTTACGCAGGTAAATTGCACACCCGCCACCACGCTTACCCACATGATCTTTTCTAAAAAGGGTGAATCCTGGGAGGGAGACAGCAGAGTCTGGAGTTGAGTGTGAGAGCCAGGTCTCTACTATGGCAAGAATGTCAGGTGTGTGTTGGGAGACCCAGCACTGGAGTGCAGCCGTCTTCCTAGGGAGACTTCAGATATTCATAGAGGCAATGCGGAGGCCATGTCCAGCAGGGGGGGATGGTGGGGTAGCGGGTCCTGGTCCCGGGTTGGGGTGGACATTCCCAGAGAGCAAGAGGAGTAAGGTGATGAGGCGGAGAAAAGGACTACGGCGGTTGTGGTATAGGTGCTTAGGCAGGTGAAAGGATCTGGGGGGGACAGTGCAGGGGATGGGTAGGGAGTTAAGGGCAGGAGTGGCTGGGACAGAGAGGGACTACCTTACACTGTGTACTGAAGGCAGGGGGGTGGACGTCAGTGGTGGGTGTTGGGGGGCGGTGGGGTGGTCCAGCGTGTGAGGTGCATTAGTGGTGAGTGGAGAACAGATGGTAGGGCTAGGAGCAGTGGGGGGATGGGCCCGAGGAGGCTGTGGTTCTGGCAGGAGTGTACTTACAGTGGTGCTGGAGAGATTCTGTGCAGGAATGGGGGGGACAGGATCATGAGGAATAAAACAAGTACTGAGAACACTACTAGAGACATGTTGGTGTATGGGATGAAGGGAGGGAGAAAAGTGTAGGCAGGCAGGATCCCCCTAGTGTTCAAGCAGTATAATCTGCAGATGGTAAAGTGGGCTGATTTGTTCTGCAGCCTCACGTGACACCATGTATAAAACAGAGAGCTGACCAAGGGTGGTGGTGGGGGCAGTGGGGCAAACAAAGCACCCTGTGCAGCAGGCTGGCGCTGCTCCTGCAAGTGCGTGTTGCGGTGTCCGTACCTTTGCTTGGTCCTGAGGGGTGGGGGGCATCTGTACGAGGTGCTGTGAAGGGAGCGCAGGCACTTCTTCAGCCCTCATGACCCTCGGAGCTTCTGCGGATGGAAGAGAGAGGAAAATAGAAATAAATGCTTGCTTCTGGAGATGGGACTAAGGTAAGGGGAAAGCAGAGCTACAGCTGCAGCTGAAATAACTGTTGTGCTTAATAGAGGGTAATACTTTAACCACAGCTGTATCGACTGTATACTAAGTGAGTAAATTACTTGTAGGCTGTTAAAGTTTCTTAAAGTACTGTGGTAAAACACTTGAAAGTAGTGGCTATGGGAGGAAAAACACAGCGCAGAAAAAAAGGGTAATACTTTAACTATAGCTGTATCGACTGTATACTAAGCAAGCAAATTACTTGTAGGCTGTTAAAGTTTCTTAAAGCACTGTGGTGAAACACTTGAAAGTAGTGGCTATGGGAGAAAAACACAGCGCAGAAAAACTATCTGTAGTGCTGCGCTGAATTCTCGGCTTGTTTAAAGGCAAACTGTTCGGTAGGTTCTTTGTTGGGAATTCAAAAAAATGTTCTGGCACCAAAAAGACAAAGCACCCTGTGCAGCAGGCTGGCACTTTGCTCCTGCAAGTGCGTGTTGCAATGTCCGTACCTTTGCTTGGTCCTGGGGAGTGGGGGGCATCCGTGTAAGGTTCTGTGAGGGGAGGGGAGGGTAGGCACTTCTTCAGCCCACACGACCTTCAGAGCTTTTGCGGATGAAAGAGAGAGGAACATAGAATTAAATGCTTGCTTCCGGAGGTGGGGCTAAGGTAAGGGGAAAGCAGAGCTACAAGTGCAGCTGAAATAACTGTTGTGCTTAGCACAGGGTAATACTTTAAACACAGCTGTATCGACTGTTACTAAGCGAGCAAATTACTTGTAGGCTGTTAAAGTTTCTTAAAGTACTGTGGTAAAACACTTGAAAGTAGTGGCTATGGGAGAAAAAACAGCGCAGAAAAAAAGGGTAAAACTTTAACTACAGCTGTATCGACTGTATACTAAGTGAGCAAATTACTTGTAGGCTGTTAAAGTTTCTTAAAGTACTGTGGTGAAATACTTGAAAGTAGTGGCTATGGGAGAAAAACACAGCGCAGAAAAACTATCTGTAGTGCTGCGCCGACTTCCCGACTTGTTTAAAGGCAAGCTGTTTGGTAGGTTCTTTGTTGGGAATTAAAAAAAATGTTCTGGCGCCAAAAAGACAAAGCTCCCTGTGCAGCAGGCTGGCGCTGCTCCTGCAAGCGCATGTTGCAGTGTCTGTACCTTTGCTTGGTCCTGGGGGGTGGGGGGCATTTGTGCTAGGTGCTGTGAGGGGAGGGCAGGCACTTCTTCAGCCCTCACGACCCTCAGAGCTTCTGCCTTTAGTCTGTCCCCCAGCCTTTGAAAGTTATGCTTCACTGTCTCAGTCAGCTGGTTTGCCAGATCACTGGTACTTAAGTGTGCCAGCACTCCAATCTCCTCCTTCCCCTCTTTTACCATCCCCCTATCCTATTTATATCCCAGATGAATTCCCTCTCCCCCATTGCATGCCTCTAACCATAGAGTCCCCTGTTACTATGACTTTCCTCATTGCCTTCCTCCTATTCTGTCCCTAGGTACCACCAAGTCATCCTGTTCATCCCTCACAGTTGGCTCAGAACCCCCCCACCCCCACCAGGAGTCAGGTAACTGTGCCTCTTTCCATAGTGCAAAATGATTTTCAGTCTGGATCTGGTGAGTTTTGGTCCACTTTCTTATGACTGCCTCTGCCTCCTCTCCCCTGCACCACCACACTCTAGCCCCCTGGGCCAGTGGACCTCTGGGGGAGCTGGGGTGTAGGAGGTGCCTGTAGCTACCAGCCCAGCTAGTGACATAGCATACATATCTCTTTTCATACTGCTACATGCTGTGCCTAGAACTCCACAACTCTCCTATATATGGGGCAGTGTCCCACCCTCCAGAACACAGCCTGGAAGATTAGCACCCCCAGAACACAGCCCAGGAGTTTAGTGCCCCATAGTGCTTGCAGATGGCTATCTCTCCTCTGATCCTGTACTCCATGAAGCTGGAAGGGGGAAATTTAGGAGGGATGTGTGGAAGTACTTTCTCACTGAAACAATGGCAGACACCATGAACAACCTACCAGCAGAGGTGGTGGGGGCAAAAACAGTGGTGGGCTTCAAGCATACATGGGATAGGCACAAAGGAATCCTGGGAGGAAAGCCAGAGAGCAGCCAGAGATCGAGTAGGGTCTCTGGTGACAGTATAGGCAGGGACAGACTGGGCAGGCCAAGCTGTCCTTAACTGTCAACAAATTCTCTGTTTCTATGGTTCTACTGCCTGTTGTTACCTCTCCTTCATTCTTTAATGCCTCCTTCCTATAATCGAGGTACACTGATGAGGCCAGGGTAGAACGATACACTTGTCTGTGTCTTCTGTTTGCACCCTTTGCAGATTGTGTGAGAGGCCCTGTGGCACCATGCAATCCTGCTTAAAGCTGAACCAGCCTACAATTTCATAGTGATTTGCACATACATCCCATGATGCCTTGCATTATGGAGGTATGTGTGATTTCATATTTCTTTGAAACTTGGCTTTATGTCCAATGCCCTTTGGGGTAACCCTTGTCTCAATTCTTTTGCACTGAGGCTTTTTGTCATCCTTATAGTGTTATACACCCCACCATGCACTATTCTGTACTTGCCTTAATCCCTTTTAGCTTCTACCTTTAACACGCTACCCTAGATAAGGTGTTTTCCAATTCCCTCCTTTCTTTTGACCTTCCTTAACCTTGGCTAATCCAAATGCTAATAACCATCAACTATAGAACCAAAACCGCACGACAGGGCATGCATTTCTAGAGAATTAATGCATGCCCCAGGAGAACTGGAAAGCACAAGGCCAATGGCTGAGTATCTTTTAGCACACCCGGATGTGCATTCATTTTAAGAAACCCATACCCTGGAGTGGGTTATGGTGCTTATATAACCCCTAGGTTGCGCTATCCCAAGGGCTACTACCCCTGCCTGATTTGCCACTAACAGGTTGAGGGGCCTGGATCCGATGGCGGGTGCCTCCACCCAGAGGTCAGGGTTAAGACAGTCTGCTATGACTTGGTCACAGCCCTCTGGGACACTGCAACCCCCCTTTCTTCCCACTAGTGGCCCACACAAATCAATCACAGTACCGCAGCAATATACACTTACCCCCAGGATTGATTCAATCAGAGTGACTCTGGAGACCCCCTGTAAAGTAAGATGCAGTTATACAATAACCACTGTACAGTAATTCAGCATACACACACAGTTCAAGCAGTGTAACTTTGCTAAACAACCAAATCTGATTTATTTAGGGGATAGTAACAAGGACAGGGGGAAATCAGGTTAATTGATTCCGTCACATTAATAATCACAGTACTGTGCACATATTTCAGAGTCCCAAATGTCACTCTTGCTGGGTACCCAGGCAATAAGAGGCTAGCCTATTTGGTGCAGCTGGTTGGGGCCCTGAGGATGGAAAATGCATGCACAATACCCACTTTGTAATCCAGAGCCGATAGGCTCAGTCCGTAAAGAAAGAAAGGAAAAGTAATCAGATGGAACACTTGCAATTAGATGATGGCAGGGAGCTACCCTGATTTGTACTCACAAATTCAATGCTGAAACTGAATGGAAGGCAGATTTTCCTGGATTGCCAGAGGAGCAGACCATGTGGACAAGGTCCTTGTGACTGGACCCCACTGCAGTTTACAGCAAATGGATGTAGTCTGGATTAAGCTGGGGTTTACTTCCAGCTTCATGCACTCTATTCCCTGTACAGGGGATTTGAAACGCGATTCCCCACAAGCACTACACACATTTATATGTAAAAGGAAAGTACTATACCAGCCAGGCTGCTTCTCTATCCCGATCGCAATT
Source organism: Neoceratodus forsteri (assembly GCA_016271365.2). NCBI lineage: Eukaryota > Metazoa > Chordata > Ceratodontiformes > Ceratodontidae > Neoceratodus > Neoceratodus forsteri. The sequence continues at coordinate 138,463,249 of JADMNL010000024.1, forward strand.
ACTGCACAATACCCGGGAGAACACACTGCAGATTCAGTTCCTGACAGACCGAGTGCGATTCAGCAATTTCTCCAGTCTTCTACAGGGTGAGCCTGGTTTCCTCATTTCTGGTGCTTCTTTCTCCTTACAACTCTGATTCAGTCCACACTGGCACTCACAAACAGTTGTAGGCCGAACTTCAGGGCCCCACACAAGCTTCCCATGTGAAAACTCAACAGCGCAGGAGCCCAGAACTCCTTCCCTCTTCACAGTCACAACTCATCTGATCTTTCCAGAAGACAGAGCTGGGCATTTCCTTTGAGTTCCTCCCAGTCAGTTGGCTGGTTTTGCTGTCACTCACAGTAAACTCCCCCTGTTGGTGGAAAAAAGGTGCTGAAGTCCAAACTACAATTCCCAGAAGCATTGGCCATACAGTACATAGGTGGCTGGCTCCACAGTGAGAGTCCAAGTTCTGATTTGCCAGCAGCAGGCTCCATTTCAAAGGCCCCCCCACACTGATTGGTCCAGTTCAGCAGTTCAAAACTAGAATGGGGGACTAGGTAAACACAGTTCTGATTGCAAAGAAAAGCAGGTTAGACAAACTGTATTTTCGTTATTACTCTAAATGATGTCTATCAAACAGTTATATCTTTGAAAAGTGTTCACTCTGCCCATTTAGTGATGGCAGAAACGGAGCAATTTTCCAGCAGCTCAAGTGGGACTCAAGCAGGGAAACACACAGGCCACCATCCAAATTAATTATGTCTGCAGGCAGACAGCTCTTAAAGAGACAGTACCAGAGGCTCTAAAAGCACTCACAGATAAACGGCTTAGACGCCGAACACCATCCAGGCTTGAAGCATTCAAGCAAGCTCCTGGAAGACTTTTGGGAACCCCCATTTGCGGGGGTTACACCTATAAAATGGAAACTTATTTTAATGTAAAAAGGTTTTTCCTTTAGTTAGGTTGTTGCTGGGTAGATTAGGACAGGTTAGTTGTGAACTGTGCAGTTTCTAGGTACAGTACAAAAGGGCAGCCTGCAGCTTCAGAAGAAACAGAACGAGCGAGAGAGGGGGGGAGTGAGCGAGCTCAACAGAGCTTTGTTGGGACTGCTGCAGATTTCTTTGTGGGCAGAAAAAGGCATCAATGCAGGCAGGGGCCCAGTACAAAAGGGAAGCCTGCAGCAGTGGGAGAAACAGAATGAGCAAGAGAGAGAGGGGAAGTGAGCGAGCTCAACAGGGCTCTTTCGGGACTGCTGCAGTTTTCGTTGTGGGCAGAAAAAGGCATTAATGATGGCAGAAGCCCAGTATAAAACAGGGCAGCCTGCAGCGCTGGGAGAAACGGAACGAGCGAGTGTGAGAGGGGGAGTGAGCAAGCTCAGCGAAGCTCTGTCGGGACTGCTGTGGATTTCTTTGTCGGCACAAAAAGGCACCAATGGAAGCAGGCGCCCAGTACAAAAGGACAACCTGCAGCACCAGGAGAAACAGAATCAGTGAGTGAGAGAGGGGGAGTAAGCGACCTCAACAGAGCTCTGTTGGGACAGCTGGAATTTCTTTGTGGGCAGAAAAAGGCACCAATGCAGGCAGGAGCCCAGTACAAAAGGGCAGCCTGCAGCACCAGGAGAATGGAACGAGCGAGTGATGGGGGGAGGGAGTGAGAGAGAGCTCAACAGAGCTGTGTTGAGACTGCTGCAGATTTCTCTGTGGGTAGAAAAGGGTACCAATGCAGGCAGGAGCCCAGTACAAAAGGGCAGCCTACAGCTCTGGGAGAAACAGAATGAGCAAGTGAGAGAGGGGGTGGTGAAGCTTAGCGAGCTCTGTCGGGACTGCTTCAGTTCTTTGTGAGTGAAAAGGTGCCAATGCAGGCAGGAACACAGTACAAAGGGCAGCATGCACATTAAGAAAACCACAGTGACACTGTTCATGAGCAGAGATCCTAAAATGCCTATGTTGAAAGAAATAGAATGAGTAGTGAGAGGGGAACAGAGCGGCGAGTGAGAGAGAGAGGGGGAGTGAGGAAGCTTAACGGAGCTCTGTTAGGACTGCTGCAGATTTCTTTGTGGGCATAAAAAGGTGTTAATGCAGGCAGGGGCCCAGTACAAAAGGGTAGCCTGCAGCGGCGGGAGAAACAGAAAGAGCGAGTGAGAGAGGGAGAGGGAGAGGGAGCGAGCTCAATGGAGCTCTTTCAGGACTGCTGCAGATTTCTTTGTGGGCAGAAAAACACTTTAATGCAGGCAGGAGCCCAGTACAAAAGGGCAGCCTGCAGTGCCGGGAGAAATGGAACAAGCGAGTGGGGGGGAACAGAATGAACGAGTGAGAGAGGGGGAGTGAGCGAGCTTAATGGAGCTCTGTTGGAACTGCTGCAGATTTCTTTGTGGGCAGAAAAAGGCATCACTGCAGGCAGGGGCCCAGTACAAAAGGGCAGCCTGCAGTGGCGGGAGAAACACAACAAGTGAGTGAGAGAGGGGGAGTGAGTGAGCTCAATGGAGCTCTTCGGGACTGCTGCAGATTTCTTTGTAGGCAGAAAAAGGTGCCAACGCAGGCAGGAGCCTAGTACAAAAGGGCAGCCTGCAGAGTTCGGAGAAACAGAACGAGCGAGTGAGAGAGGGGAACAGAACGAGTGAGTGAGAGAGGGGGGGAGTGAGCGAGCTCAACAGAGCTCTGTTGGGACTGCTGCAGATTTCTTTGTGGGCAGAAAAAGGCACCAACGCAGGCAGGGGGCCAGTACAAAAGGGCAGCCTGCAGCAACGGGAGACACAGAACGAGCTAGTGACAGGGGGGAGTGAGAGAGCTCAACGGAGCTGTGTTGGGACTGCTGCAGATTTCTTTCTGGGCAGAAAAAGGTACCAATGCAGGCAGGAGCCCAGTACAAAAGGGCAGCCTGCAGCGGTGGGAGAAACAGAATGAGTGAGTGAGAGGGGTGGAGTTGCTCAATGGAGCTCTTTTGGGACAGCTGCAGATTTCACTGTGGGCAGAAAAAGATGTTAATGCAGGCAGGAGCCCAGTACAAAAGAGCAGCCTGCAGCGCCGGGAGAAATGGAATGAGTGAGTGAGAGAGGGTGAGTAAGTGAATTCAACGGATCTCTGTCAGGACTGCTGCAGATTTCTTTGTGGTCAGAAAAAGGCGCTAACAGAGGCAGAAGCCCAGTACAAAAGGGCAGCCTGCACCGTCGGGAGAAACAGAATGAGCGAGTGAGAGAGGGGGAGTGAGCGAGCTCAGTGGAGCTGTGCTGGGACTTTAGAGTTGCCCACCCCCTGCCCAGGGTCCTCTGTTGTCCTATATTACAGCAGGGTCTCTGGAGTGGAGACAAAGCAATGATTGGATACTTTTAGGACTGCTGTAATAATACAGATTTAGTTGATCTGTTTATTTCTTTAACTGAGCTAAGTACTGAGCTATTCTGTTATGATTGCTGTAATACTACTTATTTATTTGTTCTGATTATTTCTCTAACTGAGCTGAGTAATACTTGGAGTGCAATAGGATTTCTAACTGGGTTAAGTGAAACTATATGGCAGCTGAGAACATCAGAGGCACTAATAGAAAAAACAGGAGAGAGGAGGGGGTACCCGAGCCAAGGGGGGCCTCCTGATGGGGAGGAAGTGACCATGAGGAGTACTAAGGGACAGAGCAGATGGTTGTGGGTAGGGAGGGACCAGGGGTGGCACGGAGGGGAACAAGTAGGAGGGGGGAACCGATAGGGGGGAGAGATGTAGGAGGGGTATCGACTAGGAATAGATTCAAACCTCTGCTATGGGACAGAGAGGGGGAGCAGGAACATACAGAAGGGGAAGGGCAAGCGGGAGATGAGAGCAATGGCAACAGGTAGGGGAAGAGATAGCGAGGATGAAAGGGTAGAAGCAGGGCTAGTAAGGAAGGAGGGGTGGTGACTGGAGAAGAGAAGGCTACAGGAAGGGGTAAGAATGGGAGGGGCATCACTATCAGGGTAAAATTGAATGGTGGCTCTAAATTGACAACAGTGGGGATAGGAGAGGGGCTGGAAATCAGCGGGGGGGAGGGGAGGTTAACATGGGAAGCCCAGTAGGAAGTGGTCAGGCTGGGAAGGGGTTCAAGGGGGGTGGGAGGAATAAGGCAGAAAAAAGGGGTGAGGCGGAAGTAGAGGGTACAGATACAGAAGTCGCAGAGGGTGCAGTTGGCAGGGAAGAACACATACTGGGGTGGTGAAAGAGGCGTTAGAAGGGAAAGAAAGTTGGAACCAAATTTTCAACATGGGCTTATTCGGACCCCTTCTTATGAATTCAGCCACTGTCATGGTGTTATTCGGTCCCGAAAGGTGATTTCACAGTCATTGTGCAGAATCACCTTTTGGGACCAATTAATGAAATGACAGTGCCAGTGTTCATGAGGTGGGCTCTCAAAAAAGCATATGTTGCAAATTTAGTGGAAAAAATCCAAAAAATGACTGTTTTAAGAGCGTGTGTTGCACTGTTGCAACGATGCTTGTAACTTCGCGAATTTGCAATATTTTCACTCCAGATTTTCAACATTGGCATTTTTTCACACCTTCTTATGAACAGTACAGCTGTCATTTTTCACATCCTGGCCAAAATGTGTTTTCGCGCTTCTGGTGCAGAATACCGAGGTCACTGTGGGAAATCAGTGTTCGGGACACATTAAGAAAACCACAGTGACACTGATCATGAGCAGAGGTCCTAAAATGCCTATGTTGAAAAGTTTGTGATTAAAGTCCATAAAATGACTGTGTTATGAGTGTGCGTTGTGCAGTTTCCATGCACCCTTGTAACTTCGCAAATTAGTAATATTTTCACTCCAGATTTTCAACACTGCCATTTTTCCATACCTTCTTATGAACAGTACAGCTGTTATTTTTCACATCCTGGCTGAAATGTGTTTTCGCTCTTTCGGCGCAGAATAGCGCAGTCGCTTTGGGAAATCAGTGTTTGGACAGATTAAGATCGAGCGAGTGAGAAAGGAGGAGTGATCAAGCTCAGCTGACCTCTGTCGGGACTGCTGTGGATTTCTTTCTGGGCAGAAAAAGGCACCAATGCAGGCAGGAGCCCAGTACAATAGGGCAGCCTGCAGCGCCGGAAGAAACAGAATGAGCGAGTGAGAAAGAGAGGTGAGCGAGCTCAATGGAGCTCTGTCAGGACTGCAGCAGATTTCTTTGTGGGCAGAAAAGGTACCAATGCAAGCAGGAGCCCAGTACAAAAGGGCAGCCTGCAGCTCCAGGAGAAACAGAATGAGCGAGTAAGAGAGATGGAGAGTGAGCGAGCTTAACAGAGCTCTGTCAGGACTGCTGCAGATTTCTTTGTGAGCAGAAAAAGGTGCCAACACAGGCAGGGGCCCAGTACAAAAGGGCAGCCTGTAGTATTGGGAGAAGCAGAATGAGCGAGTGAGAGAGGGGGAACAGAACGAGCAAGTGAGACGGGGGGTGAGCGAGCTCAATGGAGCTCTTTTGGAACTGCTGCAGATTTCTTTGTGGGCAGAAAAAGATGTTAATGCAGGCAGGAGCCCAGTACAAAAGGGCAGCCTGCAGCGCCGGGAGAAATGGAATGAGTGAGTGAGAGAGGCGGAGTGAGCGAGTTCAACGGATCTCTATCGGGACTGCTGTAGATTTCTTTGTGGTCAGGAAAAGGCGCCAGTGGAGGGAGGAGACCAGTACAAAAGGGCAGACTGCAGCGTTGGGAGAAGCAGAACGAGTGAGTGAGAGAGGGAGAGTGAGCGAGCTCAATGGAGCTGTGTCGGGACTGCTGCGGATTTCTTTGTGGGCAGAAAAAGACGTCAATGCAGGCAGGGGGTCCAGTACAAAAGGGCAGCCTGCTGCGGTGGGAGGAACAAAATGAGCGAGTGAGAGAGGGGGAGTGAGCAAACTCAATGGGGCTCTTTCGAGACTGTTGCAGATTTCTTTGTGGACAGAAAAAGGTGCCAACACAGGAAGGAGCCCAGTATAAAAGGGCAGCCTGCAGCTTTGGGAGAAACAGAACTAGCACGTGAGAGAGGGGGAGCAGAACAAGCGAGTGAAAGGGGGGAGTGAGTGAGCTCAACAGAGCTCTGTCAGGACTGTGGCAGAGTTCTTTGTGGGCAGAAAAAGGTACCAATACAGGCAGGAGCCCAGTACAAAAGGGCAGCCTGCAGCTTTGGGAGAAACAGAATGAGCATGTGAGAGAGGGGGAGTGAGCAAGCTTAATGGAGCTCTGTCGGGACTGCTGCGGATTTCTTTGTGAGCAGAAAAAGGTGCCAATGCAGGCAGGAGCCCAGTACAAAAGAGCAGCCTGCAGCATTGGGAGAAACAGAATCAGAGAGTGAGAGAGGGGGAACAGAACAAGCGTGTGTGAGAGAGGGAGTGAGCGAGCTCAACGGAGCTCTGTTGGAAATGCTGCAGATTTCTTTGTGGGCAGAAAAAGGCATCAATGCAGGCAGGGGCCCAATACAAAAGGGCAGCCTGCAGCGGCAGGAGAAACAGAATGAGCGAGTGAGAGATGGGTAGTAAGCGAGCTCAATGGAGCTCTTTTGGGACTGCTGCAGATATCTTTGTGGGCAGAAAAAGGCACCAATGCAGACTGGAGCCCAGTACAAAAGGGCAGCCTGTGGTGCCAGAAGAAATGGAATGAGCGAGTGAGAGAGGGGGAGTGAGCGAGTTCAACAGATCTCTGTTGGGACTGCTGCAGATTTCTTTGTGGTCAGAAAAAGGCACCAGTGGAGGGAGGAGACCAGTACAAAAGGGCAGACTGCAGCGCCGGGAGAAGCAGAACAAGTGAGTGAGAGAGGGAGAGTGAGCGAGCTCAATGGAGCTGTGTTGGGACTGCTGCGGATTTCTTTGTGGGCAGAAAAAGATGCCAATGCAGGCATGGGGCCCAGTATAAAAGAGCAGCCTGCAGTGGTGGGAGGAACAGAACGAGCGAGTGAGAGAGGGGGAGTGAGCAAACTCAATGGGGCTCTTTCGAGACTGTTGCAGATTTCTTTGTGGACAGAAAAAGGTGCCAACACAGGAAGGAGCCCAGTATAAAAGGGCAGCCTGCAGCTTTGGGAGAAACAGAACTAGCGCGTGAGAGAGGGGGAGCAGAACAAGCGAGTGAAAGGAAGGAGTGAGTGAGCTCAACAGAGCTCTGTCAGGACTGTGGCAGAGTTCTTTGTGGGCAGAAAAAGGTACCAATACAGGCAGGAGCCCAGTACAAAAGGGCAGCCTGCAGCGTTGGGAGAAACAGAATCAGCGAGTGAGAGAGGGGGAACAGAACGAGCGTGTGTGAGAGAGTGAGTGAGCGAGCTCAACGGAGCTCTGTTGGAAATGCTGCAGATTTATTTGTGGGCACGAAAAGGCATCAATGCAGGCAGGGGCCCAGTACAAAAGGGCAGCCTGCAGCAGTGGCAGAAACAGAATGAGCGAGTGAGAGATGGGTAGTAAGCGAGCTCAATGGAGCTCTTTCGGGACTGCTGCAGATTTCTTTGTGGGCAGAAAAAGGCACCAACGCAGGCTGGAGCCCAGTACAAAAGGGCAGCCTGCGGCGCCAGAAGAAATGGAATGAGCGAGTGAGAGAGGGGGAGTGAGCGAGTTCAACGGATCTCTGTCGGGACTGCTGCAGATTTCTTTGTGGTCAGGAAAAGGTGCCAGCCGAGGCAGGAGCCCAGTACACAAGGGCAGCCTGCAGCTCCAGGAGAAACAGAATGATCGAGTGAGAGAGGGGGAGTGAGCGAGCTTAATGGAGCTGTGTTAGGACTGCTGCAGATTTCTTTGTGGGCAGAAAAAGGCTCCAACGCAGGCAGGAGCCCAGTAAAAAAGCAGCCTGCAGCGTCGGGAGAAACAGAATGAGTGAGTGAGAGAGGAGGAGTGAGCCAGCTCAATGGACCTGTGTTGGGACTGCTGCGGATTTCTTTGTGGGCAGAAAAAGGCGCCAATGCAAGCAGGAACCCAGTACAAAAGGGCAGCCTGCAGTGCTGAGAGAAATAGAATGAGCGAATCAGGGTGAGTGAGCGAGCTCAATGGAGCTGTGCCGGGACTTTAGAGTTGCCCACCCCCCCTGCCCAAGGTCCTCTGTGGTCCTATATTACAGCAGGGTCTCTGGAGTGGAGACAAAGCAATGATTGGATACTTTTAGGACTGCTGTAATAATACAGATTTAGTTGTTCTGTTTATTTCTTTAACTGAGCTAATTACTGAGCTATTCTGTTATGATTGCTGTAATAATACTTATTTATTTGTTCTGTTTATTTCTCTAACTGAGCTGAGTAATACTTGGAGTGCAATAGGATTTCTAACTGGGCAATGTGAAACTATATGACAGCCGAGAACATCAGAGGCACTAATAGAAAAGACAGGAGAGAGGAGGGGGTGCCCGAGCCAAGGGGGGCCTCCTGATGGGGGTGGAAGTGACCATGAGGAGTACCAGGGGACAGAGCAGATGGCTACGGGTAGGAAGGGACCAGGGGTGGCATGGAGCGGAACAAGTAGGAAGGGAGAATCGATAGGGGGAAGAGATATAGGAGGGGTATCGACTAGGAATAGATTCAAACCTCTGCTATGGGACGGGGGGAGCAGGAACGTACTGAAGGGGAGGACAAGCCGGGCATGAGAGGAATGGCAACAGGTGGGGAAGAGATAGCAGAGGATGAAAGGGTAGAAGGGGCTAGTAAGGAAGGAGGGGTGGTGACTGGAGGAGAGAAGGATACAGGAGGGGAGGAAGGATGGAGGGCATCACTATCAGGGTAGAATTGATTGGTGGCTCTAAATCGTCAACAGCTGGGATAGGAGAGGGGTTGGAAATCAGCGGCGGGGGGGGGAGATCAACATGGGAAGCCCAGTAGGAAGTAGTCAGGCTGAGAAAGGGTTCAAGGGGGATGGGAGGAATAAGGCAGAAAAAATGGGTGAGGCGGAAGTAGAGGGTACAGATACAGAAGTCACAGAGGGTGCAGTTGGCAGGGGTAAGGGGCAGGGAAGAACGAATACTGGGGTGATGGAAGGGGCATTAGAAGGGAAAGGAAGTTGGCACCAAATTATTAACATGGGGTTATTCGGATCCTTCCTCATGAATTCAGCCACTGTCATGGAGTTATTCAGTTCCAAAAGGTGATTTCACACTCACTGCACAGAATCACCTTTTGGGACCAATTAATGAAACAACAGTGCCAGTGTTCATGAGGTGGACTCTCAAAAAGCCTATGTTGCAAGTTTGGTGGAAAAATTCCCCAAAATTACTGTTTTAAGAGCGTGCGTTGCGCTGTTGCAATGCACGCTTGTAACTTCGTGAATTTGCAGTATATGCACTCCAGATTTTCAACATTGGCATTTTTTCATACCTTCAGTACAGCTATCATTTTTCACATCCTTGCCAAAATGTGTTTTCGCACTTCTGGCGCAGCATAGCGCAGTTGCTGTGGAAAATCAGTGTTTGGGACACATTAAGAAAACCACAGTGACACTGTTCATGAGCAGAGGTCCTAAAATGCCTATGTTGAAAAGTTTGTGATGAAAGTCCATAAAATGACTGTGTTACGAGCGTGTGTTGCGCAGTTTCCATGCACCCTTGTAACTTCGCAAATTAGTAATATTATCACTCCAGATTTTCAACACTGCCATTTTTTCACACCTTCTTATGAACAGTACAGGTGTTATTTTTCACATCCTGGCCGAAATGTGTTTTCGTGCTTTTGACGCAGAATAGCACAGTAGCTTTGGGAAATCAGTGTTTGGACAGATTAAAATCGAGTGAGTGAGAGAGGGGGAGTGATGAAGCTCAACTGACCTCTGTCGGGACTGCTGCGGATTTCTTTGTGGGCAGAAAAAAATGCCGACGCAAGCAGAAGTCCAGTACAATAGGGTAGCCTGCAACTCCGGGAGAAACAGAATAAGTGAGTGAGAGATGGGGAGTTAGTGAGCTTAATGGAGCTCTGTCGTGAATGCTGCGGATTTCTTTGTGGGCTGAAAAAGGCGCCAACACAAGCAGGAGCCCAGTACAACAGGGCAGCCTGCTGCGTCAGGAGAAATAGAACGAGTGAGTGAGAGAGGGTGAGTGAGCGAGCTCAATGAACCTCTGCCAGGACTTTACAGTTGCACACCCTCCCACCCAGGGTCCTCTGTGGTCCTATATTACAGCAGGGTCTCTGGAGTGGAGACAAAGCAATGATTGAATACTTTTAGGATTGCTTTAACAATACAGATTTAGTTGTTCTGTTTATTTCTCTAACTGAGCTAAGTACTGAGATATGCTGTTATGCTTGCTGTAATAATACAATGGATGTCTTTTTTAAGGGGGGGGGTCTTAGTTCTTAGGCATGGTACTTTCACTTCCAAATACCTAAACAACACATATAAGCAAGCAGCATTCGGCACCGACTATGATGAAGCTGATGGCTTTTTGTCCAATGACTGTGGCGGTTTTCAGATGGAGAGGACAATACAGTACTTAATAAAGTTTACAGGCACAGCAAGTTTTACATTTTTTTTCATTAAATTAATAATAGATCATGAACAGGTATCTAGTACTGTTAATGAAATTAACTGCAGCTCTACTCCACTCACTTATTATACTCCACAGACACACGTGAACACATTTCTTGCTAACACTCACATACTTACTAACCCACTTACAATACATAATCACTTTCCTCTGTGAACTACATGATATTATGATATTACTGCCTCTAAATACAATCCTGTTAACATGGCTATAAATAAAGTGGACCACCTCCCTAGAAACATAGAAACATAGAAGGTGATGGCAGGTAAGAACTGTGTGGTCACCTAGTCTGCCCGTTTTTCCTACCTAATGCAATACTGCAGACCCTAATTGATATGCGGCTTACCCTCTCTTCCTTTTTGCGAGAGTACTGTTATGTCTATCCCATACATTCTTGAATTCTCCTGCCATTTTTGCCCCCACCACCTCTTCAGGGAGGCCGTTCCAAGCATGTACCACTCTTTCTGTGAAATAGTACTTCCTCATGTTGCCTCTGAGCCTACCCCCTCTAGCCTCATATCATGCCCCCTTGTTCTTGCACACCTTCTTTTCTGAAAGATGCTACCCTCCTCTACCTTGTTTATACCCCTAATGTACTTGAATATCTTTATCATAACCCCCCTCTCTCTTTACTCTACTCCAGGGAATACATACTGAGGTCCTCTAGTCTTTCAAAGAAATGCCCCACCCTGGGGATCAAACCAAAGCCCCCTACCCAATACTGGTTGGTAGCCTGTAGTGCTACCATTGTACAAAGGCTTTTTTTTTTTTACTGAATACAGTAATTCAGTGATGAATGTCACAGCATTATGTTGTGTCAGCCCAAAGCATGCTTCCTAATAGTATTTTTACTGAAGCGGCATAGTAGCATGGTGTTTTATGAATATAAGGCAAAATAAAAATAATGATCCTCTAATGATTTGTATTTTCTTTTTCTATTTTTTTTTAAACTTACAATAAGGCACTAGATTATTCTGTTGGAAAACACAGGATCACCAGCACAGGTGCAAGGAGCAGCAATAAATATATAATTAGAAATTGAAGCTCTAGCAAAAGGAAAAAAAAAGCTCTAGGGTAGTTTTTTGCAGGAGTTTCATTTGGTGTTTGTGGCTTCTAATAAATCATTGCTCACACTGCAATATTCAGTCTCGATACTCAGTTTTTAGTGCAGTTTGTTTATCTTTGGTTAAGTAGATTATGCTAGATTGTGATTTCAAAAAATAAGGCTGAGAGAAAGGATTTCAGATACATGTGTCAACAAATGACAGTATGCATCACATTGCCACGACAGCCTGTTTTTTATTGTGTACATATATATATATATATAATATATATATATAGGACGGAGTGTGCACAAACAGAGACCCTAATGTAAGTACACTGAATCGGATGTGTACCGAATTGGGGCACTGATTAAAAAAATTGTGAATTAAATAAAAAATGGATACCATAAATAAATAACATTATTCATGGATTCAGATGGGAGCATTTTGTTCACTGTCCTCCACCCCCACCTACTCTAAAATCAGTTGCATACAGTGTATAGGGTTGTTAATTTATTTATTTATTGAAGACTTTGGAGATTACCTTGTAGCACAAGTGCCCATTTAGAAAGGTTCCACGTTGGGACTTTTGCAACTTATGTTACAGGTTGAGAGAGGGGCTGCTCTGTATATCAGGTTTGTTTCTTTTATCTTAGCCCAATTTTTATGTTTGCTTGCACGCATGTGCAAGAAACATAGTGCCATCATACGAGTTTTCCAGAGGTGTGTCAGCCTCTTCCAATTACATAGAAACATAGAAGTTGACGGCAGATAAGGACCGCAAGGCCCATCCAGTCTGCCCATTTCTTTTTCTACCTTATAAATGTGCCATCGGCCTTTGCTCTGTCAGTGACCTATCTATTCATAGTCATTTGTATTGCTCCCTTATGCCTATCCCATGCCTGTTTGAAGCCCTGCACTGTATTCATAGCCACCACTTCTTGTGGTAAGCTATTCCATGCATCTACCACCCTTTCTGTGAAAAGAATTTCCTCACATTCCCCTTAATCGGCCTCCCTCTAATCTCATGCTGTGTCCTCTTGTCCTGCAATTTTCTTATATTTAAACATGTTAGACTCTTTCACCTTGTTTATGCCCTTAAGGTGTTTAAATGTCTCGATCATATCACCTCTCTCCTCCTTTGCTCAAGGGTATACATATTGAGCTCCGTTAATCTGTCCTCATATGTCTTCTGATGCAGTCCCTGCACCATTTTGGTTGCCCTTCTCTGGACTGCCTCAATTTAGTTAATGTCCTTGTGAAGGTGTGGCCTCCAATACTGCACGCAGTACTCCAGATGGGGCCTAACCAATGTCTTGTACAGAGGATTATTACCTCCCTCTTACGACTTGTGATACCCCTACTAATACACCCTAACACCCCCTAGCCTTACCTACTGCTTTAGAGGTCTGCTTGGATGATTTTAGGTCATCAGTGATGATGATGCCCAAGTCTCTTTCTTCCTTTGTGACTGCTAGCAACTCCCTCCCAGCCTATAAGTGGCTTCAGGGTTTCTCTTCCCTATGTGCATGATTTTGCACTTCTTTGCATTAAATCCCAGTTGCCACTCTTCTGACCATTTTGCTAGTTTATCCAGATCTCTTCTCATTCTGCCCACCCATCTGGATCATCTACTCTGTTGCAGATCTTGGTGTCATCTGCAAACAGACAAGCCTTACCCTCTAGTCCATCTGCGAGGTCACTAATGAAGATGTTGAATAGGACTGGCCCCAGGACTGATCCCTGAGGTACCCACTTGTGACTTGCATCTCTTCTGACTGTATACCATTTACCACCACTCTCTGTTTTCTGCCAGTCAACCAGTTTGCCACCCAGTTGACCAACTTCTGACCCACCCGAGCCTACCTAGCTTATTTATCAATCTTCTATGTGGAACAGTGTCAAAAGCTTTGCTGAAGTCAAGGTAGGTGACATCAACTGCTCCCCTTGGTCCACCACTCTGGTTACCCAGTCAAAGAAATCTATGAGATTAGTTTGACAGGACCTTCCTTTGTAAACCCATGCTGTCTTGGATCCTGTGCCTCATGGATTCCAGGTGTTGCACTATCCTTTCCTTAAGGAGTGCCTCCATAATCTGCCCACTACTGAGGTAAGACTGACTGGTCTGTAGTTCCCGCCTCCTCCCTGCTACCACTCTTGTGGAGCGGGATCACATGAGCCCTTCTCCAGTCTTCTGGGACCTCTCCTGTGCTCAGAGACTCACTAAACAATTCTGCTAATGGCTCTGCTAGTTCCTCCTTTAGCTCCTTAAGTACCCTGGGATGTATGCCATCAGGTCCCATTGCCTTATCCACCCTGAGCTTAGCAAGCTCTTGTAGGACCCTTTCTTTTGTGAAGGGAGTGTGCTCACCTCCTCCCCTGTGTCCATGATGCTGGAGTCTGGGCCCTGCCCTACCTTCTCTTCAGTAAATACTGAGCAAAAGTATCTATTTAGGATAGATGCCTTTACAGGGTCCTCCTCCCCACATGCTCCCTTTTCTCCATTAAGCTTAGCAATACCCTCTGGACTTTCTCTTTCACTAATGTATCTATAGAAAGTCTTGTCACCTTTTTACTGTTCGTGCTAGTGTTTCCTCAGTTTGGGACTTTGCCTGCCTTACTGCCTTACCTGCTTCCCTTAGGGCAGTTTGGTATGCCTCCTATCTTCATCCCGCTGTGTTCCTTTATATTTTCTGAAGGCCAGCCTTTTGGCTCTGACCTTTTCTGCTACTGTATTTGAGAACCAAAGTGGTTTCCTTCTTCTTTTGCACTTCCTTTTCTGTCTAACACAATGGGATGTTGCTTCAAGTATTGTATCCTTAATGCTTGCCCACTTTGCCTGTACCTCCTCACCTGTGTTTCTTTTGCCAGGGCTAGCTTAACTCTGTTGGCCATCTTATCAAAGTCAGCTCCTCTGAAGTCCCATATTTTTGCCTTGGAATGGGATGATTTAGATGTAGTAGCCAAATTGAACCATACCACGTGATGGTCACTGGCCCCCAGGTGACCTTCTACCTGGAGATCTGTGATCCCTTCTTTGTTAGTCAGTCAGTACTAGATCTAGGATAGCCCTGTCTCTTGTGGGTTGCTGTACCAGTTGTTTGAGGCCCTCCCCTGCAGGGAATCCACTATGAGTCTAGTTCTGGCAGATGTTCCTGCTGGTATTGACCAATCTATATCTGGCATGTTGAAGTCTCCCATTATCAGAACCTCCCTTAGCTGTCATGTTTTGTATATCTTCTAACAGTAATGTGTCTATGTCCTCCCTCTGGTCTGGGGCCTGTAGACAACCCCAGTTCTTATGGCTGTCCCATTTCCTGTTTCCAGGGTGACCCACAGTTCTTCTGGCTTCTTATGTGTATTCTGAATTTCTGTAGCTTTGATATTTTCATTAACATACAGGGCCACTCCTCCCCCTTTTGCACCTCGGTCTCTTCTGAACAATACATAGCCAGGTACTGAAGTCTCCAAGTGTGGTTACTGGTAAACCACGTCTCACTAATTGCTACTATGTCCAGTTTAGCCTCTGACATTATTGCCTGCAGGTCTGGGATCTTATTTCCCAGGCTGTGAGCATTGTGTACATGATTTTCCATTGGCCAGATTTTGGTGTTGAGTTGTTGGGTGAAGTTTGGCATTACCCCTGTGCATCGTATGGGGAGACAAACCTTTTTTCTTACCTGGTGATGCAAATGAATGGCAAATACGCTGAATTCCTGTTTGACCACTAGCTGAGGGGGGAGGGGTGTTCTTCCCATTCGACGTATGGGGTGCTGCACCCCTCTCCCCATTTGCTAGTTTAAATATTCTGCAAAGACGTCAAACTTCTGCCCCAATGCACTGACTCCCTCTTTAGTCAGATGCAGTCCATCAATTTAAAGAATTTCCTCCCAGAACTGTTGCTAGTTCCCTACAAATCTGTGTCCTTTTCCTGGCACCAGTCCTTGAGCCACGTGTTTAGCTCCCCTATCTCCTTCTCTGACCTTCCGTCCATCTGTTCCCTTCTCCCAGACTGGCAGGATCTCAGAGAAGGAGATGCGGATCGAAATAGATGATAGTTTGTCACCCAGCTTAGTCAGGTGTTCCTTGGTCTCCACAACTGACCGGTTGGCGAGATCATTAGTCCCTATGTGTACTAGGACATCAATGTTTTCTCCTGCTTTGTGAACAATTTTAGCAATGCGGTCAGTGTCTCTCCATGCTGATGTACCTGGGAGACATCTGACCATCACCCCTGGCTGGAGATGGGTATCAACTCCCCGAATCATGGAGTCTCCTATGATCAGAAGTTTTTTGGATTTCCAATTCAGTCAGTGTATTTGGTGGTGTGGTTGCAGAGCGCCAATCACTGCTCCAGCTGTCTATGACAGCAGGAAATGCAGTGGCATCCAGTTGAAAGGAGAGCTCGCTGAGTGAGCAGAGCCCCCCCCACACACACACACACACACACGCACGTCGCGTACAAGACGCACGCACACTGCGTGCTATCCGCGCTTTCCCCATCCTCCCTCCACATTGTACGGCTGACGGAGTGCCCAACTTCGTCGGCTCCACGCCCCAAAGCATCCAGGTGCCACGCTGGGTGGGGTTATGATGTAATGGCCGACAGGGGTGCCCAATCCCCCAACAGCTCCACTGTGTCTCCCCACCCCCTATGCGTCACCAGCGGGGTGCCCAATCCCATCAGCTTTACTGTCTCCCCCAGTACAGGGTGCCACGCTGGGAGCCCACCCCAGTGTGGCAACAGATGCCATGGCCGATGGGGGTGCCCAATCCCTCTGCTGGCTCCATCGCCCCCAGTCTGCTTCCTTCTGCCATGCTGGGAGCCTACCCAGCATGGCAATGTCCTCGTTGTCTTTTAAAAAAAGAAACTGTAAAGAAAAACTGTCCCTCGCAGTCTCCCTGCCTCCCCACAACCCGCATCCACCCACTGGGCACCCTTGCCTCCTACACCCCCACCCCTATACTTACCTCCAGAGTCCGTGCGCAAATCTTCGTGGACTGGGAACACGCTGCACTCTTCAAAGCCGACCGCAAACTGAGGAAATGCTGTAAGCTATATAATGGGATAGATAGGGTTTTTCAATTTTGTTGCATATCTCAGGCATTTTTGAATTTTTGCACCAAATTTTCAACATGGGGTTTTTGGGACCCCTCCTCATGAATTCTTGCACTGTCATGCCGTTACTCGGGCCCAAAGTGTGATTTCACAGCCACTGTGCGAAATCACCTTTCCAGAATGATTAACAAAACGACATTGCCAGTGTTCATAAGGTGGGCTCTCAAAAAGCCTATTTTGAAAATTTGGTAGAAAAATTCCTAAAAATGACTGTTTTACGAGCTTGCATTGCACAGTTCCTACGCACGCTCGTAAGTTCACGAATTTTCAATATTTTCACTCCAGATTTTCAACATTGCCATTTTACCACACCTTCGTATGAGCAGTACAGCTGTCATTTTTCACATCTCACCCAAAACGTGTTTCCGCCCATGTAACGCACAATGGCGCAGTCGGAGTGCGAAATCAATGTACAGGACACATTAAGAAAATCACAGTGACACTGTTCATGAGCAGAGGTCTTAAAATGGCTATGTTGAAAATTTGGAGAAAAAATCTAAAATGACTGTTTTATTTAGGCGTCAGTGCTATGCAGTTCTCTATGCACGCCGCCGTAAGTTTGGCGAAATTTCAATATTTCACTCCAGATTTCACATTGCCATTTTACCACACCTCCTTATGAGCAGTACAGCTGTCATTTTCACATCTCACCCAAAACATGTTTCCGCCTATGTAGTGCACAATGGCGCAGTTGGTGTGCAAAATCAATGTACAGGACACATTAAGAAAATCACAGTGATACTGTTCATGAGCAGAGGTCTTAAATGGCTATTTTGAAAATTTGTGAAAAATTCCTAAAATGACTGTTTTACTTGAGGCATGCTGCAGAGTTCCTATGCATGCTCGTAAGTTCTAATTTTCAATATTTTCACTCCAGATTTTCAACATTGCCATTTTACCACACCTCCTTATGAGCAGTACAGTTGTCATTTTTCACATCTTGCCCACAACATGTTTCTGCTCATGTAGCGCATAATGGCTTAGCCGGTATGTAAATCAATGTATGGGACATGTTAAGAAAATCACAGTGACACTGGTCATGAGCAGAGGTGTTAAATGGCTATGTTGAAAATTTGTGAAAAATTCAAAAATGACTGTTTTAGGAGCGCACGCTATGAGTTCCCACGCACGCTGGCAAGTTTGCAAATTTGTAATATTTGCACACCAGATTTTCAACAGTGCCATTTTACGCACTTTCTTATGAGCAGTGCAGCTACCATTTTTCACATCTCGCCCAAAATGTGTTTCTGCACATGTAGCGCACAATGGTACAGTCGGTTTGCGAAAACAATGTTTGGGACAGATTTAGAAAATCACAGTGACACTGGTCATGAGCAGAGGTCTTAAAATGGCTATGTTGAAAATTTGGTGACAAAACTCCAAAAAATGACTGTATTACGAGTGAGCATTGCGCAGTTTCCACGCACCCTCGTAGGTTCATGAATTTGTAATATTTTCAGTCCAGATTTTCACCAGTGGCATTTTTCCACACCTCCTTATGAGCAGTACAGCTGTCATTTTCCACAACATGGCCGAAATGTGTTTTCACACTTTCAGTGCAGAGATGCGTGGTCGCTGTGGGAAATCATTGCTCGGGACAGATAAAGAAAATCACACTGACACTGTTCATGATTGGAGGTCCCAAAATGCCTGTGTTAACAATCTACTGTAAAAAATATCCCCAAACTAGTTACATTACGGGTGTGCGTTGCACAGTTTCTATACACGCTCGTGACTTCACCAGTTTTTTTAAGATTTTCACAGCAGATTTTCAACATTGCCATTTTACACTCTCCCACGAACAGTACCGCTGTCATTTTCACATCCTGTTCGAATGTGTTTTTGCACCTGTGGTGCCAAATGCCATAGTCGCTGTGCAAAAGCAGTTTTCAGCTAACAAACTGATATTGCCACTGTTCATGAGGGGGGACACAAAAAAAAATGTTGAAAATTTGGAGTGAAAATACCAACGAATGCCTGCGGCGTTAGGGTTTCCGACCATAACGCCCCACCCTGTAGAGTATGACAGGCATCAGGGGTGTGACTTGGGATTCTTGCCTGTCATGCTCATACCATTCCACCCCCACCCACACCCTGCAGCCAGTGAGAGGCATCAAGGTGTGCTTCGGACTCTTTGGGCCCAAACTTCACTCCATTCTCCTATACCGTACCCATCTCACCATATTTCCTGATGGAATGGGGTGCGCATAAGGGCCAAAGACCCCAAGGCACACCATAACACTTGTCAATGTCTGCAGGGTAGGGTGTGGTGAAATGGCATGGTCGTTATGCCTGATGACCCAAAGGTACACCCCAATGCCTGCCACTCTCTGCAGGGTGGTGGTGGGGTTGGCTTCAGTTCAATACTTTGCTGCCATTCCTATTATGCAGCTCTGTAACTTCTACACTACCAATGCCAGTGCCAGCAAGCAAACATTCGCCATTGACAAATGCTTCTTGATTTACTGCCTGGTCGACTTTCTGGACAATGCTTTTGCTGCCCTAAAACTTTGGATATTTTGCCTGAGGATTTGTCCTGGGAGAGTGGGGAAATTACATTAAACACAAAGTAAATGAATGCATTGGGAGAATCTTTTTGACCATTGTGTTATATGGGTCACTCTTATTCTATCGGTTCTATGGTTGATTCCTCTTTGTCCTTCCTCAGCTGTATGTGATGGGAATGTCTTTATTATTGATAATGTATATTGTGGGTATTCCCCCCATGTTGTATCTCGAGGGAAGGTGTCATATATGGATCCTTTGTAAGAGTATGATCTGGTTAAGAGTTGTACTTTTATCCTCCTGTGTGTTCATTGTTTTATGAGTTCTGCTTACAAAATCAATACTGTAAATAAATAATACAAAAAAAAGAAAGATTCCACATCAAATACATAGTCACAAAAAACAAAAAACAAAATACAATAAGCAGTTCTAGAGGAAATGCAGTCGAGTCAGTTTCAAAGCACTTAAGGCAAAAACAATTACATACAGTTTTTTAAAAACAAATCCATATAGGTATTTGTATAAAGAATCACAGGTAATGTACAGAGAGGAACTAAATAAAACTTTTAATGGTTACATTTGCATTAGACTGCAAAGGCAGATGGCCAAGATCTCTTAAACTGATTAAACTTGAAAAGATTCAGCAGTGAATCAGGCAGTTTTTTTAATCAGTTAGTGGTCCCTGACAGCAAATGACTGCTTGCCCAACTGAGTACACCGAAAAGAAGGCTTAAGGGCATTCCTGGCCATGTTCTCGGTGTTGTATTGGTTGGAGACAGTGTGGAAGTAGTTTGTTAAAGCAGAGGGTGTTAGACCCAAGAGCACCTTTTAGCTAGCAAACAGGTCTGGAGATTTATTCTGCTGTGTAAAGGTAGCCAGTTAGTCATAGGAATCATAGGAATGTTTACAGGTTTATAGCGTTAGCCATTATCAACCTGATCCTTAAATTACATTTGTGTTGAATATACCAATCACCCCATGTATTTATCCATTACTGCTTTGAACAACTTCATAGTTTCATTTTCCACCACTGTGTCAGGGAGTCCATTCCATACCTTCACCACCCTCTGTGTAAACCAACCTCCTCTGAAATTTTTCCTATAATTTTTTCCCTTTATCTTTTTACTATGGCCTCTTGCAGCCATGAGATTTGGTCTAGTTTGTAGGCCTACACATTCCTAAATGTCAGGGTTTGCAAAGGCTCCATATACATAGCACATAGCTCCTCTAGTTCATCAGTGCTGGAGCGAGTACAGACCCAGGGACTCCGAACTCTCCTCATACATGTAGTCTTTAATATCTGCTACCAACTTGGTTGCCCTCCTCTGCACCCCTTCAATTCTTCTACAATAGATTTTATTAGATGGAGCCCACACCTGGTTACAATATTCCAGGTGTGGGCGAACCAACGCTGTATACAGGGGCATCACTACCTCTCTATCCCTGCTCCTGATGTTTCTTTTTATAGATGCCATAATCCCTTTTCCTGTCTTTATAATTTGAGAACAATGCTTGTCAAAGTTCATGTTATTTGTTATGAGTACTCCCAGGTCTTTCTCTTCATCCATGACACTGACCTCCTGTCCTTCTAGATAATACTTGAAGCATTTATTTTTCTTTCCTAGATGCATAATTTTACATTTACCCAGGTTAAATCTGTTTTTGATCTTCGCTTTATTAGCTATTATGCTTATATTCTCTTGGAAACTTAATGCCTCATTAATATTTGTTACTATGGACCCGGTTTTCATATCGTCTGCAAATTTAACCAGCCAAGAATTATCACACATAATGGAAGCAACTACAACATTGAAGAGAGCCAGTCCCAGTACGGATCCCTGCAGCACCCCACTCGTCATCCTCGCTCAACATGAGTGGTGCCCCTGTATGCTCACCCTTTGTCTTCTGTTGCATAAACAATTTCTTATCCAACTCAATAAATTTGTGTCAGTCCTAATTCCTTCAATAATTTTATAAATTCCCCATGTGACACACTATCAAAAGCCTTTTCAAAGTCCATACACAATACATCCACCAACATATCATTTTCCAGTGCACTATTTATGTTTTCAAAAAAAATACAGCAGATTGGTGAGACATAATCTCCCCCTGGTAAAATCTTGTTGGGTTGGATCCAGTAGTCCCTCGGTCACTAACTGGTTTTCTATCTTTCCCTTTATAATTGCTTCCAGTATCTTCCCAGGGATAAAGGTAAGGCTAATTGGCCTGCAGTTTTTTTTTATCTGATCTTGCAATCTTTTTGTAAATTGGGATCACAGTGGCCACTGTCCAGTCCTCCGGGACCTCACCCTAGTCTATGGATTTTTGATATATCTCTTTTAGTGATTCATTTAACTCTGTGGCTAATTCTTTCAACATTGGATTCAACTGATGGGTGATCTGAATATGCCAGATGTTAACTGGAGTGCAATTGCAGCAGCCACTTCGAAGAGTGGGGTTATTCTAGATGCCCTACAGGGGGCATGCCTTAGACAACTAGAATTGGAGCCCACTCGAGAGGGAGCAATCTCAGACCTGGTTCTCTCAAATGAAGATGGAGAGAGGATCACAGATGTAGAAGTGGATAGCCATCTGGGAACTAGCGACCATCGAACAGTATGGTTCACAATAAACACAGCAATAGAGTCAAGCCATACAAAGGCAAAAGTACTGGACTTTAGGAGGGCTGACTTTGCCAAAATGGGTGAGTGCCTAAGGAATGCACTAGCAAATGGGCAGGAAGGAGGGGTGGAAGAACAATGGGAATAATAAAACTGCCATCACAGAGGCAACAAGCCTTTGTGTGAAGCAAATAAACAAAACAAACGATGTAAGAAACCACTATGGTTCTCAAAGGAAGTAGCAGGAAGGTTCAAGAGAAAAGAAAGCATTCAGGAAGTACAAGGAATCACAGAAGGAGCAGGACAGAGAACTATATCAGTTAAAGCAAAGGAAGCTGGAAGGCAGTCAGAACAGCAAAGGCCACACCGAGGAAAAGATAGCCAACTCAGTTAAGAAGGGGATAAACCTTTATAGGTACATCAGGAGTGAAGGAAGACCAAGGAAGGGATAGTGAGGCTTAATAAAGGGAGGGAGGGTGGGCAGAGGGAGACTGTGAAAAGGCAGAGATACTAAACAAATATTTTTGCTCAGTATTTACAAATGAAGAGGGGGAGGTACCTAAAACAAACAGTAGAAACACTCTGGATACAGAAGTTGATACCAGCCCATTTACAGAAGAAAGGGTTATGAAAGAACTCTTAAAACCGAAGGTGGACAAAGCAATGGGGCCTGATGGGATTCATCCCAGAATTCTAAAAGAACTAAGGGTAGAACTAGTGACACCACTGACTACCCTCTTTAACAAATCATGGGAGGATGGGGTGGTACCCGAGGACTGGAAGAGGGCAGATGTGATTCCCCTTCACAAAAGTGGGAGCAAGGCAGAAGCAGGAAACTACAGACCTGTTAGTTTAACCTCAGTGATAGGGAAAATGATGGAATCACTTCTGAAGGAAAGAATTGTTGAGTATCTAGAGGCCAGAGGGGCACAGGACCCAAGGCAGCATGGATTCACAGCAGGAAGGTCATGCCAGACGAATCTGATAGATTTCTTTCACTGGGTGACCAAAGTAGTAGATCAGGGAGGGGCTGTGGACATGGCCTACCTAGACTTTAGCAAGGCATTTGACATAGTCCCACAAAAGATTAATATACAAGTTAGCCAGCCTGGGAGTGGGTCCCAAGATGACAGCCTGGGTACAGAATTGGCTGGAGAATAGGACACAGAGAGTAATAGTAAATGGAGTCCACTCTGAAGAAAGGGGGTTACTAGTGGGACCAAAGGTTCAGTGATAGAGACCGTCCTCTTCAATGTCTTTATAAATGACATTGCAGAGGGACTGAAGGAAAGTATGTCTCTTGCAGATGACACAAAGATCTGCAACAGAGTTGATGCACAAGGTGGGTGGAAAGGATGAGAAGGGACTTGGCAAGGTTAGAGGAATGGTCAAATGTATGGCAGCTTAGAGTCAATGCTAAGAAGTGCAGGTAATGCACCTGGGAAACAAAACCCAGGGAAGAGTACACAATGGGGGGTGATATACTAACAACAACAAAATGGAAAGGGACCCGGGGTAGTCATATCAGATGACCTAAAGGTGGGCAAGCAATGAAAGGGCAGCAAGGAGGGCTGGGGGGGATACTGGGATGCCTAGGGAGAGGCATCACCAGTAGAAAACAGGAAGTTATTATCCCTCTGTACAGACAGCCGGTGAGACCCCATCTGGAGTACTGCGTGCAGTTCTGGAAACCCAATCTCCGCAAAGACATAGACAGGATGGAAGCTATCCAGAGGAGGGCAACTAAAATGTTGCAGGATCTGCACTGGAAGACATATGAAGAGAGACTTAAGGAGCTTAATATGTATAGCCTTGAGTAAAGGAGGGAGAGGGGAGACATGATAGAAACTTTCAAGTACCTCAAGGGAATCAACAAAGTCCAAGAGGGTAGCATCTTTCAAAAAAAGAGGTGTGCAAGAACAAGGGGGCACAATTTGAAGATGGGGGGCGGCTCAGAGGTAATTTAAGGAAGTATTTTTTCACAGAGAGGGTTGTGGATGCATGGAACGGCCTTCCAGAGGAGGTTGTGGAGTCAAAAACAGTGGTGGAATTCAAGCATGCATGGGACAGTCATAAGGCAATTCTAGGGGGTGGGGGTAGGAAGAAGTAGGCTGCTGGTTAACTAGGATCTGCAGCTTTCCAGTAGGTAGGGAAATGGGCAGACTGGGTGGGCCAAGCAGTCCTTATCTGCCGTCAAATTCTATGTTTTTATGTTTCTATGTTTCTATGGGGGGGTAACCAATCTGCACCTGGGGATTTATTCTGATCCAAATTTAACAGTCTATTTTTTTATATCCTCTGCTGATATCAGTAGTTTGCTAGGTGTGTTGTCTTTAACTAGTGTTGACTAGTGAGTGTGTAAAGGGTACAAATATGGGTGTAGTTACTGCACCTAGTCCAAAGTGGCATGCCTTATGACAGATCAGCTTTACTCTGTTTAGCACTATGTCATAGGCAGCTGTATAAAAAGGGAGCCTGTAATCTATAAGTGACCGAGTGGAGCTTGCCACAGAACAAGGCGTCTAGCATCCCCAGTGAGATTGTTCTGGTTCCGATACAGGGCACTCATTCTTCTGCGAACTACGGTCACCAGATTGCCAACATGGGGTGCAAAAGATAAGGTGTCATCCAAAGTTACTCCAAGGTATTTGAAAATCTACACCTATTCAAGGTTATGTCCTTGACCATTTCTGATGACAAAGGGTGGAATTTTCCTCTTCTGTGGGAGATTAGAGAACAGCATGGTCTTTGTTTTGTAGCTGAGGACCAGTTTGTTGTTGGAGAACCAGCTTTCAGGTGATCGAAAGTTACTTTGCAAAACAGTAGTAAGACTGTCAAGGTCAGGTTTTTTGGAATAGATGACTGCATCATCAGCATAGAGGAGTATGTTGGCTGTCTGACAAGTATCAGGCAGTTGATTTATGAAGATGCTGAATAGGAGTAGGCCCAAGATGGAGCCCTGGGGGACACCAATAGAAGCTCTCCTAATGTTGGGCAAAGATTTGTCACACTTATGACTCCCCTGGGCTCTGACTGAGCCCCACTGGCAGCCCCTTCTCCAGCCTGCCTCCCACCAGCCAGTTCCCTATCCACCTGGTCAGTCTGTCCCCTACCCCCAGGTTGCCCAGCTATTTTATTAGCCCTCTATGTTTTTTTTTTGTTTGTTTGTTTTTAATTGTTTAACCAGGAGTAGCACACTAAGCTGAAAACTTTTTTACAGGTGCGACCTGTGTGGAACAGAATAGAAGACCTTACTAAAGTAAAGGTACACTGCACTCACTGCCTTTGTGATCCAATCATTAAAAGTGAATCAGGATAATTTGGTAAGATCACCCTGTTACAAACCCACACTGCCTCCTGTTTTGCAAACCTTTAGCCTCCAAGGACTGCACTATTTTTTTCTTAAATAGAGGTTGGTTACTTGTATTCATAGCTCTGCTACTAGTATTCAGTTTACAGCTACACCCAGACAGTCCTTCAATGAGCATGCCCAGCCATCAGAACAATCCACAAGCCCAACCCCCATCATCAACACCACTACCTAACCATGCTGTCCCCTGGCTCCACACCCCTTGGACTCAGATCTGCATGCTAGAACAGAAATCTGAAACAATCAATTAAATCAATCAATTTCTTTATTTATAAAAGGAGCCTTTCCAAAACCAAGGCACCTGTACAATAAAACCAAACATAACAATCAAATATAAATAAAACAATAAATACAATAACAACTTAATAATTAGAAAATGGCAAGTTAAAAAGATGCGTTTTTCTGGCAACTTTAAAACTTTGGATGGTCAGACAATCTTGCACCCAAAGAGGTAGAAAATTCCACAGGATTGGGGCCACAAAGCTAAATGCTCTTGCCCCAGATGTCTGTAGACAAACCCTGGAAATCTCTAGCAATCCTCATCAGTGGATCAGAGAGGGTGGGGGGACAGTAAGATGAAGGAGATCTTTCAGGTAACTGGGTCCATGATCGTGTAGGGCCTTGTAGGAAACAAACCTTGCCAGGGGAGGTTGGGTGAGCCAGGTGGATGTGAACTAAATACCAGCAGTAGAACTTTTGTTACAAGTAAGTAACCTGTATTTCAAGCTGCCTAGACTCAGTTCAGAATTATGCAAGATTAAATTCACTTTTCACACACAGGCAGATTCTCTGGAGTCCTCAGGAGGAGGTGACAAGGGCACACCTGAAGTTAGGAAAAAATATACTGGCGGACCGACGACCCAAAGCAGCATCATAACTGAGAAATCTGATGCTGTAATGGGAGATGAATTCATTAAAAATACCTCCAACAGCATAATCTGATTCAGTGTCAGTTGGCATCCATCTGTATCCCGCTTCCTCTGGGACGAGGCTGAAAATAGATTTGTCTAGTCCTCCTTTCCTGGTCAACAAAAACTAAATAAAATAAAAAATAAATAAATGTGTGCACATTTGACCAGGTAGTAGCCCCACACATTTCAGAAATGGGCATGATCCTGGCAGAAGCAACAGTGGCAGCAGTATGCCTGGTGGAGTGAGCCTCCAGCCCCATGGTTGGCTCCTCCCCAATCAACCTGTAACATAGAGGGATGCAGGAGGTTATCAACTGAGCAGTTGTCTGCTTGGCTGCTGGTCTGCCAAGGGTGACTTCAGTATAAGTGACAAACAGCAGGCAAGCATCACTGTGTAATTCCGCTGTGTGCAGCTAATAAAAGAGAAGATCCCTGCAAACATCTAGTGTGTAGAGAGAACAAGGGGACATGCAATGAAGTGGAAGGGGGGGGAATTTAGGAGGTATGTGAGGAAGTACTTTATCACTGAAAGAGTGGTGGAAGCCTGGAACAGTATTCCAATGGAATAGTGAGGACATAAACATTGGTGGGCTTCAAGCATGCATGGGATAGGGATAAGAGATTCTTGGTAGGGAAGCAGGGGGGAGATAGCCAGAGATCAGGAAAGGTCTACCTTGATAGTTCAAGCAGGGAAAAATAAGCAGCCTGGGTGGGCCACTTGGTCTTTATCTGCCGAGGTTTCTATGTTTCTGTGTAGACCATTCACTTGGCTGCCGATGCATGAGACTGCAGGAAGAAGGTAGGTAGAAAGAGTGCCTAATTAAGATGAAACTCAGGGACAACCTTTGCAGAAATTCACGTGGGAGGTAGGACAACCTTGTCCTTTTGGAAAATCCAAGATGGAAACTCTACAGAAAGTGCCTGGAGCTCACTTACCTTTCTGGCGGAGGTGACTACGACCATAAGTGTTGTCTTCCATGACAGATGTAAGAGATCACTTATGTCCTTATGGTTGGATGGTGTACCAATTAGCCATAACAGCACCAGCAATAAATCCCATGGTGGAGGCAGTTCCTTAAAGAAAAGGTTGACTTATCTTGTGCAACCATCAGCACCACTACCTTGCAATGATATGCCAAAATGGCAGCCAGATGCATTTTGAGTGACATGGGAACAACCCTGCATCAGACAGGGATCAAAGAAAATCAGTGATGTGTCCATCATCGATGTGATGGAGGGCTTGTGATGGACAAATGTATTTACCACCTAGAGGTTAGAAGGGGACAGCCACACACAGATGGCATCCAATATTGGCTAGATAATCTGGAACTGGTAGTTCAGGGTTGCATGAGATCGAAACCACCGGCTCCCCATTCCCACTGAATGGGTTGCATGCCCCAGTGTGTCCAACACACCACAGCTGTGGTAGAGACCGTCAAGCAGAGAAGCCAAAGGAAATCCTGGGGTGGGTTCAATTTCCCATCCCAAAATGATCAGGCAAAGGAGAATATGTCCTCTACCCCTCTATGGGACAGACGATCTGTGGCTTGGAGGGCATCTAACCCTATTGCAAAGAAGAGAATCACTTGTTTTGGGGTGAGCTCGGACTTTGCAAGATTGACCATCAGACCATCATGACCCCAGAATGATAGGATGGTGAGATCACTTGACCACTCCATGTCCCACAAGGAGCTCCCCATGATAAGCCAGTCATTGAGTTACAGAAATACCTTGATGCTCCTGCAGCGAAGAAAGGCAGCTGAGGCCGACAGATTCTAGTGAACACTCAGGGTGCTGAAGACAGGCCAAATGGCATGGCTGTAAATTTATTCATTTATTTATTTATTTGAAGTATCGGATTTACAACCTTTGAGCCATCGACTCATTTACAAAGGTACCTCATCACATGGAGGACAAAAACCAAAAAACAGAGAGGATACCGTTACAATGGAATAGCCGTCATGTATATAGGTTACAGACATTGTTTATAAACATTATTTACAGTTTTTGATACAGATATTTACATAAGCACAGCAAAACATTGTTACCATGAGAGAGCATCCGTTACAGCATAAGCCATCTTATTCATGAGCCAGAGGTGTATTAGACATTGTTGTAAGTGGTGCCAGTCCATAGTGGACTTTGTCAGAGGTTTGGACCCTAGAGGGCATGAGAGCGCAGGCTAGTTGCAGTTACAGGAGCGGACATTGAGGAAGTAGTTGCAGAGAGTGACTTTGAAGGGGGCAATCTTGGGTGTGCTGGTGATGGTGGCTGGGAGTGCATTAAACCAGACAGGGGCCCTGTAGTGGAAGGATCTCTGGGCAAGGGAGGTTTTTACCCTGGGTACCGCCAGTATAGCTTTGTCCGAGTTGTGGGTGGAGATAGAAGGGGTGGCAAGTTGAAGAGAGGTGGTGACCCCAGGAGGTGAATGACAGAGCAGAATTTTCTTGATCAGCTGGAAGTTCTGGTAGTGGAGTCTTTCATTGAGGTTGAGGAGACTGGCAGTGGAATAGAGGGAGCAGGTGTGGGTCAGCCTAGGGGCACCAGTTAGGAGCCTGCAGGCCTTGTTGAGGGAGATTTGAATTTTCTGGAGTGCAGAATTATCTACTGCCCCATACACAGGGAGCCCATAGTCCATTAGGAACAATATAGAGGAAGTAATGGCAAGCCTAAGGGCATCAGGAGGGAGGCAGTCCTTGTGCCGGAAAAAAAGGAGTCCAATTCGAGTGTTTGTGGTGGCCGCTAGGGTATTTATGTGGTCATGGAAGATAAGGGTAGAGTCGAGGGTAAGCCCAAGATATTTGTAGATGGATACCTGTTCAAGGGGGTGCTGGGTGCTGGGGAGGATGAGGAGAGGTGCACTTTTTGCTTTGTTTGGTGGTGGGAGAAAATCATCGATTTAGTCTTTTTTAGGTTAATGACCAGTCTATGGTCCTTGAACTATGTTTTGCCTGGAAGAAGGCGTGTTGGAAGGAGTCCTGGAGGGGAGTAGGTTTATGATGTGAGACATAGAGCACTGCAGCATCTGCATACAGTAGGATTTTTTCAGAGCAGGCCTTTGGCAAGGTATTTAGGTAGAGGGAGAAGAGTAGTGGACCCAGGATGGAGCCCTGGGGCACCCTGGAACAGACAGGTAGTGTGTTGGATAAGGTCCCATTTATTTTGATGTACTGGGACCGGGTGGAGAGGTATCTCTGGTTCAGTCCTAGGTCCTCTACTCTTCTTCGTCTTTCTAAACAACCTCCCAGCAGCGTGCTCCCACTCATCCATCCGTCTTTCGGATGAGACGTTAAACCGAGGTCCCATCTGCCTGGATTGGTGGTAGTTCAGGTGGATGTTAAAGATCCCATGGCACTTATCGAAAAGAGTAGGGGAATTTCCCCGGTGTCCTGGCCAAATTTCCCTCATTCACTAAAAATACCACCAATAGCTTAATCTGGTTCAAGATCAGTTGGCATTCATCTGTATCCCCCTCCCCCGGGTCGTGCCTGAAAATAGGCAGGATTTGTCTAGTGCACTTACCCGGTCAACAAAAACTAAATAAATAAATAAATAAATAAAATGTACGTGGAGAACACTGTCCTATATGCCTCTGGTCCCACAACATGCAGCGTAGCAACCCTCCTCCAGGAAGATTTCAGTGCCATCCAGAACTGGTTTAGGTCAAACCAGTTATTTCTAAACTCTAAAAAAAATGTATCGCTAACATTTGGCTCCCAATAAAGACTCTCCCACCAAGCCCCCTGCCCCCCTTTCAAAATCTTGGACGGGACTCCTCTGGTGAATTGCACTAGCTTCAGATATCTAGGTGCCTGGCTAGACCAACACCTAGATTTCACCTCTCACATCAACTCCTTACACAAGAGGCTGCTCCCCAAACTTGGTGCACTATACCATAACAAAAGCTGCCTCTCCACACAGACAAGGTACGCCATTGTCCAAAAATTGATTCTTCCCCGTACTCAACTATGGTGATATAGTATACTCCATCACCCCCGTGTCCACCCTGGCCAGCCTAGACACCCTGTTCCACTCTTTCTGTCATTTCATCCTTGACTGCCCGCAATCAACACACCATTGCAACCTATACAGCTCTTTAACCCTGCCGTCCCTCCATGACTGCAGACTAACTAACTGTGCTAGGTTTGCAGCCAAATATTGGTCCCTCTCCCTTCCCCCCTACCTGTCCTCTGCCCTCTCCC
Organism: Neoceratodus forsteri; assembly: GCA_016271365.2. Classification (NCBI taxonomy): domain Eukaryota; kingdom Metazoa; phylum Chordata; order Ceratodontiformes; family Ceratodontidae; genus Neoceratodus; species Neoceratodus forsteri. Next base: position 138,493,432 of record JADMNL010000024.1, read on the forward strand.
AACAACCTCCACCTGCGTACTCCCTCAGGAGCATGGACCCAAGACTACTACGCCTCCCGATTATGCGCGCACAACCAAAGGCCAGGCCACTTTTAACTTCCGAATCCCACAGATCTGTTACGCCCTACCTGCCCCCATAAGACACGCACCAAACCCCTACCTTCACAACCGATTACTCAGAGTGCACTTCTCCTCCAGCTGCTCCTGCTTCAATTAACAATTTTAATATCATGTTGTTATAACCTAAATGTATTGTAAAGTACACTACCCTCCTATTCGTTACACTGTATGTATTCTACCCCTGTCTGTAATTTTCTCCCAATTGTTTAAGGTGCAACCCTTTGTTTCTCATTTTGTACTGTCTATGTATTAATTTCATGCTATGTATTTGGGTCTCGGCCCCCAGGTCGCATCTGGAATCGAGCATGTTGCTCAGTATGCTTTCCTGGTAAAACTCATAAATAAATAAAAATAATAAATAACTGGAACACCATGCCGGGGGCCCATGGAGAAGCCAAGTTGGTAGAGGGAGTGAGGAAGGAGTGGATGGCAGACTGCGTCAAAGGCCTTGGAAAGGTCTATGAACACAGCTCCAGCAATGTTACCAGAGTCTAGGGAGGAGTGTAGGAAGTTGGTGAATTCTAGGAGGGCTGTGGTAGTGCTATGGCCTGAACGGAAACCATGCTGCTCCGGGCATAATATGTCATGCTTTGCTAGGTATTCTGTGAGCTGTGTGGCAACCACTTTTTCTAAAGCTTTTGGGGGGAGAATGGAGATGGGTCGATAGTTACTGGGGGAGGATTTGTCACCCTTTTATGAATGGGGGTAATGACGGCTGTCTTCCAGGCACTGGAAGATAAGGGTAGAGTCGAGGGTACTCAAGCGGAATTCTGTCCAAGGTATAGAATGTGGGTGCATCAGTAAGCCGGGTTGGTTTGGCCCAGGAGCCGAAGGTGAGGGAGACAGTTTTTTTTGAGTTTAGGAATAGTTTGTTCTCAAGGAACCAGCGTTGGATGGAGTCGAAATCCTTCTGAAGGCATGCTGCCACGGCGGTTCCAGATGGTCCAGAGGCAAACAGCACCATATCGTCCGCATACATATGGATGGCAGTTTGTGTGCAGACAGCAGGCAAATTGTTGAGGAAGATTGAGAAAAGCAGCGGGCCGAGTACGGACCCTTGAGGTACACCACTGGTGACGGGGAGAGGGGTGGATAGAGCCGTACTGATGCGGACTGATTGAGACCTACCTGATAGGTATGAGTGGAATCAGTTTAGTGCTGCCGCCGACAGACCAGTTTGGGCAAGTTTAGACAGCAACAGGGGGTGAGAGACTCTGTCGAAGGCTTTTGCCAGGTCTATAAAAATAGCTGCGGTTATTTCCTCTTTGTCAATGCCTGTAAGGATGGAGTTAGTGAGGCGAAGGAGGGATGTGGTGGTGGAGTGATTTTTTTCTGAATCCGGCTTGGAAGGGGGTGAAATAGGAGATTGCATCTAGATAGAGGTGTAGCTGGGATAGAACAAGGTGCTCTTGAATTTTGGCTAGGATGGGGAGCAGAGATACAGGGCGATAGTTTGATGGGAAGGAGAGGTCCCCTCCCTTGGGAAGAGGAATGACTGTGGCTTGTTTCCATTGTGTGGGGACTACCCCTAGTTTAAAGGACAGATTATAGAGCATGCTTATGGGGTGGGCAGAGAGTAGGAGCATTTCAGAATCTAGGCCCGATGGACATTTACCTTTGGATGTGTTTAGTGAGTGTAGTATTTTTGGCACCTGGTCTGGAGTGACTGGGTGGAGCGAAAAGGAGGCCGGGGGGGTGCATTAGGGAGCAGGGGGACTTTGGGGAGAATGAAAGGTAGGGGTGGGGTGGGAGGAGTAGGGAGGCAGTAGTGGTGGAGAGTAGGCATTAAACCCGGTGGCAACCAGACAAGGATTATTGATGATTTTGCCTCATGTAGGTTGAGAGTGGGGGTGGGGTTGGAATGTGGGGTGTGAAGGGATTTTATGGACTTCCAGAATTGAGAAGGGTGGGTGTGGTTTTTGTTGAACGCCGTTTTGAAGTAATTTGATTTGGACTGCCGTATGAGTCTTGTGCAGGCATTTTGAAGTGACCGGTATTGTTGCTGGGCCTCATGAGAACCTGTGGCCTTGAAGGATTTCCAGGCATGGTCTCTGGCTTGGAGTTGTTCCATGAGGTTTGGAGTTACCCAGGGTAAGTGGGAACCTCTGACTCTGGATCTCCTTAGTGGGGCATGTATGTCCTAGATGGTGAGGAAATTAGTAGAGAAATAGCTCAGGGCCTCGTCCATGGAGGTGGCACTAGGGATGGGAGACCAGTCAATGGTGGTTAGGTCATTTAGGAGAGCAGACAGATCCAGTGATTTGTAAACTCTGCTGTGCAGCAAACAGGGTGGAGGGGCCGGGGGACGGAAGATTTTACGCACTATAAAAATCATATGGTGGTCGCTAAGGGAGTCCGGTAGAAGTAGCTTTAAGTATCCTATGTGGGTGGGTAGTGAGTGCCCAGTCCAGTAGTGTGTGTTTATTGGATTTGTGGTTTAGGTGAGTGGGTTCCCCTATTTGCTGGTGCAAATTTAGCACGTTTATTTGGCAACGTGTCTTTGATGCTGTGCATCCCAGCCAGTTCTGATTGAAATCACCAAGGATGTGGAGTTCTCCGCCTTCTGTAAGGACCCTCAGGTTGCCTAGGTGTTCGAGGATGCTGGTTAGTGGTGTGTCCGGTGGACAGTATGACCCAGATATGTATACTGGGATAGAGTGGAGCAGGGGGATTTTTGATCAGGAGGGAATCTATGTTTAGTAAGGGTGTCGGCGAAGTGATTACAGAAAACTGGAGATTTGAGGTGACATACATGGCAGTGCCACCACCCTTCTTCCTCCCCTGCCTGTCTTGATGGATTAGAAAGAAGCCGGGTATTGAGAATTCCTCGTCCCGGTCATGGGGCTTCAGCCATGATTCTGTGAAGATTATAATATCAGGGCGAAGGGCCAGGACAGTTGTTTATAGGGCAGCCATTTTATTTAGGATGCTACATATATTAAGGTGGACAATTTTGAGACCTTTGGGGAGGTGTGTAGGTGGTGCTGGTGGTTGGGCAGCAATGGGAGCCTGTGGTCCAGGGTTCCATTCAACGTCCCCTGCTACGAGAAGTAAGAATACCAGGGTGTGCCTTAATAGGCGCATGATCTTTACTGGTGCACCCCTGTGAGTGGGGTGATTAGAGGGAGTTAAGTTTGCCTTTGGGGCTGAAAAGAGTGGGAGATATAAGGCTGGTGTTACAGTGTGGAAAGAGAGGGGGAGAATAGAGCCCCCCAGGGTCCAGTTGTGCCCATGGTTCAGGTTGTGTTTAACTGTTGCCGAGGAGGAGTGGGGTGTAGGCTTGGTAGTTAAGGTGGGAAGTGTCAAGGGGTCTGGTAGCCTAGAATTGACTGAGGGTGGGAGGGAGGATGAGGCTATGCAGAGCATAGTGTTAACTGCAGTGAGAAACTGCATTATTTTTGAAGTAAGTTCCTTTTGGGCAGAGGAGGATTTGTCAGTGTGCTCTGCGGTGGCCGCTAGTGGTGGAAAAATATAAGGGACTAATGGGAAAGTGGGCTGATTGGTTCGCAAGCTCACGAGGTCTGGGAACACCACTATATAAAGAGAAGCCGACCAAGGGTGGTGGTGGGGGCAGTGGGGAGCCTGCGCGTAGTGCAGGCGGGGCTAGAGCTCCTATTCAGTCAGTAAACAGCTGCAAGAACTCCGGCTACCTGGCTTCAGGATTCTTCGGCGTGGTCCGCGAGGGGGGGTCTCGCTTGTCTGTGGGGAGGGCTTGGGGACTCCTGCCCTCTCGACCTGACCTCAGCGCTGCGGAAAGGAAGAGAAAGGCTTTTAAATACACGTATGTGGCTTGTAGGAGGAGCATGATTACTAATGCAGCCAATAGATTGTGAAAAAAGTAAGCCTTTTTGAGTAGGAGATATGGCACAGTAATTGCAGCAGCCTTGGGCTCTATTACATTTACAGTCAGCCCACTTAAGTAGGAATTCCTCTAGATAGCAGCAGACTGCAGTCGTGGATTATAACAACTCCCCTGGGTACAGCAGACTTTCCTCACAACAAGCAATCCTACCCCTGTGTAAAGTTGTGCAGTTTGGTAAAAAAATAAAGAAATCCCCAGTTAAAACACTTTGCCCAGATTAACAGGCTTCTCCTATCTTGCAAATATATAGGCAGATAAAGATTGGAGGCAGGGAGCTGTGTAACACTCAATGCACACCGGCAGTTAATTACAAATCAGCACTGTGTCTAAAAAGGCGTCAAGTTTAAATCCGTGGCATGGTATAGCTCCTATTCAGTCAGTGAGCAGCTGCAAGAACTCCGGCTACCTGGCTTCAGGATTCTTCGGCGTGGTCCGGGGGGGTGGGGTTCGCTTGTCTATGGGGAGGGCTTGGGACTCCTGCCCTCGTGACCCGACTTCCAGCTTTCGGTTTGCATTCTTCAAGGTGGTCCATGGGGGAGTCTCGCTTGTCTGAGGGGAGGGCTTGGGGACTCCTGACATTACAGTTAATTATTATTAAGTATAGGAGCATCTATGGGCACCAAAGCCCTCTAGCTCCTTTCACTTCCTTGTATGATTCCTAGTATGATAAGTTACAAATATTTAATTACTCCAAGTGGAGCACTGCCAGAGCCCCAGCGCTTCAATCATTACTGGCCTTCATTAGGGGGTGTGTCTTCACCTATACCAACTGTAATTTTTAAAGTAAGCATTTAAAGTGACAGAACAAATAGAAGTGTATTGAGCTGTGCACTCAAAACAAAAAGAATGCATACACTGTAACGAATAATATATGGGTAGTAAAAAACTGAACTAACAAAGATCATAGGAGTGCTCCCCCATTATACATATGCAGTTTTAATTGTAAGTGTATAACCTAAGTGAATATTTATGGGGGGAGACAAAAGACACCATAGGAGAAAAAACAAATCCTAAAATCTTATATACGGAGACAGGAAAGAGGGAATAAAGTTGGTAAAACAGAAGAAAAGAGAAAGCGAAAGAGCAAAATGTAGTGGAGAGTTAGCCTTAGTTGGCTACTAGATGGCTTATTTTGACTTACCAAAGGAATAGGTGTGTTCTTATGCTAGGATATAATTTTCATAAAATTCATTAATGTCATATCATGTTTTTTGAAGACTATCTCCTTTCTAAAGTTCACAAAGCACATTAATGTAGTACACCAATCCAATCCAAGTTAGCTCCATCTGGAAAAACAAATAATAAGGCACAGACTCAAAAAAACACATGAACAGATAAGACACTGGTGTTACAATTTGTTGTACCGTGCACTGTTAGACTGAAAGACTGGTCCAGTGATTTAGTTTTTCAAAAATGGGATGCAGTCTCCTTCCTCATTTAAACCTATAGGTTGGCTAGAATTTAAATTAACCATCTATCTGGTTTCTTTTTGAATCAACCGGTTAGTTCTGTTCCCACCTCTTTTTAAGGGTGAGACATGTTCTATGGCTGTAAATGTGAGATGACTAGGATCCGAGTTGTGTGAGATCAAGAAATGGGCACTCAGGGCACTCCTATCACTGCCCTTGATAAGGGTTCTGATGTGCTCCTGGATGCGTACCTTTAATGACTGCACAGTACACCCCACATGTTTTTTACAGAGGCACCAAGCTATGCACATGACAAACTATGTGATACAGAAGATGAATTGCATGATGGTGATTTTTCTGCCATGATTATGATGGGTGCACATTGTGCCTTCCTTTATGTGCCTGCACACATTAAAATGATCATATTTGTAGAAGCCATGTGGTTTGGGGGGCAACCAATTAAGATGTGTACTGTGTTTTGTTGCTACAAAGTGGTTTCTAGTTACAATGTCCTCAACATTCCTAGCCTTTCTAAAAGTGACCCTAGGTTTTTGTCCCACCTCCTTTCTAAGAATGTTGCCCCCTAATAATACTGGTCAGTATTTATGAACTATGTTGTCTGTCCTGCCCTCAGTACTGTTGAATTCTGTTGGGAATCTGACTGTAAAATCAGTGTTTTTATTCCTTTGTTTTTGAATCAACCAACTGTTTCTCTCAGTATTACAGGCTTTGTTTAAGGCTATGTGTAGGACTGTTGCATCATACTCGCAAACTAAAAATCTCTGTCATTTTGCCAGCCTGTTGTTAAAAGAAAATCACCATTTGGACAGTTACAGTTGAGTTGAATGTACTGGCTGTAGGGTACTGATTCAATAAGTTTAACTGGGTTTGCATTATCCGCTTTTAAAACTAAATTTTCTGCAGTTGGTTTCCTATATCAAACAGTTTCAACCATCTGTCCTGGCATGGCACTCAGAACATTCAAAATATTTACCTAGATTTTATTAATTTCACAAGTAAACGTAGGACTTTCACTTGTGCCATTAAGGCATGCCACAGAGTTTTGGATGCCATTCTCAGTGCCACTCCAGATGCAGATGATATCATCAATAGAGCATTGCCATAATACCACATGTCCTCCCACAGGCTCATGAAAAAATTTGCATAGGAGGGGGGGCCATAGTGGCCCCCATAGCTGTTCAACATGTATGCCTGTAATAGATCCCACTGAATGTGAAATCATTTCTGTTTAATACAGATTCAAGGGCTTGTAGGAAGAAAGTTATGTTGCCATCTTGAGATGGCTGACTGAGAAAGTGTACAACTGCCTTATAACCTTCATAATGGTGTATAAATGTGTATATGCTGGCTACATCTTTGGTAACCCAGTGATAGTCTGTCAAATAAATGTGCTCAGCTTGTTCAATAGATGCATACTATCCCTGATGTGGGGTAGGAGATTCAGAACTTAAGGTTGTGAGAAACAAAATCAATACATTCCAAGAGGTTCTGGGTCAATGATCCCACACCAGACACAATGGGCCTTATTGGAGGGTTCACATTATTTCTGTGGATCTTGGGAAGGGAATATATAGTCAGAATAATAGGAAATTCCACCTTTAAAAAGGATGCCTGTTCCTCAGTAAACCAGCCAAAGTTGCAAGTTGAGTCTATTAATTGGTACAATTCCATTTTCTAAAGCATTCATGTTTATCTCTGTCACTGAGAAGTTATGTAACTTTAGCAACATAATACCCTTCATCCAGCAAGACTATATTATCCCCTCCCCATCTCTCTTTGCTCTCTCTACATATCAGATGTTAGGAGATGTTTTTCTCCTGAGGAGTTTTCTCTCCCTCCCTAATAAATATCTTCTTAGATTATACACATACAACTGGAACTGCATATGTAGTATATTGTGGGCTACATAATTATATGAGGAAACTCCTATGATGTTTGTCAGCTCTATTGCATGACCTGCTAAGCTCAGCTTTCTGGGGCAGGTCTACTGCATGGCCTGCTAAGCTCAGTTTTCTGGAACAGGCTCTACTGCATGGCCTGCTATGTTCAGTTTGCTGGAATGGGCTCAACAGCATTCCACATGAGGAGCTAAAGAGCTTCACTCCATAGCATGGAGAGAGACTTCAGCAACAGTGTGTCTTTTAATGACACCTGGGACCAACCTGGGACCAACAAGGAGGTAAGGGCTTGAATTCCAAAGGCAACACTGATTCCACCACTTCCAGAACCAAATTTAGAACACTGTGGCAGGAAGTGACAGAGTCAGCCCTTGAACAGGAGCTGCAGTAGGGCTCAAGATGAGGGGAATGAACTGCTCTACCCATCATCTCATCTTCTCTTGCTTTTTGCAGCAGTACCCTGAGGCCTGGCCTCTAGAGGAACTGCCACCATCACTGCCCTTGCACTCACCCTGACCTATCGATTTATTGGAAGGTTTTGTTGGTTAGCATTGCTGATGCTGCTACCTATGCTGCTGCTGACTCTGTGTGCCTCGACAGGGTCCACAAAAGGAACTTGTGACACATGGTCTACACTTGGGCTGATGCTTGGGATTGCTGACCAATGTTACTGAGTCCAGTGTCATACTGAACTTTTTAATACACGTGAGGTGGTTCTTGAGCTCAGCCCCAAAAGATCCATCCCTGTAAAAGACATGTCTGACACCCATTGCTAGATTACTTGCATAAACAGTGAAACCTGCAACCATGCATTTTGGTGAAAGGACACCACTGCAGCTACTACACCAGTTGACATGTCAGCCACATCCAGGGCCACCTGCAACTGGGGTTTAGCTATCATGAACCCCAAATCATGGGCCTGCCATAGATCTGGCTGACTTTCATCATGGAGCAGGTCAAAGAAGATGGAGGGCCTCTTGAAGAGCTCATGACTCTATCTAGTCATCAAGGCCACATAGCTGGCCTGGCAGATGCACAGAGATACAGCTGAATAGATCTTTCAGCCAAGGTAGTCCTACTTCTTAGGCTCCTCTGGTAGCCTGTCTGACCTGTGCACCTTTGCCTTGAAAAATGCTGCCTCTACCACTAACCCATCTGGTGATGACTTTTCAAAAAGTCTACCTAAAAGAACCATATGTTTATGAAGCAGCAAGACCTGACAGGAAGCTAGGTGTTGCCAGACACTCTGGAGCCAGTCTGGCAGATAAGGATAATCCCCAAGTGAGGAATCTTACATATGAATGTCTATCAGTGCGAAGGTCTCATTCTTCTAAACCTCCTCCAATGGAGTGGCCAGTGCCATGGATATCTGTTCCATGAGGACAGTGAAGCAGGACTGGTCCCCTGCAGGGGCCTCTCTATCAGCAGACTACCCTCCCAACAATGCGGAGTTGAGGGATGAATGATGGCCTCCAAATCCAAATCAGAATAGAGAAGCATCAATTGCCAACATGGGGTGTTGACACTCTCCAATGGGATAGCCCTAGATTCCTTAGTCACAGTGATCCCCCCTGCTGACTATGGAGGAGGGGGCTCCACTTGAATCAATCACTGTGGCATGCCTGGCAATGCCAGAGGGGAAGCCAAGGGGAGCATAACTGGAGTCGGTGCCAGAAAAGACAGCCACATCTGGGATGGGTCCATCATCATCACAGGTTGACCTTAACCCTGGGCACTGCTGCCAGGTAGCTCTTTCCCATTTGGGATGGGCTTGATGACAATGATGAGACCCAGACAATGACAAGGAAGAACCCAGTGTCAACCGCCAATGGTTGTGCCGGTGTCAATGCCAACAGTGAGACTGAGAGCACAATTATGACATACACAGTAAACTCATAGAACATAACGGAGTGACCCTGGGTACTGGCTGGGGTCAGGACAGTCAGCAACAGCCAAACTGGTGGGGGCCAAACTGGAGCTCCATTGGAACTTCACCTGTCCAGTATACAAGAGAGAGGAATATTCCCCCATGAAGGGCATGTCCTCATTAGTCAATCAGCTGCAGTCGCCTCAGTTGTCTGCCCTCCATAACCTACAAAGCTCTACAGGTGGTATGGCTTCTGCCAAGGGTGACTGACCCTATGAATTTTCTGGCTGGGATGAGCACACACAGTCCTTAAACTGACAGCAATCCTACAACTGGCATTGGCTCTTCTTCTTGTGCTGGTATTGCCTGTTCTTGTGTTTCATCAAGAGACAGGAACTCACCTTCAAAGGTGTGAAGAGACAGAAGAAAGTTTTTAACCCCTTTGTCTTTATGAGGAGTCAGTAGATCCAGCGTGAACTCCTCCTCCACTACTACCGATAGGTCTATGACCAGAACATCCTCGTCACTCAACTCCCATCCACTCCAGCAAGAAGTTAACATATCTAGATCTACTCCTCTTCTGACCTCATCAGCATTAAGACCTTAGTAATTGTGATGTCATTGAGGATGAATCCAGCAGAAGGTGGCTGGGTGGATGGCTCTTTTTGGTTAGTTTTGATGTTGCAGTCTGACAGTTCAAAGAAATCAAGAAATGTGATTAAAACTAAGTATATGTGACAGGGTTGAACTTGCTAAACTCTTAATTGACAATGTGAGATCACACAATGCTAATGAGGTATGACAGGGACTAGAACTAGATATGCTAGATTCCAGGTAGACTGCTGTTCCACACACTGCACCTTTATTTGCTAGGTAGAACATCTACTAATTAGCAAAACGAGACAGCAAATGTGTTTCAGCTGCTTCCAAGTATGAATAGTACTTTCAGGGGGTGCCCTAGATCTTCTGTGTCTAAATTATCTAATTGACATTATCTTTAGCTATGCTATTAAAAAGACATATATTTTGTCATTTCAGTGTAAATTTTTCCAGCCTTCCCCAAGATCCTTGGCAACAGTTCTAACAGCTGACCTGCGTACTTTATGAGAAAATCCATGAACTTTAGGGCTGTTAAAAGCTTGTCGAGACAGAAAGAGAAAACGTGGGAGGACATTTCCCTATATGTGAACAATTAAATTGCAGAATAAAATTACCCACTGCACTGTTTAAAAGTTGTGCTTTCTCTAACAGGGACAAAACCAGATGATGACTACTCTGCAAAAATGTTTTCTTAGAATGCAGCTATATCAGAACTCGACTATTGGAGCTGCCTTGACAGGCATTGACTTTATTCAAGTAATTGATCCACAGACAAGGAACCAGACAGTCATGAAATGACTAGTGGATTTACTATGCTGGGTAAATGAGAAACAGTGCTACTTTTTATTATGGCTGCAGAAGGTGGAGCCTGCAGATGTTTTGCATGTACAAAAGGAGTGATGTCACATTTTCTGTCCGTGGAACTGACTGAAGGTGTAAATAGTCTCCTCCACCTTACCCACCTCCAAGAAATGTTTTCCACCCTCAAATAAATACACTTTCATATTAGTCAATGGTCGCAGTGCACTATTTTCTTTCTTAAGTGGGAGGTATAAGAACTGGAACCTGAGTAGTGGGAGGCAGCATTAGTTTTTTTGGGGGAGTAAGATCCACCCACACCTCCACCCAAGAAGCTCCTAAAGATCCACCCCATCTTTTTTTGGTTCATATGGGAGGGACATGAGATGGATCTATCATGCTGGAACAATTGACTATCAATGCTGCCTGGGGCATAAGAGCTTAAGCTTCAGAAGGAAAAGCCTGAAACTGCATCCCTATACAGCATTTGTTTAAACAGCATTGGCTCAGCTTACATTCCTCTCCTGGTCACACGTTTTCACTTTTTCTCCTGTGTGTGGTATAGCATGAACACAACAGGATGACAGTGACTATTTCAGCTACACATTTGATCCCATTTTACAATGGTTCATTGCACTACACATTTAGTAGCTTACATTCCTCTCCTGGTCACACATTTTCACAAATACATTCCAAGAGATGGAAAGTCCCTCCTGGTGGGTATATGGTGTTATTTAGACCTGTCCTCCAACCCTACCCCCACCACCTTACTCTGTATTTTGCATCAGCTGAAGCATGTCAGTACAGCAAGAGGCTGCAATGTATATTTTTTACTGAGCTTGCAGTTTTAAAGGAGTAGTCCACTCAGAATTTGCAAAAATATATGTTATGCAGAGTGTTTTGATTTGTATGTTAAGTCCTAGTGTGTCCTTCCCTCTGTCTGCTATTAGGAGTTTTTCCTAAATTAGCCTATTGGCAGACACCTGAGAGCTAGCTAACTGGGGTTTCTGTAAGAAAACTGCTACTAAATTAAGCTCTAATTCACTACTGTTGTTTTCTATGTGTGTCATGTCTAGCTTGCAGGAATGTTTTAATTTTAAAACTTTTAATTTCATCAAACTTTACACAACCATAAAAGCACAGAAACTGCCCAGATCATTAGCACTATAATTAGTTAAGACTCTAGCAAATACTTGAAATCGAACTGAGTGGGTTTTCTGTAAGAAAACAGTTAAACTATAAACGTAGGTACCATCATTCTATTAAGCAGAACTAACATTTAGTGCTGATTTTGCTCTGTGACATGATTTTCATTTTTTTTTACAAATGAAGTGTATGATATGATGCTGCAGCCTAGAAACTGCAAAATACTTTAAAGTCACTTTTTCTCCTGTGTGTGGTATAGCATGAAAACAACAGGATGGATGACAGTGACTATTTCAGCTACACATTTGATTCCATTTTACAGTGGTTCATTGCACTACACATTTAGTGTATCTCAGTTTTTCAAATAATAAAACAATTATTTGCCAACCTAAATAACTCGCACATACATATTTTTATACTTTATTAAAATGATACTTCACATTTGTAGCAAACAAGAAAAATTGAAAATCATGTCACAGAGAAAAAATCAGCACTGACAGTTCTACCTATTAGAATAGAGGAGACAGTATAATGTGGTGGTCTAAGGCTCTGAGCTGCAAACCTGGTGTCCTGGGTTTGAATCCCACAGCCTCCACATGCGTACTGTGTGTCCCTGAGCTTAACTTCCTTGTGCTCCCAGGTCATACCTGTAAACAAGCTTTAGTGTATTTCTCCTGCTAAAAAAAAAAAAAAGAATGGTGGTACCTACATTTAGAGTTTAGCAAGTACTTTAGAGCTAACGGAGTGAGTTTTCTGTAAGAAAACTGTTACAGTCTTTAGTAATTATAGCAGTGATGATCTGGGGCAATTTCTGTGCTTTTTATTGTTGTGCATAGTTTGATTAAATTAAATTTTAAAATGAAAACACATATTACTGCTAGCTAGACATGACGCACCCAAAAAACACAAATAGTGAATTAGAGCTATTTAATAGCTGTTTTCTTACAGAAACCCCAGTTAGGTAGCTCTCATGCATCTGCTAAATTGTAACTGTTGCCATTTGTGCTCACTGGATAAGAACAGTTACAAAGCGCTGCTGTTGTGAACTGATTTTAAAAAGTACAGCATATGCTAAATCTGTGGGACTGGCTACGCCACTGTCACATGAGACAGGGTGCATTGTAGGAGGCAGAAGGCAATAAACCTATCTGTGATGGAGATCCCCAGGGGTCATAAAACTACCCTAAAGCTAGCAGCCTAATTTAAGAAAAACTCCTAATAGCAAACAGAGGGAAGGACACACTTGGACTTTACATTCAAATCAAAACACGCTGCATAACATATGTTTTTGATAATTCTGGGTGGACTACTCCTTTAATTGAGCCATCCCCAATCTGTATCCTTCCAAGAACAACTTTGTGATGTGTATACCAGTGTGGTTATTTCACTCTTATTTACAGTGTTACACCTTTATCAGTTTTTAATTACAATTGTGTCTAAATGCTCCACCATGTAGCCTCCAGTCTCCCACTATACCTGTATGCATTGCAGCACTGTTTCACTGCATGCAGGGAGATCAGAGGCTACAGGACATATGCAGACAGCAGTGTGAAGCACGAGTGTAGGCTGCAATACTGGGATGCAACCATACCACAGTAACCTGACAGTGGTATGCACACCCCCACGGGTGTACCCCATGTCCCCACCTAACCTACCTCTCTGTCTGCACTTGCCTCTCCAAAGAGCCACCTCCTGATGGTATCCGTGTACTGTCCTTGATTGCTCTTCTCACTGTGCTGAATGTTGGGAGTACCCCGCCTGCCCATGTGTGATGTGGCAGCAATACTACCTGCACAGCAGTGCCAGTAATGAACACATACATTAGTGGAGCTCCTGAGTGCATTATGGAGCACTGCTATGGTGGACAATTGACATGTGGCACTGTGTACAGTGGAGCAGTGGGGAACACTGAAGGCAGTAGTAGAGGGTCTGCCTTCAGCCATACAGCAGCAGTACATGAACATCTGTTGTGTCCAGGTACCCTAATACTGGCAGAACTGATGCCACGTCTCTCTCTCTCTCTCTCTCCCTCCCTTCCTTCCCTCCCTCTCACTGACGTAGCCCCTGATTCCAACATACAGATCTCCCCTCCCTCGAACCTCTCTCTGTCACCTCCACAACATAAGTGTGTCTCATAACAGTGAAATATGGTTATTTACATAATATGACTGTGCCATATACACAGTACTCCATAGAACATGTAGGAGGGCATCTCAAAATGCAGCTGTCATCACCGAGTGCACCATGGGATGTGCACTGTTACTACAGGGTTGAGACCACACACACTATCGCACTCAGTGTGGACAGGTTATAATGTTTTCAAACCATTATCCACATTGTTCACTGGCAGTGTGGACACACTGTAACGTTTACAGACCGTAACGGTTTGAATCCATTACAGCTTTTTCAAGTGTAGTGTGGACAGGGCCTGCATGTCTATGTCATTATCTATCTTTCTATCAATTGCATGTATCGCTATTTTTACCTATTTCTAAAACAAACCTGCATATCACATTTGCCTGCACTCTGAGCACATACTTATGAAACTGTGCATATTTGTACTCCACTTCTGCATAGACCTCATACTTTCCCAATATTCCCATTATCACAAGCATAACTATCTTGCCTTATCAAAAGTGACCCCCTCTGAAAGTTACTGTCACATTTTCTCTGCTAACAGTCCATCATCATTACATCTGACTTCATGACATCAACACATTGCTTAAATATAACTTACATCACCTCATGGACAAAAACCCTGTCTCTAAAAAAAAAAAAAAACCTGTACATACATGAACATACATGAATATCTGGCAAATACAAGTGGAGGATTACATTACACAGAATTAGCACAACAGGGACTTTACAAGCATCAGATTTCATCAGGCAAATAGTAGTGAAGAGTTAATATAAAGTGACCAGAACACAGGGACATTGTAAGACAACAATACCAAAAACAGGTATTACAATACAGTATTAAACATTGCAGTCAGTAGGAAGAAGTGCAGTGTGAATTCATCGCTTCAGGCAGCAAGTTGTAAGGCTAGCAGTTAGAATAAGGAGGAGTCACAGTTGGGATAGAGTGGGCCCAGTGCGAGAGAAAGGAGTGCTCACCCTGTTTTGCCGGTGGGCCTAAATGGTCCATTTTTATATATGCTGTGAGAACAGGAGGAGTATGAGCACAGTTGTGCTCTGCCCAGGTCGTAATGTTTAGGTAGCATCTCAGTTAGTTGGGGCATCTCAGGCTGAGAGGGTTTGTCTAGTGCCAGGGTCGGACTGGGGTATAGAGGGCCCACCTGGAAAGAGGATACAAGGGCACACCTGGAAAATCAATTCAGGAGGGCCCAGGGTGACACACTCATATCAGTATTCCACGTCAATTTGATACATTAGCTCTGTGATTACATCTTACATTTATCTACAGTGTCCCAGATACCTCATTTAAGTAGAAAAAAGATGATAAATACAAAAGTTTTCAGAGTTCAGAAGGTGACCAGGTACCCAACTGAGGGGGGCCCACCTGGAAATTTCCAGGTATCCAGGTGGGCCAGTCTGACCCTGTGACTAGTGCAGAGACAGGTGGCAGCCGTTTTGAGAAAACATAATAACATGTATGCCTTCCTTAGAACAGAAACGAAAACAAAACTTACTACTTACAAATCATTGTGTTATTTCTCCATACCTCCTTAACAATTCCACACAGCTTCACTAACTTCATTACGCAGCTGTGGTGGATCTGACCAGAATTTGTTGTGTCAGTAGCAGTGTGAGTAACAGATTTAATATAGACACGATGTTCCATGAGTCCTGTGCCTCAGTCGAGCTACATACACATGAGAAATACAGTACTTCATCATTCTTACCCACAGAAGCAAATCTCAAACTCATTTTAGGAGTCTGTATTCCCTTGGTTTCAAACTGAATCAAATGATTCTACTTACTAGAATGAGCGATTGCCTATGGTAGCTTCGTTAAGGGGAATTATTTGTACTTGTTATTACTCATTTTAAATAGTTGAGACATTAAAGTCTGGGAACTGTCGTCTCGAGTGGCACCATAATTATTTGTCATAAGCTTAAACTCACACTACATTAATGTAGATAACAGAAGCTATGCAGAAGAAACAGATTCAACAGTCTTAAAATTGCCCTAGTATGAGTAACAGAGCTCCCTAACAGTGCCCCCACTACACTCCATGACTCAGTCCAGTGTCCCTAACAGCTTAGAGTGTCTCTAAACTGCATTGTCCTGGATTCCCCCCTTTTCCCTCACAAAAAGACAGAGACCATAATTTGTTATTGTGCTCAGATTAGCAATTAGTTGTTTTTTTTTTAACCAGGTATAGGACACTAAGCTGAAAGCTTTTTTACAGGAGTGACCTGGGAGCACAAGAAGATTAAGTGACTTGCTCAGGGTCACACAGTATGCAAGGGGAAGCTGTGGGATTCAAACCCAGGTCTGGTCTGCTGTATGTTACCAGATTTGCAGCTCAGAGCCTTAGACCACTGTGCTATACTGCCTCCTGTCAGTAGCAGTGTGAGTAACAGATTTAATATAGACACGATGTTCCATGAGTCCTGTGCCTCAGTCGAGCTACATACACATGAGAAACTCCTAAAATGAGTTTGAGATTTGCTTCTGTGGGTAAGTGTGATGAAGTACTGTAAATAAATAATTAATTTATTTATATATCATAATTCCATGTTCCATTTTATCATCTTTTATTATTATTGTATCTCTCATAATTGCTTTTATTTGCATCCATATATCAGCCTCTTTCTTCCTCTTTATGCTCCCCCAGGTGAAAATCTGGGTGCCTTCTTTTCTTTTTCTGTTAGGTAATGGTGAAAACCGAGACTGCTTTCCTCCTTCAGCCTCTTTTTCTTCTTCTTCTTTTGATCTTATTCCTTTTTCTTTCCCCTTCCCCTCCTTCCCCCCCCCTTTTTCCCCCTTCTCTGCCATCCACCTTTGGCAGTCCCATAACTGTCCTACCGGACACTTCTGTCATCCACCTTTGACAGGCATACCCTATAGTCCCATTTCGACTGTCTTCTTCTCTTGTTCCATATTTCCAGGGTGGGTGGGAGGGATCAAAACTCCAGCAAAAGTGGCTGAACCATTCCTGTGCTGCCCATTAAGTACCTCCTCTTGCCCTTCCCCTTCCTGTTGTTTGTCTATTGTTTCTATCCACTGACCCTCCCTTCCTCTCCCTTCTCCTTCCAAGCACACCATCTTGATGGAAAGGGAAGGGGTGCACCAGGACAGCCTGGTCTTCCCCCTAAAGGGCAAACTCCATTGTCCCAGATTCCCCCTTTCCCTCACAAAAAGACAGAGACCATAATTATTTGTTGTGCTCAGATTGGTAATTAATTTATTTATATATCATAATTCCATGTTCTATTTTATCATCTTTTATTATTATTATTATATCTCTCACAATTGCATTTATTTGCATCCATATATCAGCCTTTTTCCTCCTCTTTATGCTCCCCCCAGGTGAAAACCTGGGTGCCTTCTTCTTCTCTTTTTCTGTTAGGTAACAGTAAAAACCGAGACTGTTTTCCTCCTTCATCTTCTTCTTCTTTTGATCTTATTCCTTTTTCTTCCCCCTTCCCCTCCTTCCCCCCTTTTTCCCCATTAGCCAGTCTCCAGCTTGCGTTGGACACCTGGCTTTCCCCACAATTTAGGGTATTGTTCCCCCATACCTCAGGGAAACCTCCTTCCCAGCCCTTCTCTCTGTTCCTTTTTTTTTTTAACTTCCATTTTTTGCATGCCTATTCCATGCTTCTATAAAACCCATTATTTCTGTATTAAACATGTCTATGGCTAGATCTGACAGATGCACGCCATCTGACCTGTAGAAATCTTCTACCCATTCTTCTACACCCTGCAGATTTACTTGTCCTCCCATTTTTCTTATCAGCATCCCTACCCTTCTGTTCATCTTTCTCCTGGCCCTATCCACAGCTCTATGGCTGTGCTCATGTCTCCAAACCCTTCTCAGGATCATATCTGACCAGGTAAGGCATACCCTAGGCCACCACTGTTGTATTGTCTCTAGGTCCCTTTTTACCTGTATGTATGTGTCGACCCATGGCTTACCCCCAAGGTCATTACCCCCTAGATGTATAATAATTAGGTCTGGAATGGGTCACCATTCCTTCAGCTCTTTCAGGGTAGGAAGCAGCTGTGCCCATCTCATCCCCCATATGCTGCGCCAAAGCAACCTACATTGTTTCACATCTTGGTACAGCTGTTTTCCCCTGGCCTTTTTCTCAGCTCTCCTTTTTGCCCAATAAATATAAGAGTGGCTGCTTATCCAGACTTCCATGATCCTCCCTCTTTCTTTAAGGTTTAAATGAAATAAATATCTTATATATGGTCTTAGTTTCCTTCTTCACAATAACACCCCTCCCTGCCCCCACTGTGGCTCCAAATCTGTAACAACAAAAACACAGGTGATACGTTAGTCTCTATACTGTAGTGCTCTAATGTATCTCTTATAACTGGCAGACCGCCAGCACCCCTTTTCCAAGATATTCTTCACTGTCTTGCCTGCAGCTGCTCACTGTGAGGCAGCCCCTATCTGTAGGGAGTGGGATGAGTAATTAGTTGGATCCTCCCCCAGGAATTGCATGCCTTTTTTGAGCAATGCTGTGACTCGATAACTTGTAACCTTCCTTCCATCTCCATGCACAAATAATCTCCCTGTCCTATTCACATGCTTGTGGCGAAAGCCCACAAAGCCTTCACAGGGCACACTGCACCCTCTATGTGTTTCTTTAGTGTTACCATGCAACCTTGCCCCCTTTGATTGGTCTTTGACCTCTTAATCATGATTTGTATCTCCTTCATCCCCCAGCTTATATCTTCCCATTCCAATCCCCCTTCCTTTTATTTACTGCCGTGCCCCACCACCTTACTCACTGTCATGGTCCCTGCAAACATTACAACGTAAATCGTGTGAAATAGCTGGGCTTTGGCTTTCAGTCTGCAGATTGCCGTTAAAACATCCTTTAGTTTTGCAAGCCACTGTGCCCCTATTGGTCTTCTACTATCTGCAGCCCCCTGTTTTAACCTACCCCACCCCTGCATCATTCTTCTGATGAACACTGATTTAGTCGGGTCCTTCCAACCTTTTAGGCTGCAAACTACACTAATTCCCACCAAATAGACCCCCATTGTGGTGTGGGCTGTTCCTCTTTGCCACTATTCCACAGTGAACATCCCTAGTTGCTCTTCTGTGAGTGGTCTACTTACCTCCATGTGGTGTGTTGCCCTGAATGTCTGAAACACTCGCCAGGCCCCATCGTAGGCCATGGTGTCCATGGTGCCCATGAACTGCGAAACAACAGTTCTGCTCCTTCTTGCTAACATCCCAGATGTTCGTTGGTATGGGCTCCTCTGCTGTTGGTGCCAGCCTTCGGAAGTGATCCAGCTACAGAAGGGAAAGGCTGTCAGCCAGGGTATTGTGTAGCCCTTCTATGTGTTTTGCTCCGAATGACATGTTCAATTGTAAGGCCCTTAGCACCAAAAGTCACAAAACCTGCATGACCATTTCTGACCTAGCTCTCCTGTTGTTTAATACCTCTACGACTGCTCTATTGTCACACCAGAATGTCACTTTTTGATTTCGGAATTCTTCCCCCCAAACCAGGGTGCAGGCCCTAGTATGAGTAGTATGAGGGCATGATCTCCAACAATGTTATATCTTTTACCTTACTGTCCCTCACCCTGTCTGCAGGCCATGGTTCTGCAAACCATCTGCCCCTCAGATAGCCTCCCATGCCTAGGCCCCCTGCTGCATCTGTGTAAAGATCGAGGCCTGTGTTATAGACCCATTCATCCTGCCAGAAGGAGCAGCCATTATATGCCCTGAGGAATTCCTCCCATACCTTAAAATCATCCTTGACTCCTTTTATCATGTCTACCCAGTGGTGTGGTCTGGTCACTCCAGCTGTAGCCCTTGCTAATTCTTCTAGTGAAAGCCCTCCCTGGCCCAATAGCCCTGCACGTGAAGTTCAGATGTCCTAATACTTGTTGTACCTGTTTTAGTTGTATTCTTCTTCTACTGGTATGAATCTGAATCAGCTCCTTCAGTTTGTTCACTTTTTTGTCCAGCAGCCTAAATATTTCCCTAGGAGCATCTATCTCAATACCCAGAAATTCTAACAGCTTACTAAGCCCTTCTATTTTTTCCAGTGCCAATGGAACCCCTAGTTCTTTGCACAGCTCTTGAAAGCTGGCCGACTTTTTTTTGTATCTCTTCTCCCGCTGCCTATAAAGAGGAAATCATCCAAATAGTGAATAACTGTTTTGTAACCAGTTCTTTCTTGAAATATCCACTGTAGACAGGTGCTGAATACTTCGAATGTCGCACATGCTATAGAACATCCCATGGGCATGGCTTTGTCAAAATAGTACTGTCCCCCAGTTTTGAACCCCAACAGGTCTCAGTCTTCACTCCTAACTGGAAGTAATCTGAAAGCAGACTCTATATCCGTTTTTGCCATCCCTGCATCAGCAGATGCCCAGATGATCTGGACTGCATCTTCTAATGTGGCATATGTCACTTTACTAAATTCCTCGCTGATAAAGTCATTCACCAAATCCCCCTCAGGGAAGGATAGGTGGTGAATCACCCTGTATTCTCCCTCCTGCTTTTTGGGGACCAAACCCAATGGAGAAATTCTCATATTCTGCAATGGGGAGGTATCAAATGGTCCTTCTACTCTTCTGCTGCTTTTTTCCTTCTCTATTTTTTGTCTTAACATTTCTTCTCTCCCTTTCACTGACCCCAGATTGTTTGTCTCTTTCGCCTGCCTTGGGCCCTCACATTGCAATGAAAAACCTGTGCAAAAAGCCCCATGTCATCTTGCATCTGCTTGCTGGATATGTTCCCCCACATTTTGAACATGCGTGCCGAAAGCGACATTGTGTCCAGGAACAAAAGGCCCTATTGTAAGCCCAGCAACACCTCTGGGGCATGGCTCCTTTCTTCCCCACTTCCCCCTCAGGTGTGGACTGATCGGTTACATAATCTGTCCACAAATCTAGTTGCTTCATGTCCCATCTTATGTCCCCATATGTCACCATTCTCTGCTGAAAGAATTCGTCATAGTATATCCACCCCACACCCCCTTTTGCCTTTGCCCGCCTTATTATCAGGGAGTATGTGATGAATGGGATGCCCAACTCTGGCTTTTTCTCCAATAATATGGCTGAAAATGTAACGAAACCTGCAAACCACCCATCCAAAGTCTTACCTTTTGTGA
Source organism: Neoceratodus forsteri (assembly GCA_016271365.2). Classification (NCBI taxonomy): domain Eukaryota; kingdom Metazoa; phylum Chordata; order Ceratodontiformes; family Ceratodontidae; genus Neoceratodus; species Neoceratodus forsteri. The sequence continues at coordinate 138,514,428 of JADMNL010000024.1, forward strand.
ATTTTTCCTCCTCTTTCTTACCCAACAAGACTACTGCTGCTGCCATTTCACTCTTTCCTATACTCTCTGCTTCTTCATATTTTGCTGCCGCTTCCCAGCTTACTAAAGTGAAGATATCCACATACTCACCTTTCCATATTTTCTCTTTTGTGGCCAATGGGACATGTTCGCCTACTCTCATCCCGGGGCACCTATCTCCCTTGTTCCTTTTCCTTCTTTTTCTACTCCTCCTTCCTTTTCTTTGGGCACCTCTTTTTCAGACCTAACCTCTGCCAGTGCTGACTCCATCTGCCCTAAACCTTCTGTCCCAAGTGCCGACACAATTTGGCTTATATATTCTTTGATGCTGTCACCCACTGAGCCGAGTGCATTACCTGTGGCCTTGTCCACTCCTTGTTGCCTGCTGTCCTCCAGGTGCCCAATTATGGTCCCCTGTGGTTGAGGGGGTGGTTGCACCAATAGTGGCTGTGGAGGAACCACTATGCTCTGGGGATCCGGTCTGGGTTCCACTGGGGGAACCCTGACCTGGTCCTGAGGAGGTACTAGTGGCACTGGGTCAACAGGTTGCAGAGGTACTGGATCAACCCCCTTGGTGGGACCCACTATCAGTGGTTGTACCCTGGTTGGACTGCGGGGGCTCACCACCAACCATTTCCCTCTGAGTCCTTTACCCTTCCCCACTTTCCTTTTCTCCACAGATCTCCCTGGCTCCTCCCCTTCCACCAGCTCCCACATTCTGTTGGCTTTTTCCACCAGTTCCACTATAGCCTTGTAGGTGTCTTCCTTTGAAGGCCAGTTCTTCTTTGGTGCCATGTTCCTTGCTTCTTTCAAACTGTGAAGACAACTGAAGAAAAAAGAAAAGAAAATTTCCATTATTAGAAACTCTATCTACAGCAGTCCCTCTTATGGCCCGTCCCCTTTTTCCAGAAAATATTTGACTACTGGCAACAAAACATGCCTTTTTTCCTGCCCTGATCCATCCTTCTGGATGTGGTGTGATTTTAGCCCAGCCATCTAAAGCTGTCAGCCCCATTTCTTTCCCTGAATGCTTGCTATGCCCTCTCATTCCCTTGCCAGCAGGCATGCTGAAGGTATGAAAAACTTTCCTCCATGCCACGTGACCAGCCTCTGCACGGGGCCTTCTTCCCTTGTAACTGGTCAAAACCAGGCCTCTTTATGGGTGATCTTCCTGTTCCTTCGATCTGCCATGTCTCCTGACCCCTTCCCCACATATCCTGCCAGCAAGGCCCAGTATCTCCTCCTGTGCCCAGCCTCATGGGCCTCAGGCTGCTCGCGGCCATCAAGCGCCTTAAGCACCAACTCTTGTGGCCTTTTTGGCCTAAGCATTTTCCTCCCCACATGCCCTCGCATGCCTCTAGCTGTTACCCCTCCTGGCCAATCCATTTTCCTTCCCCTTTTCCCCATTCTCTTTTGGCTGCACCATGTGGCTTCTCAGCCTAAATTCCCATCCCATCTCCTTGAGGGCCCCGCATTTTTTGGGGCCTACTCTCTCCCATGGCTAACATCGCCATGCTCTTGGCCTGTCAGGCCCCTGTCTCCCCCCACAGCCAGTTTCTGATCACCTGTAAACCACGCTGCTTCTTTTCCTTGCATATTGTGGCCTTTTTGGGCCTAATGCCTCCCCCACCCTGTGCACCCTCACAAGCCTCTGGCTGCATTCCCCTTTTCTGTAGCAAACCACCTTCCAGCTTGGGCTGCCTCCCCACACTGTGCGCTGCACCCCTGTCTGCCGTTGTTAGCTTGTCAGACCCCTTTTGTTTGGACCGCATGGTCCTCCGGGCATGTGATGTTACCCCCTCTGTTTTTACGGAGCTAGCCCGTGCAACCAGGCCTCTAATCAGCTGCCTCATCCTCTTGCTTGCCATCTCACAGGATTGTACCTCCCCCCATAGTTCCTTACTGTCCCTACTTATCATTTTGATTCCCCTTTGCGTGGAGTGTGATGTCATGCCACGTGGCCACCCGCATTGGTCCCATGCTGTCCATTGTGTGTTAGGCCCCTTCTAATCAAACCAAAAGTGGTTACAATTGCCCATAGTCCCCATGTTTCTCCCAGTCCAATTCTGCACTGCAAACATTTTCGGCCCACTATTTCAGCAAAAGTGGCTGAACCACTCCTGTGCTGCCCATTAAGTACCTCCTCTTGCCCCTCCCCTTCCTCTTGTTTGTCTATTGTTTCTATCCCCTGACCCTCCCCTTCCGAGCACACCATCTTGATGGAAAGGGAAGGGGTGCACCAGGACAACCTGGTCTGCCCCCTAAAGGGCAAACTCCATTAGCATGAGTAATGTGTTGCAGTGGAGCTCTCCCCCTTTACAGTGCATTACTCACAGTAGTGTCTGTAACAGATTCTATAGCCTCAAAGCTACACAAGTATGAATAAGGTTACTTAATAGAGCTCCCCAATTACACCACATGAGTCTGCCAATAACAGTTTTGATGGTATTGTGTTGACGGTAGGAACTTGGGGCCCATTTTGTTTGCACATTCTGCTGCATAGTGTTACTACACCAAATCTGACTAATGACACAAATCCAACTTTACCAACCTGAAGGCTACTTCATGTAGCTAGTCATGAAGAGTAACCCTCAGTGCTATTCTTCTCAAAGAAAAACTGTGCTGAACATGTAAGTCATTTTTCCCACTAGCAGCTATTTTTGTAAATACTGGTTCCAATTTTGTTACTATTGCTCTGATATTGTTCCACTTATAATGGCTTTGTAATTATTCTAGTGAGTGTTTCTAATCTACACACTGATAGTACCATTTTAAAACAGTATGATGCCATTTATGTCCTGCTAAAGCTCTTACACTGCTGTCATAATGCATTAGTGTTCTACTATATAACTTTTTGGCTGAGAGGGACATAAACTACATCACAAGTTTTAAAATGGCACTTACTACCAGTGTGCAGCTCAGAAACATTCACTGGGATAATTTAAAACCTAAATGGATGGAGCAATAACTGAACTGGAACCAGTATGTAAAAACAGCTTCTACTGAGAAAAATGTCTTATAGGTTCAGCACAGTTCTACTTTAAGGAATCTGTCTTGTCCTGCTTTGAATGTCTGGACAGTGCTACAGTAGCTTCTACGACCTCACTAGATTAACCACATTTAGTAATCTTAAAAGAGCTAGTTTAGTGCCTGAATTTAATATTATCTTTCAAAAGTTGAGAACTATTGCTTCTTATATCTAAATTATTCTTTTTCTTTTCCTCTTTGCTAATTATAAGATCTTCTACCTCACTGTGTTACATGTGATGTGTGAAACAGTAGTCTACCTGAAGGCTGACAAAGAAACATAGAAACATAGACCGTGACTACAGAGAAAGACCAGCGGTTCATCCAGTCTGCCCAAATTCCTCTATAGTACCTGGAACCTGACCTGAAACCTATTGTTCCTCCAGGGTAAACTCTCCCCATCCTATGTCTATTCTCCTCCTTGGTCTTGTCTCCATGGGCGACCACTATACCCTTCATTCTATCCCATGCTTGCTTGAATCCCCTGAGTGTCTTTTCACCTACCACCTCAGCTGACAGACTGTTCCAAGTTTCCACCACCCTTTCCATAAAGAAGTACTTCCTTACATCCATCTTGAAACTCCCTCCAGTTAATTTCCACTCATGACCATGTGACCTCAAATTGGTATTCAGACTAAATAATTCCCTGCAGTTTACCTTGTTAATTTCTTTAAGAAACTTGAAGGTCTCTATCATATCTCCCCTCTGGTTTCCAGTGAGTACATAGTTAGTGCCTTGAGGCGCTCCTCATAGGATCTGCCCTGCTGGCCCTGAATCATTTTTATGCTTAACACAGGCAAAACATTTTGCTATAGTAGAGGGCTTTGAGAAGTGTGTCGCAGTGATCCAATGCAAGAGAGTTTACAAGGGGCTTGACCAATAATCGGACCAATAATAGACAGTGACACTGTTCAGGCATGAAGTGTGTGGACTTCAAAACATTGTGCCGACAGACACATTCATAAATCTCTTTCAGCAAGCACAGTTGGTCTTATGTTTCTCTCTGTGTCAGGTAAGGGAAAGGCTGATGTTCGTGTCATACAATGGCTTATGTTTTACCATGCACATTCTTTTCATTAAGTTCCAGCCTTCTTCCAGCTAGACTGTTTCTGTCCTGAATTCAAGCACTGTAGGCTTTTTAGAATCAGGATTTTAAACATATAAAGTACCCTCTGCACTTTACTTATATCAACAGCCAGCAAACTGGTGTGATACTTTATGATTGCTAAAGCACTATAAGCACTTTCTTAAAGAGCTATTGACACCTCAAAGAAAATTTCAAAAAAACAAAATAATTAGGTACAATTCTGCCTGCATGCCATATATATTCTATATATTTCTCCTCCCCGTTTCTTACTGGGGAAATTTGCATGAATGCATGATCTTGAGCCCTTAAGAGTTCCTTTAGAGTACATCTGCCTCTATAGCTTACTCTCTATTGTGACATCACAGTTTGTTGTCATGGGAGTAACTGTGATGTCACAAGGGATGCATTATTATTTCAGGTAAGGAGAAAGCAGCAGGAATAGATGAACTCTTCAGGAGCAAAGATCCTGTTTTCATGCAACTGATCTCTGTTATAAATAATGGGGAGTAGAAATGCAGAACTAATGTAAAATAAAAGCTTGACTGTGTCTAAAGATTATGTTTTGCTAAAGTTTACCTGAAGGTGTCAGCTGCTCTTTAACCTGTTTTTCTTATCCATATGCATATCAAGCATTTTATTCAGCATGGCAGGACAGAAAAGAAAAAAACTGTAAGAGAAAGAATAGTGAGAGTGGAGACTACCTTGGTACAGTAGGTGACCAATTTACTGAGGCATAAAATGGGAAGTAAATAGAATAGGAAAATGGCATAGCTGCAGCAGACTACTAAGACAGAAAAGGGGAGAGGTTACAAAAATATGTCCTTGGGTGCTCCGGTTATTCCTAACGTACAGCACAGCTCTACCACAGTCTGTGGTTCAATTTTATGATGTTCTCACACCAGATTGGTTGGAAATGGAATTAACATTCCTTTCTGAAGTCACCCAAGTACACCAGACTACAGCAGCACTGCTGCAGAGAAACCTCTACACTGACAGCCCAGCCCCCACTCCAAGCAGAGAATGCTGGAAACAGTATTTTTTATTCTTTAAAATTCCCTTCAGTTTGTCAGTTGTTACCCCACCATAACTGCCCCCTGCCCCCCCTGGTCCAACCCTTACTCTTCCGGCACGGCCCAAGCTCTGCACCTTGACCCGGTACAACATTAATACCAGTGGCAAGCATCCGGCATTGAAAAATGCTTGCTGTTACTCTGCGCTGCACTGTTTCCAACCTATCCCTGTCCTTTTTGAGGTGAGGGCTCCAGAACTGGACGCTGTAGTCCAGGTGAGGCCTCACCAGGGATCTGTGTATGGGAAGTATTACCTCTTTTCTTCTGCTATCAATACCCCTCCTGATACATCACCACATCCTGTTAGCCTTGCTATAGACCATGTTACACTAGCTTATTTGTTTAAAGGAGTTACTGATAACTTCTAGATACCGTTCTTCTTCTGCAGTGTTAAGTCTCTCCCCACCAATCCAGTACTCTGTCTTGGAGTTGAATTTTAACTGCCAAATCTTTGACCACCCCTCTAGTTTATGTAGGTCTCTCTACATATACATTACTCCCTCATCACTGTCCACCCTCCCACATAGTTTTGTGTCATCTACTAAGAGACATAGCCTGCCCTGGACTCCTCACCAGTGTCACTAATGAATGTGCTGAAGAGGACTGAACCCATGATAGATCCCTGTGGAACCCTGATCGTAACCTCTGTTTCCTCTGCCTTAACCCCACTGACCACCACCCTCTGCTGCCTCCCTTTTAGCCAACTACCCAAGAAGTTCTATTCCTCTTTGTGCATCATCTGCACTATGACCTCACTGTCTGTGATATCACTTCTGTCCAGGAAGGGCTAATCACCTGCTGTAAGATCGGTGACCTGTGATATAACAGTAAGTGAAGTTACAGTGCTGAACAGGAAGACAAATAGATATGTCAGTCTCCAGGTAATGTGCTGCAGTTTATATCACACCTAATAATATCAGGTAGAAAACCTTCACATGAGGAAACGGTTGTCTTAATAGAGCTCACTTTCTCCCTCCATTACAATGTGTCACTTACAGTGGTACTAGTAATAGTTTTGTTAGACTTGAAGCAACAACAACATGAGTAATGTATAATGGAGTCATGGTGCACTGAGCGCCACAACTGCGACATTGCCATACCAGTCTACTTTCTGTTCAGGAGAGACAGGGTGGGAAAGAGGGGTTGTATTAGATGTAGAAACATAGAAACATAGAAGTTGATGGCAGATAAGGACCGCAAGGCCTATCCAGTCTGCCCATTTCTTTTCTACCTTATGAATGTGCCATCGGCTTTTGCTCTGCCAATATCCTATCTATTCATACTCCCTTATGCTCCCTTATTTATTTATTTATTGAGTACAATTGGAATTACAATCCTTTGAGTCACAGACTCTTCTGCAAAGACTCCACGTCAGGTACAGGGGGTGGAGGGTAGACAAATACAGTAAAAGACATACTTGAACAGGCAGTACATACAGTTTCAGTACTGACACAGCAGTTTTTTGCATAGTCTCCACGTCAGTTACAGGGGTTGGAGGGTATACAGATACAGTAAAAGACTAACGTAGACAGGCAGTATTAAAAGTTACAGTACTGATAGAGCAGTCCAGGCTAGAAACTTATTTAGCAGGTGCAGTAGTTAGGCTAGAAACTTATTTAGCAGGTGTGGTAATTTGGTAGCAATCCTGGGATCCCCTGCCAGAGATTTGTAGGATGCCATTTCGTAGGGACTAGGAAGTCCCTGTGTCAGGAGGAGTGGAGGATTTGGGAGAACGAAGTGTGGGCTGAGTTAGCCACAGTCACATATAGTACTCTCCTTTAGTTGGGTTTTAAGGCCTGATTTGAATAGTGAGATGCTACGGGACTGGGAGGGGGGGGTAGTGAGTTGAGCCAGAGAGGAGCATGGTAGTGGAAAGATCTTTGCCCTAGTGCTGTTCTACAGAAGTGAACCAGAAAAGATGGGTGGGCTGTGAGTCTTGTATTGCGCCTGATGGGGGCTGGACTGATAATGGGGAGTAGGCCAACGAGGGCAAGCTGAAGGTGTATCTTTTTTGCGAGAATGCAGGTGTGGTATTTTAGTCTTTGTTGGAAGTTTAGCCAACCTGTCAGTGTATAAAGGTTGCAGGTATGGGTTAGTCTGTCACTGCCTGTAACTAGGCAGCAGGCTTTGTTCAGTGCGGTGTTTATACTGCTCAGCATGGAGGGTTCCGCTGAGCCGTATACAACTATCCCATAGTCAACTAGGGAGAGGATGGAGGAGGTGACTGCAAGTTGCATGGCCTGTGCAGGTAGGCAGTTCTTGAGTCTGCAGAGGATGCCCACTCTAGTGTTGACAGCGGAGGAGAGAAGATGGGCACGATTATGGTATGAGAGGGAGGTATCCAGAGTGATACCCAGGTACCGATCGGCAGGTCTGGGGAGAGGGGGAGGCATCACTGGCAGGTGGGGGAAGGGCTAAGCAGGGAGAAGGGGTACCGGAAGTGGAAATCACAGCAGAGAGAGTGAGGGAAGCCCTCAGCTCCCTTAAGATGGAGAAAGCACCGGGGCCGGATAAATTACATCCCAGAGTGCTGAAGGAACTTGCAGATGTCCTGGCAAAACCCCTGGCAGAGCTTTTCACCATCTCTCTGAGGACAGGGTGGGTGCCCCAAGACTGGAAGGTGGTGCATATAGTGCCTATCCACAAGGGGGGATCAAGGGAGGTGGCAGGGAACTACAGGCCTGTCAGCCTGACATCGGTGGTGGGCAAGGTGATGGAGGGCATTGTCAAGGAGAGGCTAGGGGGGACCTGGATAAGTCAGGGTGCCTGGACGATAGACAGCATGGATTCATCCCAGGGAAATCGTGTCAGACAAACCTGGTGGAGTTCTATGACTGGGTGACAAGTGCCTTGGACCTGGGTAGACCAGTGGAGTCCTCTTCTAGACTTCAGCAAGGCATTTGACTCTGTTCCTCACGTGGGTCTGTTGGATAAGCTGGAGAAATGGGGTGGGGAACCAGATGATCATATGGATAGGCAATTGGCTCCAGGACCGGACCCAGAGGGTCATAGTTGGGGGATAGTCTCATCCCCAAGGAGGGTCATTAGTGGGGTCCCACAGGGATCAGTCCTTGGGCCCCTTCTGTTCAACGCCTTTGTATCTGACATAAGGACAGGAATCAGGAGTGAGATGAGTCTCTTTGCAGATGACTCGAAACTGGGGGCGGTGGTGGATGGGGAGGAGGGGAGGGTGGCCCTACAGAGGGACCTGGAGGCTCTGGAAAGATGGTCTAGAAAGTGGAAGCTGAGGTTCAATGCAGGGAAATGCAAGGTACTCCACCTGGGGGCCAGAAACCCAGGTCAAGTGTACACCCTGGGGGGGGAAATGCTACAAGTCTCGATGGCTGAGAGGAACCTGGGGGTGGTGGTGGATGTCAAGATGAACAACTCTGAGACTTGTAGGAGGGCAGCAGCCAAGGCCAACAGGATGCTGGGATGCATCTAGGGATCACCTCCAGAAGGAGGGAAGTGGTACTCCCTCTGTAACTGCTTGGTGAGGCCGCACCTTGAGTACTGCATGCAGTTTTGGAGGCCACACTTAAAGCAGGACATTAACCCCTGGAGAGGGTCCAGAGGAGGGCAACCAAAATGATTTGGGGCTTGGGGACAGGACCTATGAGGAGAGGCTCGAAGAGCTAAATATGTACACATTGGAAGAGAGAAGGGACCTGGGGACATTGATAGAGGTCTTTAGGTCATGAAGAGAATAAATAGGGAGGAACAGTCAGGGTGCTTTGAAGGAAGGAGGAAGGGCCACTAGAGGGCATGGGTGGAAGCTGGAGGGGGGAAGATTCAGGGGAGAAAGGAGGAGGTGCTACTTCACTGAGAGAGTGGTGGAGCCATGGAATGCACTGCCTAGGGGGCTAGTGGAGGCAGAGACAGTGGAGGGGTTCAAGAGGCGGTGGGACAGGTACAGGGGAAGGGTTCTGGAAGCAAAATCCAATGCAGCAAGAATATCCGGAACTGGGAAGGGAGAAGCCAGAGAAGGCGAGAGGGACAGCAAGGTCAGCACCCAGGCTGGGGACTGACCAAACGAGCAGACACGAAAGACAGTTAGGGCCTATTCTGCTGGCATTTTAGTATGTTAGTATGTTAGTATTTGAAGTTTGTAACATGTTCCAGTTGGGTGCCTAGTGAGTTCTTAATTAGGAGTGCCATCTGACGATGTGGGCTTTGGCGATGCGCAAAGATCATGGACTTAGTTTTGTTATAGTTGATGATCAGGCAGTGATCACTGAACCAGTTCTCTAGCTCCCGGAAAAAACCCTGAAGGTCCAGTTGGAGGGCGCTTGGTCTATAGTGTTTCCAGTACAGGACCGCATCATCAGCATAGAGCAGTAGATGACCGCTGCATGCTTTAGGGAGAGAGTTTAAGAAGAGGGTGAAGAACAGTGGGCCAAGTATAGATCCCTGCGGTACCCCTGAACAAACTGTTTTGGAGGTGGAGGTGGTAGTGTTTACCCTGACATGCTGTGATCGACCTGAGAGGTAATCCTTGAACCAGGCAGCGGCCTCAGGGACCACATTATGCCTATCCCATGCCTGTTTGAAGCCCTGCACTGCATTCATATCCACCACTTCCTGAGGTAGGCCATTCCATGCATCCACCATCCTTTCTGTGAAAAAGAACTTCCTCACATTGCCCCTTAATTGGCCTCCCTCTAATCTCATGCTGTGTCCTCTTGTCCTGCTATTTTTCTTATATTGAAACATGTTAGATTCTTTCACCTTGTTAATGCTCTTAAGGTGTTTAAATGTTTTGATCATATCACCTCTCTCCCTCCTTTGCTGTAGGGTATACATATTGAGCTCCATTAATCTGTCCTCCATTTTGGTTGCCCTTCTCTGGACTGCCTTAATCTGGTTAATGTCCTTGTGAAGGTGTGGCCCCCTGTACTGCACACAGTACTTCAGATGGGGCCTAACCAGTGCCTTGTAAAGAGGGATTATTACCTCCCTCTTATGACTTGTGATACCCTTACTAATACACCCCAACATCCCCCTAGCCTTACCTATTGCTTTAGTGGTCTGCTTGGATGATTTCAGGTCATCGGTGATGATGATGCCCAAGTGTCTTTTTTCCCTTGTGACTGCCAGCAACTCCTCTCCCAGCCTATAGGTAGCTTCAGGGTTTCTATTCCCTATGTGCACGATCTTGCACTTCTTTGCGTTAAACCCCAGTTGCCACTCTTTTGACCATTTTGCTAGTTTATCCAGATCTCTTCTCATTCTGCCCACCCCATCTGGATCATCTACTCTGTTGCAGATCTTGGTGTCATCTGCAAACAGACAAACTTTACCCTCCAGTCCATCTGCAATGTCACTGATGAAGATATTGAAGAGGACTGGCCCCAGGACTGATCCCTGAGGTACCCCACTTGTGACTTGGATCTCTTCTGACTGTATACTGTTTGCCACCACTCTCTGTTTTCTGCCAGTCAACCAGTTTGCCACCTAGCTGACCAACTTCTGACCCATCCTTATCCTACCCAGCTTATTAATCAATCTTCTATATGGAACAATATCGAAAGCTTTGCTGAAGTCAAGGTAGGCAACATCAACTGCTCCCCCTTGGTCCACCACTCTGGTTACCCAGTCAAAGAAATCTATGAGATTAGTTTGACAGGACCTTCCTTTTGTAAACCCATGCTGTCTTGGATCCTGTCAAGGTCCGTGGTAGTACTGGGGCACTAAGAGGAAAAGGAGTGCATGGAAGTGCTCTGGATCATCCTGGAGACAGGCTCTGGGACAACTATCTGTACCAAGGTAGTGTACAGACCTCCTGCAAAGGGTGAAGAGATGGATAAGGCACTTGAGGAAGTCATCATCAGAACAGCAAGTAAGGAGAAGGTACTGCTAGTTGGCAACTTCATGCTGTCAGATGTGGAGTGGAGCCAACCAAATGTGGCTTCAGGAAGGAGCAGGGCCATCCTTGACTCCCTGCAAGGGACTTTTGTCATGGAGTTAGTCAAAGAACTAACTAGAGATGTGGTAACACTGGTCCTGGTGCTTACAAATGGGGAGAGCATTGCAGATGTCACAGTGGGCAGTTTTTTCTTTTCCTTTTTTTTCCCAATTGTTTAACCAGCTGAGACACACTAAGCTGGGAGCACAGGGAAGTTAATTGACTTGCTCAGGGTCACACAGTATGCAAGTGGGGGCTGTGGGATTCAAACCCAGGTCTCCAGATTTGCAGCTCAGAGCCTTAAACCACTGCCTCCATGTCTGCAGTCTACAGTCTGCTAAGTAACAGTGAACATCATACAGTGTAATTCAACATAAGGAAAGGTGCAAAGGCAAACCACATGTAACCCATATGTCCATTTTTGTAACATGGATATACATATGGTATCTACAGTTTCGGGGAAAGATGAGGTTACCTGGCACAAGAGACCTAGGTTTGGATACTCTGCACAGGGGTACCCAAGTAAATCCAACTACAGGAAGCAATAACTGTAATGTCCAGAACCAGAACTGGATTTTTCAGTGTGGCTTTATTTATTAACTCACTGAACATAAACAAAGCACTGCATGGTTCCCCACAGGCCTACATAACTGTAATGCAGATTAGAGGTTAAACACAGTGGTCCATTTGAGGAATGAACACAATACAACAGTTGTCTGGCTTTGGACCCACCAGGCACTCAGCCCGGACTTTGCATGCGCATTGGATACACAGCCCGACTGGTCCAGCTCCTCTGCCGGCCACTCGACTGATGGTCCACTTGGCGAATGAACCCAAACTCTACTTGGAAAGACATCCCATCAAACAAGAAGGCTCCCAAACTGTGGCTCCCCACACCACTTGAAGTCTATGACTCCTAGAGAGATTTTGTTTTCGTACTTCCAATTCAAAACTCCCATCCAACAAGGAGTAATTTTCCCATCCTGTGGCTCCCCACACCACTTAGAGTCTGCGACTCCTAGAGAGATTTTCAAGTTGCGACCCATGTCTGGGTACCCACCCCATCACTGGCCGTGATGAGGCAAGAAGTAAAACACAGAAGAAATCCCTAGAGGTGGACCTGGTTACTAAAGATGGGGTTTTCCCACCTCCAGCTCCCACAGCCCATACCCGGCCATTTCTCTGGACACACAGAACTTTAGACTTTAAAATGTAGATTGATGGATGACCTGAAGCACCCTCTACAGTGAACTTTAAACCATTAACACTTAAACAGATGACTGCTCTACTTGTTTGTCCTAGTGACATAGTCCTCCCAAATAGCAGTCCCCAATACTTGAAATCCAACTGAAGAAAGAAGTTGTTTGCCCTTCCAATGGGCCAAACACTCACCATTCGTTGCAGGTGCCCTACAGGTGAAAACTGTAACACTTTGCTGTTATACATGAACAGACTGAACTTAAATTAAACAGAGGCAGCTTTCTTCCCAGGGCGGAGAAGGGGATTGCCCCTGGAACCCACAAGAACTTTCCTCACCCTCCCAGAGGAGGGGGTAAACAGACAACTACTGGTGTCCTTCTTGTTTATTAAGGACAAACTGAAGACTGACTTTGAATTCCCAAGGGTCTAAACTTACTCTGAGCTGAAGATTCCAAATGTGGCTCATGCAGCTGCGACAGTTCTATTATGATGTCATCTCTCAAGTCTCAGCTGTGACTGAGGACAGAGTGAGACAGTGTGAAACCCATTTAACTGGAGTTTCACAAGCTGCCTTCCCTGCCTACCACTAGGTCTTACTGGGATTCTAGTAACCCTGGGTAACAAAGGGGTTACACACATAAGGACGATGGTCCTGGACTTTGTGAGGGAGGATTTTAAAGAAATGGAAAACTACCTTAGAAAATTCCTCCGGGGAATGCTAGAAGGCAGAGACACAGCAGGGAAAATAAGGGATTGTATAAAAGCAACCAAATTCTGAGTGAAAGAAGTTAAAAACTCAGAACGAAAAAAAAGACTGTTAGGGTTCTCCAAGGAAGTGGCAAGAGTGGTAAAAGAAAAAAGGGTGGCATTCAAGAGGTATAAGGAAAGGCAGGGGGAGAAGGACAGGCAATTATACCAAGCAAAACAGAATGAAACAGACAAGGCAGTGAGGGGAGTAAAGTGCAAACAAAGGAAAGAAGTGCTAAAAAGGGGTATCTAAAGAGGATAAGACTTTCTTCCAGTAAATAAGTGAGAAGAGGAAAGCAAGTAGAGGGTTACTAAGGAGTAGAAGGGTGAAAGGTGGGGACTTTGCATAAGGGGACCAAAAAAAGTTGATCTTAAACAGGCACTTCTTTTCAGTCTTCACATACAAACATACGAAAGAGCCAGCAGAAGAAGGTAATCAGGTCTATCGAGTCTGCTCATGCTGCAGGGTCCCTAGTTTGCACCACTGACCCTGCCCCCTCCCATTTTCAATTCTACCCCATCTGCTCCCCCAGGCCCTATGGTTTCCCCTTGTGCCTATCCCAGGCCCTCTTAAAGCTGCTCACTGTCTTCACTGAGGCCACTTCCTTCAGCAGAGCATTCCAATTGGCCACCACCCCCTCTCTGTGAACAAATGCTTCCCAACATCCCTCCTTAACCTCCCTCCCTCCAGCCTCAGACTGTGCCCCCTCATGGTCTGGTTCTCCCTTAGCTTGACGAGACCTTCCCTATCCACCTTGTTTATCCCCTTCAAGTATTTGAAGGTCTCTATCATGTTCCCTGTCTCTCTCTCTCTCTCTCTCTCTCTCCTCTCCTCTCCTCTCCTCTCCTCCAGGGAGTACATTTTCAGGGCTCTCATACTCTCCTCGTAAGACATACCTGTTGACCCATGGTCATCTTGGTAGCCTCCTCTGGACTTTCTCCAGCAGGCTGATGTCCTTCTTAAGGTATAGAGACCAATATCTTACTCCATACTCAAGATGCATTCTAACCAGTGACCTGTATAGGGACAATATAATCTCCTTCCGCCTATTGCTGATCCCCTTGGCTATACTCCCATCATCCTGTTGGCATTTGCTGCTGCCTTTTTGCACTGCAAGGAGTGCTTTAGGTTGCTAGTTATCACTCCCAGGTATGGACACCAGTATCTTACTCCGTATTCTAGATGCAGTCTAACCGGAGACCTGTAAAAGGGCAGTATAACCTCCTTCCGCCTACTGCTGAACCCTCTAGCTATACTCTCCAACATCCTGTTGGTGTTTCCTGCTGCCTTTTTTGCACTGCACACCGCTAGTTATTTTCACTCCCATATCTTTTTCCTCCTCTGTTGCTGCTACCCAGAACCCCTTCCCCCAGGTAGTACTCTGTCTTAGGATTCCTGGCCCCAATGTGCATCACTTTGCATTTCTTGGCATTGAAGTCAAGTTGCCAGATTCCTGACCATCTCTCAAGTTTTCAGACATCTTCCCATAACTCTTGTATCCCTTCCATTGTGTCCAACCTCCCACAGAGTTTGGTATCTTCCACAAACAGGCACATTTTGCCCTTAATGCCCTCCCCAATGTCATTGATGAAGACATTGGACAACACTGGCCCCAGCACTGAGCCATGTGGGACCCCACTGATGTCCTCCCTGGTGCTGGATAACTCTCCCCCACCATCACCCTCTGTGTCCTGCCCCTCAGCCAGCTTTCTACCCACCTGGTAATTTTTCCCCACTCCCAAGACCAGCCAATTTCCTGATCAACCTCTTGTGGGGCACTGAGTTGAAGGCCTTGCTGAAGTTCAGGTACAGGATGTCTACCACTTGGCCTCTGTTGACTGCCCTGGTGACCCAGTCAAAGAAGTCAACCAGGTTCATTTGGCATAATCTTCCTCCCTCATATCCATGGTGCTTCTCATCTTGGAGACCATTCTCCTTGCTGTACCTTACCAACCTCTCCTTGAGGCCTGCATTTCCCAGAATCATCCCTCGGACCGTTCTTGTGGAGAGGCACATGTGCCATTCTCCAGCCCTGTGGCACCACGCCAGACTCCAGGGAGCTACTGAAGAGGCCCACCAGTGGTCTCACAAGCTCCTCTGTCAGCTCCCTTAGTACCCTTGGATGTGTGCCATCTGGTTCTGGGGACTTGTCTACCTTTAGTGCTAGCAGCACCTCCTTCACTCTATCCTCCTCTATCAGTGCCGCCTTCCTCCCGCGATTGCAAATGGGTCCATCTTTTCTCTGTAGTAAAGACTGAGAAGAAGTAATCATTCAGTACTTCCACCTTGCCCCCATCTTCCTCCACCCAGTCCTCCACTTTCCTAAGCCTAACTATCCTTTCCTCCCTGTCCCGCTTCTCACTCATGTAATGAAAGAAGGCCTTCTCCCCCTCCTTAATCCCTTCAGCTGTGTAGAGAGGTATTTTAGTTAGGGGAGTCTCTAGGCTACAAGTTACCTTGTGACCTAGTGTATGGAAAAGATAACACAGGTGCAGCTGGAAGAGTAACAATACGTTTATTTCTACATGATGTTAGGCAGCCGTCTGTGTTACATTCTCTCCGCCTTAGTAATGCAAACAAGCATATATATACATACACCCCCCCAGCATATAGTCATGCAACCCCCCTGCAAATGGGTGTTCCCAAAAAGTCTTCCAGGAGCTTGCTTGAATGTGCCAAGCCTGAATGGTGTTTGGCGTTTAAACCATTTATCTATGAGTGCTTTTAGAGCCTCTGGTACTGTCTCTTTAAGAGTTGTCTGCTTGCAGACATAATTAGTTTGTATGGGGGGGGACTGTGTGTTTTCCTGCTTGAGTCCTGCTCGAGCTACTGCCAAATCACTCCATTTCTGCCATCGCTAAGTGGGCAGAAGGAGCACTCTTTAAAGATGTAATTGTTTGTTTGTAACCTGTTAGAGTAATAATGAAAATGCAGTTTGATTTAACCTGCTTTCTTGTAGCAAGGACTGTGCAAAGTAGCTCCCTTATGTTGATTCTGAACTGCTGAATTGGACCAATCATGGTGGGGATCCTTTAAAATGGAGCCTGCTCTGGGTGAATCAGAACTTGGACTCTCCTCTGGAACCTGCTGTAAGGGGACTGTAAGGGCAGTGACTGTGGGAAATGTAGTTTTGACTTTGGTGCCTTTTTTCAACCAACAGGGGGAGTTTACTGTAAGTGACAGCCAAAGCAGCCAACTGAACTGGGAGGAACTCAACGGAAATGCCCGGCTCTGTCTACTGGAAAGATCAGATCAGTTTGGGCTGTGAAGAGACAGGGAGCTGTGTGCTTCTTCTGTGTGTAGTTTTAGTGCGGGGATCTCGTGTAAGGCCCTAAGTTTCGGTCTGCAATTTGTGCAAGTGCCTGTTCAGACTGAAACTGACCTGTGAAGAGAATCAAGGAGATCTGAAGAGTAGAAACCAGGCTCGCCCTGTAGAAGACTGGAGAAATTGCTGAATCGCGCTCGGTCTGTCAGGAACTGAATCTGCTGGGTGTTCTCCCGGGTATTGTGCAGTAATTGCGATCAGGATAGAGAAGCAGCCTGCCTGGTATAGTACTTTCCCTTTATATATAAATGTGTGTAGTGTTGTGGGGAATCGCGTTTCAAAGCCCCTGTACAGTAAATAGAGTGCATGAAGCTGGAAGTAAACCCCAGCTTAATCCAGACTACATCCATTTGCTCTAAACTGCAGTGGGGTCCAGTCACAAGGACCTTGCCCACATGGTCTGCTCCTCCTGGCAATCCAGGCAATCTGCCTTCCATTCAGTTCCCAGCATTGAGTTTGTGAGTACAAAGCAGATTAGCTCCCTGCCATCTGTTTATTGAATTGCAAGTGTGTCATCTATATGTTGTTGTTTTTTTTTTTCATTTCTTCACGAACTGAGCCAACCGGCTCCGGATTACAACTTGGGTATTGTGCCAGTGTTTTTTCCATCACAGGGCACCAACCAGCTGCAACCAATCCTGGCTAGCCCCCCCATCCTGGGTACCCAGTGAAAGTGACAATTTGGGACTCTGAATATGCGCACAGTACTGTGATTTAACCTAATTAACCTGATTTCCCCCTTCCTTGTTACAGCTCCTTAAATAAATCAGATCTGTTGGTTTCAGTAAAGTTACACTGGCTGAGGTATTCGTTTATGTTAAAGTATTGTATTGTGGCTTTTGCACTGTATCATCTTGTTTTGCAGGGGTTCCCCGGGGTCCAGTCGATGGAGCCAGTCCTGGGGGTAAGTGTACATTGTGAAGATATTCCTAATGCATTGTGTGGGCCACTAGTGGGAAGAAAGGGGGGTTACAGTGTCCCAGAGGGCTGTGACCAAGTTAGTTTAACTACTGCAAACCCTGACCTCTGGGTGGAGGCACCCGCCACTGGACTTAGGCCCCTCAACCTGTTAGTAGTTAAGCAGGCAGGGGTAGTAGCCCTTGGGATAGCGCCCCCTAGGGGTTACATCTTGGAGGCACCGCTGGGATTGTGTGGCCATATTTACAAACCACTGTTAAGAAAAATAAATAAATAAATGGATACCCCGACAGAAGTGGCAGTGCACCTGTTGGTGGAGTGGTGTACTGGGGAGGAGATTGACCCCCAAAATGCTATGCTTATCCTGGACATCCCCCTGGGTATCAATACAGACACCGTACAGGGAGTACTTTCCAAGGGGGAAGGTTTACAAAACCCTGTGGTGGTGGGTCAACATGCTAATCTGCTCACCCACACTTTCCTGGCCCTAGTAGAGTTTAAGGATCCCATAGATAGCTCCAAAGTGCCACAGACTATTACCCCAGAGGGAGCCCTCACTGCCTGGAGAGTGATAACTAAGGACAGTAAAGACCTGGGGGGGAATGAGCCCCCCCCACTATCTGAAACTATTGAGGAGAAATTTGCTAAATGGTTGCTGGGGGAAGGGATAACTGTGGAGGACTTGAAGAAACTATTCTTGCCACCTGGGGGTGTTCCTCCCCCAACACCATCTCCCGATCCAGTACCCGTAATGGTGGCTGAACCAATGCAGGCTCCTATTTCTGCACCTGCCATTAGTCATGACTCTTACCGAAGGTTGAGGATCTTCTCTAACACCCTCCCAACCCCCCCAAGGGGAGGATGACTGGGAGACTTGGATAGACTATGTTGCCCCTCAAGTGCTAGAATGGAAATGCTCGGAAGCCGAAAAGTGAAAGAGGGTTAGTGAGAGTCTCCAAGGTCCTGCCCTGGCTACCATCTGTGCTAAATGGGCCAGTAACCCTGAAGCAACTGCACAGGACTATCTTGAGGCCTTGGAAAATGTGTATGGGAACCCAGATTCTGATGAGGACCTGTGGTGGAGAGTAAGAAATGCACAACAGTACCAAGGGGAGTTGTTGTCTGTGTATGTATCTCAGCTGGAAAAATTGTTGCAAGAATGCCTCAGAAAGGGTAGTTTGCCAGCGATTGAACTGGACTGAAACAGGCTGGATAGGATCCTTAAGTCTGCCCCCTTCTCAGAACTGCTGTCGCTTCAGTTACGCCTGGCTAATTGACTGGAATCCCCACCCTCCTATGATGAGCTGATGAGAGAAATTCGGGGAGTTGAGAAAAGGCGACCTCGGGAGGGACTTGCACCAACAGCTGCGGCTACGACCCGAGAGACTGAGGGTGACCCATCAAGTGAAGTTCAGGGTCAGAGGTTGGCAGTTAATGAGTGCTCTGAGAAGGAAAAAGATACGCCACGATGGGGTGAACTGTTGAGAGAGTTCAGGGAAATAAAAAACAATCTCTTTATGAAGGCCGCTCCTGCAATTACAGGCCCCGACCCTCATCCGACTGCATCTGCTATGGGGTTGGGGGTACCACCCATGCATCTCCTGCTGACAACAGCTCAAAACTCGATGTCTTGACCATGGAAGTGGGGAAATTAACGAGATGTCTCCAAATGCTTATCACGCCGCAGACAGAGATGGCACCAAGGTTTTCAATTAGTAGTACCCCTCCCAGTGTGATGCCTCGGCCAGCTCAAACTCCAGAAATTATGTTTTGCTATAATTGTGGGAGGGATGGGCACATGAAGAGAGAATGCCGGTCCTCAAAAGACACACACAAAGTTGCATATAGGCTACAAGGAGAGCCTCAGAGAACAAATCAGTGGTTAAGAGGTGCACACAATGATCCCAGTGAGGGCCCCAAAAATGCTAACTCACATCCCTTTGTGGCAAGGTCAGTTGCCCAGACCCCTGCTACCACCTCTCCAGACTGGTCCAGAATAGTGGGTCCCTCCTTGGAGACCACTGTAAAGGTGAATGGAGTGTCTACAAGAGCTGTATTAGACAGTGGCTCCCAAGTGACAATTATGTTCCAAGACTTGTATCAGAAGCATTTGTCTGATGTACCCTTACAACCGTTGGAGGGGCTGCATGTCTGGGGGTTAAGTGAGAAGGCCTACCCCTACTCTGGATATATCCGTATTTGACTGTCTTTTCCCACCTCTGTGGCTGGAGTGGCCTAGCAAGTAGAGACCCTGGCCTTAGTGTATCCCCCTACCGGACTGTATGATGGGGTTCCTCTACTTATTGGGACTAATGCATATATGTTTGGATGGCTGGCACAGTTGTGTTATGAAAAACAGGGGTCAAGGGCAGGTAGAGCTTTAAGAATTCTGGCATTGATTAGGAAGGCCTATGAGGCACACAGAGATGTTGAAACAGTAGAACGAGAGGAACCGGTTGGAATTGTCTGGAAGAAGGATCCTGAGTCTCTGATCCTGGCGCAAAATGCCCAGTGTACCATACAGGGAGAGGTCCTTATCAGAAAGGATGTCAAGAATAAAATATTAATGTTGGATGCACCAGGCGATGGAAAATTGCTGGAGGGACTGCTGGTCAAGCCTAGTATTTTGCCTGCTAGAGCCCATGCTTATGCCAGAAGGGTAATGGTTCAAGTTCATAATGTGTCTGACAGAAAGATTCGAGTAAATAGAGGTTGCACTCTGGCTAATGTGCATTGTGAAGACACTGCAGTGCTACCCAGTAGCAAGAGTTTGGGGAAAAATGACAGAGTAACGCCTGACTTGTTTGATTTCGGTGACTCCCTGTTGCCCGCTGAATGGAAAGTGAGAATCAGTGAGAAGCTTTCCCAGAGAGACCAGGTGTTTTCTTTAAAGGAATGGGACATAGGATGCGTGCAAGAAGCTGAGCACCATATCCATCTGCATGATGAAAGGCCATTTCGTGAGAGATCTCGATGCCTGGCACCTGCTGACATAGATGATATGAGACGACATCTGCAAGAGATGCTAGCTGCTGGTGTAATACAAGAATCCAGAAGCCCCTGTGCTTCCCCCATTGTGGTAGTGAGAAAAAAGAATGGGACAGTAAGGATGTGCATGGATTATCGCACTTTAAACCGGCGGACTATCCCTGATCAGTACACTATGCCCCGTATTCAGGATGCTTTGGACTGTCTAAATGGGAGCAAGTGGTTCTCTGTGCTGGATCTCCACATGATGGGTACTACTGATCGATATTTAAGGACCATGAAGACAGCCTTTATCTGTCCGCTTGGCTTCTATGAATTCGTGAGGATGTCTCAAGGGATTTCAGGTGCCCCCGCCACTTTTCAAAGATTGATGGAGCATGCAGTGGGGGACATGAACTTACTAGAGTGCCTGGTATACCTAGATGATGTTATTGTGTTTGGTAGCTCACTGGAGGAACATGAGAGCAAATTATTCAAGGTGTTGGACCAACTGGAAGACTTTGGCCTTAAACTGTCCATTGATAAGTGTCAATTCTTTCAAACATCAGTAAAGTAATGTGGGACACATAGTATCCACCGATGGAATAGAGACCGACCCAAGTAAAGTTGAGGCCTTGACCACCTGGCCACAGCCCAAAAATCTAAAAGAACTGCAAAGATTCCTGAGATTCTGTGGTTATTATCAGTGTTTCATCAAGGACTATTCAAGAGTGACCTGCCCTTTACTTAACCTTACTCAAGGGTATCCCCCAACCCACAATAGATAAAAAAAAGTCAGCGTCCCTCAAGACTGAAAGAGTGTATTTTCATCCAAGTGAAGTATTTGGGGCCCACTGGACTCCTGATTGTGAGACTGTTTTTCATGAGATCATATATCAACTTACCCACACTCCAGTGTTGGCCTATGCTGATCCAACAAAACCTTATGTCCTGCACACTGCTGCTAGCTTGCAAGGGTTGGGTGCTGTGTTGTACCAAAAGCACAAGAATGGCCTGAGACCAGTGGCCTTTGCCAGTAGAAGCCTGATCCCATCCGAAAAGAACTATCCTGTATATAAGTTAGAGTTCCTAGCTTTAAAGTGGGCTATTGTTGACCAGTTCCACGAGTACTTGTATGGGGCTAAGATACTGGTAAAAACTGACAATAATCCTTTGACCTATGTGCAGACTTCAGCTAAATTGGATGTCACTGGCCATAGGTGGCTTTCTGCATTATCTACATATGACTATGCTGTTGAATACAGAGCAGGCCTGAACCACATAGATGCTGATGCTCTCTCCCGGAGGCCTGTTCCCCAGAATGACTGGGTCAGACTGTCAGAACCTGATATTCAAGCACTCTGCCAGAAGTTTGACAGGGAGGAACAAATGTCCACGGATGCAATGGATTGTATGGTGGATTGTTTGGGACCTTCTGAGAATTGCATACCTACTGCTTATTGCCACTTTTCTGCAATAGACATTGGTGCACTGCCTCAGCTGGACAATGACAGTATTCGGTGGGCTGAGTCCCGCGATCCCATGATCAAATCAGCTTTAGAACCCCTCTATGCAGGGAAAGATGTGTCCAAATTACGTTCCACTGATTTGAGAGCGGCATTGTTATACAAAGAAGGTCCTAAGTTGAAACTGATCAATAGACTGTTATACAGAGAAACAGTAGATAGAGGGGGACAGTAACCAAACAACAACTAGTGCTGCCCACTGCTTTTCGAGACTCAGTGCTGAGGTCCTTACACAACCACATGGGGCACCTTGGTATAGACAGAACACTTGACTTGGTGAGATTCATATTCTATTGGCCTAAGATGGGGGCTGATGTGGAGCAACACATTCAAACTTGTAGTCGCTGCTTACAGAGAAAAGCTTTGCCCCAGAGGGCTGCCCCCCTTGTTAACATCACCACCAGTGCACCCATGGAGCTGGTCTGTATTAATTTTCTGAGTCTGGAGTCAGATCAAAGAAATATTAATAATGTGCTGGTGGTCACTGACCATTTTATGAGATATGCCCAAGCTTTTCCCACCAAGGACCAGAAGGCATCCACTGTGGCAAAAGTACTTGTAGAAAACTTTTTTGTTCACTATGGGGCTCCACAAAGAATCCATTCTGATCAAGGAAGAGACTTTGAGAGTCGTCTGATCAAAGAGATGCTTTCTCTGTGGGGAGTGCAAAGGTCCAGAACCACCCCTTACCACCCCCAGGGAGACCCACAGCCTGAATGTTTCAAACACACCTTGCTAAATATGCTAGGCACCCTCCACCCAAAGGACAAGCCTAGATGGAGCCAACAAATTAGCACCCTGGTACATACCTACAACTGCACTAAAAGTGATGCCACTGGGTTCTCCCCCTACCACCTGATGTTTGGAAGAGAAGCTCAACTGCCGGTAGAAGTGTGTAGGGTCTCTCCCAATGGGGTTCGAGCTGGCAACTATTTACAGTATGTGCAAAGTTAAAGGCCCAGCTAAATCATGCATACCAACTGGCTCAAACCATGGCTGCCAAAAGAAATCTGGCCAACAAAGAAAGGTATGATAAAAAGGTGAAAGCACAGGAACTCCAGGAGGGAGATCGGGTATTGCTAAGAAATCTGGGACTGCATGGCAAACACAAGATTGCTGACAGATGGCACTATCTCCCTTACATTGTAGTGGCAAACTAGATCAGGGGTTCTCAAATGGTGAGGCCAGCCTCCTTGGGGAGGCCCCAACCTGTTCCAGGGGAGGCTCAAGCAAGTCTGAAAAAGTACTGTATTTAAATTTTGAGTTTTATGTATTTTGTGTGAAGAGATTAATCAAACTGAAAGAGGATAATAGTAGGGGAATTTTATGTATTTATTTACTAATAGGTGACAAGGGAAGGTGAATGAGCCAAGGCTCATTTCAGGTGTACCCGGGGAAGGGTAGATAGTGAATACATTTCAAAAGGTACCTGCAAAACAATCAAGAAATGCACAGTGAACAATAGTGCAAACAAATATGAACAATAAACTAATAATGAGTGGTGATAATTGATCAATTTGTAGACTGATGGCAGAACAGCCCAAATACAAGGGTTGAGCATAGAAATGCTAAGAGCAATAGTAGGAAGGAGCAAAGTAATCCCAGAGAAGTTGCTTAGAAGCAGGGATGGAAGGGGAGAGGCAAAGTATGTAGGAAGGTTATTTCATATAGAGAGGAAACAAAGTAGTCTGACCCATGAAGGTACTGTAACAAGGGGTAACAATGGTTCAAGAATGAAAACAGCAGAGCAAGTATGCTGGCCTGTGTGTTTGGTGGGATTACAATAAGCTGAATAATATTTTATTTTATTTATTTGTTATTCAGATAACACCTTTGAGCACAGGAACTCTTTTTTTAACTTTTTATTTATATATTTTATGCAAATACATAACATTAATACTTCCTGCACAATGCAGTACATCATTAAGGATATGCAGATATATAATCCATTGTAACAAGTAGTACAAGAGTAGATGGCACAGGAGCTCTTTTTTAAAGGTTCCACATCAGTATAAGACAAAGAACTGAATGTGAGCCAAGTACTCAAAGGGGTTTCAATTTATTCATGGTGTACTGCGCAAAGTACAGTATGTTATTTTTCTTTGGGGAGGCCCAAGATTATTTTAGTTTTTGAGGGAGGCTCAGAATCTTTTCCATGGATTTGGGGAGGCTCACTGTGACAAAGTCTAAGAACTATTGAACTAGATGATCTGCCTGTGTACAAAGTAAGACCTGAGAATAATTCAAAGGATGTTAAAACAGTGCATAGAAATAATTTACCGCCCATTGGACAAATCTTGATTGAGTCTGAGCCCCCAGAAAATGCCACCTCTGGACCAGTGACTAGAGCTGCTGCTAAGAAAAAATTAAGAAGGTCTGCACCTACAGATGCTGAGTTAAAGTGTTCCCCTCCACAAGTCCCAGTTGAACATGACTGTCAGTCCAAGTCAGAGGAACGTGAGTGTGGTTTTGAAAACTACCCTTCTTACAAACTGAGTCAATTGTTTTGGGGCAATCCCCTAGTCAATTCTGGAGATGAAGCTGGTCCTTCTGGACTGTCTAAGCCCTCAACTTTGTCTCTGGAGCCAATGCTCCCAGAAAGTGAAGTACAAATCATTAAGTCAGATGATATGGAATCATTGTGTATGGTTGAACTGTTTGAGCTTTCAGAGGAGGAAAATGATGGACTGGAACAGACTGGTGACATACCAGAACAAGAAGAGTGTGTTGAGTGCCCTGATAATTCACTGTCCATGTCAGAAAGCTCTCCATGTGAGTCAAGTGTTTTGGACTCAGAGACTGTAACTCCTGGAGCTGAAAGTGCCCCAAGTTCTAGCCTCTATACCCCATTGGAGACTCCCCTAACAAGTGAGGACAATGCTGAAAATGAGGCTCAGAGTGCAGAGACCGTAACAGTTCCCCCTAGAAAGACTGGTCAAGCTGTAAAGCCTGTGGTGCACCTCAGTTATGATTCCTCTGGGAGGCCTGTGGACTTGCCTCTCAATGCTGTCCATAAAGGAGTGTATGTGTCCCCAAGCTCATTGCCCAAACCAAACATCAGTGCTAACTCTAAGTTACTTGTGTTGCCCTCTAGGTATGGTGCCCCTGCCCCATCCAGCCCCAAGGTAGCTGATAGGGAGGCCACCCTCTCTTCAGGTTTCATGTACAAGAGGTAATAACCTGAGTTATGGTACAATGTGTGTGTGATACTGTGTAAAGAGTAACATACTGCAAAGTTTCAGAAATGTGTTTCTGGTAAAGTGATATATTGACTGATGATTACATGTATAAGCCTAATGTGATACTGATGTAAATGTATATGGGTGTATTGAAACTTATGTGGGTACTTGCTTGATGCAGACACCAAGCTTTCCCAGGCCAGGAAGGGAGTAACCCCCCTGCAAATGGAGGTTCCCAAAAAGTCTTCCAGGAGCTTGCTTGAATGATTCAAGCCTGAATAGTGTTTGGCGTTTAAGCCGTTTATCTGTGAGTGCTTTTAGAGCCTCTGGTACTGTCTCTTTAAGAGCTGTCTGCTTGCAGACATAATTAGTTTGTATGGGGGGGACTGTGTGTTTTCATGCTTGAGTCCTGCTCGAGCTACTGCCAAATCGCTCCTTTTCTGCCATCGCTAAGTGGGCAGAAGAAGCACTCTTTAAAGATGTAATTGTTTGCTTGCAACCTGTTAGAGTAATAATGAAAATGCAATTTGATTTAACCTGCTTTCTTGTAGCAAGAACAGTGCAAAGTAACTCCCTCATGTTGATTCTGAACTGCTGAGTTGAACCAATCATGGTGGGGATCCTTTAAAATGGAGCCTGCTCTGGGCAAATCAGAACTTGGACTCTCCTCTGGAACCTGCTGTAAGGGGATTGTAAGGGCAGTGACTCTGGGAAATGTAGTTTTGACTTTGGTGCCTTTTTTCCACCAACAGGGGGAGTTTACTGTGAGTGACAGCCAAACCAGTCAACTGAACTGAGAGGAACTCAAAGGAAATGCCCGGCTCTGTCTACTGGAAAGATCAGATCAGTTTGGGCTGTGAAGAGACAGGGAGCTGTGTGCTTCTTCTGTGTGTAGTTTTATTGCGGGGATCTCATGTAAGGCCCTAAGTTTCGGTCTGCAGTTTGTGCAAGTGCCTGTTCAGACTGAAACTGACCTGTAAAGAGAATCAAGGAGATCTGAAGAGTAGAAACCAGGCTCACCCTGTAGAAGACTGGAGAAATTGCTGAATTGCACTTGGTCTGTCAGGAATTGAATCTGCTGGGTGTTCTCCCGGGTATTGTGCAGTAATTGAAATCAGGATAGAGAAGCAGCCTGCCTGGTATAGTACTTTCCTTTTACATATAAATGTGTGTAGTGCTTGTGGGGAATCACGTTTCAAATCCCCTGTACAGTGAATAGAGTGCATGAAGTTGGAAGTAAACCCCAGTTTAATCCAGACTACATCCATTTGCTCTAAACTGCAGTGGGGTCCAGTCACAAGGACCTTGTCCACATGGTCTGCTCCTCCTGGCAATCCAGGACAATCTGCCTTCCATTCAGTTCCCAGCATTGAGTTTGTGAGTACAAAGCAGGGTAGCTCCCTGCCATCTGTTTATTGAATTGCAAGTGTGTCATCTAATTGTTTTTTTTTTTTTTTTTTTCATTTCTTCACGAACTGAGCCAACCAGCTCCGGATTATAATTTGGGTATTGTGCCAGTGTTTTTTCCATCACAGGGCCCCAACCAGCTGCAACCAATCCTGGCTAGCCCCTCCCCATCCTGGGTACCCAGTGAAAGTGACAATTTGGGACTCTGAACATGTGCGCAGTAATGTGATTATTAATGTGTTTAACCTAATTAACCTGATTTACCCCTTTCTTGTTACAGTTCCTTAAATAAATCAGATCTGTTGATTTCAGTAAAGTTACACTGGCTGAGGTATTCGTTTATGTTAAAGTATTGTATTGTGGCTTTTGCACTGTATCATCTTGTTTTGCAGGGGGTCCCTGGGGTCCGGTCAACAGAGCCAGTCCTGGGGGTAAGTGTACATTGTGAAGATATTCCTAATGCATTGTGTGGGCCACTAGTGGGAAGAAAGGGGGGGGTTACAGTGTCCCAGAGGGCTGTGACCAAGTTAGTTTAACTACTGCAAACCCTGACTTCTGGGTGGAGGCACCCGCCACTGGACCTAGGCCCCTGAACCTGTTAGTAGTTAAGCAGGCAGGGGTAGTAGCCCTTGGGATAGCATCCCCTGGGGGCTACAATCACACATGCACCAGTAATGTTATTCCTGTTATAGAGTGTCACAAGTAATTAGGCAAAACATTTTTGTACAGGTTTGGGATTTGTATCTAATACATGGGGTTAGTGCTAGATCCATATAAGGACAACACCATATATGCTTTTTTTT
Organism: Neoceratodus forsteri; assembly: GCA_016271365.2. Classification (NCBI taxonomy): domain Eukaryota; kingdom Metazoa; phylum Chordata; order Ceratodontiformes; family Ceratodontidae; genus Neoceratodus; species Neoceratodus forsteri. Next base: position 138,541,608 of record JADMNL010000024.1, read on the forward strand.
TTGGCAAATACAATGACTGGGTGGCTTGGCATGTCACGTAAGCCATAATAAGGGCTAGACATAAGATGTGACACATAGACATATATTGCACGCTTGTGCAGATAGGGCAGATTGTTTAGGATGATGGCATAGGTACACTATATGGTTACAATCCCTCCCTTGTACCTATGGAGGCAGCAAAATAACTTAGAACAATTTTGGTCTCCTATGCAATAGTGGAAGTCCTCCGATAGGGGGCCCTATTAAGGACCCTCTGGGCGGCTTTTCCTATAAGTATGCAGTCCGGAGACATTTTAGTAATCGTAACATGGCTGCTATTGTAAGTCCTGCCCCACGCAGCATTTGTATTTCTCATCTCATGTCTCTGATGGTGCTTCTTAGGCAGCATGCTCCAAACATTAAAATGAATATCAACACCAGTTGTAGCATAAGTAGGGGTTTAAATGACAGCATATATGAGATGTTCATTATCAACATCATTTAGTAATGCCTGAATTTTAAGCTGTAATTTATGTGCTGAGTTCTCAATTTTGATTAGGTTCATGTCCTTACGATCCAGCAGTTTTTGCACATTTAGAGTAAGAGGTGGTATAGGTGCTCCAAATGTGGGTGCATAGTTATTAATTTGATATGCCTGATGGGGCGCTTGGGTGCTAATATTAATTTGAATTGGCTTATATCGTGATATGTAGAGTGGAAAGTATAGTCTCCAATTTGTACATCACCTTTAGGTATAAAGCAGAAGTTAGGGTGGGTAATAGAACAGTTCTTGACAGTTTGACAGTTTTGTCGTGATGTATTAATGTTTTAACATTTGTTACTATACAATATTGACTGGTGGAGTTGTAGGTGGAGATTACACGCTGGGTGTTCCATTTTTGTATTTGAACTGGACACCAGGCAGTGTTGTTATTTGCCTCTCTAATAGACACTTCTCCACAAACTGGTTGATTTTGGGACATAACATCACACTGGCAGACCCACTGACTATTTTCTCACAGTAGTGTAGATTTGGTGCTATCCAAGACCTATTTCTGTTTTGCACTAGTATGTCCGGTGGGCTAACTCGGTAGGCATAATAGTCTCTTTGGAGTTTACCTAGGGAGTGGACCTTTACATTAGTATATCTTTGTTCATTATACTGTACTTGTGGTAATTTTACAGTGAGGAGTACGTTCATTGTGTCTGCCAGCGTACTGTTAGGTTTGAACCCATGTGGCCTTACATATATTTTGGCCACTTTTCTGATCCAACAAATTGGTGGGGCCCTTTGGCTGGCACAAGGGGCCGAACAGCAGGAGTCGTCAACATCCCGACACATGGTGCAATACCATAATTTGATTTGTGCATCCGATATTTGATCAGGTAACTTATTGTTATTTAATTGCTGTAATAAAATATTCTTAAATATAAGAAAAATAGCAGGACAAGAGGACACAGCATGAGATTAGAGGGAGGCCGATTAAGGGGGAATGTGAGGAAATTCTTTTTCACAGAAAAGGTGGTGGATGCATGGAATGGCTTACCACAAGAAGTGGTGGCTATGAATACAGTGCAGGGCTTCAAACAGGCATGGGATAGGCATAAGGGAGCAATACAAATGACTATGAATAGATAGGCCACTGACAGAGCAAAGGCTGATGGCACATTTATAAGGTAGAAAAAGAAATGGGCAGACTGGATGGGCCTTGCGGTCCTTATCTGCCGTCAACTTCTATGTTTCTATGTCTCTATAATTTACTTACAGTAGTTAATGCATAAGATCCATAAGTGGAGCAGATTATAGTTTTTTCCTACAGTGTGGTTACCCACCTCATTGTTATGTTTATTTATGATGTCATTTATCTTATTTTTAACTTGTTTAAACAACTTAGCTATGTCATGCATGTTATATATGGTCAGTTGTTCCTCAACTGCCAGTCTGGCTTGGTTAATTGGTAACAGTAGGAGGACTCCTCCCTCCTCCTGTTAATTTATGCTATTTTGGTGTTCTTGTATGGCATCCAGATCGGCTCAATTCCAGATACTCATTCCAGAACCAAAGAGTCCTGTTATATCACCCAACAGGTCTCTTTTCCTTCTTTTGAGTGAGCCCTGGGTCTGGTTGGTAATTATGAACCCCCCCTCCCGGGCATGGAAGGCACTGACCATATCTAACAGCATTGTGGCATAAAACCTTGATACATTTGTATTGGCACAATCACTTGTACTATTTAAGTCCCAACTAGAAAAATTAAAGCTAACAGGTAATCTAACATATTGTACCTTGTTTACAAGAGTTTGATCAGTGGGTGTTGACATAAGTCCACTTTCCGGTCCTGCTGTGAGGTTGAGGCACGTAGCAGGATTAACAACCAATGTTATTTCTGTACTAGTATGGTTGGCGTTACAGATCATGTTAGTACAGGTACCATCACTTTTATGTCCCCTGCGTCTCTGTACACCCCCCTGTTATCCTATCAGATGGGTTGCAAGTACAATAATATATAGTCACTTGGTAGGTGCCTGAGTCTTTGGGGGTTGTCTTCTCCAAAACCAGAGTTCCAGTTTTTGGCTCAACCCATCCTCGATGGGTTGTGTAATGCGAGGGCACAAGTATATGGATTTATTAGTCCAATAGTCCAATTTGCCTCTTGGCACCATCTCGAGGTTGCAACTTGAGTATTGTTTAATGCCCAACTTATTCTCCAGTACTTGACAGCAATTTCATTTTGGCTCCATGTCCAGTTTATTTTTAAGTAGGCAGCGTTCTTATAGTTCACAACTATATACTTGGTGTCGGGGGACACTTGTATTTCAGAAGACATTGTGCAGCAGCGGGCCACCACCAGCAACAGTAACGTAAGCATGGTGCCAAAGACCTGGGAAGACAAATCAAATGCATTATCATTGTTTAGTCAGCCTTATCTGATACTTTTTAACATTGATCAATATGGACCCACAACTCTGGCCTTGTCTTTTGTATTTTCTTTTTGTTTACAAAAGCTATTTTTCCCCCCTGTTGTTGTTGCACAATCTGGGCACTGGCTTAATTTCTTTAGAAGTTCTTTTTACGTATACTGCAGTCTCTCCCAATTTTTTTTAACATGGTATAGGGTCCTTGCCAATTGGTATCTTTCCAAGGTGTTTTTTGTTCCCAATTTCAGACCATGACAGTGTCCCCCTCTTTTATTGGTGTAGCCCATCCCATAATGGGTTGTCTATAGTTAACATTCTTTTCATGTGCCCTGGCCATGTTTTGAGCAGCAAATCCTAGGTACTGTTCCAATTGTAACTGTACCCCGGACAGAAACTTTTCGTGTTTTACCTTATCACTAATAGGGCCGCTTGGAGAAGGCACATCTGTTGGGTGCGTTAACCTCATTTTGTGCCCCGTCATTAATTCATAGGGTGTTAATCCAGTGCTTGCCTGGACGGTCCCTCTGACTGCCATTAAAATACTAGGCAAGTGATCCACCCAGTCTTTCCCTGTGTCTAAGACGCACTTTTTTAATGCATTTTTAAGTGTCCTGTTCATTCTTTCCACCATTCCCGATGATTGGAGATGGTATGGTAGGTGGTATCTCTGTTGTACCCCAATTATTTGGCACATTGTGGCCATTACTTGGTTTACAAAGTGTGTGCCTCTATCTGATTCTATAATATTGGGGAAGCCCCACCTAGTGCACACCTGGTTATACAGGATTTTTGCCGTTGTTATTGCTGTATTGTTTTTGGTGGGAAATGCCTCCACCCATTTAGAAAACATATCTATGATAACCAGCATATACTTATATCCCCCCTTGCCTTTGGAAGTGGCCCAGTGTAGTCAATTTGCAATGCATCCCATAAGCCATCTGCCAATGGCAATGGTTGTAACTTTGGTTTGCCCCTCTTGGGGTCTTGTTGTAGGCATATAAGACAGTGGTGCAAGCTATCTGCAATTGTATTGTCCATATTAGGCCACCAGTATTTAGATTTGACAATTTGCATTGTTTTATTGGACCCTCCATGGCCACACCAGTGGTGGTTTTCCATAACAATATCATGATATAGTTGACTTGGAGGTATCCATTTAAGGGTTTTATCATCCTCCTGTCTAAACAGGATGTTATCTCTGATTTTAAATTTATAGTTGGTTTGGGGGTCCTCCTTTGTTTGTGTACATTTATTTACAATCTAGAGATCCTGGCTTTGTAAATCTCCCAAATTTGCTTTGTGTAGCAGTTTATGAGTTGGCATTAGCACCGTGATGACTGGTTTAATTTGTACAGAATGGATGGGGGCCTCTGGTCAGATTCCTTTCCAGGGGTTTCCAATTTTTGCTGCCATTTTGGTGAGCTTATCTGCCCTGTCATTTCCTAACTCTGCTGGGGTGGCATATTTAGAATCAATGTGGGCCTTAACTTTTATGATGGCTATCCTTCCTGGCATAGTCTCACCCTCCTTTAAAATAGCTTGTAGTAGTTCCCTATGTTTGATGTGTTCTCCGGTTGCTGTTTTCATACCCCTGTTAGCCCATATGGGTAACCAGGTGGTAAGTGATCCCACTGCAAACTGTGAGTCTGTATGGATGCCTAATCTGCCTTTAGGGTTTGCCAGGATGGCCTCGTAGATTGCGACCAATTCCACAAATTGGGAGGAGTCTCCTGGTGACAATTTTATAAGTATTCCCTGTTTGTGTATGGGCCTCTTGTCTTCCAAGTGGAAGCACCCTGTGGAGTGGTACACTGCTGCACCTACATATGGGACTCCCTGTTCCCAATATCTTGACCCATTCACGTAGGCCACGTTATAGCCATGTGTGCCATGCCCATCTACAAATGAGAACTCTCTGGTTGCTATTTGCTGAACCTCCCCACAATCATGTGGCTCTCCCTGGTCATCCAGGTACTGTAACATGTGTGGTACTGTCAATTTTTCCACAGTGATGTTTATCCTGCAGGGCTAAAAGCCACTTTGCAAGTCGAGTTAAACTAACTTCCTTGACTTTGTTTTCTAACAATTTTAGAGGGGTATGTGTTGCCCGTATTATGATAGGGTTGAACCTAGTTGTTGCCTCACTTGCTTGTACAGCCCATGCAATAGCTAGAACTGCTCTTTCACATTTATTAAAGCCCCTCTCTACCTCCAATAGCTGTCTGTCTAGGTATGTAACTGACACTGACTTTCCATTTCTTTTTTGCAAAATTACAGCAGTGATTGTGTCATCAGTCGCACTGGCTTGTAAAATAAAGGGTTTTGAGTAATCTGCTTGGATTAAAGCAGGCACTGTCTGTAGGGCCTTTTATAACTTATTAAAACAGTATCACTCTTCTCCCTCCCAGATGAGCTTATACTGTCCCTTTGGTCATCTTTTAACATATTATATAATGGCTTTGTAATCTCTGTGTATCCTTCAATGTAATCCCTGCAGAAGTCTGTCATACCCAGTAATTTCCTTAGGCCTGTAATGGTGGTAGGTAGTGGTAGGGTTTGGATTAGTGCTGTTCTGGTGGGGTCTATTCATCCCCCCTGGGGAGAAATAATAGTTCCTAAGAAGGTAACCTTTTGATCACCAATTTGGGCTTTGTCTGGGTTTACTTTTAATCCTCTTTTTTTTAATAATCCTTGCACCCTATCCAGTAGCACCAGGTGGCCCTCTTTTGTGGACTTTGAAGCAACAAGTCATCTACATATTGAATGACTGAGTCTCCTAACCCCTCCTCATCCCAAAATTTGTTTTATGTACCTGTGGAACAGGGTTGGTGCTGAGTGGAAGCCCTGTGGTAGTCGGGTAAATGTGTACTGTTTTCCCTCGAAAGTAAACGCAAACTTATACTGGTCCTCTGTCTTAAGGGGCAATGACCAGAACCCATCAGCCAAATCTAGAACAGAAAAAAACTTGCTCTCGGGCCACAATTTGTTAAAAATCTCAGTGTTGGAACGAGTAACAGGGCTAACCTGGGGGGTTACCTTATTTAAATTGCGGTAATCAATGGTCAGGTGGTATTTTCCATTTGGCTTTAACACTGGCCATATAGGACTGTTGGCTGTTGAACACACAGGCCTAATGACTTCCTGTTGTAACAGTTGTTGGATAACTGGCTTAACTCTCTCTACCACTTCCTTTGGTATTGGGTACTGTTTGGTATGCCCCGGGCATGGGCCTTCTACAGCTATCTCTATGTCACTTACCTGTCCACAATCTGTGCCATTTTGTGCCCAGACCATCTTATGATTTTGTACAATTTGCTTAAATTCGGGGTGCTTTGATCGTTTCTCCAAATGTTTAACACTTGTGGCGGCATTTGATTTTATTGAGGCTAGAGCATAGCTCTCCACGACAGTGACTGGTTTAAAACCTTTGATATTTATTCTCCATAAACACTGATTACTAAGGTCTACAATGAGCTGGTGTTTAGTTAAGCAATCACTACCAATGATGTTGGCTTCCGTGAGTCCCCCCTCTGCCCATGCAAAGGTTTGACATCCCATGGGTGTACCTCCCAACCTTAAGTGCTGTGGCTGTGACCAGTACCCCTCCGTGGTATGTCCTGTACATCCTTCTGTATATATTGGTGGTCTCGCGGTATCTAGAGGTATGCTGATATTAGTAATAGATACGGCTGCTCCAGTATCTATGAGTGCTTCTGCAGTATGGTCATTGATGGTAACCTTAGCTGTAGGCCTCCCCTGACTATCAGCATGTAAAGCACATACCCATTTAGCATCAGGGTTACCGGAGCCTCTGCCTCCCTATTTCTCATCCACCTCACATATGGCATTAAACCTTATGATGACATTGTCATCAACCTGGGGGTCCTCCCGTCCCTGTCTTTGGGATGCTTTCAGGACTACTTGTAGGTGGTCAAGAAGATCCTCTACAGTGTCTCCTTCATTACTCTGCCTGCCCATCGACTGGCCTCACTCTCGGCCCCTTCCTCTATTTTGCATTTGTCTTGGCCCAACACTCACTTTTTATGAGTCCTGTTCGCTTGCAGTTAAAACACGTTAAGTCTGACTTACCGGCGGCTGGGTTTCTGCTGGGACCCTCATTTACCCATGTGGCCGCCGCAACTTTGTTATGTTTTTGTTTTTCATTGAGGTACATCTCTAGAAACTCTATCCTTTCCTCATGTGATTTTGATAGTTTTAACACGGACCTTAGGGTGGGGTCCAGGCCGTACGCCTGGATCCACAGGTCCCTAAAGGTTGGATCCTCTTCGGTGGGACATTCCTGCCCACCATGTTGCTGGTAAACCTCGAAAAGCCTCAGGATAAACACCAACGGCCCCTCCCCTGTGGGTTTTATCTGCAATATTTTGTCCCAGTCGACTTCCTGCTGGGCTGATTCCCCCCTTGCCCATTTGATGGCATCAATTATTTCATTATAGTCCACCCATAATTTGGAATTCTTGGGCGCATCCTTGTGTGTGCCTTGCACCTTGTCCGGCATCGCCTCTGCCAAGTGCGGACTAAGTTTAAACATAACGATGTGGCAGACATCCTTATTGGTTAGTTCCAGAGTTGTTTGAGTTTGTTTTAACTTTCTTTTTAATTCAACCATATTTGTGTTGTGGTCAATGGGCCCTATTTCCTGGCTCAACTGTGTTAACTCTTTGATAGTGAAATCTCGAATCTCGGGTTCCTGTCTTGTTGATCGGTCCCCCTTTTGGCGAGTTACCGCCTTTTGTACCCGGACCATTTGTCCAGTGGGTTTCCACTGCTCTCCCTCTTTGGCCATTTCTTGTGTGTCTTCTGTGACTACCTCTGCCTCCTCCTTGAAGATGGAGAGGGGCTCTGGGCTGGCGGCAGCTCTCTCCTCCCACCTGGCTTGTTTGTCCTTTTCTAATAGCTCACTAATATTATCTAATCTTTTTTTATGCCTTTCTCCAGCTGGGTATACCGATCCACCTCTCTTGCATTGCCTCTCTTGGTGGCATGTTTTAGATGTAATATATAACAATCCCTTTTTCCTTCTAACAGGAGTTTTGTCTCCTCATATCTCTGTCTGGTCCCTTCGGACACTGTACCGCTGCCAGCGGCAGACATACCTCTTGTGGTAACTGGGGCCGTTTTTATGATTGCTCTTTCTTTCGCCTTTCCTCCTTTAACTCCTCCAACTTGCTCTGACATTCTACTAACAATTCTGATAATCCCTCCAATCTTTCTTGTAACTCATTGTTCTCAAAACTCAGCCTACACTCTTCAGCAGCGTGTTCCTGGGATTGTTGGTCTACTTTTATTTTTAAAAGAGAATTGTCCCCATCTAAAAAGTAAAGGTCTCCCTGTGCTTTTACTAATTGTGACTTTAGCTGCTGGTTTTCCTGCTGAAGTTGCTCTAGCCTTTGACTGATTTGTGTTTTGAGCCTACTTATTTCTAGCTGTTGTTCGGCCACTATGTCTTGTTGCTCATGTAAGTCTTTGAGGAGCTTATGTTGATGGAGAGTAGTCTCTTGGTTACATTGCCAAAGACCTTGTACTGCATTTGCTAACTTTTCTTTTTCATTTTTAGTCACTGCATTGCGATCCAACACTATCTTATTAAAATGCTCTCGGACTGATTTGTCCTCTGTGGGGGCATCGTATGCCCCTAGCTTACACCTTTTCCCCAGATACTTATGTATCTCAGTCTCCATTGTGGTGTTTTTACCTGTGTTGTGTTTATTATTTTGCCCCTTTGCTTTGTGGTTCCTTTTTTCACAAACTAATTTGTTTGTCTGCTAGTTCTGACGAGATGCCACTCCCTTGTGCACCAGTAGTGACTCCGTTCGAACTAGTCTTTTGACCCCCCTAGAGCCCTGTCTTGCAAGTAACAGTGGTCCCTAGCCTATTTACATTTATGATTCCTTTTCGCATGTCTCTAAGCATACATTACGTTTTAAGGCTCAGTGATTGATTGAGGTGATCTGTCTCTCTCGCAGCATGAGTCGTCCGAGATTATCGCACGCTTAGGGTATTTCCTTACGGCGTGACAGACTGCTTCAAGGTCCCAGGCTGGTATTGGTATGCCCCTTTTACAATGATCTGAGTCACGGCACCAAATTGTAGCTGAGGTATGTTAGTCAGGGGAGCCTCTAGGCTACAAGTTACCTTGGGACCTAGTGTATGGAAAAGATAACACAGGTGCAGTTGGAAGAGTAACAATACGCTTATTTCTACATGATGTTAGGCGGCCGTCGGTGTTACATTCTCTCTGCCTTAGTAAAGCAAACAAGCATATATATACATACACCCACTTCAGCATATAATCACACATGCACCAGTAATGTTATTCCTGTTATAGAGTGTCACAAGTAACCAGGCAAAACATTTTTGTACAGGTTTGGGATTTGTATCTAATACATGGGGTTCCTGCTAGATCCATATAAGGACAACACCATATATGTTTTTTTGGGCAAATACTACTATACAACGACTGGGTGGCTTGGCATGTCATGTAAGCCATAATAAGGGTTAGACATGAGATGTGACAAGTAGACATATATTGCATACTTGTGCAGATAGGGCAGATTGTTTAGGATGACGACATAGGTACCCTATATGGTTACAGCTGTTTGGAGTTCTTTTTGTGCTTTGGCCTGCTGCACTACCTTGCATGCCACTTTGATCAACTTCAGGTAGTTCTCCTTCTCCACCTCACTGGCAGCCCTCCTGTATCTCCTGTAGGCTGACCTTTTTACCCTCACTACCTGGGCAACCTCAGGGTTGAAGCAGATGGGTGATCTCAGCCCCAGTTTCTTCCTCCTGAGCCTAACACACTCCGCTATGGCTTCTTTGATGATGGTCCATTTTTTGGTCCATATCCTTGTCCACTCTGATTCCCTCCTGGGGCTTCCTTAACACCTCTCCCATTTTCCTTAACACTTCTCCCATTTTCCTGAAGTCCGCCTTCCTGAAATCAAGGATTGTGGTCTTAGTGGGGATGTTTTCCCTGCCCATATCCAATCTGAACTACACTATGTTGTAGTCGTTACCTCTCAGGGGTTCCTTAACTGCTGTTTCCGGCAAGTTTCCCATTAGTGAGCACTAGGTCAAGGATTGCCCCCTCCCTGGTGGGCTCAGTGATTCCCTGATTCAGAAACCCACTCTGTATTGCATCCAGGATCACTGGACTCGTGGCACAGGATGTAGTTGGTATTCCCTAGTCCACACTGGGCAGATTAAAATCCACTCAATCACTACCACCTCCTCCTTTTTTGCACATTCCAGCAATTGTGAACTCAGCTCCCTGTCTGTTTCCTCCTCCTTTTTAGGTGGTCTGTAGACCACCCCCCCTTTCTCCCTCTAGTAGTCTGGAGTTGAATCCATAGTGTTTCTGCTCCCCCCTTTTCTGTCTCCTCCCTTGTGCATGTTATCCCCTCGCTGATATAAGCCACCCCCCTTTGCTTATCCCCGTGTCTCTTCTAATATAACTTGTAACCAGGGATCGAGATGTACTGGTCATGGTGTGGTGTGGTGTGGCCCAGGTCTCGATAATTGCTGCTATGACTACCTTTCCCCTCTGCTAATAGGGCCTGCATGTCTGCTATCATGTTACTGAATCTACAAACATTGAGTGACATCACCCTTTATCTTGACTCTTTAGTTTGTCTCTCAGTACTTTAGAGCCCTCTCTACTAAGGTATTGTCTATTTGCTGAGTGCAGTGTCTTGTCCAACCACATGCCCCCATCCCCCAATACATTTGAACCCTTCCTCCCTGCACTAGCTTCTCAGCCATACATTATTTATTTTTTATTTATTTGAATTTTGGTAACCAACTGGGCCCACTGAGGCAAGGGGCGACCCGGGGGAGAGGGGTAACATGTGGAGCAAAAAAAGAGAAGTGTACGCAGACACTATACAAGAACAAGTAGAAAGGAAGTGTATGCAGACACATTCATTAAATTCTTGTATCCTCCTTTTCCTGACTGTGCTGGCTCTGGGGACTGGTAACACTTCCAAAAAGGTGGAAGAGGAGGAGATGGCCCATCAGGAAGAGCTAGGAATAGAGGGTAGGTAGAGACAAGGCCATTTTCAGAGAAAAGAGTCCTGAAAGGACTTGCAGCCTTGAAGGTGGACAAGTCTATGGGACCAGGTGGGATTCACCCATGGTACTATAAAAACTTAGGCAATTGCTAGCTACCCCACTGACAACCTTGTTCAAAAACTCACTCAAAATAGGAGTGGTTCCAGAAGATTGGATAAGGCCTGAAGTGGTCCCTCTACATAAGAGCAGCAGCAGGGAGGAGGCTACTAACTATAGACTGGTCAGTTTTACTTCAGTGGTGGAAACATTAGTGGAGGGACTTGCCCCTCTGGGTTCTTGCCAGTAGTATGAGATACTGCAGTGAGCGCATTTTCTGTGTGAAATTTTTGTGCTGGGTTTCAGAGAGTACGCTGCAGTTACCCTGACTTGGCTTGAGAACAGTTGTCCCATCAGCTATGATTGGTGGCTCTTCTCTCCGCTATATATGTGTGTGGGGGGGGGGACTTATCCCTCATGGTCCCTGCCAGTTGCATGATATATAGGTGTTTATTGTGTGGAAGTCGTTAGTGCTTGTTGCTTCTGTGCTAAATCTTTGTGTTAGTGGGTTTCGGCGAGCGTCCTACAATTACCCCCAACTTGGCTGTTGACTCCAGTGTGTTCAGAGTGCAAAATAACCTATCATTATACATGTGTGACTTACACAGGTCTACAGTTGAAAATAAGATTTTGTATCCTAACAGTATATACCTGTATAGAAATACAGTTTTATGAAATTAAATGAAAATCATGTCGGCAATCCTGGTCAGTGCCAGGGATTGGCACTAGACCCATTGTGTTAGCAAGGTACTGTAGTTGCACATGGCATGGTGAGCACCCCAATCTGAGGATTAGAAATTGCGTATGAGACCCCCTTTCCTGCTTTGTTATTTGGGCTTGTGCTGCTGCTTCTCACGCCAAGTAGGGGTCGCCCGCTACGAGGTTATCAACAAAAGGGTCTTTGCATCGCACAAGGTACTGTACTCTGTATTGTGTGTAGTGCTCCCCCAGACTGTTTGCAACTGTCAGCATTGGCTAGGAATATCAGGAACACCTTCACGTACCTGAAGAAAGTCTTATCCTCTTTTTTTACCTCCTTGGCTATTCTATCTTCTGTTTGTGTTTCTGCTGCGCTCACCCTTCTTCCTGCCTCTCTTTGTTTATCTAGATATACCTCTCTGTCCCTTTCAGTCAGGGTCTTCTTGTACTTCTTAAAAGCTGTATTTTTCTCCCTTACTGCCTTAGCCACCTTCTTTGAGAACCAAAGTGGCCTCTTACTCCTCCTGCTCTTGCTTATTTCCTTCAAACAACTTGCTGTTGTCTTACTTATTCCCTCCTTTATCCTTTTCCATTATTCCTCAGCTCCCCCCACAGCCATCTCCCCTTCAAGGTATTTACTAAGGCATTCTCCCGTTTCTTTAAAATCTGCCTTCCTGAAGTCCAGAACCCTCACCCTAGTGTGTTTTTTCTCGTGCCCCATCTGTGTGCTAAACCACACTGTACAATGATCACTTGTTCTACGGTGGTACACACTGTGGCTTCTGAAAATGCTGTCCCTGTTCCTAAGAACAAGCTCCAACACTGCCCAATCCCTAGTGGGTTCTGTAACCAGCTGTCTGAGAAATGTCCCTTGCAGGGAGCCAAGGATGGCTCTGCTACTTGTTGCTCTGTCAACAATGCTCTAGTCTACATCCAACAGATTAAAGGCCCATAATCAGTACTACCCCTTTGCTTGCCATTTTCCCTATGGTCTCACCTGGAACTCTGTCTAACTCCTCCCCCCTGCATTGGTGGTCTATACACCTCCCCAACATGGATAAATACCCCAGACCCTGTCTCTAAGCCAACCCATAGAACCTCCAAATCTTTCATGTCCCCATTGTGTCCTTTTATCTCTGTGGCCTTTATGCCTTCCCTCACATATAAAATGCCCCATCTTCTTCCCTGTTCTATCCTTCTGGAACATGTTGTACCCTGGCATGGCCACATCCCAGCTGTGGTTGTCTGTGCACCATAATTCTGTTATAATCACCAGATCCAGGTTTGCTTCCACAATGGTTGCCTCCTGGTTGGGGATTTTATTTCCTAGGCTCCTTGCACTGGCACACGTGGCAGTCCACTCCTTTTGTCTTTCCCTGCCCTTACCTTCCCCCCATTCCCTATTGTATCCTTCACCCTTTCCTTGTCTGTGTTACTGTCATCCCCTTTTTATGTTGGCTTGCACGTGCACAAGTAACATCTTGCGGTAGTAGCACATTTCAGAGATGTGTCAGTGTGTGGTCAATGCAGGAGACACTTTAGTGGGTGCATCTCTCAGCCACCAATCAGTGAGCATGCTGATGATGACAGCAGTTTCAAAGAGAGCCAAAACCTTGAAAGAAATCTGCTGCTCCATGAGGTGCAGTCTCCTCATTGCACTGGCAGATGACAAGACTCCAGCCATGCACATTACAGTGCACAGCAATGCACATGGCCAGAGTTATCAGCAAAGTTTCAGTGTGCCTTTCCTGGTGAAACATTTCAATAAGTAAAATAGCCATGGTGTGGCTATCCACAATGATGACTCCTGCCACACAACACACACTCCCCGGAGAGCTGACATCAGGGTGCCCAATCCACGTTTCGGCATGTACCCCCATTATGTAGTACACTGGGAGCCCACCCCAGTGTGCCAAAACATGGCGGCTCCTGCTGCCCACCACACAGTCCCACAAAGCCAACATCGGGGGTACCCAATCCCTATGTCGGCATGCATCTCCCCCCATTAATGTGGCACACTGGGAGCCCACCCCAGTGTACCGAATTAATTGTTTCCGACACCGAGATGCCCACTCCCGGTGTCGGATGCGCTGACCCCCCCACAACCCGTCTATGTTTTTTGTAGACAAATGGGTGCCCAATCCCCGTGTCAGCAATGGCATGCAGCACCCCCATTGTGGCACACTGGGAGCCCACCCCAGTGTGCCTAAATTTTTTTTTTTATTGTTTTCCCCCTGTAAAATAGAAAAACTGTCCCCCATAGTCATTTTATTTTATTTAACCTGTAAAACATAAAACGGTCCCTCGTGGTATCTCCAGTCCCCCTCCCCCAACCCACACCATCCTTCTGTGCACCCACCTACCCCCCCATACTTACCTCCAAAGGCTGGGAGCAGTGATCATCTGCGGCGCGGGACACATCTGCACTCTTCACAGGCCAACAACAAACTGAAGAAATGACAATAAGCTTTACAATGGGAGTCAATGGGGGGGGGTTTCAACTTAGGTTGATATCTCAGCTATTTTTTGGAATTTTGGCCACAAATTTTCAACATGGGGTTCTTGGAACCCCAGCTCATAAACATGTCACTGTCATTTCGTTACTCAGTCCCAAAAGGTGATTTTGTGGTCGCTGCGCAGACTCACCTTTAGGGACCGACTAACAAAACAATAGTGCCACTGCTCATGAGGGGAGGTCCCAGAAAGCCTGTGTTACAAATTTGGTGAAAATATTCCAAACAATGATCACGTTACGAGCGTGCATTGCACAGTTTCTATGCACGCTCATAACTTTTCCAATTTTTTATATTTTCACTCCAGATTTTCAGTATTGTCATTTTTTCACACCTCCTTATGAACAGCACATCTGTCATGTTTCACATCCTGCCTAAAACATGTTTTTACACCTGTGGCACAGAATGGTGCAGTCGCTGTAGGAAATCAACTTTTGAGACAGATGAACAAAATCACAGTGCCACTGTTCATGAGGAGAGGTCCAGAAATGCCCATTTTGAAAATTTGGTGAACAAATTCAAAAAATTATTGTGTTACAGGCGTGCATTGCGCAGTTTCTATGCACACTCGTAACTTCACCAATTTTTCATATTTTCACTCCAGATTTTCAACATTGCCATATTTTCACACCACCACCACATGAGCAGTACAGCTGTCATTTTTTCACATCCTGCCAAAAATATGTTTTTGCACCTGTGGCACCAAACGACGCCATTGCTGTGCAAAATAACCTTTCGGGTAGCGAACTGATAGTGCCACTGTTCATGAAGTGGGGGTCACAAAAAGCCCATGTTGAAAACTTGTAGTGAAAATACTAACAAACACTCAGGCCTTTACGGATTCCAACCATACTGCCTTACCCTGTAGAGACTGACAGGCATCAGGGGGGTGACTTGGAATCGTCAGCTGTAATGCTTGCCCCATTCCACCCCTACCCTGCAGCCAGTGACAGGCATCAAGGTGTGCCTTGGAATGGCATGAGCATTACGGCTTATGACCCAAAGGCACACCCCCAATGCCTGTCAGTCTCTGCAGGGTGGGGATCAGGCTGACATCAGTTCAATACTTCACTGCCATTCCTATTATGTATCTCTCTAACTCCTGCACTACCAATGCCAATGCCAACAAGTCAACATTCAGCATTGACAAATGCTTGTTCATTTTCCCTCTGCCCATCATCCTTAAATCTTTCTTCACCCTTGGTACCACCTCCAAACTCTCCCATCCCCTCCTCCCCCCTTTCCCTACTGAACTCTACCCCTGGAGAATTTATTTCCTTTGGGCTTTTCTTCTCTGTTGTTCCATTTTCTGGAGGGGGGCATTCTCATTTTCCCTCATTTTTTTCTGCCTCCCCCTTGGCTCATTTAAATACCTGTCAAAGCAGCATTTAAACTTTCCAAACAGGACTGCTGTTCCCCTCCTGAATGAATAGAGGCCATCTCCTTTGTACAGGCCTTTATCCCCTGAGGTAAGATCCCGGTATCATATGTAGCCAAGCCCCTCCTCCCTGCACCATTTCTTCAACCAGTTGTTGAAGACACTGGTGTGGTAAAATCTCCTTCTGGCCATATACAGGTAGCACCTCAGTGAAGGCCACCATGTGAGCTGCATGCTTCAGATCCCTCTCCAGCTCCTTAAATCTATCCTCCACCATCCCTGCGGCTTCCTTTGCCAGGCGATTATTCCCCATATGGACAATAACATCCAGCTCCCCCTCCTGCTTTGTCTCCCTAGTGATCCTGAGAAACAAAGAAACATAGAATTTGATGGCAGATAAGGACCGCTTGGCCCACCCAGTCTGCCCATTTCCCTACCTAATGGATAAGCTGCAGATCCTAGTTAACCAGCAGCCTACTTCTTTCTACCCCACCCCCAAAATTGCCTTATGACTGTCCCATGCATGCTTGAATTCAACCATTGTTTTTGACTCCACAACCTCCTCTGGAAGGCCGTTCCATGCATCCACAACCCTCTCTGTGAAACACTACATCCTTACATTACCTTTGAGCTGCCCCCCACTATCTTCAAATTGTGCCCCCTTGTTTTTGCACACCTCTTTTTTTGAAAGATGCTACCCTCTTGGACTTTGTTGATTCCCTTGAGGTACTTGAAAGTTTCTATCATGTCCCCCCTCTCCCTCCTTTCCTCGAGGCTTTACATATTAAGCTCCTTTAGTCTCTCTTCATATGTCTTCTGGTGCAGACCTGAACCATTTTAGTTGCCTCTCCTCTGGACAGCTTCCATCTTGTCTATGTCCTTTGGAGATTGGGTCTCCAGAACTGCACACAGTACTCCAGATGGGGTCTCATCAGCTGTCTGTACAGAGGGATAACAACTTCCTGTTTTCTACTGGTGATGCCTCTCCCTATGCATCCCAGTATCCCCCAGCCCTCCTTATTGCCCTCTCACATTGCTTGCCCACCTTTAAGTCATCTGATATGACTAGCCCCGGGTCCCTTTCCATTTTTGTTGTTGTTAGTATCTCACCCCCCATTGTGCACTTTTCCCCTGGGTTTTTGTTTCCTAGGTGCATTACCTTGCACTTCTTAGCATTGAATCTAAGCTGCCATACATTTGACCATTCCTCTAACCTTGCCAAGTCCCTTCTCATCCTTTCCACCCCATCTTGTGCATCAACTATGTTGCAGATCTTTGTGTCATCTGCAAATAGACATACTTTTCCTTCCAGTCCCTCTGCAATGTCACTTATAAAGACATTGAAGAGGACTGGTCCTAATACTGAACCCTGTGGTACCCCACTAGTAACCACCTTTCTTCAGAGTGGACTCCATTTACTATTACCCTCTGTGTCCTATTCTCCAGCCAATTCTTTACCCAGGCTATCATCTTGGGACCCACTCCCAGGCTGGCTAACTTGTATATTAATCTTTTGTGTGGGACTGAGCCAAATGCCTTGCTAAAGTCTAGGTAGGCCATGTCCACAGCCCCTCCCTGATCTACTACTTTGGTCACCCAGTCAAAGAAATCTATTAGATTTGTCTGGCATGACCTACCCGCTGTGAATCCATGCTGCCTTGGGTCCTGTGCCCTTCTGGCCTCTAGGTACTCAACAATTCTTTCCTTCAGAAGTGATTCCATCATTTTCCCTATCACTGAGGTTAAACTAATAGGTCTGCAGTTTCCTGCTTCTACACTGCTCCCACTTTTGTGAAGGGGAATCACATCTGCCCTCCTCCAGTCCTCGGGTACCACCCCATCCTCCCATGATTTGTTAAAGAGGGTAGTTAGTGGTGTCACTTGTTCTACCCTTAGTTCTTTTAGAATTCTGGGATGAATCCCATCAGGCCCCATTGCTTTGTTCACGCTTCGATTTTAAGAGTTCTTTCATAACCCTTTCTTCTGTAAATGGGCTGGTATCAGCTTCTGTATACAGATTGTTTCTACTGTTTGTTTTAGGTACCTCCCCCTCTTCATTTGTAAATACTGAGCAAAAATATTTGTTTAGTATCTCTGCCTTTCCACAGTCTCCCTCTGCCCACCCTCCTCCCTTTATTAAGCCTCACTAACCTCCTTGGTCTTCCTTCACTCCCTGATGTACCTATAAAAGGTTTTATCCCCCTTCTTAACTGAGTTGGCTATCTTTTCCTCGGTGTGGGCCTTTGCTGTTCTGACTGCGTTCCCAGCTTCCTTTTGCTTTAACTGATACAGTTCTCTGTCCTGCTCTTTCTGTGATTCCTTGTACTTCCTGAGTGCTTTCTTTTTCTCTTGAACCTTCACTGCCACTTCCTTTGAGAACCATAGTGGTTTCTTACATTGTTTTCTTTTGTTTGTTTGCTTCCCACAAAGGCTTGTTGCCTCTGTGATGGCAGTTTTTATCATTCCCCATTGTTCTTCCACCCCTCCTTCCTGCCCATTTGCTAGTGCATTCCTTAGGCACTCACCCATTTTAGCAAAGTCAGCCCTCCTAAAGTCCAGTACTTTTGCCTTTGTATGGCTTGACTCTATTGCTGTGTTTATTGTGAACCATACTGTTCGATGGTCGCTAGTTCCCAGATGGCTATCCACTTCTACATCTGTGATCCTCTCTCCATCTTCATTTGGGAGAACCAGGTCTAAGATTGCTCCCTCTCGAGTGGGCTCCAATACTAGTTGTCTAAGGCATGCCCCCTGTAGGGCATCTAGAATAACCCCACTCTTCAAAATGGCTACTGCAACTGCACTCCAGTTAACATCTGGCATATTCACATCACCCATCAGTTGAACCCAATGTTGAAAGAATTAGCCACAGAGTTAAATGAATCACTAAAAGAGATATATCAAAAATCCATAGACCAGGGTGAGGTCCCGGAGGACTCGGGTACCACCCCATCCTCCCATGATTTGTTAAAGAGGGTAGTCAGTGGTGTCACTAGTTCTACCCTAGTTCTACCCTTAGTTCTTTTAGAATTCTGGGATGAATCCCATCAGGCCCCATTGCTTTTTCCACCTTCAGTTTTAAGAGTTCTTTCAGAACCCTTTCTTCTGTAAATGGGCTGGTATCAACTTCTGTATCCAGAGTGTTTCTATTGTTTGTTTTAGGTACCTCCCCCTCTTCATTTGTAAATACTGAGCAAAAATATTTGTTTAGAATCTCTGCCTTTTCACAGTCACCCTCTGCCCACACCCTCCCCTTTATTAAGCCTCACTATCCCTCCCTTAGTCTTCCTTCACTCCTTGATGTACCTACAAAGGGTTTATCCCCCTTCCTACCCTCTGCTTACCATCCCTTCATGGTGAGGCACCAGGTAGGCACATCAACCCCTCTTTCCCTCCCCTCCCTTCCTGTTCCCAAAAGCATCTCTCTTATGACTGAGTCCCCCACCAGAAGTTGCTTCCTCTTCCACTGGGGGCCCCTGCCTCCCACCTTGGGGCCACCTAACCAGAAGACCCTCACAATCTCCTTGGCCACCACCATTGGCAGTCCCATCCCGGCAGAACAGCGAAAGCATTGTATAGCATCACAGGCTTAGGAATGTGTTCTTGAACAAACCACTCCCACCCCCCCGAGCCCACGACAGTGCAAGTTGGCCCTTTTTCTTGGTTCCCTCTGGGACAATGGTGATGGACTTGGTGGACTCTATTTGGGGGAAGAGGTTCCCCAAATAGCCAACTCAGCCCAGACTCTCATGACTGCCACCTCGGCCCAGACAGGAGAATGCAGATAGTGCAGCACCTCAATCTCCAAAAGGTCTCCCTGAAGACTACCGCTCCACAGCCACTGCACTGCACCACTCCCAGAATTCTCATTCCTACACTCACTATGCTTCTGGGCAGAAATCTGTAGCCTTACTTCAGATACAGTGTTTATAATTTTCCCTTATTTGTTTTGTTTTAAGATTACCACTTTTACTTCTTTACTTTTTTTTTAACTCTTATTCCTCTTTTCCCTGATTTCTTATACTTCTGTATTTTGTTTTATAATGTTACCTCAATTAAGATGCTACCTTCTTTCCCTTCTCCTCTTGTTTTTTTCTTCTCTTAATAGGTTACTCCTCCCCTTTTCTATGCCTATTTCCCTAATTTGCTTCTTTACTGTTTGGTTTCTGCCTTCTTCCTCTCTGCTTAATGTAGATTGATATTCATTTATTAAGAAAGCCTGCTGATTACTTAGAGATGGTACAAGACAGTACCTCTAAAACACATTCATTACATATGAAATTGCAAACTGCATCAACAATTGCCTCCCAGTTGGTGGAAGTGTTCAAGGGTAGAGTCAGGGATGTCCATTTTAGTAGGCAGTACCTAGTTGTTTAACTCCCCAGTGCAGTGTTCTGTAGGTCCTTGTAGATAGCCCACTTGGCTCCTAGCTGGTAATCCCAATAGATGACATTTCCTAGAGTTCCAATGTGGCTTAGATTTCAAAAGCTGTGCTGACACAGTCCATGAAAGCCTCTGTGGTTCTTGAAAGAAGACTGGCCCTGCTTCATTTTTTTCTGGATGCCAGCCCTGTGGATCAGTATCACAGCACAGATAACTGTTCATTCTGACCTACATTTGCAGATCAGTGCTTATAATCAGCCACTGGCACACTTCCTATGTCCTTCATATGACATCACTGCACTAAGAATGGTTACCTGGCCAGCTGCGGTATGACTCCTGCAAATCCAGCACCATAGTGTGGGGCTTTTAAAAGACTTGAAATCTAGTTCATTGACATTTTGGGCTGCCTCTCCCATTGTAACTATTTCAGTACCCTCATTTCATGCATAGCATGAGCTGATATTCCATCGCCCCTTTCATTTTAGATTTTATTGTTCCAAGTTAAGCGGTGGGTAGTGGGTGTGTGTGGGTTGCTGCACCTCCACCTCTACATCTGCAAAGGAACTGAGGCACAGGAGGAGAAGTGACTTGATCAGGGTCATACAACAAGATATGGTTGGAGTGGGATTTGAATCTGGGTTAACAGTGCAGTACCCAAATAACTTACCACAATGCCAGTTTCCAAGAGGTGGCTTGTGAATCCTCAAGACAGGGACAGTGTAGGAGAGGGGCAGCTAGCCCCAAACCAATAGAAAGTCAGAAAACCTGCACTAAAAAGTGCAACAGCACCAAATTCCTTTTTCAATTTCAAATGCTTTAATGCAAAATACAATGGAAAAAAGGTGCACAGACATATCCACTGGCAAGTATTTGATATTCTCTTACCACAATGCCTCCCTCCGTCATTTTATTAGTTTGTTTATGTATTTATTTACTTTTTGTTTAGCAGGTAAAAGCACTAGACAAATATTTGTCTATTTCTAGGCACAACCTGGGAGGTACCACTCATTACAGAAGTTACCCCATACCATACGTCCATTGCCTTACTCTTTGCCACTGTTAACCCATTATGCCCTCCCAGTCCCCCTTCTTTCCAGTTAGTCCACCAACAAGCTGTCTGTACTCAAGTTAATATCTCCAACCCACAACCCTGCCCCCTCCTTTGCTTTTCAGCTTCCCTGATTTTTCCCTCCTTTCAGCGATGTAACTACAGTTTTGAAATGGGACGTCACAAAAATAGGGGGAGGGCTCAAAGTTTCAAAAGAGTTAAGCTATTCAGTCTTGCTTTTATCTTCAACAGCAAGGAATTTTTATTCTAGGCAGTGAATGCAGCAGTGCCTTGCCCACATTGCAGAGCTTAACCAGCTCACCTATCAACAGAAGTGAATACTTGTACTCCCCCACCAACAATATTCCTCTTTTCCCTGATGATCTGGCCCACTACCACCCTCTCCTTACCTACAATGTCCTGTCACAGTGTCAGGGCCAGCTCATACATCAGTAGCTGTTGGTTGTCAAGCCCCTCCCATTACCCCATACCCATGCACTCATGCCTGTCCCCATACATATATTGTGACTCTCATCTGTCCCTTCCCTCTCCAGGGGCCCCTTCACCAACCAATGTTGCCATAGATTGATTCACAGTTGCCAGTACTTGAACTACCCCCCTTAACCAGATACTCAATGCCCTTCCTTACCCAGGTACTCAACAGCCACTTCCCCATGAACTTTGCCAATCCTATTCCTCCGTACCCAGGTACTCACCATCCCCATCCTCCAAACTCCTCTTTACTTTTGTTACTCATTTTGCCATGCTTGATGGTCAGGAATAGTTTGTCCATCAAGAGCAGCTGCTACTCAAGCTCCTCCTCAGTGTACTTGCCACACAGGGCCTGGTGAATCTCCTGCTGCATGTAGTCCGAGCTAATTTGCCAGTCTGATAGAAACCACAGGTGCCCATTGTAGTCATTCCCGGCATTGCTGCCCATGATGACAGTTGCAAACAATTTGGAGGAGGGGCACTAAACGGTGTTAATAATATTGAGTACACCATGTGAGGCAAAGACCCTTTTGCTGACATCTCATACTGGGTGACCCCCCCACATGAGAAGCAGCAGCGTGAGCCCAAATACAGTGCGAGAAAGGTGGATCTCACACCCACTTTCCAATCTTCAGACTGTGGTGTTCAACATACCATGTGTAACTACAGTCTCTCACTGACACAGTGGGTCTTGTGCCAATTCTTGGCACCAATCAGGATCACCAACATGCTAGGTTGTCTCTTGCATTCTGCATGCACCTGGAGTCATGAGCCAAGTTGGGGGTAACTGTGGGGCACTCCCT
The DNA here is from genome assembly GCA_016271365.2 of Neoceratodus forsteri. Lineage (NCBI taxonomy): Eukaryota > Metazoa > Chordata > Ceratodontiformes > Ceratodontidae > Neoceratodus > Neoceratodus forsteri. Next base: position 138,563,952 of record JADMNL010000024.1, read on the forward strand.
GGAATCCACCAACACAGAGTTTTAGCACAGAAGTAACACACTCTCACTACTGCCACACAATAAATACCTGTATCTCATGCCACTGATGGGCACCATGAGGGGCAAGTCTGCCTCACACGTGGTGGAGAGGAGAGCCATAAATCATAGATGATGGGACAGTTGTTCTCCAGCCAAGCCGGGGTAACTGCAGGGTGCACCTTGAAACCCACAAGCACAAAGATTTAGAGCACAAAATGCACACTCACTACTGTATCTCACCCCACTGGTAGGGACCACGAGGGGCAAGTCCCCCCACATATGGCAGAGAGGAGTGGAGAGTCGGTGGGGGGGCAGGCATCTGCAAAATCAAAGAATAGGGGTGTTTAGCAGTGTGCAAACTCCAGAGTGCTTCCTCCTCACTTTTATTAAATTAGGAATGTTTTCTGGCTTTATTAACACAGAAACCAAATTTTACAGGTAGAAAAAGACATCCTTCATCGAGTCTGCACATTTCCAACCTTAGTCCCCACCAGTCTAGTACCAGTAGTACCTACCCAGTGCTCCCATCTTATAGCTCCTAAGGCACCCCAGTAGTCTCCCTCCTAACCTCAGAGTGCTTTCCATTTAACACTATAAGTACCCATTGGGTTGTTATTAGGGCTCCAGATCTTTGACCAGATGGTGAAAGGGGACTTGTAGTGGGGCTCAACCTGGAGGCAAAGATGAGGTCTAACATCAGGGCCAGATTTGTGAAGGTGTGTACTGTATTCCATGTAGCTGCTTTACAGATTTCCAGTAGTGGAATTTCTCTTGAAGCTGCTATTGAAGCAGCTGTGCCGCTGGTGGAGTGTGCTCTCAGGCCCAGAGGTACTTGTTTACCCACCTTACTATAACAAAACTGTACATGCCACTATCCAGCATGCAATTGTGCATTTTGTTGCAGCTCTGCCCTTACCAACTTCACCATATGTGAGAAAGAGTTGTGATTGACTTGATCTGCTTTTGACATCAAGGGAATTAAGTTTCCTTTCTGGAGAACTGGAGTTGTCTATAAAAAAGGCAGGTAGAGTGATAGACTGATTGAAGTGAAAATCATAAACCACCTTGGGAAGAAATTTTCTATTAGTCCTAAGGACCACCTTGTCCCTGTGGAATGAGATGTAGTCCACATCCATGCACGGGGCTTGTAATTCACTGATCCTTCTGGCTGAAGTAATGGCAACCAGGAAAACAGTTTTCCAAGTGACATACTTCAAATCTGCGGTTGATATAGGTTTGAAAGGTGCCTCCCTGAGTTTAGCAATGCAAATATTTAGATTCCAGGCCAGAACCAGTTCTCTTAGTGGAGGGTGCAGAAGATTAAGGCCTTTAAAATATTTTCTAAATACTGGATGAGAGGCCATAGACCTCTCCTTACCAACTGACAGGTAAGCAGAGACCAGGGATTAATTATGGGGGGGACACGTTTATCACCCCCAACATTCAGGCCATGTGCTATTGCTGCCTGCTGGTGAGCTGGAAGGGACACAGGAGCCTGCTGTTCTGTGGGTGAAGGGTTGGATTTTACTGGTGGGTTGGGTCAGGTCCTGGGAGTGAGAACCCCAAGAGAGTGCAGTGAGCTACGGCAGTCAGACAGTTAGACGGCAGAGGGGGGACCAGTGCTATGCAAGTGGCCTGGCCAGAACCAGGAGGAGAAGAGTGAATTGTAGCAGGGAAGGAGAAAGTGATGGACCACATTGTACCCAGAAGTAGCATAAGCGCATGCCACCGTCAATAGTGAGGAGTCAGGAGGAGCAGGTGGGAGACTGACTACTTGCATCGAGGGAAAAAAGCTGTGGCGCTACCATCGATGTGTTTATCTGCTTGGTGCTGCTTCACTTCCCGTCTCCTCCTGATTGTGACTGTCATGTCCTGTGATTCCTGCTGCCACATCTCCTCCAAGGATGCTTGTGGAGGAGCTGTTGCTTTGCTTTCCAGGAGTAAGGGGGGAGGCTGGGGTTTTATGTCCTGGGATAGAATGGTTCAGGGCTGTGGGCACCAGTGAGTGACTCTGGGGGTCAGATGGTTGGATCAGTCGGGGCATCAGTCAGTCTGAGCCTGCAGTGGAAGTTTGGAAGGCAGAGTAGAGGACAGAGGAATATGCACTGCTGGAGGCTGCTGCAAGCAATGATGAAGCAACAACTACCTGGGAGATAGGACTGACTGGTGGTGCTGCAGTGCAGTGGGTGGGGGTGAGTAGTGATTGGGGGGGCAGCAAACCAGCAACATCATCATGCCGCAGGGGCATCTACTCACAATGTTGTATGCACAAATTTGCAAAACAAGACACTGGCAAACAAGCAGAGGAGGTGGTGAAAGGGAATTCCAGTTTGCACAGGGCAGTTCTAAACTGGCAGGGGCCACACACTATTGGCCATTTGATTTGGCATCAGTCAGGGTCAGGGAGTGCCTGGGAAAAGAAGCCTGCTGCAATCTGTGAGGCATTCTCTTTACTGTTTTGTCTGGAGTGGGCCAGTGGCTCTACCGGTAGACTATGACCAACACAATCAGTAGTCAGCACAAAACTGCTCAACTTGAGCTAACATAGCTCTAATAGTCTACAAAAGGCAAGGGTAGGTGATGTTTCTGTTTAATTATGTTTACTGGTGGTCTGTTCTGGTTTGCTGCGTTGGTTGTGTCTGCACTGTCTACAGTCAGTGTCTGATTTTAAATGCTGTGCTGGCTAGTATCTCTCCTGTGTGCCACCTGAGCCTGACTGTTGCCTGCTTTGGTAGGGGCAGGGATCTGCTGGCTGGGGAAGGGGGGGTTATATGGTTAGCCTGGCATGCAACTCCAGTGGTTTCCTCTGTGTTACCAAAGTTAAAGTAATTTCAATGGGCTTGCTCAACTGGATGAGTTGTATGCTTGTGTGACTTCAATGCATTGTGGCTGTTCACCTCTCTATCCATGGGATATACCATCCTGTAGGGGTATGATGCAAGGAACCCTAGAGGAGGGTTCCCCCCCAATAGGTGTTGTGGGAATAATTTCCTTGACTAAAGGTAGCTTAGGAAAAAGCCCATGGGAAAGAGAGACGAGTCGCTGGAGGAGGAGGGGGTGGATGGTGGGGCAACAAAGAAAACAAATGAGGGCTTTTAAGGCCTGGTTGGGGGAGTGGTTTGTTGCTCTGCCCATTGAACTCCAGCCAGCCCTCTGCCATCAGTTTCAATGGGCTTGCGCAACTGGATGAGATGTATGCTTGTATGACTTCAGTACATTGTGGCTGTTCACCTCACTATCCAAGGGATATACCACTTTGTAGGGGTACAATGCAAGGAACCCTAGAGAAAGATCCTCCCCTCCATAAGTGCCACAGAAATAATTCCTTTGGCTAAAGGTAACTTAGGAAGAAGTCCAAAAAGAATGCCCAAAAGAGTATCAAGCATCGAAGAGGTGAGAAATCAGAATATATCGAGACTGGAAATTAAAGTGATAGACATAAATGGGAAGGACAGGAGAAGAATTAGATATGAAGAGGACGATGAATGAAATGAAAGCAGACAAGATTCATAAGGGCAGACTTCTTAAAGAGAGAGGGAACAGCCAGGGCCACCATCCGACTCCATCCAACAGTGGAACTAAACTACGGGACCTAAGGAAACTCCAACCCTATCTAATATTATGACCATTGGCAAGGGGGAGAGGAAAAAAAAAACCTTTGAGAAGGAAACCTGTGGGGATCCAAGGTCTAGGTCATCTTCTCTCCAGGCTGAAGGATGTTTTGATTAGTGATGGTTCAGCTACTGCAATTTAGAGTCGAGATCAAGTGAGAAGGAAAATATTCCAATTTGGAGGAAGCTCTCACTCTGTCCTTCTAAATGGACAACTGTTGAGGGTTACGAGTGATGTCTCTGCAACTAGATGCTCAAAAGCAAGAGAGGAGAGAGATGACTGCTAAGGCACTCAGCTGGCCAATGCAAGCCTGTGAAACAGGCTACGTGAACCAGAGGTGATCCTGAAGGAGAATAGCATAGAGGGTGCCTCCGGACCCTATCAGGCAGCCAAAGGCACTCTGATGATGAGAGCCCCACTCCTCATAGCTGGGTGGCATAAAATCTACATCCAGAGGTGTCGCCGAGATGAGGGAAGACTGACGGTCCACCCAGAGCGAAGACATTGTCACTATGGGCCAAGGAGAAGCACCCTGCTCTGAGCTTTGCATGCTCTAGATGCAGACTTCGTGGCTGCAGAGCAAGACCATCGGCTATGAGCCAAGGAGCAATGGACATGGAAGGCATGTCTCCGAATGGAGAGCAGTTTGGTGAGGTAGCATAAGTCCCAATAAGAAGTATACTTGATTAATCAATGTGAATGCATAGATCCTGAGATCAGACTGAGTGAAGGAGAACCAGACTCATGTCATGAGGAAACTATCCATGATTGGTAACTATGGGAGTGCATGCTAACCGGGTCCATTGAGAGCCAAATTAGGAATGGATAGAATTGCCTGAAGGTAGGAGCAAGAGCGGCCAGGTGAAGCAGGCAGCTGACGGTGAGGTAGGTAGTACCAGGAGGACATCTGAATAGGTTTGATTAGAATTAGGGAATGGGATCAGAGGAGGAGGAGGTGACAAGTAGGCAGGGCGATATGCTGGAGGGAATATTAGGCAATGTGAATAAGTAGGGTATGGTGGTATGGTGGGATGGCAGGATAGGGAAGCTCCCAAAAGAAAGCAGAGGTTAGAGAAAGAGAAGAAAAGAGGATGAAGGGAACGGGAGGAGGACAGCGAGCACCCACCATGGGGAAGCATAGTCAGGGATGAAAACAAAGTGCACGCGGTAACCAATAGCAATAAGCTGCAAAGGCCAGGGAGAGCAGGGGCAGTGACAAATGCCAAATCCCAGAGGAAGGCTGCTGAGCACGCCAGCCAGGCGTACAGTCCAGTCAGATTGCTAGTCCTATGATGTGAAATAGGATGGGTGGCAAACAGGTTGGGTTGAGGTTGAGGAAAGGAAGGGTAGGAGTACCAGGAAGAAAATGAGGTATAAGAGGAGGTAAGAGGAGACCAGACGAGAACCAACAGTAGGAGTCACAGTCCAAATAGAGAGCAACTGCCCCTTTAAAAGGGAGCTGGGAACCAATAAGGGAGATTGGGATCTGAACCACAGGGTAATAACAGTAGATGTGGTCCAAACATCAAGACAGGCCATTGAAAATGAAGTCCTGGAACAGGAATGAGAGGCCAGGAGGGGAACATCAACCAGAGGGAGAACAGAAGTCGAGAGGAGCGAAGTAAATGCTGTCCCCCAGTTCACAGGAACTGCTGAGGAGCTTAACAGCACAGGGCACAGGAAGTCACTATGGAGAGAACTAAAGCAGAGGAGCGAGGCATCCTCTGTAGCAATGGGGATGAGCACAGTGGGCAAAAGGGATAGAGAGAGCAAAGGAAGATGGATCGAGGGAAAAGGAGAAGCGGGGAATGTACGAGGGAATGCTGGACAGTGGCAACACCAGCACAAACCCAGAAGAGGGAAGACGACAGAGACAGGAGCAGCAAATGGAGAGAGAGAGAGAAGGGGAAATTAAACTACGAAAAAGGTACAGGGGAGACGGAGTGAGGAGGAGGGATGGGAGAACCAAGGGGCCACAGACAGCCACTGAGCAGCGAGACAGGAGAAGGAGCACATGCAACAGAAGGGGGGGGCTGCATAGAGCCGCAGCTGGGAGGTAGAACTAGCAAAAGGGGCTACTCAGCACACCGGACCAGGATGGGAACAGGGTGGAGGTATGCAAGTGAGGAAAAATGAACACCAGACTGGAGGAGACATGGGGAACGGGGTCGGGTGGGAGGGAGGGAGAGAGAGCCATAGACCAGTGGCAGTGAGCAGTAGGATGAACAGCAGGGAAATGGAACAGAGCCAGCAGTTGGAGGTGCTGCTAAAATGCAGTAAACAAAGAACAGGCAGGAGAACAGGAGAAGAGGTATGAGGAGCAGCGCCTCAGGCCGCAATGAAGAAAATGAATGAGGACTGGCCCAGGGGATGGCCTTTTAGGGCCTGGTTGGGGAAGTGGTTTGTTGCGTTGCCCATTGAATGCCAGCCAGCCCTCAGTCGTCAATAAAGAAAATATAAAATCCTTACCCTGCAGGTGGGTCTGGGTGCATGGTTCAAAGGAGTCATTATGGAAAGGAAGAGGGGAGGAAGAAAGAGCTGTAGATCAAGTTGTGTCTACGGACCATGGTAATGTAGGTAGGGAAAAATGGTCAGACTGGGTAAGTCAAGTGAAGCAGTCCTTATCTGCCATCAAATTTTATGTTTCTGTGTTAAAATGAATTAACAGCTGTGCAAAATAAAAAATAACAAGCATTTGTCACTGCCAAATGTTTGCCACTTTCATTGCTGTTGTGATGGTGGGTTCTGCTAGCTTGTGTACATTTTTAGCATATATTTAACCAAAATAGACCAAATGAGATGTAATCTGTGATATGTCATTTGCAATTGGGTTCTGATGTCTACTGCATTTTCCAGGATAGTAGAGGTGAGCTGCAATATCTGTTTTTTTTTATTTTTTTTGGTTTTTGTTTTTGTTGACTGGGTGAGGCACACTAGCCATAGAGATGACTATTTGCAGGCACAACCTGGGAGGTTGCAAAGCAGAGAATATACAATACAGAGAGTACAAAACATGAGGTAAATAATACAATTTCCCATGATAGCAGAGACAAATAACATCATAGGAAATACAGTTTTGACCTAGTTATACAATGTAATTCTTAGAAAATGCAGGCACATAAAACATTGGAAAGTAACACTGAGAGTATAATGTAAGGTAAAAACAAACAGTAGCATGAATAGGGGGAAGGGAACAAAGGGAAGATATCCAGCTAAGCAAAAATACAATAAGTGCATACAGTAATGAACAATAAGGAATGAGTGGTGGTCTGGTGGAGTATGTAGTAAGGAAACCAAACAATGGCACAGACGCACAGTGGTTTAGTACCAGCTAAGTGCAAGCAAAGAAAATGAGCAGAAGGATAAAGGGAAGAGGAAATATTTGGGTAAAGTCAAAATCAACAGCAAGTTTAAGGTAGGAGGACATGTCAGAGAAGCAAAATTAGAACGGGTTAGGTAATCTGGGTAAGGATAGGGTAGTAGTAAGTGGACTAGATAGGAGAGGACCAGGTAGGATCAAAACACAAGCAAGGGACAGATTTGGTTAGGAAATTTTGCAGCTCCTTTTTAAATATAGCATGAGTCAGCGAGTGACAGATGGCAAGGGAAAGAGAGTTCCAGTGCTTTGAGGCAGCGTGAGAGAAGGCACAGGTACCCGTTGAGATTTTACATTAGTGTTGTGTTGCTTGTATGATGTATTTATGTATTCACTTCCAAAGGTATGTTGATAGAAATAATGGTATTTTTCCATAGATAATTTACTTTTTGCTGGGTAACATTGCACTCAAGATCCGAGGCTGGCTGAGAGTGATGTTGTCCCCCCCAACCTTTACTCAAAAATTATTCCTCTGGCAGAGACTGAAGCTAAGTGAGCCTTGAGGGTGGAAGGCTTCAAACCTAAAGAGTATAAATGTGTAAGGTAATCTAGGAGAATAGGCAAATCAGCCCTGAAAAGGCTCACACCCTTACCTGTACACCATATAGTAAATCTTTTCCACTTAGAGGAATATGTTTTCTTAGTAGAAGGCTTCCTGGAACCCCTAAGCACTGTCAGCACCTGTTCTGACAGGTTAAGGTTAGCAAATTCTAAGTCCTCAAGAGCCACACCTTGAGCCTCAGTGATTTGAGACTAGGGTACAGGATCCTGTCCTGAGAGATAGTTAACAGGTTGTGCCTCCTGGACAGATGGATCAGAGAAACCACTGACAGAGACAGCAGAAGAGAATACCAGTGCTGTCTCACCCAGTCCGGAGCCACTAGTATAATTTTTGCTAGTTGGGACCTCAATTTCAGTAGGGTCCAGAATTTCATAGGAAAGGGAGGAAATGCATACAGAAACTTCCCTGTCCAATCCAGGGCCATGGCATCCATGGGAATTGTACCTCTTGGAGGAGGCCTGCAACAGTACATTGGAAGCTGGTGGTTTTCTGTGGAGGCAAAGAGATCCACCTCTGAAATGCCCCATCTCCTGAAAATTGTACTGAGTACCTGAGTATTCAGGCACCACTCGTGGTGGCCTTGACTTATCCTGCTTAGAGAGTCTGCCAGCACATTGTCCTTCCCTGGAAGGTGTATGGCTGATAGGGATACTCCCATGGAGTATGCTAGGGACCACAGTCTCATTGCTTCTGTGCACCGCAGATCTGACCCGGTACCTCCTTGCTTGTTGATGTAATGCATGGTTGTGATGTTGTCTGTTCTGACTTGTACCACCTTGTTTTGCAGGTAAGGAGCGAATATTTTTAGAGTCAGGTAAACAGCCCTGAGTTCCAAGAGATTTATTTGCAACAGAGACTCTTGGGGGGACCATGTGCCACTTGCTGTGTGCTCTAATATGTGTGCCCCCCAACCTAGAAGAGAGGCATCTGTTGTGAGGATTACTGAAGGTTGTTCCCTTATCATCCAGGGTACATCCACCCTGAGGTTATGCTCATCCAGCCACCATTGTAAAGCCTGGACTAACCTTTTTGTGACTGGAACCAGTTTGGACATAGGGTCTGTCCTTTGAGACCAGTACTGCCTGAGATGAAACTGAATTTCTCTCATTTGAAACCTGGAGCCCATTACCACTGCAGTGGCAGATGCCATGTGGCCCAATAGCCTGAGAAATTTTCTGTCTGTTTTGGGTCTCCCTGACACAAAGGACTTTGCAACCTGCAGAATGTTTGTCACTCTGTTTTGTGGCAGGAGGGCTCTGCCCTGTCTGGTGTTTAGTTCTGCTCCAATAAACACCAGGACCTGGAGTGGTACCTGCTGAGATTTCTCTTCATTTATAAGAAATCCCAGGGACTCTAGTGTAGATTTTGTTAGTGCCAGCAACTGTACTGCATGCTGCAGAGACTGTCCTACTACTAACCAGTCATCTAGGTAGGGGAAGACTGTTACACCTTGTTTTCTCAAAAACTCTACCACCACTGATAGGCACTTTGTAAAAACCCTTGGTGCTGAAGTTAGTCCAAAAGGGAGAGCTGCAAACTGATAATGACCTGAAGCCAGCCTGAATCTCAAGAATTTTCTGTGAGATGGTCTGATGGGAATGTGAAAATAAGCATCCCTTAGATCTAGAGAAGCTAGCCAGTCTCCCTTTTGCAATGAAGGAATGATTATTGCAAGAGTGACCATTTTGAACCTTGATTTCAAAATGTGCTTGTTCAGAAGTCTTAGATCCAAGATAGGTCACCAATCCCTGTTTTTCTTCCTTATGAGGAAGTACCTGGAATAAAAACCTTTACCCCTGCTTATTAGAGGCACTGCCTCTACTGCTTTGATTGCTAGCAGATGCTTTACCTCTGCCTCCAACAGAATCCTGGCTGCGCTGTTATTGGAGCAAAGGTTCTTGTTCTCAGCTTTGGAAATGATTTGAAACTGAGTGCCAGACCCTGGCTCACTACCTCCAACACCCATTTGTCTGTGGTGATGGAATGCCAAGTGTGAAGGTAATGAGCTAGTCTGCCACCTACTGGTGGTCCTGTAATAGGGGATGTGACCTGCACTTGCCCATCAGGGATTCTGTGCGGGTTGTGCCTGAATCTGTGATGCAGGAGCCGCTTTTCTCATGGCTCTCCTTCTCCTTCCTCTAAAGTAACCTCTGACCTGCTGCTGAGGCTGAGAGGCCTGCACCTGAAAGAAAGGTTTTGGGTAAAAACCCCTAACCCTACCTCCCCTACTTTGGGGTCTGTAAGAGGTGGAGAGCCTATCCTTGGAATTGCTCCAATAGGTGGATTTATATTCCTCCACCTTCTTCATGTATGCCTCTGTTTTATCCCCAAACAAGGAGCTGTTCTCAAGGGGAAATTCTATTGCTTTGGCCTGGGTGTCTAAAGTCAGGTTGGTGGCTCTAAGCCACACAAACCTCCTGAGTAAAACAGTCACAGCCATTAGCCTGGATGCAGTATCATTGGCATCCACTGCCATATGAAATTGGTACTTGGTAGCATCAAGTGCAGCCCTTGCTGTATTCTGCAAGTCTACAGCCACTTCACCTGGGACCTTATCAGCCAAAGCTAGAACAGTGTTCCATAGAGCTTTTTGCTACTGCACTGAATATGCCATGTAATTGGCCTGCCTAACTAATAAAGAGGCAGCCATGTACCCTTTCTTTCCCATAGCATCCATTTTTCTTGAATCTTTGTCTGGTGGATGGGTAGCCAAGGGGATCCTGGCCTTGTCACAGGCAGCAGCTTGTACTACTCCCTCAGGATCAGGATGAGTAAATAGAAAATCAGCTGTTGTTCTGTCCAACTGGTATTTCTTGTCAGTTTTCTTATCCAAACCAGGGATAGAGGTTGGAGTTTTAAAAATCTGCACTGCACCCTTCTTTAAGAATTTATGCATGGGCAGAAGCAGGCATTTTGTGGGAGTTAACCCCATCATCTTCAGAAAGTCTGCCTCCTCCATATCCTCTTCTGTTTCCTGAAGAGGAAGGTTTAAGAGCATGGTTTCCACCATGCTCTTAACAAAAGCATAGTGGGAGGAGTATTCCTCAGGACCCCTAGGAGAAGATTAAAACTCTTGCTCAGGGGAGACCTCTGGGTCTATATGTTCCCCTTCAAAGTCATCCTCCTCCTCCTCCTCCCCATACACTTCCAGCACTTCTTGCCTTGCTGGGGCTGCAGAAGGAACCAGGGCAGTTGGCGCAGGAACCGGATTGCACCCTGTAGGGCTTGTAACACTTGTAGTGCCTTAAGCAATGTCCTCAGCCAAGAGCATAATATGTTTGTCTACTGGGAGCGCCTTAGCCTTCTTGGCCAGAGGTGCAGCGACATGTTTTTCTTTACACTTATTCTTTACAGGAACAGGTTCAGAGCCTGTTTCCACAGCCTTTTTTGTTTGACCTTGTTCAGATTTATCTGAACTCCTGTCAGGATCCTTGGCTTTATCTCCATCCTTTTTGTGGGAAGAGGAAGAAGAAGAATTATCCACACTAGAAGCAGAAGCAGAAGCCATCTCTTCTAACATTTTAGACCTTTTCTTTAATGTTTTAGGGCAAAAGGTCTTACAAATATCACAACTGGCAAATATATAACTTGTACCCAAACAAGAAATACGGAGAGAGTATCTATCTGCTTTTGCTATAAGTTGCCCACAAGACTCACAACATTTAAAACCTGTGGGTCCTGTGCATTTTTTAGGTTTATCTAAATAGATACCGGTTCCAAGGTACTTTAAAATAACAACCGCTAACGGTTCCTGGAACCGAGTGCTATTCGGTTCCTGAAGAAAAAGGAACTGATATAATACAGTAATTCAAACAAAATTAAAGTGGTTCAAGGAACCAATCACTAAATATATATATAAAGAAAACTGAGGTAAAAACCTCTGAAATAGATGCAGAACCCTTGGTTCCTAGGAACCGTGAGGGAACCATGAATAGAGACAAAAACTACTATAATACTAGTTAACTATACTAAACAATGTTTCTAAGGCAACAATTTAAATTTAAACTAAAAATGAGTACTTATCCACAGATAAACTTTATTCTGAAGACAGTTCAAGGACAGCTCTCCGGGATGTCCTTACTAGGCAGGTGGAGTAAAGAAGCTGAAGCACTCAGAGTGCAACAGTTGCTAGGGCAGCAGTTTGAAAGTGGCATGAGCCAATTGAGAGTTCCATAATTTATATAAAATTCCACCTCTCCAGGCAGTTCAACACAGGAGGCTGACTGCATTAAGTTTAATCATAATGAGTGAGTCCTAGGGTTAGAAAGGTGATTCCACGCAGTGACCGTGAAAGCACCTTTCTGGACAGAATAACAAAATGACAGTGACAATGTTCACAAAGTGGGGTCCCAAGAACCCCATGCTGAAAATGTTCGGCAAAATTCATAAAAATGGCTGATATATCAACATAAATTGAAAACCTCATTGACTGCCATTATACCATGCTTACCTTTGATTCTTCAGTTTGCGGTTTGGCTTTGAAGAGTGCAGACGTTTTCTGGTCCAGACAAGATGACAGCGCTGACCTCTGAAGGTAGGTATGGGGTAAGGGGTGGGGTGCAGCGAGGTGAGTGCTCAGTGGTAGGGTGGGGATGGGAGGGGCACTGGGGCAATGACGAGGGACTGTTTTCATTTTTAAAGGTAAAAAAAGACATAGGGGAATGGTTTTCTAAAGCGGTTTACAGGAAATAAATAACATAAATTTGGGCATACTGGGGTGGGCTCCCAGTGTGCCACATGAGGTGGGGGGTACATGATGCCGACACAGGGACTGAGCACCCTGCTGTCGGCACAGGGAATGGATGGAGCAGGGAGGACAGCAGCAGTAGGGGGGAACAAAAAAAAACCCATACATTTGGGCACACTGGGGTGGGCTCCCAGTGTGCCACATGAGTTGGGGGGTACATGCTGCCGACATGGGGACTGGACACCCTGCTGTCAGCAGGGACAGGGAATGGAGGGAGCGGGGAAGACAGCAGCAGTGGGAGGGAGCAGGAGTATTTTATTTGCCACTGGGGCTGGGACGGAATGGAGGGAGGACAGCAGCAGTGGGAGGGAGCAGGAGGAGTGCCATCTGCAAGATGGTGGCAGTGACACAACTGCACATATACGGCACTTGTGCATACATAGTTGCGGTGAATAGCATTCTGCCGTTCCCAAGATGGTGGCGCCAGCGAAACTGCACATGCGCATGAGATGCTTATCCGCAGCTCCAGTACTGGAATACAGAAGTAACAGCCAAAATAGTGTGGCTGTTACTCCGTAGCAGCTGACTGTGGTGGAGTGCTCCCAGCTCTGTTGGACATTCGGAAGGATACTTCCAAAAGTCCAACAGAAGCGTGCCACGATTGGCAATTTTCAGGCTACAGATCGCAAAATGGCTGTAGGCTCCACCCACAGCTGTAATGATTCATTTCCTTTTTTTCATTTACTAACCAGTCACTCATCTAGTAAGGATGCATCTGGATTCAAAGGGATATACCCTGTCTCAAGCTGAAGCCATCCTTCTAACAGCAGCTGACTAGTTTTTCTTCCCTGTTTTCTCCCCAATCACTACCTGCACCCAATGGTGGAAGTGAAAGCCATTTTGGCACCATGCATGCATGCTGCACTGCAGCATGAACAAGCACTGTGATGCCTGCAAGATTTGTTGTGGAGCCAGAACCTGCCACCACCCCTTCCATGGCATGTTGCAATTGCTCCTGTCAACTGCCTCACCTCTGTGTGGGTTCCTGGTTCGTTCTTGAAGCTGGGTCACCAGCACAGCAGTGTGATGCACTAAGGGCCTTTTATAGTGAAGCTAGGCCACTGCGGGACCCCAACATGCTCCATTGTCTTTCTATTCTATTCTTTCACGTTTGCATTTTTTTGTTTTGTGGAAGAAATGATTGACATTATTGATCTAGTTTTGGCATTATTTAAGTGTCAGTGGCTCAGGAGGTAGCATGCTTGCCTCATGCAGGAAGATCATGGGTTCTAGCCCCACTCCAGGCACTTGGAATAATACCCATAACTGACACTGTAGTGCAGTACGAGGGGGGTGCTGTACTGCTGAGGTGCCATCCTTCAGATGACAGCAGTCCCTTCTGCCCCACTTTGGTCACTGTCCAGGTGGAAGTTAAAGATCCCATGTCACTTATTGAAGAAGAGTGCAAGAGTTTCTCCCGTGATATGGCCCACATTCCTCTTGTCAGTAAAACAGGTCAATGTAACCCACCCCCAAGGACACAACTGGAAACAAGCTATCAGAGGTTTCTGTGCTTTTTCTCCTCAAAAATTACATATAGGTAAATCAATAAAAAAACAAAACTGTTCCCCATTTGTCTGCTGTCTCCTGCTGACTACTCAGTGGTTCCTGGACATGTATGATGTTAGTTCTGCACTGCTGTGGTAACAGCACTGAAAGGAGAACTGATAGCACAGAATAATTATAGAGTATCCAGTTACCGATAAACAGGCAATTTGAGCACCAGCTCATTTTTAACAGCTCCCTGTGAGAGCTTAGGTCACAAGTCATAGTACTACGACACAAGTAGACATTTAAAATCACTGCAATAAAGAACTCACACAGACAGAATTAGTCATTTATTGATATTAATGAAAGACTAAAGACCACAGTTTAAAGCTTGCAAAAATGTACGCAGATGTGTTAAATTGGTGTATTAGGCTGAACCCATATCATCATGTATGACAGAAATCATCTACAACAGTGCCACTAAAGTCTCAGTTACTGTATTAAACATAATTTGTTTTCATTATCTTTGCTGGACTCCTCCTCCCACCGTTTCTATATATGGCATGTGTGGGGGCAGAGCCCCTCCCAACATAAACAATATCACAAAAGCACAGAACAAAGTGAAAAATATGCAGTCTCACATTAAGCATAGTTATGTTTAACTAGTTAGGCACCAAGCACAAGTTAGAATTTGAGAGGAGAAGGAAAAGGCTTCCACTTTCCTCAGGCCTTATGGAAGGGGAGATAGGGACAAGGGTTATTACCCCCGCGCTTACATTACTTATTACTTCACCCCTTAGAAAGGACAAATCCAGAACAAATGGTTTGATACCTTTTATTGGACCAACAAGGATTTTAGAAAAAGAACAAAGAGCTTATTCCTTTTGCACTGTGCTAAAACACAGATGTGACTGTCTAGCTGTGCTAGTTTCTTCTTAATGTTGTGCAACTCCCATATTTTGCGGCAAATTCTGATATCTTCCATGTAGACAAACTATTTAATGCTGTATTGGTCCTAGTAAGAACAAACCCAGTACAAACGGTTTGATACCTTTTATTGGACCAACAAGGATGTTACAAAAAGAACAAAGAGCCCTCAGAAAGGATTATTCAGAGCAGAAGGGGTCCTAGGGTTGGGGATACAACACCAGCCCCCACAGCCCAGGTGAAAGAGAACCTCTGACAAGTCTGCAACGGTCGCCCAGCCATAGCCAATGGGAGGAAGACTGACTCACTATTTCCAGGCATGGGGAAGACATCCCACAGACAGGTAAATCCTGGAAATAGTGAGTAAAGTCTGGCCTTGTAGTTCAAAAAATTTCCAGGACTGCAGGGTCACAAAACCTTCGCCCCTCATACTCCAACAGAAACTCCTGCTGGAGCGAGGTAAAAAAGCTGTTTGCAAGCAACAAACACAGTGGAGAAAGTTCCCCCTCACAGTCAGGGAAGGGGGGCTGAATCAATCAGTTACACTTCCAGTTTTCTTTACAGCAAAATCCAGTTCAGGAGAGCAAAAGCTTCACAGTCTGGATGTTAAGAAAGCAATGAGCTACTACTCTGACCATACAAAGGATGTAAGGTCCACTAATACTCAATTATTTGTTACCTACAGTGATGAGGGAAAAGGTAAACCAGCATTCAAGAGAACCATTTCTTGTTAGATAGCCTCCTGCATACAGTTTTGCTTGGGCAAAGCTGGCAAGCTGTCACCTGAAGGCCCCAGGGCTCACTACACAAGGGATACCTTTGTGGCAGCATCAAGAGGTGTTTCCTTGCAGGTGCAAGCCCCCCTCCCGATGTCCAGGGGTATGCCAGATGGTAACTTGGGGGAGGGGTTGCTGTATAGCCAGAAAACACAGTCCTGAAATAAGACAAGAAAACAGTACCTGGATTCTCTTGAGTGCTGCAGGTGACAGATTGGATCCATCAGGGAGCCCCTGGACTTCCAGGTGATGTAGAAGTGGTACATTGGTGAGAGGATGCTGACCTTCACCTGCCTGGCCTTGCCAACTTCACCCCACAGGCCTTTATAGACTCTCTTCACCAGGAGGCCACTCGAAATCTTCCTTGGTGGTTCATTGGTTCTTTGGGGGTCACACCCTGGAACACATTGGGAACATGACTGTGGAGGCAAATTTCCTTTAACAGCAAACACTTCTCCAACAAACGAGGCAACTATCAATGTTACAGGAAACAGGGGATCCCATTTAATGAACAAGAGACAGGGCTATACTAGATCTAGTACTGACTAACAGGGAAATGATCACAGATCTCCAGGTAGAAGGTCACCTGGGTGGCCACTAGAACAAAATCATCCCATTCCAAGGCAAAAATATGGGACTTCAGAGGAGCTGACTTTGATAAGATGGCCAACAGAGTTAAGCTAGCCCTGGCAAAAAGAAATACAGGTGAGGGGGTACAGGCAAAGTGGGCAAACATTAAAGATGCAATACTTGAAGCAACATCCCATTGTGTTAGTGAGACAAGGAAGTGCAAAAGAAGAAGGAAACCACTTTGGTTCTCAAACACAGTAGCAGAAAAGGTCAGAGTCAAAAGGCTGGCCTTCAGGAAATATAAGGGAATGCAGCAGGATGAAGATAGGGAGGCATACCAAACTTCTTTAAGGGAAGGCAGTAAGGCAGGCAAAGGCCCAAACCGAGGAAACACTAGCACGAACAGTAAAAGAAGTTTATCTTGTGAGTAACTTCAGAAGGATTTAAATACTACATTTGGGTAGACCCCTGAAGGTAGCTAGATTGTCTACTAGGATTTTCTGACAGTTAAACTATTTTTAAATAAATTACAGGTGACTGAGGAGTTGAAAAAGGAGCTTGCAAACTCTGCTTATCTTGGAAGTAACTTCACAAGGATTTGAATACTGCATTTTGGTTGTCCCTTGGGGGTAGCTGGATTGACTACTAGGATTTTGGGACAGAAACTATTTTTAAATAATTTACTGGTGTGTAGGATTTTGTGATAGTCAAACTATTTTTAAATAAGTTACTGGAGGTTAGTTAAATTACTATAAATTGTAGTACTCACCAGGGTGGTGGAGCAGTGGTGTATTTGATTATTTCTAACAGTCACCTGTGGTTGTGGACTACCCCCCCTTCCCCACACCCCACACCCCCAGGCATGGCATTTCCTTTATAGTCAAAGTTCTGACATCACTTCCTCAACAGGTCTTGGGGCAGAACTGTCATATTCTTAATAACCCATCACAGTGCATAAAGGGTAAGTACACACCACCAAAAAAAATAATATATATATATATATATTGTATATTATAAGGGAGAGGGACATGTGGGGAGTGGTGCAATGCACTGGCTATGGAGCAGCAGTTTTCCTGGAGACATTCTGGAAACTGCATTGCTGTCCTATTTGCAGGCAACTGTCAGCTCTGAGGGAGGAGATTGCCCACCTCCAGGCTGAACTGGCAAGGACTAAGGAGGCCTCCCCCACCCAAAGAGCACCACAGCCACAACCACTGCCTCAGAGGTTGCCAAGTATGAAGAACAGTTGGACCACAGTGGGTTCTGGGAGGGTGCGGGTGGTGGAACAGAGGTGAAGCCCCCTAGTTGTACCACTACACAAATCATATGCCAGTCTGGCAGAGCAAGGTTCCTCTATGATGGCACCCTCAGTGGAGACCAAGAAGAATGCTGAGGACATCCACAAGGGAGACCCACAAAAGGGTGGCAAGGGACACCACAAGGGAAGGAAACAGCTTCTGATAGGGGACTCAATTGTTAGGGGGGTAGAACTGAGGAAGGGAGAGGAGAGGCGAGGGAAGTAAGGTGCCTGCCTGGTGCCATGGCTTGGAGGGACAAGAAGCGAATCCTCAGGATTGCAGAAGCGGCAACACAGGACAGGGAACTAGATATCATAGTCCACCTGGGGACAAATGACCTAGCTAGGCATGGAATCAGTGCAGTGCAGGATGAATTTGTAGAGTTGGGGAGGGGACTCAGACAGGTAGCAAGCATGGTTACCTTCTCAGAGGTGCTGCCAGTCCATGGCAGGGGTGAGGCTAGGGTACTGCACACCTTGCAGTTTAATGAATGATTGCAAAACTGGTGCAGAGCACAGGGCTTTGGCTTCATTGGGGACTGGAGGTACACCTGGAGAGATGAAGGTCTATACTGGCATGATGGTCTGCATCTATCCATGAAGGGAACCAAGCTCCTAAGTGACAGGTTTAAATGCTTCCTTGGCAAACTTTTAGTTTAGTTTAGCTAGTTAGCCAAGGGGGGAGGTGCTGATAAGAGGCAGGAAATTTCAACCCTCCTCCCACAAAACATGGCAGGTAGTAATGTAAACACTGAGGTACAGAGCTCAACAGAGGGCAGGGCAGGACAGGGGTAAATGGAAAAATAGACACGGACAGTAAGAGCAGGGATGGGGAAAAAAGGATAAAGCCAACATTAAATGGAGGGCAATGAGTACCAATGCCTGTAGTCTGGGAAACAAGCTTCCTGATCTAGTAGCCCTGATGGAAGATGAACAATTGGATATTGTTGTTTTTTTTTGCCATTCACTTTTTATTAATTTTAACAAATTAATACAGAGACAGTGAGAAGAAATAGAAAACCAGGTGTACAGATACATACAGTACAGCAAAACCGAGGAAGACACCACCATAAGCTACAGTCTCTGTACCTCCCTCCCAAACCCCAGCAAGGTACTGTGTTGATCTCCACCATACATGGAAAGAGCCGCCTGTAGGTTATGAATAAGCTACCACTAATGGGGACCAAATTTCCTCAAAAGGCAACTGATTACTAAGGATAGCAATCAATCTTTCCACCCTCAGACATGCTAGGAGCTCAGATAACCACTCTGAGTAAGAAATAACAATGGAATCCTTCCAGTGTTTAAGGACTAGTCTTTTCAGTAATAGAAATCAGAGACATATGATATTTCCTTAATCTAACCGGGAAGTCAGACATTACACCAAGCAGACACACCTCCGGGACAAACATGTCTTCGACCCCCAGTAGTGGGCTAGCTTTCTCTTTAATCTCCTTCCATAAAGGTGCAACTTTTGAACAATCCCAGAAAATGTGGAGCAGATCACCTACTCCTGCGCCACATCTGGAACACATGGGGTCTGAAAGGACCCTCAAGTCTGCTAACTTTTGCGGGGAATAATAAATATTGTGCAATATTTTGAACTGGGTCAGCCTGAGACAGTCCTGCTTGAGAAATTTGTGACAGTTGATCCAGATATGTGACCAATCCAACCTACCCTCAGGAAATGCCCTAGTCCAGTACCGAGATGAGGCCGACCTTCCAATGAAAGCCCATTGAAGCAGTACCTGGTACAACTTCGAGACCGCATGAGAAGTACCTACCAAAGGTCGTACAGTGTCCCAAAATGGGATACGGGACGGGGGAACTCCATTTGTCCTTATTCTCTGCATAAGCAAATGTCGCAACTGGTAAGCCCTATAACACTCCTTTACAGACAGATTGAATTTGTTTAAAATTTGAGGAGATGTGATAAGTTTACCATCTTCATCCAAAAAATCTCGCATTTTGCAATCCCCTAATTTCGAAAGCCAACACTGTTTAATAGTTTGGTGTCCAATTAGTAAATAAGGATTGCCAGCAATTGGCTGAGAACTGTCCTTAACATGTTCATATTTTAAGAAATTACAGAGTTGGTTATGTATCCTCAAAGAGACTCCTATAGGCGAATCCCTTAAGGAAGAGAGCACACTGGGGGTACTATAGTACAAAGCTTCCGGGTTGAGGCCCAAACTCTTAATTAAGCTAATCTCAAGATTAACCCACATTGGAACATAATCCCTTACCAGGGAGGATGTCTGCCAATGGGTCCACCTTCCATATTTGTTTATGTGAGCCGCCCAGTAATAAAGAGCAAAATGAGGTAATTTCAGCCCCCCTTGTTCTTTAGGCGCCACAAGTTTAACATAGGACATTCTTGCTTTTTTGAAATTCCAAATGAAATCCGCAATTAGCCTATGTACTCTATTAAACCATACCAAAAGAATCCAAATATTAAGCATGGCCAAGGGGTAGAAGAGCCTGGGAAAAATATTCATTTTAACAATGCTTATTCTACCCCACAATGATAAAGGGAGCTGAGCCCACCTTTTCATGTCCATCTCTAGACTGCGCACTAAGGTATCTAGATTTAAATGGCGCATGCGCTCTGGGCTACTCGCCAAATTGAGGCCTAAATACTTAAGGGACTTGGAACACCAACCCAAGCCTAACCTTGTAATATCATTTTTGTGAACTCTGCCATTTAAGGGAAATACCACTGTCTTCTCTTGATTTAGTTTGTAATTAGACAGTACACTAAACTCATGGAGCACTTCCAGCAATGCCGGGACCGAGGTGGTGGGATTGGTCACATAGATCAGTAAGTCATCCGCAAATGCAGTAACCTTTACAATTTGATCTCTGATTTGAATCCCCTTAACCCTACTAGCAGATACTATCTGCCTAATCAATGGTTCCAAGTACAAATTGAATAACAGAGGTGATAAAGGGCACCCTTGTCTAGTCCCCACAAATAGATGAAACGGTGATGAAATCACACCTTTGCATGCCACTCTTGCCATTGGGCTTGTATATAAGGCCTTAATCCAGTTAACAAATTTGTCTGGGAACCCTACTTTTTCCATAACCCAAAACAGAAAAGACCAGTAGACCCTATCGAATGCCTTCTTGGCGTCCAAGGAGACCAGCGCCATTGGGAGGCCAGCCTCCTCAGACACTGAGAAGACATAAGACAATGTTCTAAAATGATCAGCTGAGGATCTGCCCTTCATAAAGCCCACCTGTTCCGGGCCTATGAGTTTTGGGAGAGATTTGCTAATTCTCTCTGCCAGAATTTTAGATAAGATCTTTACAACATAATTAAGCAGGGAGATGGGCCGGTAACTGCCTGGATTCTCAAGGGGCTTGTTTGGCTTGGGTATAAGCACTATAAGTGCCTCAAACAAGCTTTGATCTGTATTTGCTCCTGAGAGAATATGTTGATATAGCCTAAACAATAAAGGAGTCAGCTGAGAAGAGAAAGATTTATAAAAATTAGGGGAAAACCCATCTGGACCGGGAGTCTTGTCCATGGGCAAGCCCCTAATAGCCGATTCTATTTCACCATAAGAAATGTCAGCTAGGAGAAACTTATGATCTATCTCCACTAACTTAGGCAATGACAACCGGTCCAAATAGTGTTGAATTTCAGATTGGGCAGGTGGAGACTGCATCTCCCCGTATAAAGTTTCATAGTAATTCCGGAAGACCAGAGTTATGCCCTCTGGGCTAGTCTTTATACCCTTGTCCTGCTCCGACCAAATCCCCTCTATTAGTCGAGATGCTTCAAGCTGGGCTATGCGCCGAGCCAAAAGCCTGCCTGGCTTCTCCCCTTGATCAGTATACCTAGCCCTAGTTTTAATAATAGCCAACTCTGCCTAGTCACCCAGCATTTTAAGATATTCATCTCTAACTTTAATTAACTTAATTTCAGTCTCTTCCAGCGGATTAGAGACCAGATCCATTTGCAAGCCCTTAATTTGGTTTAACAAGTCTAACATAGTGGCATTTTTCTCTTTCTTAGCTCTGGTAGCCTGACTTATCAGAAGGCCTCTCATATATGCCTTAAGGCAGACCATAAGATGTCTGGACGTATGCCCTCCTTGTCGTTATACAACATAAACTCCTCGATTTGGGACGTTAGGGTATTTACTATATGGGGAACCCTCAATAACTGGTTGTTAATCTTCCATCTATTTCCAACAATTGGATATTGTGTCAGACACAGAAACATGGTACACGGAGAACCATGACTGGGATGTCAACATACTGGGTTACACAGTCTACAGAAGGGACAGGGAGGGTAAAAGAGGAGGTGGAGTAGCTCTATACACAAGGGAAGGAATCAAAGCTACAGAACTAAAAAGTAAAGGGGGAGGACAAGAGGCACTCTGGGTCACCTTGGAGACAGGGAATGGCATCACAGTCTGCACAGGGTTTGTATACAGACCCCCGTCTCAAGAGGAGGAAATGGACAAGAAAATGATAGAGGACATTCTCAAAATGGCTGAAAAAGGGGAGATACTGTTGATGGGGGACCTGAGTATGCCAGATGTTAACTGGATGACATGTACTGCAGCCAGATTCAAGAGCAGGGTCATTTTCAATGCCCTGCAGGGGGCAGGCCTTAGACAGTTAGTGTTGGAACCCACTCGGGAGAGAGCAAGACTAGACCTGGTACTCTCAAATAGAGAGAGGATCACAAATTTAGAAGTCAGTAGACATCTGGGAACAAGTGACCACTGCACAGTGGGCTTCACAATAAGCACAACCATGGAGACAAGCCATACAAGAACAAGGATACTGGACTTTAGAAGGGTTGACTTTGGCAAAATGGGTAAATACCTGAGGAATGCACTAGTAAATGGCCAAAAAGGAGGGGTGGAAGAACAATGGAGAAAATTCAAAACTGTTTTAATAATGGCAACAAGCCTTTGTGTGAAACAAATAAAGAAAGCAAAGCGGAGTAAAAAAAACACTATGGTTTTCAAAAGAGGTGGCAGGGAAGGTTAAGGAGAAAAAGGCTGCATTCAAAAAGTATAAGGAATCACAGAAGGAGCATTACAGGGAACTGTATCAATTAAAGCAGAAAGAAGTGGGGAAGGCAGTCAGAAAAGCAAAGGCCCATACCGAGGAAAAAATAGCCAACTCAGTTAAGAAGGGGGGTAGAACCTTTTATAGGTACATTAGGGAGCATAGAAAGGTTAAGGGAGGAATAGTGAAGATTAATAAAGGAGAGGGGAGGTGGGCAGAGGGAGACAGTGAAAAGGCAGAGATACTGAATGAATACTTTTGCTTAGTATTCACAAAATAAGATGAGGAGGAGTTACCTAAACCAGACAATAGAAGCACTCTGGGTAGGGGTGTTGACACCAGTCCATTTACAGAAGAAAGAGTCCTGAAAGAACTCCTAAAACTCAAGGTGGACAAAGCAATGGGGCCTGACAAGATTCACCCCCAGGATCCTAAAAGAATTAAGGGAGGACCTAATGACACCACTGACCACACTTTTTAACAAATCATGGGAGGATGGGATGGTACCTGAGGACTGGAGGAGGGCAGATGTGATTCCCCTTCACAAAAGTGGGAGCAAGGCAGAAGCAGAAAACTACAGACCTGTAAGTTTGACCTCAGTGGTAGGGAAAATGATGGAATCACTTCTGAAAGAAAGAATTGTTGAGTACCTAGAGGCCAGCAGGGCACAGGACCCAAAGCAGCATGGATTTACAGCAGGAAGGTTATGTCAGATGAATCTAATTGATTTCTTTGACTGGGTGACCAAAGTAATAGACCAGGGAAGGGCTGTGGATATGGTCTACGTAGACATTAGCAAGGCATTTGACACAGTCCCGCACAAAAGACTAATAATTAAGTTAGCCAGCCTGGGAGTGGGTTCCAGGGTGGTGGCCTGGGTAGAAAACTGGCTGCACAACAGGACACAGAAGGTAATAGTGAATGGAACACGTTCTGAAGAAAGGGGGTTACTAGTGGAGTACCTCAGGGCTCAGTACTGAGTCCAGTCCTCTTTAACATCTTTATAGGTGACATTGCAGAGGATCTGGAGGGAAAGGTATGCCTCTTTGCAGATGACACAAAGATCTGCAATAGAGTTGATACACAAGTGGGGTTAGAAAGGATGAGAAAGGACCTGGCAAGGTTGAAGGAATGGTCAGACATATGGCAACTTAGATTCAATGCAAAGAAGTGCAAAGTAATGCACCTGGAAAACAAAAACCCAGGAAAAGAGTACACAATAGCAGGGGAGGTACGAACAACAACAAAAATGGAAAGGGACTTGGGGGTAGTCATATCAGATGACTTAAAGGTGGGTAAGCAATGTGAGAAGTCAGTAAGGAGAGCCAGGGGGATACTGGGATGCATAGAAAGGGGCATCACAAGTAGAAAAAAGTGAAGTGGTTATCCTCTGTACAGACAGTTGGTGAGACCCCATCTGGAATACTGTGTGCAGTTTTGGAGACCCCATCTACACAAGGACATAGATAGGATGGAAGCAGTCCAGAGGAGGGCAACTAAAATGGTGCAGGGTCTGCATCAGAAACCATATGAAGAGAGACTGAGAGAGCTTAATATGTATACCCTTGATGAAAGGAGGGACGGGGGAACATGGTAGAAACTTTCAAGTACCTCAAGGGAATCAACAAAGTCCAGGAGGGTAGCATCTTTCAGAAAAAGAGATGTGTATGAACAAGGAGGCACAATTTAAAGATAGAGGGGGGAAGGCTCAGGGGTAATGTGAGGACATTTTTTTTCATGGAGAGAGTGGTGGATGCATGGAACCGCCTTCCTGGGGAGGTTGCTGGGTCTAAAACAGTGGGGGAATTCAAACATGCATGGGACAGACATAAGGCAATTGTAGTGGGGGGTTGCAGGAAGTAGGCTGTTGGTTAACTAAAATCTGCAGCTTATTCAATAGGAAGGAAAATGGGACAGACTGGGTGGGCCAGGTGGTCCTTATCTGCCATCAAAGTCTATGTCAAGACTTTCTATAGATACATTAGTGAAAGAAAAAAGTCCAGATGGGGTATTGCTAAGATCAAAGGGGATAAGGGGCGTGTGAGGAGGAGGACCATGTAAAAGCATCTATCCTAAATAGATACTTCTGCTCAGTATTTACTGAAGAGAAGGTACAGCAGGCCCACAGCTCAACACCATGGACACAGGGGGAGGGAGGAGGGAGGAGGTGCACTAGTCCCTTCACAAAAGAAAAGGTCCTACAAGAGCTAAATAAGCTCAGGGTGAACAAGGCAATGGGACCTGATGACATACCTCCCAGGGTACTAAAGGAGCTAAGGGTGGAACTAGCAGAGCCATTATCAGAACTATTTAGTGAGTCTCTGAGCAGAGGAGAGGTCCCAGAAGACTGGAGAAGGGCTCATGTGACCCAACTCGACAAGAGTGGTAGCAGGGAGGAGGCAGGGAACTACAGACCAGTCAGTATTACTTCAGTAGTGGGCAGGATTATGGAGACACTCCTTAAGGAAAGGATAGTGCAACACCTGGAATCCATAGGAGCACAGGATCCAAGACAGCGTGGGTTTACAAAAGGAAGGTCCTGTCAAACTAATCTAATAGATTTCTTTGACTGGGTAACCAGAGTGGTGGACCAAGGAGGAGCAGTTGATGTCGCCTACCTTGACTTTAGCAAAGCTTTCGACACTGTTCCACATATAAGACTGATTAATATGCTGGGTAGGCTCGGGGTGGGTCAGACATTGGGCAACTGGGTGGCAAACTGGTCAACAAGCAGAAAACAGAGAGTGGAGGTAAATGGTATGCAGTCAGAAGAGATGCAAGTCACAAGTGAGGTATCTCAGGGATCAGTCCTGGGGCCAGTTCTCTTCAAAATCTTCATCAGTGACATTGCAGATGGACTGGAGGGTAAGGTTTGTCTGTTTGCAGATGACACCAAGATCTGCAACAGAGCAGATGATCCAGATGGGGCGGGCAGAATGAGAAGAGATCTGGATAAACTAGTAAAATGCTCAGAAGAGTGGCAATTGGGGTTTAAAGCAAAGAAGTACAAGATCATGCACCTAGGGAAGAGAAACCCTGAAGCCACATATAGGCTAGAAGGGGAGTTGCTGGCAGTCACAAGGGAAGAAAGAGACTTGGGCGTCATCATCACCGATGACCTGAAATCATCCAAGTAGACCACTAAAGCAGTAGGTAAGGCTAGAGGAATGTTGGAGTGTATTAGTAGGGGTATCACAAGTCAGAAGAGGGAGGTAATAATCCCTCTTTAAAAGACACCGGTTAGGCCCCATCTGAAGTATTGTGTGAAGGCCACACCTTCACAAGGACATTAACCAAATTGAGGCAGTCCAGAGAAAGACAAACAAAATGGTGCAGGGACTGCATCAGAAAACATATGAGGACAGATTAACTGAGCTTAATATGTATACCCTAGAGCAAAAGAGAGGGAGAGGTGATATGATTGAAACATTCAAACATCGTAAGGGCATTAACAAGGTGAAAGACTCGAACGTGTTTCAATATATGAAAAATAGCAGGACAAGAGGACACAGCATGAGATTAGAGAGAGGCTGATTAAGGGGTAATGTAAGGAAGTTATTTTTCACAGAAAGGGTGGTGGATGCATGGAACACCCTACCTCAGAAAGTGGTGGATATGAATACAGTGCAGGGCTTCAAACAGGCATGGGATACGCATAAGGGAGCAATACAGATGAGTATGAATAGATAGGCCACTGACAGAGCAAAGGTCGATGGCACATTCATAAGATAGAAAAAGAAATGGACAGACTGGATGGGACTTGCAGTCCTTATCTGCCATCAACTTCTATGTTTCTATGAACAATCAGTTATAACAGGAACAGTCACTCCATGGAGCAGAAAATACACAAACAAAATTACTCTGGACAGAAGGGTCACATCATAAGCTTGGGTTCACTCCTGACTGAGAAGGTCACTTTCCTGCATGTAGTCCGGGTGGCTACTGGTTGCTGAGGCAGCCAAACAGTCCAAATATAGGCAGTAAAACTTGAGGCTGAATAAGGCCCTCAACAGCAGGAGACAACAGTTTGTATCCTCCTCTTCTGTGTCCCTTGAGGAGCACTGACCTCCAGGGGATGGAGACCCAGCTATGGCTCCCCTCATTATCTGCTTCTCCTTTCCAGAATTTAGAAGCACACCCCTCTGAAGGGACAGCTGCCCATGCTTGCAGTCCCCCCTCACAGCAGCTAGAGGTTTTCTTGGACCAGGTCCACGCCTCCTGGCCCCAAACTAGACCCCCTACCTCATGCATCTTCCTCGGGCAGGTAGCAATATCATGTAGTCCCTCATGGCGACTGCTTAGATGCTTTAGCCCCCAAAACACACTGGGGCTGACTCGGTTTCGAAATGCAGTCAGCATTTCTTCCTTCTGACTGTTGTACAAAACAACATAATGGCCACATGGCCAAATGGGTGAACACCCCACTTTGAGCTCCTCCTCCTCTCTCTGGTCACTCATCAAACTCTCATCCCTGCCTGTCTCTCCCTTTTATCTCCTCTCCTGCACTCATGCCAAAAATCCAAGGCCCAATCCTGGGCCAGCTCAAGAGTGCCAAAATACCTTGCCTCCCTGATGCCCAGTGGGACTTGTAGTTCCAGTTTCAACTATTTACATTGTGCCCCATGGTGCTAGATGGTACTGAAACTACTCAAACCCAGAAGGAGCAGCCACTCCTTTAAATTTTCTATTCTCGGCGTCACATGTGCAGTGCACACAATAACATTTTTTATTATTTAATTATTTACAAACGGAGCGGTCCCAGGCCCAGCCGTTCCCAAAGCTGGACCCGAGACCACTCCCGCCAGCTCCCAGAGGTACGGATACAACCCCGCCGCTCTGCCTGAGCCTGAAAATACTGAGATAGCAGGAAAAACTGGCCGCAGTCGCAAACTGCACCACTGGTGCTGCAAGGTATGACTCCCACCAAAACCACTGGGACGCAAGCAGCTCAGAGGGGAGGTCATGGAACATGGAGCTCACTAAGGTAAGCCCATTTGGGGGGCTTACACACTCCCCCACCAAATGCTCACCAGCCCAGTGAGCCAAGACTCGCCCTACTATTTACACTACTCTTACTCTAAATCTGAACTATCACTACCTATCCTAACACTAACCCAGCTCTCAAAACCACTGGGGAATCATTGTTCCTACTAGGCCACCTGCTGACCAGACCTACAAAAGACACAGAAACTCAGTCTGCCTGATGGCATCCCCAGTCCCTCAACTCATCCCTACCTGGCCACCTGCTGACTAGACCTACGAAGATCAGAAGCTTGGCCTGGTCGACAGCATCCCAGGTTCTCCTCCCCTGGTGACCCACCACTAAACCTTGGTTACTTGGTTATTAGGGACAAAAGGAGGCCATAGCCCATCGAGATTGTCCCCATCACTGTGGTGGGAAATTAAATCCAAATGCTATTTGATTCCATCCATTGGTCCAGACCTCTCTTAAAAGTCTGGATAGTACTACTATCTACTAAATGCTGTGGTAATCTATTCCAAAGTCTTGGGACTCTTATAGCAAAGTGCTGTTGTCTTTTGTTAGTTTTTGCTTTGGCCACATCAATTTGTCTATTGTGGAGTCTTGGAGAACACTTTCTCTTTAAGAACTCTAAGCTACATTGGCTCATTAGGTCCTGAGACTTAGTCATTTTAAATAACAGTAATAAATCTCCTCTTACTCGTCTGTTTTGTAGAGAGTGTAGTCCAGTTTCCTCTAGCCTGGTGTTATAGCTTCTATTTGCTAATCTGCATACCAATTTTGTTGCCCTCCTCTGAAGCCTCTCCACTCTATCTATATCCTGTTTGAGATACGGACTCTACAGTTGAGACCCATAATCAGTATGAGGCCTGATATGGGTCCTGAAGAGAGGGATAATACATTCCTAAGTCTTGGAAATGAATGTTCGCTTAATTTGAGTCAGTAATGTATTTGCGGTCTTGGAAACCTTAGTACAGTGATCTGTAAAGGATAATTTATCATTAAGAATAAGTCCCACCTACAGATTGATAGTTTTTAGTTCACACAGTGACGTCCCAAGTTCCCAAATTCTAACACAAATCTAACATTTAAACCCATGTACTGCTGCCAGCTGCCTGCATTGGACTACCTGGAAAATGTTAAAACACACTTATAGCAAAAGCAGAAATGTTAACAAGTTATCCAACTACATTAAAGTAGCATCACTGTAACATTTGATCACTTCGAAATATCCTATAAAATCACCAAAGCCAGTTGAAACATTTTAGTAGACTAATACCCCGTCACAGAAACATCTGCTGAAACTTCCCCTGAATAACATATTTAAATATAGACTGGATCAATGCATGGGGAAAAAAGATACATGTCCACCTATAAGACGAACAGGTGGCAAGTTCACGAGGGACAAACTGTCCACAGAACTCATAATAAACTATGAAACTATGAATAAAATATTCCCCCAGATTTCAAAAAATTACTTTTACGTAGGGTGTAACTCATACCAACACAGCATCGGAAGTGCAATATTAAAACAAGTAAATACACACTAAATCAACAGTGCATAAACAGTTATTGAACCACATTTTTTCCAAAGGCATTTTTCCCCAAAAGCCCATTGTCCGCAAAACAGTTTATCAGTCTCTGAATAAAGCTGCATTTTCAGTTCAGATTTGGGGGGGTGCTGAATAATTGGTGGGCAAACCACCCCAGACATGGGCCCTAGGTAAAAAAGGTGATGACCACAGTAGAGTCTCTTCTCCCACAAAGTCCATTCTTGCACCAGTCTCTGCCCCAGTCAGAAACATGGCACTTGCACCTCTCACAAAAAAGGGTGTGAAAATGTCCCAGTTTCCCATGCACCATTTTGTTTGTGCAAGTCCAGCAAATGGGGGAGACTTCCACAGCTTGCCCAGCACCAATTTTAAGTCCACCATGGCCGGACACACACAAAATCAAATCCCAGATGAGCCCCCACATTGTAAACCCCCCTCCCAGTGTCTAGGGGTATGCCAGAAGGTAACATGGGGAAGGGGGTGCTGCACAGACAGATAACACAGTCCCGAAATAAGACAGGAAACAGTACCTGGATTCCCTCGGGTGTTGCAGGTGATGGATTGGCTCCATCAGGGTGCCCCTGGACCTCCAGGGGATGCAGTGATGGTATACTGGTGGGCTGACACTGACCTTCACTTGCCTGGCCTTGCCAACTTCACCTGCAGGCCTTTGTAGACTTTCTTCACCAGGCAGGCCTCTCTATTTCTTCTTCGGTGGTTCTTTGGGGTCACACCCTGGAACACACTGGGAACATGGCTGTGGAGGCAAACTTCCTTTAGCAGCAAATAGTTTCTCCAACAAATGAGGCAAACATCAAAGTTGCAGGAATATGAGATCCCATTTAAAGAACAGTCAGTTATAACAGGAACAGTCACTCCATGGAGCAGGAAATATACAAACAAAATTACTCTGGACAGGAGGGTCACATCATAAACTTGGGTTCACTCTTGACTGAGTAGGTCACTGTCGAATATATAGTCCAGGTGGCTACTGGTTGCTGAGGCAGCCAAACAGTCCAAAGAAAAAATTGCTCACCATAGTAATGTTGTTTCCTCTAACAGAGTCTTGCTGTATTCTGACTAAATGCAGTTAGCTCCAGCACTTGAACTGCCCCGGAGAGTAAGGAGTTAACTCTATGCTGTAGCATAGAACGTTGAGCTCAAGCTCGGTTTTCAAACCTCTGTCTGTGGTACTTCCCAGTGTAACCGTCAGATTCTTACAAGCAACTAACTAATTGAGCATGAAATATGGAAATTGTTTGAATATAAGCCAAAAGGCAAAAATTTGGGCCCAGAAGACTCAAGTTGAGAACCCAAGAAGAAAAAGGTAATGATAACACTAAACATATTTATAACACAAGAGAGAACTCAAAATTACTAACCCATCCAAGAGGGAGGGTACAGGGTATAACCCTGAGGGTGTACCCTGTACCCACCAGCCCACTTCCCAAAAACCAGGTTCTGAGGGGGGGACAGGGAGGGAGGAAGGGAGGTCAGAAAACAGCAAGACTCCATTAGAAGAAACAACATTACTATGGTGAGTATTTTTTTTTTTTTAAACAACATGAAGTCTTGCTGTATTCTGACTTAATGCAGACTACCAAGCAGTTCCCTATGGAGGAGGGAAAGCAGAACCTCCTTTGGGAACAGGCTCTGCAGTACTGCTGTACCAAACTTAGCATCACTCCAAGCCTGGATATCCAGAGAGTAATGCCTGGTGAATGTGTGTACTGTTTTCCAGGTGGCTACTTTACAGATCTCTAACAAGGGTATATATCTCTAGCCACAGCCAGAGAAGCAGCTGTACCCCTAGTCGAGTGAGCCCTCAGGCCTGAGGGGGGTGCTTTACCCAATTTAGCATAACAGAACTGTATGCAAGAGACAATCCATTTGGCAATAGTTCTTTTAGTGGCAGGCTTACCTTTTCCCACCTCACCATAGGTGAGAAACAATTGAAGACAGTCATTCCTGTGAGCCTTAGTGTGCTCTGTGTAGTAGCTAAGAGCTCTCTTATCATCCAAACTGTGTAACTTTCTCTCCCCTGAAGAAGAATTGTCAGTGAAAAACAAAGGGAGAGACATGGACTGGTTCAGATGAAAATCTGACACCACTTTGGGCAAGAACCTTCTATTGGTTCTTAGGACCACTGTATCCCTATGGAAGGATATGAAGTCAGGCTCAACTGACAAGGCTTGTAACTCTCTAATCCTCCAGGCAGAAGTAATGGCTACCAGGAACAGTTTTCGAGGTCAAGTACTTCAGCTCGGCCAAAGCCATAGGTTCAAAGGGGGGCTGCATGAGTTGTGCAATGCAGACATTGAGATCCCAAGCAGGAGTCGGTTCTCTAAATGGAGGGCTGATGTGAACCAGACCCTTGAAAAACTTTTTAAAAACATGATGAAAGGCCAGGGAAGAGCCCTTCCCTGCTGAAAGGAAAGTAGAAACTACTGCTAGGTGAACCTTCAGGGTTGCAGGCCTAAGGCCTAGACCATTGAGGTGAACCAGATAATCTAAGGCTGCAGAGATGCCTGCAGAATCAGGCACAATGCCTTTCTGAGAACACCAAATGCCAAACCTCTTCCATTTGGAGTTATAAGTCTTTCTAGTAGAAGGTTTTCTGGAAATGTTCAAGAGATCCAGAACTTCCTGAGAAAGATGCAGGCCTGCGTATTCTAACTCTTCAAGAGCCAGACCTTGAGACTGAGAGACTAGAGATTGGGATACCAGATCCTCCCCTGAGAGAAGGACAGAAGATTGTGCCTCCTGGGAAGTAATGGGGATATGACACTGTCAGGGACAGCAGCAGAGGATACCAAGGCTGTCTGGCCCAGTCTGGAGCCCCTAGTAGTGCAGGGTTGAGTTCTGATTTCTGAACAGCAGAGTGAATGGAGGGAAGGCATAGAGGAACCTACCCTTCCAATCCAAAATCAGGCCAGCCTGGGACACAGCTCAGAGCATCTGCCAGTACATTGTCCTTCCCTGGAAGGTGAACTGCTACTAGGGAAGTCTGAAGAAAATAGGCCAGAGACCACAGTTTCATGGCTTCTGTGCATAAGGCCGTGGACCAAGTGCCTCCTTGTTTGTTGATATACCACATTGTGGTCGTGCTGTCTGTTCTGACTTGGACCGCCCTGCCCTTGACTGAATCTGAGAAACACTGAAGGGCTAGGAACACTGCCATGAGTTCCAGAAGGTTGATGTGAAGGAGAGACTCCTGTGGAGACCAGACCCCTTGAGCTGTCAGAGCTCCCAGGTGGACTCCCCAACCTAGGAGAGAAGCATCTGTAGTCAGAACTACTGAGGGGGCTTGAGGAAGGAATGGAACTCCTGGTCTGAGGTTGTCCAGACTCAGCCACCACTGGAGAGCTTGGACACTGATCTTAGACACTGGAAACAGTTTGGTGAGGGGAATCCTTTTTCTTAGACCAAAAAGACTTTAGGTGAAACTGAATGTCCCTCATCTGAAAACTTGTTTCTTGTACAATTGCAGTGGAAGCTGTCATGTGGCCCAGGAGTTGGAGGAACTGTCTTGCTGGATGAGAGACCTGAGGTCAAAATGATGAAACAAGATCTACTAGGGCCTTCACCTTTGCCAGGGGAAGGAAAGTTTTGTTTGGGTAGTGTCCAGTTCTATTCCTATAAAGGTAAGAAGTTGAACTGGTTAGAGAACAGATTTTGGAAGACTGAGAAGAAACCCCAGGGCACTGAGCAGGTTCTGGGTGGTTTGCAGAGCTGACCTGACCTGTTGAGATGACTGGCCTACGATAAGCCAGTCGTCCAGGTATGGGAAGATGGTGATACCCTGTCTTCTGAGGTAAGCCACCACTACTGCAAGGTACTTTGTGAACACCCTTGGAGCTGATGTAAGGCCAAATGGCATGGCTCTGAATTGATAATGGCCTGAAGGCAACTCGAACCTGAGGTATTTTCTGTGGGAGCACCTGACAGGAATATGGAAGTAGGCATCCTTGAGGTCCAGGGATGCCAACCAATCTCCTGGCCTTAGAGAGGGAAGGATAATTCCCAGAGTTACCATTCTGAATTTGGGTTTTGAAATATGTTTGTTCAGATACCTTAGGTCTAGGATGGGTTGCCACTCCCCTGTTTTCTTTGGAGTAAGGAAGTACCTGGAGTACAGTCCTTTTCCCTTGTGCTGAGTAGGAATCTTCTCTATAGCTCTGAGAGCTAGAAGAGAGGAAACCTCTGCCTCTAGTGCAAGGGTTTCTGATATTGATGCAGGTGGAAAAGACTTGGCCCTCTTTTTTTGGAAACATTTTGAAGCTGAGGGCCAGTCCCTGGCTACTACTTCCAGGACCCACTTGTCTGAGGTCACAGACTTCCAGGCCTGGAAGTAGTAAGCCAGCCTGCCTCCTACTGGGATTGGGGAGGAGACCCGGGCTGACACATCAAGGTGTCTGCTTGGCAGGAGCCTTAGATTGAGAGGAGGAGGAAGCAGCCCTGCTCATCCCCCTCCTGCCCCTCCCTCTGAAGAACCCCCTCTGTGGGAAGAGACAGGAGGCCCGGGCTTGGTAAAAAGGCATGTGAAAAGGCCTGCCCCTACCCCTAGACTGCTGCTTTTGTGGAGTGGCTTGCCTTTCCTTGGCCTGTGCACTCCTGTAAGTGGTCCTGTATTCATCCATTTTCTTCATGTAAGCCTCTGTCTGCTCCCCAAACAGAGAGTTACCCACTACAGGAAAATCCATAGTCTTAGTCTGGGTATCCTGTGAGAGGCTAGTACATCTGAGCCAAGCATGTCTTTTGAGAGACACAGATGTAGCCATGACTCTAGATGCCACATCACTGGAGTCCACAGCAGCATGAAATTGTACTTTCTATGCCTCAATTCCATCAGCAGCCACCTCCTCCAGCTCTTTGGCTAGCTGGGGGGAGGCCTGTTTAGCCAGTTCCAGAACCATATCAAACCTGGACTTCTGGTGCCTGGCTGTGCAGGCCATATAGTTAGTCTGCCTGAGTCCCAAAGAAGATGCCAAATACTGTTTTTTGGCCATGCATCCACTTTCCTGGAGTCCTTGTCCGGGGTGTGTGAAGCCAAAGCATACCTCTCAACTGTCACACATTATGAGGTACGTCACTCATTTTATCCCTCAGAAACCCTCTGTCCCACATTGAGAAGGTGACATTCCACACTGACCACTGGGACTTTTAAGCAGAAATGAATAATAATATAAGATATTAGGTTATCAGCAAACATTATAAATATTAGTGCATTTATTTCCACAGTATTTTGAGCTTGTAATGTCATGTTTGATGATGTGTCACACATTTTGTCCAGTTGTCACACATCTTGTCACACATTTGGGTGATAAAAGGTTGAGAGGTATGAGCCAAAGGAATATTCGCCCTGTCACAGGCTGCAGTCTGCACTACCCCAACATGGCTGCTATGGTTATAAAGGAACTCCGTAGTTGAGCCTGATAACATATACCTCCTGTCCATTCTTTTGTCCACAGGAAGTATAGAATTAAGAGTTTGTAAAATTTTTTGTGTCTGTTTCCCCAAGGACTTATCAAGAGGGATAGACAGCCTTTTGGACTCTGGGAAGTCCAACATTTCCACAAAATCAGGCTCTTCTTCCTCCTCTACAGCTTCAACCAAGGGAAGCTGAAGGGCTTTGGCCACCTTTTTGTAAAATAAAAAGTGTGAAGGGGACTCCCTGGGAAGGGAGACATCCGAGGACCTGTCTGGGGAGATGTCTGGTTCAATGGGCACATCCAGACCCCCCCCAGGTCGTCATCATCATCATCATCAGGATAGTCTTCATCTCCCTCCCACTCCTCATAAAAAGCATCTGGATCGTAATCCAGAGGAGATGGATCCGACGAACTGACCACCTAACCGGCGGTACTGGTTTGGATGGAACCAGTCTAAGCATCTCCATCAAGGAGCACGGACCTCCAGGGGATGGCGACCAAGCTACGGCCCCCTCATTATCTGCTTCTCCTTTCCAGAACTTAGAAGCACACCCCTCTGGAGGGACAGCTGATCATGCCTGCAGCCCCTCTCACAGCATGCTACTTTTGGGCATAGAGCCCAGAAGAAAAAACTACTCACCTTAGTAACTGTGTTTCTTCTAATGTAGTCTTGCTGTATTCTGACTTATTGCAGTTAGCCCCAGGACTTGAACTGCTCCAGAGAGGAAAGAGTTAAATTATATGCAGAGCATAGAACGTTGAGCTCTAGCTCAGTTCAAACGTCTGTCTGCTGCACTTCAAAGTGTAACCGTCAGATTCTTATGAGCTAATACTAACTAACTAAACCCACTATGTGGAAATTGTAAACATTTTTTACTAGCCAAATGGCAACCAACTATTTTGGATCCCCCAAAAGTCTCAAGTCGAGAAATACAAAATGAAAAACCAGGTAGTGAACACTTATGACTATTAAAATAACAAAACATAACCCACTTCTCCTCTCTAAAAAGAAGGAGTGCCCAAATGCATCCCTGGGGTGCAACACTGCACCTGCCAGCCCACTTCCCAAAAACCAGGTTCTGAGAGGGGAGGCAGGGAGGAAGGGAGGTCAGACTACAGCAAGACTCCATTAGAAGAAACACAATTACTAAGGTGAGTAATTTTTTCTTCAAACAACATGAAGTCTTGCTGTATTCTGACTTATTGCAGACTACCAAGCAGTACCTCCATGGCGGAGGGAATCAAACCTACTTTGGGAATAGGCTCTGCAGTACTGCTATACCAAACCGAGCATCACTCCTAGCCTGGATATCCAGAGAGTAATGCTTGGAGAATGTATGAACTGTTTTCCAGGTGGCTGCATTACAAATCTCTAGCAAGGGAATATCCCTGGCAGCAGCCAGGGAAGCAGCTGCACCTCTAGTTGATTGAGCACTCAGGCCTGAGGGTGGTATTCTGCCTATCTTCTCATAACAGAATTGTATACAAGAGACAATCTACAATGGCAATAGTTCTCTTAGTAGCAGGTTTGCCCTTTCCCACTTCCCCATAAGTGAGGAACAACTGAAGGGAGTCAAACCTGTGTGCCTTAGTATGCTCAATGTAGTAGCTAAGGGCCTTTCAACATCTAAACTGTGTAACCTTCTCTCTCCTGAAGAAGAATGGTCAGTGAAGAATATAGGGAGAGAAATGGATTGGTTCAAATGAAAATCTGAAACCAC
This sequence comes from Neoceratodus forsteri, assembly GCA_016271365.2. NCBI lineage: Eukaryota > Metazoa > Chordata > Ceratodontiformes > Ceratodontidae > Neoceratodus > Neoceratodus forsteri. Next base: position 138,600,046 of record JADMNL010000024.1, read on the forward strand.
TTTAGGTCAAAACCTCCTACTGGTTCTAAGGACCACCTTATCTCTATGGAATGAAATGAAATCAGGCTCCACTGACAGAGCTTGTAATTCACTGATACGTCTGGCTACCTAGCTACCAGAAACACAGATTTCCAAGTCAAGTACTTAAAGGATACCTAAACAACATTTTGGAAACAAACTATTCAGAAATCTGACTCCATAGGTGACTAAAGGAAAGGCTGCTGTATTCATTAATGCTAAAACTACATTTACATAATTTACCTAAATGTGGTTCCAGAGCATTTGAAAATTGTAAAATCAGCCTTCCAATTTCAAAAAAACTGTCTTACCTGCTTCCTAAAATGGCCGCCAAATGTGTTATGTGATGACATCATTGGAGCCAAAGTCAGAGAGATATATGGCTCTCTATAGTGCTGACTAGTTCTTTTTTCCCTTTGTATAGAATTATTTCACCCAAATGGTCAAAACCATGTGCATTGTTTTGTATAATGCACATGTTAAGCTATGGTTCTGTTCATTTTGTTTACTTTAACATGCTGAAATTGTGTTTTAATCCAATCGACTTTCTCTGTGGCAAACCACAGTGCAGTACAAATCTTGAATAACCTGGTGGTCTAGTTGTTATGGTAGATCCAGGATGCTACAATGGGGGTGCTGGGGTAGTGTGCATGCTTAATATGCACTTTTTAACATTTTTATTAAACCTTTATATTTTCTCATATTATTCTTTCCTAGTACGTTTTTGACAGAACCTACAAATGTAATCCATAGTTTGAATGTAAACATCTGTACAATCAATAAATCAGACTTCTTCAACAAAGTGAAATGCAGTAGCAGCATGCAAGTATGTTACTTTGTGGGGGGGGGTTGAAGCCACACCCTTTACCACCCCTAGAGCCACCACTTTTTGTAGCAAAGTTCTTGTGCAGTCCAATGTTAGGTTCATACTTTCTCAAAACTCAAATATATGCTTTTCTTCTTTTTCCATGGGAAATAATAATAAGAAGAAGAACCAGCATTTATATAGTGTTTTTCCATACACATTGTATCTCAAAGTGCTTTACAAGAAATACTAGACTGGTAGTGAAGTGACTGAACATGTAGTGGCAGCCATTTCATATATTAATATCCACACACAGCCTTGGACAATTGCATGAACTGGTTTTATGGGAAGGGGAAAGTTGGCCAGGACAATGGGGTCAGGTAGTGATCAAGGTGCTGGCAGCCCCACATCTTATTTCTCACAGTAATCTGCTCATATTTCTCTCCTTCTGTCTTCCCCCTTCCTGAATACAGTAGTACCTTGCAAGAGTGCTTTTCAGTCCCCTCTGGTATTCATTCTTCACTATTCCTCCTCACAGCAAAAACTGGTGGGCTCATCACCCTTCTGCATCATGAATGCAAGTAGTACAGTCCCTGTTTTATTTTGACATATCAGATATAAACATATATTTCCAGTAAGTCAGGCTCATAGCAGCAGGGAACAAGGGGAATGATGGGCTTTCCTATCCTTAAAAGATCTAGGTTACCTTTGATTAGGCACTATTAAACGATGGGTGTGCATGCACATCATTATGCACTTCATTTAATTGTTCCAATTCATAGGTAGCTTAGATCTTATATGGGTAGGAAAGCCTGTTCTTCCACTTGTGCCATGCTGCTATCAGCCTGGCTACCAGAAGATCATGTTTATTATTAATATGTAAATATAACATGGGAGACTGTACTAACCACATTCATGATGTGGAAGGGTAGTGAACTCACCAGTGTTTGGTGTGGGGAGCAGGTGAGAAGAATGAATGCCAGAGAGGGACTGAAGAGGACATTCCAGCAGGGTGCAGCTATATTCAAGTTAGTTGAAGACATGAAGGAGGATGCTGAGTAGATCACTGTGAGATCTGAAATGTGAGACTGCCAGCATCGTGATCACTTCCTGACTGTGGATGAGAGTATCCAGCGATGACAAATACTCAGAGTGGCAGGGCTGCACCTGAACTGTTACTTGAATTCAGTGTAGGGGAGATTATCCTTGGGTGGGGGGTGTTGACGTTTGTTAGGACAGTATTGAGGGAGTTGTGTATAACTCATTCAAGATTTGGAAGGGTGGTAACGAGCCAACTCACATTGTGGAGTAGAGCACAGAAAAGTACTAGAGAAGAATTGCTGGGACCTGTCCTGTGGTGTTCTGCAGATCACAGGTAAAGGAGTAGACTGACACTTGAAGTCAGGTGGATTTGCTTAAGGCATTAGTATGCCTCTCCTGCTAATAATATTGTTATCCATTGTAAGTGCAGCCCTTATGAGGGCATGAACAGCAGTTTTTCTCATAGGTCATGATGCTTATTGTTTGGCCCTCCAGGAAGACCTAGTTCTTGGTTAATAAGGTGGGGAAACAACACAACAGGGAATTGTACATATTACCCTCACTGTGTAGAAGGGTGGTGATCCACCCAATGTTTACTGTAGGAGCAGAAGTCAAACATTGAGAATGTGGACTGGAGAGTGATTTGGGAGGCATTTTTTAACAGTGCCAGCTGATGATGTGTATCAGTATAGGTGTGCACAACACTCTGAGGTACAAGATTACAATCTGAGGTGTGATAATTCTCATCATGAGACCGCAAAGCTCATATGCAGCCCTAGGCAGTACTAAGGACAGGGTATGGATGGTGGGGTGTTCAATAGAAGGCAGGCTAGGTGCAGGGGGTTCATATGGAAAAAGAAAGCCTTATCTGTGGATTAACAAGAGAACATGAGCTTTGGAACTGAATAAGACTGGTACTTTGCTGTGTGACCCTGAGCTAGTCACTAAACTTCCTTGTGCTCCCAGGCCACACCTGTAAACAAGCTTTCAGTTTAGTGTGTCTCTCCTGGTTAACAAAAAAACAAAATTTAGTGCATCATATAACCATTAGATCATCAGGTATTTGAAGCGTTGTACTGTAATGCAGTTTGACAAAGAAAAAGTCAGCTGGATTGCAAAACATTTTCTGCAAGTTAAAGTAAACAAAATGAACAAAATCATAGCTTAACACGTGTACTGGTCAAAATAATCCACAAGGTAATACATGGTGTTGATCATTCTGGTACAACAATTCAAAATAAAGAGTGAAAGGAGAATTAGTTCACACTATAGAAATATATATGGATCTCTGTCTCTGGCTCCTATGATGTCATCATGACTCATCACTTAACACACTTGGCAGACATCTTGGGGAGAACCCAAGGCTGTTTTTTGAAAGTGAAAGGCTGATGTTTATATTTTTCAAAAGCTATGAAACTGCATTTATGTTATTTACATAAATGCAGTTTTAGCATAAATGTAAACAGCAGCCTTTACTTTACCTCACAATGAAGCCAGATTTTGGAGTTTGCAGTTTTAAAAAACTGCTTGTTTAGGTACCCTTTAAGCTCTGCTGAAGACAAAGGCTCAAAGGGGGGTTGCATAAGCTGAGCAATGCAAACATTAAGGTCCCAAGCAGGAGTAGGATCCCTAAAGGGGGGATTGGTATGAAGCAATCCCTTGAAAAATTTATAGAAAACAGGATGGGATGCAAGTGAGGAGGGCTTTCCCAGAAACAACTGACAAATGTACCTTGAGGGTAGCTGGTCTGAGGCCTAGGCCACTAAGATGAACCATGTAATCCAGAACTGTAGACAATTCAACAGTGTCTGAGGATATATGCTTCTTGGAGCACCAAATACTAAATCTTTTCCATTTGGAGTTATAAGTTTTTCTGGTGGCAGGTTTGCGAGAGGCTTTGAGAATCTTCAGAACCCCTTGAGACAGATGCAAATTTGCATACTTAGAAACATAGAAACATAGACGTTGACGGCAGATAAGGAACGCTTTGCCCACCTAGTCTGCCCATTTCCCTACCTATAGGATAGGCCGCAGATCCTAGTTAACCAACAGCCTATTTCTTCCTACCCCCCACAAGAATTGCCTTATGTCTGTCCCATGTATTCTTGAATTCTCCCACAGTTTTAGACCCCACAACCTCCTCAGGAAGGCTGTTCCATGCATCCACTACCCTCTGTGTGAAAAAATACTTCCTCATATTGCCCGGAACCACCCCATCTTTAAATTGTGTCCCTTGTTCTTGCCGTTTCTTTTCTGAAAGATGCTACCCTCTTGAACTTTGTTGATTCCATTGAGGTACTTAAAAGTTTCTATCATGTCCCCTCTCCTTCTTTCCTCAAGGTTATACATATTAAGCTCCTTTAGTCTCTCCTCGCTGACTTCTCTTGCAGACCCTGCACCATTTTGAGTTGCCTCCTCTGGACTGCCTCTATCCTGTCTATGTCCTTGCAGAGATGGGGTCTCCAGAACTGGATGCAGTACTCCTGATGGGGTCTCACCAACTGTCTGTATAGAGGATAACAACTTCCTGTTTTCTGCTGGTGATGCCTCTCCCTATGCATCCCAGTATATCCCCAGCCCTCCTACTGCCTTCTCACATTGCTTGCTAACCTTAAGGTCATCTGATATTTTACCCCAGGTCCCTTTCCTTTTTGTTGTTGTTACTACCCCCATTGTGTATTCTTCCCCTGGGTTCTTGTTTCCCAGGTGCATTATTTTGCACTTCTTTGCATTGAATCCTAGCTGCCATACTTCTGACCATTCCTCCAACCTTGCCAAGTCCCTTCTCATTCTTTCCATGCCTCCTTGTGTATCGACCTTGTTGCAGATCTTTGTGTCATCTGCAAAGAGGCATATTTTTCCTTCTAGTCCCTCTGCAATGTCACTTATAAAGACATTAAAAAGGACTGGACCCAGTACTGAACCCTGCGGTACCCCACTAATAACTCCTCTTTCTTCAGAGTGGACTCCATTTACAATTACCTTCTGTGTCCTGTTGTCCAGCCAATGTTTTACCAGGCTACCACCCTGGGATCCACTCCAGGCTGGTTAATTTGACTATTAATCTTTGTGGGACTGTGTCAAATGCCTTGCTAAAGTCTAGGTAGGCCATGCCCACAGCCCCTCCCTGGTCTACTACTTTGGTCACCCAGTCAAAGAAATCTATTAGATTCATCTGACATGACCTTCCACTGTGAACCCACGCTGCTTGGGTCCTGTGCCCCACTGGCCTCAAGGTACTGGACAGTTCTTTCCTTCAGAAGTGACTCCATCACTTTCCCTACCACAGAGGTCAAACTGACAGGTCTGTAGTTTTCTGCCTCTGTCTTGGTCCCACTTTGTGAAGGGCAATCACATCCGCCTTCCTCCAGTCTCGGGTACCACACCATCCTCCCATGATTTATTAAAAGAGTAGTCAGTGGTTTCACTGGTTCCCCTTAATTCTTTTAGAATTCTGGGGTGAATTCCATCAGGCCCCATTGCTTTGTCCACCTTCAGTTTTAGGAGTTCTTGCAGAACCCTTTCTTCTGTGAAAGGGCTGGGATCGACCCCCCTATCAAGAGTGCTTCTGTTAATTGGATTAGACACTTCCCCCTCCTCTTTTGTGAATACTGAGCAGAAATATTTGTTTAGTATCCCTGCTTTTTCACTGTCCCCCTCTGCCCACTCATCATTCATTCTATTTAGCCTCACTATCCCTCCCTTTGTCTTTCTACGCTCTCTGATGTATCTATACAAGGTTTTATCCCCCTTCTTAACCGAGTTGGCTATCTTTTCCTCAGTTTGGGCCTTTGCTATTCTGACTTCCCTCCCTGCTTCCTTCTGCTTTAACTGGTACTTTAACTCTTCAAGAGCCATACCTTGAGATTTAGAGACCGAAGGTTGGGATACCAAATCCTCTCTTGAGAGGAGGTTAGCAGATTGTGATTCCTGGGAAGAGACAGGGGAAGATGGACTGCTAGGGACAGCAACATGGGGTACCAAGGCTGCCTGGCCCAATCTGGAGCAATCAGGATCACTTTGCAGGATTGTGACCTCATCTTGACCAGGACCTTGAACAGTAGAGGAAAAGGAGGGGAGGCATATAGAAATTTCCCTTCTTGATCCAGAATCAGAGCACCCAGAGGGACTGAGCCCAAGACTGGGGGTCTACAACAAAAGAGAGGAAGTTGGTGATTGTCTGGGGCTGCAAAGAGATCTATCTCTGGAGTGCGCTACCTTGAAAAATTAACTTTTATCACTAGGGATCCAGGGACCATTCGTGATGGCCCTGGAAAATCCTGCTCAATGCATCTGCTAGCACATTGTCCTTTCCTGGCAGGTGGACTGCTACAAGAGAGGTCTGTAGAGAATAAGCCAGGGACCATAATTTCATGGCTTCCATGCACAAGGCCATAGACCAAATGCCTCCCTGCTTGTTGATATACCACATGGTGGTGATGTTGCCTGTCCTGACCTGAACCACTTTGTTCTGTACTGATTGAGAGAAGGCTTGCAGGGCCAGATAAGCTGCCCTGAGCTCCAGAAGGTTTATGTGGAGAAGAGACTCCTGAGTGGGCCACACTCCTTGGGCTGTGAGAGTCCCCATGTGGGCTCCCCACCCCAGGAGAGAAGCATCTGTGGTTAGAACTACAGACTGAGACTGAGTGATGAATGGGACTCCTTGCCTGAGATTGTCCTGATTCTGCCACCACTGAAGGGCCTGGATCAGGGTCTGAGTTACTGGAATAAGTTTGGTTAGAGAATCTTTTTCCTGAGACCAAAAAGTCCTCAGATAAAACTGAATGTCCCTCATCTGAAATCTGGCCCCTTGGACCACTGCAGTGGAAGCTGCCATGTGGCCCAGAAGCTGAAGAAAGTGCCTTGCTGGTCGAGAAACCAGAAGATGGAAGGAGGAAGCCAGCTCTATGATGGCTCTTACTCTTTCCAGGGGAAGAAAAGCTCTTGCTTTGACAGTATCCAGCTCTACCCGTATGAAAGTCAGAAGCTGTATTGGCTCGAGAACTGACTTGGGAAGATTGAGAAGAAATCCTAGAGAAGTGAGCACTTGCTGGGTCACTTGCAAATCTGACTTGACTTGGTCTGGAGACTAACCCACAATGAGCCAGTCATCCAGGTATGGGAATATGGAGTATTTGTTCTCCTTAGAAACGCCACTACTACTGCTAGGCATTTTGTAAACACCCTTGGAGCTGCTGTTAGGCCGAAGGGCATTGCTTTGAACTGATAATGGCCTGAAGGCAATTCGAACCTGAGGTACTTTCTGTGAAAGCACCTGATGTGAATGTGAAAGTAGGCATCTTTTAGGTCCAGGGAGGCTAGTCAGTCCCCTGGCCTCAGAGACGGAACAATTATTTCCAGAGTCACCATTTTGAACTTTGGTTTTAAAAGATGTTTGTTCAGGTATCTTAAGTCTAGGATGGGCCACCACTCCACTGTCTTCTTCAGGGTAAGGAAGTACCTGGAGTACAGACCTTTGCCTCTCTGTACTGTAGGAACTCTCTCTATGGCCCTTAAGGTCAGTAGAGATGAAACCTCTGCCTCTAGGGCAATGGTTTTGGAGATGCTTGCAGGTGGAAAAGATCTGGCTCTCAGATTTGGGACTTCTTTGAAGCTCAGAACCAGTCCCTGGCTTACCACCTCCAGGACCCACTTGTCTGAGGTAACAGACTTCCAGTCCTGGAAGTAGTAAGCCAGCCTGCCTCCTACAGGAATTGGGGAGTTGTCCCGGGCTAACACATCAGGGAGTCTGCTTGACAGAAGCCTTAGGCTGAGGAGTGAATGCAGCCCTGCTCATCCCCCTTCTTCCTCTCCCTCTGAAGCACTCCCTCTGAGAAAAAGGAGAGGAGGCCTGTGCTTGGTAGAAAGGCCTATGAAAAGACCTGCCCCTGCCCCATGCCTGCTGCCTTTGAGGAGTTGCCTGCTTTTCTTTGGCTTGTGCACTCCTGTAGGTGGTCCTATATTCATCCATCTTTTTCATGTAATTCTTTGTCTGCTCCCCAAACAAAGAATTACCCACCACAGGTAAATCCATGGCCTTAGCCTGGGTGTCCTGTGAAAGGCTAGTACATCTGAGCCAAGCCATTCTCTGAAGATCCACAGATGTAGCCATGACTCGTGATGACACATCATTGGAATCCACAGCAGCATTAAATTGGATCTTTGATGCCTTAATCCCATCAGCAGCCACCTCCTCCAGCTCTCTAGTCAGCTGGGGGGGCCTGCTTAGCCAGTGCCAGTACAGTGTCCCACCTGGATGTCTGGTACCTGGCTGTATAGGCCATGTAATTAGCCTGCCTGAGTCCCAAGGAGGATGCCATGTACTGCTTCTTTGACATGGCATCCAGCTTTCTGGAGTCTTTATCTGGGGGTGTGATGCCAAGGGTATGTTAGCCTTGCATCACACCCCCCAGATGCAGATGCAGCCTGCACAACCCCAACATGGCTGCATTGCTGGTACAAGTACTCCGTACCTGAGCCTGACAACAAGTACCTCTTGCCCATCCTTCTGTCAACAGGAGGTAATGAATTTGGAGTTTTTAACAATTTTTGTGTCTGTTTCCCGAAGGACTTATGAAGGGAATAGACAACCTCTTAGACTCTGGGATGTCCATCATTTCAACGTAATCAGGCTCCTCTTGTTCCTCAACAGGTTCTTCCAAAGGGAGCTGGAGGATTTCTGCCACTTTTCTGTAAAACATAAAGTTGGAAGGGGACTCAGAAAGCCTAGGAGGGGAAGCACCAGAAGGTCTGTCTGGGGAGATGTCTGGTTCAATGGGCTCATCCAGACCTTCTATTCCATCATCATCATCACCACCTTCATAATCATCGTCCCCCTCCAAATCTGGTTCATAAAAATCTTCACGGGCATAATCCTGAACTGGAGGAACTGACAGAGCTGACCATCTGCCAGAAGGCGCCAGGTCAGTCGGAACCGGACGAAGCGATTCAACAATCCTAATCACTCGGGCAATCTCCTCTGCAGTCAGAACATGTGATTCTGGATCTGAACCGGATGATTTTTCTTTTCTTTTCCTTTTTGATGGAACTGATCCCTTGGAATCGGCTCTCCTTTTGCCCAAAGAAGTATCACCTTGGTCAGAGGACACTCCTTCTGGTTCAACTGAAACTGAACCGGGCTGGCCATCCGGGTCAGCGGACTTCTCAGCCTCCTTATCCCTAAACCTGCCCAATCTCTCATCAAGGGTGGATTTAGGGAAATATTTTCATATTTGGCAGTCTGAATCGAGGTGGCCAAATCCCAGACAAAACACAGGTGGTGTGGGGATCAGCCTTAGCAAAGACTTCCTCACACACACTGCAGTGTTGAAACCCAGTGGGCCTGGTTTTTCTTTTGGATTTCTCAGACGTAGCCATCCTATCAAACAAACTTACCCTTTACTTGGCAAAAGCCAGGTAAGACCCCTTATCGGTTTCTAACCGTGTTACGGGTATTGGAAAAAAAAAATGCAAGAAACTCTTTTTTTTTAAACTGATAAGGACCGGTAACCACGCACTAAGCCTGAAAGAAAAAAACACAAAAGATAACACACAAGATAACCGGTTCAGCTGAACTGGTTAAAAAGTTCAAAATTACTATTTCCACAAGTATCCTATGGCTAGTCCACTACCTAAGTATAAGTACTGTACAGTAAGCTGTACCAAAGACAGAGAACTGAACTGAATGGAAATGAAAGGATCGGTAAAACCGATGACTTTGACTAATGAACTGTGAGCAGAGAAGAAATCTCCAGAGCGACTGTTCAGTCAGGCGGAGTAAAGAATCTGACAGTTACACTTTGAAGTGCAGCTGATAGAGGTTTGAACCGAGCTCGAGCTCAACGTTCTATGCTCTGCATAGAATTTAACTCTTTCCTCTCTGGAGCAGTTCAAGTGCTGGGGCTAACTGCAATAAGTCAGAATACAGCAAGACTTCATGTTGTTTGAAATAACCTGATAAACAGTCCCAGCTAGGGGCATGCTAGGACCAGGGGCTGTCCACTTCCCCTGGCCTCAAACTAGACCCCCCTGCCTCATGCCTCTTCCTCGGGCAGGTAGCAACATCATTTGGTCCCTCATGGTGACTGCTCAGCCTCTTTAGCCCCCAAAACACAGTGTGTCTCTGAAAAATGGTGGTCGCCACTTCCCTTTCTGCTTTCTGACTGCTGCACAAAATAACATAATGGCTGCATGGCCGAGTGAGTGAATGCCTCACTCCGACCTCCTCCTCTCTCTGCTCCCTCTCCAATCTCTCATCCCCACCTGTCTCTCTCTTTTAGCTCCTTTCCTGCACTCGTGCCAAAAATCCAAGGCCCAATCTTGGACCAGCTCAAGGGCAACAAAATACCTTGCCTCCCTGATGCCCAATGGGACATGTAGTCCCAATTTCAACTATTTACATTGTGCCCCGCGGTGCCAGCCGGCACAGAAACTACTGAAACCCAAAAGAAGCAGCCACTCCTTTAAGTTTTCTATTCTCAGTGGCTGTACATGGCAGTGCACGTGGGTTCACCATCTTTAGTTACATTTTTTAATTATTTACAAACGGAGCGGTCCCAAGCCCAGCCATCTGCAAAACTGAACCCGAGACCACTCCCTCTAGCCCCCGGAGGTACAGACACAGCCCCGCCACTCGGCCTGAGCCTAAAAAGGCCAAGACAGCAGGGAAAACCAGCCATAGCTGCACACCACACCACTGAAGCCGCAAGGCGCGACTCCCACCAAAACCACTGGGACATAAGCAGCCCAGAGGGGAAGTCATGGACCATGGAGCTCCCTAAGAGAAGTCCATTTTGGTGGCTTACACAGGAAATATGTAAAGCAGCTACCTGAAAAAGAGTATACATTTTCCCAAAGTGCTACTGTCTGGACATATAGTCCAGAAGGGATACCAGCTTTGGCACTGCTGCCTTGCAGAACCTTATCCTTAAGTAGGTTCTGTACCCAGCCTCTCAAGGTACTGCTATGGAGTCTTTTGGAGTTTAGAATCTTTTTAAATCTGTTCTGCCACATTTGAGAGTCTTCTAAGATTCAAAATTCTTCTGAATCCAGTTTTGTAGTCATTTAGCTAGTTTAGTGTACCGTGCTTACCCTAGCTTCAAAAATATATCCGCCATTAGAGGGCAGAGGTGAGCATGACCACATGCCAAATTCTTGAATTTGTTGTAAGATTCCATAATTAGCATAAAATTCTAGGCTCCGGGGCAGCTCATTCCATGGAAATAACTACAATTGTTAAAGAGCTACTGATGCCTCAAAGAAAACTTTAAAAAGCATAATAATTAGGTACAATTCTGCCTGTATTCCATTTATATTTTATATATTTCTCCTCCCCATTATTTATTACTAAGGAAATTTGTATGAATATATGATCTTTATCCCGTAGAGTTCCTTTAGAGTCCATCTGCCTCTGTAGCTTACTCCCTACTTCAAGTCATAATACTCTGTTGTGACATCACAATCTGTTGCCATGGGAGTAACTGTGAGGTCACAAGCAGTGCTCCATGACTTCAGGTAGGGGGAAAGGCAGCAGGATCAGATGAACTCTTTAGGAACAAAGACCCTGTTTTCATACAGATGACCTCAGTAATAAATAATGGAGAGGAGGAATACAGCACTAATGGGAAATGTAAGCTGGACTGTGTCTAAATATGAGGTTTGCTTAAAGCTGTCCTGAACATGTTGCCAGCTCTTTAAGTGTAGCAAAGGATCCCTTGGAAGAAACAACATTACTACATTGAGTAATTTTTTTCTTCTTGCTCATCTGATCCCTGATAAAGGAATCGCTGGTGTCCAGTGGCACCCTCATGTGATCCAATGGTAATGTAATTCCTGGCATCCAGTAGTACCCTTCCCTCAGCTGATCCCTGATAATGAAATCCCTAACATTCACCGGTACCACCCAACTTCACCTAATCCCCCAGTATGAATACTGCCCAGTGTCTAATGCCCCAACCCAGCTCCTGGTGGCAGTACCCAGGTTCCCAGTTGTCTGGTTGTTCTTGTCAAGTCCCCCAAATCCCCACCCTGATGACAGTGGCCAGCACATACTCTGCTCACCCGTTTGCCGTGACCATGTACTGTATTGCTATACAAGCGAGTTTATTGATTACAGTACACAGAATACACAGAATTATGAAATGAGGAAGAAAAAACAAGAATTTTAATTTGTCAGATGTGACCACATGGCTCTGCATTATTCCAACATAACAGCAAAGATCAGAAATAATTAACTTTCTGGTTTAAGCACGAAGTCTATAGGTTTTGAGCAGTATCTTTTTACACTTTTGGCACTGCTGAAAATAGAATAAAGCACTTTATCCTTCATTTTGGATCGTGGCATTATTTGTTACCAGTGAGTGCCCCCCCTTTATTTTTATTTTGTTCCTGTGGCAATGACTATGATGTCACAAGCAGGAGATTATGAAATCACACAAAGACAAGCAGCAGCAATGCAGTCTGAAGGACAAGGATCCTGATGCAAATTTCCTTAGTAACAGAGATAAGAGGCAGCTAAAAACAGGAAATATGGGCTGACCATCAGGGCAACAGTAGCAGTACTGCTCCCTCACAATGTTGGGAACCCAGGTTCAGAAGTGAGCCTGAGTTATCAAGGTCCAGGGGAGCTGAACATCCCATCAGAAACTCCTTTCCTCCAGGGAGGGAGGGTACAAGATTCCAGCTACTAGGATGACCACAAGGACAGTATGGAAGACACTGCACAGAAGGGGAGGATATCTCTGATGTAATCAGGCATACGCTTGTGTGACTGTGGCATGATGTCCCAGTAAGAAGGATCCTCATGATGAGAAAGAAATGGATGGAACCTCCTCAACAATGCAACATGACAGCCCTGCCATACACACACACACACTCTCTGCACTCACCATCCTGGGCACTCCCTGTACAACCGGATAATTGTTCCCAAGGGACCTAGCCCAGCCAGTGGGCCCCACTATGGGGGATGGGGGTCACCGGAGCAACATGGGAAACAAACAGTAAATTCTGGGAGAATGTAAGGTGATGTGGTTAGGGAGCTGCAGAGGCTGGGGGGGCCAAGGGTCAGATAGGGGCCAGGAGCAGAAGCAGAAACAGAATGATAAAAAATATGTATAAATAGGGAATAAAACTAGACTGTGTCCGAGCATTATTTCTAAACTTTTTCCAGATGAGTTACAGGACTCCTAAGTAATATACATAATGTAAAGACTGTTTAAGGTCACTACATTTGCCAGCAAAAAGTACCTAGAGACTCCAAAAGATTTTGTTATGCCAAAGAATAGTCACAGTATACCATCTGAAGAAATCTGTCATTGTCTGCTTGGGCTGCTTATACTGTATCCTGTGACTGCAGTGGTGTAACTAAGCATACTTCCCGTACACAAAGGCATATGAAAAATTGTTACCTTGGCCAAGAGTAGTCAATTGAAAGCTGCCGCTGGCATTTAAAAAACAAACTCTAGCCAGAGCCGATAGGGCTGTGGAAAGCTACCAAATGACTAAAGTTACAAATGTGCATAGAAATCATGCAATGCCCAGGTGTAACTTCGCTATTTTTTGGCGGTATTGCACCACATTTTCAACATGACCTTTTTGGGACCCCTCCTCATGAAGAGTGCCAGTGTCATTTTGTTCACTTGTCCCGAAAGGTGATTTCACAGAGCAAACATGCTATTTTTTAATATTCAGAGACTGGTAGCAAACTTGATATGAGGTTGGGGAACTTTGCAAAGCTTTGGGAAGTGTGACATTCCTTGATTTTTACCAACATCACTGGCAAACTATAAATTTACAATATCTCTATCTCCAATACAAACACATTCCCTTTTTGAGTTTTTATTTTGAAGGAGATTATTTTTGCTGTTGTATGTGACATGGTCATAACATAGAGGATAGTGGATGGGCAACAGTAAACAACAACACTGTTGTTCACTTTGAGAGGTTGTCATGACAACCAAGTAAACATTGAGAGCCCATCCACTGTCTTGTATAGTGTATGGGCAATAGTAAATTAGTCAGTGATCACTTTTTTCTTAGCCATGATGTCTGACTTTGTTCCCGCCCTCCATCCTCTTCCCAGTCTAACAACAAGCCCTACTCCGTCCCTGGTCCCTCTTCGTCTTAGAGAGACTGTGTTTAAAAAAAAAAAAATTAAAACATCTACAGTCTTGGGCTGTATATGCCGTTACTTTGAGCCCACAAGCACTGACTCACCACCGTGGCTGTTTCCCTGAGGTCCGGAGCATTGCTAACTGCGCATGTGCAGAGATGTTCCACGCTGTTGTACCATCTATGTGACGTACTCATGATGGTACAACAACATTATGATGTCACATCAATGGCACAAAAAGACTAGGGAAACCTAGATTTTCAGGGAATACAATGTTCTAACATACATTATAACAAGATAAACAATATTTATAAGTTAAGTATTTAAAATGCACACTACATATTGAAGTAATATTGTATGACTATTAAGAAGCAATGGTCAAATATGGAAAACATCTTCTATTAAGAATGTTTCTCCTTACTTTCACTCAAATATTATTTTGGATAAACATGTCAGATAGCAATTTATTATTTTCTTGTTGGTGCTGTATAGTGCTGTTTAGTCACACTCATCAAAAACTGGCATGCTGCTAATTCAGTCCTCTTGAATTTAGTCAGACTACATGCTGCTATGTGTGTGTGAATGAGCATGCAACCTGTCACTGCAGATAAACAAAATGCTATAGTCTGCAGTTCTGGCAGTTTCTCACCGTTCATCAGGACTAAATGTAGACAGCGTGGAAACCAAGCACCTACCCTGCCCCCACATTATAGCTGTCTCTGTGGATTATCCAAGGATTTAAAGAACAAAGTGGTGTCAGTCCCTTACTTATTACCAGCACTAAATCCATCACAGTGTGGGTAAGTTTGTACTGAGCCTGCCCCACATGGTACTGTACCTGTGGATAAATTAAGGGCTGTATCTACTTTTTACCAGCACTATATTCATCACAGTGGATGAGTAGTGTGGGGGGGGGCTGCACAGTACCTGTCCATGTGGATAACAAAAGATCTTTACTTTACTTTCTAGTACTATCTCAACGTACCTTGTGTGAGCATTGAGAAGAAAAGTCAGCAGTGAACCTGATTCTGTAGATTAACAGAAGTGTTCTAAGTCCCCACCTTCCACTAGCACTGGATAGAAAATATACAAAGGTTGAATAGAAAAATATAAAAAAAAAGAAGGAAATGGTCTCAGATCCCAATAAATGCCCATAGGAACAAGAGAGCTAACAAAGCTGCAGCTGGCCTGTCTATAATCTGACATTGTAGTCTGCTTGACTGTTTCAGAGCTGCAATAAATTCCAGTACAACAGATAAGGAGTTAACCCCTAGGTTGCTGAAATAAATAGAATAAATCTATTAGACTGAGCTGAACAGATGCTCAATCTGCAGCCCTGCAAAGGTTCAATTGAGGGGCTAGAAACAGCAGTTTAAAAAGGTTTTTTTTGTTAATATCCTGAGAAGTTCTGAGGCACAACACAGTAGCATCCCCCCTCCCTTCAAATGCCTTTAACATTGAGCAGCAAATAGAAAAATCAGAGGGGGAGTGCACTGTTTTGTAGCTGTGAAGGAATACTTCCAAATGCCCAAAAAGGGTGTTCCATGATCAGCCATTTTTAGAGCTACAATCTGATCCCAATAGGGCTGTAGACTCCACCCACAGCCTTAAAAATGACAGTCTTATTTTTGTGTTTTTCTCTTTAATGTTTTTCTCCGTCAACTACAGGTGGTGCTGACTAGGGTGGGATCAAGGGAATAGAGGTGTGCTCTCGTGGCTGAACTTTTGGCCAATGCTGTCATGATCTCCTGAGTGACAGCCAGCCTGAACCATCCCAATCAGTCCTACCATGATCACAGGCCACACCCACTCATCTCACAGTGCAGTTATGGGGTTAGAGATGGGGGTATGCATGCATGAGAATGCTCAGCGTGCGGGAGTCAGCACTTGCATGTGATGGTCTAGAGGTGCTCTGTTGAAGAGCTCTACTCTAAAGGTGGTGAAAAGAGATGAGCGAGGCACCAAGGTCCGAATTATGTGGATAGGATAACTGTTACCCAGACAAGGAGAGGCAGGAGTCAACTTAGTGCTTCGATGCCCACAGGGCATTTATTTTGTACCAAGGGTAGACAGACACAGTCACAAGAAGGAGGAGGGGTTGCCCAAGAACAATAGGGCAATAAAACAGGGAAATACTTTTATCTACCACTACTAAGGTTATTACTACAAGGATAAACTTTAGGCCTAATGCCACTCTTATTTCTGACATTATTCTATACTTCAGTACTCTAAATGAGAATCAGGTGACATAAGCTACTCAGCACTGCATTAGGGTAATTAGCATCACACATTTCCATAAGAGTCCAGATATTACAGAGTCCGAGATCGATTGTCTTCATGTACACGTCGTTCTTCGTTAGTAGCTACAAGGGAAGTAAAACAGAACTGTAGAGCCCTAATCTCAATTCCCAGCAAAGACCTAGTTAAAGGCCACTGGGGTGGTGAGAGGTTTAGTAAACAGACCATATATTCTTGGCAAAGCCCACTCTCCAAGGCTGCCGGAATGTAGAACCAAAGCAACTGGTTCCTGAAATAACACACTGAAAACAAAGGGTTCCTCGGCCAAAACCCACTTCCAGGGTTGCCAAGGACGAAGATAGATCAAGATCTGCATGGCGATGAATCCACTGGAGGACTACCACGACCTGACTGATGCTGCGGCACTCCAAGGGCCAGCTGAACTCAGAAGGAACTCTGACAGGACCAGGAACCATAAGAATCTGAAGAGATGATGGTTGACTCTACAATCCTAGGATCAGGAACTAACACAAAACAAAGAAACGGCGGACGCGTCCCGGACTGGGCTTCGACGGACTCAACTTTCGGCGAATGACCAGGTGGGTCGCAGATTAGGTTCTCAGGATGAGCTCACTCTTCTGTAGGGGACCAACTTGGGACATCTGGAACAGGAACCATATGGAGCGACACTGGCACGACTTTATGCGTGATCCGTTCGAGGCCGTACTTTCAAGCTGTAAAAACAAGAAAATGGCAGGTACGATTTGTACGACTGGCGACGAACTCGACTTTGGCGGACGACACAAACGGACGTGATGAGCTGATGGATGATCTCCCAGGAGTGAAGAATGCTGAGAGGATGTTTTCTTCTGAGTAGAGACTGATTCTGAGTACGTGGTGTTACAGACCACACTATGAGACGGCAGTGTGGTAGAAGATTGAGAATGTCTTCGTACAGTAGTAAACATATAACTGAAGAATGCCCAAAGAACTGTGGAATGATACAATAATTTGCCGGAGGAAGGCAAATTATAACTTCAGGGGTAATTATTACTGATAAGGGCCAATGTTCAGGTACTTAGAGCAATAGTTCAGGTACTTAGGACAATAGTTTGTGTACTTAGGGCAATAGTTCAGGTACTTAGGGCAATAGTTCAGGTACTTAGGACAATAGTTTGGGTACTTAGGGCAATAGTTCATGTACTTAGGGCAATAGTTCAGCATAAGCAGTACAGTAATCACAATAGTTTCACAGTATAGGCAAATCAAGTACTCTTAGATGAACCCCTGTTTCTAAATGTAGGGTCTTCTGGAAGAGGATCCCTTTCTGGACGTCGTGGCTAAGGAATCCTATAGTACCATTAGGCTGGCTTGCCCTAGTCCGTTAGGCCGGGGCCTCCCTTTAGTACCACTAGGCTGGCTTGCCCTATTCCACTAGGCCAGGGCCTCCCTATAGTACCATTAGGCTGGCTTGCCCTATTACGCTAGGCCGGGGCCTCCCTTTAGTACCAGGCTTTACCTCAGGCCTAATGCCCTACCTTTACCTCGGGCCTGATGCCCTACATTAGCTTGGGCCTGGTGCCCCACTTTAGATTGGGCCTAGTGCCCCACTTTACAATGGGCCTGGTGCCCCACGTTGCATTGGGTCTGGTGCCCCACTAAATACTGGGCCTGGTGCCCCACTTTATAATGGGCCTGGTGCCCCACATTGCTTTGGGCCTGGTGCCCCAATATATACTGGGCCTGGTGCCCCACGTTGCTTTGGGCCTGGTGCCCCACTAAATACTGGGCCTGGTGCCCCCCTTTATAATGGGCCTAATGCCCTACTTTACTTGTGGGCCTGGATCACCCTTTTAATTGTATTGCCCCTTTAAATTTGCAGGCTCCGAGAGCCTGCTGTCATTTATCCCGCAGGTTGCCACCTTAAATCCCGCCCCCAATGAATATTCATAGGCCGCGATAAAGGCCTTGCTTTTCGGCCCCTCCTAAGGGCGTCTCTAACCCTGCCTCCCCTCCTGAATAATAAATGAAGGGTCCTAGCGACCCGATGCCCCTGCAGCACTCGGCCACCTTTCAATGCGCCTACTATGCGCTTTCCAAAATAAAAAAGTCTCCCCTTTGAAACAGGTGGTCAGCACTCTTCTTGTGCTGCCGCCGACTCACCACTCCGCCGACTTCTGAAGCTGCTGGGCTGTAGGAAGGCGGGAGGGATGCTGGCAGAGGAAGGGAAAATGGACAGGCAGCTGGGGGGACGACTAGGGGGCCTCAGACGGCCAACAGAGATGCGGGCGCGATGCGGCTGGCAAAGCTGCTGACATGGGACCGAGAATAAACTGTAAAACACTCAGGAGGCCAAAATAAAGAAACGGAGGAGCTATTCAGCCCAAAATGCTGGGAAAAGGGCGTTTTCATCTTCGTGGTGCTCCGATGGCACCACCGACCGCAGAACTGGAGCAGAGCAGGAAGTCTTCAGGCAGGGGAGGCAGCACAGGACCACAGCAAGCCCAGAGGGACGGCTACAACACGGTAAGCCCTAAACTTGTCCCTTGACTTCTTGTCCTGTCTCCTCTACCACTGCCCAGGATCAACTGACTAAAATAACAGATATTTTTTAAACTTGAACCTCCCTGGGTTCTAGATTGGCTGGAGTGGAATGCTGTGCATGAGCCACTCAGCACAGCATTCCATCCAGGCCATTGTGACATCTATTGCTTTTTAAATCTGCCTTTTGACCAAGCTGTTAGTGCACAGGGCACTTTTCTATTATTTACAGTGTTTCCCCTTTACAAGGAGGTATATATTTATTTCCAGGGGCCCCTTAGCATAGTACCCTGCTGCCTACACCTGCAGCAGGTACCCTGAGCACCTGTGTACTCTTACTTTATTTATTTTATTTTATTTTTCTGGAATTACCCAACTTTGGGGCATTACATGCAGTCAGGCACTAAAGTACAGACCAGTGCTCAAAACTGTGTGGCTGTGAGGACAGGGGAGTCAGTGGCTCGGGTGGCCTGTTGTGGACAATACTGCACTGCCCATGTACTCATGGAACCAGCCAGCATTTCATATGCCTCAGTTCATCAGTGTTATTGTTGGCCATGGGCTGAGCCGGGGCATCACAAAGTAGCAAAGTAAGGTAAAGGTAAGGTAAAGTAAAGGCAGTCAGTGTAATCCTTGTCCTCTTGCAACCACTCCTTGGTGTTTGCCACACATCCTTATCTCTTTCCAAATGCTTGGTGTAGTGAGGTTGGAAAGGGATAGAAAAATGCTGTGGACTGTATAAAAAATGTGTTTGAGTTAGTTTCTGTGGGGGAAGGAGCAGTTCATGAGTTCAGTACCTGTTTAATACAGAGCATTTTGTGAGGTTTCTGGTTGAGGCCAGGGGGCTAGGCTGCAACCTGGTGAGCTGGGCTGGGCTTGAAAGTTGAATACAACTGCTGGGTGGGCAGAGGGAAAAGGCAGCATGGTTTTCTAGGGGGAAGGGCCAGGGAAGCTAGGAAGCTGGGCTAGTAGGCAACTTGCTGGCTGGGTGAAAGGGAAAAATGCTGTACTGGGGGGGACTGGAGACTCTAGGGAAGAGGCTAGGATGCAAATTGCTGAGCTAGGGGGAGGGCCAAGGATTCTAGGGAGGGGAGCTATGGTGCAACTTGCTTGGCTTGGGGTGGGCCTGGGACCATGCATTGGAGCAGGAGGCTGGGCTATGAGCAGTTTGAGCAACACACTGGACTGTAGTGACTCCTGGGAGGGGGCTAAGGTGCAATTTACTGGGCACGGGGAATGGGGTAGCAGGAGAGCAAATTCTGTTTCAAATGAGCACCAAATGCACCGGAACACACACAAATCCCAACATTTTCTTGGGGCCTAGGCACCCCCCCAGACCCCATGCCTATAGTTCTAATTTTTGAGCCTTGTGCGTACACTTTTCTAAAGGCTGGTTACTCTCCTGTGTGACTGTATCCTACTGCCCCCCACTCACCCATGAGCCGAGGTTATATTTCAAGTGACTTATCCGAGCCAGGCAGATTCAAATCTTTTAGAATATCTTGCCTATGAGTTACAGTGTTCTATTTTTTATTCAGTACAGCAAAAAGGGGTCATCTTTAAATATTCTGCTTAAGGTTTCCACTCCTTCTGGTGTTTTGGAGAGAGCATAAAGAGAATTGGTGCCCAGTTTTCTGTCAGTTGAATTGCAAGTAGTATACACTAGTGTATAACCAGGTAGGAAAATCTTCATCTCTATACAGTACAACCTCATTTATCCGAATGTCCTGGGGCACATTGTAATTGTTTGGATAAATGGGGGTTTGGATAGCTAAGTGTACTTTATAGTGAAGTCTTTTAAGCTGGGAGACACACCACAGTTTTGGATAACTAAAGTTTCGGTTAACTGAGGTTTGGATAACTGGGATTTTACTGTACTGTCAAAAAGAGTAGTTTAGAGATCAGATAAGGGCCCAGTTTTGTCTTTTCTCCTGCATGAAACTGAAAGTCACAGCTGTGCTCAGGCCTGTGGAATGCTTGAGAGGGGTAGTGTGTGCAGCTAAGAATAAAGCAGGCAATAAAAACACTAAGATAAGAAATGTAAATAGTAATGCTAAGATATTGACTTGAAGATGTATCACAAAGCATTCATGGACGCCAGTGTGGGCATACGTTATGTATTAAATGTACCTGATCACTAAAAAAAAACTGAGTTACAAAAAAAAAAAGAAACTAGAAAGAACTGTATGGAGTGAATGTGTAAGCATTAATCACCGAGACGGGAGGTCATTTTCCAGGAATTAATGCATGGTTGGGGTGCATAAGGCCGCAGGCCAAGGGCTTCCCACCACCCAACCATGCATTAATAACTGGAAAATGACCTCCTGTTGAGGGGATTAATGCACTTGTAATATGGCATGTGCAACTAGGTATTGTTTAGATACTGTTTAGTTAAACAGAAATGCCAGATTGATTTTTTATGTGTTTTACAACTATGCCATGCGTTTTTGGGAACTACACTTGTTTATATAGTTATGAATGCTATTTTTGTTTTTTTGATAAATGCTGCCTTAATTTATTACACTCCTTGGAACCTATTTCAATGTTTTACATTGATTTGTATGTGGTGTATCCATTGTTAAATCATTCATTTAGAAGTTTTACATTTCTTCTGTGTATTGTGGGATGCATTGGTGATTTGCATATAGTGGCACGGTGTTTATGGACACAACATTTGTTAAGCATTGAATTTAGCACCACTCATTTCCTTTTATTTGTTATTTTGTATCATCCGGATTCCAGTACACTGACTACAATGTTCCCATGATGTGCGGCACATCTGTTACATCGCGCTCCTGATTCTGCTCCCATTTGTCTTTACAGGACTCTGCTGACTTCAAATATGTATGTTGAGCTACAGGAATTGCACACATCAACAAGGTGCTTCGTAACTGCAGCCTTTTTTTTCGATCACTGAAACTATGAGCATTGAGTGCTCCCTTGTGCACTGGTTACCTCGGTGAGAAGTAGATCCTATATTTTCATGTAATACTACCCTCTGGTGGATGACAGCAGCATTGTCCGACTGTGCATATCTAGTGAATTAATGACCGCTTGATTTGTACCACTGGGTGTGTTTCCACGTATAGTTGTACCAGATTCACGGCACAGATTATTTGCCATATTACAAAATGTTTTAAATAACCACAAGGACAGAAAACAACTGATGTGCCAGGACAAGACTTGACCCTATCCCCCACAAGTACTGAAATAACAGAATCAACTGACACAGTGTGCAACTCTCACTCAGCCAGCAGCTTGGAGGTTAAACCACTAGTATTGCAAAAAACAAGAGACATAAAACATTATTCATATTTAAAAGCTGTCAGTATTTTAGCAGCAGTTTTCTTTTACTAATGAGACCATTTTCTACCTAAAGTAAAGGTACCAGTTGTGATGCTGAAAAGCACTCACCCTGAAGCTGATAGATGGTGGTAGCCTTCCTGACCAATTGTAAATACTGGCAGTGCCCTTCCTACATGTATCTTAGTCTTTTGCTTTTATAAATATCGTGTGTACTTTGCCATTAAAGTGCACCTTGCTCGTGTAACCCCTGGAGTGTGCAGCTTTTTGTTTTCTGCTTGTCAGAATGCCCATTTACCCCTACACAAGATACAATCATTCTTTTTTGCAGTTTAAAGTTTTATTAACATTTTCACAAATGGTACACACAAATACAGGATATCTATGCCCCACCATTATTTATTTATTTATTTAAAAGTTGGTAACTGGGAAAGCCACACTGAGCCATGACTCATTTCCATGTGTGACCTGGGGGGAGGGAATAAGAGGAGTACAATGTACAGGAGAACAATTAATACAACAATTGAGTAAATGAGGTACAGGAAAACAGAAAACTGTGATATAAGATCAAAGGTACAAAACTGTAGCAACTAGAAATTAACATACTCAGACAACATTTAGTAGGATAAGAGTAGTACAAAGTTTCAAATGGGAAGACAAAGACAAGGAGACTGGGACTTGCAGAGATCAAGTTTGAGGTAGACAGAACAAGCTAACAATGAACTGAATACAGGTTGATATAGTCAGAGTGTATAGAGGGACATATGAGACCTGGGATAAGTGCTGAAGAGGCCGCTAATGGGACTGTAGTGGTAAGGTCAAGGCAGAGAGAAGGAAATGGTAAAAAGGGCTACTGAATGCAGAAAGTGTAGGTGCAAGAAGGTGGGGGAGATAGGGAGAATGCACGCTTCAGGCATAGCAGGGAGTGGGATCTTCCAAGGGAATTTGTGAAGGAGTTCCAGAGAGAGGGCAAGCGGTAAGAAAAAGCTGACTGACCTGAACAAGAAGAGGGGTGGGGAAGAGAGAAGGTGCAGTTATCTCTGAAAAGAAGGGAGTAAGAGGGCAGTGAGGGCAAGAGGAGAGGTAGGATGGGAGGGACCCAAGCCAAAATTTGGAGATGAGGAGGGAGGCATTGTGCTGACGGCACAGGTGAAGAGAGGATAGGGAAAGAGAGGAGTAGAGAGAGTAATGGCATGTGCAGAGAGTGGGACATTTAATGCAAAGTGACATAAGGCATTATAAAGTGTGTCCAGTCTAGTTAGCGAGGGAATGGGGTAGCTCCATATACTACATCGGTGTAGTCAAATAAGGGAGTATCGCTTTAGTAAGGTGTTCCTGCAGACAGGCAGGGAGATAGAGTTTATTTCTTCAAAAGGCCCCCAGCTTGGGACAGAGCTTTGGGTGAATGTGATCTATATGTGCTGAGAAATTGAGCAGGCTATCTAACCAGATGCTAAGGTATTTGAAAGAGGAGACTGTGTTGAACATGGTTCCATCTAGGGAGAAGAAGGACAAGGGGATGGAGAGGTTGGCCAATTTTTGAGAGGTTCCAAAGGTCATCTACATTTTTTTTTTGGCATTTACTTTGAGCTGATTGGCTTGAAAGCAGTGAAGGACAGACTGGAAGTCAGATTGCAGCTGGAGCTTGACGTCTAAGGCGGAGGGACCTGAAGCAAAGAGGACGGTATCGTCCATGTACATATGAATGTTAAAGAACGAGCATGCTGAGGAGAGATCATTAAGATGGAGAAGAGGACTGGGCCTAGGATACAGCCTAGGAGACACCAGCCTTGATGGGTAAAGGGAATAAGGGGCACCACCTGAAAAGACACTTTGGTGTGGCCAAAATCCTTTCAAGAGTGGAACTAGGTGACCGTAGAGGACAAGAGACTGGTGGAACTGAGTTTATTAAGGAGAAGAAGGTGAGATACTGAATCAAAGGCTTTAGCTAGGTCTATGAAAAATGACAGCGGTTGTGAGTCCTTGAACCATGTTAGTGAGGATTGAGTTTGTAACACGGAGAAGAGAGGAGATGATTGAATGATTGGTTCTGAAACTGGACTGGAAAGGTGAGAGGAGGTCTGAGGAGTCTAGAAAGTCAGTAAGGCAGGAAAAAACAAGAGATTCTTCCAGTTTGGCCAGGGAGGAATACAGCTGTATAATTCCCCGGTGAGAAAGAGTCACCCCCTTTGTGTAGGGGAATCACACTGGCAACCTTCCATGCCTGGGGGACAGTGCAAAGGTTGAAAGAGAGGTTCAGCAGGCGAGTAAGGGGATAAGCAATAGCAGGAGCAGAGACTTGGAGAAGGTAGGGTTCAAGGCCATTTGGGCTAGATTTTCTAGGGCGGGGCGATAGGAGGACATGGTAGACTACATAGCAGGAGACAGGAGGGAAGGAGAAACCCTGAGATGGTGGGGGGAAGAGAGGGCAGTGAAGGAAGGAGCGGGTCAGAGTGGAGAGCACAAGAGGTGAAAATGGAGTTAAGCTGAGAGGCTACGGAGACAGGGTCAGAGATGGGTGACATCAATAATTAGTGTAGGACGCCTGGGTTTGGAGGGGGGTCAAAGAGGGAGTGGAGGGTGCACCAGCAATTGGAAGGGAAGCTAAGATCTTGTAGCTCAGATTTGAAATGTATAGCTTTTCTTGCTCTAATAGCTTTGATACATGCATTCCTGTGGGACCTACAGGATTGGTAGTCAGAAGGGGAGAGAGAATTGATTTGTAGCGGGTCCAGGCTTGATTCCGAGATTTGCAGAGATGAATAATTTCCCGCTGAGATCCAGGGAAGGTGGGAACACTTAACTCTTCATCTTCTGAGGGGGTGTGAGTATTTCATACTTAACTTCCACTCTAAATATACCCTCCTAACACTTGCCCAACATGGTTTCCACAAGGGGCATAACACCTCTACTGCTCTGATACAATTACAAATGATGCCCTTACTGCTATGGATCACAGTCTCATGACTAGTGCAGTGTTCATTGACCTCTCAAAGGCATTTGATCTTGTAGATCACCCTCTTCTGCTTGATTGCCTTAGCTTCACAGGTTTCTCGGAGCAAGCCACAAACTGGTTCCAGAGCTACTTAAGCAATAGAAGACAACAGGTAAAATTTAATTCTGTGGTGTCAGACTCTGTGCCTATCAATGTTGGTTTTCCTCAAGGCTCCATCTTGGGGCCTCTTTTCTTCTCTATTTTTATAAATGACATATCTTCTAACACCCCTTGGTGCTCAACAATCTTGTATACAGATGATCTGGTGCTCTACACCTCCTCTGCAAACATAGAAGAAATAAATAGTCAATAGGTGTGTGGGGAGGGACACATAACAGAGGGAGACAGGAAGTAAATGTTAGGCTCTGAAGACTGCTTGAAAAAGAAGCACAGAGATATTTTTTTTATCAGTATCCTTTGTTCTTCTAGTCCAAATCTCTGAAGAGCAGCAGCTGCTTGTGTTTCTGAGCAGTGCAGTTTGTGGTGTTGGAGACTGAAACAGAAGATCATGAAGTCGGAGGAAACAGAAGGGAAGTAGACACCTTTAACAGACTACAGTGAACATGGCAGCAACAAAAGAGCTAGAACTACTGAAAAATGAAGTTATGTGCCCCATCTGTGTGGATTATTTTAATGATCCTGTCATTATAGATTGTGGGCACAACTTTTGCAGAGCCTGTATCACAAAATACTGGGAGTACATAGATGGAAATATCTCCTGTGGTGAATGCTATGATGTGTTAGAGCAGAAGGTACTACGAGCAAACAGGAAACTTGCAGTGATAGTGGAGATTGTTAAACATCTTGCTGGAAATAAAGAGGAGCCCAAACAGAGCAACACCTGTGACCAGCAGCCACTGGGACGAGCTTGTGAGGACTCAGATGAGCATAAACCTGTTCATGCAGCCTATGAAAAGTCTCCTGTACAAGAATGCCACAGTACTGTTGCCAAGGTGGAGGCCCTAAAGGTACTAGAAACCTTTGAAGATGTTGCTGTTGAGTTTTCTGAAGAGGAATGGAAGATGTTAAGCAAACAGAAGAAGGAGCTGTACAGGGACGTTATGGTGCAGAACTTTGAAACCATTGTTTCAGTAGGCCCATTGCCATGATAAGAAGAGGTAAAGAAATTCGACCAAGTGAAGGAGAACTGATGGCTGATACTTGTTGTACATAGGATGTTGTTTGCCTCCTTACCCATCTAGGCTATCAACCAGAGAAAAGCAAACTGACGAGCTAAAGTAAAAAGACACCGGGGCTATGATATAAAGAGTCCAATTACTGGGGGTAGTATTGCCTCAAGAGGTACTGTTATGCATTTTGAATTTTCTGTCTATTGATGTTATCTCTGAAACTTCATGGAATAATATTAAGAGAAACCTCAGAAGATTTCTTATAATGGTGTGTTGAGTACATTTGGAATATCTGGCTAATTGGGACACTAATTATGACCTTGAGATACTCTGCAACCTTCCTTTTTTAGTCACTTATTTTGGCATTTTATCGCAGCTCTAGTGCTATGTGGAGAAATAAAAAAGGTTCTGTCTTCCACCGTACATTGACAAGAAGGAGTTTGAGTTTTTATATTGAGCTGTGTAGGTTTGCAAGTGACTGCTATAAGCAGAGTATAGTTATTTATTGTGCTATTATTATTGTGTATTGCGTACTATTGTGTTTCTTTCTTGTGTGCACATTATTGTTTTAACTATTATATGTGCCAAATGTAGAATTTTTACTTAGGATTTTTATTATTTAGGAATTATTATAGTTGGTTACCTTTAAATGTAACTCAAGTATTAAAAGACATTCCCTTGAGAGAATGAACTTATGACAAAGCAGCTGATGGGCTAATAGACGGGCCAATAGCCCCAGGTGGGACTGGATTGGGAGCCATGTTTTAAGCCAGTGGAGGGTAAGTGATCCAGACAGCGGAGTGAAATGCTTGGTTGTTTGAGGGCTGAAGGCTGTTCACAGTTATCTGACGTGGAAATTATCCTTTGCCGGCATGTAATTCCCACCATACCTGGCGATAAACAGAGGCAAGGAATATTATTAATGGCTGGAAGTTCCGATATGTTCATCGAGAAGGCTAGGTATAACTGGCATTAAGGTTATTCCTAATGGGATTTGTGACAAAAAGTATGCAAATATTGTATAAGACACATAGTAGTGTCTTCGTGAGTTGATTCAGTTGGTTCAGAAGGAGACCTGAAGTTAAGTGGGTGTATTTTTTTGTATGCCCACAGTAGGGCCCATTAGAGGACAAGGGTGTCTGAAAATGAAACCAATCTTGTGTGCACAGGAAAGCATATAGGGTACACA
Source organism: Neoceratodus forsteri (assembly GCA_016271365.2). Taxonomy (NCBI): domain Eukaryota; kingdom Metazoa; phylum Chordata; order Ceratodontiformes; family Ceratodontidae; genus Neoceratodus; species Neoceratodus forsteri. The sequence continues at coordinate 138,627,415 of JADMNL010000024.1, forward strand.
GTGTCCCTTATAAGGTTTTAATTGTTGCTGGCTTATAATTCCTCCTAGACTGATGACATGTGAAGGCTCAGAGCCAGTGAATGTTGCAGATTGCCTTTGAAATTTGCCAAAAAGTGTGAGTATCACCGGTAATATGGGTTGGTCTAGTTTGGGTATAGTGACTGCCTTACTGCTATTAATCCCCATGCAGAAGTATCTTTGCAGATTGACAATGAACCTGAACTGTGGCAGGTATGGATAGCCAGATTTAGTACCTATTAGGAGTGTGCAAGTCAGTCTTTATGGCATTAATTTTTAGTTTTTTCTTAATACCTAAAACTGTACTGGTTAAGAATGATAGCTGTGAGATATAGGTTGTTATAAAAATGCTATAATAATAAACAACTGTAGGTAGCATATTTTAAAGTTTGTGGTAATTAGAATGTTGGTTTAACCAACAAAGTTAATATAATGGAACCATGAATTTGATATGAATGTAAAATATTAGCACTTGTGTACATTGCAGGCCCCTACAGCTGTCAAAAGCTTTTATGAAAGTACAGTTACGTAAGAACTTACCGTAACAGTAGATCTTCGAGAGAGGCTCTTGCAGTAGGTAATTACATATAGGACTGACCCCAGCCGGCGGCAGGACTCCACGGAAAATTTCTAGCTAGCAGTCCCTGGCGAGGACCACCCCCGTCAGGTGGCGATGGCGTATCCAGTATAAAGGGGCGTGTCCCAGATGCCCGCCTTCCAGTTCTTTCCCTGGCAATAGGCCGGAAGGCCCGGGCGAAGAGAAGCAAATGTTTCCATTCCTGGAAAAGGAGCTGAAAAAGCCTAGGGGGATGGAGGGCGGGAAGGTATTACCTACTGCAAGAGCCTCTCTCGAAGATCTACTGTTACGGTAAGTTCTTACGTAACTGTACCATCTCACTTTGAGAGGGCTCTTGCAGTAGGTAATTACATGTAGGACTGAATCCCAAGTAGTCTGGAACAAATAAGAGGCACCGGGAGGAGAAAACCACTCCAGAAAGTAGCAGTAGCCCAGTAAGCCTCAAGACAGAGGCCTTGCAAAACAAGCAGTTCAAGCCTGTTCTCACGGCAGAGGCAATGTCCAAACTATAGTGTTTCATAAAGGTATGGATGGAAGTCCAGGTGGTGGCAACGCAGATGTCTGCCGCCAGACATATTCTTGAAACAAGCCGCAGAGCCCGCTACTCCTCGTGTGGAGTGACCTCTGACCTGACCCGGAAGGGTCTTGTTGTACTTGTCATAACAGAAAGTGATGCAATGAGCCAACCACTTTGACAGGCATTGCTTGGAAACAGCGCTGGCTTCTCTTTTTTGAGCAAGAGAGATGAACAACTGATCAGTCTTTCTGAGATCCTTCATCCTGTCGGTGTAGTATCTCAGAATCCGGTGAACATCCATGGTATGGATTAAATATTCCCCCTGAATACAGTACTGTGTAAAAAAGGCAGGTAGCTCTATGGACTGATTTAAGGTAGACTCTGCTACCACTTTAGGTAGAAACTTAGGATTCGTGCGAAGAGCAACTCATTCTTTATGAAAAATCAAATATGGAATTTTACACATAAGGGCCTGGAGCTCGGAAATTCTTCGAGCCCAAGTAATGGCCACCAAGAAGAGCGTCTTCCATGAAAGAAACTTCAGATCTGCAGAAGCTGCAGGTTCAAAGGGAGGGAGAGTAAGCTTCTCGAGAACAAAATTCTAGTCCCAAGGGGGAGCAGGGGTACTGATGGGGGGCCTTAGATGAAGGACCCCTCTGAGATATGTCTTAGAGACCTCCAGTTCAGCAAAAGCTTTATCTCCGAAGGGAACATGGTAGGCTGAAATAGCAGCCATGTGAACCTTCAGGAAGGAATGGCTGAGACCCAGGTCGAAGAGATGACGTAAGTACTCCAGCAGAAAAGCCACTGAACAGGAGAAAGGTGCCACGTTCTTAGAGGCTGCCCAAATAGAGAATCTCTTCCACTTCATGGCATAAGTGGACCTGGTGGAGGGTTTTCTAGCCTCCACCAAAATCTCCGCCACTTTTGGAGAGATGCCAAAACAGGATTGGGCTAGGTCTGCAGCAGCCATACATGAAGTTGGAGGGATTTGAGGCCTGGATGGACCAGGATCCCCTGATCCTGGGTCAGCAAACCTCAAGATAGAGGAAGAGGAAGAGGAGGAACCTCTGAGTATTGTTGTAGAAGAGAGGACCAGATTTGCCTGGGCCAGAAAGGAGTGATCAGAATCATTCATGCTCCTTCTGTGGTTAGTTTCTGCAATACTGTGGGATAAGAGGAATTGGGAAAAAGCACAGACAAATCTGTCCTTCCAGTCTAGAGACAGAGCGCCGCCCAGAGCACCTCACTCTGGAACGAAAGGAGCAAAGGTGGGAAGTTCTAGCTTTGGGAGAGGCGAACAGGTCTACTCATGGAGTCCCCAAAGCTGAAAGATATAGTCTAGCACCCTTTGTTCCAATTCCCACTCATGTGCCAGGGCAGAGGAGCAGCTTAGCTTGTTTGCCAGGGTGTTGTCGACTCCTGGAACATGAGTCGCCGTGAGGTGAAGGTTGTGTTGAGTTGCCCAATCCCAAACCCTCATTGCTTCCCTCATAGAGGGTAGGAGTGAGTTCCTCCCTGCTTGTTGATGTACCACACCACACACATGTTGTCCGTCTGGATGGCTAGGTGGCCGGGAAGAATGTATTGGTGAAGGGCTTAGAGAGCATATAGCACAGCTCGAAGCTCGAACACGTTGATGTGGAGAGCTAGTTCCAGTCTGGACCATAATTCTTGGGTCCGATGAGAGCCCAGATGGGCTCCCCAACCTTCGCCTGATGCGTCTGTGGTCAGAGTCTGGGAGGGGGTAGGATGAAAGAAGGGGGCCCCCCGAAATAGGTTCTCTCGAACCATCCACCATTGCAAGTCTCGTGCCATCGGTGAGGAGATCAGAACTAGTTGATCTAGGTTGTCTACAAGTTGATCCCACTGAGAGTGAAGAGTCCACTGAGAGATCCTCATGTGGAGTCGAGCTCGGGGGACCGTTGGAATAGCGGCCGCCATGAGCCCCAGAAGACTGACCTCACCGGAACCCTCCTGCATTCGGATAGCAGGGAAATCTGGGATTGAAGAGAGGCCGCCCTGTCTGGAGGCAGGAAGGCCTTGCTCACCATCGAATCGAGGATAGCCCCAATGAACTGTAGCCTCTGGGAAGGGTCCAGATGAGACTTGGAATGGCTGATGGTAATACCCAGGCAAGTGAAGACCTGCTGGGTGAGGGAGAGAAAATGCAGGAGTTCCTCCCTGGACGAGGCCGCCAGGAGCCAGTCATCCAGTAAGGGAACACCTGCACTCCCATTGTACACAGGTGGGCCGCTACCACAGCCAGGCATTTGGTAAATACTCGGGGCACCGAGGAAAGACCAAAGGGGAGTGCCTTGAATTGGTAGTGGTCCCCCTGAAACACAAAACGAAGATACTTGCAGTGAGAAAGACGAATGGGAATGTGTAGATAGGCATCCTGCATATCCAGCGCACAAAGCCATTGACCTGGCCGAAGAAGGGGCAGAAGGCTCTGCAGAGAGAGCATCCTGAACCTTTTGTATTCCACATAAAGGTTCAAGGAACTGAGATCTAGAATGGGTCTGAGATCTCCCATCTTCTTTGGGACCAAGAAGTAATGAGAATAGTAACCCGTCCCTCGAAGATGAAGGGGGACGGGTTCTATCGCCTGCTTCGTGAGAAGGGCTGAGATTTCTTCCTGGACCAAAGGAAGATGATCCTTTGAATAGGATGACTTCAGGGGTGGGTGGCGGGGTGGTTTCTGAAGAAGCTCTATGGAGTGCCCTTCTGCTATAAGCTGGAGCACCCAAGAATCCGTGGTTATCCTCTCCCAACCTGGAAGGTGGAGGGAAAACCTCCCTCCTACCGGTTCCTCCAGTGGGTCCGGAGGTGGTGGGAGAGGAAAGGAGTCAGGTGGTGTGGGGCAGCGCCGCAGCTGAGGCACCCACTGCTTTTTTGGTTGGAGGGGGCCTGGCAGCTGTGGGGGCCCGACGTTTAGTGGCCCGCCTTCCTTGGGGTTTCGCTTGTGGCCGACTCCATCTGCGAAAAGAACGGTGCTGCTGGTGATGGGGATGGTACATGGAATCCACAGATTTCAGAGCCGTCCCCTTCTCTTGCAAGTCAGTGATGATGTCCTTGACATCACCGCTGAAAAGCACCGACCCCATGAAAGGTGCCACCTGAATAGCGGATTGCACCTCCGGGACCAAGCCTGACACGCGGAGCCAGGCATGATGCCGTAGACTCACGGCAAAAGTGGAGCTCCGCCCTGCAGTGTCCACTGCATCGTATGTTGCCCGCAAAATGTGGCGACTGGCTGAACGAGCAGAACGGACGAGGTCTGCTAACTCCTGTTTGACTTGGGAGTCAGGTAAGGACCCCAGCTTGGATTCCACCCGGGTAAGGATGGCCTTCTGGTAATCCCCCATATGGGTGACATAATTCAGGGCCTGAATTCTCAGTGTGGAAGAGGTATAAATCTTTCTTCCATACTGGTCCAGGAGGCGAGATTCCTTATCCGGAGGAGATGAGCTCAGATGCTTTGGATTTGCTGACCGGCCGTGAGCGGCGCTAATCATGACTGAGTCGGCAAGAGGGTGAGAGTCAAGATAGTCTACACCCTCAGGAGCCTGGTATAGCCTGTTAGACTTCCTGGGAAGTGGGGCTAACCCCGATGGTTGTTTCCAAATCATGGTAACAAGGTGGGCGTGAGGCTCGATCCAGGGTGGCACTAAAGTTGGAGCTGTCACAGGCAGGTCCAGATGTTCGGCGAGTTTAAGTCATTGATCTGGTTCCAAAGAGCACCACTGGTAAACTTCCTGGATTTTTCTAAGCAACTCCGTGAAGGATGGATCCTCCAGAGGAGACTTCGGAGGGGTCCTCGGCCGGGGCTTAGACGGAGAGCGGGGCTCGTCGTCTCTCTCGGAGCATCCTTCAGAAGAATCCAAGGAATCTGAGAGGGAAGAAGAAGCAGAAGAAGAATAAGACTCCCTTCTTACATGACTAGGGGGAGGAACGGGTTTCTTGGGTGGTACCCTTGAACTCGTTTCCTGCCCCTCTCGGGATCCAGAGGGAAGAGCCCTGGAGTCTGGAGGCGGTGAGGGAGTGTGCCGCCTCGGATGTACGGGAGCTGGGGCCGGCACCATCGTTGTAAGGTGGCTCTCTACCTCCTTGGTGAGTTGAGCCTTGGCCTCAGCCCACCAAGAGGCCAGAGTCTCCTGCAGATCCACTGGCAGCCGTGGGGGTGGTGGAGGTGGAGAGGAGGGGGAAAGGTGTACGGGTTGTACCCGTAAGGCGAGTATCCAAAACCCGGCTATGGGAAACCCGGCATCAGGTAATGTGGCGTCGGGTACTGTGGCGTCAGAGGGACCGGCATCGGGTACTGCAGTGCTGGATACTGCAGTCCCAGGTACGATAGCGTTGGATAAGACAGTGGGTACCCGGGAGCCGGGGGAGCTGCCAGAGCAGACGGCGCGGTCGGCGTCCCCACGGGCGGATCCACATTAAGGGGCCCAGAGGGTGGAGGGCCCAACAGAAGGGGGATATCCCTGCTGGCGTCGGAGATACCGGCATCGGCAGCACCGGTGTCGGAGGTACTGGCATCGGGGCTGGCATCCAGGGGGCCGATGTCAGATCCGGTTCCATCAGAGGAGGGTCTGATGGAGGAGGAAGATCCCCCGCATCACCCAGGGATGGAGGAGAGAAATCCCCGGGGTCAGGCTGGGGTGACTCAGGCTCCCCAGATGGCAGCAAAGGCTGCGGGGAACCAGGTAAGATGGACGTGGGGGGTCCGTCGTCGGTTCCGTCACCCAGCGCACGTCGGAGGAGCCGACATGCGGCTTAGGGGCGAGCTCCTGGCGGGCGCCGGAAGAGCCGGTGTCCGGCTTACAGGAGCCCTCACCGGAGGCGGGCCAAGGGGAAGGGACGGCCCGGTCCGAGGGAGAAGTGGTCGAGTGCCACCTCGAAGGGTCGGGCGTCTTATCGACCCTCTCCATGCAGACGTCAGAGGAGCCGACATCTGACTTAGAGGAGTCACCCACACCAGTAGGCCGCAAGCCTGCAGCCGAACTGGGGACGGAGGCCTCCATTCGCCCGGAGGTGCCCGCAAGGCCTGAGCACAAGCCAGATGGGTGGGCCGATGCCTCCTCCAAACCCTTGGAGGCTGCCATCGAACAGTCCTCCGGGGGGGACGTTACCTGGGCCGCGACTCCAGCGGGAGACGTGGTAGAGGAGGACTTCTCCCGGTACCTCTCCTTGTCCTTCTTTTTCCGATGTCCTTCCAGGGAAGTGGACACCTGCCTCAACCTTTTCAACTCTTTTTCCATAGAAGACATCCTTTTCTTGAGGAGATGGGCTTCCAGGGACTGTTGGCGCCGTTTACGGGTAGCCACGTTGAAGTTGAGGCAATGCTGTCATATCGACCAGGTGATCGAGAGGCCTAGACAGAAAAGGCACAGGAAGAGGCCATCCCTTGTATATGCATTAGGCGCCCTTGCAGTCGCACTTGTTTTGTTCTTGGAAGGTGTAGGGATGACATACACTCGACGATATACCTGTTGATTGAAAAGAATAACTATTTTTCGGTAAAACCGACGAAAGGTAGGGCTGATGAAGACCGAACTTTACCGCAAGGCACCGTACGAGCTAGCGGCGGGAAAGAACTGGAGCGGGTGTCTGGGACCGCCTTTATACCAACGTTGTATGGCGCCGTCACCTGATCGGAGGTGTCCTCGCCAGGGACCGCTAGCAGAAATTTTTCTCGGTCCCGCACGGCCGCGCCAGTCCTATATGTAATTACCTACTGCAAGAGCCTTCTCGAAGTAAGATCTCATTTTATTGAATGATATTTGTGTTGGATATGTATATACACTGTGTTTCCTTTGAAATATTGTAATGGCTTTTCAGCCAAACAATAAATTTGACTTGACTATTAAACTAACATCTGTATTTCTCATAATGCAAGAATGGATCCACAACAAAAGGTTCATCCTAAACATAAGTAAAACTCAGGGCATGCTCTTCGGATCTGCAACCAAACTTAGAACAAACCGCAACCATTTCAACGTCTCCTGTGCAAATGGCTCCCCCCTTACGAAAGTAACCTCATTCAAGTATTTAGGTGTCCTGCTTGATGAAACTCTCAACTTTGAGCAACACATCATCAACACCTGCAAGTCAGTAAACTCCAAACTCGGAATAGCTTACAGGACTAGTCGGATGCTTACCCCCTCAGCTAGACTGGTTATTTCTAGGGGTCTCCTACTTCCATGCCTTGTATATGGTGCTGTCACCTACATAAATTCTTCAAAAACCATCCTAAGTAAGTGGATTACAATGTACAATAGTATCTGTCATTATGCCTCGGCTTTCCCATATTTGAAGCACCGTTGCTTGCCATATGCAGACCTTAGATGGCCTTCGCCATCTGCCAATCGACTCCTTGCCCTTGGTACTCTGCTGGACAACATCATTAGAAATAATCTACCTACCTCTCTTGCAGGCATGCTGGTGCCTCTGTCCCCCTCCTATGGCCTCCAGTCTACTGGACTCTCTCTACTATACACCCCAAGGAGCAGAACCCTAAAAGGAACCTCAGCTTTCTCCTGCCTGGCCGCCAAATATTGGAATTCGCTCTGCACCTGGTCATATTGCTTTTACAAAGATGCATCACACTCTCCTCATCAAACATGCCATATGTTCCTGTTTTAAACCCCCCATAGGGTGCTTCACATCCCCTTCCTTAGCTCTCAAAATGTTTCAATTTTGCCCTGACCCCTTGTTACTGTTATATGTAGCACTTACCATGGATTATGTGTTAAAACTCTACTGCACTATGATTGTATGCTTATTATGTTTTGTACTATTGTGTATTTTTCTGCCATTGTCTCTTTTATATTAGCAATAATGTTTACGTCACAGAACATCATGTAGATTTTTCCTTGTATGGTTGGTTACCTCTGAACTATACCTGTTATTTGTTTTGTCTGCCAATATTGTATTGTAACCTCCCGGGTCATGTCTGAAAATAGTCATATTTTGTGGCTACGACACCTTACCTGGTAAACAAAAACTAAATAAATAAATAAAATACATGTATGGATACTACATTACAAAGGTGAGGACATGTACCCATAATGGTCATAACCGTTTTAGAGACTTAAAAAAACCTTCTTGTTCAAGACCTTGGTCTACCTGAAAACTGGTTTCTTTTTTTTTTAACTTTCAATCTTTATTGATTCAAAAAAAATACATACATATATCACAGAACTTAAAACCAAATATAAATCATATCACATAAATAATACAACAGTACAGTATATAAGACTTATTTAGTTTAAAAGTAAGGGTTCAAACCAGTTAATTTGGTATGGTTATTCATTATTTTCTCTTCTCTTTCTTTTAAACTCTCAGACTTTATTAAGGATATTGCCTTATTTCTTGTAGTCTTATATATCCAGACATAAGTAAGAACCAACCAAAAAAAGACAAAAAAAGACAGAAACTTTACACACACACACTGGCACATAGCTACACATTCAGCACATATAGGGCTTAATCTCACTTACTTCATTCTAATAGGTGACTTTATATAGGGGGTTTATACAAATAGATCCAAGAGGCCATATATTCCCCTTTAAACTGTTACATAGAGGTTAAGGTACAAACTCCGAATTAACCAGGCCCATGTACAGGACCCATCTCCTCCAAACTAGTTCAAACATAGTCTGTTGCTTATTGTGCATTGCTGTCAGGGCTTCTGCTCGATATATAGAGATCATTATAATTTGCCACCTATCCATGGTGGGTTCTTTGTTTGTAAGCCAAAGCTTGGTAACCACCTTCTGCCTAGCCAAAAGGGCATACTTTAACAGTCTACATGTGTTTGGGTACCTATAGCCTCTTGGTACTTCAAACATAAAATACAGAGATGCTGTCAGTTTAATTCCTGGGTCAAATATTGACTGTAGGGCGTGTTCTAACCCTTGGATATATAGAGACAGCCTCAGACACTCCCACATTATATGATGTAGAGCAGCCGGGGAAAACCAGCATCCTCTCCAACATACAGCCCCCCAACCTCCCTGAAACTTTGTATTGCTGGGGACCTAAAGAATCTAATATGTATTTTCCAAGAGAATTCTCTCCATCCAGTGAGTGACACCCCCCCCCATATAATTTTCTTTGTGCCCATGCCCACATGTCCGGAGATATCAAAATGCGCACATCCCTAGACCATGTCTTTTGGATAGAGTCAGTGCTGTCTCCCTGGCACGATAAAAGTGCCCCATACAGATAGGAAATCATGTGAGCCAGGGGAGCTCTATTTTCCACTGCATCCTTAAAGATATTTAGTATCTGGGGTGGTGGAATGTCCTCTTCTTTCAGTTCATTCTGCAGGGTTCTAATAAAGTCCCTAAGTTGAAAAATACCTAAATATGTCCTTCCAGGAAAGGCCAAACTTAGTCACCAGTTCCTGGAAAGATCTAATATCTATCCCTTCCATAAAGTGCCAGATCAGGTGAAGGCCTCTCCTCTCCCATCCTCTAAACCCAGCATCCCAATTCGCAGGGCTAAATCCCTTGATGTAAGGAACTGAGTACATGAGGCCCCTCCAGTTTTGAAAACTGGTTTCTTACTAATGAATTAGTTCTAAATAGTAAAAAGATCAAAGCCATGCTATTTACCATGTGTACCTGACCTGTAAATAGTTGCCCTCCCTAATGAAAACCTGTCATTACCATTGTAACCCTGTACCATTAGCCCTGTACCTTTAGCCTCATTCTGTTTTGCTTTTGTATTTTATTTTCCATCTGCCCTAAATCGAACTGATGTCACTGTTGTTGTGATTGTTTTACTGGTTACTGCACAATGTTGCAGCCCTTCTGTATGCAATGTCCTACTATGTATTACTTGCTTGTGCTTGCTTAGCTTTGTATAACTAACCCCGGGTCACCCCTGAAAAAGGGACCTCTGGGGCCCAGTGGACCTACCCGGTTAACAAAATTTAATAAATAAAATAATAAATAATATTTGGCCTTAAAAGCCTGGGCCCAACCCATTCACATTTATTGTTCCCAGCTCTTTCCAATGGCTCAAAAGTTGAAGTGATTGACTGTATCAAATATCTAGGTGTATACTAAGACCAAGAATGCTCCCTTAAAGGCCACATTGACCATGTAACCAAGAAACTCAACAAAAAGTTAGGTCTATTTTATTGCCTATGCCCTTTCCTCACTCATGAATCCAAACTCATTGTTTCCACTGGTACACTTCTTCCAACCTTGCTATATGGGGCACATTTACTACATTCTGTAAGACGCTCTGAAATGCAAAGGCTAAAAACACTGTATCGCAGGATAGGACACTTCGCTGCAGGTGCACCACCATGGAAGCATCACTGCAAGGTAGTATTATCTCTAAGGTGGCCTTCTTTTGTGGACAGATCATCGTATCCCTCACTGTGCCTTGCTTTTAAGCTCCAGCAAAATGGCACCTCTCCTAGCCTAATTAACACATTAGCTCCCAAAAAGAATGGGAGAACACTAAGATCCTCTGGCCACCAGCTTCTCTAAGTCCCCAGTGCAAGGACTTCCCTAGGACTCCGGTCCTATGCTGCCTTCATCCTTCCCATCTGGAATGGTCTCCCTAGCAGTCTCCAGGAACGTACCTCCCTTCGGGGCTTCAGGAAGGGCCTTAAAGCCCACCTGTTGGAACTGAGCCTCTGCACCTGCTACTGCTGAGTCAGCTGACTCCCTGCTGCTGATCTAACATCATTGGGACATCAATCTGACTGTGACTGTCTTGTGTATAATAGTACTTCTTCTCCTGTTGATGTTGATTGTAATTAATGTGCCACTGTATCCTTAACTGGGCCAGTATGTCTATATTGACTGTTAATTGTAAAATGACATGTAGGTATTTCATTATGTTTATAGATGTATGTAACTAATTCTGGGTCGCCCCTGAAAAAGGGACTGTTTCAGTCTCAGTGGGCCTACCTGGTCACCAAAATTTAAATAAAATAAAACAATAAATAAAATAAAAGTGTGTGAGACTCTGAATTTAATGGTGTAATGTGTGACTTCATCTCAACAGGTATTATACACCCTCAAACTGGCCAAGAGTTTCACCTCATTGACTGTTACATAACCCCCTGAATGGCCAAGGGTTTCACCTCAACAGGTGCTATACACCCCCAGAATGGCCAAGGGTTTCACCTCAACAGGTGTTATACACCCCCAGACTGGTCAAAGATTTCACTTCAACAGGTGTTAAACACCCCCAGACTGGCCAAGAGTTTTACTTAAACAGGTGTTATACACCCCCAGTCTGGCCAAGGGATTCACCTCAACAAGTGTTATACACCCCCATACCTGCCAAAGCATTGAATAATATCACCGTATCTACTGACCTCCCTCTGGGCAAGTGACATTTGAGTTTATCCCCCTAGTTTAATCATGGCTTCCTCTAGGTTTCACCTCAACAGGTGTTGTACCCCCCCCCAGATTGGCCAAGGGTTTCACCTCAACAGGTATTATACACCCCCAGAATAGTCAAGGTTTCACTTAAGCAAGTGTTACACACCCCCAGACCTGCCAAGCATTTCACCTCAACAGGTTTTATACACCCCCCAACTGAACAAGGGTTTCACTGCAACAGGTTTTATATGCCCCAAGACTGGCCAAGGGTTTCACCTCAACAAGTGTTATACACCCCCAGACCTGACAATGCATTGAATAATATCACTGTATCTACTGACCTCCCTCTGGGCAGGTGACATTTGAGTTTATCCCCCTAGTTTAATCATGGCTTACTCCAGGTTTCACCTCAACAGGTGTTGCAAGCATCCATATTGGCCAAGGGTTTCACCTCAAAAGGTGTTATACACCCCCAGAATGGTCAAGGTTTCACCTAAACAAATGTTATACACCCCCAGACCTGCCAAGGGTTTCTCCTCAACAGGTGTTATACACCCCCAGACTGACCAAGGGTTTCACCGCAACAGGTTTTATATGCCCCCAGACTGGCCAAGGGTTTCACCTCAACAGGTGTTATATGCCCACAGAATGGCAAAGGGTTTTACCTCAACAGGTGTTATACACCTCCATAATGGTCAAGGTTTCACCTAAGCAAGTGTTATACACCCCGAGGCCTGCCAAGGGTTTCACCTCAATAGGTGTTATACACTTACTTAGTAACAAGTGGGAAATGGAAAAAAAGGTTCCTGTAATTCTTAGCACGCTGTGTGTCTGGCTCCTCAAGGTACTCAGTAATTCATATCAGTACAAAATGATGTTAAAAAAGAAAATGCTACAATGATTTCAATATTATGACATGTATTGATATGTCATTAATGTTTCACAACAGAAAGATTACCCCATGAACAAGATCTTTTAGAGTGAAATGTAGGGGACCAATAAAAAAGTCCTTTTGAAATGAACTTTGGAAGTTGAATGAAATGAAATTAAATGGGCTTCTGAATGTTGTATTGATATGTGGTGTTATATGCCCCCAGACTGGCAAAGGGTTTCACCTCAACTGGTGTTATATGCCCCAGACTGTCCAAGGGTTTCACCTCAACAGGTGTTATACACCCCCAGACTGGCCATGGGCTTCACCTCAACAGCTGTTATATGCCCCCAGACTGGCCAAGGGTTTCACCTTAACAGATATTTGTATTGTCAAACTGAATTCACAGTTTAAGTGGCATGGTATTCCTGTGGCCTACAGTATGTGGGACATAACAGCTGCCCCTTGAACTGCTCCAGAGGAACATCTGCAAACTATTTTATTAAATTCTGTCCCCAGACTGGCCAAGGGTTTCACCTCAACAGTAGTTATATGCCCCCAGAATGGTGTTATATGCCCCAGACTGGCCAAGGGTTTCACCTCAACAGGTGTTATACACCCCCAGACTGGCCACGGGTTTCACCTCAACAGCTATTATATGCCCCCAGACTGGCCAAGGGTTTCACCTTAACAGATATTTGTATTGTCAAACTGAATTCACAGTTTAAGTGGCATGGTATTCCTGTGGCCTACAGTATGTGGGACATAACATCCGCCCTTGAACTGCTCCAGAGGAACATCTGCAAACTATTTTGTTAAATTCTGTCCCCAGACTGGCCAAGGGTTTCACCTCAACAGTAGTTGTACGCCCCCAGAATGGTGTTATATGCCCCAGACTGGCCAAGGGTTTCACCTCAACAGGTGTTATACGCCCCCAGACTGGCCAAGGGTTTCACTCACAGTTTAAGTGGCATGGTATTCCTGTGGCCTACAGTATGTGGGACATAACATCCGCCCCTTGAACTGCTCCAGAGGAACATCTGCAAACTATTTTATTAAATTCTGTCCCCAGACTGGCCAAGGGTTTCACCTCAACAGTAGTTATATGCCCCCAGAATGGCAAAGGGTTTCCCCTCAACAGGTGTTATACACCCCCAGAATGGTCAAGGTTTCACCTAAACAAGTGTTATACACCCCCAGACTGGCCAAGGGTTTCACCTCAACAGGTGTTATACACCCCCAGACTGTCCAAGAGTTTCACGTCAACAGGTGCTATACGCCCTCAGACTGGCCAAGGGTTTCACCTCAACTGATGTTATATGCCCCAGACTGGCCAAGGGTTTCACCTCAACAGGTGTTATACACCCAGACTGGCCATGGGTTTCACCCCAACAGGTGTTATACACCCCCAGACTGGCCAAGGGTTTTACCTTACAGATATTTGGATTGTCAAAACTGAATTCACAGTTTAAGCGGCATGGTATTCCTGTGGCCTACAGTATGTGGGCCATACCATTCACCCCTTGAACTGCTCTAGAGGAGCATCTGCAAACTATTTTTTTAAACTTTGTTTATTGGTGATTTTTAATACATATCAAACAACATGACATTACAGTAGAACACTGCCACTCCATTAGACATCTTATTTACAGTTCTTATTTCGTGTCATCATGCTACATTTAAACCAGCTTGATGGTAGTGCGTTACCACACTGTAACAACACAACATCAACCTGGCACACATACAGAGTTACATACTTTTAGTTCAGTAGTAAAATTAATACACTGAATACTGTTAAATGAAATGAATCATATAACCGTATCTCCTGACCTCCCTCTGGGCCAGTGACAGTTGAATTTATCCCCCTAGTTGAATCACGACTTACTCCACCAGTTTAAGGAATCAATGTTGGGCCCCCACTGGTATTCAAATCTCTCTGTCCAGCTCTTGAACACATAAGTTAGGTATGCCAGAGGCAATATCTTAACCAGTAACTCTCTCCACATCCCTATCATGAGTGTGATATGGGAGACCCAGGTATTCTGAATGCCTTTTCTAGCTATTAAGAGTATTATCCAGACAAACCATGGTCCCACTCGTCTTGCTCTCTTCTTTCAAAACTCCAAAAGGCAGGGACCAGGGCTCATCCTCTTTTCTCTTTTATTGTAATCTGAGAAATGCTTTGGGCTATTTCAGACCAGAAGGGTGTGAGCTCTCTACATGCCCAGAAGTAGTGGATGTATGTTCCTCTTTCTGAGTTGCACCTTCCACGCATTGGCAAGACCCCTGTATTAGATTTACTAACCGTGTCGGGGGGCATGTACAGTCTGTCAGGAACTTAAATTAGGCATCCCTATATGCGAGCTATTATTAACAAGAACACAAATAATGCTCTGGGTGCACGCTTCAAGGATACTCATGATCTCTGACTGGGGGGGTACATTTCGAGCACTTGACCACGTTCTACCACAGTTGGGGGGGTGATAACATATTTCCTACTACAAAGGGAGACAAGGTGGACTGCCCTCCTAAATGTGCAATACCCTATGGTCTTAAAGGAAAATAGTCCTTATTGTTAACACTCCCAGCCCCAAAAGCTCTACCCCCCAATTAAACTTTTGCCATAGCAGAAAAAATATTTTTTCTCTAGTCTACTTACATTATTTTAATTTTCTTTTTTCTTTTTTTTTCCCATATCAGACCAGAGCTTATATTCTCAACCTGTTTAGACATTGTTGCCTTCTTGTAAAGAGAGAAATGCTCGTCATCATTCTTCGGAAAAGGGAAGAAGAGAGGGGGAGAAAGTGATTTCCGTGCCCACGGGTCCTGAATAAAAACAGGAAAAATAGGCAAAAAAGAAGAATATTAATATATATATATATGTTGAGATACTAAGCAAAAAAGGTTCTGGCGCACACCAACTCATGAGAGGAATGCATAAAATAATAATAAAAGTTAACATTTATTACACCAAATAAGACAAAACATCTTGCTTGACATGTTTCGGATTGTCTGCCAATCCTTTCTCAAAGGCGGAAAAAAAAACCCTTAAGACACTCCTATTAAATACATATTGCAACAGGTGGTACAATTTGTTAAAATCAATCAATTAAACAATTATTATTAGAATCCATTACAAATAGTCTAAACTACTACAAAGTTGCTACTACTTTAAAAAGCAGAGCATACCAGTATCAGTTAGTGTGGAAAAACAGCTCATCAAGCTATTTTCTAATCATTCATTACATCACCTAATGGAATTTTGTATGATGCCACTGACCAAGTAATCAGATTTTAACTAGCAAAGCTCATAGAAAATATGTAAAAATAATTTCACAAACACAATACATTTAGAGACCAATATAAATAACATAAGAATTACGACATACTTATGGCCATAAGTATGTTGTAATTCTTAGTGGTATCATACAAAATTCCATTAGGTCATATAATGAATGATTAGAAAATAGCTTGATGAGCTATTTTTCAGACTGTTCTGTACTACACAATCCCGAAATGTGAATGAACCATTCACATTTCCGCACTGTATAGTACAGTATGGTCTGCACGCCCATTGGCCCATGCAGTGGATTAGTGGGTGTACAGCCGCATTGTACACTGTCAGTCAGTGGGCGGCATGCAAGTGGGGAGCTGCTGCCGCCACTGACTGGGGGTGAGCGAGGTGGCGAGTCTGAGTGGGCGGGGTGGGAGGGGTACCACGCCCACCTGGGCATTTCTTTATAATGGAAGCCTGCGATACGGCTGGGGATCGGGTCCACTGGACCACCAGGGAGATGTATTTATTCATTTGCCCGTGATCAGGCAGGGGAGCAGGTCCACTGGACTACCAGGGAACGTATTTTAAACAACAGCCCATGATCGGGCGATGTGGTAGGGTCCACTAGACCACCAGGGTATGTACGTGGGGGGCACGGTGCCTGGCCTGTGTCTTGGGAGGTCAGTTGGCCACCCATAGCAGGCAGCTGGTGTGTTACACCTTGCAATACAGCAGTTCACCTGTGGATAGCCAGGACTTGCTCCTGGTTTCACTGGGCACAACCTTGCTCTCCCATGAGTGGCACAAGGTGGGTATGTGCCAGCATATGTGCCACACATCCCAAGCTGAATATCGGGATGTGCCACATATGCATGGGCATGCCCTCCACACTTGCGCTGCATACATTACTGGTGCACCCCTGCGCATCAGGATTTGCGCAGTGCAACATCCCCCTTTGAATATCATGCTGGGGTGCATGAGTGGATTGTACATAGTGCAACACTGTTGCGCCATGTGCAACCCCTTTGCATAACCTGCCCAGTGTATTTTTTACATTGATAGCAGTGACAGCGTGAGGACGAAAATGCCGTAATAGCCTGGTATAGAATTATTACATTTACCGCGTTATTACAGCATTTTAAAAGCAGTCTGCAGCAAGTTATTATAAGGAGCCAGCAGTTATTATACTACAGTAAACAGCAAGTAAACCAACATGTTTTTACACACAAAGTGTACATTGGGACCAGTCCTACACTTGAGTGTGGGGCCCTTGGTACTGACTGTTCCTAATGACCAACTGGACTTTAAACCCTTGCTGTGACATCCATACCTCAATATTTGTCATTTGCTCTATCATTCTGATCTGTAGTAAAGTTATGGGGCTGGATTTCCAAAAAGCTGTGCATGCCACATTTCGTGGGTGCGCCGAACATGTGGTGCACGGGGCAGGCAGCATTCTCCTGGCCGTCAGTCGGAATTTTTCCATCCCATGATCCAACTGCTGCATGTTAGATCAACTTTTTCTGGTCTAGCTTGCGATAATCCCGGGTACCCTTTTTATGGGGCTTGCACCAAATATTTGGTGCAAGCTGCCATAAATTGGGTAAAGTGTCATAACTGCACCCAACCTACTAAAATCGGGGGCAGTTTGTGGCAAAGGTGTTGGTGCAGCTGTGCTGAACAAAGGGTTTGACACAGGGCTTGATGCTAGCCATGTGTCACCCTTAGAAAATCTGGCCCACAGTTTTTGGTTTTTTTTTCAAATTCAATGTTTATTAAAAAGTTTTTCCATACAGAGGGCAGTTACAATGTTGTTAGAGACGAATGAAAACATTGAATTATAACAAGACTGTTCTCCCCCACCCTCCCCCTCCTGTTTTCTCCTCCCTCCCTCCCTTTCCTTTCCCTCCACCCTCCCTAACCCTCCCAGCAAAGCATCTTCAAGAGAAATAATTTATCTGCCATAAAAAGTTCCAGTGCATATCAATTATAAAGAGTATAGAGTATACAAGGGGTCCCCGATTTTCTTGAACCTTTCTAATCTATTAGTCAGACTTGTTACCATTTTCTCTGTTTTGAGGTTGGCTAAAATTTCAGTGAGCCATTCCCCATAAGGGATTTCATCCTGATCTATCCAATGCCTCAGTACCAGCTTTTTGACAGACATAGAAATGAGAGCCATATAATATTTGCACCTAAGAACTGTAATTCCCAAAAAATCACCTAACAGGCAAACTTCAGGAGTAAACAGATCCTCTAGATCTAAGAGAGGGTCAGATCTTTATTTAATCTTGGCCCATAAAGGAGCCACCTTAGGACAGGACCAAAAAATATGATATAGAGTGCTGTCCTCTTGGTGACAATGATTACATAAAGGTGAGGGTATTAGAACAAGTTTGGCTAATTTTTGAGGAGAATAATACAAATTGTGAAGTATATGCACCTGCATAAGCCTTAGTCTGTCCTGGGTTATAAACCTATGGCAGTTATGCCATTGGACCGGCCAATCTAGCATGAGGTCTGGGAAGAAAGTGGACCAGTAGGTCGTGCGGGCCAAAGCAATCCAGGTGAAGCCGATTAAATAAGATTTCATAAATCTTGGAAACTGCCTGTGGAAGGCCCACTAGGTGGCTCAGTTCACTTTGGAAGGAGGGACATGTTGCTGAAAGGGGATCTGTTCCAAGTACTTCTATAAGAAGATGTCTCAGTTGAAAAACCTTAAAAACATGGACATTAGGGATATTAAACTTATGCATGATTTAAACAGCGGAAAACCACAAACCTCGTTCTGTAAACAGATTGGCAAGTTGACCTTCCCCTAGGTAAGGTAACCAATAAGGAGAAAGAACTTTTCTATCG
This sequence comes from Neoceratodus forsteri, assembly GCA_016271365.2. Taxonomy (NCBI): domain Eukaryota; kingdom Metazoa; phylum Chordata; order Ceratodontiformes; family Ceratodontidae; genus Neoceratodus; species Neoceratodus forsteri. Next base: position 138,645,895 of record JADMNL010000024.1, read on the forward strand.
ATCTTAAATGTAGGATTACCCCATATAGGTTGTGATAGATCAATGGTGTGTTTATATTTGAGAAAACTGCAAAGTTGGGAGTAGTCCTTTACTGATATAGCAATTGAGGTATTTCTCAATTTAGCAGGAAGAGCACTTTACTTTATATGTAAAAGTGCCACTGGAGATAGACCACTGGAGCGAATCTGGGCTAGTTCAATTTTTAACCACTTTGGGGAGTAAGCGGGAGGTTCTAGTGAAAGCCATCTAAGATATTTATTGGTGTGACTAACCCAGAAATATAGGCCGATGTGAGGGAGACATAATCCTCCTCAGATTTGGGAGCAGCTAGTTTGTGGAAAGCTAATCTAGGTGTCTTGCTAAACCAGATCAATTTAATGAAAAGGCTGTGTACTTTTTTAAACCAGAACAAAGGGAGCCACATATTAAGTAGACTAAGGGGGTAAAAGAGGCATTGGAAAACACTTATTTTAAGTAAGTGAATCCTGCCCCAAATGGAGATCGGGAGGGTAGACCAATGATTTAAGTCTTGACTAACTGTGTGCACTAGGGAATCCAAATAAAGTTTTAAACATTTGCCTGAATTTCTTGTGAGTTCAATACCTAGATATCTTAGGGAATCCTGTTTCCAGGAGAGTCCTAATGTTAATATGGGCAGTTTAAATATCTTATTGTGAAGGGGAAAAACAATTGTCTTACTAACATTCAGTTTGTAGTTTGATAGTTGACTGAATTTTTCAATAATTTCTAGCATTGGGGGGGATGGATGTGACCGGATGAGAAAGTTGAAGAAGGAGATCGGCTGCATATGCCAAGACCTTTACATCCTGAGATTGTACTGGGATGCCCTGAATCAACTGGCAATTGACCAGTCTACAGATCAATGGCTCCAGATAAAGATTGACAAGTAGTGGGGATAGGGGGCAGCCCTGTCTCGTGACTGAGTACAGTGTGAAAGGGTCCGAGGTCACCCCATTGCCATTTATTTGGGCTGTAGGGAATCAGTACAAAGCATGGATCCATTGTTGGAACTTTAATGGGACGCCATAAGCCTTAAGAGTCCAAAAAAGATAGTGCTAGTTTACCCTGTCAAAGGGTCTCTCGGCATCCAGAGAGACCAGGACTGTGGGGAAAGGGGTGTCTCTGGATACCGAGAAGACATGAAACAGGAAGTGAAGGTGATCTGCCGAGGATCTCCCTTTCATGAAACCCACCTGTTCATAGGATTCATAGGATGTAATGGTCTCAGGAGACAGAATGCCCTTTTAAAGCTCGCCACCAATTGGTGGATTAGGATTATATCAAAGATAAGATATTTTTCTGCTACCCATGAGAATGTCCAATTTTTTTTTAAATAGATCCATACTATTACTCTCAACTATTTCTCATTGTAGCGTATTCAACTGAGAGACTACACGTTGGGTAAACCAATGGCTTCTTTTATGGGTTTTTACAATTATTTCACCTTAATTTTAGGTTATGTGTTCTAGTATTGATATTATTTCTTATAAGGCCCAGTGTTTCATAAAGAAGGGGATCATAAATTGCCATATATGTCAAACAAAGATCACCACGTAGTTGTCTAAAGTCCGTGGAGCACAGGTCCAGTGTTTGTAGCCTAGCCTCATATTCTAGATTATTCATCCCTTTGATGCATTTTGTTACTTTTCTCTGAATTCCCTCTACAAGTTTTTTTTTCCCTTTTTTTGTGACTGGTGCACAAAAAGAACAGCAATAATCCAAATGTGGTCTAACCAGGCTAATATAAAGAGGAAGAATTACCTTGGAGTCTCTACTTTTTATGTGCTTAAAGATGCAACCAACTATTCTTTGGCATTTTTTGACCTTAACAAGAGTATTAGTGTTAAAAGATAGTTTGTTATTCATTACAACGCCCAGATCTTTTTCATTGGTTGTTTCTGTAAGTAGCACATTATTTAGTTGGTAAGTGAAGTTCAAATTGTTCTGGTCCAATAAGAACTGGGAGTATTAAACTGAGATGATTGGCAAGTAATTTAGCAAATATTTTTATGTCTTGGTTAAGAAGAGAAATGGGTCAGTAATTGGTGACCAGTTCAGGAGCCTTACCAGGTTTGGGTAAAAAGACAATCAGTGCCTCAAAAAGGGTAGGATCAGCCTCAGCCCCAGAGAGTATATTTTGGCATAGGGGAATGAACAAAGGGATGAGATGCTTACTGAACTTTTGATAAAAATTAGCCGAGTAACCATCCATCCCTGGGGTCTTAATCTTTGGAAGATTACTGATTATTTTCTCCAGCTCCCTTTCTGTGATCGTGTGTAACAATAAATTCTGCTGTTCCTCTGAGAGACGTGGCAATTTAGTCTCTTCAAGATAATTATCTAATACCTGTTCAGTAGGGGAATCGGGCATTAGAACATACAGGGATTTATAATAACCAGTAAACTCTAATATAATATCTTTTGGGGATGTTTTCAGGGAACCATCAGACTGAGAGCATATTGAGGTTATAAAACGAGAAGGTTCCTGTTGTTTTATCCTAAGAGTCAGCAGGCATCCCACCTTTTCGCCCTGGTCTGTGTAAGAGGCTTTTGTTCTCAGTATGGCATACTCTGCCTTTTGTCTCAGTAGCACTAGGTAGGCAGCTCTAAGTCTGAATAGCTCCTGATGGAGAGATTCCAGAGACTGTGGGGATAAGGTCTGTTCTATGTTCCTAATGTTGGACAATAGCTGTAACACCTGTTGTTCCCTAATTTTCTTTCTTCTAGATGCTAAACCAATCAGGATACCTCTTAGGTAAACTTTAAGGGTGCATCATTCTATGTCAGGTCATTCAGTGGATCCATGATTGGTTGCAGTAAAATGTTCTATATGATCTTGAATGGTTTGAACAATTTCTGAGTCCTTCAGCAACTGATCATTAAATTTCCATCAAGACCCCCCCCTTTTGGTATAGATGGCAGAGAAAGATGAAAGACAACCAGGGAGTGGTCTGAGGGAGGGACAGGTCGAATTGAAACATTCAGAACCCCAGGAATGAGTGAATGGGAGAAAAGTAGGTAGTCTACGTGGGAAGAGGATCTGTGAACTGGAGAGGTGTAAGTATATTCTTTATCCGTTGGGTGGAGAACCCACCAGATATTGCACAGACCAACCTGATCCATCAGTTCTTGAAGTGCCCGTTGGGGGTTGGGGAGAGTCCCATTCGATGGTGGCCAGTTCGGTCTAAAGACGGATCAAAAACTAGATTGAGATCTCCCCCAAGGATCATTGGGATTGATAAGAAGGGGGTTTGGGTTAGGATAAGTTGCATGAAAAACCCAGGTGTATCCTGATTGGGGCCATAGATACTGCCCAGCAGTATTTATTTGGTAAACATCATGCCCTGTACCAATACGAATCTACCCCCAGGGTCTCTGATAATCTGAGTGGGTGAAAAGGGGACTCTTCTATTTATTAGAATCATGGTTCCACAACTGTTGGTAGAGCCCTCAGCCGGAAAAAAATGACCCACTTGCTGTCTCCGAAACTGAATCGCTTCGGAGTCTAACAAATGGGATTCCTGAATAAAGGAGATTTCTGCTGATAGAATGTTTAAACGTTTCAACACTTTGTATTGTTTAAGCTTCTGTCTAGCCCTTTTCACATTCCATGTAGCAATATGCACATCCCTAGCCATTTTCCCTTACAAAATAGAACCAGAGACACTATAGGGCGATAGTAAATAAGTAAGGTTTTAGGTCTCCTTTACATGCCCTTGCTGTGCTTTCTCCCACCCTCAGCCCCCCTTCCCCCTTCTCTACCTACAAATACCCCTTTCAATACAAATAACCAAACAAATGCCCCATAAATCAGAAATAACCCAGCCTTCCCACCTCCCCATACTACTACGATAGCATTCTGCAGAGCTCACCTGCTCGCCCCTCCAGTTCCGCCCTCCCTCCACCTAACAACAACCCCGAACTTATGTGACACTAAAATATAATATAACATCTAAAGTAGAACTTTTATTCCTGGCAAACAGTCCTGAGAAATCTAGACCTGTTACAATAAACCCCTTGAGTATCTATAACAAAAACACTCCCTGTAACTTTACACCAGCGTGACATCGTCTTTGAAATCATTACTTCGCCATAAAAAGAAAAGAAAAAAATCCCTCAAACTGTGCATTGACCCAAAACATTGCTAGTCATCATGAATAAAGAATGAAAAGTCAATGGAGCAACAACTGTCCAGCAAAAATTCTATTGTTCAAAGCGTGAACCCATTTATGGTTAAGCGAGACACCTAAGCGTGTAGCTCACAGTCCCTTAAGTGGTAATAGGCAAGCACTACCAGTATTTACTGAGGGGATTGTAGAGCATCTCTGTCACATTTTTGAATCAAAAATAAAATAAATATCCCTCTGGGAGTGATGCAAATTGTAAAGTTCAGGGAAGTAAACAGTCTACACCAGAAAAGAAAGTCACAATATCATGTGAAAATACTCTCAACTCCAACAGTCCAGAACGCTCCAAAATAAGAAAAAACGTAACATCTAGAATACACAATGAGGACTGGGGCTTCTGTGAAGATTAGCTACACTGGCTGAACCCTGGCCAGGAACTTTTATTTATTTATTTTTATTTATTGTTGACCAGGTAAGTGCACTAGACAAATCCTGCCTATCTTCAGGCACGACCCGGGGGAGGGGGATACAGATGAATGCCAACTGAAGTTGAACCAGATTAAGCTGTTGGTGGTATTTTTAGTGAATGAGGGAAATTTGGCCAGGACACAGGGGAAATTCCCCTACTCTTTGGGTTGGGGGCGCTGTCCCGTAGGTGAGAGGGTTCAGTCGTGTCAGAACCTGGAAAGGATGCGGTTGTTTGTGGTGAGGTCTTCCCGGCGGGCGCATTGATTGCTGAAAGTAGGGAGTGGCCGCCCAGAGTTTTTCCTAATATTGCTACCATGGAAGTGAAATCAGACAAGGCGGCTTCAGATACATTACTGCAACAACAGTTACAAAACAACATATAAATGGCTCACCAAGACCATGCTCAGGTTTCTGACTTGTTGCATGAGGAGAAAAAAAGGAAAAGATTACAGGAGTCAGTCCATTCACCTGAAACTTCTATGCAGAAAGTCTTTATGGTGGAGGTTAGAGACTCTGTGGAGTTGGTAACGGAAGTGTCAGGTGGGGCGGAATATGCATCCACAGCCTCAAACTTCAGAGAAACAACCTGGAGAGGTTGGATGGACAGAGGAAGATGCCTTGATTCGAGCCGGCTGGAAACAATGTCCGGATGGAACATGGGTTGTTGCAGAAGAGATTCCGATCATTACAGATGCATTACCAACTGCAGACACAGATTTTTCTTTACCGGCCATAGATTCAACCTCCAAACCTACGGAGCCATTAATGACAGATGTTACATGACCTATTTCTCAGACTGCTGCATCAGGTACCCCTTCTTACTCCCCCCTCCCCTCTCTCCCTGATTCTAGGCCTGAACACCAGACTGTAGAGGGTGATTTGGGGGAGACTTTAACTCACTCTGATACTGCATCTTCTTCTGGGGGGGGCTCAAAAGGAAAAAACGTTTGCAGAATTATTTCACAAACCTCTACAAATGGCTAAACGACGTAATGCAGTTCGATTCCGATATTTAGGGGGGTATGGAAGAACTGCCTGATCGGTTCTTTGCAGGCCGTGTTTTGTTGAAACAATCTCTGGGTTTTACTCCCACAGAAGTATATGCTCTTATCCATGAACTGGGAGAACATATTTTTGATGTTAGTTTCTGGACTGCCACACTTCTTGAATGTTTTTGGACAAAATATTCTACCTTAAAGACTAACCCTTTATGGGTGCCGTTTCAAGTCATTTCTCTTACTAAACAGTCTTTCTGTATTATTACTGTGTTGTTTCAGAATGAAGGGGTGAATATTACTGACATTTTACAATGGTTAGAAAAAAGATGTGATGTACAAGGTGCTCCTGATCCTATTTTAGATTCGGAAGGGTTTTGGAATGGGGGATGGTGCATTAAGGTGAAACTGTTTAAGTTAGATGATGAATTTCAGCATCTTCCAAATTGCTTTTTTAGGTAGTGATAAAGGGTTTGTGTTCTATGCAGGTCAACCTAGAAGATGTCATACATGTGGGTCTTTACGTCACATTAGTTCTACATGTGATATAATCCAGTGTTTTCATTGTGGGGAGTTAGGCCATGCAGGATTAGATTGTACTAATGCGCCCAATTGCAATTTTTGTGAAGAACCTAGTCACAACTTTGCTAAATGCCCTTTGGCCTCACATAATACTGACAATGCTAATTTTGCCGTGCAAGACTTTTATATTAACACTGCAAGATCCGGTAGAGGTTTTTCTGACCCTAGACCACTTCGACAGTCTAAGCCTGTTGTTCTTTCCAATAATACAGTTACTCCTGTAGTTCCTCTTCCATCTGAAGAGATGGCAACTGGTTCTGCTGTTCCGATACCGGACCCTGCTCCCCCTGTTGTTGCAGTTCTCTCAGTTCTGGAACAACCAAATGTGGGTACTATGGCCCCACCTCCGCCCCCATTGCCTGATTGCCCCTGGAGTGGTTTACGCAACTCAACTGTACTCCAAGGGGACCTGGAACTTCCTGGAACTTGTTTAAATGATTTGCCTCTCTCCAACAAATCTGATTCCCTTTCTATGGAAGATGCTATGGATGATATGGATTCTGATACTGCTTCCCGAACTTCCTCTCAAAAAGATTCTGTTTCAGACTTAGATCAAAGCCCTAAACCTCTTGGTACTGCTAAAATAAAGAAACAACTAGTAGGTTATAGATTGGGTACTAGAAAAAGCACTCGAAACAAATAAACAGTTGTGTTTTTCTTATGGGATATAATTTGAACATTGGTACTTTCAAAGTGAATAGTAGTAGATCCGAAAAAAATGTTTTGCTACTTTTGATTTCTTTACTTCTTCAGATCTTGACATTGTTTTTTTTTTCAGGATACCAGGCTTTATTCTTTGACGGATTTTGATGTTGCCTCACAAGCCTGGTTGAGGGGAGACCGTTATTGGTCAGGAGTTGGAGGAGAGGTTGCATGTCCTGGAGTGGGGATTTGTTTTTTTCAAACAGATATAGTGGTGACTCAGGCTGTAGAGGCTGAACCTGGGAGGACGCTTTTGTTAGATGTTACCATCCAGAATTCAGACTTTTCACTCATTAATATATATGGACCTCAAATAAAGACAGATCATATTGCTTTATTAACAAAAATTCAACCATTTTTATTCACTAGACGGAATGTGCTGTTTGGGGGTGACTTTAATATTACGAGATCCCTAACAGATAGAGGGGCACAGGGGACAAAACTATACTGTGATACACACTATTTGAATGATTTGCTTCTTACTGGTCTGCAAGATGCTTGGGAGCTTACTGGAGCTCAATCTAAGTACAATTATTTTTCTGGTTCCCCGTAAATCATGGATTGATTACTGGTTTATTTCCCCACAGTTACAATGTTGTAATTGCTTATTAATACCTATGGCTACTTCGGATCATGTATTACTTCATATTTCATTGTCTGATTTTCTGGCATTCTCTAAAGGACCTGGTTATTGGAAGCTTAATTTTTCCTTATTAGATATACCTGAAGTTAAAGAACGCATTCATTCCTTACTGATGGCTAGAAGTTCAGTTTATTTTTTATATGACTGTCCACAATTATGGTGGGTGGACACCAAAAAAGATATTACTGACTACTTTCAAATTATTGGGAGGCTTTTGGGACACAAAGAGCGATCTGAACATAATGGCTTGAGACAGCAATTACTTCAAGTATATTCTAAACTTAATAATGGTGATTTTGTTGCTCCAGAGGTTATTAGTTCTTTAAAACAGAAGTTAGTTAATTCATAACATAATAGGAGAAAATCTCTTGAAGTGGAACAAAGGTTTGGGGTTTCTGGCCTACAAGGTTCTTGTAACCCTTTTGAGAATTGTGCATCTCATAGAAAGAGAAAGAGATGACCAGACTAGAAAATAGGTCTGGAGAATTTGTGGTTACCCAAAAAGAAATCCTTTCGGAGTTAGACTATTATTTACAACAACTTTATAGAGCAGATTCAACTATTTCAGATATGAAAAATGAACAGTGGTTAGGATCCTGTGATCTTCCATGTCTTCCTGACTTTCTTAGCAATACTCTTTGTGGTCCAGTTACAGTATCTGAACTCACTTCTGTGATTTCTGCACTCCTAGCTGGTAAATCTCCAGGCTGTGATGGCCTTACAAATGAATTATATCCTATTATATATCAATATTTACAACAGGAACTTTTGCATCTCTTTAACACTGTTTTAAATACTGGCTCAGTCCCTACTCATTTTTTTTGAGGTTTAGTAGTTTGTTTACATAAGTCTGGAATTAAGGAAGATCTCAGGAATTGGAGACCAATAACCTTATTGAACTCTGATAGTAAAATTCTATCCAAAATTTTAAGTAATAGAATGGCTGCAGTATTGAGTCTGTCCTTTTCAATTTTGTTCCGTACCTGAAAGAAAAATCTCAGATGCATTCATTTTACTTCGGGAGATAATGGAGAAGAGCCACTCGGGTGAACTAGTGGGATTTCTACTTAGCTTGGATCAGTTAAAATCTTTTGCTAGGGTTTCGCACTGATAACTCTGGCAGTGTTTATTGAAAATGAGATTCCCCTCATTATTTTTAGTATGGTTGCAACAGTATTATGCTGCTGCCGAAGTTGCCCCATATGTTAACGGTTGGGTGGGAACATTTCGTAAGCCTACTCAGGGAGTAAAACAAGGATGTCCCCTTAGCCCTTTCTTATATATCCTAACTCTGGAACCTTTGCTGTGGAAAATTAATAATAATAATGCTATTCAAGGTCTTTCATTTCAAAGTGACGTGGCGGATTTAAAAACACTTGCATATGCTGATGATCTTTGTATCTTTTCAGCAGATGTTCAGTCCAGTACTGCTACTGATGAGGTGATGATAGCTTTCACGGAATGTACTGGGGGTGCAGATTAACTGCAATAAAAGTAAGTGCATTTTTCTGGGAAATGGAGATTGTCCATACATTGATATTATGGGTATTCCGGTAATACATGAGGCGGTACATATTTTATGGGGTATATTTTGATGTCCTGGATATTGCTGTTTATAATTGGAGCATGTTAATACAGGACGCAAAACATAGAATGACACACTAGAATAAATGGAACATGTCTAAATTAAAACGGATTTTCATGATTAAAACATTTTACTCCGGTAGTTCTTACATTTGGCTGCCATTTATCCACTTCCTAAATACTTGGAAACTATGATTTTGGCCCTGTTTTTAGTGCTGTGTGGGGTAGTCATTTAAATCCCATTAAAAGAGGGATTTTGTGTCTTCAGAAATCTCAAGGAGGTTTACAGATGGTTAATCCGGTTTCTTTCTTTTTTTCCATTTCTGTTTTTGTTAATCTTAAGCCATAACTTGTGCATGTTCCTAGTATCTGGTCCCCTCGGGTGCTTGATGTTCTCTCTCTCCTTGCTTACTTGATTGGCATTCTGATGCTCCAATTGCTAGACAAAAACATATTCAACTTCTTCCATCTTATTTTTTTGAGTGTTTTGGCAAGCTTAAATTATGACAAATAACCAAAATTGTGATAACTAACCATACTTAGAAAGACTTTTATCAGTCTATTCAAATGAGATTTTTTTTCAGGTCCCACATTATGTTAATAGATCTTCTTCAGACTTGCTTTTTATTAAAAAACTACTGACTAGCTCCCATATGCCATCTGCCATGAGGGATGTTACATGGTTAGGAGTTCATGGTAGACTCAATGTTTAAGGAAATCTATCACATAAAAATGTTGAGGAATGGGTTTGTCTTCAATTTCAGACTTGCCCTTACGAAACTGAATATATGAAATGTTTATTTTTTACTTGCCCTTAAATACAACGGTTTTGGATACTATGGAATGCATACTGGGGTCACTCTCAATTGGTGACTATTACTTCTGATATATTGTTACTAGGTATATTATCTTCATGTTGGCTGTGATACGATGTTCAGACTATTCATGGTATCTTAGGTCATATTAAATATTTTATTTGGTAAGTACGAAGTAAATGGTCCATACAACAGTCTTACAACTCTCCTGAACAGTTGTTTCAGATTATTAAAGCAGCACTTCTTGATTTTCAGAGTAAAGATTAGGTTAGGTTACCACTTTCATTCTACAATAAATGCTGGAAGTTGTTACATTGGTTGGATACAGGATTGCACTTCTGAATGACTGTTGTATTATGATACTAGTAATTGTTTGTTTGCTTAATGGGTAGGCACACTGGAAAACTAGTTCCTTTTACAGGTACGACCCACATAAAATTACATATATTAAATACAAAAGACATATATATACAATACAAATATAGCAGACCAAAAAAGTCTTTGTTACAAAAGAGATAATCATAAAAAAATTTACAATTAAATTGAAATTCAAAAAACATCCTTAATTCATCTGCAAACATTTTAGCAGAACATAACTGTCTTATGTCACAAGGAATTTCATTCCAAATGAATGGGGCAATATAAGCAAAGGCTCTCTGTCCACTTTTAATTCTCATAAATGGAATTTTAAGAACCAAACCATCTGTCCTATGTCTAGAAAAATAGCCCTCATTACACGGCCTCAACAAATTACACAATTTCTGTCGAACTCCAGAAATAACAATTCTATGTGTAAATTTAGCTACATAATACTGAAAATTTAATGAAACCGGAAGCCAACCCATCTCTTTCAAAGTCTTACAATGATAAGATAATTTAGGATAGTTTAAAGCAAATTTAGCAATCAGTTGAAGTAAAGTGGATTTCCTAGAGATCACTATCGCAGAAGCAGTAATCATCTAATGTATAAATTTGTATTGTTTATTTTTGTTTATATCCTGTTGATTTTATGTGGTGATTTTTGTGCATCGTACATTTACTTTTTTAGTGATGAAGGGGAAGAGATAAGATTATTGTGTTTCTTACGGTTACAAATTCCATGTATGAAGTAATACATATTGACTTTTTTGTTTGTTTTGCTGTGTATGGAGAAATAATGTTTTATTTAAATGTTCTTCTGAGTTTTCAATAGAAATTCTCCTACTCTTTTCGATAAGTGCTATGGGATCTTTAACATACATCTGAACTACCACCAATCCAGGCAGATGGGACCTTGGTTTAACGTCTCATCTGAAAGACAGCACCTCAGAAGTGCAGCACCCCTCTCATGCTGCACTACAGTGTCAGTACTGGGATATTAACCCAAGTGCCAGATGTGGTAACTGAACCCACAGCCCTCTGATCTCCCAGCCTCAGAGGCGAGTGTGCTACCTACTGAGCCACTGACACTGCTCAACTTATGTGAACTTCTGAAATGATATAAAGTTACCCCATGATCATAATTCAGCCACTCTTCGAAATGCCCTTTTATTCCTTTATAAATCCAGTAGGTTAATAGGTTGGTCTTGCTGCAGTTTTTGCTCAGTGAGTATGGAATAGATCTGGGAAGACCATGTGCAGCGTGGTCTGTGCTGCTTCTGTCTCCCCAAAGGTGATCCAGTTGCCAGCTACCAGGACCTGCAGTCGGGCTGAGTATCCCATTTTAAATTTTATTCCAGCCACTACGAGTTTTGAGACAATAGGATGGAACTGAATCCTTTGTTGCCTAACTAAAGCAGGCAAATCCTGGGTAACTCTGATTCTGGTTCCTTCCCATTGAATTTCTTGTAGGTCCCTCGCTTTCCCTAGGAAATATTGTTTCTCTTGGAAATTTAAGAATTTACATATCAGGGGACGTGGAGTGGAACCAGGTGCAGACATCGGTCTAAGAGCTCTGTGGGCCAGCTCATGGTATAAACTGTACCAAAGTGACAGGGACCAGCTAGTTTTTCTATTAGCTTTTGGATGAAAAGAATAGTATAGGCCCCTTCCTCTTTCTCTGGAAGTTAGATTATAACAACGTTGTTTCTGCGACTCCTCCCCTCCAGGTCTTCAATTTTGGCCTCAAATTTTTTGATTCTGTGCCTGTTATCCACAGTTTCAGTGCATTCCACTCGTTTCTCCAGGGAAATTAGGTGTGCTTCATTATCCGCCATCCTCGTAGAGATATCGTCGAGTGCAGTTGCTATCTGTTTAACTTCTGTGGTAAGTGATCTTAAATGATCCTGAAAAGGGCTGAACTCTGAGAGGAAGCATTCAAGTGTGAGTGGGGTTGCTTCTGAGGCCTGTGCAGTGGTATCAGCAGGGGATTTGCTGCTGGCACCCTGCTGGGCCTTGTCTCTCTTGCTGGTTTATTCTGGGGTGTGGGCAGTGTATGCTTCGGCATGGTAAGCCGCATCTCAGCTTCCATTCTTACCCCAACAGAGTTTCCCAATGGTAAAGGGAGACAGACCAGACTGAAAGTGAGCAGAACAATGCTAGATTAGCTATTTTAAAAGCAAAATTAGGCATTGGGCTGAGAGAGCAGTCATGGAGAGCTGTCACTCTGAGCACTGGATCACGTGGTCTCCCCCAGCCCATGGTCTTATTGACCACTGGACTTCATAAAAAATTTCTTCTGTGATGTTGATACAGATTTATGCACCAGTAATTTGCCATTTAATTTCTGACTGTGATTTCTGGTTAAGATTTGTACTACAGGATTTTTCTAACATGTTCCTTCCCTTCCCCCTCCCCCTCCCCATCCCATTTCCTGGAGTGTATCATTTTCTCCTTTATCATCTTATCATTCTCTTTCTACCTCTGTTCATTTCCTCCACAGTCTCTCTCTCTCTATTTCTGGTTCAAATATGTGGGCCTGTTTTCACCTCTGTTGTTCTGCGTCCCTCTATCATCCTTGGTTCTGATCTTTCATGCATAAGTACCTGCCTTTTAGCCCTACAGTTGAGTGCTTTGACGTGCCATCCTTGGGCTACATATCTATACAGTTTGGTTTGTGCTGCATCCCCCCTTTTACATATTACTAGCCTTCCTGATTCGGCATTTATAAAAATGTCCACTTGGTGGGCTGTATTAGCATTTTTCCATATCCCCTTTGGCATGTGAGCCCTCATCTGGCAGGTAACAGTGTCCAGTGTTATTATTTTCCTTATTATCCTTGCTTTTTTGTGCATGTATTTAGGCTATGGCCTGATACATTTGTGGTTAGAATTATTATATGGATGAGTACAGATCAAAGACAATTTATTTAACATGCTTTTGAAACTTAGCTTTGGAATCCTGGACCTCAGGGAAACTAAGATATTTGGTTTTATATCTATGCATGTTTGATATATTGTTTTTGTCTATGTTTTGGTATGATTGTAAACTGGTATACACTGTAATTCACTGCACTCACCAGGGTTTTTCACTCTGTGACTGCCTTTAACTGATGAGCCAATCGTTTTTCACTGTAACACACCGTTGGGCATTTAATAAGTGCAGACACTAGCTGACTCCGCTCACTGATGAAGTTTCTCTGTAAGGCGATGTTTAGGGGTTGTTAGTCCAGCATGCTTGTGTTCATGTAGCAATAAACTTACGAACCTTTACAATCCCAATGCGTTCAGAACTTTTTTTGTTTTTGTGCCCTAAACATAACTTGCCTCATGTGACCAGAAGAATTATGTAGAAAGTAAATAGGATGTTGGAAAGAGTAAGATAAGAGGGGTCCATAATAACTCTCTTTCTATTGCCTCACTCCCCTCCTGCAGATATGAGAAGCTATGTAGCCAAACCACAGTTTGTGATAAATACTGCATTTGCCAAGGGCCCTTTGGCTAAGGCTCTCACTGGATGCTAAAGTACCTAGTGCTGTCTGCCAACATGGCAATGAAAGCACCAGTGTAGTTCACCATTTTAGCAATATCAAGCTTTTAACTTCTAGATGTGCAGCAAGAAGCTAGCTACCTAGTGTTCTGTGGTCTAGCTTAAGGATGGTGAGATCCCCCACAAGATGTATAATTGGCATTTGAAGGGAACAAATGAGTGAGTCACCTTTTGGCATGTCCTATGCACAGCCAGCCAGAAAGGCTGTGATTTGGGGCTGCTACAGAGTATGGCAGCACAATGTAACATGTCTGTAGGCAGGGCTATTGGGATGCTGGAGTACATTCTACAAGGAATGGGGTGGAATTCAGAGAACAGAGATTGCTAGGGTCTGCCAGGACCCTAATACCCAAGTGTGTGATGCCCTCAGAGGACCATTTCAGCCCCACTCTAACCAACTTACACCTCCGACATTTATCCCTGAGCACCAGCCGCAGTGAATGCAGGACCTAGGATGTCCTATACCACTGATGTAGTCGTCTGTTCTGGATAGAATGGTTCCTCATGTTCAAGTATGACATGTGGGTGTGGGCTCAGTGCCCTTTCCATGCATCTTCTGAGAATGTGAATCCCAGTGCTGACTCCCAGGCATCTTGAGCCTTGCACAGTTGCGGGGGTGAGGAGTCATGGACCGCTTTATATAGCCACACTGACTGCACTTTCCCCTACACAGCCAGTTCTTAAGAAGCATACCAGGAGCAACTTGAAACCAGGAGCTAATATGGTACTCAGAGTGCTGTGAAGTTCCACCAGAGGTCTCTCAGGTGTAGACCATACCTCTTGGTGTGTTGAATAGGATACTCGTTTTCTCTGAAATGACATCTGAAACACTATGGATACATCTGGAGAAGAGCTGTCATGGTCCCCCTACATAACGGTGGCAGTAGGGAGGAAGCTAACAATTACAGGCCAGTCAGCCTAACTTCAGTGGTAGAAAAACTAATGTAAACCCTACTGAAAGAGGGGCTGGGTGAACATTTAGAATCCAGTGGGCTGCAGGACCACAGTCTATATGGATTTGGGGGGAGAGCTTATACCAAACTAAATGTAAGGTTTTCTCCTGGAGTGCGGTCACGCTTTTTGTTCTGTTGGTTCACTCATGCTGGCTGCCTGCTGTTATTGCACCAGCCTCATACCAAATTTCACGGTCAGACCTTTTGGATTTACTGTTATGCCAAACTAACATGATTGATTTTTTTGACTGGGTGACCAGGGAAATAGATTGGGGAGGGCAGTGGACATAGCCTATCTGAACTTCAGCAAGGCCTTCGACACTGTGCCACACAGAAAGCTGATCAGGACATTGATCAGATTAGAAGCGAGGTCCAAATTGGTAGCTTGGGTTCTAAACTGGTTAAGGGATAGAAGACAGAGGGTGGTGGATAATGGCAAACACCTGAAAGATGTGAGCGTGACCAGTGGGGTTTCACAGGGTTCAGTACTGAGACCAGTCCTCTTCAATGTCTTCATCAGAGACACTTCAAAGAACTGGAGGGAAAGATAAGCATTTTCCCATGACATCAAAATCTACAATAAGGTGGATACTCAAGAGGAGGAGGAAAGAATGCGTAGGGATTTAGGAAAACTGGAGGAGGGGTCAAAGATATAGTAGCTAGGGTTCAATGCCAAAAAGTACAGAATTGTGTGCCTAGGGCATGTGAACCCTGATGCTGAGTATAGGGTGGAGGGGGTAGGTATTGGCAGTCACTAGGTAGGAAAGGGACCTTGGGGTTATTATATCAGAGGACATCAAGGTGGCAGCACAATGTAACAAGGCCAGAGGCAGGACTAGAGGGATGCTGAAGTTTACTCTACAAGATGTGGAGCAAAATGTAGAGGACAAGATTGCTAGGGTCTGCCAGGACCCTAATACCCAAGTGTGTTATGACCTCAGGTGGCCATTTCAGCCCTAGCCCTTAGAAATACTGTTATAAAAATTATGGCTGACTGGGGGAACCTTCATTTTTCCCTGACTGACATTCAAACAAGAGACTTGTGCCAGGTTTTGTGATGTACATAATAGGGCAGGGATCCTGATCAAGGGGTTCATTATGGTTACAAGAAGATCATCTGCATTCATGTTTGTGACATACAGCATGACTGGTCCACAGTCTCAATGCCTGATATATGGGGAGTTTCTGAGACAGTCCACTAAGGGTTCTATGGCTAAGACAAATAGTAGCGAGAACTACAGGATACCAACAGGTGGCAATCTAGTGTCCCCTTTCTATGAAAGGGTCTCAGATAAAGGGTAAATAATAAATAGCCCCATTTAAGAGCATCTGCAATAGGGTCAGTTGAGCTAGAGTGCCCTGGTTTCCATGTGTGATAATGGACCCCAAGGCCAGGTTTCTCAGGCCTATAGTGAGCACTGTCCAGTCTTTCAGAAACTGGAAAAAGTTATCAGTAGCTAGGCAGGGCATGCCCTAACAACAGCACTGGTGGGGCTGCAAGGCCTGTTAGTTAATAAGCAAGCCATGAGCCAGTGCACAAACTTTGTCAGATATCCTCACCTGTGGCTACCCTATGCTCATATTCACAACAGGACAGGGGATCGTCTGAGCCTGATGATTGGTGCAGTAAAACTCCCGCTGTGACATCATCCCAAAAGGGCAAAGGAGTTTCAGGTTGGTTGACGATGCCCTGTGGTTTAAGAGCAGAGAGGATACTGTCATCTGCAGGAGCTTTGATTTTGCTGTCCCTTAGTGCTCCATACTGGTACCCTTCCAGTCTGTTAGTTAAGCTGCCAGTTGATGCCCTAAATCCTCTATTGTAGCTACTGATACGTTGTGGGGATGATGGCATCACTTCTCTCCATTGCCCCTTAGTTTTTCTTTTCCATTTGGTGAGTGGTGTTAACAGTCAGTCTGCCTCTTGGGTGGGAATGGTTGGGGGGAGGCACTGCTGGTCCTCACTTCGCAGTCAGGTGGTGGAAGGGTATCCAATACAGCCCCTTCTGGTACTTTCTTTGCCGGAAGAATATGTGGTGTTTTGTGTGGTGCTGTTGAGCAGCTGCCCAGTCAGGCATGACACACAAAGTTCACGTCTACTACAAGGGATTCCTAACTGTATATCACCCCATTATGCTAGATTTTTAGAATGGCAGGATAGCACATGTAGTATCACACTCAATCTCTATCAGCTAGCACCTTACCTCCATGACAAAAATTGCACTTCTCAGTCATTTCTCTGGAAAACTCTTGGAAGATTTGGATCAAATATCCCTGCCAGTGAAGGGGGACTCACTCTCCCTGGCAAGTTGCAGGATCCTTTCCTTGACTGGCAAACAGAGCCAATCAGGTATCACTATTAGGAGATATGTCAGTCACCATTTATTCATCTCAGAACACTGAAGACTGAGGATGCTTGTTTCACTGGGGGACCATTTTCTTTTCTTTTTTTTTTTTTACAGGCATTTAAACTATGAGTTTGCTGCTGCCTACTGGGGTTTGGGTGGTTTATTGGCAAGAGGGTGGTGAAGAGTGGGGGGATTCATACATCTTTTTGTGGGATAAGGTGAGGGTGGGGTAACTTGATTTTGGTGTGAGCATGGGGAAGGGAAAAAGAAATTAACTTTATACTTACTGTCATTTCCTTTTCTGTTAGCTCCAATATTGTCAATGGGTAATCATAACAACTGGGTATAGTGCATCCCTACCGGGGGAATGGCACAGCTCAAGCTTTAGAATGTTGGGCACCTGAGGATTCCATGCACTAACAGCAATTCCCCAGTAACTCTTACCTTGCAGTGCCATGAGGGCTACACATATATACAATAAAAACAATCACATACTTGCAATAATAAAAATCTGTCTTACCTTCCTATCCGACATTCAGGGAAAGGATGCATTTCATGGACCTAAAATGGAGGCCTGAATTATTTGGTTCTTCTTGCAGAGAATCCGTGCAACCACAACATGTCTCACAGGAAACATCCATTTGAATGGAGGCCTGAGTATGCTTCACAGGATCTGTGAATTGAAGCTAATACACAATGAGACATGTCCTGTCTATGATGCAGAGAACTAAACTGCAACAGGAAAATACACCTTCATTATACTAAGGTTCATACAAAAGTAGGATAGGAGCCAGAGAACCTAATGGTCCATAAATGCTTCTTAAGACTAATAATAGCTAAGAAAGGTACCCGGGTTAATCAGTTTTTCCAATCTGGATTTAAAACATAGCATTAGAATTGCTGGTGATCACCTCAATCGGCAAGGCATTCCAGGGCATAATAATGTGTAAGGAAACCTTTCAACCTGCGGTCGCAGAAAATTTATAATCAGCATATAAATATATATATCAGAGTACAGTGCAGCAGAATAGAGAGAGGTCCATGTAGGGGATTTTTACTAAAAATAGACCTCTCTCCTAGCATGCAGAATAAGATTCTCCGTCAGGAGCCAAACTGCTGGGTGGGTTCCATTGACAATGTTGGAGCTAACAGAAAAGGAAATTATGGTAAGTATGAAGTTAATTACTTCTTTCTGTAGCACTCCACATTGTCACTGGGTAATCATAACAACTGGGTTCTAAGAAGTAGTACCCAGACAAAAAAAACAGGGGGGAAATATTATCCCATATGCCAGATGCTTCAGAATTACTTGTGAACTGCTGCCTGCAACACTCTGTGAAAGCTGTGTCAGCAGAACTCTGAACATTCAATTTACAATGTTTTGCGAATGTGTGGTCTGAGGAACACGTGGTTTCCTTGCATAGCTCTGAAAACTGTGCCTTCACCCCTCTCCACCCAGGAAGTTGCAATTGCCCTGGTGATGTCAGCTTTGATAAGATCAAGAGTCCTTTTTTTCTCCACATAGGCCTTAGCCACCCAGACCCACACCACCTAGCTAGGGTGGGTTTGGAGGCCTTTTGTCCTTGTTTGGTTGCCCCAAAAGCACAAATAGGCTATCTGACCTATGAAATTCAGACATACATTTAAGGTATAACCTAATGGTGCAAAATAAATTCAAACTTGCACAATTCCTTCCCTTGAATACAGGAGATTGTGAACAGGCAGACATATATCTATGTCTTGAACTCCTGGAAGGTAATATGCACCTGAGGGACGAACACTGTTCTGAATATCACTTATCCATATGCCTAATAAGGTATGGCTCCTTAGCAGGAAGCCTGAAAAACAACACATCCAACGAAGTGGATGGGAGTGGTTCGGAAACTCCTCTATGGCTCCTTAACAGGAAACCTGAAAAAACAAACACATCTAGCAAAGTGGATGGGAGTTGTAGAAACGCACCTTAATCATATAAATATTTTATTATAACTTTCTTTTTTTGCATTATTTTATAATTACCATTTCATATCCTTGATAAATGCTTAATTATTAGCTAGGATACTTGGGAGGTCTTACTAAGACGTCGTCACTATTCTTGTCTACGTGAGATCTACAAGCAAGTAAAAAAACTGCTTACATGAACTCTAAAAAAAGGGAAGATGTCCCGCCTAAGTGAGACTTTGAAAAAAAAATGTTTCGCAGACATCTTAAAATTGACCTTTGTGACCCAGTGAAGACTTAGGTTTCAAGTCTGAGCTCTAGCTAAAGAGATAGTTACCATAGAAACTTGACTATGATGAAGTGTAGATGTTCTTTCAGAGGCAAGCTGTAACAGACACCCCAATAGTTCCTAAAGTTAAAACCAATGTGTTTTTGCACATCCGACGCAGAATAGTTGCTGTGTGAAAACAGTTTTCAGGACAGTTTGAGGAAATGATGATGACACTGTTCATGAGCAGAGGTCCTAAAATGCCTATGTTGAAAATTTTGTGCCGAAAGTCCATAAAATGACTGTGTTACAAGCGTGCGTTGCGCAGTTTCCACGCACCCTTGTAACTTCACAAATTTGCAATATTTTCATGCCAGATTATCAACGCTGGCATTTTTTCACACCTCCTTATGAACAGTATAGCTGTCATTTCTCACATCCTGCCCAAAATGTGTTTCCGCACCTGTGGTGCACAATGGCATGGTCGCTGTGGGAAATCAACTTTTGGGACAGATTAACAAAATCACAGTGCCACTGCTCATGAGGGGAGGTCCCAAAATGCCTATGTTAAAAATGTGGCTAACAAACTCCCAAAATAATTGGGGTTACAGATATGTGTTGCGGAGTTTCTATGCACGCTCATGACTTCGCCAATTTTTCATATTTTCACACAAGATTTCAACGTTGCCATTTTTTTACGCCTCCTCATGAACAATACAATTGTCATTTCCCACATCCTGCCCAAAATGTGTTTTTGTCCCTGTATCGCCAAATGGCATAGCTGCCCTGCAAAACTACCTTTCAGTTAGCAAACTGATTGTGCCACTTTTCATAAGGTGGGCTCATAAACAGCCCATGTTGCAAATTTGGAGTGAAAATACCAACACACGTCTATGGTGTTAGGGTTTCCAACTGTAGCACCACACCCTGTACAGACTGACAGGCATCAGGGCTGTGACTTGGGATCATCGGCTGTAATGCTCATGCCATTCCACCCCCACCTCCACCCTGCAGCCAGTGACAGGCATCGTGGTGCGCCTCGCACTGTTCGGCCACAAAGTTCACCCCATTCTCCTGTACTGCACCCACCTCAGTGTATTTCCTTATGGAATGGGGTATATATAATGCCCAAAGACCCCAAAGCACACCACAATACTTGTCAGTGTCTACAGGGTAGGGTGAGGTACAATGGCATGAGCATTATAGCTGATGACCCAAACACACACCCCAATGCCTGTAGCTCTCTACAGGGTGGGAGTGGGGATTGTGTCACTTTAATACTTCACTGCCATTCCTATTATGCATCTCTACCTCCGGCACTACTAATGCCAATGCCAGTGAGACAATATTCGTCATTGACAAATGCTTGTTTTCTACATATCACATGTGGGTGTGACAGAAAAGTTTTTCAAATGATCTAGAACTGCATGAAATAGGTACTAAAGTAAGATTTGAGCCAATCTAAAAATTATTTATATAATTATGCAAATTTTGTGACATGGGGCTAAAGGCCTAGCTAAGTGCCCATAATAGGAAATTGGTATTTTGACCTATTGTTATGACAGAGTGGCTTGGAAAACTCCTTGTAAGAAGCATTCAGAACCCTGAGATTCCACAGCAAACCAGATCTGACAGCGGATGTGTACTAAAAACACGCACTTAAGAGTTCCTAAGCCCAACCCCCCCCGAGCTGTGGTAGCAGAACCCCGCCTCTCAGTGAACTCAAGCCAACCTCTCTGCCTTCTTATAGAAACCCAAAAAAATTGCAGAACAGGGGCCACTGCAGAAGAACTCTTCGCAACTGGCCCATGGGAAAAATGAGAGGTGGCCTCTATTGGAGCATAGGCTGCAGACATAAACGATTTCTGGCAGATATATATTTTTATATTTTTTGTTTTGATGGCCTCCTCCTCTCAGGAGCCAAGGCATAAGCTTTATCACTCCTGGATTTTTTGGGTGGATTGAGAGAGAGACCCTGAGCAATTCTCTGCACACCAGAAGACATAAGAGTGTTTGTTGATCAAGATCCTCTAAGTCAGAAAACTACAGTCTACTCAGCTGCTCAGCAGGTAACAAGGAACAGGTCCCTCCAGAGCGTTCTCATTTCAATTGATTATTATCTCTGTATCCTTTGAGAAAAAATAAGAGGGAAAATGCACTCTGCTGAAGGCCCATTCTTGAGACAGAGTGACCACTGCCCTAGTCTGTAGTCACCTGTGAGATTGAAGAACCTTTTGGATCCAATCCCTGTGGCTGGAGGTGAAGAAATTGATCTGAGGTCAACCAAACTGGTTGTACAGGGTTTGAAAACACCTCCAATTCAACTTCCACTGCATGGGATAAATAGGCTGTGACTTAAGCAGTCCACCCAAAGGTTCAACACCCCTGCCAGGGAACTGTCAACAGTCTGACAACTTCTCAAAACTTCTCACATGCCTTAATGGTTATGTATGAGTGTCTGCCATGTATAGCATCACAAATGCACACTAAGGGGAGCTAAGCAGGGCCATCTGCATCTCCTGAATGCTGATGTGGAAATGCTCTTGTAGGCTGGTCAGAATCCCTGAGCAGGAAAATGGCTTTGACTTGTCCCCCATCCACTAGGCTGACATTTTGTTGTGATATTTAACTGCGGAAGTTCTAGTGGAACTTACTCAGGTTTTGCACATCCATTAACTACCTCAGGGAGTGAGGATGCTAAGGGGTAAAAAGAAAAGACTGGCTGATAACCCATCGAGGGATCCCAGGCCTACAATAAACCCGTTAAATAGGCTGAATCTAGGAGTGGGCCCACATGATTAATATATGCCTATCCTGAGGCTCGACATCAGATAGCCAGTAGCATACCTCTCAACCTCCCAACTTGCCAATGTGTGACAGAGGGCTACAAAATGTGTGACAAATGGCAAAAAATGTGGTACGCCTGATTTTTCACAGCGTGCAGAGTCGTGCACTGTGGCGTTTTCATGTAAAATACATTTTACCACAGTGTATGTTTGGCATGTAGTTTGTGTTGCAAGTTAAAGAGAAAATGAAAACGTGTTGTCTATATGTCCTTAATTAAAACAAAGAGTGATGCAAATCCTAAATGTGTGTGTTAACATTTTATTGATTTAATCTATAAATACACCTCTAAAGAATGAAAAACCACCACTTATTCATTATTTGAGGAAATCATGAAACAGTTTATTGAAACTATACTAATGCAGCACTACTGAATGAAAGAACAACTATTTGTAGAGCATTTGCGGTAATTATAAAACTAAATGTGTACTGAAACTATGCTAATACTAACCTATAATACATACAAAAAACACATGTGTTGAATACTGCAACTATAATACTATACTGTAATATACTAAGTATACTAAATAAATGCACCTCCAGTGAATAAAACAAAGTGCTTGAAAGTTAAACCTTAAAAACCCAAGTAAGCAATTATTGAACTTAAATAATAAAAGCGTATTTCACATTTAACCACAAACACATGCTGGCAGCTGGACACTAAAAAGAACAGTATATGCAACGGCAAACAAATCCACAGCTGTAGGACCACAAATGTCAAATGTCTTCCTTCAAAACACTGTTGGAGTGTGGTGCATGTTGTCTATGTCTATGTTGTGGTCTGGTGTTCTTTATTATAGGCGGCCATTGCTTTTCTGGCAGCAGCAAGAGTCTCCTTCGAATACTGAACGTCGTAACAGTCTCGCTCCTCATTAATCTTGATTGCCAGCAAAGAGTTCAGCATTTTGAGATGCAGGGACTGATGTAGCTCTGTTTTAACTTTACGTACCATGCTAAAAGTGCACTCTGCATCTGCATTTGAATGGGGCAAGCAAAGTAATACGATCATCAATCTTTTAAAGTACTGCAGTGAACCATCTCCACCAACAGTTTTGAGGAATGTTTTGGGAGGGCTGAATGGGGTCCATTTATTGGTCCAGCTAGGGTTCCTGTATCAGACAACTGGTACACAGAAAAGTCATCCAGCAGTGTGTCCTTCTCTTCTATGGTCTTGCAGATTCCTAGATGATCTGCCAAGTCTGTCATCATAGAGGATGTTACTTTGAGCTTCAATGAAGGATTGAGGACAAGTCCTACATTTTGCACAAACTTGTTGTTCACAGGAAACTTCTTTAGTATTTTGGATATGACAGTAGAATAAAACACAACTGATTTCTGATAAATGCTGGTTTCTATGACTGTCCCAGCAATGCTGTCTTCCTGCTCCATCATGTACTGTCGTATTTCTGCCCCTAGACGAAGGTCACTGTGGCACAGAAAACTGTCAGGATTGTCCAGAATGGTAGCATAATTGTCATTTAACAATTTCCTGGCCATCTCAGGCTACAGAACTCTGCTGGCATATATGTGGAGAAGTCGAGAGATGTCAGAGTGCAAAGTCATTAGTTGGCTGTCACCTTTTTGTATCTGTTGGTTGAACTGGCACAGAGGTTCAAGTCCATATTTTAGGAACATAAACTGCATTCGGATTTCATGGCTCTCCAGTCTTTTGGTGATGCTCTCCACTTTTGCTGGTCTTTGTTCTGCTGACCGAAAATATGACAGGAGTGCAGGCCACAGATCCAGCATCCTCTTGACAACCTTATTCAGGCTGAGCCACCATGTTGGTGTATGCTTTATAACCTTGAGTGGTTCTACATCTACAAACAGTGCACATTCTTTCACCTTCTTTTGTCTTTGTGCACTTGAAGCAAAGTGGCAGTAAACATCTGACACAAGCTCTTCAATTTTTGTCAGAGTCTTTACTGCTGCTTTGCTGCAGATGTCTGCTAGGTGGCAGAGACACCCCATGTTGACAATATGTGGATTTAGGGTTTGGAGCCTTGATAAAACAGAGTCCCTCTTGCCAATCATGGAGGCAGCATTGTCAGATGACAGTGCAACAAGATTGTCCGTTGGGATGTGAAATCAGTTTACGGTTTCCATAAGACAGTCAAACATGCCTTGTCCAGTTCCTGAGACACACTCAGGCATATCCAATAACTTTATTGCATGCTTTCCTTGCTCTTCATCAAAATAACCCACAAGAAACACTAACAGTTTTTCATCTCCCATGTCTGTGCTCTGATCCATGTAAACACAGTATGGCACTTTTTGGCTTTGCTGCAGCATCTTCCTGGTACATTGGCCCCATGACGTCCCTCGCTATGCAGGTTGCTTTTGTGGCACTGCAAGTCATCTTTTGTAGTACTTCAGGATCAGAGCAGTACTTTATATATTTAATAATGTGATCACCACATGAAAATGACAAGTTTGAAGTTTATTGTTCTAAGAATTAATACCTTTGAGCCAAGGCTCTTTTACAAAGGTTCCACGTCATTAAGTACAAAAACATAGTAGACAGTATTACAAACAATCAGTAAGCCATTTAACAAGGCCACAATTTAAACAGTAACATTTATGTACAGAAAAGAAAAAGGAACTCAGAAGCAGTGTCAAGGGCAAGGAATAAGGATTGGAGAGCTTGAGAGGGAAGAGAGGGAGAAATAAGAAGTTTAGGAGCAGACAGAACCAGGTTAGTGGTACTCAGGTTGCCTTTGTCAAAGAGGAGACCATGGTAGTTGAGTGAAACAAATGTGAGTGCACTCAGTGGGATGAGACTTTAGTCAAAGCAGTCACAGGAGCTGGAGGCTATGAGGTGAGCTAAAGTATGGATCTGAAAGCTCCCAATGTCATGGAGGATAGGGAGGGCAGGTTAAGGGCATTGTACCAGATAGGGGCATGGTATGTAAAAGATCTT
The DNA here is from genome assembly GCA_016271365.2 of Neoceratodus forsteri. Classification (NCBI taxonomy): domain Eukaryota; kingdom Metazoa; phylum Chordata; order Ceratodontiformes; family Ceratodontidae; genus Neoceratodus; species Neoceratodus forsteri. The sequence goes on from JADMNL010000024.1 coordinate 138,671,009, forward strand.
TGTCCCTGAGCAGTCTGGCATCTAGGGACAAGGAAAGGTTGGTGGTCAGATCTTCTGGTGGTACGAGTGCCATTGTTCAGGCAGAGCAGGTCCCGGATACATGAAGGAGTGAGTCCCAAGATTGATTTTTTTTGCCATCACACAGGTGAGATACATGAGGGGATTGGAAAGATGCAACCAGCTGGTTTCTGTGTAGAGGTCACAAGTGTGTATCCGTCTCTGTGCTCCAGTGAGGAGTCAACAGGTTTTGTTTAGTGCTGTTGAGATGCGTTTTAGTGCAGTGGTAGTAGCTGAACCATAGCCAATTAGACCATAGTCTATGATTGACATGATGGAGCTTTGAACAGCAATCCTCAAGGCAGCTTGGTTGAAAAATTGACAGTTCCGGTACAAAATTCCAATGCGTTGGTGCACTGTTTTTGCAGTGTTATCGATATGGGCTGCAAAAGTAAGACATTCGTCAAAAGTGATACCAGGGTATTTGAAGGTGTTCACTTGTTCTAGTGTATTTCCAAGAGAAGTTTTTATGACGAGTGGAGTATGCCTATTTCTGTTTTGATAACTGGCAAAAAGCATGACTTTTGTTTTTTTTGATTTAGGACCAGTTTGTGCTCAAGGAACCACTTTTCAACACATGAGAAAGCAAGCTGCAAGCTCTGTCATAGTGGATTTGGATCCTTATGGGAGGAGAGAATTACAGCGTCATCAGCATAGAGTATTAATTTTTCAGGGCAGGATTTGGGAAGCAAGTTTAGAAATAGGCTGAAGAGGAGAGGACCTAAAATTGAGCCCTGGGGGACACTAGAGAGGACCAGTTTGGAGTCAGAGAGAAGCTCAGAGATTTTTACTGTTTGAGAACGTTGTGCCAGGTAACTTTTTACCCAGGCTCCAGGTCCCTTGGCTAGCCCAATGTTGAGCAGAAGAGAGATTAGAAGGCTATGGTGAACAGTGTCAAAGGCCTTCGTGAGGTCTATGAAAACAGCTCTGGTTAAATAACCCTTATCCAAGGCTTTGTGAGTTTCACTAGAGAAATCAAGTAGGCCGCCATCGCACTGTGTCCTTTCCTAAATCCGTGTTGCTGAATGCAGAGTAGATCGTGCTTTTTGCAGGTAGTCTGATAGTTGATCCGCCACGATCCGCTCAAGAGCTTTGGAGGTGGGAAGTATAGATATGGGCCGATAGTTCCTGAGGGATTTGTCGCCCCCTTTATGCACTGGTGTGACTATAGCGGCTTTCCATGTGTTGGGGAATTGACTTTGGCACAGGGAGAGGTTGAGAATTTTGGTGAGGGGGTGGATCGCTTCTTCCAAGGTGAGGCACAGAAGTTTTAGATCAATGGTGTCACTGCTATTTCTAGATTTAGAGCAGTCCTTTTTTATGTATCTGTAGGCTTCATATGTCTTAACTATTTTAAAGTGAAATAGCGGTTTGTCTGGCGAGGTGGTTTGGGATACGAGTTTTGGAACTGACAAGTCCTGGAAGAAGTCTGGTGAGAGAACACCACTGAGGTCAGTGAAGGTTTTATTTACGGCATCGGCCATAGTCTTAGGGTCACAGGTAGCAGAGCCATCAATGTTCATTGCCGTGGGAGAGGATTTAGACTGTTTGCCCATAATACTACGTATATTGTCCCAGAAGGATCTCCCATCACCCCAGGTGGTTTCTAGAGCATTCTTGAAATAGGAGCTCTTCATTTGCCTGATTTGTGAAGTGCATAGGTTGTGCACCTGTTTATAGTTAAGTGAGTCTGTTATGGAGCCTGTGGCCCTGGCTATATCCCAAAGATGGTCACGTGCTTTAAGCTGAGCCAGTAGTTTGGCTGTTAGCCAGGGATTAGAGAGGGCTTTGATTTTACATTTTTTGAAAGGTGCGTAGGTGTCACAGGCAGTGTTGAAAGTTTTAATGAAGAAGTCTAGGGCAGCATCCACATCCAGCGTACATGTATAGGGGACCAGTCTTGTTGTAGGAGGCAGGTCTTTAGCTTAGCAAGGTTTTCATGCGGTAGCATCTCGACTTAGGATGGTTTTAGGAGGTGGTTTGTGGAATTTATTTGTCCAGATACAGATCACAGGAGTGGTCACTGAGGGAGTCAGAGAGAACGGTGGTGTTTTTTATCCAGTCCGGGCGATTAGTAAGAATCCAGTCAATGAGAGTGCTGGTTCCAGTCTTGTAGTTTTTTCTAGTAGGGGAGTTGACCATCTGTGTTAGGTTGGTTGCCAGGATAGTATCCCTGCTGGGTCCGATATCTGAGGCAAGCCAATTTATATTGAAATCACCGAGAAGGAGGAGCTCAGAGTCAGGAGGTTATAATCTTACAAAATCAAGGATAGACTGGAGCCCAGCTCATGGGTCTTAAGGGGGGATATAGACTGCAGCCACAGTAAGCACTTTGTTATGGGCACCAAGGAGAAGCTTGACAGGGAGAAGTTGTACTAGGGTGTTTTCTGGGGAGAAACTGGCAAGGTGGCATGAGAGGTAGTCCTTTATATAGATAACACATCCACCCCCCTTTCTTTTTACCTGGTCATTGTCTGAAGAGGTTGTAGCCTTGGAGAAAGATTGCATGATCTGGAGTGCAAGGTGTTAGCCAGGTCTCAACAATTACAAGTATGTCAGGATTATGTTGTCCAATAAAGGCTTGAAGAGATGTCAGCTTAGGAAGGAGGCTGCAGATATTTAGGGTAACAATGGATAGCCCGTTTTCAGTTTTTTCAGGCTTTATCTTAATGTTTGAGCCAGGGCCAGGGTTTGGGTGGATCCCACCAGACATGAGAAGTAGGAGGAGCAGCAGTTTGAGGGATATCTCCCGTAGCTCATACCATGTAACGTCTTTCCTCTGCATGCTGCAGGTTTGGATACAGTGCAGTCGCCTAGGATCCCAACAAAGGAGGGTTGCTAACAACAGGTGTTCAAATATGATTTTTCCAGCCAGGGCAGTCGTTTGCACCCAGTCCTTAGTAATGGAGTGCCTCAGATAGAAATAAAGGGCATTTGCCATGGTTCCATAATGAAGGTAGGATGTCAAGATGCTTACAGTGGGGGGTTGCGTGGGGTAGGAGGAGAGAGGAAGTTGGCACAGTGGATAAAAATTGGAGAGAGACAGAAAAGACAGAAGGAGGTTTACATGGGTAAACCCAAGGCTCACACATGAGCAGGGACAGATCAATTTTGGTGGTGTGCCTCCAGGGGGAGGATCTGCCCCCATTGCCAAGTGATGTAAAATAAACAAATCTACAGGAACATGACCCGTAAACTGTTTGATCTACGGTAACAAGACAAAGGATGTGTTAAATTCCTGGAACACTGGCCTGGGGCATATGCAGGAAGTTAAAACCCTTTGTCAGTGTCTTCCCTTTGTTTAAATAGTTGTGAATGGTTCTCAAAGACATGCAGTTCCCTTTTAGCAACAAGGTAGACAGAAATGTGGATTCAGTTTGCACTTCCCAGGTCAGAGCTTGTAGAATTTCTTAGCTGTACTTACTTTGATTGTGATGACTTCCAAAAAAGTTGATTTGTAATGAGAATCCCAATATCTGCTGGTGATGTTTTCCAGTTTCTTAGCCCAGGAAACTTTCATAGATCATATATCCAAGAATGGTCTAGTTCCTCCAAGCCAAAACACATGAAAATCCACAAAACTAAACTATTGACAGAGACAAACACAAACACCCAGCCACACAGCCCAAGTAGGCGGAGTAGTAATGTGCACAAGTTGTGCTCTACAAGCATAGTGTCAAAAGCAACTGGGTGGCCCAATTTTGCCCGACACCGAAACATAGAAAATGACCATGACAGCGACAGTCACTGTACTGGTCCATTTTCATGTTTTGGTTCCCCCAATGTCCTGCCCCCTCCCCGGGCCAACTCTGACCTAGAGTTGAGAATCCTAAAGTCACGGGGGGTGTGGGGTGTGCAGCCCCCCCACAGAAAACACTGGGGCTTGGGCAGCACAATACCTGCATCAGTATTGTGCCGTTGCTGTGCGGGTGGTCGACAGCTTTACTGTCGACCAAACTTGGTGTTTCTAAAGCAACTTCAGCCTCTGTAACTTTTGAGCTTGCTTGTGCTGCAAACAAATTGGAGAGCTTCTGTCCAGATGTGGCATGCTTGACACTGTTGCAGTGCTTCTCTGAACATACGAACATATGAAATTCGCCAGCAGATAAAGGCCTAGAGGTCTATCAAGTCTGCTCGAATATGTAGCTAGCACCCCTTATTCTGCAGCTGCTCCTCCCTTCCACACTTCCCCTTCATTAACTCTTCCCCTTGTCCTGTCCCATCCCCTTTTGAAGCAGTCCACTGTTCTACTGGATACCACTTCTGCAGGTAACGTATTCCACCCAGCCACCACCCTCTCTGTAAAAAAGTGTCTCCTCATCTCCCTCCTGAACCTTCCTCCCTCCAGTCTCATATCATGGCCCCTGGTGTCCCTCCCTTCCCTTACTTTGAACAGCCCCTCTGTACCTGTCTTGTTTATTCCTTTCGTGTACTTAAAGATTTCAATCATGTCCCCGTCCCTCCTCTCCTCCAGTGAGTCCATGTTCAACTCCCTCAGCCTCCTCTCGTATGATAAGTCCCCCAGCCCCTTGATCATCTTTGTTGCCCCGCGTTGCACCCCCTCCAGTAACTTATTGTCCCTCTTCAGATATGGGTGCCAGTACTGCACGCAGTACTCCAGGTGCGGTCTAACTAATGACCTATACAGTGGCAGAATCACCTCCTCCCTCCCTCCTCGAGGATATACCCCTTGCAACACAACCCAGCATTTTATTGGCCTTTGCAGCTGCCTTCCTAGATTGTGCCGAGTTGTTCATTGACCCTGTAATGAGCACCCCCAGATCCTTCTCCTTCTCTGTCTGGGCTAGCTGCACTCCTCCCAGCTGGTAACTCCTCCTTGGGTTCTTCATCCCAAAATGCAGCACCTTGCACTTTTTGCCATTAAACCCCAATTGCCAGGTGTCTGACCAGGTTTCAAGCTTTGCCAGATCATCCTGCAACCCCTGCCATCCTCCTAGGTCATCCACCACCGCTCCTACCTTGGTATCATCAGCAAACAGACTGATCTTGCTCTTTATGTCCCATGATATGTCTGCAATGAATATCCCAAATAACACTGGCCCCAACACTGAGCCCTGTGGAACACCGCTCATCACTACCCTTGGGTGTGAGAGCTCCCCACCCACCACCACCCTCTGTTGCCTTCCCTGAAGCCAGTTTCCTACCCATCTCAACAGCTTTGCACCTGCCCCCATGCCTTCTAACTTACTTCCCAGCCTTCCGTGCGACACCGAGTTGAATGCTTTACTGAAGTCCAGATACAGGACATCCACTGCATGGCCCCTGTCCAGTTGTCTAGTTACCCAGTCATAGAACTCCACCAGGTTGGTTTGGCAGGATCTGCCCTGCATGAAGCCATGCTGTCTGCTGTCCTGTAGTCTTTTGGCCTCTAGGAGGGCCACCAGCCTCTCCTTCAGGATAGTCTCTATTAGCTTACCCACGATGGATGTGAGGCTCACTGGTCTGTAGTTTCCCGGTTCATCCTTGGGGCCACTCTTGTGGAGGGCACCATGAGCCATCATCAAGTCCTGAGGTACACACCCCAAATGTAGTGAGGCATTAAATAGGTCTGCCAAAGGTCCTGCAAGGACCTCTGCCAGCTCCTTCAGTACCCTGGGGTGGATGCCATCTGGGCCTGGTGCCTTGTCCACCCTCAGTGCCTTCAAACCCTCTCAAACTCTGCCCTCCATGATTTCCCCATCTGTCACCCCTCCCCCCCGTTTCTGTTATTTCTCCCCCCTTGGGTGTCACCCCTGTCTTCTCTTTAGTAAATACTGAGCAGAAGTACTCATTTAGTGCTTCTGCTTTATCGCACCCTGCTTCCACCCAACCCCCCTCCTTCCTAATCCTTACTGTGTGGTCCTTACAGCTCCTTTTCATAGAGTGACATGGGCTCAGGAGGCAAAATGCCCTTAAGGAGCTCGCCACCAGCATGGTGGAATAATTCTAATGTAAATACGATATTTTTTTACTTCGCATTCAATTATCTAACTGTTTTTTGAAGGATTCCATATTAACACTCTCCACAATTTTCCTTGGCAAAGCATTCCATTGAGTCACCACTCTTTGTGAAAACCATTTACTCCTTTTTTGTGTTTTACAGCTCACCCCTCTAAGTTTGTAACTATGTGATCGTGTATGGGTCTGGGAGTTGTTCTTTATCAGACCTAAAGTTTCAAAAAGACACTGGTCACTAGTTGCTTTATATATCAAACATAAATCTCCTCGTAGTTGTCTATATTCTAGGGGAAAAAGACCCACATCTTGCAGTCTTGATTTATATTGTAGGGATACCAGAGCTCTAATTTGTTTGGTTATTTTCCTTTGGACCCCCTCCACTAATTTTTTTCTTTTTTTTGTGATTGGTCCACAAAAGGAAGAACAGTATTCAAGTTGGGTCCTGACCATACTTGTATAGAGTGGTAGAATCACTTTTTGGTCTCTGCTTTTAATATGTTTAGGAATGCATCCAATCATTTCATGACACTTTTTTACTTTAACCAAAATATGAATATTAAAAAATTAAATTATTATCAACAAGAACCCCTGTTCTCCCTGATGTACCTAAAAAAGTCCTTCTCTCCCTTCTTAATGCCTTGTGCCAGCCTGAGTTCCGTAGATGCTTTGGCTCCCCTTACTGCCCTTGTCACCTCCTTCGATTCTGTCAAGTGCTCCTCCCTGTTTTCTTGTACTTCCTAAAGGCAGCTCTTTTCCTCCTTACCTTTTCCATGACCTCCTTGCTCAACCAGCTTGGTTTCTTAGCCCCAGCCTTCTTGCTCTGGGCCTTGCAGCAGGTTTTGGTTGCATCCACTATCCCCAGCTTTATGAGCTCCCACCTCTGGTTAGTGTTCATACTAGATTGAATTCTGGCCAGGTACCCTTTTACCACTTCCCCCATCCTCCCAAAGTCGGCCCTCCTGAAGTCCAGCACTTTTGTGCCAGATTCCACTCCTTCCTTGCCCATATCTAATGTGAGCCATACTGAGTGGTGGTCACTCCCTGATAGTGGTTCCTCCATTGTAATTTCTCTCACAAAGTCCCCATTTGCCAGCACAAGGTCAAGGGTATTCCCTAACCTGGTTGGTTCACTGACCATTTGCAGCAGGAAGCTGTCCTGGAAGGCATCCAGCAGTACCTGCTCCCTTCTGTTCCTGGTTGTTGGGGTACTCCAGACCACTCCTGGCATGTTGAAGTCCTCCACAATCACCACACTACCCTTCTCGTGAGTCCTCCTGATCTGTCCGCTAGTTCCTGTCTAACTCCTCCATCTGAGATGGTGGCCTGTACACCACTCCCATTCTAAGAATCTTATTCTTGGAATCCTGGATTTGCATCCAAAGTGACTCCGTACTACCCTCCTCCCCTTCCTCCCTTACACACTTCAGTTCTTCCTTCACATATAGTACCACACCCCCTCCTTTCCCAATCACCCTGTCCCTACGAAATAACCTGTACCCTGGTACAGACAGGTCCCAGTCATTGTATTTTGTGGCCCATGTTTCTGTGATGGTTGCAATGTCCACCTCTCCCTCTGCCATGAGCACCTGTAACTCTGCAGTTTTCCTCCCAAGGCTCCTAGCATTAAGGGTTACCACCTTCCACCCTTCCCCCCTCCCATCCTGCCCTCCTTTACTAGCAACACCAATAGTGAAGCTGTATGGCACTGCAGATCATGGCATCCTCCATGGTTTATGGTGAAATCACAAGAGCATATCTTGCAGAATGCGCATGTTCTCCCTTTCCCACTGTCACTAACCCAATCAAATAAAGGTTTCCAGGTAGCCTGGAATGTTGTGTACTGTCTTTGCTTCTTCACTGGGCTGTGCACACTGGAATTATCCAATTCTGAGTCACCCCCGCAATCTGTGCAAACATAAAATGCTATGATCTAAACAAAAGAAAGGCAATGCACTTCGACTTGACCTCCGCTCTCAGAGACTAATCCCTTCAGGCAGACAATAAGACAGCAACAATAATTTTCAACTTCAAATACTTATTTGTTCACTGGTGTGGCAGGAGGCAAGGCATAATGCCTCAGCCCTCCACGTCACTGGGCCAGCCTGCCAACCACACCATCACCATCAAAATTAGGCCATGTACCTTGTTTTATGGGTTGGCAGAAGGAGGAGTTCCTGCTTGCTGTGTCCAGTCAATGCTGATGTTTTCTGAACATGACTGGTGGGTCACACTGTAACACTACAATCATATTAAAAAAAAATCAGACATTGTCTGGACACAGGAGGCAGCCCCCCCATGCACCCAAATACCAGTGCAAACAATTCTGTTACACAATGAATCCAACACAATGTCGCATATCAAACAAACCACACCATCAAAAATAGGCCATGTACCTTTTTGGGAGGGGGGTTGGTAGAAGGGGGGTCCTGCTTCCTGTGTCCAGTCAATGCTGATGTTCTGTGAACATGATTGGTGAGTCACACTGTAACACTACAGTCATATTAAAAAAAACATTAGACATTGTCTGGACACAGCAAGCAGCCCCACCCCCCACCCCATGCACCCAAATACCAGTGCAAACAATTCTGTTACAGAATGAATCCGATGCAAGGTCGCATAGCGAACAAACCACACCATCAAAACAAGCATTTGTCAATGCCAAATGTTGATTGCGTTGGTCCGTTGAGCTCGGTCACTGCCTCTCTGTCACTCGCTCGTTCTGTTTTTCCCAGTGTTGCAGGCTGCTCTTTTGTTCTGGGCTCCTGCCTGCGTTGGCACCTTTTTCTGCCCACAAAGAAATCTGCAGCTGTCCTGACAGAGCTCCGTTGAGGTAGCTAACTCCCCCTCTCTCACTCGCTCATTCTGTTTCTCCTAGCACTGCAGGCTGCCATTTTATACTGGGCTCCTGCCTGCATTGCCACCTTTTTGTGCCCGCAAAGAAATCTGCAACAGTCACGATAGAGTTCCGTTGAGCTCGCTCACTCCTCCACTCTAACTCTCTTGTTGTGTTTCTCCTGGCGCTGCAGGTTGTCCTTTTGTACAGGGCTTCTGCCTGCACTGGCACCTTTTTCTGCCCACAAAGAAATCCACAGCTGTCACGACAGAGCTCCGTTGAGGTCGCTCACTCTCCCTGTCTCACTCGCTCATTCTCTTTCTCCTGGTGCTGCAGGCTGCCATTTTGTAGTGGGCTCTTGCCTCTGTTGGTGACTTTGTCTGCCCACAAAGAAATCTGCAGCAGTCCCCACAAAGCTCCGTTGAGCTCGCTCACTCCCCTTCTCTCACTCACTCATTCCGTTTCTGTTGGTGCTGCAGGCTGCCCTTGTCTACTGGGCTCCTGCCTGTGTTGCTGCCTTCTTATGCCCACAAAGAAACTTGCAGCAGTTACAATACAGCTCCGCTGAGCTCGCTCACTCGCTCATTCTCATTTTCCTGCCACTGCAGGGTGCCCTTTTGTATTGTGCCCCTGCATGCATTACTGCCTTTTTCTGCCCACAAACAAATCTGCAGCAGTCCCAACAGAGCTCTGTTGAGCTCAGACTCCCTTTCCCTCACTCGCTCGTTCTGTGTCTCCTGGCGCTGCAGGCTGCCCTTTTGTACTGGGCTCCTGCCTGCATTGGTGTTTTTTTCTGGCCAGAAAGAAATCTGAAGGAGTCCCGACACAGCTCCATTGAGCTTGCTCACTCCCCCTTTGTTACTCACGCATTCCGTTTCTGCCAGCGCTGCAAGCTGGCCTTTTGTACTGGGCTCCTGCCTGCGTTGCCGCATTTGCTGCCCACAAAGAAATCCTCAGCAGTCACAACAGAGCTCTGTTGTGCTTGTTCAGTACCGTTCTGTCACTCGCTCATTCTGTTTCTCTGGGCGCTGCAGACTGTGCTTTTGTATGGGGCTCCTCGCTGCGTTGGCACCATTGTCTGTCCACAAAGAAATCTGCAGCTGTCCCGATAGAGCTCCGTTGAGGTCATTCAGTCTCCCTCTCTCTCATGCACTCATTCTGTTTGTCCTGGCACTGCAAACTGCCTTTTTGTACAGTGCTCCTGCCTGCATTGGCGCCTTTTTCTGCCCACAAAGAAATCCACAGCAGTCCTGACAGAGCTCTGTTAAGCTCACTAAGTCCCCCCTGTCTCACTCGCTTGCACTGTTTCTCCCACCACTGCAGGCTGGCCTTTTGTACTGGGCTCCTGCCTGCACTGACACCTTTTTCTGCCCACAAAGAAATCTGCAGCAGTTCTGACAGCACTTTGGTGAGCTCGCTCACTCCCCCTCCCTCAGTCGCTCTCTTGTTGTGTTTCTCCCAGTGCTGCAGGCTGCTCTTTTGTACTGGGCTCTTGTGTTGGGGCCTTTGTCTGCCCACAAACAAATCCACAGCAGTTCCGACAGAGCTCAGTTGAGCTTGGTCACTCACCCCTCTCACTCGTTGATCTTAATCTGTCCCAAACACTGATTTCCCAGAGTGACCGTACTATTCTCCGGCAAGAGTGCAAAAACATATTTTAGCCAGGATGTGAAAAATGACAGCTGTAGTGTTCATAAGGAGGTGTGAAAAAATGCCACTGTTGAAAATGTGGCGTGACAAATTTGCAAAGTTACAAGGGTGCGTGGAAACAGTTCAATGCACGCTTGTAACACAGTCATGTTATGGAGTTTCATCACCAAATTTTCAACATAAGGATTTTAAGACCTCTGCTCATGAACAGAGCCAGTGTCATTTTCTTAATCTGTCCCGAACACTGGTTTCCCCACAGTAACCATGTTATTCTGCGCCGGGAACTGTGAAAACACATTTCGGTCAGGATGTGAAAAATGACAGCTGTACTGCTTATGAGGAGGTGTGAAAAAATGCCACTGTTGAAAATCTGGTATGACAATATTACAAATCTGCGAAGTTACAAGGGTGCGAGGAAAGTGCGCAATGCACACTTGTAACACTGTCAATTGATGGGCTATCATCACCAAATATTCAATATAGGCATTTTAGGACCTCTGCTCATGAACAGTATCATTGTCATTTTCTTAATCTGTCCTGAACAGTGATTTCCCACAGTGACCGCTCTATTCTGCACCGGAAGTGCGAAAAACACATTTCGGCAGGATGGGGAAAATGACAGCTGTACTGTTCATAAGTAGGTCTGGGAAAATGGCAATGTTGAAAATCTGGAGTGAAAATATTATGAATTTGCGAAGTTACAAGCGTGCGTGCCAACTGCGCAACGCACGCTCGTAACACAGTCATTTTATGGAGTATCGTTACCAAATTTTCAACATAGGCATTTAGGATCTCTGCTCATGAACAGTATCATTGTCATTTTCTTAATCTGTCCCGAACGCTGATTTCCCACAGTGACCATGCAATTCTGTGCCAGAAGTGCGAAAACACATTTCGGCCAGGATGTGAACAATGACAGCTATGCAGCTCACAAGAAGGTGTGACAAAATGGCAATATTGAAAATCTGGAGTGAAAATATTGCAAATTCATGAAGATACGAGCGTGCGTAGCAACTGCACAACGCATGCTCATAAAACAGTCGTTTTTTTGGATTTTTCCCACCAAATTTGCAACATAGGCTTTTGGAAAGCCCACCTCATGAACACTGGCACTGTCATTTTGTTAATCGGCCCTGAAGGGTGATTCCACTCAGTGACTGCGAAACCACCTTTTGGGGCCGATTAACGCCATGACAGTTTACGAATTTATGAGAAGGGGTTCCAAAAACCCCATGTTGAAAATTTGGTGAAAAAATTCCCCAAAATGCCTGAGATATGCACTAATGTTGAAAAAACCCTATCCATTACATTATGCAGCTTACCGGCATTTCCTCAGTTTGCGGTCGGCTTTGAAGAGTGCAGACATGTTCCTGGTCCAGCGAAGATCATTGCGTCGAGCTCTGGAGGTAAGTATGGGGTGGGAGGCTGGGTGCACAGTGGGTGGGTGCGGGTTGTGGTGGGGGGGCGGTAAGACTACGAGGGACAGTTTCCTTTCTTTCAAGTACAATAAAACCAAGAAAACATCATGGGACCACTTTCAACAATACAGAGGCATGTGGCATGCTGGGGTGGGCTCCCAGCATGCCACAGGAGTCTGGGAAGACAGCTGTAGCCGACGGGGGATTGGACACCCCCATCAGCAAACAACAAAAGGGGGGATTTATTTCTGCCGACAGGGATCGGGGACCCCCATCGGCAAACAACAAAAGGGGGGAATTTATTTCTGCTGATGAGGATTGGGCACCCCTGTCGTGCAAACAACAAAAGGGGAATTCCTTTCTGCCGATGGGGATTGGGCATCCCGATCGGCAAACAACAAAAAGGGGATTGATTTCTGCTGATGGAGTTGGGCACCCTGTCAGCAAACAACAAAAGTGGGGGAATAGCTGTTGCTAGCCTTGTGTAGAGCAGAAAGCAGCTAACTAAAAGAAGCTACATTTTCTTATTAATTTAAAACTTATATCTCAGCAGGAGTCAGTGTCTGTTAAGATTAAGTAGGCAGATAACTTTATTAGAAGTAGAAGGGTCTTATTTAGGGTTAAAAAAGAAAGAAAAGAAAGAAAGTCAGTGTGTGTTCTGTGCAGGAAGGGTACTGTATCAGCTGACTTTGCTAAACCAGTAGGAGGAAAGAGAGCTTACCTGGGGGTGTGGTTAGACACTATAAAAGCAGGTGAGTCAAATTACAACTTCCTGTTGCTAGCCTTTTTTCTTACTAATTGCCCTTCATCCCACCCACACAAAGCCAGTTCTACTTTTATAGCCACTGTATTTGACTGTCAACAGGAACTTCCTTTTTGGCAGTAGGAAGGAAAGGATCATAGAGAAACATTGGTTTTGTCAACCCTAAAGGAAAAAGTAGCTCACTCCCCAGCTGCTGGTGGTCATATATTGAGCAAGGAAGAAGGAGGCTACTGAAGAAGATAGGAAGTTGCTGTCCCAGAACAGGAAGGGTGAAAGTTGTAAGGAGAAGAGAATAAGCATCCAGAGAAACAGTAGAGAGACACAAATAAGACATGATAGGAGTGGTGCAGTGCAATGGCTGTGGGGCAGCAGTGTTCCGGGAGACATTCTGGAGGCTGCGATGCTGCCTTATTTGCAGGCACCTCTCTGGTCTGAGAGAGGAGGTTGCCCGTCTCCAGGCTGACCTGGCTAGGATTCATGAAACCTCCTCCCCACCCAGGGACCACCAGGGCCAATGCCACTACCTCAGAGGTTGCCAAGAAAGAGAGAGGCTGGACCAGGGTGGGCTCAAGGAGGAGAGGTGGTGGAACAGAGTTGCAACCTCCAGCTGTACCTCTCACAATTCATTTGCTCTTCTGGTGGATAGTGGTTCCTCTATGGAGGCACCTGCAGTGGAGACCAAGGAGGATGCTGGGAACCTTCACAAGGAGACCCACAGGAGGGTGGCATGGGACCCCACAGGAAGAAACAACTCCTGGTGGGGACTCAATCATTAGGGGTAGAAATGGGGAGGAAGGGGAGGGAGGTGGGTGCCTTCCTGGAGCCACGGCTTGGAGGGACAGGAAGTGAATCCTCAGGATCATGGGAGAAGCTGCACGAGGAAGGGAGCTGGATGTCATTGTCCACCTAGGGACAAATGACCTGGCTAGGAATGGGATCAGAGCAGTGCAAGAGGAGTTTGTAGAGTTGGGAAGGGGCCTTAGACAAGTAGCACATACAGTAACCTTCTCGAAGGTGCTGCCTGTCTATGGCAAGGGAGATGCTAGGGCACTTCTCACCAGGGAATTCAATGAGTGGTTGAAAAACTGGTGTGGAGCTCAGGGTTTTGGCTTCATTGGGGACTGGGGACACCTGGAGGATGCAGAACTATACTGGTGCGATGGTCTGCATCTGTCCGGGGAACCAGGATCCTAGGTGAGAGGTTTAAATGCTTCATTGGCAAGCATTTAAACTAGCGAGGGGAGAGCACTGAAAAGGAGCAGGAAATCAAGCATCTCCCACAAAACATGGTGATTAGTGAGGTAAACACCAAGGTACAGAAGTTATTAGGGAGCAGAACAGATTTAAATGTAAAAAAAGGCAAAGGCAGTAAGGACAGAAATGGGGCTAAAAGGGGTAAGGCTATCAAAAAGTGGACAGTGATGAGTACCAATGCCCATAGTCTGTGTAACAAGCTCCCTGAACTAGTGGCCTTGATGGAAGAGGGTTGCCTGGATATTGTGGCCATCACAGAAACATGGTACACAGAGAACCATGACTGGGATGTCAACATACCAGGATACACAATCTGCAGGAGGGACAGGGAGGGTAAAAGAGGAGGAGGAGTAGCTCTCTATGTAAGGGAAGGGATCAAAGCAACAGAACTAAAGAGTAAACAGGGAGCAGATTAGGCACTTTTGGTCACCCTGGAGAAAGGAAATGGCACCACAATCCGCATGGGGGTTGTATACAGACCCCCATCTCAGGGGAAGGGAATGGACAAGGAAATGAAAGAAGGCTTTCTTAGAATGGCAGAAAAAGGGGAGATATTGTTGATGGGGAGCCTGAATAAGTCAGATGTTAACTGGAGCACCTTTGCTGCAGGCACATCCAAGAGCAGGGTCATTCTCGATGCCCTACAGGGGGCATGCCTCAGACAGCTAGTATTGGAACCCACTCAGGAGGGAGCAGTCTTAGACCTGGTACTCTCAAATGGGGATGGAGAAAGAATCTCAGATTTAGAGTGGGTAGCCATCTGGGAACAAGCGACCACCAAACAGTATGGTTCACGATAAACACAGCCATACAATCAAGCCATACAAAAGCAAGAGTACTGGACTTTAGGAGGGCTGACTTTGGGAAAATGAGAGAGTGCCTCAGAAAAGCACTAGCAAACAGGCAAGAAGGAGGGGTGGAAGAACAATGGGGAGTGATCAAAACAGCCATCACAGAGGCAACAAGCCTTTGTGTAAAGCAAATCAATAAAACACAATGAAGGAAAAAAATGCTATGGTTCTCAAAAGAGGTGGCAGGGAAGGTTAAGTAGAAAAGGACAGCATTCAGGAAATATAAGGAAACACAGAAGGAGCAGGACAGAGAACTTTATCAGTTAAAGCAGAAAGAGACTGGGAAGGCAGTCAGAATAGCAAAGGCCCAAACCGAGGAAAGGATAGCCAATTCTGTTAAGAAGGGGCATAAGACCTTTTATAGGTACATTAGGGAGTGAAGAAAGACCAAAGGAGGGATACTGAAGCTTAATAAAGGGGAGAGAATGTGGGTAGAGGGTGACAGTGAAAAAGCAGGGATACTAAACGAATATTTCTGCTCAGTATTCACAAAGGGAGAGGAGGGGGAGTTACCTAAACCAAACAAGAGAAACACTCTGAAGACGGGTGTTGATACCAGTCCATTTACAGAAAGGGTTCTGAAAGAACTAATAAATGAAGGTGGACAAAGCAATGGGGCCTGATAGGATTCACCCAAGAATTCTAAAGGAACTAAGGGTGAACTAGTGACACCGCTGACTACTCTCTTTAACAAATCATGGGAGGATGGGGGGTACCCGAGGACTGGAGGAGGGCAGATGTGATTTCTCTTCACAAAAGTGGGAACAGGACAGAGGCAGGAAACTACAGACCAGTTAGTTTGACCTCAGTGGTAGGGAAAATGATGGAATCACTTCTGAAGGAAAGAATTGTTGAGTACCTAGAGGCCAGTGGGGCACAGGACCCAAGGCAGCATGGATTCACGATGGGAAGGTTGCGTCAGACAAATCTAATAGATTTCTTTGACTGGGTGACCAAAGTAGTAGACCAGGGAGGGGCTGTGGACATGGCCTACCTAGATTTTAGCAAGGCATTTGATACAGTCCCACACAAAAGATTAATACACAAGATAGCCAGCCTTGGAGGGTCCCAAGGTGGTAGCCTGGATAAAAATTGGCTAGACAACAGGACACAAAGGGTAGTAGTAAATAGAGTACACAGTGAAGAAAGGAGGGTTACTAATGGGGTACCGCAGGGTTCAGTACTGGGACCGGTCCTTTTTAATGTCTTTATTTATTTATTTATTTATTTAGTTAAACATCAGTTTAGAAACCTTTGAGCCAGAAGCTCATTTACAAAGGTACCTCGTCACAAAGAGGACATCAGAACAGTAGTACAAGGGACACAGTACTTACAAACAAAAAAGTTACAGTTCAATTACAATTTTGTTAATAGAATACAATCTCCAACGAAGCAAAAAAGATAACAAAAGGTGCAAAACTTATGGTCGGGAGAGAGCTGGTGGGAGTAAGGAGGGAGATAGGGAGGAGGAATTAGTAGGGAAAGGAAGGGGGAGCCGCTCAGTGAGCATTGTCAAACAGAGTATATATATATATATATATTTTTTACACTAGGCTAGCGGCAGTTGCATTCTGAGAGCTAAGCAGGAAGTTTCTGAGCCTGGGCTTAAGCAAGCTAAGGTTAGTGAGTTTGAGGCAGCTGGCAGGGAGGAGTTATACCAGTGGGGCACGGTAGGGGAATGCCCTCTGACCTTGAGAGGTCCTGGCTCTCGGAATAACTAGGGTAGCTCTTGATGAGCTACGCGATGATCAGGGTCAGTGCAGTGGAGAATGGAGTTGATAGGCCTATGGGGGATAGGGCCTACTGAGGGTTTTAAAGGTGAGCTGGCATGTCTGATACATGAGTCGCTCTTCCAGGTTGAGTAGGGTAGCCAGGGTGTACAGCTCACATGTGTGAGTGAGTCTGGGAGCACCAGTGATAAGTCTGCAGGCCTTATTAACTGTGAGGCGAACCTTGTTGAGGGCAGTCTGATCTGCTGAGCCATAGACCGGAAGGCCATAGTCAATGAGAGACATGACAGAGGAGGTGACAGCCAGGCAGAGGGTATCAGGAGGGAGGGAGGCATTTCTTGTGCCGGTAAAGAATGCCTAGCCGTGAGTTGGCGACAGAATTTAGAGCAGATATATGTCCATGGAATGAAAGTGCAGGGTCAAAGGTTATACCAAGATATTTATAGGACTGCACCTGGTCAATGACGAGATTGGGTGTGGAGTGGACAGCTAAAGGAAACTTGCTGTACTTATTTTGGGGGTGGGAGAAGAGCATCGTTTTTGTATTCTTAAGGTTGATAACAAGTCGGTGCTCAGTGAACCAGGTAGCTGCAGAGTCAAAGACTAGTTGAGGAGTTCTGTAGCAGCATGGGGTCATTGTGGGAGGCAACGAGACGGCATCATCAGCATAGAGAAGCATCTTGCCGTACAACTGCTGGGTAGGAGTTAAGAAAGAGTGAGAATAGTAGGGTCAAGAATTGAGCTCACCGGCACCCAGAGCGAATGGGGCATGTTTCAGAGAGTACGTTGACTTTCACACATTGGGAGTGGGCGAGAGATAGCTGGTGCACCAGAAACAGGTCCTGAGGCAAAGCCTATTAGGTCGGGGTGGAGAGCAAAAGAGGATGCAAGCGGTATCGAATGCTTTAGACAGGTCAATGAATATAGCACCAGCCAGGGCACCAGAGTCCAAGGAGGCATGAGGAAGTTGGAAAATTCCAGGAGTGCTGTGTTGGTACTATGACCTGCTCTGAACCCATGTTGTTCAGGGCAGAGAACATTGTACTTACAGAGGAAGTCAGAGACTTGGGATGCTACAATTTTTCTAACGCCTTGGGGAGAGGATTGAGATGGGTCAGTAGTTACCCAGAAGAGTCCTGTCACCACCTTATGGACATAGGGTAACTGGCAATCTTCCAGGCAGAAGGGAATTGTCCGAGACAGAGTGATTTGTTGAAAATGCACGTAATAGGTGAGAGGACCTGATCCAGGACCTGACGTAAAAGGCAGGGATCAAGTGAGTCATTACCGATGGTGTTACCTTTTAGGGCTTTTAGCAAGTAAGGCCTAGCTTCTTGCATGATGACACGACGCAGGTGAAAAGAGGGGCGGGCAATGGGTGGTGGTACAGATGGAGGAGGTGGACTGAAAAAGTTACTAGGAAGTACTGAGCTAAGGTTGGTAAAGGAGTTATTGAGGTGGGTGGCAATGAGGCAGGGTCAGAGGAGACGGTACCATTGATGTTGAGAGAGAAAGAGGGGGACTGGGGTGACCATTCAGTTGCTTGATGTTGTCCCAGAAGCACCTGGGGTTCCCCAGGAGGAGGTAAGAAGGCTGTAGTATTCCGTCCTTTGCTGCGGATAGCCGAGGTGCACTGGTTGCGAGTGACAGCATGGACTGCCTGTCAGCTGAGCGGCCAGTAGCAACAGCAAGGTGCCAAAGATTGTCAGCTGTTAAGTTGCCACAGTAGGGCAGGGTGATCCAAGGGCATGTTTCACTTTGGACCTCCTAGCAGTTATGGGAGCAAAGATATCACAGGCAAAGTTGAAAGTGCTTACAAAGAAGGCCAGGGCCAAGTCAATGTTGGTTGCCCTCGTCAGAGCTTAAGGGGAAGGAGCGCTTAAGGCCTATGAGTCCCCCAGGCCTAAGTCGCCTTCGAGAGGTGGTTTTGACCGGGGATGAGGGCCGAGGGGTTTCCCAGTTGAAAAGCACAGGGGAGTGGTCACTGAGGCAGTCAGGGAGGATTTGAATGTTGTGGATGCGGATTGGCCTGTTGGTGAGGACCACATCCAGGAGGGTGCTTGTCCCCCCCTAGGGTTTTTTCTAGTAGGCTGTGTGACCAGTTGAGTTAGGTCAATTGAATCGAAAACCTCATGGTGGGAGGAGGATGAGGGGCAGAGCCAGTTTATATTCAAGTCGCCCACAAGATTTGGTCCGACGAGTTGGGTAGGAGGTGAAGTAGTCAATTAGTGGGCCCAGGGCCTGGGATTGGTTCTTGGGGGTATGTAGGCTACGGTTAGGAATAATGGGCCTCTAGCTGGGTCAGGGGACAGCTTTTGGAGTAAGTGCCTGGGCCTTATGGTCGAGGTCAGGCAGGAAGTGGTAGCCCCATGAGGAGAATCCTTCAAATAGAAGACACAGCCCCACCTCTCCTGCTGGCCACGGTCCAACCGGTGGAGAGTGTAGCAGGAGAGAGACATGAGAGTTAGGAGTGGAGGGAGACAGCCAGGTTTCAACCAGGGCAACAACATCAGGTTTATGAGCGACCCAGCAGTGTAGAGAGTCCAGTTTTTTCAGGAGGCTACAGATGTTCATAGAAGCACTGCGCAGCCCAGGAGATTTCAGGGGGAGGACCAGTGCTGCCAGGCCTGGGATTGAGGTGGACATTGCCTGACAGGAGCAGGAGGAGGAGGGCTGATCTGGGGAGTGCACAATGGCGGGATAGCTTTTGACGATTGGAGAGGGGGTGATGAGGGAGTGATGAGGGAGTGATGAGGGGGTGATCACCAAGTGAAAACAGCTACTAGAGAGCAGTAAAATGTGACAAGTGAGGTATTGGGAGCAAATTGTTCAAACTTAATCAGGCTCCCTCTAGTGGCAAAACAATATAAGGAGCTAATGGAGAAGTTGGGTAGAAATGACCTGGTGTGTCTCGTGTGCAGTGACTCTCAGTTTTTAAATACAGTTACAGGCAAATGCAAATAGTTTTAGCTGGTTCAAATGGGCTGTGGGCTATCAGGTACTATTGTGATTCAAAAAAGAAGGTGATTACTAGCAGGGCAAACTGAAATTCTGCACACTGGAAATGCACTTAGAAGTTAAACAGTCCCCAAATGAGTTTTTCACAGGGGGTAATTCAGTTACAACTGGAAATGCACTTTACAAATTAACAAACAGTCCCCAGTGAGATTTGCAAGCGGGGGGATTTCAGATAGAACACAGGTCCTGGGTTTGCAGTGACTCTATGCTTTTAAATACAGTTACAGGCAAATGCAAATAGTTTTAGCTGGTTCATTTTAAAAGTTTCAAAATCAGGCACAAAAGTAACAGTTCTGCTCCGTTTGAGCCTGGGCAGCAACTCGAGGTGCTACTCTGGCCGGGATTCATGCGCTGAGCAGGGGAGCTTGTGGCCATTTCAGAAAAGGTGCCAGATGGCCAACGATGGTGGCAGCAGCCTGGATCAAGGTAGAAATTACCTGGTGTGTCTCGGGTTCGGGGCTTCTGCGGGCAGGGAGGGCTTCAGAGCAGGCTCTCACGACCTCCAGTCTCCTCAGGGAAGGGGGGTGGTCTCTGGTGTGTCTCGGGTTCGGGATTCTGTGGGCAGGGAGGGCTTCAGAGCAGGCCCTCGTGACCTCCAGTCTCCTCAGGGGAGGAGGTGGTCTCTGGTGTGTCTCGGCTTCAGGGCTTCTGTGGGCAGGGAGGGCTTCAGAGCAGGCCCTCGCGACCTCCGGTCTCCTCAGGGGAGGGGGGTGGTCTCTGGTGTGTCTCGGGTTCGGGGATTCTGTGGGCAGGGAGGGCTTCAGAGCAGGCCCTCGCGACCTCCGGTCTCCTCAGGGGAGGGGGGTGGTTTCTGCGACATTGCAGAGGAACTGGAAGGAAAAGTATGTCTCTTTGCAGATGACACAAAGATCTGCAACAGGGTTGATACACAAGATGGAGTGGAAAGGATGAGAAGGGACTTGGCAAGGTTGGAGGAATGGTCAAATGTATGGCAGCTCAGATTCAATGCAAAGTGCAAGGTAATGCACCTGGGAAACAAAAACCCAGGGGAAGCGTACACAATGGGGGGTGAGATACTGACAACAGTAAAAATAGAAAGGACCTGGGGGTAATTATATCAGATGACCTAAAAGTGGGCAAGCAATGTGAGAAGGCAGTAAGGAAGGCTGGGGGGATACTGGGATGCATAGGAAGAGGCATCAATAGTAGAAAACAGGAAGTTGTTATCCCTCTGTACAGACAGTTGGTGAGACCCCATCTGGAGTACTGTGTGCAGTTCTGGAGACCCCATCTCATAAAGACATAGACAGAGTAGAGGCTGTCCAGGAGGGCAACCAAAATGGTGCAGGGTCTGCACCAGAAGACATACGAAGAAAGACTAAAGGAGCTTAATATGTATACCCTTGAGGAAAGAAGGGAGAGAGGGGACATGATAGAAACTTTCAAGTACCTCAAGGGAATTAACAAAGTCCAAGAGGGTAGCATCTTCCAGAAAAAGAGATGTGCAAGAACAAGGGGCACAATTTGAAGATAGAGGGGAACGGTTCAGAGGTAATGTGAGGAAGTATTTTTTCACTGAGAGGGTTGTGGATGCAAGGAACAGCCTCCTGAGGAGGTCGTGGAGTCAAGAACAGTGGGGGACTTCAAGAATGCATGGGACAGGCATAAGGCAGTCCTAGTGGGGGGTAGGAGGAAGTAAGCTGTTGGTTAACTAGGATCTGCAGCTTATCTGTTAGGTAGGAAAATGGGCAGACTAGGTGGGCCAAGCGGTCCTTATCTGCCGTCAAATACTATGTTACTATGTTTCCTTTCTGCCAACAGGGATTGGGCACCCCCGTCGGCAAACAACAAAAGGGGGGGATTCTTTTCTGCCGACGGGGATTGGGCACCCATCTGCAAATAAACATGGGGGGGGGTTAGATATTGTTTGTGAATACGGTGGCAAGCAGCCGCCATGTTCACAAACAATATCAGAGATCCTACATTCCGCCCTACAATGATGGGTCGCTCCCTCATTGCAGCAGGTTGCTGACTCTGCAATGACGAAGCAGCCCCTGATTGCAGCAGCTGATTTTTTAGAAAATTGTGGCACGCTGGATGAACTAGTATCAGCAGCAGCATGCCATGGCATTGGGGGAAGTGGGACAAGTCTTTGCAGGCTGTGGGGGCATTGGGCACAACAGTGCCATGCCTCCACAACGTGCTTCTGGAGAAAGCTAATGCAACATGTTTCTTGCGCATGTGCACAATTAACATAAAAATGGAGGTGAGGTGAAAATCCACAAAAAAAACTCCCAAGTTGTCCCAAAATCACCAGTTTGCCCTGAAACAGCAAAAACACAGAAAAACCTCAAGCTGGGGGGACAAGGAACCAACACTAATGACAAGTGATCCCCAGAGACCCTAAACTCCCAAAAATTTAAATCTGTACCCACCTGTGGCATTTTTTTTCCTTTTAAAGTTTTCTAAACAGCAGACCATTAAAAACACCATAGCAGGCAAAATTGCTCCCAGTCCCCTCAGTGAATGTGAAAAAATGCAGGTTATTCAATTGGAAAGCTGCAACTTAACAGGCACAATTTAAATTTAGGGGTAATCCTTGTGAACAGGCAGCCCCAACCTGAAGAGCAGAATTGCAGCCCCAAACTGAAGTCTTGAATCTTGAAATCTTCAGAGAAGAGAAAAGTAACTCTGTCCCCTTTGAATGGCACAGCTTAACTAGGGAGTTGCTGCTAGTGCATGGAATACTCGTGTGCCCAACATTCTAAAGCTTGGGCTGTGCCACTCCCCTGGTAGGGGTGCACTATATCCAGTTGTTATGATTACCCATTGACAATGTGGAGCACTACAGAAAATTAATTATTAGACAACTTTGCAGGGTGCACAGAGGGTGGGAGGGAGGTGAGGGCCTAGAGAGGGCATGGGTTGGGGGGAACACACTTTAAAACTCTATGCCATGGTGGGAGGGGTGGGTGTATATGGCACACAAGCTGGGGTATGATTTGCTGATCTGAAAGGGTTTTTATAAACAAACCCCCCCCAAAAAATATCACCTGAAAAGTTGATGCGAGGGCAGGGAAGTTTGTGAAGCTTTGTGATGTGCAGTTACCCACTTCCCATTGACTTCACTGGAAAATAATCAATTCACAGCATGTCTAGATGTGGTACATTTCCTCTTCTCACCTTATCAGCATTGCAACCTTACCCTGTGTAACATTGCTAGTGACCTGACAGCAGGTTAGTAGCTCTTCTTGGTCAATCATAACATCATAATCAACAAGGTATGCAGGGAAGGGAACAATCAGGAAGAAAATCTAACTACACTGCACTCCACTTATAACAGACATTTTTATAACAGAGAATCAGTTATAACTGACACAAAATGATTTCCCAAACTGAATATATTATTGTAAATGCAGTACATTTTTCTCAGGTTAAAACAGACAGAAATGTTGTTAACAAGAGACACTGTGAACTTTTATGGGCATTTCTAGTGTATTTTTGTAGGAGGGGGAAGCATAGAACTGGTGGTGAGAGTTTGAAAGAGTACATTTGAGATGGAAGTGCTAAAGAGATTAAGATTCTTACAAAATAAGTAGCCACAAGCTGCACAAATTTTGGTTAATTACATACTCTAAAAGATAAGAGAGTTCATGTGTTAATGAAACATTCACAGTAAAAATTGTTTTTGTTCTTACCATAAGGGAACTTCACAAGCCAGCCACTAAATTTAGTATTTTGTTATCACCTTCTGCAGTAATGGGTGTTTACTCACCTGGTAAAGGCAATTGTGTTAGTTGTATCCATGGCACTCCAGACATTACCTCATGGGTTCTCAACTCACCTGATAGGCTAGTGATGCACATGTGACCCAGATCAAATTTCAGAGCATAGCCAGGTCCCAGGAGTCCCCAGTCTCCATTTTCAATTCTTCCACAGCTGAAATGCAAATGCGCTAAACAAACAAACCCTAAACAGTCGTGACTCCCATTGTTGTTCAAATACCAATGTCACGAAAAACACTTGAGTATGGATTCATCACAATTTCGTATTTATTTCCTATTCATTACCATTCTAATTCAGTCCATAAGGGCCCCGACTAAGGAATATGACATTAGATTACAATACTATCCATTCCTAATCTTTATATCAATTTGTAGCCACCGAGGTCGCTCAGCGAGAATGTGCCGTAGTCACCTTCTGGGTGGGTCGTGGAGTGTCATGGATACAACTAACACAATCACCTTTACCAGGTGAGTAAACACCCATTGTGCTGTGTTGGAGGAATGGTCAAATGTATGGCAGCTCAGATTCATTGCAAAGAAGTGCAAGGTAATGCACCTGGGAAACAAAAACCCAGGGCAAGAGTACACAATGGGGGTGAGATACTGACAACAGTAAAAATGGAAAGGGACCTGGGGGTAGTTATATCAGATGACCTTAAGGTGGGCAAGCAATGTGAGAAGGCAGTAAGGAAGGGTGGGGGATACTGAGATGCATAGGGAGAGGCATCAATAGTAGAAAACAGGAAGTTGTTATCCCTCTGTACAGACAGTTGGTGAGACCCCATCTGGAGTACTGTGTGCAGTTCTGGAGACCCCATCTCCGCAAAGACATAGACAGAGTGGAGGCTGTCCAGAGGAGGGCAACCAAAATGGTGCAGGGTCTGCACACAGAAGACATACGAAGAAAGACTAAAGGAGCTTAATATGTATACCCTTGAGGAAAGGAGGGAGAGGGACATGATAGAAACTTTCAAGTACCTCAAGGGAATCAACAAAGTCCAAGAGGGTGGCATCTTTCAGAAAAGAGATGCAAGAACAAGGGGCACAATTTGAAGATAGAGGGGATGGCTCAGAGGTAATGTGAGGAAGTATTTTTCACAGAGAGGGTTGTGGATGCATGGAACAGCCTCCTGAGGAGGTCATGGAGTCAAGAACAGTGGGGAATTCAAGAATGCATGGGACAGACATAAGGCAGTCCTAGTGGGGGGTAGGAGGAAGTAAGCTGTTGGTTAATTAGGATCTGCAGCTTATCTGTTAGGTAGGAAAATGGGCAGACTAGGCGGGCCAAGCGGTCCTTATCTGCCGTCACATTCTATGTTTCTATGTAAACAGTCTCTCGGACCTACGTATGGCTCTTGTCCTAGTGATATACAGTGCTACTGTACTACCAACGTTTAGTGGGTGATGAGTACCTGTTTCCTCTTGTCCTGCCTGTGTGTGAAACGTTGGCAACTCTAGTGCCTGTTCCTTATGGAATGCGGACATGATCTTTGGCAGGAATGCTGGCACAGTCTTCATAAAGATCCTTTGTGCCGTGAATATAGTGTAGGGCTCTTTGCATGATAGAGTTCCTAATTCACTGATCCTATGAGCAGAGCAGACAGCCACCATGAAGCAGGTTTTTAAACCTAGCCAGTACAAGGGTATAGTGTGTTTGGGCTCGAAAGAAACCTTCCTTAGGGCATCAAGCACCAAGGTTAAATCCCAAGGGGCCACTGGTGACTGAACGGGTGGTCGAATCTGTTGTGCCGCTCTGAGGAATCTGATGGCATCAGGATGCGCACCAGGCGGGGAGAGACCAACTCTTCCCATAGCTGCCCCATGTCCGATAGTTGCACTCACAGGGAGGAGGCGGATAACCCCTTATCTAACCCGTGCTGTAGATAAAGCAGGATCGCCGACATATCTACACACATCGGGTCGAGATGCAATGACTTGCACCATTTGGTGAGGATGTTCCACTGTCTGTTATAAGTGGATGTGGTAGACTGCTTCCTGGATTGTAGCATAGTTGATATGACTGACTCATGATATCCATCCATTAGCAGTCTCTGCCTCTCAGGAGCCAGACCAACAGCTTCAGGGAGTGGGGCGCTGGATGGAGTAACGGCCCTTGCCATAACATGTCCCTCCGAAATGGGAGGGTCCAACTGTCCACTGCCATGGATATCACCGCTGTGAACCATGGTCTCCTTGGCCAATATGGTGCAATCAAAATGATCTGCAACTGGGACTGCCTGATCTTCGCTAGAATTTGTGGGATCAGTGGGATGAGAGGGAATATGTATGACCGTTCCTGATCCCAGACTTGTGACAGGGCATCTGTTGCCATTGCCTGTTTCTCCTTGTATCTGGAGAAATAAGCCTTCACCTGTGTGTTTGTCTTGGATGCCATGAGGTCAATCAGGAAATGGCCCCACCTCTTCTGTATCATGGTGAAAAGATCTGGGTGCAGCTGCCATTCTCTGGGGTGTACCCGTAGTCTACTTAACCAGTCCGCTCTGACATTAAACTTCCCTACCAGGTGAATGGCGTGGAGGTGGGACAGGTTGGACTGTGCCCAGTTCAATACCTTGGCAGCCTCTCTAAGCATGGCTCTGCTGTGTGTGCTGCCTTGCTTTGCTATATATGCTACCTTGACCTGATTGTCGGATTTCACCAGCACTGTCCGACCCACGATATCGTTCCTGAATGCTCTCAGAGCATTGAACACTGCCCTCATCTCTAGAATATTGATGGATAGTCTGGCTTCTGCTGGTGTCCACTTGCCTTATGCAGTGGACTGCCGTAGGCATGCTCCCCAACCTGAGACTGGCATCGGTCTCCAATGTGACCTCGTAGGATAGCTCTAGGGGGGAACCCTCTCTGTAGGTTTGGAAGGTGTGCCCACCATTTTAGTGAATCTTTCACCATCCTTGGTAGCTGGATCCTCTGTTTGAGGTTTTCTTCCGCTGGAGAGTCCTGCTGCAGTACGCAGTATTGTAGCGGGCGCATGTTCCATCTTGCCCACGGTATTAGGTCCAAGCGGGATGCCATTATGCCGAGGACTTGGGCTGCTTGGCCCAGAGTGGGCTTCACTGATGACCTTAATTTCCTTACCGTTGATATGACTGAGTCGATATGTAGTGCTGACGGTCTTCCAACCCCTCGGTCGGGTCTATTTCTGCACCCAGGTGTTCTATGAACTGTGCTGGGTCCAGTGAGCTCTTCTCATGATTGACTATCCAGCCATGTTGGGCCAGGGTCGTCATGACTAGGTTTGTGTTTATGTGGGATTGGGCGCTGTTGCATGCCCTGATCAGCCAGTCGTCCAAGTATGGGATGATAACCACACCCTGTTCCCGCAAGCAGGCTGCTAAAACCACTGACACCTTCATAAACACCCGTGGTGCCGATGTGAGGCCGAACAGCAGGGCCTGATGCTGTAGATGCTGACCCAGTATGTGAAATCGTAGGAAACGTTGGTGACTTGGCCTGATTGGGATGTGGGTGTATGCATCCTTCAGGTCTACGGATGTGAGATAGTCCCACACCCGTATGTTTCTTTTGGTGCCCCACCCACATCCTCCTCCTCCCCTGGTGGAGGAGAAGCGGGCTCCTCATCAGCATGCGGTTGTGGGGGAGTGCAAGGAACTGGGGTTTGGCCAGGGGCGGCAGGAGGTGGTGTTCTCAACTTTGTGAGAGACTCCAGCTTTTCCATGACCTTCAGCATGAAGTTCTGCTGATTCTCTATCATGGCCACTGTTGCCTATTTTCTCTGGATGAGGAGGGTCCCTGGGTTCATCCATCCTGAAGCTGTAGTCCCTTGCCTGTCTTAGTCAGCGGTGGAGGTTTGGCCACTGGTTTGCTCCTCTTTGTGCAAACATGCTGGGCAGAGGGGGCCCTGGGTGTGGGGCATCAATGCCGTGCTGCAGGACACGCACTTCATGGCCTTCACCATCTGAAAGAGATGAGAAGAGGGCATTTGTCATATATATATATATCCATATAACGAGTTTTATATAAATATATATATATATATGATTATTTCATTTTGGGTAAGCTCTTAACATTCTATACAGAAGGGCTTAATTGTGTCTTGTGATAAACCTAGTCAGACAAGATAGCACTGATTGGTATGGCAGTAAGGTGGGGATTTGCTTGGCTAGTGAAGGAACAAAATGCCACGATCCTTAAATGGCTTGATCCCTTCAGTGTTACAGTACTCCGTACCATGGAGTTGTTTTTACAGGGAAGCCAATGGATTTTGCAAGCCAGCGTGTCTGGTGGTAAAGGATGAGCTGCTTGTTCCCAGCCTTCAGGAGCGTAGCTCAAAATGGCCGCTCCTAAGACAAAATGGCGTCTGTAGAGCCTCCTAGTATATAGGGAGAGCCTCTACCAAGATGGCGGCAATGGAGGCAAGAATGATTCCCTAAAATGGCTTCCCAGGTGGGGCCACGTGGAGCCTGTTGCGGATTCGTGCCCTTATCGTACCAGCCGCTCCTAGAGGGGCTGCAGTGGTGACCACTCCAGCATTAGTCCCTGGTCTGGAGAACACAGGGATCCTGATCACAAGGCAGCCGCTAAGTAGGTAGCGATGGGGGTGGAGAGTTGGACCAGTAATCGTCCCAGGTCTCCAGGTCTGTGGCCCATAGCCTTAGCTCGCTGCTCCATACTGCTTCCCCGAGTATTCGCCCATAATCAGGGAGACCAGGTAGCACACCATCTCTCCAGGGAGCCATCACTTATGGGACTGAGATCTCCACATAGGGAAGAAGTCAGGGGCAGGGAAAGACATTGCCTGGCATCCGCTAGTGAGGGGACACCAAGGAGTCATTCTGTGGGCCACACGCAAGGCAGTAGGTGCCAGACTGTGCCTGTGCCCCGCCTGGATGGTCCCGCTTGGGAGGGGAACCGCCAGAGCCAGACAAAGGAGCGCGTGGGGTTCCTTACAACGCTGGGAGGCCCCGCTTAGAAGGGAGGCTGCCAGCACGTGGGGGTTCTCTAGATGCTGGAAGGCCACGCTTGAAAGGACGGCCGCCAGCGCATGCAGCTGCTTTCAATACTGGAAGGCCCCGCTTGGAAGGGAGGCCGCCAGTCACAGAGTGAGCAATGGAGCATGGATTATTTTAAACCGCCAACGAAGGCATGCAACCAGCATAGCAATTGAAACTCATCAGTTAACCACTAAAAAATGGGCTAAGAACATGCCTAGAGCACTTCAAATGCTAAACACACATTGTTATAAACAAGGGACTGTACCAACTACAAAATCTTTTAAACGCTACATAGACAGCAGTTAGCCAGTGGTTTTCCTTACAATTTTCAGTCTCAAGAACAAACAAAGTGCTTAAGGCTGACAGGCTTAACTCTTCCAATATAATCAAAACAATTGGAGATATTTTTCTGAGCCTCTACTTCGGCTCATTCACTACAGAATTAACAGAAGAAAAACCACATTAGGCCAGAAACTGCAGCTAAGTTGTAAGCCAGAAAAAAACAAACATTATAACTCATTTAATTCATCTCAGAGCTGCTGAGGTCACTGTAAACCAGGCAGCAGAACAGGTTTATACCACTAATCCAATTAAGTAAATTGCTGAGCTAATGACCTTATAGAGAAACAAGTTGGCCTACCTTGGATAATTAGGTAACAGGGACTTCTGGAGTGCTTGTAGCCTCTTCAGATGTAAGGTTGAAACTGGAGAATGGGGACTCCTGGGACCTGGCTATGCTCTGAAATTTGATCTTAGTCACATGTGCATCACTAGCCTATCAGGTGGGTTGAGAACCCATGAGGTAATGTCTGGAGTGTCATGGATACAATATAACACAAACTTCTTTAAAAGAAATCATGTTTCCTGACAGTAAAATTACTTTACATAAACACATTAAATACAGAAACATATTTGCTAAGCAGGATTTTGGGTAACCTCTTAAAGAGTTAGGGCTCCATATTCAAAGTCGTCCGTGAGCCCCACAGAGACAGGAACGCTGCATGGAAGTTATGGCACAGCCAGCTCTGGAGCTATATTCAGAGGGCTAGTGTGCTCCAGTTGGAGTGCTCTAGCTGCCTGAGTATGGAGCTGTGTTAGCACAGTGCAGAGGGATGATGCGCTGACACAGCCCTGATCATGGTCCACTACAGATAATGGAGACAGTATGATCCAAACAGGACAGTGCCAGGGCTACTGTGGTGATATTCAGCCCAAGCATGGTAATCATCCCATTGGACATGCACAGCGATAAGGGTTGTTAGCATGCCCATTATGGGCTTATTAGCAAGCTTCATAATCTATTGTGCAGCACTGTGAAGCCCAACAGCCCCACTGCTCACCACTCATGGCGTCTTATAATGCCATCCCAGTAGAAGTGGTTATATCACTGCAGGTCAGCAACACAGCACACAGGCTACAGTAAGGGTAATCAGCAAAGTACACCACCAATATGTAACATGGAGATATAACATTCAAAATATCTCTACAGAGTCAAAGGAATGGCTTGATAATGACCCGGCCACATGGTGCTTACTGACAACACAATAATACAATGACTCTGAACTCTAATGACACTCCATGACTACTATTTCATAGTACGTGACAATCCCCATTGATGGGTCATAGACCTCCACAAACCCCCAATTGCCATCCCCCCCCAATATGTAATCGACCCACAACCCATCCCATACATACCGGTAGTGTACTTTGCGTGGTGAGGCATGAGGCTGTAGGTTAAGTGCGTTCAGTCCCCTAACCATGCATTAGAACTGTCTAACGCACATCCCCGGAGTGGCTTATTGTGCTTTTAGAAAATGTACTTAGAAATCCAACAAATTTGATTGGCTACCAGTGATGCCGGGGGGGGGTACATTAACTTACAATACAGCTCAGTAGATAATAAGTGGCATCCCCTTTACCTACTTACATATCCTTGTGCCAGCCATCTTCCTCATTGGTTGACAGCACCTGACTAGCTTTAAAATTGCCACCATTTTTTTCTGTCGCTTAGCAAGAGCTTCTGCTTCCTCTGCCCTCCAGTTCCGTGCCAACTGCATGCTCGCTACATTTGTTTTTTATTTAGTCATTTTTTTTCTTTATCTGCAGTACCCTTCTTGTCCCATAAAAGAAGCAATAAAAGCAAAGAAAACGGAAGCTATCAATTCGATGGGCTTCACCTAACTGGCAGCCAGCAGCACGTGACTCTCTGAGGTGCTAAAGGCGCCCATTCTCACATGAATCTTTCATTCTAATGTAAACCACCAATGGAGTGCTGTTAGTGGAGCTGAAGAGGATGCAAACTGATGGGGATGGTGGACGGAGGGCAGAAACCACAAATCTTTTTTACTTAGGTCGCTCCTCTCAAAACACCCCACAGGGAAAAAAGTCCTCTCCATAACTTAGCGCTGAAAATTTGTGCTACAGCAAAAAGCAGGCAGCAATTCCTTAGCACAGTACCTGTCCTTTTGGATAGGAATCACGCTCGTAAAGTAAAAAACTGCAACCAGGCCCCCAAAATAAAACATTGAAACAAAAGTAGTTTAACTTAACTCCCATGGTGGGGGGGGGAGGACAACCATCTCAGAATAAATCGAAGGAGGCCTCTCCAAGCTAAAAGCCCCTAGTAAAAAAAAAACACAACACTGAAATGCTGGTGGAGGAACTATTTTGTTACAAAATAAATCAAACAGCCAAGAATTAAAGAATTTTTTTTTCAAATATATAAAATACAGTTGCCCATTTTCTAAGCGCAATAATACCCTCCAGGGTGGGCGGTATGGGCAATACCGAACCTTCAAGGGTCTATAAGGCCCTTCACCTGCAGTGTTGGGCCTCATTACACTCCTGGGTGGTCGGGTATTGCCCAGTACTGCCTACCCTATTGGGTATTATTGATTGCATAAAATAGGTCTGTGTATTCTACATGGGGTTTCTAGTTTTAGCCTTAATGCATGGCTAAAAACAAATCAGACTGCTTGAAATCCTTTGCTCATTTTATAAAGTGATATAACCAACTTCTAAGGGAATGGGACTACAGAGTGCCAGGAGCGGGGGGCAGGGGTCTGTCATGGGCAGGTATAACGGTAGGATTTTGGCAGCATTAAACAGCACTGCAACAGAGGCTGTTTCGCACTGCTGAAACAACTGTACATACCACGGCACCATGGGAATTCCTCATTTGCATGGGTTCAGTGGTATAGTCTGCAAAATCACACTGTCAGGTCAGTGCTCGCACGAGGCCTTTCAACTAAGCCTTGCGCCTTGGTGCCACACCTCCCACCATGCTGGTGGCCCAGGTTAGGAACGAGCACGGGTCGTCGGGGGTCAGCTGGGACGGAGAAGGGCAGAGCACCCAACTGCAGCTCTCCTTCTCTGGAAAAGTAACTGCAGGCTCCCGCTGCAATGCCGCCACCTGGGGGAGCCCGGGTGGATGATGCGGTAGGTGGGGAAGCAACAAGTAGATTGGGTGATGGGCGGCAGAGGGTCGGAGCAGGAGGTACGTTTCAGCGTGCCTCCTAGCTCATAGCCCCCATTGCATGCCGACATCAGGGAGAAGGAATCAGGAAAAACACCTCGCTCCCTCCTAGGCGAAGACGCCTTCATTGGACATCTCTGGGGCTTGTCAGGAATCTACAGATCTACGCACACATACAGAGTGCTGGTTTGGAGAGAGGTAAGCGCCAAGGGGTACCCTCTCCACCCCTACCCGGGGGGCATACTGGGGGTCTTCAGGGGAGTGTGTGTGGATGAGGCGCTCTAGGGGCAGATCACAATGGGGTCTGGGATGTCCACAGAGGACATTGGGGAGAGTGGAGTGAGGAGGCAGATTAGGTGTATAAACACAAAGGTAAAAAAAAAAGTTTTAAAAATATGGCTGCCACCTCATTTGTTCATTCTATTTTCAGTCAACGGAGCAGTAATATGGTTAGTTTTTTAATTACATTTTTATTGGTTTTCATTATGTCATATAAATAATAAAATAAATATCCAAACAGGTACATAATATATTTGTATCTAAATATCTAATTTAACTGTTTCATACTGTGTTATACTATAACACAAATTATTAATATCAACTTTTTCAAACTGTATGTTAATCATACATACATTTCCTTTCATAGCTTTGTTCCACTTTATCTTTGATATTCTTCAATACACCATTTTAAAATCCAATATGTATACATACTATAAAGAGATAAGAGATTAGACCCCAATAAATCAGCTGGACCTGATGGACTCCACCCTCAAATAATGAAAGAATTGACAATTCCCTTATCAGGTCCAATCGCTGCTTTCTTAAAAAATCTATTACAGAAGGAGAAATTATAGAAGCATGGAGACAGGCCACAGTTATTCCCATTTTTAAAAAAGGATCAAAGCAGAATGTAGCCAATTACAGACCCATTAGCTTAAAATATGTCCTTGGTAAGATTCTTGAGGGCATAGTAAAAAGTCATATAGGGAATATTATGTAACCGACACCACACAACATGGTTTTGTAAAATCTAGATCATGTATGACAAACTTGTTACATTTTTATGGTGGTGTCAGTGAGGCATTAGATAAAGGTGAAGCTGTGGATGTTATTCTTCTTGATTTTTCTAAGGCCTTTGACAAGGTACCACATGGTGAATTAATAGATGCAACTATAACAAGCATTTGTCAATGCTGAACGTTTGCTTGCAGGTATTTGCAGTGGTGTTTGGCATGTATGGTGCTTTACCCTAATGCCCTGTGCGATTGCTGGTATTTGCACAATAAATTTTCAGCATGACCTTTTTGTTACCCCCATTGTGCGCTACATAGGCGGAAACATGTTTTGGGCAGGATGTGAAAAATGACAGCTGTACTGCTCATAAGGAAGTGTGGTAAAATGGCAATGTTGAAAATCTGGAGTGCAAATATTGAAAATTCGCAAACCTACGAGTGCGTGGGAACCCGTGCAATGCAGCTCGTAAAACAGTCATTGTTAGGAATTTTTTACCAAATTGTCAACATTGGCATTTTAAAACCTCTTCTAATAAACAGTGTCACTGTGGTGTCTTACTGTGTGCCATACATTGATTTTGCACATGGACTGCGCCATTGTCACGCTTCATGATAGAAACAAGTTTTGGGCGGGGACGTAGTGACAGCTGTACTGCTCATGAGGAGGTGTGGTAAAATGGCAATGTTGAAAATCTGGAGTGCAAATATTGAAAATTAGCAAGCGTACCAAGCGTGCGTAGGAACTGCGCAGCGCCGCGCTAGATCAAACAGTCATTTTGGAATTTTTCACCAAATTTTCAACATAGCCATTTTAAGACCTCTGCTGCTCATGAACAGTGTCACTGTGATTTTCTTAATGTGTCCCATACATTGATTTCGCACACCAACTGCGCCATTGTGTGCTACATGGGCGGAAGCACATTTTGGGTGAGATGTGAAAAGTGACAGCTGTACTACTCACAAGAAGGTGTGGTAAAATGGCAATGTTGAAAATCTGGAGTGGATATATTGAAAATTCGCAAACCTACGAGCGTGCGTAGGAACTGTGCAACGCACGTCCGTAAAACAGTCATTTTTAGGAATTTTTTCACCAAATTTTCAACATAGCCATTTTAAGACCCTGCTAATGAACAGTGTCACTGTGATTTTCTTAATGCATCCCATACATTGATTTTGCACACCGACTGCGCCATTGTGCGCTACATGGGCAGAAACACATTTTGGGCAGGATGTGAAAAATGACAGCTGTACTGCTCATAAGGAGGTGTGGTAAAATGGCAATGTTAAAAATCTGGAGTGAAAATATTGAAAATTTGCGAACTTATGAGCCTGCGTAGGAACTGCGCAATGCACGCTCGTAAAACAGTCATTCTTTGGAATTTCTGCATCAAATTTTCAACTTGGGGTTTTTTGGACCCCTTCTCATGAATGATATCACTGTCATGGCATTATTAGGGCCTGAAGGGTGATTCTGCGCAGTGACTGCGCAGTGACTGCGAAATCACCCTTCGGGCCCAAATAACGCCATGACAGTGATATCATTCATGAGAAGGGGTCCCAAAAATCCCATGTTGAAAATTTGGTGCAAAAATTCCAAAAAATGCCTGAGATATGCAATAAAGTTGAAACCCCTATCTAGCCCATTATACAGCTTACCGGCATTTCTTCAGTTCGCGGTCGGCTTTGAAGAGTGCAGACGTGTTCCCGGTCCACCGAAGATCATCGCGCCAAGCTCCGGAGGTAAGTATGGGGTGAGGGGGTGTGTGGGGAGGCTGGGTGCGCAGTGGGTGGGTGCGGGTTGTGGGAAGGGGGACTGGGAGACTACGTGGGACCGTTTTTTCTTTACAGGTTTAAAAAAAAACAACAAAGGACTACGTGGGATGTTTGCCACGCTGGAGTGGGCTCCCAGCATGGCAGAAGATGGCTGAGGGGGCCGAGGAGCCGACGGGGGACTGGGCACCCCCATCGGCAAAAAACAACGGGACGTTTGCCACGCCCGGGTGGGCTCCCCAGCGTGGCAGTAGGATGGCTGGGGGCCATGGAGCCAGCGGGATTGGGCACCCCTTGCCGGGCAACACGCGCTTGCCACGCTGGGGTGGCCTCGAAAGCGGCACCAAAGCTTTGTGGGGCGGCGTGACGTGGAGGGAAGCACGTGACATGAGGGGCGGCGGACGCTGGTAAGCAGGTATGACAGCGTGGTTTTCGAAACAGAAGACCACCGCTGTCATATACAGAGCTCCCGCACCCATTGGGTGCAGGACTGCCACCTGCTCAATGGAGCACTGATTGTAAGGGAGAGGCACACCTCCAAAGTGTGCTACTCTCCCAAAACGTTCCTTGCGCATGCATGCAAGCGAATGTAAAAATGGGTCTAGAGGGGAATATTACCAAATGGATTGAATCTTGGTTAACTGGGAGAACTCAATAGGTCTGTATAAAGGGCTTTTATTCTGATTGTGAAAGTGACTAGTGGGGTCCCTCAGGGATCTGTTCTGGGCCCTTGTCTCTTTAATATTTATATTTCTTCATTAACTACATCAACGGATGTTTGCTTAGCCAAATTTGCTGATGACACCCGTATTGGTTTCACAGTTAATAGATCTGAAGATGTAATTACCTTACAATATGCCTTAAGTGAGTTAGAAAGTTGGGCAAAGGTAAAGAAACTGATGTTTAATATAGATAAATGTACTGTGATGCATTTTGGAAAAAGTAATCCAAAAGCAAATTATACAATGGGTGGTAGATTGCTTGAAGTAGTTGAAGATGAACGTGATTTGGGAATCAGGGTAAAAAATTATTAAAATTTTGGACTACATTGCCAACAGGTTATCAAAAAGGCTGGGGGCATTCTTCATTGTATTAAACACATACAAAGTAATAGCAGTAAGGTCCTGCTCCCCTTGTATTCCTCACTCGTTAGGCCGCACCTGGAATACTGTGCCCAGTTTTGGGCACCAGGAGATAAAGGTTCTATAAATGCCATAGAGCGAGTCCAGAGAAGGGCAACTAAAAAAATGGATGAAATAAGGAGATTAGAATATGATGATAAACTCCTAAAACTTGGACTTTATAGTCTGAAATATCGCAGATTGAGGGGAGATCTATGTTTGGTGTATCGTGCTTTACAAGATGATAATTTGTGGGATACCTTGGGATTGGTCTTTAGAGAAGTGGTTTATGAAACCAGGGCTCATCCATTACAATTAATGGTAGAACACTGCAGAACAAAACAGAGAACTTCATGGTTCTCAGTTAGAGTGTCTAGAATATGGAATGGCCTGCCACTTGTAGTGGTTGCCAGTGAAAGTATGCATTTATTCAAAAAACGACTGGAGGCTTTTTTGTGCACAAATTTAATTAAGGGGTATAATTAAAAAGTTGGCGAGCACTATGGACCTTGGTCTTTTGGCTCTGTTTAACCTATGAACCTATGAAGTAAGGAATAAGACACAATGAGATGTGGTTTATGGCCTGATAAGAGCATGTCCCAGATGCAAAATGAGGCATGAGGCGCTTGAGCCAAGTGCCTTTAGCACCTGGGAAGTGTTATTAGCCCATAAACCACACCTCAAAGTGTCTTATTCCATTTATAAAATGGGTCCCCCAAGTAAAAATTTAAAAAAAGGTGTAAAAATGGAAAAAAGAGGTTTTACAGTTAAAGCAGCACATTAAAAGAGTAACAATAGTTCCCCTATTTATGTACAGTGTGTAGTGTAGTGAGCTTGGTCACCTGTAGAGAGCTCCCCTACACACACACACACACACACACACACACACACACACACACACACACACATACACACACACTGCATGTGTTTTTGCTTTGTCCACATCTGTAAAGTTGTGTTTTTAAATGTGACAGGAGCAGTTTTATAAGGAGCGAGCGTGTCCCTGTTCAGCTGCCGTAGTGCAGGACGGCTTTACTTTCAGTACATCTTGCCAAGTGAGTGCAACTTTCAAAGGGAAGACATTAGGGAGGAGTTGCAGGGCATCTCAAGTGAGTGTGTGTTTTAGATAGGAAGCTGCTAGTGTTCAGATGGGGGGGGGCAATGAATGTACTGGGGACCAGAGACACTGAGGAATGCAACGGGGACAGGAGATGAGCAGTAGTGATCGTAATCAGCAGGAGAGCCGTGTAGTGAAAAGAAACGAAAATAAAGGTTTGAATAGCATTTTAAGTATGGAACATGTTTTAAGCTGTTTTAATTTAATGCACTGCTTGTGAGTCTTTCTGAAGTGGGAAAATGTGATCCATAAGTGTTGAGGCAAGTTCTGATTTTTAGAGTACTAACAAGGCTGCCAGAACATTTTGCTTCATGTTGGCAAGTATGGATTTCTTGTTGCACTGTGTCCTGGTTGGCATAAGAAGTACCATTTGGCACAATATGCACTGATAAGGACATGACCAAAGGAACATCTTAGCCAAAGGCACCTCTTTGCCATTCAGGATGCAGAAAACTCCTGCCTCATTTTATAAATTAGATTAAAGTTTAGTCTAATACAAGAAAAAGAAAGGTTTTAAAAGATTCTAAAACAGAAAGCAGAGTAGAGAGAGTAGATGTAGAGGTATGAGATTAGTTATTTTGTATGAAAATTAAGCTTCCAGTGCCACACTAACCTTTTGAATGTCGGGGCACTAGTGCACTGCCTGAAATTAATATTAACTTTTAAACATAATCAGCTATTACTTTTTATATCTCAGGTACATGTTATTTTTCCTTCAGCTGATTAGAAGATTTTGTACCGCATTGTATTGGGTGAGGTATGTGGAACAACACTCTGCCTGATAGCTGACACAGCTAGTTCTGTTCCTCTTTATACCTCATCAGCGCTGTGACATCACAACTGCTCTGGAAGAAGACCGCACAAATACAGTGATGACACAATGGGTAAGGACACAATGCTAATGAGGTATGAAGAGGTGTTAGAACTAGATATGTCAGCTGCTAGGTAAATATTAGGTATGCTAGGTAAAGATCCCTCTGAGATTGTGCAGATTTTTAATGAAGTATTTTCTTACCTCTCTGCCTATTTTACCAAACTACCATCCCAGCCACCTGCCAGCCCTGGTAGTCAGGATAACTACCCCCCTCCATCACCACCACCCCTAACACCCCACCCTTCTACTTTAGAGCCATTGGCCCAGATGCTACCATCAAGCTCCTGAAGTCCCTCCCTGCCAGGGGTAGCCCTGGCAGTGATGGACTTTTTCCCTCGTTCCTTAGGCTCATCCCTCCAGCTATCACTGGACCCCTCACCTTCATATTTAACCTTGCCCTCTCCTCAGCCACAATGCCAGACTTTTGGAAACGTACTAATGTCGTGCCTATTTTCAAATCAGGCAATCCCCCTTTCTCCAAGTAATTATAGGCCTATCTTCTTCCTCCCCCACCTGAGCAAGCTGCTGGAAAAAAATCGTGCACTTCCAACTCTCAGAGCATCTTGGAAAGTATAATCTGCTGTACCCTCAGCAGTATGGCTTCCGTAAGCACCACATCAGCCTTTTTCCATTTCTTTAACCATGTACTCAGAAACATGGATGCAAATAAGGCCACTAGTGCTGTATTCGTGGATCTGACAAAGGCCTTTGATCTTGTCTACCACTCCTTCCTCCACTCCACTCTCCCATACCTTGGCTGCTCTGCTGAGACAACAGCATGGTTTAGAAGCTACCTCAAAGGCAGATCCCAGTCTGTTACAATTGGTACAGCCTTCTCCCCTGCCCTACCAGTATCCACAGGGGTTCCCCAAGGTTCCATCCTGGGCTCCCTACATTTTTCCATTTTTATTAATGCAGTTCCAGCTGAAAGCCTTACCTGTGAGGATCTCCTCTTTGTGGATGACCTTGTCCTTTACCATAGCAACAAGTATCTTGCAAACATCTCCTCTGCTCTTACACTTAACTATGGTGTTGCCCACAATTGGTTTCTTTCCAACAGACTCTTGGTAAATGAAAATAAAATAAAAGTAATGCTATTTGGATCCAAACCATTCCTCACAAAGATTTCCAAGACAAACTCCTCCCTCCTTGTACGCACACCTGCTGGTCCCCTCCTTGAAAATGTCTGTAGTTTTAAATACTTAGGTGTCACTCTGGACCCCTCCCTTACATTCACTGACCATGTCAATAATTCTGTGTGCAGAGTTAATCGGGAGCTAGGTGCCACCTACCACCTAAATCAATTCCTTTCTTATGAGACGTGAATAGCAATTGCACAAGGAAACCTTCTACCGCTCCTTGAATACTGCTCTCCTGTCTACTCCCTTGTATCCTCAGCTCTGCGCTGTAGACAGAACTCAGTCTAGAATAGCATCTGTCACTTTGTCCTCCATGCCCCCTTTTCTACCCATCATTGTGTATTGTACTGGTCACTTGGTTGGCTCCCATTGCAAGGACAGTTCGACTATGCCCTTGGTTGCTTAGTTGACAATACTCTGAGAGACCGACACCTGCCCCCTTACTCATCCCTCCTCATGGGCAGAGTGGCAGCTAGGAGCCTCCATGAATCATCCACCCCCCCCCGGTAGTTCCACGAATCTCCTCTACCATGGATAGTAAAGTCTTTTCCGTCTCTGCCCCCTCCCTATGGAACAGACTTCCTACATCTCTTTGCTCTTCCACCTCCCATCTCTACTTCAAAAACAATTTTGAAGAGTAGCTACTGTCTGAAGCCAAATGCCACTGCTCTCCTGGGTAATTTCTGGCATTACCTCCCCCCACCACCGATTAGCAGTGTCTCATCCTTGCTACACTCACCACTACTGCTCCTGTCCTCCCCCACTTTTCGGGGCTTCTGCTGTTGCCTTCCTATTCTAAGTCCCATCACCATTTGCTAGGGGGAAGTGTTGTACTTGATTTCAGAGTTCCAATCTGCTCGTTGACCTATGCACTTAGTGCACCTGAATGCATTTTGCACTTTATGTATTCATATCTGAGACTTATGTTTTGGTCTCTGTGTTTTGTGACTTATATTTCAGTCTGTTGCCTGCCTGTGACTATGTATTTTTGACCTGTATGCTGGCCTTTTTTGACACCTTGTATTCTTATGTAATTGCACTTTATGTAATGACCCCTTGTTCTGTAATTTCCTGCACCTCATGTTGAGGCCTGTGTTTACTGTTGTTCTCCACACCTGTATTGCTTAATGTGCCATGCTGTGGTTCGAGTCATGCCTGAAAATGGCCTTTTGGATCAGTGCACCCACCCGGTTATCAAATACATACATAAATAAATAAATATTTCTATGTTAAGAATGAGCAGATTTTCAACACCAGGTTAGATCGATGATATCAGCAGCATGACTGTGAAGCTTGACTGTCTTCTGATGTTACAGATCTAATGAGATCTAACTGCCAATTTTGAAGCAGTTTGCAATGCTTCTTTTTTTAACTGCTGGGCCCTGTAGCTCAGCTCATACTCCCATGACTCTTTATAGCAGGAGTGCAAACTTGATTGCTATGGCCATTAAAATTTGCTCTTCACACTCTGAAGCATAAAGAACAATGGATTCCACTTAAAGGATACCTAAACCATCCTTTTTACGATTTTTTTTTTTTGTAAATCAATCCATACGCTTGTGAAGGAGAGACTGTTGTTTACATTTATACTGAAACTGCATTTAATAAAGTAGGATAAATGCAGGTTCATAGAATTTGAAAATTGTAAAAGGTATCTATAAATGAAACACCACCCATTTTGTAGATATTTTTGTGCCAAACAACTTTCATGCTCACAGTACCAGGCTATCATTTTTTTCATTTTAAAGTTATTCTCATTTGAAAACAATTAGAAGAACTAGAATGCAGCTGTCACCTCTGTCAAGAGTGACATCATCATGGAAGCCATTTTAGAATTCTGAGAGCAGGATTGTTGAATCAGAAGAGGCTATGTTTACAATTTTCAAATGCTATGAAACTACATTTAGCCTACTTTAATAAATGCAGTTTCAGGATAAATATAAATAGCAGCCTCTCCTTCACAAGCCTATGGAGTAATTTACAAAAAACAAATGTGTAAAAAAGATGGTTTAGGTATCCATTAACTCATCTCTCTGAAAAATGAAGAACAACTTTTCAAAACCGCTAGTAAGATATGCTTACATTGTATTATAACAGTGTTTTTCACACAAATCCTAATATTATCAGATAGAGAAGATCCTAAGGAGTAAAAGGAAATACAAAAAAACCTTCAGAAATAAAAAGTAAGACCCAAATACTTTTAAAATTAATAACAGTTTCTAGTCTGCTAATTTTGGTACTAATAGCTCTTGAAGTTTTACAGTCCATTCACTCTAAGCCCTTGCCCACTACAGACAAACTTCATCTCTGTCCCCTCTGGATGGAACTGACAAAAACTGGGTGCACAGTTGTGTCCGTTATAACATGCTAGCACTCCACCAACAGCAAAAAAAGGTTTTGATGTAACCCCCGTCCAGGGCTTACCCAAAAGCCCCTAAAAGGCTTCATCTGCCAGGGTTTTGGTCCCACCCCATTATTTTTTATGGAGTCCTGGTTTCCCATGTTCTTGCCCTCTCCTGCCATCCCCCACATGGTTTTTAGGCAAGAGCGGGGTCGTGGGGGAGCTGTTTCGTGGAGCCACACAGTTTAGAAATGACACCCTGGTGCTGGGGCGAGCTCCACACATGTGCAGAAGTGCATTTTCGAGTAGCCGTGCATGGCCAGTTTTGGGTTGCCACTTGGGTGGTCCCAGTCCCAGGGCAAAGAAAGAGAGGGACCAGCGACTGGGAGAGAGAAAATAAAGTGTTTAAGAGCGCCAATAGCACCGGAACATTCAGGAGCCACCTCATGAATATTAATTGGGGGAAATAGAAAAAGCACTAGTGACAGGCAGGGAGAATGAAATAAAGAAGCTGGTGTACAAGAGAAAATGGAGGGCTGCCAGTCCATGGGGAGAATAAATGTATTCGAGTGTTCCACGGACTGCAGCCAGGGATTAACATTGGCTGTGTGTGTGTGCTGCCTGAAGATTATTTTTAACAGCAGCAGCGACTGGAAAAGGGATGAGCTGACAAGTAAAAGGATGCAGTCGCTACACAGGGCACAGGAGTGGCTATAGCTGTGTGGGTAAAAGAGATAATAAAAGTAAAGAGTTTGGCTACAGGAATGCTTGAAACTTGGGACATTAGATAAATGTCTGGACACTGTTTACATCCAGCCACCATGTTTACAGCCATGTGACACCAGCCAACCACCAAGCTAGGACTAACCAGGAGGATTCTGGGGCTTGTGAACAGACTCTTGGGGGAAAATACCAGGGAAAATCTAGGTGTCTTTTTGAATAGCCTATAAGGCATCGAGGGAGCCTCATACATAGTACTTTTTGCCTAAGGACAGTGGCTCCAGCCAATGGGGAGCAAGGAAAAGGCTCCCAAATAAAGCAGGAACTGTTGGACTAGAGGCAGTTTGGGGAGAGCTCCTCCTGAGGGAGGGGGGGCTCTTGCCCCTGGAGAGATTGGTGCTGAGAGGTGAAAGGTGAGCTGCAGGTTGAAAGGAAGAAGCAGCTAGGAAAAGTAAAAGGGAAAACTGCAGGTTGTGAATCATCTGCACTATTCTGAAGTTGCACCACATCGGTGAGGTCAAAGAAGCAGAGCAGGAAAGGTTGGGTCCTGACCCTGAAATAAAAGGGACAAAGGTTAGGTCTAAACCTAGGGAAAAGACCGAGGTTGTGTTCTGAACCTGGGAAAAGAACGAAGGTTGCATCTGAACCTGTGGAAAAGACGGGAGTACACAGAATGAAGAACAAAGATATATAAATGTGCTGAGAGAAGAAGAGGGAGAGTGAACCTCTTTGAATCAGAGAATTGCTAGTACCTGCACAGTGAGAAAAGGGACTGTGTGTGCAGGACATGATGTGTGAGCTAGAGCAAATAGTGTGGCTGTGTTAATGTTGAGAGACAGTGAAAGCAGAAGGATGGACAGGTGCCTTCTGGTCCAAGTGCCTGTGGTCTGCTTCTGAGGTACAGCCAAGAGAGAAATGGATGGCTGTGGCTACACACCGTAGCGGGTAAAGAGAGAGGAAAAAGAGAAGCAGCAGAAGAGGATGTGCTGAATGTTGCTGCTGGCATCCAGGGCCAGGTGGGGAACTTGCTAACCCCCATGGAGTGGGGTCTGCCACTGCAGGGGGTCACAGGTCTCATACCCAAGTGCTAGGGTACTCTGATTGAGGAAGCCAGGCCATAGGGCCACTCCCCGGTCTGGGTCCTCTGTAGTGGTGGGCCTTGCGCATGTGCTCTGCACCAGGGTCTGTAATGGGCGAAAAGGGGATAAGATACAAGATCCACAAGCAAAAGATGAAGGAAGCACAAGCTGCAGCCACTGTGCCCCTATTAAAGAAATTGTGCCCGGTTCTACCTGTGCCATCTCTTCCCAGGATTTCTGTGAACTGTACCATCCATAGAACTGAGTTCTGCAGAACTGTGAGTAAACAGCAAGAATTGCCCTGCGCATGGGGACTATAAATAATTGAGCAGACAAACTAGAGCTGGAGGGAAAGCCAAGGAAACATGTAAAAAGGTTTAAAGTTTAATTCTTAAGTGCGCCGACGCCAGCTACCAGCTGCACCTCAGGCCTGCAACTAAAACTGGGTACCCAGTAGGGACTTAAGGTTAAATGGACTTGGACCTGCAGGTCTGGGTTTGGGCAACTTTAGCAGATAACTAGATAGGTAGATACTGATGGCTGCATGGATTGAAACATGGGAATGAATCGAAGGGAATTGTGATTTGAGGAAATGCAGAATCAAAATGAAAATGTCTTAACCTCTATTCCGCTACCCCATTCCTAAACCATCTCCCTGCAAAAAAAACCTGGAGTTATTGTTTTACAGTAGAAAAGGAATCCAGAGCCTGATTTTAATGAGTCTATGTATTGATGAGATGAAAAAGTAAATGTGGTAACTGAACGTGGGGAGGTTTGAATCTTGGTAAGTTCGTGTTTGGGGTAACTGTTGGGGAGGTGGGTTGGTACAACATCTCAGAGAGTTGTACTACTAGCTATCAGACCCACTTAAAATGTATTCTGGGTGGAGGCACTGCCATTTTCATTTTAGCTTTTTGGTAAAGGAACCCTATAGGTCAGCACTAGGAACCCAGGCCCCTGGGCCTTGTAACGGCTGGCAAGCCAGCGGCGGCAGCCCTCTCCCAGACGGCGCCAGAGAGGGGGTTACACTGATTTAAAAAGTAGCTGCTGGTCCCTATCAAAAATGATTTCTATAGTTTCAGAAGGTGTACTAACCTTTTAGCACAAGCACCCATAACCATCTGCCTGCTTCAGGCTGCTTCCCTCTTCTAAGTGTACCATGAAATAAGCATTGTGTCAAAAACTGTGCGAGGTAAACATAACTTTTCAGTCACTTTTGAAATGCCTCTACTGAGGGGAAACTCATAAGATCATGTGACAGGGTGCTCCAGATCTGAGGTGCACCCCCACTGAGAAAGTCCTATCATCTGAAAGTTTTAGATAAAGTTTTGGGATGGCCAGAAAGAACCCACCAGTGGAGCAAATAGGCCCTCAGGGGTATACCAGGCTGAGAGGTCTTTAAGGAGCCCCCGACGCCATTGTGACAACTTTGAAAAACATAATATTTAGAGACAATTCAGCCTGTATTTCACATTTTTTCTGTAATTCTTAGCCTTACTTCTTTATTGCTAAGGATATTTGTATGTAAATGGGACCACTGTCCTATCTCTTCTGGCTGCTTACCTACACCTGACATCACAGTTCTGTTTATGACATCACAATCAGTTGCTGTGGAGATACATAGATATATAGACAGTGTCGGCAGATAAGGGCCT
The DNA here is from genome assembly GCA_016271365.2 of Neoceratodus forsteri. Taxonomy (NCBI): domain Eukaryota; kingdom Metazoa; phylum Chordata; order Ceratodontiformes; family Ceratodontidae; genus Neoceratodus; species Neoceratodus forsteri. Next base: position 138,715,567 of record JADMNL010000024.1, read on the forward strand.
ATGGCCCACCTAGTCTGCCCATTTGAGTTTGTAACTTCAGTTTATGTTTTCCTAGAACTCTGCTCTCCTAGAACCCCTGACTTCCAGAATTCCTTTGTGTCTATCCCATGCATTCTTAAATCTCATGATTGTTTCAGCCCCCACCACTTCCTCTGACAGGGTGTTCCACTTGTCCACCACTCGTTCTGTGAAGAAATTCTTCCTCACATTTCCTCTGAATCATCCTCCCTCCAACTTCATCCCATGCCCTCTAGTTCTGAAAAATCTTTTTTGCTTAAAAATAGTGTATTCTTGCACCCTGTTCCTCCCTGTAAGATACTTGTATGTCTCTATCATGTCCCCTCTCTCCCTCCTCTCCTCCAGGGAGTACATATTTAATTCCTTCAACCTGTTCTCATAGGACTTGTGATGCAATCCATGTACCATCTTTGTTGCCCTTCTCTGAACCTTCTCTACCCTGTCTATGTCCTTACATAGGTAAGGTCTCCAGAACTGTACACTGTACTCCAGGTAGGGCCTCACTAATGTCTTGTATAGTGGAATTATGACCTCCCTTTTCCTGCTGGTGATGCCCCTGCCTATGCATTCCAGCATCCTAGTTGCTTTACCTGCTGCCTTGTCACACTGTTTCCCTACCTTGAGGTCATCAGAGATGGTAACCCAAGATCTCTTCCTGCTTGGTGCATACTATATCCTCACCCCCCAACTGATATATTGTGCCAGGGTTTTGTGCTCCATATGCATTATCTTGCACTTCTTTGCATTTAATTTCAACTGCCAAACCCTGACCATTCTTCAAGTTTCTGCAGGTCCCTTCTCATTCTGTCTACACCCTCTGGTGTGTCTACTCTGTTACAGAGCTTTGTGTCATCAGCAAATAGTGAAATTCTGCCTTCTGGTCCTCTCAATGTCACTGATGAAGATGTTGAATAGGACCGGTTCAGCACTAGATCCCTGTGGTACTCCACTAGTCACTCTTCCCTCTGTGGAGTGACTGCCATTTATCACCACCCTCTGTGTCCCGCCGTCCAGCCAGTTACCTACCCACCATACTACTGTCCTGCCCACACCCATATTCCCTAGTTTGTGCAATAGTCTTCTATGTGGCACAGTGTCAAAGGCCTTGCTGAAGTCCAGATACGCCATGTCCACTGCCCTCCCCTGATCCACCTCCCGAGTCACCCAGTCAAAAAATTCAATGAGGTAGGTCTGACATGACCTCCACCTGGTGAAACCATGCTGCCTTGGGTCCTGCAGTCCACTGCCAACCAGATGTTCCACCAATCTCTCCTTCGGTAGTGCTTCCATGATCTTTCCCACTACTGAGGTGAGGCTGGCTGGTCTGTAGTTCCCCTTTTCCTCTTTGTTCCCACTTTTGTATAACTATGATAAATTATAGAAAATATTCATTGCAAAAAACTTCATTACTTCATCAGTTAGGGTTGAAGCAACAAAAGTAGGGAAATGAGGCATTAGAATTTCCAACCTAACACCCCCACTCCCTCCACCCTCCGCCCCACCCTCCACACACCAACAGGCGTCGGGGTGTGCCTTGAGGTCATCGACCCTAACTCTCACCCATTCCATGTGTAGGAAGCTGAGATGGTACAGTATAGGAGATGGAGTAAGAGTAAGGCCCAATGACCACAAGGCACACTCCTGACACCTCTTGGTGTGAGAGATCAGGGGTGGGAGTGTTAGGGTAAGAAGTGGTGGAGTTTGAAACCTAACCTCATTTCCCTACTTTTGTTGCTTCAACCCAAACTGCTGCACTAACAAAGTTTTTTTTGCAATGAATTTCCTTACTTTTTGAGAAAGTGTAATCTTACCCTTATGTGTTTGTGGGAGCGCAGGGCCCCTCCCTCCGGGATCCTGCACTCCCATCAGTCTATAGTGTCTTGTGGTTCTACAAGGCCCTCTGTCATGTGGGAATGCAGGGCCCTCTGGGCCCAGTGCTCCTATGTAACCATAAGTGTATACACATTGTAATCAGCCCTCATCTCTGGGCCCTGTGCTCTGATCACACTCCCATCACTCCATAATGGTATCCATTTGTGGGACAGCAGAGCTCTATATCTATCCATAAGTGTAGAGACATTGTCATGATCCATCATCTCCCCTTGGGAGTGCAGGACCCTGTGCTCCCAATACTGCATAATGGAGGGCCCTGCATGCCCAGTACCACATAATGGTATCCATGGGCCCAGCAAACCCTTGTAACTATAATTGTAGAAATGCAGCGCAGGCCTAGAGACATTGCAAACAGGGTTGTCAAAACTAGTTCTAGAAAGATTCAAACCGTGCTCGAACTCTGGTGTTCGCCTCCATGCCCTCCACTCAAACATGCACAGTTGTCCAACCCAATAATGTAGCCGGCATTCAGCACAATGTGTTTTTTAACTGGCAGGGTCAGTGAAGTCATGGGGGAGGGGCCACAAATGAGTTTGGGCTGGCCATTGCACGTTATTCCCTGTTTTTGTGCAAATACCAGTGCCACGCTCAGCCAAACAGTTCCCCACATTCACAGTTCAGCTTGTGTATGCATAGAAGGTCGGGATCAGGGACAGACCAATTGATGTGTAGCAGGCAGCACTTCAATTTTGGCACCTTTTTGTCTAACGTGAGTTTTTAGTTGTGAGGTCGTGGTCATTGGCTGATGAACTGGCCAAGAATGGAACGCATTGTCTCCAGTTAAAAATCAGCAGCCGTGGCCGGGTGAGTCATTTTTCAGCACGAAGTCCATCTTCTGTCTAGAGCTGTAGACTGGTTGGTTACTGTACTATTTTAGTACTCAGTGCTAACCAGTGTGGGATGGGTGGTGCGGTGCCATGTCGGTATTGACTAGTGAGGCAGCAAGCAGGACTCAGTGTGTTTAAGAGGATGAGGAGGTATAGTAGCTCCTACCATGCATGCATCATTGGGCAGGTTCCACCATCCCACCCATAGACAGTATACTCTGTATTCTACTGAAATCATTCAACAGAGCTGGAAGCAGGAACTGAGCCTGAAGGTCGGGATCTGGCTGAAGTTTGCTGCCACTAGTGCCACAGCCCCTGTCCACAGACAAAATGCTAATGACCAAGTTTGTTTATTTAGTACAAAAACAAATAGTTGTGAGGGATGGAGTAGCCAGGTTTGGGGGGGAGCGTATGGCACAGGAAGCATAAATCATATGCTTTCAAAAATCAAACTGTATGATTGCATGGCGATAATAAAAAGTTAAAAAATAAAGAAACTCAAAGCACACCAACACAGTGTATGAAGTCAATCAAATGCACAGTTGGCATGTATGCATTGTCATTTGTTTGGCACGGTGTCCCTGTGTAGTGTTGGTTAAGAGGCTAAATATTTATTGGCTTCTGGGGGCTGTTACTTATTTAAAAAGTATGTTAATGTGTTTGACCTTATTGGTTGGGGTGGTGAACATAAATGTTTTAAATGCAGCAATGCCATTCATTTAATGCAGGACTTGTTGCATGAATCTGTGAGTGATGTTTTAATGGTGGCTGCTGCATTACCATGTATTCAGTGATGCAGGTAGGCTGTCTAAAGTTTAGGCTACTGCTTCTGGCTGGCTGTTGCTTACCCTTGGTGTTGAAAATGGGAGTGAGATGACAGTGCTATGGGAGGGGGGAGGAATTGGTTACTGCTGTGCATAGGGCTCACGGCAATGTAAATCTGGCCCTGGCCACACTAGTAAATCCCCACAGAAATGCCCCAATGAAGAATGAAAACACAGTCCTGATGACTGCCACTTGCTTCCACTTCCACTTCCACTCTCTTCATGCACACTTGAATTGCTGTCGACAAAGTGCGGGAGCAACCAGGGAAGCAAGCAAACTGCATCAGCGTTATGCAACCAGCCAAGGGAGCAGGAAAGCTGTTTGCGCACCATGTGTATGCCAGATTAAGGATAGTAACAGTGGTTGGATGGCCAAAGGAGAAAGCAAACAGTCAGCGGTGGCATAGCATTGGGCAAATGGCTCAGGTGCAGTCAGCAGCTGAGGTAGCAGGCAAGCAGTCAGCTGCAGGAACTCTTCAGTCAGTCAGACCAGGATGTCCAGAAGATACAAAGGTTAGTTTTAAATGAGGAAATGAATGGGTGGATGAGGGAACTGTTGGAACAAAACAACCTATATGCAGTAACCTATGTGCAGTGTAGAGTTGAAACCCCATGATGGGGGGACAGGATGAGATCTATTGTGAGGAGGGCAAGTCATGGGAAAGGGGTAGATGAAGATATATAAACTGGGGCAGGAAGGAGGCAGAAATGTATTAACTAGGGCAGAGAGGAGTGGATAAATGGGAGAACTATGAAATCTGGAGTAGAGAGGGGGCAAAAATGTAAGAAGTGGGGCAGGGAGTGAGATACAGTATGTGAAAACTAGGGCAGGGACAGGGCAGATATGTGAGAGCTGGGGCTTGAAAGGGCAGAAATGTGAGAACTGGGGCACATGAAAGGCAGGGATGTGAGAACTAGGGCAAGTAGGGTGGCAGCAGATTGTGGAATCAGATTATGCTAATACTGTACAAGGGCAGGGTAGGGAAAAATCCTTTATTTAAAAATATCTGTTGACTCCTGTGTGGTATACTTCTTAACACATTTGTTGTGACCTCTGGGACTACACTGACTTTACCCAGTGTGTGTGTGCGTGTGTGTTTGCCGCCAAGCATTAAGTGTGTGGAATTTTGCTAAATAAATAAATCCTAGAAATATTTTAGGTGACCGGAGAGAAGAGAAAAATCCGTTATTCATTTAAAAATATCTGTGACTCCTACATGGTGTACTTTCTATCTGTGCTGCTGTGCCCCATTTGACTGCACTTTACCCAGTGTGTGACTGTGTGCCAAATGGCACCAAGTGCATGGCATCTAATATGGGTGGGTGGGTCGGTGGTCTGTAAGCACCCGTTAGTGACTGACTTTTACTACTAACAAAGGAGAAGAAACCACAGATAACCCTAGTTAGAGTCATGTCAAAGTCACACATGATCATCGTTCTCTCTCTCCCCTGTTATAATGAACAGATTTATTTGTTTTTGCCCACAGTTTCATGACATGTATGTCACTATTATCTTTATTTTGGAAGCACAATTGAAAAAAAGCATTTGAGTTCTATAAAGTTCCAAAAAAGATTAGAACCCTAGAACATTTTCAAAAGTTCTAGACTAGCTGAACTGGTGGCGTTGAGGGCTGAGGCACTGGCCACCGCACCTCGCTTCACACTCAGGAATGAGCACAGGTAGCTGGGGGTTGGCTGGGGAGCAGAAGGATTGAGCATCCGAAGGACTGATCTCCTTCTTCGGTGAGGGGGGGTCCACGGTAGTCGGTGCGTGGTTGCCTCCTGGCAGAGGCTGGGAGACTGCACATTCACTGCATTCAGGGGTGGAGCTTAGGGCAGACGTCTGGAGGGAACGTATGCAGACACGTGCACACCCCCCTCCATTGACGTCATTGCACGTCTTTGGTTCAGGGCGGAAAAACAGCGGCCCAGTTGAGTGGCTTGATGGCCATCCGTGAGCTTCGCCAGTGGGCAGGCACCCAAAAAGCTGGATCTGTGTTCCATGGGGAGCCTGGGGACTCCCTGTGGCCTGCTGCAGTGGGTACAACCTCAGGGGTATATGGGTGCCTGGGACCACCTGGGTAGAGGTGGAAGGTGGCCAAAATCCACGATCTGACGTGGGAATAAGAGGGGAGCAGACTGAGGCAACCAGGAAAAAAATGGTTGAAAAAATCAGTAGCAAAAAAAAAAAGTTCTAGACTAGAACTAGAACCCAGAATCTCAGAGGGTTCTGACAACCCTAAATCCAAGTAACCCTTGTGCTACAAATGGCACAATATCTCACTAACTGTAGGAACTTTGTAAAGAATTCCACCATGGTCGTAATCATGGACTGGCAACCAGCATCGATGCTTAGAGGTGGGTGTACTAAGTTACGTTTAGTGAAAAATCAGTATCTTGAACTTTTTTCAAGATATAGGCACTGAAAGGTACTGTGTCCACCACAATGTTATCCTATGGGAAATTTGTATGAAAGTAATGTAAATTTTATCACCAAGCCAGCAACGGTCACATCTGTGGGGCAAGCCCTTTCTACCCTGCAAATTTCAACCCAAAAGTCCTAACCATTTCTTTGCAGTGAAGTAGCAAAGAAACAGTAAACTTTAATGATCCTTTTACGAGAGGTGTCAAAATCCCTTTTTTGCATCGCAAAAAAGGAATTCATCTGATGAAATGGAATTAAGGATAAGGCCATCTGGTCCCACAAGTCGGGATTTTTAAGCCTCGCGAAAAGGGAATCGGCTTGCAAAAAGGGATTTTGACAGCTCATGAAAAGGGATTCATTTTTAAAATCCCTTTTAGTGAGGAGAATGCCCAAATCTCTTTTACATGGTCGATTCCCTTTCCACGAGGTGTGTGTGAGGGATTTGGATTTCGTAGACTAGATGGCCCTGTCGCCAATCCCTTTTCATGAGCTGTCAAAATCCTTTTTATAGTTTTGACACCTCACAAAAGGAGTTCGACTCATGAAAGGGATTGCCAGCAGGGCCATCTGGTCCCACAAATCCAAATCCCTTCTCACGATGCAAAAAGGGATTTTGACACCTCACGAAAAGGGAATCAGCTCGCAAAAAGGGATTTTTTTTTAAATTTAACACACTTTATTTGTTATCAAGGCAATACAAACAGTACTATATAACATAACATACAGACAAGACACAAGCTATTATCTCACCCCTTCCCTCCCCTATAACCTCTCTCCCCCTTCCCCCCAAGAAATACCAAGTACACTGTAAAAGGCCACCGTATTGACTACCATCTAAACAAAAATGACAAATCGGGCCTTGAGGGCTATAATTTAGAGATTATACAGAAGGTACAAGTGATAATATACATCTACTAAGGAGAGGTATGCAGTAATAAGAGGGTCTCTATTTTACTCCACTTTTTATTGTAAACTTGTAGGCAATTTCTTGTGCTAGTTATCATTTTCTCAACTCTTAAATTGTGTAAAATTTCATTCAGCCACTCAGTATAGGATGTTTCTTCCTGGTCAAGCCAATGATGTAGGACGAAGCGCTTTACAGATATGGATATTAGAGAGATATGAAACTCCTTTCTTTTACCAGAATTGCAGAGACATTCCCCATCACACAGATTTCAGGAGAAAAACATTCATTTTGACCAAGTAAGGGATCTAACCTTAATTTAATCTTTTCCCACACTGGGGCAACCTTGGGAAAATCCCACATGATATACAATAGTGACCCTTCCACCTGTGTGCATCTAGAGCAAACCACTGATGGGAGTTTACCCATCTTCTGCAGATGAACTGGAATGAAATAGATAATATGCAATGCAAAGAATTGCGTGAGATGCAACTTGTCATTAGACAGATATTGGTGTGCATCCAGCCAGATACGGTCCCAGTTCCTCGGCAAAGTAGGCAAAGATACCTCCCAATAATGGGAGTGTCCTGTGATAGTGGGAAATAGATGGGGGAATAGAAGGGGCATTAACTGTGAAACAGAATGAGGCTGCCAGGAGTGAGATTGGGCAAAAGAGAGAAAGATATTGTTATTAGTACTCCAGTCTGCTGTCCCAAACCATTTAATCAGCATGTGCCAAAGCTGATAAATTCTAAAAATCTACATGGGAGGGAGGCTGAGATGGGTTAAAAAGAGCCTGACTATTAAGTAACTGTCCATCTTTCAAGAGGTCAGAAACTGGTTTATCAGCCAATTCCAGAAACTGGAGGTGTGATAAAACTATACCCTCCAGCTAAAGTTTGGATTATTACATAGTGGCTGAGAGACATCTTGTACATTCTTGTAACATATGAACCTACATAACTGAGCATGTACTTTTACAGAGGTATATATCACAGTCCCCTTGAGCTGCATTGGTAGGGTATTGGGGAAAACAAAGAGAAGGCTAGCCCCAGAGACCCCAGCCATTTGTAGCCATATAGGCAAATATTTAGACTCTCCTGGCTGAGCTGAAGATGGAGGCCATCAAGCATATTTTGAGACGTGGCTAGCCAAGTAGCATAGGTAGAAATTAGGCAATCTAAGCCCACTCAGGTGTTTCAGGGCCCTCAGGCCCCCCAGGCAAAAAAAGGTATTTTGACACCTCACGAAAAATGGATTTAAGTTGTCAGACCAGATGGCCCTGCTACCCTTTTCATGAGATGAAATTCCCTTTTTGCGAGGTGTAAAAATCCGAAAAGGGATCAGAAATGAGTCTCAAAAAGGGATTTTTTTAAATTAAAAATAACCATTCTGAGGCCACAGTAAAGTAATCCGAAGGTAGAGAAGTGTAAAGGATGTCCACATGAACAAAATACATACTTGGATGTCTGCAGAAGACGTCTCTGGGTAAAGTTATGACATTTGAATACAAGATGGCGGCTCGTGAAAAGGAATTTTTTTCTCATGAAAAGGGATTTAATGAATCCCTTTTTGCGAGCTGTCAGAATCCCTTTTCATGAGCTCTAAACCCCTTTTCGTGCCGTGCAGCTATCCAAAAGACTCAACCGTGCATGCTCAGAACCCACAATTTAAAAACTGAATAACTTTGGAACAGATTAATATTTTTTCACCAAACCAATGATGGCTTATTCTTCAGGGCAAGCTCTCTCTTTGCCCTGAAACTTGCAGACCGAAATTCCAAACAGCGTGGTCGCAGCGCGATGAGGAAAAAACAGGCTAAAAAAGGGGACTTTCACAGTTTTTTCACTATTCACAACACAAAATTCACAAATCCAATCACACAAAACTTGGTACATCCAGATCTACCCTATAGGACAGTGCATAACAAATTTCATGCAAATCTGTTGAACGATTGCAAAGTTATTAAAGTGCAGAATGTGAGGTTTAACATCAAACTGCCTACTCAACCCTAACTATAGTGGTGCGATGGCAGTATCGCGCCACTATAATACGAAATTTAAAGGGGAAGTCTCCCATAGTTCTACACCAATATTTTCCCAACTCCTTATGTGTAACTGTTGTGTGCCTCCTCCAGTTGCCAGAAGTCTGACTGCTGTCCAGATCTAGATTATAAATATAAATATACAGCCCCCAAAAGTTATCAATGTGTTTGTCCTCCATTTTACCATCAATGTTGCTGGAGGATGATGTCATCAGAGCAACAGATAATGGTGCTGCACTAAATGTAGTTCCACCAGTAGACCAAACCCACAATGTTTGGTTCCCCACATAAGTAATGGAGGAATCCTTTAAGTGTTGTGCACATCCTGCAGTGCAGGTCTAATATGGACTAGGACCACGTGAGTGTGATGCAGCACTGATTTGAGGTATATATAGTATCCATATAAGGAAGTGCCTGTATGTGTTATGTTACTGTTTCTGTTATCAAAAAACAGTTTACCCAATAAATCACTCTGGGTACAACAAGAGTTTTAAGTGGTATTATACAGCTGTTGTGTTATGGTGTGTGTGTGTGTTAACATTCTTTGTTTTGATTGACACCAGCAGTGAGAAACAATCTTGCAAATAGGCCCCCTTCCCTTTGTAACTAGGCAGTCAGTGATTGGATGGCTGCTGTAAGACAATAAAGAATTCAGCTATGGCAAGGAATAGGTTACCAGGAAAGCACAAGCACGGGGGACTCTGGTTCAAATCCTACTAGAGTCCCTTACTCTCTAACCCTTAAGAAGTTCCCCATACCTCCTTAGAAATTGTGATGCCCCCACAAGTCCATGACTTTAAAAGTGCCCCAATTCCCATTATAAATCATTAGCAGTGATGTGAGAGTTACAGCACTTCACTTTCAAGGTACTAAGGATAAGCTGTGGCAGCCCCCCATCACTTTGTAATGCCAGCATTTGAAGTAGGATGTCCCTCACAAATCAGATGCTACACCTCAGCTGTTGTAGGTAAAGAAAATAATCAGTCTCTGCTTGTAGTGCTCTGTATTTGCTTAGCTCACTCCTCCCATGTCGTATGCATTCTGTGTCTTGGTATTTCCAGTCAGAAACTCAGATTTAAGGAGCATTTGAAATGTAAAACAATACACTTTATAAAGTTAATGATCTAGCTCTCCGCTTTCAGGCTGCTGAAAGGGGATGTGTATAAATCAGTCTTGTGTGATCCTTTGGTAAACTGCCCAGGTTCATCTTGTTACAAATCTTCTTAAGGGTGCTCACCTGGTTCAATACAGAGTGACTGATTGACTGATCGATTGATTGGTTGATTCAGTCTACTGCTTTCCACAACATGTTACAACTGTCTCACAGAGAGAAATGAGCAGTACAGAGAAACAGCTTTTGTTTCCTGTGAATGCAATACTATTAGATGTATTACTTGCTCTACACATACAGTATTAAGGCTACAAGTACTACTCCTTGTGTGAGCTGCATGACAGAACTGCCTTAAGCCATTGCAAACTTAAACTAAAATCAGGCTAGACAGCATTGATACCCTTATGTTTTGTTCTGCACTGTTGCTGCAGTGACATCAAGGAATGGGAGGGGCTGTATTACAAGTGACTCATTTGCATGTAAATGGAGGCTTGCTTGACATTTTACTACCTTGTGTCAGAGCCTCAAACTCTAGATATGTGTTGCAACAGAAGAAATGGCTGATCTCTTATTGACATATGTACAGTACTTGATGTAATGTTTAATAAATACATCAGATATATCCAAATCATACATATACAGGAGTCTTCTCCTTTAAGCAGAACTATGTCTAAATCTCACTTTTTTCAAAGTTTTTCTAATGGTGTCAGAGACGCTTTAAAAGGCGGTGCGCCATCTAACCAGGAGCCAGTGTGGCTGCCACACCACCGGTGTAACAGAGTCTGCATGCCCCAGTCCCGAGATCAACCTGGCTGTGGCATTCTGCACCAGATGAAGGTGGCACACCAACCTCCCTGATAGCTCTAGGTAGACAGCACTGCAGTAGTTCAATCTCGAGGTCATGAATGCATGTACCAGGGTGACCAGGTCCTCTTGCCCTAGATAGGGTTTAATCCTGAAGATATTTCTGAGTTGAAAAACTCCATTGCAGACCATGGCTGACACATGATATTCCAGTGTCAGACTGGAGCCCTCAATGACACCAAGATGTTTAACCCTGCATCCAATGGCTGCCAGGGTTGTACCATTCAGTGATGGGATACTAATGGCATTCCCTCTGACCACTGACTTGCGAGAACCCAGTTCTACTAGTAACAACTCCGTCCTGGACAGGTCCAAGCTCAGCCAGCTAGAGGCCATCCTGTCTGCAATCTGCTGAAGGCATTGCTCCAGAACTCAGACTGCCCTCTGGCCATTAGATGTAAAACAGAGATACAGCTGAGAATAATCTGCATACCAGTGAAAACTCACACATAGTACCGTTTGAGGACCTGGTAGCATGTATACTGGGAAACACATGGGTGATAGACCCGACCCTTGAGGAACCTCACAGTTTACCACAACTGGCCAGAACTAGAATGTTCCCATTATGACCTCCTGTAATCTGCAGTCTAAGAGGGACTCAAATCATTTCAGCGATGTCCCGGGGAGTTTTCCAAATTCTGCAAGGTGCTATACCCATACTCCATGATCCACGGTGTCAAGTGCTGATGAGATCAAGGAGAATGAAAACAGGTCATTCATCCCATCCCTCACCAGAAGCAGGTCATTAAACACATTTTGAGCACGGTCTCTGTCCTGTGATGAGACCAGAAACCCAAATGAAATGGCTCACAGATGTCACATTTCTCAAGGTGTGCCTCAAGCTGCATTGCCACAACCTTTTTTTTAATATTGTGTTTTATGACCCCCCCACCCCCACCACACATAACAACTTCCTCTGGAATCCCAAGGTGGCTCACTGTGCTGGACCTTGTCCCTCCATCAGCTGCCTTGTCTTTGTCAAGCAGCAAGCTGTGGGGTCCAGGACCAGTCCTCTTTGGTCCACCAGGGTCAGTCATCCTTTGGAAAGTGGGGCCATTTTCCTTTGTTTCTCCCATCCCACCGATGCAGGCATGCATGCATGCTGACCATGCTGCCACAATGAATCTCCCCATCTACATCCATTCCTCCTACAGTGCCCTCGACTACACTGCCACCTGTGATCACTCAGGTGGCAGTACTGCAGTAAAGATGGCAACCCACCCTCTCTAGGAAGTGTCCTCTCGGATGCTCGATCCTCCTCCCCCGGTCATTCCCCAACAACCCAGGCTTGTTCCCAAACCCGGGTCATCGACATTGTGAGCAGTAATGCTACCACTGTACCTATAGGCCAGCACCACGACCTTCTTGATCTGCAGGGGAGCTGGAAGGTTAGCTTGCAGGGACACTGGCGGGCCTCTTCAATAGTTCCCTGAAGTCGTGTGTGGTACCGCAGGATTGGAGAATGGCACATGTGGTGCCCCTCCATAAGAGCAGTCCCAAGGATGACCTAGGGAATTACAGACTGGTCAGTCTGACCTCGACCATGTACAAATCCATGGAGACCAAACTTAAGGAAAGGTTGATAGGGTATTTAGAGGAGAATGGTCTCCAGGACGAGAGGCAGCAGGGGTTTATGGGAGGGAGATTATGTCAAACTAATCTGATTGACTTCTTTGACTGGGTCACCAAGTCAGTGGACAGGAACCAGGCAGTGAACATCTTTTATCTGGATTTCAGCAAGGCCTTTAACTCTGTACCCTACAAGAAGTTGATCAGGAAGTTGGCGGATCTCAGGGTTGGGGAGAAGATGAGCAGGTAGGTAGAAAGCTGGCTGAGGGACAGGATCCAGAAGATGGTGAGGAGGGGAGAGTAATCTAGCACCAGGGAAGTCACCAGTGGGTTGCCACAGGGCTCAGTGCTGGGGCCGGTGTTGTCCAATGTCTTCATCAATGACATTGGGGATGGCATAAAGGGAAAAATGTGCCTATTCACAAAGACACCAAATTCTATGGGAGGGTGGGCACAGTAGAAGGGATACAGGAGCTGCAGGAAGATCTGAGAAAACCTGAGAGGTGGGCTGGGATTTGGCAGTCTGGCTTCCATGCCAAGAAATGCAAAGTTATGCACACTGGAGCCAAGAATCCAAGGAGGCAGTACTACCTGGGAGGGGTCCAGGTAGCAGCAACAGAGGAGGAGAAGGATCTGGGAGCGACAATCACTATGGACCTGAAGGACTCCACTTAGTGCAAAAAAGCAGCAGCAACAGCAAACAAGATGCTAGGTTGTATAGCCAGAGGAATCAGCAGTAGGAGAAAGGAGGTTATGCTGCCCTTGTACAGGTCCCTGGTGAAGTCACATCTAGAGTGTGGAGTAAGATACTGGCAACAAAGTTGGTTGCGGGTCAGCAGGGTAAAACACATGAAGAGAGGTTGAGGCCCCGGAATATGTACTTCCTTGAGGAGAGGAGGGAGAGAAGTGACATGATAGAGTCCTTCAAGTACTTGAAAGGGGTATATTGGGTGGATAAAGAGGGTCTCTTTAAGCTAAGTGGCAGCCAAAGCACAAGGGGACACAGTCTAAAGCTGGGGTTGGGGGGGAACTTTAGGAGGGAGGTTTGGAAGCACTTCTCTATGGATAGGGTGGTGGCAAGTTGGAATGCGCTGCTAGAGGAAGTGGTCACAATGAAGTCGTGGGCAGCTTCAAGAAATACTGGGATACACATAAGGGGAATGTATGGGTCATGGGAGAGGTAGATGGGAAGAATGGGAGGACGGGGGGGTAGGGCCTGCAGTGTAAGTAGAGGACCCTGCAATATGAGCACACTAGATAGACCAAATGGCTCTGTTCTGCTGGCTTCTTCATATGTTCATAAGTTCCCCATAATGAGAAGGTTCAAGACAGATCTGTAGTTCACTAGCACTTCTGGGTCCAAAAATTGTTTCTTCCAGAGGGGTACAGTATCACAGAGGTCTTCTTCAGTGTATCTGTGAAACAACTCTCTGAAAGGGGACACTGGACAATGCCAATGAACATCAGGCCCAGGGCCTCATTGCAGTCCACCAACAGCCATGTAGGCCCTCGATCTGACTCACAACACAAGGGACGTAGAGTCATGACCACTTCAAGGACATCAATCACAGAAACTAGCTGAAATTCACTCCAGACCCACAGAGTGCCCCCATGCCTCTCCTCAAGACTCCTCCTGGTCTCTGATGGGCCACCAAGAGAGATACCCACCCTAATGGTGGACACTATGTCCTAGAAAAGCTGGCCACACTTCTCACATTTATCTTTTGACTCCATCAGACTGTAGACAGTCTGGCTTATTCAGCCTGTCTACAGTGCGGAAGAGTAAGGCAGGCCTGTTCTTACCTGAGGCAATAACCCATGACAGGAATTTTGCCTTTGTCAGGGTTGTAGCACTCTGACAGTCTCTGTGATGAGATCTCAGTGCCATCATGTCGTTCATAGAGCGGGACCTCTTCCAGGAACCATCCAACCTCTGCTCTGTTGCCTTCAACCACCTAAGCTCATTGTTATAACCTGGTGAACTCTGGCGGGAGGCCAATGGGTGGACATGGATTGGTGCAATGGAGTCTAGTGCTGAGAGATAGCTAAATTATAGCTCCCAACAGCAGCCACTGAACCTCCATCACGTCCTGCCTCCATGCCTGAGATGTCCAGCACACCTAGAAACTTCTCAGGCTCCAGATTACGCAAAGGGTGATACTAGATTATCTCTGCTGGGGGGTACTTCTACAGGGAGTCCCTCATGGAACCGAACAGCATAGTGATCCATCCACCCCACTGGATCAACTTTGACATCAGAAATGTCACGCCCAAGAGAGAAGATGAGGTCCAAGGTGTGGCTGTGTTCATGGGTAGCAATGGAAGCCACCTCTAAGTTCTAATGGTCAGGTCAGGAGGATATGTTTTTACAAACTCTTGTAATTCAGGTAAACTTGTCCTGATGTATAAAAATATTTCAAATACATGCACTACAAACAGTAAAACACTCTGGATGCCATAAGAATGGAGCTGTGCTTTGGAGTAACTGCTCTCTTCAGTGGAGAAACAAATATGACATTAGGCTGTTAAGGGGGAGAGTGATCATAGTGTAGAGTTTGAATTTCAATCTAATTCTAAATTCCATAATCAGCATAAGTTCTATCTCTGGGGCAACGCAGCCCAGTGAACCGATTGCAGCTTCTTCACCACATACATTGCACCACCCCTACAATTAAGGAATAATCCACAATGGGTTGTGGGTTGAGCTTGGATTTACCCACAGCTGGTGTGTTTCGGTCATGAGAGCACAGCCTGAGTGACAACCACACCAGCCCTGAGTAAATCCCAGACCAACCCACACCCCATCGTGGGTTATTTTGATTATACAATTAGAAAAAAAAAAGAACCACAGAAAAAAAGTTTGGATTCAAATGTTACATTTTATTATTTTATGCTTAAAACAGAGAAATGTCAGTACGTGGCATTGCATAGCTCCTATTGACAAATGGCATAAAATGCATTTATAAAATGGGCAAAGGATTTCAGCAATCTGATTGGTTGTTAGCCGTGCATTAGATGTGTCTAATGCACAGCTAAAACTAGAACCCCCATTTAGAATACAAAGGCCCGTTTTATAAGCGCAATAACCACTCGAGGGATGTGCATTAGAATAGTTCTAATGCGGCTAGAGACTGGGCCTTTTCGACCTGTGGCCTCAACCTCACTACATCCCCTAGCCGTGCATTAGAACTATCTAATGCACACCCCATCGTGTCTTATTGCTTACTTAGGCTATCACCATAGTGGCTGTAAATACCTAAAGAAATGTAAAGGGCTGAGTGAACGATCGTTGAGGCAATTCAGCATATCTTTCATTTTTACTTTGATTGCACGCAGCGCAAGAAACATATTGTGGCAGCTTGCTCAGAAGCAGGCTGTGGAGGCGCAGCACTGCTGTAGCCAATGCCCCCACAGCCCTCAATGGCTTGTCCCGCGTCCCCCAATCCCATTGCACGCTGCTGCTGACACAAGTTTGGAACCTTGGCACCAACTTGTGACAATTTCACCGCTGTATTCAGAGGCTACTTCGTCATTGCAGCGTCAGCTATCCGCTGCAATGAGGGAGCAACCCATCATTGCAGGGTGGGATCTAGAAACCCTGATATTGTTTGTGAAGATGGTGGCGGCTTGCCGCCGTGTTCCTAAACAATATAACTTCCCACCATGTTTGTTGCCGGCGGGGCCCCAATCGCCGGCCTCGGTCCAGTGTTTCTGTTGCCGATGAGACCCTCCCCCTCTGCATTCTGTAACCCCCACACTTTTATTCCTGCCGTCAGGATGCCCAATCCCGCGGCATAATGATTACCTCGTCAGCCACAGGGTGCCTAACCTCTGTCAGCTACTGCTGCCCCACCAAAAGCATCTGGTGGCATGCTGGGAGCCCACCCCAGTATGCCACATGTCCCTGTAAAGGCAAAACAGTCCTCACGAGCGTCTTTTTTTTTCCTGCAAAATGGAACGGTCCCTCATAGTCTTCCTGGCCCCACTCGCAACCCACACCCACCCACTGTGCACCCTGCCTCCCCACACCCCCCTCACCCCATACTTGCCTCCAGAGCTCGGCATGATGATCTTCAGTGGACTAGGAACACGTCTGCACTCTTCAAAGCTGACCGCGAACTGCGGAAATGCAGGTAAGCTGTATAATGTAATAAATAGGGTTTTTTCAACTTTAGTGCATAACTCAGGCATTTTTGGGAATTGTTTCACCAAATTTTCAACATGGGGTTTTTGGGACCACTGCTCATGAATTCTTGAACTGTCATGGCGTTAATCTGCCCCAAAAGGTGATTTTGCAGTCACTGCGTGGAATCACCTTTTGGGGCCGAATAACGAAATGACAGTGCCAGTGTTCATGAGGTGGGCTCTCAAAAAGCCTATGTTGCAAATTCGAGAAAAATCCAAAACATATTTTACAAGCTGCAGCTCAAGAGTTGCTACTATTACTTGTAACTTTGTGAATCTGCAATATTTGCACGCCAGATTTTCAACATTGGCATTTTTTTACACCTCCTTGTGAACAGTACAGCTGTCATTGTTCACATCCTGGCGGAAATGTGTTTTCGCACTTCCGGCGCAGAATAGCACAGTTGTTGTGGGAAATCAATGTTTGGGACAGAATAAGAAAATGACAGTGACACTGTTCATGAGTAGAGGTCCTGAAATGGCTATATTGAAAATTTGGTAATGATACTCCATAAAATGACTGTCTTACAAGCGTGTGTTGCGCAGCTTGCACACACACTCATACTTTTGCAAATTTATAATATTTTCACTCCAGATTTTCAACATTGCCATTTTCCCACACCTACTTATGAACAGTGCAGCTGTCATTGCTCCCATCTTGGCTGAAATGTGTTTTCGCACTTCCGGCGCAGAATAGAGCGGTCACTGTGGGAAATCACTGTCCACACACCCTTGTAACTTCACAGATTTGTAATATTGTCATGCCAGATTTTCAACAGTGGCATTTTTTCACACCTCCTTATGAGCAGTACAGCTGTCATTTTTCATATCCTGACTGAAATGTGGTTTCACAGTTGCAGCACAGAATAACGTGGTCACTGTGGGAATCAATGTTCGGGAAAGATTAAGTAAATGACAGTGGCACTGTTCATGAGCAAAGGTCTTAAAAGAGCTATGTTGAAAATTTGGTGGCCTTTCATAACATGACGTATTTACACAAGCATAGTTGGAACTGTTTCACACACCCTGTAACTT
This sequence comes from Neoceratodus forsteri, assembly GCA_016271365.2. Lineage (NCBI taxonomy): Eukaryota > Metazoa > Chordata > Ceratodontiformes > Ceratodontidae > Neoceratodus > Neoceratodus forsteri. Next base: position 138,733,266 of record JADMNL010000024.1, read on the forward strand.
AGCAAATTTTAATATTTTCACGCCATTATTTTCAACAGTGGCAGTTTTTCACACCTCCTTATGAACAGTAAAGCTGTCATTTTTCACATCCTGGCTAAAATATGTTTTTGCACTCCTGCCAGAGAATAGCACGGTCACTGTGGGAAATCAGTGTTTGGGACAGATTAAGATCGAACGAGTGAGAGGGGGGAGTGACCGAGCTCAACTGAGCCCTGTCAGGACTGCTGTGGATTTCTTTGTGGGCAGAAAAAGGCGTCAAAGCAAGCAGGGGCTCAGTAGAAAAGGCCAGCCTACAGCGGTGGGAGAAACAGTACGAGTGAGTGAGACGGGGGACTGCATGAGCTCAATGGAGCTCGATCAGAACTGCTGCAGATTTATTTGTGGGCAGTAAAAGGCGCCAAGGCAGGCAGAAGCCTCGTACAAAAGGACTGCTTGCAGCACCAAGACAAACAGAGTGAGTGCGTGACAGAGGGAGACTGAACGACCTCAATGGAGCTCTGTCGGGACAGCTGTAGATTTCTTTGTGGACAGACAAAGGTGCCAACGCAGCCAGGAGCCCCGTACACAAGCGCAGCCTGCAGCACCAAAAGAAACCAAATGAGTGAGTGACAGCGCGGTAGTGAGCGATCTCAATGGAGCTGTATTGTGACTGCTGCAGATTTCTTTGTGGGCAGAAAATGCGGCAACGCAAGCAGCAGCCCAGTACAAAAGACCAGCTTGCAGCACCAGCAGACACGAAATGAGTGAGTGAGAGAGGGGGAGTGAGCGAGCTCAATGGAGCTGTGTTGGGACTGCTTCAGATTTCTTTCTGGCCAGAACAAGCCGCCAGTGCAGGCTTGAGCCCAGTACAAAAGGGCAGCCTGCAGTGGCAGGAGACACAGAACGAGTGAGTTAGGGAGGGGGAGTGAGTGAGCTCAATGGAGCTCTGTTGGGACTGCTGCAGATTTGTTTGTGGGCAGAAAAAGGCAGCAATGTATGTAGGGGCCCAGTACAAAAGGGCAGCCTGCAGCGAGCGGGAAAGCCAGAATGAGCGAGTGAGAGAGAAGGAGAGTGAGCGAGCTCAATGGAGCTCTATTGTAACTGCTGCAAATTTCTTTGTGGGTAGACGAAGGCAGCAACACAGGCAGGAGCCCAATAGAAAAGGGCAGCCTGCAGCACCGGCAGAAACGGAATGAGCGAGTGAGAGAGGGGGAGTCAGCAGGCTCAACAGACCTGTGTCGGGACTGCTGCAGATTTCTTTGTGGGCAGAAAAAGCCACCAACAGAGGCAGGAGCCCAGTACAAAAGGGCAGCCTGCAGATCCAGGAGAACCAGAATGAGCGAGTGAGAGAGGGCTAGTGAGCCACCTCAATGGAGCTCTGTCGGGACAGCTGCGGATTGTTTAGTGGGCAGCACAAGGTGCCAATGCAGGCAGGAGTCCAGTACAAAAGAGCAGCCTGCAGCACGGCGAAATACAGACTGAGCGAGTGACAGAGGGGCAGTGAGCGAGCTCAACACACCAACGCAATCAACATTCGGCACTGACAAATGCTTTTTTAGTCAGTTTCGCTTTCACTGACTGACTTACTTCCCGGTACTGTGCCTCCAAAACACAGCATTTGATATTGTTTTCACGAGCGGCTTTTTATTTTACAGAACGGCTGGTTAGCGGGAGAAAAAAATAGCAGCTTTGCGAGAAAGTGTTGGAATGCTCATGAAATGATTTTACTTTTTTTTTTTTTAAACCTGCAGTCGGCTGGTACTTCATGTCATGATTATGCAAAAATTACCCCATGGCATAAAGTAGCAGTTGACTAATCAGGAAACTGGATTTTTAGACCCCACTGTACAATGAAGGTGTAGTCCATCTTTTCCTGAGCATTCATAAAAGGGAACAGGGAATGAGTGATGGCTAACAAACCTTGAGTGTGCACTCTTTTCCCAACATCTGCAGTTCAAATCAGGTGAGAGATGTAAAGTCTTATATGTTATTGGTATCATTTTAAATGTCAATTTCGTCAGAGCATTTCTGTGTTCTACCTGGCACAAAAACTAAGATAAAATTCTGTACCCCAGGTTGATTTTCATTACAGTATTTAGGGAACAGCCTACATTCACCTGTTTTGGCCATAACTTTCTCCCTTTGGATATCCAGCAACCTAATCTTGATTGCAGACTTAATAACATTTATGTCATAGTCACGAAGATTTAACCAGTCAAATTAAATATCTATGCCTAAGCTTATATTTTAGTCAATTATATTTCTGTTATTATTGCAAGCAGGGGACGTGGAATCCAACCCAGGCTCTACTCACGATAATGTTAATATCTTCCCCCTCAAACCTAAACTGGAGTAACCACAAAGGCCTAAAAATTGCCCATACGAACATTAATAGTCTACAAACCAAGATTCCTGAGTTGGAAGCCTGGAAAATCTTTATTCACCCAATGTACTGGCCATAACTGAAACCTGGCTCCGATCACTTATAAACACAGCTGAAACTGACCTACCTGGCTACAACATTTTTGGAAAAGACCAAAAGGGAAAGAAGAAAGGAGGGGAAGTACTAATATATATCCGCGCCTCCCTTACCGTAAATGAGGTCCCTCTACGCTACCTAGACTCCTCCCCTTGTGAGTTCCTACTTGTCAGAGTCCTCCTTGATAACACTAAGTCACAGTACATATACTGCAACTTCAGCCTCCCTAAGGAAGAAAAGACCTTGCTCCCTAGTCTCCTAGGATGCCTGAGGGACTTAGCATTCTCCGACTTCATATTACTTGGGGACTTCAAATTAAACTGACTAGAAAAGGTCTCAGGGGGCTTTAAAAGCAAAGCCCAGGACATGCAACTCTATCAACTTATTGAAGAACCTACAAGGCAGACTAACAAATTTGGTAACCGCACTCTGATCGACTACATACTGGTAAGCAGACTGGACAGGGCATTTACAGCTGGAATCTTCTCTGACTGTCTCAGTGATCATTCCCCAGTTTTCTGCATTTGGAGCAATGTCCCCCCTAAGGTTCCCCCCAGACTCACATTGACCAGGGATTACTCGAAACTTGATAGTAACGCCTTCTTAGAAGATGTTGCACGCATAAACTGGGAAAGCATTAACACCATACAAAATGTTAATCTAGCCCCTGAATACTTTATCGACAACTTCTTAGCAGTGGTAAATAAACATGTCCCACTAGTGCAATGAAGATTTTAAGGACTCTGCTCGAAGTGGATCGCCCCTGCACTTTGTAAGCTCATGAAGGAGAGAGAAAAGGCATAGGAGGCCCATAAAGCCTCTGGGCATCTGCATGACTGGCACACTTATCGGCACCTAAGGAATAAATGTAAAGCATCCCTAAAATAGGACAAAAGGAACTACATGCGAAAACTGCAACTAAACAACCTACAAAATCCTAAATGGTTCTGGACGTAAATCAAGCATCTGCTATATTGAACTCCAGCCTCCAGACTAATAACAAGTGTATCAAGGACCCACAAATACTAGCAGAAGAGTTTAATAAATACTTCACAAATTTAGCAGCCCACAAAATCAATGCCTCCACACCCCACCACTCCTGTTCCACCGTCAAATCTCTCTGAATTCCATGTCAAGCCTATCTCAAAGAAGGAAGTGCTGGATCAGTGCTCAGTTTTCTTTTATATATTGTATTTTCTCCCCCCTACTCTCCCTGGCAGCCCCCTTCCTGACTGACCCCCCCCAGCCCCATCATCCAAGTCCCCCGGGGCTTACCTGCACCGTCATCCTCAGCCCGAGGACTATGGTTGTGCCCGGCCACTGGTGTAGGGCCTGCAGAGGGTCAGTCAATCATCCTGCCACCTGGGAGGTTTTTCCTCCATTTTCTCCCTGCCCTCCCTGTTGCTGGGGCACAACATGTCAACATGCATACATGGAGGCATAATCATGTTATGGAGTCCTGCAGCACCCTCCCTTCTTTTGGCATCCCCGATCTGTCCTACCTTCGGGCAACCACCTGGGGCAGTCATGTGGCAGGACTGCCAAACCACCCATTCCCGAGAGAGAGTGCCATCCTCCAGACGCTGATCCTCTCCTCCCTCCACCCACCCCCCTGCCGACCCCCAGTGACCCGCGCCTGCACATGAACACAGGCTGCTGGTGTGGTAGGAGGTGGCATGTGATACCTCAGCCCTCCATGCCACTGGGCCAGCTCAATCAGTTGCTCAATTTAAAAATGGACCAGCCACAGGACATGGTGGCCTAAAGCCCAGGCTACTTAAACTTGCTGCTCCAGTAACTGCTCGCCACTTACCAAAATCAACAACTTCTACTTCTCAATAGGAGGCCCCTAAAATGGAAACTGGCTACTGTGGTCCCAGTAAATAAGGGAGGTAGTAAGGAACATGTAGAGAATGATCGCCCTATCTCGATACTTAGTGCACTATCAAAAATCCACGCAAGACTTGTATATAATCAGCTGGTGTCCTAGATTGAAACCTACTGACTGCTCACCCTTGCCAAGCACAGATTCTAAAAGCATCATGACACAGATACAGCCCTTGTCCATTTCACCTCTCATATTCTCTGTGCCATGGACTCTGGAAAAGCTACCGGTGCTATCTTTATAGATTTAACCAAGGCATTCAACCTAGCAAATGATGATCTTCTCATAATGAAGCCAAAGAACATGCGTCTTGACCAATAATCCGCTAGCTGGATGGAAGACTACCTTATGGACCATTCTCAAGCTGTTAAATGGGGAGGCAGCCTCTCAACCCTAAAATCAATACATGATGGTGTTCCCCAAGGCTCCATATTGGGGCCTCTGCTTTTCTCCCTTTTTATAAATGACCTACCCTTAAACTGCAGACAGGCCCAAGCATTATTATATGTGGATGGTGCTGTTCTCTACAGATATGATACAAATGTCAGATCAATCGAGGATGGCCTGAATGTGGACTTTGCTATACTGGAAAAATGGCTAGTGGACAACCAATTTATCCTTAACACTAAGAAAACAAAAGCAATGCTTCTTGGGTCCCGGAAACTTGGCACTTATAGGACAAACCGTCTCTGTAGCATTCCCTTTGGGGGAGTCAAACCTGAGGTAATAAGCAACTTTAAATATCTAGGTATTCAACTTGATCAGGAACTGGCTTTACATCCTTTAGTGGAACATGCAGCTCAGCTGCTATCCACAAAACTTGGACTACTCCTTCAGCTTAGGTTCTACCTCACAAATGAGGCCTGTCATTTTGTAGCCAACACCCTTCTCCTCCCCACGCTCTTATACAAAGCCCCTATCCTAGCCTTATTAAAGGAAATTGAACTAAGTAAAGTCTACCATATCGTACCATATCATCATACCATACCATATCCACCGTAGTCTACAGATCTACCATAAAGTGGGCAGATTTGCTGCTGGAATGTACAGCGCCACTGTACAGTGCTCTCATCCTTGAAGTGGCTTTCCTTGGAAGATAGGATAACCTACTCTATCCTTGGTCTTACATATAAAATCCTAATGGAATCTCTGTTGAGCCTCTCTGGCCTAGTGCATATAAAGACGTCCACCAGAAATCTTCGCTTCTCTGACCAATCCCTTCTGGAGGTTCCCAAAACCAGGTCCCTATCTGGCCAATGTTCTTTCTCCAACAAAGTCCCCCAGTTGTGGAATAGCCTCCCTACAACAATGTACCACTGTAGGATCATTTAAAAATCTCCTTAAAGCCATCCTTCCCCCGTAACGTCCTGCACATGTACTTAATGTACTACACGTCTGCCTTTCATGTTCTACCAAATACTGTTTATATTGACTTGTAAAAAACTCCACATTGTAACTATTGTCTGCTCAATATATTGTCCTGTAGAATTATTCATTGTAATTAACTAAAGTGTATTGTTGTATGTATTTTTGTTGTATCTCTGTACTGCTGTATATATTGTAATATAGTGCTGACATTTATATAACTAATCCCGAGTCACACCTGAAAAAGGGATGCTTGTGTCAGTGGGCTTACCCAGTAATCAAAATTCAAATAAAACAAATAAATGTATGTCCAGATTTTACCCTACCAAACCCTATTTTGTGGTAAACTACCCTGCCATTACCATGAGTAGTTATGTGGCACCCATTGCAAACAAACAGAAAAATGAAACAGCACCGCACATCCCTGGGCTCATGGGTGTTTTATCAACTGCAGTAAATGCTGCAACTCTAGGTATGCTGTGGCACTAGCACAAAAACATAGAAACATAGACTTTGGTGGCAGAAAAGGACCAGTAGTCCCATCCAGTCTGCCCTATTTCTCCCTGCCTATTCACAGAGCAGGGAGGTTTCTCTCATTGATGTCAAGAGGGAGGTCTGCCAGCTCCCACACTGCCTGTTATACACATGTGTAACAAAAAAATGTCTGCAGCTGATCTGGACACAAGGGATGCGATCATCATCATGGTAGCCAGCACTTTGGGCAGTTTCTAAGTAACCTGTAACTAAGTCAGCAGGATTTTGTTGAAATGGTGCAGTGTTGAGAAGCAGCAGGTTCCCAATGTGGAGCTGGAGAATTGTACTGAGAAGTAAATGACATGATCCATCCGGGGTTGATATTTTTTTTCGTGATAAGATAATTGTGCAATCCTAGTGACGGGAAATACGAATCAGTATGTTCCCAGCACTTTTCAGCTGTCTTATAGAAAACTGCCAGTGCACACATAATAAACTCCAGTCACCCAGTACACCTTTACAAAGCATGAAAATAATATTTCAGGTGTAACCCCCCCCCCGCAAATAGGGGTTCCCAAAAGTCTTCTAGGGCTGGCTAAGTGCTCCCAGCCTGACTGGTGTTCGGAGTTTAAGCCGTTTATATGTGAGTGCTTTTAGAGCCTCTGGTACTGTCTCTTTAAGAGCTGCCTGCTCTCAGGCTAAATTAGCTTGATTGGGGGGGACTGTGTAGTTGCTGCTCGAATCCCGCCCTGAGCTGCCGTCTAATCGCTCCCTTTCTGCAGTCGCTAAAAGCACAGAGGGAGCCCATCTGAAAGATGTAACTGTTTTCCTGAAGTCATTTAGAGCATTAGTAAAATTGCAGTTTGTCTAACCTGCCTTTATTGTAGCTGGGACTCTGTGTGTGTTGCCTCTCCATTTTGGACCTGAACTGCTTATCTGGGCCACTTGGGTTAGGGGAGCCCTAAAATGCAGACTGCCTGATCCAACCAGAACTTGGACTCTCACCTGGAGCCTGCTTGGGGGGGGAAGTATGGCAGGTGCTTCTGGGAGCTGTAGTTTGGACCTTGGCACCTTTTTGCACCAACAGAGGGAGCCCTGCAGTGATTGACAGTTGAATTCACCAACCGAACCTGTGTGGAGCCTAAGGAAAATGCTCTGAGCTGTTCCTGGAGGGCGAGATGCGATTTGACTATGAAGGGAGTAGGAGCTCTGTTCTGCTGCGGCGTGCAGTTCACGCGGGAAGCGCGTGTAAGGTCCTGAAGTCGGCCTGTAGCCGTTAGTGAGCACTCAATCGGACTGAGTTGTGGAAAGAGAAGGAGGGAGTGTGCAGAGCCAGACTTGCCCGTAGAAGACCAAAGATTTGCAGAAGTGCGATCGGCCTGTCAGGGACTCTATTGCTGCTTGTGTTCTCGGGTCTTGTAGTATTTGCGATCGGAATCAAGAAGCAGCTGCCTGGTATAGTAATTTCCTTTACATATAAATGTGCCTAGTGTTTGTAGGGGATCACGATTCCTTTTCCCCTAGTTCTGTGAGTTGTGAGCTGAAGCTGGAAGCTGGACTCAAAGCTAATCAGACTGAATCTGTCTGCATTCCAGATCAGTTAGACCCTGTCACAGGGGTCTCATCTCCATGCCCTGCTCATCCTGGCCATCCAAAGCCACCTCCTTAATTCAGCTCTCAGTTTGAGGTTTGTGAGTACAAATAGGGGTACCTCCCCTCACCTTCATTTAATCAAAGTGTGTCAACTGATTGTTTTGTTTGCTTCTGTTTGTCGACTGAGCAATCCGGCTCCGGATTACAATCTGTGCATATATTTTCTTTCTACAGGGCCCCATCCAGCTGCACCAGCCAGCCTACCCCAGGCAACGGACCTGGCTGTCCCCCTACCATCTTGGGTACCCAGAGTGTGACTTTTTGGACCCTTTTATGTCTGTACAGTACAGTGATTTGAATATTGCCAATCAACCCAATTTCCCCCTCCTGTGTTACTGCCCCTCTAATAAATCAGAGGTGTTGTTATTGAACTTTATATTGTCTGAGGTGTCAGTACATATAGAACCAACATTGCAATCTGTGTTTGTATACAGTATGTTGCTTAACCTTTGTTTTACAGGGGGTCCTCAGAGGCATGCTGCAGAATCCGTCTCAAGGGTAAGTGGTATCTATATGTGTAGACCGTGTTCATATGTGGGGTATTGGGAAGGTAACTCCCGTGAACTTTGTGGGCCACTAGTGGGAACAAAAGGGGGTCACAGTGGCCCAGAGGGCTGTGTCCACATTAGTTTAACCACTACCAACCCTGACCTCTGGGTGAAGACACACGACATAGAACATAGGCCCCTCAACCTGTCAGTAGCCAAGCAGGCAGGGGTAGTAGCACTAGGGATAGCGCCACCTAGGGGCTACAGAACCATTTTAAAGGTGCTTTTATTATTGCTATCATAAAAATCCATTACGGCAGAACCACTGCAATTAAACAGCAATTACTAATTATAGGGCGCTGTGCTTCCTCATTCTGAGAAAACAGTAGGCTTAATTATATCATTTTAAACTGTGACGAACGATAACATTTCCACTAAGTTTACAGCTGCGAGACAAGGCAGCTTCAGTGTTCAGTAAGCAGAGATCCATGTTCCACACAGTGACAGTTTATTACAAAATTTTATGTACTTATTTTTTTGCTCCCCTAATGCACTTTGGACCATCACTTCTTCAAGCCCCAGAGCCCTGTTGACTGCTGGATTCACCCCTTGCTTCCAGCCATGGTTGTCTCTCTCCAGGAGTTCAAGCACTTTAGAACTGAAGCAACCCTGCTCCAAGGGCAGCTTGGGGGGGGGGGTAATGGGGGACTGAAATCCACCAAAAGTCTTTTTTTTTTTCATTAAATTAAGCCACAGTTCTTGACAAAGGAGCCTAGTTCGGGGTGAGGAGTGGCTGAGGGACCCAAGCCCCCCTGAAATTTCTAGCTTCCACATTAGTTAACACTGAGCCCTGCCTGTTTGTATAGATGAGCCCCCCCCCCGAAAAAGAAATGTTGTTTCCTATAGTTCTTGACCAGTAATGATTTTTTTAAAGAACTAAGCCCCCTTGCTCATTAGGTCTAGACCTTCATCTGCCAGGGGAACGCTCCAAGGATAGCATGGGGGGGCTGAAGCCCCCTAAAATTATATTTTTTCATCGAATTATCCGATGTTTTGGACCAATAATTATGTAATTTTTATGAGCTAAGCCACCACCCCGCACACTGCCCTGTGCAGTTTATGGTCATGAGTCATCACTCCCCTTTTTAATTTTTTGAATACGTATTAAAAGAAAAAAAGGAATTTGGGATGCAACATCAAATAAGAATTGAACAGATGATGAGGGTATTTTGTTTAGGCGTCACTTTTATGGGACAAATTGATTGTCCCCCTAAGTCCAGAAACTAAAACCAGTTCATAACACTCACAGTGGTAACTGCAAAAAATGGAAATACCATTAGTGAGCACACAGTTCTCTCATAGTTACCCTAATATGTCAAGGTCTGTGTCCTGCCCCTCCTCCTATCATTCCTACTAGTCGGGGTCCACATCCTGCCCCTCCCTGATATTGCCCCTACCTGGCAGGGTCCGTGACCTGCCCCTCCTCCCTACTGTCCTTCTCCAATGCCCCAACCAGTCGGTGTCCACTTACTGCCACCCTCCCTGATATTGCCCCTACCTGGCAGGGTCCATGACCTGCCCTCCTTCTTAGTTGTCTTACTGCTGGGCTTGGTGCTGGCCATGCTGCTGGCTGGCCAGGTCCTCGGCCTGCAGTGCTCATGCTCCTCGATCCTCACTCACAGTTGCTCAGCTGGAGCCTCTATACTTTGCTCCTTGCCTGGCCGAGAGTCTGTAGTCATGGGGTCTCCATAGCAACCAGAGTCAACACTACCGAAGGGGGCGGGGCACAGGGGGCTTGACATGAAAGGGTGGTGATGATGCAGAATCCAGTGCAAAGCGAATGGCAAGTTTGGTCACTAAACTAACTTCACCTCACCAGAGTGACCAACCACTAAAACAATGGAAGTTATCAGTAACCTCCGCTTACCAGACTCACCACCCCACCGCCGCACAGTCACAGCAGGGCAAAGCCACCTCGGAAGCAGCATACCTGCTGGGGTAGAGAAGCCCACCTAGAAAGCTGACAGAGGGGGCTCACATGGTAAATCATTAGAACAGGGGGCCCTGGATGACACTCCTATCAGTATTCCACTTAAATCTGACGCATCAGTTCTGTGTTTGCATCTTATAGTTAGCTTGCAGTCAAAAAATAACCGATTTCAATATAAAATAGATAATAAATGTAAAGAGTTGTAGAATTTTGAAGGTTGTCAGGTACCCAATGGGGCGGGGCACCTGGACATTTCCAGGTATCCCAGTAGGCCAGTCCTACACTGAGGAACAAACGATACGAGTGACATCACTCACTTTACCTCTTAGTAGTATTATGCTCGCATACCATAGTAATGTATGTTCAGAAGAGATTTTAAGTAATCACGTTGCCCCTGCCCCCCCAAAACAGAGACCAACAATTATCATGGAATTCCCAGAGTGTCAAAACCCACACAATGGGTATAATCCAGAACTACCTCAATGCATGCAAATTTTGCATGGGTTCCTGTGTGCTGGTTGTTCCAGGTTTTACCAAGTGCATGTTAGAAGCAGAACACCTGCCATCTCACTAAGCACTGGCCACCTTGCCCCCAAACCACCTCTCTTTCCCCCCATTGTAATGCCCACACTGTGCCCAGAACAGCCTCCCCTCCCCCAAAGGAATGCTCACCTTGCACCTGAAATGACCTCACTCCCCTAATGGAATGTCCTGTGGGAGGATGGAGGCCATTCTGGGTGCAGGTTGGGTATTTTGTTGAGGGCAAGAGGCCATTCTGACGACAAGGTGAGTGTTCCGTTGGAGGAGGGAGACCATTCAGGATGCAGGATGGGCATTTCATTGGGGGCAGGAGGCTGTTCTGATGACAGGGTGGGGTTTCCATTGGGCAAAAAGACCCTTTAGGGTGCATAATGAGCGTTCCTATTGGGGAACAGACCATTCAGGGTGTATGGTGAGAGTTCTGTTGGGGAACAGATTGTTCAGGGTGCATGGTGAGAGTTCTGTTGGGGGAACAGACTTTTCAGAGTGCATGGTGAGCATTCCAATGGGGGAACAAACAATTCAGGTTGTATGGTGAGAGCTCTGTTGGAGGAACAGATTGTTCAGGGTGCATGGTAAGCATGGAGAGTCTCTTTAAGCTGAGTGGCAACCATAACATGAGGGAGCACAGTCTTAAGTTGGAGGGTGAGAGGTTTAGGAGGGAAGTCAGGAAGCACTTCTTCACAGAGAGGGTGATGGACAGTTGGAATGCACTACCGGAAGAGGTCATCTCATTGAAGACAGTGGGCAGCTTTAAGAGAGGCTGGGATAGGCATAGGGGAAGGTAAGGATCATGGGTAGGGAGGATGGTAGACGTGGTGAGGGAGGGCTGGGACAGTAGCTTAAGCTGTGGACCTGTAGACTTGATAGACCAAATGGCCTTCTTCTGCTGGCTTCTTCATAGGTTTCATATGTTGGAACAGATCATTCAGGGTGTATGGTAAGTGTTCCCTTGGGGGAACAGACCATTCAGGCTGCATGGTGAGCATTACTTTGGGGCTGGGAGATAGTTCCAGTGGCAGGGTTGGCATTCCTTTGGGGGGAGACCATTCTGGCAGCAGGGTGAGCATTCCAGTGGAGGTGCTCCAGCAGTACAATGGTGTTCGGGGAGGGGAATGGAGGCCATTCCAGATGTAGGGTGGCGTGCTCAGTGGTGGGCAAAGTGTGTTCTGTCCCTAACGTGAAATTAATAAAATCCGCAACAGCCAGAATGCAGAAACCCCTGTACATTTTGTGCACATTCCGATGTTCTAGCCTTTCCAGTATTTACCATTTGTGTGGCTTCTGGCTTTCTGGGGTTCCAGAAATCACCCATAAACTGCAAACATGTACGAATTTATAGAGATTTCCCACCCACTCTATTACTAATCCTTGGATTTGTAGCAAGCAGGAGTTTGTTCAGGCTTCCCTTGAAGGCCTGTACTGTTTTCATTTGCACTGTCTCTGCTTGCAGGATGTTCCTTAGGTTCACCACCAAGGCTTCAGTTAGCTCCGTCTTGGAATTATGTAACTTTCAAGAATAAGTGAAAAACTTCTGGGGGGGTGGTGGCCAGCGGCTGAGCTGTAAACAGCCTTTTTGTGGAGCCTGAGCTCCACAGTTTGCAGCAGTAATTCGATACAAATAACATTTTAAAAGCTGGAATTTACAATAAAACCTTCAGAACCTGCAAGAGCCATTCATTTACAACGTGGTGATACCAATTTTAAAGCTATCAGAGAAAGAACAATGGAGCAATGGTTAGAGGAACTACACCAGGAGCAGGTGCTGAGGCAGCCTGACCCAAAGAGCAGTGCCAGGGCAGCAGTAAAGACCCACTGGTTAGAATGGATGAATCTGACCCCTACCAGCCCTCCAATGCGGCTCTGTTTAAAGCAATCCAAAGCCTGGATCATAAAATGGAGGTCTTTTCCTCCCAACTGAAACAAATGGATGTTAAAGATAGCATGCTGGTTGAGGGCATGAAAGGGGCAACAAAGACAGCAGATAAAGCCCTTGCAATCTCAGCATGCTTGATAATGGAAAATGGACTACTTAGAAGACAGCTGGATACTGTAGAATACTGCTCAAGCTACACACATTCGGATTTCAGGATTACCAGAGGGGATGGAGGGAGCCTCTCCTAATGTTTTCCTGAAAAACTGGTTAATTTAACTACTACTGCACATGGAGGAGGACATCTGGATCCTGAAAACATATAGGATCTCATCACATAGAAGGAAAAGCCAACTGTAACAGGCCAACCTAATCCCCAAATTCTGCTGGTAGAACTTTGGACATCCTTAGAATGGTACAGTTCTCCTAAGTGCTAAAAATCTCAGCCTCCTGACTTGGAATGACTCCCGTATACACCTATTTCTGGACTTAAGCTATGTGATGAGGATGTGGAGAAAGAGCTTTGATATCATCTGGGCTCATCGCCACACTCTGGGAGTACATCATGTACTGTTGATGCTGGCGAGCTTGAAAATCCTATACCGAGGTAGGGATTTTCAGTTCTCTGACACAGCAGAAGCCTCAAAGTTGTAGAATTGGTTGCCATACTGGGGCTCGCTGGGTTCACCTCTCCACCTCTCCTGAGGAGGCCGACCTGGGCTCCCTAAGGAGTTGTTACATTGGCATAATGTGGTGCAGTGCAGCCACCTGGGGCAGTGATATGGGGTACCTGGCTGCTGAAACATAAGGCTATCAACCCCCAGGAAACGATTCATAAACTGCCCACATAGTCCCTCCCCCAAAGCAAGTGACACAGTAAGCAATGACAAGTCCCAAACCATAAAATGTTATTTGAAACAAATGATTTATTTAAAAGGGAGGATACGGAATAAAACAAGGGGGAGCAAGGGTAAAATGGACTCGTCTTAATTCCTCCCAAAGGCCATGGGTGAGAGATCTCTCAATGGTTGCAGTGGGTACCATGCTGGGGACACTGATGCTGCTAGATAGGTGGAGCTCAGTGGTGCACTTAAACAGTTGCAGGAAACTTAATTTTAAACCCACTGTTGATGAACACAAACTTTAACTGGTACAACACTTGGAAAGTGGGCCCCTGTTTATAATCCAAATGGGATCAGATGACTGGTTGGCATAGACTTTGACGGCAGATAAGGACCGCTTGGTCCATCTAGTCTGCCCATTTCCCTACCTACAGGATAGGCCACAGATCCTAGTTAACCAACAGCCTATTTCTTCCTACCCCCCACAAGAATTGCCTTATGTCTGTCCAATGCATTCTTGAATTCTCCCACAGTTTTAGACCCCACAACCTCCTCAGGAAGGCTGTTCCATGCATCCACTACCCTCTCTGTGAAATAGTACTTCCTCACATTGCCCCTGAACCGCCCTCCTTCTATCTTTAAATTGTGTCCCCTTGTTCTTGCACGTCTCTTTTTCTGAAAGATGCTACCCTCTTGGACTTTGTTGATTCCACTGAGGTACTTAAAAGTTTCTATCATGTCCCCCCTCTCCCTTCTTTCCTCACTGGCCTCACTGGGTCTTCTGCCTGGGCTTCTCACACTGGCATAGTCCTGCCTGAGACTTTTCCCCTCTACTCCTGATAAGGTAACCTAATTTCCCACTTGCAGGGTCGAACCCTGGGTTTTACTCAAAGCTCTGAAGCATCACACTCTACCTCTGGTGCAGGCTGCTGGCAAAGCGGACGGTACTCCTGGCTGGATCGCTGGCTTCTCCAGACTGGCTGTTGTTGGTTCAGCTTCACTTTCTGTTGCTCTTGTAATGGTGCTGGTGGTGCTGCTCTGGTAGACCTCTGGGTTCTTCACTCTGAGAGGTGGATGGAGCTGTCTTTCTACCAGCACCAGTGTAACTCCCCAACAGGTGTTGTGACGGGGCAACACTATAGGTTCCTAGGTGGGTGGATGGAAGCACCCAACAAGGAGAGGCAGGATTCTTACACAGAGATCTGATGTAACAAAGATGTTTATTAGACAAGAGGGGAAGGAGGACACAATCGTAAAAGAAAACACCAACAGTAAAATTGACAGGGAGTATGTTTATCTAAACAGCAATCACATATAACTATAACGTAAACTTTAAACAAACTGTAAACTTTAAATACTATACAAATAGCTCTTCAGGCTATGTCAGTACTCTACAGGATTTACAAGCACTCTATGAGCTCTCTATCCCAACCCTGAGGTGCACTTCTGCCCTCTTGTGGCTACCTTTGGAGTATTCCAGACATAAGGACTTCTGTAATAAGCTACCGTAAAACTCTAAAATGACACAATTTGCAGTTCATGTACAGCTATCAAAGTCTTTGTTCATACAAGGGATGATCTGTGCAGGAAGGAAAGCAAAACAAAGGAAGATTCTTGAAAAGGGTAACAAGCAGGCTTGCTAGCCGGTGTGGCTACGGAGATTTCTGTGAGACTAATGGGATGTGGAGAGTTTTTCTAAACAGGCCATAGGTCCATCGGCTAGACCCATGTCTCCTGGGTTGCTGGAAACAGAGAACAAATACAAAGAATTCCTCGGATAAAAACTTGCTGTCGGGCCTCCGAAATTGAAGAACAAGCACTAGAACTCTCTCGGCTAAAAACCCACTGGTGGGGCACCGGAATTGAAGAACAAGCACTAGAACTCTCTCGGCTAAAAACCCACTGGTGGGCTGCCGAGAATGAAGAACAAATGCAAGGATCCAGCCACAATCCTCTGGCGGACAGACAGGATGAGACGACAGATGCAGACCACCCTGCCACAGCCCTCTTGTGGACCACCAGGTATGAAGCATGCAGAAGAACCCTTGCCACAGCCCACTGGTAGACTGCCTGTATGGAAGATGCAGAAGAACCCCTGCCCCAATCTGCTGGTGGACTGCCAGGTGCGAAAGATACAGAAGACAGTGAGAGGGCCCCACAGAAATTGAGAATCAGGGTGAGGAAGTCTTCAGACGTTGAGAAGATGACAGAGTTCTGGGCGCCAAGGCCGGATATGCCAAGGACAAACGTAAAACAATAAACAGGACATTGCCATGGGTAACTGGAGCAGAAGATCTTGGCATCACTACACCGAGGATGGTAAAACAGGAAAACGGACGGCATAATCTGCACTGGGTCAGGCCATACACTAGGACTGTTAGAGGAAAACAATAAATGTGACATTGCAAGGGTACGGCTGTGGACATGGATCTTCAAGAGTCCTGCTGCAGACCGATTCTGGAATTCACTTGCTGGACGCCCTTAAAAAAAGGCTGCTGAAGACTGATCCAGGAATTCACTTAGTACAAGATACTAGCACACTGTGGTGTAACTGCCACCTAGAGCAGTTACACAGTTACAGGGGAAATTGCACAGTTACAGGGGCAAACAAACAGCTATAGGGCACTGGCACAGTTCAATCAGGTTTCAGGTGATAAATACAGTTCAGACAGTTTTCAGTCAATAAAAATGGTTTAGGTACAGTCTCGAGTGTCCTGCCACTCTGAAATACCCCAAATGCCCCTTTGTCCAATGCTAGCCCAATTAGAGAGCCGTTAGCCAGCTCCTTCCTCAGCCGCCTGGTGGTCCGAAGGTGTGAAATATTTTGAAATCCCCTTCCCCACCTATACGACTGCAGTCACTGTCCCGGGACACAAACAATGAGCCAGGGTTCCCCAAAAACAGTTGCTTTAACTCTGGGCTGAACAAACCCCACTAGGTATTGGGATTAGGGTGCAACAGGGATGCAAAAGGCACCTGGGATTGCTAAGCCCTTCTTAACTTTTCTGGCTGTGCCCCTTTTAATTCTGTAGTGCTAACCTTTGCTGGGCCACCTCCTTACAGGGCTTAATGTGACTAGGCCCCTTTAAGCTATGGGCCTTTCTTGCTGGGCCCTTTTAAACTATGGGTTTTTCCTTGATGGACCCCATTAAACTGAGGGCTTATATTGCCCCTTTAACTGGTGGGCCTATTGGCTGGGCCCCTTTAAATTACCCAGGGTCTGGTTGTGGCTGGGCCTCTTTAACCTTTAGGCCCACTGGGTGGGCCCCTTTAAACTACCTGGGACCTGCCTTGCCTGTTTAAATCTGGGCCTGAAAGTTGCCCCTTTAAATATTCTGTAGGACTGAGCAAGGCCTTTCTATCAACCACTTTCCCTTTGCTCCACCCCCTTATAACTATTTAAATTCTTCACTGTGGGTCTCTATGCCTGGCCCCTCCTATGGGCGTCGCTGCGCCCGATGCATAATTAAATATTTATATTGCAGTCCTCTTCTGACCCACCCCCTCCATGGCGCTCAGCCGTTTTCTTCGTGCCTAGTGCCTTTAAGAAAAAAAAAAAACGTTATTTTGAACATTCTGGTGAGCAGCACCTAGCTGTTTGTGCTGCTGCTCACTCACTGCTGTGGCCCGGGGGCAAAGACTGCTGCAGAGGGAGGGACTTCCAGCAGTCAGGCAGGCACTACAGTGGATGACTGGGGGGGCCTTGCTGGACTTCCTGACACCTGATGGTCTTGCCCTTTACTTCTGGATGCGGCTCTTCTCACGCCACCAACGGGGGAACCAGAGAAAATTTTTATTTTTACAAAATGAGCAGTAAAATTTAAAAAATGGGGCTTAACTGAGCCCACACCGTGCATCGGATAACCGCTTTTCTTTCTTGGGAGGCCTGGTGGTACTTCCCATCGCATGGCCTGCTGGATGTTGCTTCTGAGCTGGAGACAGGAGGCAGGTGCAGGAACATAAAGGAGCCGACAGAACAAGGCAACAGTAAGACTTTTCCACTCCCTGTCACTCACCACACCCTCACCCCTCTCTGTCTCAGCCCCAACTGCCTCCCAAAAGCAAACTTTTTCAAAATGTTACATTCGGGTTCTAGAACGGAATCCCGAACCTGGCCACCAACTTAATTTAAACAAAAGCACCACAGGCTAAGCAGGGACAGCAGTCCCAGCGCTTGGGTGCCCTGGACTCACGCTGCCTGCTCGGGGGAGGGTGGGGAGTTCTGTGAACAGAGCAGGCAGACAAGGAAAACTTTTTTTATTTGTACAGCTGCTCTGCTGACTGGGGGAGGGTGCTGACAGTGTCCTCTATATACTACCGCTGATGCCCACCTGTCCAGAGTTCTAAGGGGGAACCTTACTACTTTATTTATTCTCTGTTGTGCCCCCAACTTTGGGGCACTACACTCTCCAGGCTCAGGACCTGGATAAAGGCAGGTGCCTTCTTGGACTGGAGATGCTGTAGAAGCTGATCCCCCCCAAGGAGAAAGTTTGTGGAGAGCCAGGGAAACCCCAGCTCCAACTTGCCATTTTAAATAAAAGTTTTGTTGAAAACTTCTTTTCTTCTTCTCTCTCACAGCTACTTAGGGATCCTTATACTTCTGAGTCTGACAGGCAGGCCAAAACCTGGAAAGACTGTGGCACACTGGACAACACCTTAACACACAGTACACTCCCAAAGGGCTGACTCAATTGCCACAAACGTTTCAAAACTGTCTCTTTTAAACAGGATGAAACTCAACACCTGATTGGCTGGTTCTCGGGCAGAAAGAAACTCTCTGACTCAAGCTGGTCTCTTATTGGTCATGACTCGTGGGCAACTAGGAGTTGACTTCTGACCCCTTTCCACAGGTCTTTGTGATGCTGAGTCCCCATGGGGGCTGCCATTTTTGTTTACCTAACCCTCTCTAACTTGGGCAGGTTACTGTCCATCTATTTACTGTTCCCCAAAATAGATTTATTGCTGCCCTGACCCCGATTGCTGTTCTGAGGCCAGGGCTATGTTTATTTCTCTGGGCACATAGCCCGTTTCAGAGTCAGGAGTTGGAGATTGGGAGATGGCCATCCACACCACTCTCCTGGCTTTGTGTGAATGTGCACTACTTTTTTCATTCCCGGCTCTGATGTGTTCCCTGGGGCCAGGTAATCTTTTTCCCTGTGCCTGATGGTGCGATTAATGCTTGGTTACTGCTCCACTGCCTACCCTGCAGCCAGTATAGTCTTTTGAAGTGGGACCACAGCCTGATTTCATCTACACAGCGCCCGCTCCATTTCTGTATATTCTGTGCATATGCGGCAGCTGAAACTGCTGCTGTGCTCCATGCAGTTCTGTTCTCCAGCCCTCTTCAGCTCCTGGGCCAGGGAAACAAACCCAGCAGCTCTCTATTCCTTTTTCTGTCCCTGCCTTGACCCCAGATACCTTGTAGGGATCCGAGGTCTGGGGCTGACAGTCAGCAATGGCCACGGATTTCCTGAGTGGAGCCCTGGTTCTTATCCCACCAGGGCTCCTGATAGGGAACTCACTTGCTGCCCTGCCCATCCCCATGCAGTAGTCCCTGGGATACTGGAGGGTAAAGAATCAGGCCAGGGGGGTGATGGGGGACATCTATGGTAAGCCCCAGATTGCAGGCCTTACAATTACTTGCCAATATTGAGAGACTGTTCACTACCCATGAGGAAGAGTCAAACTCTGAGGGGGGAGAAGGATGTATGAAAGGTACAGTGATCAGCCATCAAGAAGACAATGAAAGGAAGAGAGCAATCTTAATGACTGTTCATTGTAACACCTGTTGTAAACCCTTACCTAGCAGCTGTGCAGTTGGGACTTGAACTTACAAAATTTTAATATTGGGACAATAATAAAATGCATGGCATGGTTTACAGCTAACAAACATAGCACAGCTAAGAACAGTGTTGAACTGCCCCCTCCCCTTCTTCCCCCTAAGGTTTTGGGGCACGGAGTCATAATGTCACAAGACATTATGCCGCATGGCAAAATCGTGCTGCCAATACAGCATGATTTTGCCATGCAGCACTAGTCTTTTTTTCTGTGGGGGGCTCTGCCCCCATAACCTCCCCCCACTAAGGATTCTCAACTCCGGGGGGGGGGTACCTCGGGGAACGCACAATTTGCGCAAAAAAATTAAATATCTGGAACAGGGAATCAAACCCGGTCCTAGACGCAGCACCTGGGTTTCTGCTGCTGTGGCTCAGTCCAATGAGCCACGGCAGCTGCTTGGTGGAACTCAATCCCAGCAGAGGTCTTATCCTCTGCCTGGGATTGTGAGAATGGTGCAATACTGCATACAGCAGTATACGCAGTATTGCACCATTTGCTGTCATGGACAGCGCTGTTTCGGGTTAGCTATAATGTCGTACACTATTAAGCATACGACATTATGACTCGGTAATAGGTTGACGTGCCTTCAAGTTGCAGTGGCATGATCGGGACAGTCGAGTTGCAAGACTAAATTCATGTATGCAATATGCTTGAGTACATTTAAAAAATATGCATTCTCGTCCTGATAATTTTTCTGTCTTTTAACAGATGTTGCCATACAAACTTGAGAGCCTAAACCTTCTCATACAAACTCTACCAAAGTTAATATAGAAACAGACAATGATTAGGGATGTAAGTTTGTCATGGATGAGGTTTTAATGACTCGTTTGTTCATGAACTCATTAGTAAACAGTAGTAAATGTTGCGGCACTGTCATCATTGCTACATTCTGATGACACTAGTGAAAGTCATGGAAATCCTGAATAAAGATCAAACGTCATGGAATCAATGACGTGTATGACTGCCATGACAAACTTAAATCCCTAACAATGATGACAGAAAAAGACCAATGATCCAGCCTGTCTACCCAGTTCTCTATCTTACCCTAGGACCTACTGTACATCCTGGGACAGATATTCAAATTGCGCCCAAAATGTACGCAATAGCAGGAGCAAGCACAAGTCCATTGCGCACATGCGCAATAGACGCGATATTCAAACATGGAGCAAGTCAAATTGCGCAACCAGCCAACATCTGAATATCGCACAACCTGTGCCATAGTGCAACCAGGAACGGGAAGCTGAGCAGATATGATATGCCATAGCGCAACAAGGCCAGCCCAGCTGAGCAGTCCAGAGGCGCCATAGCGCAAGCAGAGAGCCCCCCAGCAGCAGAGCAATGGAACTGCACAACCAGGGAGGTAGGCAGGGGCCCACCACCCATGCCACTGATGGGCACAGGAACACACTGCAGAACTAACAATACACTCCCACACCCCAAGCACAGCATCACTGGGGGGAGGGACGGAATATCCACCGGCCCATGGGGACAAGCCAACAAAGCACAGCTGGGCCATGGTGCCCCAGCGCACCCACTAGCAAGCTGAGACTGCCACACAAAGGAGGCGGACAACCTAAGTGCACAACTGCACCCCCCCGTGCACAGCACACCCTGCAATGGTACCCCAAGACACCACCCATGAGCAGTGGCTGTCACTGCAGGAATCCCCATGCATCCCCCCCCCGCCACACTGAAACCTCGTGTACCACAGAACCATACAAGCCAGACCCACCAGGAGCACCCAGCAGTAGGTGGCAGCACACGGCCAGACCGACTGAAAGCCACTACCACACCAGAGACACCTCCCCACGCACACACACACACATACCCATGACAATACCACCCCAGATGCCATGCACACCACTGCAACTGAGCACCTATAGCCAGCTGCAAATCAGAGACCACCACAGTATTCATAACAAAATAGATTTATCTAATGAAAATATTAACAAGAACAACAGGAACAGACAGAACTATGTACAACTATATACAAGACAAGGGTGGGGGTACAGGTACAAGGTAGGGGTGGGTAAGGGGCAGGGGTGAACAACTGGGAGAGGGAAGGCAGGGTGTGAGGGATGGGTAAAGGGGGGAGGTGAGGGGCAGCTACTACCCACCAGGCCGCTCATCAGCTGGCTGCTGCTGGTCCCGGGGTCTCCTCCTGCGCCTGACTCCTCTGCGCTGCACGTCCCTCAGGATCTCGAGGGACTCCATCGAAATGTCCAGGAGCCGGTGGACTGCCCGCTCTGTTCTTCACAGGATCTGGACACCTAGGACAAGGGAGCAGAATCAATGGCTGTGACTGTCCACAACTCTGAAGCCCACCCAACATGCATGGCATACAGCCAAGTGCCCTGCCCCTGTGATGGAGTGCACCCACCCACAGTGACCGTGCACAAGACAAGCCCAACCAGGCAGCATCAGCCATGTGTGCCACTGCACACACACATACCACCCATGTCCAGCACAGCACAACCAAGGCTGTACAGTGATGTGGCTACGCTGTGGGAAGTCAGTGCCACAGCCATGTGCCCAGTGCATGCATGGACCACCATTGACGCACTCCCAGACATGCAGTGCCACTGGACAGTGCTGACTGTCACATGTCACGTGCATGGCAGTGTTGTCCATGGATGGTGGCCATGCCCTGCCCCCCCACAGCACGCAATAGCATCCATGATGTCATGACACTCACCCTCATCATACTGCTGCTGCGGCTGCTGCTGCTGCTGCCGTGGCTCAACACCACCACCACCACCTCGTACAGCCACTGCTGCCACCCCTCGCTGTGCTTCAGCCTGGGCCTGCCTCCGCTCCACCACGCCTGTGGGAAACAAAAGGTGAGAAACACATCAGTGAAATCCCAAAGCATACAGCCCCCTGCCCCAATGAGTGTGCCTGCCCACCCAGCCAGATCCATACATCACACACCTGTAAACACCGCCTCAGCCAACCATAGACCCACCCTCCCCCATGTGCTGGTCACAATACACAGTGTTACCCATGCGGACAATACAGGTGTATAGACGGCTCACCCACCTGGCCTAGGTACCACGCCCCTCCTGGCACGTGAACGTAGGCGCACCAGTAGTGCCTGCTCCCTCCTCTGTAGGTCACCGTACTGGTGCCTGCACTGCTCCGCTGTGCGCTGCCAGCCAGTGGCCTCCTCCAGTGCAGTGGCCACCTGCTGCCACACATGTGTGCAGGCCATGTTCAGGGGTTCATCCCCAAACAGTGGGCCATGGTGAGGCTCCACTACGGCCACCAGGTTGGCAAGCTCCAACGCACTCCACTGTGGTGCTCTCCTGTGTGCCATGCCTGCATGTATATAGTACGCAATATGGCGCTCCGCAGCATGGCAACCCCATGTGGAAATGTTGCGCAATACAACTCCGTTAGTCCCTATCGCGCTGTTCGTACAGCACTGCCAGTCCCTATCATGCTGTTACCGAACAGCACGATAGAGCTGCAGACATGCCACACGTACAGCGCCAAGGGGGCAAAAGGTCGGGCACAGGGTCATGGGTCTCTGGCGCAAGGCCATGCACAGCACCATCGGACGTCTACACATCCAGCGTGATTGGTCACCTGCGTGCCATTGCCACAGTGGACTATTGCGCAGTTGTGCCACAGCGCCATGTGGTGACCGTCGCTGTAGCACCACTGGCACAATGGTGGCCATGTCTTGAATTGCCGGTCGTACACAGCACGTCCTCAGCACGGCAGACGCCTGTGTAAGCTACCTGGGCATGCGCAGTGTGGTGTACTACGCAGTCACAGAACTGCGCCATTGGCTCAACCGGCTCAACCGTATTGCGCAAAGTGCAACAGCGTGATATTCAGCCATCATATGCAAATCATCCGATTAGCCATTCAATGGCTCAGCGGGGTGATTTGCATCTCATTAAAGTTGCTCCAGTCCTAATTTGCATGCATTGCGCTATAAATGTGCGACACTGATCTGCAGTGGCCATATTCGGTTACTGCAGCTGATAGGTGAGTTGCATGCATTGTGCTGTTCTGGACCATGGCCCCAGAGAATTGCTGTGTACTGCACAGTCACAGGTGACCACTCTCACCCATGCAGGCTGTGAAATGGCCGAGCGAGGACTGGGTGAGGAGGATGATGCTGGGCGGAAGGAGGCCCAACTTTACGAAGGCAGAGACAGAGACACTGTTTGAGGCCTACCTGGCTGAGGAGCCACTTCTCAGTGGACGGTGGGGCACCCCTCAGGCCCGTGCTGCTGCATGGGAGGGGGTGGCACATGCCATCAACCTGCACGGCAGCCACCAGCGCTCTGTGCAGGAGTGTAAAAAGAAGATGGGGACCAACAGGAGGAGGGTGAAGGAGAAGGTTGCAGCCATCAGGGCGGCATGTGCTGCTACAGGTGGTGGACAGTCGGAGGTGGTGCAGCTGACCCCGTCGGAGGACATGCTCACTGCAAGCATGCAGCGCAGCGCCATTGAGAGTGTTCCTGGAGGCGGCTTCCAGACAGGTGGTAGCCCATCACTGCATGGTATGTCATGGTGGGGGGGAGGTAGTTCACATGCACTAACATGTCCCTCCGTTCTGTTACAGATCCTGTGCATATGCAGGGGTCAGCAGTGGAGGGCCTGTCCACTGCAGACAGCCACCTGGAGTTGGAGGAGGGACCATCCACCTCCGCAGATTGCCAGCGTGCACTGCGGCAGTGTGCACGCCCATCTACCTTCACTGATGTTGAGACAGGTGTGGGGAGTGCCCTTCCTGTGTCCCAGCAGTCTGGCATGCAAGCATGCCAGCACGCTGCGGCTGTGGCTGTGGCACAGACCTGCACCATCGATGATGCACTGACCACTATGGGCATTGACATGTGTGTGTCACAGAATGGACACACAGCAGGCCAGCTCACGCCCATGGATCTAGCTGATTCCGACGTGTGTGCCAGCATGTCAGCACAGTCCCAGGCTGTGCCTGTCAGCACCGGTGGGGCAGCACCGGTGGCTGTGCAGGTCACTGGCACTCGTTGCGCCACAGCAGGAAACCACTGATCCTGTGGGCACAGCAGGTGGAGGGGAGCAGCAGCAGTCACCACTGGGACTGGGGTACAGGGCTCAGCGGTGATGTAGGTGCACCACCTGTGGACATGCCCATATCTGGTCCTGGTGAGCAGTGCCCACCCTCAAGGGATGCTGTACATCAGGCCCTTCCAGACCCTGAGGGACAGGTTGCCGATGTGGCAGACGACCTCTTTGATGAGCACACCCACCTGCTGCAGGCATCAGTACAGCAGCAGATGTGGGTTGCAACATCTGTGGAGGCACTGTGTGTGGCCTTGGAGCGAGTCGAGGAGCGACACAGCAGGGACACTGAGAGGATCCTGTCCTGGATTGACCATATGCGGGTGGATGTGACCGCCGCCATCGACAGGCTGACACAGGCAGTGGTCAGTGCCGTGGCCACATTGGGCACACAGTCAGGTGCCCCTGTGCTGCTCACACTGCACAGTACGCCATCCACTCCCCGTTCCCGGCATCATACGACACCCACCTTGTCGATGCCAGGTTCAGCTGTGGGCATCCTGAGCACCTCTGGTGCAGGTATGTTCGGTATGCTGCAGACCCCTGTGTGGACAAGGTCGCGTTCACCCAGTGGGACTCCTGTTGGTCCATCGGTGCCACCCCATGTGGCCCATGCTCAGCCTGCCAGTGCTGCTGGGTCTTGGCGGGGCCGCCCACGCATCCGAGGTGGCCGTGGCACTGTGCCACATGACTGAACTGTCTCCCAGTGCGGGCCCTGTCTGGTGCTGCCCTGTGTGCAATGTGTGTTTTGGTGGGCAGTGCACCAGTGGGTGCCCTGCCCTACACGCTGACACACGGACCACCTGCACACCCTCCCAACTGCTGTCCACAGGTGCATGTGCATGATGATGCCTGCATTGCACTGTACACCAAAGTGCAAGGGTGCCCAGCATCTGACACATGTACATGGACAGTACAGGTGGTGGTGGTGGCCTGTGGATGTGTGTGTTTCTCATGTCTGTTCCTGCTCTGCTGTGCACCTGACCCTGTGCACTTTGTTGCCTGTGTGTGTGTGTGTGTGTGTGTCTGTCCATGTGGCGTGTTACTGTTCACCCCTCCCTGGTTGTGTGTTTGTGCTTCTGTGCCCTGCACTTCCCTCGCCCGTCCTTTCCCTGGTGTGTTTCCCTATGTGTCTGTGGGTTGTGCCCTAGCCACTGTTGGTTGCACATGGCCCCATGACTTACCTGTGTTGTGCGAAGTGCTCCTCTGAGATGGTGTCCCGGTGCAGCTGGGCCAGCTGGATCAGTTGGGGGTCACGCCGTCCAAGGGGGGGGCTGCTCATCCCCATCATCACCGGCGTCACCAGCGTCCCCATCGCTGTCCCACTCCTTGACCTGTATGGCTATCCCACAGTCTTTGGCCATGTTGTGCAGGATACAACAGGCCAGGAATATCCCACAGGCCTTTGAGGGGCTGTACTGTAGGGCACTGCCGGAGGTGTCTAGGCATTGGAAGTGTGCCTTCAGCATCCCAAACACCCGCTCGATGATGTTGCGTGTGGCGGCATGTGCCTCATTGAAGCATTGCTGCAATGGGGTCATGGGCCGCCGGTAGAAGTGTGAGCAGCCAGGACGGAGGGTGGGTATCCACTATCACCTGTGTGGAGATAGTGCAGGTTGAGTGTCATGTTCAGGCTCATATGCCCCCTAACCCTGTGTGCCACTCCCATGGCACCTGTGGCTTACCCACCCTTGCCCCGGCTTTGCCAATCCTACATGCATACTCACCCACTAGATGTCCTGTGGGGATGTCCCCACTCTCGAATCAATGGCACAGTGCTGATTGGTACCATATGAATGAATCATGTGCTCCACCAGGGTGCGTGGCACAGACATTGATGATGCGCCCACTGGCATCACACACCACCTGGCAGTTGACACTGGAAAACCCCTTCCGATTTTGATAGGCAGCCCCATCGGGGCCAGGTAGCATGCGAATGGCCACATGGGTGCAGTCTATCACCCCTAGCATGCCAGGCATATGTGCTACCCTGTGGAACTCCTGTATGTTTGCTGTACGCTCTGCCGCGGTGCTGGGGAAATGGATGTACTCTGCAGCATGTGGCAGCAGTGCGCCGAGGAATTGGGTGAGGATGCGTGACGTGGCCAACTGTGTTATGCCTGTGGTGTCCCCTGTTGGCCTCTGGAAGGTACCCATGGCGAGCAAGCACATGCAGGCTGTTACCTTTGTCTCCACTGACAGGCGTGACTCACGGTGAGGTGCCTGCATCACATCACTGCACAGCTCACAGAGCCGCCTCAGTATTGCCCTGTTCAGGTGGTACTGGCCCACAATCTCTACATCTGAATACAGCTCAAAGCTGATGCGGGCACGGTACTGCCTGTTGGGGCATACCGCAACAGGCTCTTCCACGGCCACGTCCCCCTGCAGTATGCCTTCTCACCCCCCTCATTACAGCTTCCATGTGGAAGCTGGCACTGTCCATCTCCCTGGCTTGTGTCCCCCCCAGCTGTTGTTGATCGGCGACCCCCGC
Source organism: Neoceratodus forsteri (assembly GCA_016271365.2). Classification (NCBI taxonomy): domain Eukaryota; kingdom Metazoa; phylum Chordata; order Ceratodontiformes; family Ceratodontidae; genus Neoceratodus; species Neoceratodus forsteri. The sequence continues at coordinate 138,760,227 of JADMNL010000024.1, forward strand.
TGTCCTGACTGCTACCTCCACTGCACCGGGTACACGTACTGGCCTCTGCACTCTGTGGCCCCACACACCTTCACTTGCCCCTATTCTGTCCTGTGCACTCCCTGGCCTGCACTGTTTCCTGCTGTGGCCTGCTCTGTCTGCCTGCCTCATGTGAATTCCCTGTCGCGTTCTTGCACCTCTTCCTTGAGCCTTTTTATTTTGGCTCATTTCCGCCGTGGCGCAACTTCCGCCTGATCCACTGTTGCGCATTGCGCAAGCCTTTGAATATCGCATTGCGCACTTTATGCATGGTTCCACCCCCTTCGGTTGCGCATACCTTCATTTGCATTGCGCTGTTGCTCAGCATGTTTTCTGTGGTGCAACTGCCTCCTGCTGAATATCGCACTATGGCACAATTTAGGACTTACGCTGGCGCATAGCCTATCATGGCGCAACCCTTTTGAATATCTGGCTCCCAGGGTCTTAGCCCTCCCCCCATTCACCATCCAGATTACATCGCCCTGAAGACCACTATATCATTCATTCTGTCCCAGCCATATTTGAAACTATTAATTGTTACAGAAACATAGAAAAAGACAAAAAAAGAGTTCCATGAATTATTCTCAAGTTCAATGGTTTTTGCCATAAAGGCAGCTAACTTTGCTTTACAGTTTGTGGTCCAAGTTTGGTAATTTTAAATTCTGCTTAATAAGTTTAAAGTTTCCACTTTTCTAAATATACGGGGCTTACTATGTAATCAGGGGAGTACTGACAGTTAGGTAGCAGTTTAATCACCTAAACTCTGTTTTCAATCAATCAATCAAGCTTTATTTATAAAAAACACAGTTCCATAAAATGACCAAAGTGCTTGTACAATAAGATATTGAATTACAATAAAGACATAGAAAACAGAATAAAAATAATAAATACAACTTAGAAATTAAAGTCTGGAAAGGCAAGGTTAAAAAGATGGGTCTTAAAAGCTGATTTAAAGCTCTCAACAGTCAGGCACTCCTTTACCTGATGAGGTAGAGTTCCACAGGGTGGGAGCTGCTAAAACAAAGGAGTGAGCACCAAAGGTCTTAAGTTGAACCCTGGGAACCTCTAGTAATCCCTCACTGGAGGAGTGGAGGGGCCAGAGGGGTGGTAGGGGATGAGGAGTTCTTGCAGATAGCATGGTCCCTGCCCATGTAGGTCTTTATAAGTCAGTAATCTGACCTTGAAGGTGATCTGCCAAAAAGACTGGCACCCAGTGCAGGCTGCGGAACACAGGTGTAATATGACAGGATCTGGGTAGACCGGTCAACAACTTGGCAGTCACATTCTGGACTAGCTGCAAGCGTCAGATATCCACCCCAGTAGCCCTAGGTAAAGGGCATTGCAGTAGGCAAGGCGGGAGGTCACAAAGGCATGGACCAGTACCAGGAGGTCATCAGGAGGAACGAGATGCTTAACCATAATGATGTTCCTCAGGTGGTAGAAGGAGGTCTTCATGACAGCAGACACCTGAGATTTTAGAGTCAGACTGCTGTCTGAACACAATACCAAGGTTTTGCACCTGATCCAAGGCTGGATGCTCAAGTGCATCAAGGCAGATCCCAGGCAACTGAGCAGCAACTAAGCCTAAGCCCCAATGACCCAGGTCCACCACCAATACCTCAGTTTTGTCTGGATTCAGCTTTTGCCAGCTAGCTCTCATCCAGTCTTGGATCTCGAGAGGCAAATGTTGAATACCGAGATAGCTCCAGCTTGTTCAGGCACAAAAGATATGTAGAGCTGAGTGTCATCAGCATAACAGTGAAAGCTCAACCCATACAGTCTAATAATGTCTCCCAATGGCAGCATGTACACCGCGAACAGCATTGGTGAAAGAATAGAGCCCTGCGGTACCCCACAAGGTAGCTGGAGAGGGGCCAAGGAGAAAATCCCAGACATCACTCTCTGAGTCCTACCCATGAGAATGATCGAAACCATCTGAGAACTATCCCAGCCAATCCGCAGAACAACCACAGGTGCTCTAATAACACATCATGGTCCACCATGTCGAATGCGGCAGAAAGGTCAAGGAGAACCAAGATGGAATGGCTTTCTCAATCTCTCACAGTTGAGAGATCATTTAGTACCCAAACAAGCGCCACCTCAGTACTATGCCTCTTCCTAAATCCAGACTGGAAAGGTTCATAGACATTGTGGATGGCTTGAGTGGCCACCAGTTGCTCTGTGACAACCTTCTCAATAAGCTTGCCCACAAAGGGCAGGTTTGAGACTGCTCTGTAGTTGGCTGGACAGTCCGGGTCAAGGGAGATCTTCTTAAGGAGGGATGTTTTTATGGTTTTCCAAAGAGGTAGCAAAGAAAGTGAAAGCCAAAAAGATTGCATTCAGGCAATACAAAAAGACACAGGCAGAAGGGGATAGGGAGAAGTACCAGGAGAAGCAAAGGGAGGCAGGGAGGTCAGTAAGGGAAGCCAAAGCTCAGACAGAAGAACACATTGCAAAATCAGTGGGTAGAGGGGACAAAACCTTTTACAGGTACATAAGTGAAAAAAGAAAGACAAAGGGAGGGATAGTGAGACTGAAGGGGGAGGATGGGGGCGTGGATGATGACAACAGTAAAGCCAACATATTGAACAGGTATTTCTGCTCAGTCTTTACTGAGGAAGAGGAGGGTAATGGGTCTGAAGGGAGTACAAGGGGTGAGAATGGTGCAGAAATGGACACAAGTCCCTTTACACGAGAAAGGGTCCTGAAAGAACTGGAAGTAATAAGAGTTAATAAAGCAATGGGACCAGATGGGGTGCACCCCAGGGTCCTTAAAAAAGTAAGAGAGGTGGTGGCTGAACCTCTGGCTATCCTGTTTAGCCGATCACTGGAAACAGGGAGGTACCCAAAGACTGGAGGACAGCAGATGTAGTCCCTTATACAAAAGTGGGAACAAAGAGGAAGCAGGGAACTACAGACCAGTCAGCCTCACCTCGGTAGTGGGGAAGATCATGGAAGTACTACTGAAGGAGAGATTGGTGGAACATCTGGTTGTCAATGGACTACAGGACCCAAGGCAGCATGGTTTTACCAGGGAGGTCATGTCAGACCAACCTAGTTGAATTTTTGACTGGGTGACTAGGGAGGTGGATCAGGGAGGGCAGTGGACATGGCCTATCTGGACTTCAGCAAGGCCTTTGACACTGTGCCACAGAGAAGACTATTACACAAACTGGGGAATATGGGTGTGGGCAGGACAGTAGTGTGGTGGGTAGGTAACTGGCTGGGTGGCAGGACACAGAGAGTGGTGGCAAATGGCTGTCACTCCACAGAGGGAAGAGAGACCAGTGGGGTACCACAGGGATCAGTGCTGGGACCGGTCCTATTCAACATCTTCATCAGTGACATTGTGCAGGACCTAGAAGACAGAATTTCACTGTTTGCTGATGACACAAAGCTCTGTAACAGAGTAGACACACCAGAGGGTGTAGACAGAATGAGAAGGGACCTGCAGAAACTTGAAGAATGGTCAGGGGTTTGGCAGTTGAAATTCAATGCAAGGAAGTGCAAGATAATGCATATGGGGCACAAAAACCCTGGCACAATATATCAGTTGGGGGGTGAGGATATAGCATGCACCAAGCAGGAAAGGGATCTTGGGGTTATCATCTCTGATGACTTCAAGGTAGGGAAACAGTGTGACAAGGCAACAGGTAAAGCAAATAGGATGCTGGGATGTATAGGCAGGGGCATCACCAGCAGAAAAAGGAAGGTCATAATTCTGCTATACAAGACACTAGTGAGGCCCCACCTGGAGTACAGTGTACAGTTCTGGAGACCATACCTACGTAAGGACATAGACGGGGTAGAGAAGGTTCAGAGAAGGGCAACAAAGATGGTGCATGGATTGCATAACAAGTCCTATGAAGACAGGTTGAAGGAACTGAACACGTATTCCCTGGAGGAGAGGAGGGAGAGAGGGGATATGATAGAGACATACAAGTATCTTGCAGGGAGGAACAGGGTGCAGGAATACACTATTTTTAAGCGAAAAAGATGTTCCAGGACTAGAGGGCATGGGATGAAGTTGTAGGGAGGACAATTCAGAGGAAACATGAGGAAGAATTTCTTCACAGAACGGGTGGTGGACAAGTGGAACACCCTGCCAGAGGAAGTGGTGGGAGCTGAAACAATCATAGGATTTAAGAATGCATGGGATAGACATAAAGGAATTCTGGAGGTCAGGGGTAAGGGGCAACAGACTTCTAGGAAAACATAAACTGAACTTACTAGCTCAAATGGGCAGACTGGGTGGGCCATAGGCCCTTATCTGCCGACACTGTCTATGTATCTATGTATCTATGTATGTTACTACCGCCACCTTAAGGGGAGTAGGGAACACCTCTATATCCAATGAACACTGGCCAATCTCAGCCAGGACCAGGTCGATGACTTCAACACATCACACTAACAGGCGAGTTGGGCCTGGGTCCAAACTACAATAAGTCAGGTGAAAACTCTGGATGATCCATACAATGTCTACAATTTCCAGCCAGCCAAAATCTGACCAGACAAACTGGGTGCCTGCAACCTCCTGCTGACCTCTCCAATGCCCACTGGAGGGGGCTGCACAGATCTGAGACCTGATGGTGGCAACCTTATCTGTAAAGAATCGAGCAAACTCATCACTTTTCTCCAGTGAAAAAGCTCTCTGGGACTGAAGACAGACTGGTTTGCACAGTCTGTCAACAGTCCAGAAGAGTTGAACTGGTTGATTCTGTGCAGCAGCACTCTCCATAGACAGGAATTCTGCCTTTGTATGAGAGATTGCTGATTGATAGAATTTATAATGTTCCATCAATCTAAGTCTGTCATCCTCCAGGCTGGATTTCTGCCAGTGCCTTTGCCCCACACATCTCAGCTCCATAAGTGTCCAATCAAACCATGGGGATTTAGGGCGGAGAGTGAGGGGATGAACACAGACAGGAGCTACAGAATCTAGAGCCACTATAACTGCCTTGTTATAGGCCAGTACCAGCTTTTCTGGATCATTGCTAGCACTCGCCAGACATGATAGGTTCAGTACCGCCACAAGACCATCAAGGGTCAAACCCCGTAAAGAGCGGTACCAGACCATCTCCACAGGGGCAGGTCTATGAGGAGGAGCCTGGAATCTGAACCTTATGGTGTGATGGTCAAACCGTCCAACCAGTTCCACCACCAAGTCAGAGGTCTCCATCCCTAGTAGGAAGACCAAGTCCAATGAGTAACCCCGACTGTGGGTGGCAGAGGTAACCACCAGCATTAGGCCCAACAAGATCATAAGTTGGAGCAAGTCCTGGCCAAAATGCGAGAGTTCATCATCAACCCAGGCGTTGAAGTTCCCCAAAATTATCCATTTGGGGAACTCCAACACCATGTCGACGATAAAATCTGCAACTTCCTGCAGAAGATCCTTCTCTCCTCTGAGTGAACGGTAGATGAGAAGTATTCTGCCCCCATGATGCACTCAAAGGACTTGGTCACCCCCACCGGGACATCCACAAGGCCCAGTTCTGATTTAAAACAGATGGCTACACCCCCACTCCTATGATTCTCCCTCGAGCGGTGTATCACCGTGTACCTGGCTGGAACTGCTGCTTACAAAATTGGACCAGAATTTCCATCCAGCCAGGTCTCGGTGATGCATGCCAGGTCACCTGAACTAACAAGATCAGCAATAATTGCTGTCTTGTTTTTAATAGACCTGTCATTGCACAACACCTCTTAGGACGGATAGGTAGGCAAGGCTGATAGGGCAGACTGCACACGAAAAGTGTGACCCTTGAGTATGGGAACCAGGCAGGGGGAATCCCTTTCTAGAAACCATTTTGCCCCCCTGAGCATCTTCTAGTCCTCACCACCCCAATCCATCCTCCCCACTTCGCTATCCCACCAGGTCCAGTTCCCCTCCATTCCTTTTTATAGCTGTGGGTGGAGCCCACAGCCATCTTGCTATCTGTAGCTGGAAAATGGAGTATCGTGGAACACGTGTTTTAGACTTTTCAATGCGTCCTTCCATGCCAACTGAAATAAAATACTCCCTTCTTTCTGTTAAGAATGTTGGAGACATAACTCCAAGCTGCTTATCAGATGCCATTAGGAAACTGAAACAGCTTGTTAAATATTTGTTGAATATTGGTTGCCTCTTAAACAGAATGTATTGTCTTTCAAGAAAGATTCATACCTCATAAATGTCACCGTTTCCCAGCAAATCTATAATTTACAGTTTTTTAACCTCTAAAAACACTATCTGACAAGACCTGTCTCAGACATATGCCAGGTCTTCAGTGAACTACCCAGACTAGACATGTAGCAATCAGCAGGCATTTTCTACTATGCTTTTTGGGGAAAAAAGTATATTGAGCTACAGCAAACACACACACGCTCTGTACATATCATCCTCATGGCCACAACATTCAAAATAATACTATATTCTATTATGTTATAACACAATAAACAAACTGTTTATGTCAGTAAACACAATGAAGTTCAATTTAGAGTAGATTTCCTATAAATATTTCTTATCCTACATTTTGTATCCTGGATAGTGCAGGAGAGATTTTATTTATTTAATTTATTTTATTTATACAAGTTGGATTTACAACCTTTGAGTCAGTCTCATTTACAAAGGCACCTCATTGCGGGGGGGGGCGAACAATAGGGACATAGTGCAGGCTACAATAGTGGACAACATTACAGGTGCAGTAGAGGAAACATTCAACATAGATACACTTAAGTTACATATTGTTGCAAATTGCATGTTACAATCATGGATGTAGCTACGTCTCATTGTCATAGGGATCTTCATTTACACATTTTTGCACTGTATTTACTCATGCTGTCCCAGATTAGGTGCAATATCTTGTTTTCAGTGGGGTCATGATTTTACCATTTTGATAATGTATTTCTTCAGGGTAGCCTAGTCCAAGGCCCCCATATTCATAGGAGATGTGCAGCACATGCCAGCAGAAAAGGGAGATGTGCCGAACAACTCCAACAATGTGCCGCAGCGTGATATTCAAATGTGTGGGATGCACTGGCTGCAAGGGAATGGGCCAGGGTGCACACAAATAGTATGCCGTGCAAGTAGAGAGTGCGGTCCCATGCATATGCTGCACTGCAGCATACTCAGTGGGAATGCACAATTCACAGTCCAGAACAGCGCAGCCCACAGTTCGGCCATGAATAGCTGGCCTAACCTGGCCAGCCATCCACAGGTGGGCTGCAGAAGTGCACCCAGCTACACAGCAACCTGGCAACCCTGGTGGACTAGAGGTACCTCCTCCCATCCCTGATTGATACAACTCCATCCCTGAAGAGCTCCATAGTGTAGGGCCCCTCCCCAGACCCAATCACACCAGAGGAAACCATGGTCCATATCTATAGCACAGAGGACCCCCACCCACTGTCTCAGTAACTAGACACCCCTGCTCCCCCCATACCCGACCTGTTTCAGAGACTGGTACTACCCTCTACACCCTGCCACTGCCAGTTGCTGACTGCACTGGACCTGGGCCAGGGACCTGCACTCCAGAATGACCCAAGTGGCTGTACCATGCAGTGGGGCACTACATAAGCTGTGGACCCACCAGTGAATGCAGCCGTGTGTATGTCCCTGGCTAACTGTAAGAGGGAATTGATATACCTCCAATGCATGCCTTGTTGATGCTGTATCTTCCTGCTGTCATACACTGCTGCAGACCCACACTCTCCCCCATTCCCCTGTGTTACATACCACCCTCTGGACTGCTGAGGTATCCTGGGTGCCATGGGGTGCGGTATCCTGCAATGTTATTTGCAGTGTATGCTCCAGGCTATGGATGCTGTGTCCATGGATCCCCAACTGTACAAATGAATGGGAGATTGGCTGTAACATACCTATTCTGGGACCTGTGTGAGTGGGTACAGCATTGGCTGTCACCCACACTGAGCAGTGCATCGGCACCAGGACGATGGATCCGCATGTGAGCGCCTTAGGTGTATGGCCACTGGGCGTTATCGCCCACACACAGCTCATGCCTACACATTCCAGCATCCAACTGCCAGTGCTCCGCCACCCAAAAATAAGATGCCATTTCTTCTGTGAACTATCCAGGCTAAATATATAGCAATCAGCAGGCATATTCTATGAAAATACATTGTAAAAATGTGTAAAAGGAAGACCACATTGAAACTGCCTCTCAGCAGATCTGCATTGTGCAAATCCATTAGAAATAATGGGTAAAAGCATCCCAAAAGCTCTCCACAGCCATATCGGCTCTGACCAGAGTTTGTTTCTTCATGCTATCCCTAGCACACGGCAATGCTTATATACTTCCGCAGGCAAAGGGGAACAATCAAAGGGGCAGAGGTCCCTGAGCCTGGTGGCAGAGTAGTACCCGACTGTTCGAGCATTTGGCCAACACATGACTAAAATCCTCTAGCAGCAGACAGGAAAATAAATACTCTACAAATAATCCAACCAGATAAAATAAGATAATAATAAAGAAAACTACACCCTAACATTCAAACATGATCCCACCTTCACATATCCAAGCCAATCCCTACCACCACTCAAAAAATTATTTTAGTCCACCCAACCACTATAAACCCTTCCCCAACAATAATATTAACCCACTCTTGCCACAAATAAAAAACAGAAACCAAGGGAAGATAAAAGCAAATAAATTTAAAACCAGGGTCACAAATGGCCAGAGTTCATAGATGGATACAAATAAAATTCAGTCCAGGGGGCCATAGAAAGACACAGTTCATAGATAAAAAGTCATCTAGTCCTCACAAGTAGCAGAATGGGCTGCAGGAGCTCTCACCTTCCTTTACCCCAAACTGATAAATTGAAGAGGTTATACTGTCTTGTTCCCAAAATGAACTAGTATTTTTTATGAACTTCTACAAGTTTACCTCTTGACAACCTCAACGTTCAATGTTTGGGATCTGGGAAGTGTTTGACTTACCAAAAACTGAAATAACTTCCAAAGTTGGAGCCATAAAAGATTTTGACTTCTGCAAAAAAAAAAAAAAGAAAAGAAATATCTGAACTGTTTTCCACCACCCTCTGGGAAAAGACATGCCTCCTAATGTTATCCCTGAATTTACTACCATTGCGTTTCAGGTCTTGTCTCTGTGTCCTGCTGGAGAACGCCAGATCAAAAGTCATCTGTTTGATTTTTTCAGTACCCTTCAGCATGCAGAAGACATTTGTTATGTTCCCCCCTCAGTCTCCGTTTCTTCAGGGTGAACATGTCAAAGGCCTCCAAGCTCTCCTCCTAGTGTTGTTCTCTATACCCTGATCATTCTGGTGGTATGGCAGTGCACCCTCTTGCCTGCCTCAATGTCCTTTTTGAAATGCAGAGCCCAGAACTGCTCATAACTACTAAATAACATCTGCACTGTAAATGTCTCCATATTGTACATTGTACATACTTTGGTTTTATTTTGTATCTCCCTTTTCATTCTTTGTACTACCCTTCCATAAATGACGTGGAATCTTTGTAAATGAGCTGCCTGAGCTCAAAGGTATTGTAATCCGAGAATGAATAAATAAACAGTACTCCATGTAGAAGGTGTCACTGTGCACCTTTCACAGTGACATCAAAGTAAAAACTCGTATTACCTAGCAAGCCTGATACTGCTGCGATGGGTCTACACTCAATATGCCAGCAAACTGGGTAAGGGAACAAAGTCGCTTGGGGCCAGTCAGTGGAGGGAAGATTGAGCTTCATATGGCCAGCTCTCCTCCTTCAAGAAGGGAGGACTCAGCATCCTGCTCAGTGACTGCCCCATAGTGGAAGCTGGGAGGTAGTGAAGCAGTTGCTCAATACAAGATGAGTGGCAACCAGCAGATGTTGGCCCCCATGTATGCCTCCACAAGCATGCCTGTGCATCACTGCAAGTCGACACCCTCAGTGGGGGAAAAAACATGGAGGAAAACAGTACCAGAGCCCACCAGAGCCGATGCCAGCACCGGCTGCAGGCCCACACATCACCAATAAAGTAGGCCATCCACCACACCAAGGTTCTCAGTAAGAAGCAGACAATCAGTAATGTCCCTGAACAGAAAAAAAAATTCACTTTGTGACATTGCATTAGTTCAAAGCATCCTGAGCACCAGAGTACTGTTGGACACAGTTTCCAGAGCTTGGTTTTCCAGATCTGATGAACTGTTACATGTTATCACTTTGTCCCCCATTTGAAGGTACACTGTCACACAGCTGGATAACTAATTGTTAAAAGGAAATCATTGCGTATCACCTATTTTCTATTTAAGTGTGTGACTCTTTTAATAGATACTACAACCAAGTGAAGCGTAACCATGGCAGAAAAGGTTTGTAACTGATTTTAATATTAATTGGTTGGGAAAAATGAATAACTTAGTACGTGAGAAACTGGCTGACGCAGGCAATGGCAAGGCACGTTTATTTATAGAGCGCCCTACCCCACAGGCTCAGGGTGCTTTGCATGTGATAAAAAAGAATACCAAAATAGAACAAAAAATATATTTAGCAAAACTTAAGGATTCAACCAGTGTAAACTATCAAACAAAAAAAACAGCCACTTTTAGAGTGGCTATTGTTTACAAGGCCTGAATGGACATAAAATGTTAAAGTTATTACCTGATGTTTTGATCAGCCATTCACCTGTTCTGTGTCAACAGTGAGCCTGAGTGACCATTCACCTGTTTTGTGTCAATGGTGAGCCACAATCAATAAGCCAACCATATTCTAACCAATTAACGGGTTCTCCTAGAAGCCTGACTCTATTATAACCAATGACCAGGTTCTTCCAGAAGCCTGACCTTACTACCAATGTCCAGGTTCTCCCAGATGCCTGATCCCATTTAGCCTATGTCCAGGTTATTGCAGAAGCCTCACATTATTATAACCAATGTCTGGGTTCTCCCTGAAGCCTGACTCTTTTATATCCAACATTGGGGCTCTCTCAGATCCCGGATCCTATTATAAAATGTTGTCCTGCCCAGGTACTCCCAGAAGCCTGATCCTATTTTAATCAATGTATGGGTTCTCCCAGAAAGGTGACCTTCTTAAAATCAATGTCTGGGTTCTCCCAGAAGCCTGACCCTACTATAACCAATGTCTGGGTTCCACACAAAACGGGACCTTATTATAATCAATGTTTATATTCTCTGAGAAGCCTACCCCTATTATTGTATAACAAATGCCCATGTTCTCAAAGAAGTATGACCTTATTACAGCCAATGACCGGGTTCTATGAGAAGCCTGACCCTATTAAAACCAGTGTCCAACTTATCTGAGAAGCCTGATCCTATTATAATGTATGGGAGACGTTCGTTATGTATGAAAAACAAACAGATAATTTCCTTGTAATCTCTTCGCTATGATGTCAGTGATAAACCTATCTTAAGTACATCATAGCCTCAGATATAGGAGACATCTTGATAGTTGGTGTCTTTAATGCTCCCAGAATCAAATGGGATTTACTTTCAGGGCATAGTGATTTTGAAAAAGATCTTTTGGATACCATTGTATCATGTGGATGTGATTAGTTAATACTAGAACCGACTAGAGATGCTAACATTCTGGACCTTATTATTACTAATAATTTAGAGCATATTACCAACCCAAGTGTTATTAGTCACTTGGCAACAAGTGACCATAATATGGTCAAATGTATTTTAAATTGCTCTAGGACTAAAGCCAAAGTTTTTACAGAAACTCCTGATTATAAAAATACTGAGTGGCCTAAAATAGCCATGAATTAAATAAAATTATTTGGGATGTTATTCTTAAAAGGCTCAATGTAGAAAATATGTTGAATTAAACAGATACCGTTCTACATGATGTGATGAAAAGATATGTTGCAATGAGGAAAAAATACAATAAAAAAGGAATTATTCCACTTTGGTTCAACAAACTAATTAAGAAACAGATACATAGAAAATGTAAATTATTTAAAAGATACAAAAAGAACCCGAGTATTAACAATCAGATGTTATACAGAACAGAACAAGCCAATTTAAATAAAATGATAAGGAAGGAGAAAAGAAAATTAGAACAAAGACTATCCTGTAAAAATGATATGAAAAGTTTTTATGCTTATATTAATAATAAACAGGCAAAAAATACCATTTCATCAATCGTTCATAATGGGGAATTGATTACAGACGCTGAAGAAATAGCCCAAAGTTTCAGTCAGTATTTTGCTTTGACATTTAATTCTTCTACTAGTCCAAACCCTGTATTTACCTTGGAAGATATCTCTCAAGTAAGAATCCGGACAGAAGAAGTGATTGATGAATTACTTAAACTTAAGACAACATCATCTCCAGGCCCTGATAATTTAATTCCTGTGGTATTAAAGAATCTTTCAAACCCTATATCTTACCCTCTCACCTTATTATTCAACAAATCCTTACATCAGGGCAGGTCTCTAACGACTGGAAAAGGGCAGTAGTAATCCCTATTCATAAAAAGGGCAATCGATTCAGTGTATCAAACTGTAGGCCGATAAGCCTAACTTCCATTTGTTCCAAACTTATGGAAAGGGTAAGTAAAACTAAAATAGATAATGAAATGGATATATTAAATCTTATGGATCATTCCCAACAGCTTCCATAAGGGATTGTCATGTGTTACCAATCTTTTATCATTTTATGAATTTGTAAGTGACCATCTAGATAGGAATATTCCCACTGATGTCATCCTCTTGGATATGAGAAAGGCTTTTGACACCGTACCCTATGATTTATTAATAACTAAAATAACAGCTATCAGAATCAAAAAATATGTTGTAAGATGGATTAAAAATTGTCTTACAAATCATAAGCAATCTGTGAGGATTAATGGAGTATGGTCACATGAAGATGATGTCATTAGCGATGTGCCCCAGGGGTCGGTGCTTGGTCCTGTTCTGTTTGTTCTGTATATCAGTGATATGGGAAGAGGTCTAAATAGTGTCATTTCAAACTTTACAGATGACACTAAGGTTGGAGGAGAGGTGGACTGTTTACAGAATTATCTAGTTCTATGTCAGGACCTGGAAAAAATTGAGAGTTGGTGAAAATGTAATAAAATGCAATTCAATGAATCAAAGTGCACAGTTATGCACTTTGGAAAGAAACATCTGGGATACACATATAAACTTAATGGTAAAATTTTGAAATCATCCAAGAAAGAAACTAATCTAGGTAACTGGGTCAATACTGATTTAGCATCATCAGATCACTATCGTCATATATCTCTTACTACAAATAGATTGTTAAGGACAATTAATAAAACCTTACTAATAAGAGACAGTGAATGTTTAATGAAACTATATAAATCATATATCATCCCACATCTGGATTATGGATCTCCCCTCTGGAACCCATACTTAAAAAGGAACATTAAATTATTAGAAAAAAAACACAAAGGAAACTAACAAAATAAAATTTAAAATTATTCGCATTGGAGACAAGAAGGAAGAGGGGTGATTTACTTCTTACCTATAAAATTATGCAGAATCCTACATTGATGGGTTTATGTGGGTTAAAGAATAAAAAAGAATAAAAAATGATCTGAGATCCCATATGAGACAACTATATATGCCTAAGGTTAAAACAGCAAAGCTTTTTTACTGTAAGATCAGCTAGACTTTGAAATTCCTTACCAAGTAATATTGTGCTGGCACCTAGCTTTGAGCAATTCAAGTATACATTAGATGACTTTCTTATCCAAAACCAGATGGGTCAATAATCCCACAAGGGTTGGGAGACAATTAAATGGGCTGATAGCCTATGTTGTCTTAGTTTATCAAGTATTACCAAGTATAGTAATGAGTTTACAAGATGGAACACCAGTTTGTGGCTTCCACAGTTAGGTGACTGTCAACTTAATGACCTAGTCACAACAGAAGGGAAATGGTACTCTTCGTTGGAAATTTTGAACAAATTTCAAATTCCACGCACAAATATATTCAGAGTCTTTCAACTCCACCATCTTTTGATAAGAGAATTGAGGGTAGTCTCCCCCTCAGTTTCAAATGTTTGTTTTCAAACTAATTTATGTCCATTGGCAGGAATTCCTCATGCTGTTTCTAAAATATACAGTATTCTCTATAATTGGGCCTATCCTCATCATTTTGCTCCTGTTGCCTTCTGGTCCTCTCTCTTCCCTGATAAAGTGTTTAATTGGTCGCTACTTTGGCACAACTGCCACAGATTCATGCTTCAAGATAGGCTTAGATTGATGCAATTTAAAATAGTGCACAATATCTACTATTCTCCCCCAAAATTGGCTAGGTTGGGTATTGTGTCCTCCCATATTTGTACACTATGTCATCAAGGAAAAGGGGATCTTCTCCATATCTTCTGGAGTTGTCCTAAGGTAACCCCACTCTGGGCCACCATTAAGCAAAGGGTGGATCCCCTGTTAGGACTGACTGATTTGTTTACAGTGGAGATATGCCTGTTGGGGGACATTTCCTGCATTCCAGTGCTGAATAGGAAGTATTATATGGCTTTAATTTCAACATCAGTTAAGAAGGTGGTCCTTAGGCACAGGAAGGATACTTCCGAAATCACTTATGTAGAGCGGTTACAGGAGCTACTTGCTAATCTTAGAACAGAGAGAACCATTGCCAGTCTCCAAAATAAGTTACAAAAGTTTAACAACATTTGAGGTCCTCTACATACATTATATTCTTTACAGTCCTAAGGGTGATTCTTCCTTTCTCACAGACTATTGTGGTACTGGAGTAGATTGCTGTGCTAGGGATATAGGGATTATAGGGGGTAGGAGATTGGTGGTAGGAAGGTAGGGTGAGAATGAATCCTGGCAACTTCTGTATTCAGGTATTCATGTATTCATGTTAAGTCTATCATGTATATCGTAAGGTGGATTTATTCTCTGTACTGGAAAACTTTAATAAAATTTGAATGAAAAAAAAAAAGATGGAACACCAGTTTAAATCAAGATTCCTTTCTCAGAGCGCTGATTGTTAGCCCTGCAAGCATTTTAAATGTTAATTCCACTGTGTCAGTTAGTGCTTCCAGGAACTAGTGATCGCGATGTCAGCTGCAGCATTCACAAACCCAGAAATGGGAAAACTTTTTTGCCTTTATTTAGCCATCTTTTGGTTTTTCTGTCCCCAGATCTAGTTACATGGATGTTCACTACTGCATCCCTAGGTCCTCTTGATGATCATGAAGATGACCTGCTGATGTCTCCCAGCACTCCTTGCAACCAGACACCATGTGGTGTCCACTGACCAACCGGATCTCTCCAAATGATTTACATACAAAACGGCTGTTTTTCTTGATTGTTTTGAGTTACCTATTGTTGTTGTTAAGAAATAGCTTAATTTATTTCAGAGCTTGCATAAGTGTAAAAATTTGTTTGCATGTTTACCAATAAATTTTGAAAAAGATCACTCAGTTCTTGTTTACCGAGTACATTAGGTAAGCCACAATCTTTGAATGTATGTCATGATTGGGGGGGGGGCAACGTGGTCTGAACTTGTTTCTCTTGATCCCATACACTATAAAAGCCAATGTATCGGGGTTTAATTAGTAACTTAGCTGAAATCGCTTCTCAAGGTTACCATGAAAAAATATGTAAACCTCTCGAGCTGCACTTTCAAGGTTTACAGCTGTCATGGTAACCTCTCAAAGCGATTACAGCATGGTTACTAATTAAACTCCATATGTTATCCTCTATATAACTGATGTCCAGGTTCTCTGAGACTGATGTCCAGGTTCTTTGAGAAGCCTGACTTTTTAGCAAACAATGTCCAGGCTCTTCAGATGCCTGATCATATTATAACTAGTGTCAGTGTTCTCCCAGATACCTAACCATATTATAACCAATGCCTGGGTTCTCCCAGATACCTAACCATATCATAACCAATGCCTGAGTTCTCCAAGATACCTAACCCCATTATAGCCAATGTCCAGGTTCTTCCAGATACCTAACCATATTATAACCAGTATCTGGGTTCTTTCAGAAGACTGATCTTATTATAACTAAGTCCAGGTTCTCCCTGACACCTGACCATATTATGACCAATGTCTAGGTTCTCCCAGAAGACTGATCCTATCACAACCAATATCTGGGTTCTCCCAGATACCTAACCCAATTATAATCGATGCCTGGGTTCTCCCAGAAGCCTGACCCATTATAACCAATGCTCGGGTTCTCCTTAATACCTGACCCTATTATAACCAATGTGAAGGTTCTCCCAGAAGCCTGACTCTATTTTAGAAAATTGGTCAAAAAAAGTCTGGTCTCTGATTGGCTGAGCCCCTTACCTGAGCATGCATTTAAGTTCCAGCAGAAACTGGTAAAACAACTAATTCCTGTGCCAGCCTATTTACACAGTGAATCACTGGGCCCAGAACAGAATATTTAAAAGTAAATGGTGGCCATTTTTTTCCCTTGTTTACCCTACTCAAACCTCATTTTCCCTCCACCCTTTACTTCCCATCTCCCAAACAGGAAAACACAATACAGAAATCCAATAGCAGGCAACTGTCTGAGAAACACTGAGTAAAATAATTACACAAAGAAACCAAAACTGAGCCAATTGCTAACACAGTCTCTCTCCTCACTGCCACACCTGTACTCGCACTTACCTTGACAGTACTGAAAGCACACATGCTACTTTTCCCAAACACGCTCTCATGATCGCATCTCACCCTTGCATCCATCCCTCTCTGACTTCATTTGCCAAATTGTAACAACACAGCTTAGGTTTATATTCTGTTTCCAAACTGAAACAAACTCAGCTTCAAAACCAAGCCTCAGAAGAACAAACTTGACTTGAGGGGAGCAGGGGAGAGGGAAGGGTGGAGAATTCAGAATGTATCTACCTCTCAGAAACAACAGCCTCCAGTTAGATAGTGCCCTCTACTGGGCGTTTTGGGCTACAGAACTAATACTTTACAAAATATTTATGCAATTAGGCACAATGGGGCATTGGTGGTACTAGGTTTACCCCACAGTCAGGGGCTTAGTGAGACACAAGGCAAAGCCAAGTGCCTTCAGCCCCTTGACCATAGGGTAAACCTAGTACCACCAAATGTCCTTGGAATGCCGTATTGCTTATATAAGAAACATAGAAGGTGATGGCAGAAGGGGACCACAAGGTCCATCTAGTCTGCTCATGGTATATAGATTACTACCCCCCGTTAGCTCCTCTTGTGAATGATCCCTTTGTGCACATCCCAAGTGTTTTTGAACCCCCTGACCATTTTGTCCCCCATGGCCTCTGAGGGTAGGCTGTTCCAGGCATCCACCACCCTCTCTGTAAAGAAGAACTTTCTAACATTTGTCCTGAACTTTCCCCCTTTCAGTTTAAGATCATATCTACTCATTCTGCTACCCTTCTTGGAATGAAAACATTCCTGCACCTGTACCTTATTTATACCCTGGATGTATTTGAAGGTCTCAGTCATGTCTCCCTTCTCCCTCTTCTGTTCCAGGGAGTACATGTTTAATTCCCTCAGCCTATCTTTATATGACATCTGGTGTAATCCCTGTCTCATTTTTGTTTCCTTCCTTTGTACTGTCTCTATTCTGTCAAAGTCCTTTCAGGTGTGGTCTCCAAAACTGGACACAGTATTCCAGGCGGGGATGAACTATACAGCGGCAGTACCACTTCTCTCCTCTGGCTCGTGATCCCCCTCCCAATGCATCCCAGCATACCACTGGCCTTATGTGCTGTCTTCTCACACTGTCTGCTCACTTTCAAATCATCCGGCATTAAAATCCCCAGAACACTCTCTTGGCTGGTCATAGGTAGTCTTTCTCCTCCCAAGTAGTACTTCCTTTTTGGGTTCCCTCTTCCTATGTGCATGACCTTGCACTTTTTGGCATTGAAATTCAGCTGCCATGCTCTAGACCACTCCTCCAGTTTCTTTAGGTCTGATTCCATTTACATTAGCCCTGCTGGGGAGTCCACTCTATTGCATATCTTGGTGTCATCTGCGAACACACACACCTTCCCCTCGAGCCCATTTGCAATGTCCTCTATGAATACATTGAATAGCAGAGGCCCTAAAAAGTACCTCGCTGGTTACCCTTCATTCTACTGATAATGTGCCATTTATCTGCACCCTTTGCATCTATCATGCAGCCAATTTTTCACCCACTCCACCACCTCCTGTCTCACTCCCACGTAGTCCAACTTCTTTATTAGCCTTCTGTGTGGGACAGAGTCGAAGGCTTTGCTAAAGTCCAGATAGACCACATCCACTGCCCCCTCATTATCCACCGTCTTGGTAACCCAGTCGAAGAACTCGATCAGGTTAGTTTGACAAGACCTCCCCACCATGCACCCATGTTGTTTTTGATTCTGCTATCCACTGCTTTCAAGGAATGCTGTTATCCTTTGTTTGAATAATGATTCCATCAATTTTCTCACTACAGAAGTGAGGCTCACCAGGCGGTATATTCCTGCTTCTTTCTTCTTCCAGATTTATGAAGTGGGACCACTGTTGCCCCTCTTCCAGTTTTTGGGAACCTCCCCACTCACCAGTGATTTGGTGAAGAATTCTGTTAGGGGTGCTGCAAGTTCCTTCACCAGTTCTTTCAGGATTCTGGGGTGCATGTCATCTGGTCTCATGGCCATGTCCACTTTTAGGTTGTTTAGCACTTTCAAGACTTGGTCTGCTGTGAAGGGGCTTCTATCAGCATGGGATCATAACGTCATGGCCAAAACCATGCAAAACAACAATGCCGCACACAAAACAGTGTGCGGCAAAAAAAGGTCAGGAAAAAACACTGACCATAGAAGTAACAGCACACATGGTAAAACCAAACACACTATCTTTTTTTTTTTTTTGCAGGAGTTTCTACCCCCCACACCCTCTCGACATGGGGGCTTTCTCCCCACACCCTCTGGACTAAATATATCTAACTCCAAGGGGATGTGGACTTCGGGGATGGGGTGAAAAACTGGAGGGGGAAAATTTTTTTTTTTGTTAAAAAAAAAAGCTGCAGCAGTACTGGACATGGCAGGAACCAAACCGCAATCCCAGGTTCCCCACGCTGCAGGGTGCTAGTGCCCCAACCACTCCATCATGGGAGCAGCTCAACCAGGCACTGCACCAGCAGCCTCCTTGACACTTCTCCAGGTGAGCTTACAGTGACAGGGGTAGCGGTTATTACCATATGCTGAGCTATCACTGTCACTGTGGAAATGTTTACACTTTCTGCAGCACAGTCATTCGTGTGCTGTTAAGGCAGCGCCATATTCAACAGTACCCTTGTATTAACCCATAGTCCAGGGGTGCTGTTCCTTCTAAGCACTGGTCCATTTCCCTCCCGCTTCTCCGTAAATATAGAGCAGAAGTACCTGTTTAGGACTTCTGATTTCTCCCTATCCCCCTCTACTAGATTCCCCCTTTCTCTTTCTAGTCTTACTGTCACTCCCCTTGGTCTTCCTTTTTTCCCTTAGGTACCTAAAGAAGGTCTTATTGCCTCTTTTTATACCTTCTGCTATCCTCATCTCAGTTTGGGCTTCAGCATTCTTTATTAATTTACCAGACTCCTTCAGTTTGTCTTTGTATGATTCCCTGGGCCTGATTCCAAGATGGTAACGCATGTCGCAAGGTGACTGGCAAACCCAATGGCACAAGTCGCACCTTGCAACCCTATAGCTGCCACAAGTCACAGGGCATAAGTGCTGGGGACCTACCTGTCTTGGAATAGGCACAGGGTCCCCAGCATAGCTGTTTTATCGCCAGCTTCCTTATACGCCCATGAGTTGCAGCATGCATCCTGAATCGGGCCCCTGTCGTCTTCTTTATTTGTTGCTTTGAATTTCCTGTAGGCAGCCTTTTTTTTTTCTTTCACTACAGCTGCCACCACTTTGGAGTGCCTTAGTGGATTTCTTTCCTTTTTTGCCCTACTTATTCTTCTGATATATTGGTCTGTGACCTTCTTGGCAGCACCCTTAATGTTTTCCCAGATTTCCTCAACCCATCTCTGGCTCTTAAGACCCCAGCAAGGCTGTCTCTCATTTTCTGAAAGTCTGCTTTCCTAAAATCTAGGACCCTAATATTGGAGTGACTGATGTCCTTGGTTGTGATATTGCTAAAACCGACCATATGATGGTCGCTATTCCCTAGATGGCACTCTACTTCCTAAAATGGGCCCATAGGCAACTTTTAAAAAATGAACACTCTAAAAGTTTTTAAAGCCACAAAAAATATAGTAAACTGTTGCTAAATAACTTAAAATAGTCCCTCCACAGGTGTTGTTTAGGTAAAGTTAGGTAAAGGCCAGTCACCTGTCTTTCTTAACATTCAATACATTGTGTAATTGTTTACCATGGAATAGAAAGAATTCAAAGGTCTGCATTATTCCAGTAGTAGAATGCCCTCCCCCCACACACACAGCATGGTAATATGAAATACATGAATATAAAATTCTTCAGAGTTCTACTGGTGCACGCGTGCACACACACACACACACACACACAATCTCTCTCATGCTTCACGTTGAGCCAAAACCTCAGTTTTATCTGTTGTCAGGTAAGGGCCAGAGAGTTCTCTGGCAAATGGGTAGGGATAGGAGGGGGATTTCTCATGGTCATCAAAGAAACAGCAATGGAAACTCTGAATAGTACATGATTTTTTTAATTTATGTATGTGAGTAGGAAGGGGCTCTTCAGTGAAAATAACATTACATTATTTACTTACTTTATTTAATTTAATGGGCCGTTATTTTTTGGGCCTAGTTGAAGTTGTTTATATATGAGTAAAGATAGCAGCCATGTTTGTGATGGAAACTAGGAAGTAAGTGGCGTATGAATTCTGTGAGTTACTTTGGTTGGCAGAGACTTGTTTTTAGCCATTGGTGGTGCTTTCTTACTGCCATGGCTAGAGCCAAGTCTCAGCCAATCAAGACACAGGGATTTCCTTGTCCATTTTATGTTTTTTTCCCTAATTTTTAAACAAATTACTTAATCCACATACTATAAAACACGTATTCTGCATTCAGTAATACACTCCTGGGTGGGTGGTCCAAGGTCTATATAGCCCACCATCCCCCACCCAGCCATGTATTATTGCTTGCATAACCGGTGTCCAGGTTTTCCCAGACAACCGACCGTATTATAACCAATGTCTGTTTTTCCCAGAAGCCTGACCATATCTTAATCAATATCTGGGTTCTCCTAGATGCCTGCCCCTATTAAAACCTATGTCCAGGGGGTGTGGCCAACAGCCGAGTGGGAAGGATACACACAGCTTGAGCCCTGCTCCAAAGAATAAGAAATAGATGTTAAAATTATCAAAAATCAAGATTTTTTGCATTCAAACAGTACTAATGTATTTCTAATCTACATAGACTGAGTCAGGGATCCTCTTTTGCAATTAGACAACCGAGGGCAGCTGGAAAAAACAGATCTTGCCAGCGGGACTACAGGGCCTCCAACATGCTAATGGACAAAAGTAATCAGAGAGCCACGTGAAGGTAACTAACACCAAGTCCCTGCAGAAAGACATAAGTATGCTGAACAAATCATACAAAAATTAAATTAAAAAAATTGGATCTGCAAAACGATAAACTAGCCTTGTGGAGCAAAATGTGGAAGTGACAGCAGGGTCAATCGAGGAGCATGGTCACATGACTGGGAAGGTGCTTGTCATGACAACAACAATCATCAAGGAACAGACCATGATCCATAGCCAAATTAAGCAGTTAAAGAACCTGGCTCAATCGGCCAACTTGAGGCTCCCAGGTATGCTGGAGAGGACTGAGGAGGGGGCTCTTCTGACCTTTTGGGAGTGGTGGTTACCAGAAGCCATAGGATTTGGTTTTCCAGTCCCAATCATTAAGCCCTACAGGATCACCCTGTGCAGAGGCACAAAGAAGATGGAGGTACAAAGAACCATTATTCTCACCATAACCACTTCAGTGCTATGTGATCAGATCTTGAGGGTTACCAAAGAGGCTTCACCTGTGATGCTTGGAGAATCTAAAGTGCTGCTTTTTGTAGACTATTCATATTCCACCAGACAAAGGTGTAAAGCTTTCGAGGGAGTAGCTAACAAACTGAAAGTTGCAGAAATTGTCTGCAGACTATTTTTCCTGGCCGATTTACAATTTAACTACTTTGACAAAAAGTACTAATTTACTGATATAAAAGTGGCCAGGGATTTTGTGGCAAAGCTATCCTCCAAGAACTTAAATATGACTACCTGTGGTGAGACACTAGAGGACAAAACTATGAACTTAATATGCTCTTGCAGAGACTCTGGCAATCTGGACTTGTTGCTATTGTTTTCACTTCTAATCCTGCTTTTTCATTCAGGATGGATCGTAGTTGCAGACTTTCAGAAGGACTGTGCAACTCTTCTCCCCAATAGGTATCCTCACACAGCAATCATAAGAAGAAATATGAATTATGTCTTTATATAGATATGTGGGGGTACTGGTGGGATGTGAGAAACACAGTTTCAAATTTGAGGCACTGGAGTGAGTGTAGATAGGGTGCTAGGCAGAACATTAAGATCACACCTAAAATGATGGTTGGTGCTCCTGTAACTGATCCACTAGAATTAGCTAATTGTATTAATGACTTGCCTCGTGCCACATTATACTCTTAGTGGGTGATTAAAGGAAAACTACACTATCTTATATTGTACATTTTGTTTCCCTGACAATAGATAACTCTTTCTGTGTAACAGTTAGGGATATATAGAATTGTTTTAGTTTATTCTCACTGTTCATACTAGTCCCAATCTTGGAAGTTTCCATTTTCTGGTTATTGAAATCCCATTATCCCTGACAGCTGCATTAGCAAATGAGAACATGATGTGTCAGCACCCATTAGACTCTACAATATTTATTTACATTTATTTAAAATTTGGTAACCAGGAAAGGCACACTGAGCCAAGGCTTGTTTCCAGGTGCAACCTGTGACCATGCGACAGGTGCCTGTCTGCTTAATTAGAGTTCAACAGAACAAGTTGCAGCAAGGTGTGAAATACCACATTTACCTTCAGTTAGCTTTGCAGACTGAGTTGTAATGCAGGGGTTTTCGTCTTTAAACTGTATTCACTTTGTGTGTTTCCAGAGAGTTCTTTCAGGATATTTGTACTTACAGTATACAGAGACATGGCATATATGGGTGCTATGACATTATATTCTCATATGCTAATGCAGCTCTCATGGACAATGAGATTTCAACAACTATAAAATGGAGACCCCCGGGATAGGTATGGGGGACTAGCATGAACAGTGAAAACAAATGAAAGCAAACACCTGTCTCCCCATCTGCCACAGGAAAAGAGTTGTCTGTTGACATGGAAGCAATTCAAATTTACAAGCTATGAGGGTATAGTTTTCCTTTAACAAACTGTTTATCTAACCCCTGGTCATGCCTTATTGCTTAAAAGAGAACCCAGTCTACCCAATGTAGGCCACGCATTTGCTTGAAGGCTTTTACTGTAAATGAAATGATGCAACTAATGTGGAGAGATGACTCACAACATAAGTTTCATTATTATGATTTGTTTATTTGAATATTCATACAGCATTAATGCTGTCCAACTGCAACCAAGCCAATGTTTCGAGGATTTACTATCCTTTTCTACTGGGCAAAGCACTTACTGTACCATATGACTTCCTTTTAAGATCTGTGGTTTATATGAATTCTAATAAGTATCTTTCTCTAGTAATAATAGTTCATTGTTGGCATTCCTGAGAAAACTTGTCCTCAATATCCAACCCTAAGCTGGGAGCCATTGCTGCACAGCATCCTGCCTGCCAGCTGGCAGTAGAGAAGTAGTAAATGAAATGATAGCATACTTTAAAACATCAGTAATAATAATACTAGGGTAGGTGGTTTTCTCAATTAAATTTTACTGAAAAATAATTTTGAATAATTAACACTCAAGAACAAATAGCAATGAATTCAAACAATAAATCAATTTCAAAACAGTTAAATAATGTATCAAATTAACTACAACTATTTCTTAAAAGTTTCCAGTTTCTTAAAGCTATCCAACTATACCTAAAGAGGTAATAAGGAAAAAAAGGAAGAAATAGGAAAAGAAATGGAAGAAAGATGAAACAGAATATTTTTCAAATAAATCATGTATAATAGAAAAAGTATAGAGAGGTAAGAAAAAATTCAAGCTCAGTGAGGCAGTGATTATATGTTCCCACCAAATTAAGAACTGTCACAACAATTATTGAACAGGCTTCAAAGTGTAGTCACCTTAGAATGTCCATTCATTAATTACTTTGTTAATCTGCTAGTAGCTTATACAGATTGCCACATTTAGAACATAAATGAACCCTATTCTCAAACAAACCATGAGCTAGATTTTCAAGTCTCAGAGCCTCATGGAATTCAAATTTCCATTCTTCTAAAAAAGAAGGTACCCTATCATCTAACTGCACTTTTAAAATGCCATTCTTCATAGTAGCGCCTAGTAAGGCTTTTGCATATATTTGTTCTTTGCTCCAGTAATGTGCTTCCCATCAAAATGTCCTATTATACATATTTCTGTATTTAACTTGTCCTTTATATCTACATTTTTAAAGAAATCCTGTACTTTATCCCAAAGTTTTCTAATATGCGCAGATGACCAAAACATGTGAACTATGTCACATTTTTCAGCATTGCATTTTGCACATGTATCATTTTGTCTAATATCCATTTTATTCAAATGTCTCAGGGTATAACAGAGCTTATGTATTGACTTATATTGCGCTAACTTCAGATTAGTGATGTTGAAGGTCTTTAAAGAAAAATTCCAGATTTTTTCTCAGTCCCAACTATCTGTGTCTTTCTGAAGAAGCTGTGACCAAAGGCGTTTGGGCTCTATTGCAGTACCGCTCACATTCTGCACAAGTAAGGAGTAAAACACAACTATTTTAAGTCTAGAATAAGCAACACCTAAGAAGTTATTAGGTGCTGAATTATCTCTCTCTGTAGATGCTCAAAGTTATTAAATGCTTCTTTAATGATGTCATTAAGAATATTATAAAAATGTACCTCATATGCTGGGAGATTATGTTGACTCTGTAGGCCTGAAAAAGGTTTAACCTTGTTATATATAAACAGTTAAGTTGTTGGATAGGTATACTATTGTTACTTAGACTTTATTACTTTTTTCTCATCCACATTTATAGTGTAGGTTGTTTAGAGTACACTCTTTAAGATCTATTAGTACTATTTTAGGATATAAATATATTTATAGCTACACTCATTGATAATGATCCTTGTATTACATCTTTGAAGAGAACTGAATGTTGATTTTATGTAATCCCATACAAAAAAAATAGGTCTAATGCTCAACTACCTCAAATCACTAATAATTAGTTAATTGTTAATTATTCCTCAATTTTGCTTTGGTTGATTTTTTCACATGCAAATGAGTTAGTGGCTAATTCCTCCTAGCTCAACCTACTGCTAACTAATTCTTAACAGTTTCAGCAGTTTGTCATTGACCTATTTCCTAATTAAGAATTAACTAATCCCCATGAATTGAGTATTAGTTTGGCGTTCATTAATTACTAGTTGAGCTTATACAAAAAATAGGCCAAATGCTTAACTGCCTCAAATCACTAATAATTAGTTAATGTTCAATTATTCCTCAGTTTTGCTTTGGTTGATTTTTTCACATGCAAATGAGTTAGTGGCTAACTCCTCCTAGCTCAACCTACTGCTAACTAATTCTTAACAGTTTCAGCAGTTAGTCATTGACCTATTTCCTAATTAAGAATTAACTAATCCCCATGAATTGAGTATTAGTTTGGCATTCATTAATTACTAGTTGAGCTTATGTAATAAATAATTCACGATCAATATTCAACTTGTTGAGCATTAACTGATAAGTAACTGTACACCACATAGTAAGCATAGATATTAGTTAAGAATAACTAATTCTTAACCAGCTCATTTGCGCAGTGCTGCTAGAAACTACCCAGCTGGGAGTCCAGGTAAGCTGTAGGAGCACATCCACTCCTCACTGAAGGTGCCACACATCTGACTGAGGCACCCTGAGGTACCCCTCCACCCCCCAAAGCCAGAAACTAGTCTCTGTCTGGGGTAGGCTCTATCCCACCAGTACAGCCCTTGGGGATGGTCTGAATGTTAAACAGGAGGCAGAGGTAAGTCCCAAATGACTACCTGAAATAAATTGCATTTATGCAAGTAAAGACTCCCTTACCCAGCTGGAGTCACTTGTTTGTAATTTTGTAGTCACCTACTAGCACATAGACTGAGTACATGTTCCAAATGTGCCACTAAAATTCAAGCAACTTTATGGTAACTATCAAGCAAACGACTGATAAGTGCTGAGTAAACTGGGAGTGTGTTGTAAACATGCTAATGAAATGCCTCATAGTTGTTCCTGATATACCTCCAATGGAGTACCGTCTCAGTTGGGACACATCTGCATTACTCCAGAAAAGCAACTTTAGAGTGTGTTCCAAAAATGTTATTGAAGTGCCTTGGAATTATAGTATATACACTTCAAATTGGGTATCCGTACTCTGCAAATGCACCTAAAATGCAATTTAAGTACCTTCTTGAGTAAACTTCAATCTTTCAGTGTAAAATATCCTCACAGTTAGGGCACAATTGTAAATTAAAACTTTCCAGAAGAGATCCATGTGCCACAATGGGGTGATGGGCCCATCCCTGTGTAGCTTCAGTGCCCTCCCAGAGAACTGAACTAGGCAAATCTGGTACTCAGAACATACTCTTGCCCTCATGTCAGTTTCTCAGCCTCTGACCTGACCAGCCGCACAAATCTGCAAGCAAAGCAGGACTAAGAAAGGGGATGGGGTATGCATTTTATTTTTTTTTAAATGAGGTTTAGGGAGTCCTGGAAAGCCATCACATAGGGGTGTACAAGTACCTTTTATCAAAATTTTCACTGGCAAATACTTTTGCACTTCAGATGCTCTGCTATTCTACTCACTGTTCATATTCCTTTTCAAGCTGACCCCCCTCCCCCAGTCAGCAGCATGGTGTCAAATAGTATTTTATCACATAATGACCAAGAAAACCCTAGAGGTGCAACATTTCAGTGGGGTCCATCTTCATATAATTTTACAACTAGGAGCAGAAGCTCAGTGGAGATCAAGATCACTTTCTCAGGGACACACAGTGAGTCAGAGGCTGTGACTGTGCTTGAACGCAGATATCCTGCTTCACAGTTTCAGAGACAATATTATGATGGAAAGAAGGTCCAACTAACCACAATTCAACACTACACACCTCCTTCGATATCTTAGGACATTTACTTACTGGTGGTGGAGCTTTCTTCAGGAGGCTGCTGGTGTACTTTCATTTCTGCTCATTGAATTAAACACAGTGAAGTCTTCATCTTTCTCAAACATTAACTTTTTCATAATTTCTTGGGAGTTAAATCCTCAATGTGTTCAGAAAAGAAAGGTAAAGGTCAAATACACTGTTTAGAAATGAAACTGAAGCCCATACAAGACCACATTTTTCTATCATGAAGTTCAACAGACACCGTCCTCAACTCTCTTTGTGTCTTCCTAGAAACTGTGAATACTCCCAGTACAGGACAGACACTCACGGTGCAGTGGAAGGAAAGGAGACTATTGTATCATGAGTAAATGCACTCTTTGGGGGTGTTCCTAATGTTCAAGAAGCATGCAACAAGAGTAGATCAAGGATTTGCAACAAAATGGGAATAAATACACTATTTGCATGCATTTCAGTTAAGCTAAAAAAAGCACAGTGGTTAAAACAACCAATAACTTAAGTGAATTGTGCAGAAGGTAAGCAATCATTAAACATATTTTTTTCAATTATAAATAATATAATGCAAAAAGGATTGACAAGTGTCCCTTTAACACCAACTCTACACCAAAATGTTTATGTGATGGTCAAACAACAAAACATTTTAAAAGTAATTTTACTGTCAACTAATTATTTTTCCCAGTTAGTCTTATTTCTCCCTCATGCACTGGCAGCCTCCATTATACCAGCCACCCCAGCCAACACCCCCCAGGACTTGCTATCCCTCAGAGGCAGCATGGTCTGGGTCATCAGGTACAGGGTGTGTAGGCAGCTGGAGTCATCATGCTGCCAGTGCACAGATTTTCCTAGTACTCCCCCTAAAGTGCAGCATGGCCCCATGTGCTGTGCAACTGACATCTGCCTCTCCTTTTCCCAACTCTGGTGGTTTCAGCCTGCTTATCCTCAGCCACTGATAGTATATGGCAGGCACCAAACTCTGCTCCACTCCACCCTGAGATGAGCAATCCAGCAGGAACTCAGTCTTCTTCCCTCTTGCTGATCCTCCAGTTCCCAAGATAACACTTGAAACTTGGGTCTTCAGCACTGCAAGTACAGCACCATCACTGCAATGGTGGGCCTGCAAAAATCTAGGATCTGTGAAATGTAACTGGTCTGCACATCCACATGTGTAGTCATAGGTCCTGTCATCTTATTTTTTGTGGCTATTTCTGCCCTAATAAACACAGAATCTGTCAGCAGACAACAACCATATGGCCCACCTAGTCTGTCCATTTCCCTACTCGCTTCTGCAGCCCCAGATCCTATCTGGTGCATTTTTGTAAACTGGTCATTTTTTTTTATTACATTCTTGGATTACAAATACCTTTGAGCAGAAACTGCTCATTTACAAAGGTTCCACGTCAAAGGATGAGGGTCAAACTACATACAGAGGTAGTAAAAGAATGCACAATAAACAACCAAAACAACTAAAAGAAAAAATAAAGATACTCAGTTATAACATACTTGGAGAAATTATTCATATAACGAGCAGCTTGAGTAGGCAGCTGGCTGCGGTAACAATAAGAGATAAAGGGCACCATAGGCAGTTAGTATTGCAGGCGTGCGACCCGGGAGAGGAAGTTGGCAGGCTAATGGGCCACTGTCCGATGGTGGTGGAAAATGTCTTGTACCAGTGGAGATGTGAAGCAGGAAAGGAGTCACAAGGAAGTCCCGGTGCCAGAGGGAATGAGACTGGGAAAGGGCGGGCTGTGAGACATGAGTGAGCTGGGAGGTGTTTAGAGAGATCTCTGTTCAGAGAAGCAGTCACATTGAGAGGTAGAGGTGAGTAAAGTTTGAGATTCCTTTTGAAGGGTCCAAGTGTAGTAGAGGAAAGTGCTTCTTTATTGAGGGAATTGAACCATTGAGCGGCTCTATAGATAAAGGACCGCAGACCCATGGAGATACGACATCTAGGAACCTGAAAGGTTAGAGATTGGGCACCACGTGTTTGTTGAGTGCCACTGTAGGTAGTAAGGAGTGAGCTAACACCAGGTGGCATGAGACCGAGGAGAATCTTTTTTTGGTAAGTAAGCAGGTCTGGTATTGTATTCTGCTGAGCAGGGGTAGCCAGCTGGCCTGTGCATAGAGGTCACAGGTGTGAGTTTGTCGGACCACACCCGTTAGTAGTCTACAGGCTTTGTTGAGAGAAACTGAGATCCTGTGGAGGGCACTTGTTGAGGCAGAGCCATAGATGGCAAGGCCGTAGTCAATGATACAAGTGACAGAGCCGTAGATGGCTAGTTTAAGGGCATCTGCTGGCATACAGTGCTTGTGTTTGTGTAGTAGTCCAATCCGTATATTGGCGGTCTTGGCAACAGTGTCAATATGCAGAGTGTAGGAGAGAGGGTACTATCCAGGGTAATACCAAGGTACTTGAACTCCTTGACATGTTCGAGTGGGTTCCCAGCGTGGTTCTTGATGGTGAGGGAACAGAGAGTTGTGCCTGCTCCATCGGTTACAGAAGGACATGGCTTTAGTCTTGCTGTGGTTCAGGACAAGTTTATGAGAATTGAACCAGTCTTCAATGCGCTTGAAGTAAAGCTGCAGCTGGGATTCAAGGACTGTAATGTCATGGTGGCTGGAAAACAGGACTGCATCGTCTGCATATAGTAATATTTTTTGGTGGCAGGCACTGGGGAGATTGTTGATGAAGAGGGAGAAGAGTAGAGGGCCCAGAATAGACCCCTGGGGGACTCCGGAGCAGACCGGTTTCTCTTCTGAAGAGATCCCTGCAATCCTTACATGTTGGATCTGATTATCAAGGTAGCTGGTGAACCATGGAAGGGCATCGCTGCCCAAGAACCCTCTCAGTCATTAAATAACCCCTAAAAACACCATAATGATGACATTTGGTAGGGGATGAGGCGGCAGGCAATCTGTGGGCATTGCAGTGGGATTGGGGGGGCACCTAAATATACTTGGATCATCTTTGCTGGCAGGTGTACATGTATGGGGCTATTTGCCTAGCATAATCATTATGCTGTTTTAGGGCTATGGCTGCAGTGCTCAGTAGCCACTTGACTTGCACAAGGAAATTATAAGTCAGGCTTTATGGACTAAACTCTTTGGGAAAACCAAAATATGTGACATGTGGCTAAAATAGCTTCTGCGGTAGGCACCATAATGTTGTGAGTTGCCTGCCTGGAACTAGCAATCATGTCAGTTGCTCCTAAAAATGCAGGCCCTTCCATTTCCATGTGGAAAACAGCAAGTTGGAACATGCAGATGAAGCTGCAAAAGAAGCAGCTGCTTGGTTGGATACCATATGGGGTTCAACAGGCCTGGTCACAGGTGGATTAAGAGCAAGGCTAAGCATACAGCAGCACTGATACAGTGCATAGTAAAGTACTGTTCTATTTAGAAATCCATAGTTTTCAAAATGCTGTTGTACCACAGTGCAAAAGTCATGAAATGTGATTGTACCCTTCTGAGGTAGAACAGCATTTTAAAACCTCTAGAGACATGCACAAGTTAATTTCACTGTGAAAGAGAAATATAAAATAATGCATGGAGAAGTGTGGTTTATGGGGATTTTATGCACCCCAAGGTGTGTGATGCCCCATGGAGCCTGAGGGGTTCACACACAGAGATGGTGCATAAAATCCCCACAGAATCACACTTCTCCATGTTTTATTTTTTCATTTACTGTTTTTTAGTTTAAATTGTCTTTGATGCTTTGTGAGGGTAACTGTTACCGCCGACAAGCTTGTCTCATGCTGAGTGACCGATTGTGTAGCGCTTGTGAACGTCCAGCACGAGGACAGCTTGTTCAGTGGTTTTTCAGGTGATGCTGCGATACTGTTCTGCCCATGATTTATGGAGCTCCATAAACAACACATGTGGTTTACAAAGCTGTTGGGCACTCACTGGCACTAGTTTATAACCACTAACCAGTAAATATAAAAAAAAAATGCACATATTTCACATAATAATATACACTATAAAAACACAGGATGAGCAACTTAGTCCGAGGCACACCTTGATGCCTCTAACTGGCTGCAGGGTGTGGGTGGGGGTGGAATGGTATGAGCATGACAGGCGAGAATCCCAAGTCACACCCCTGATGCCTGTCATACTCTACAGGATGGGCGT
This sequence comes from Neoceratodus forsteri, assembly GCA_016271365.2. Taxonomy (NCBI): domain Eukaryota; kingdom Metazoa; phylum Chordata; order Ceratodontiformes; family Ceratodontidae; genus Neoceratodus; species Neoceratodus forsteri. The sequence continues at coordinate 138,791,571 of JADMNL010000024.1, forward strand.
TATGGTCAGAAACCCTAACGCCTCAGGCCTGTCATACTCTACAGGATGGGGCGTTATGGTAGGAAACCCTAACGCCTCAGGCATTCGTTGGTATTTTCACTCCAAATTTTCAACATGGTTTTTTTGTGACCCCCACCTCATAGTTTTCCATAATCCATAGTTTTCAAAATGCTGTTGTACCACAGTTCAAACGTCATGAAATGTGATTGTACCCTTCTGAGGTAGAACAGCATTTTAAAACCTCTAGAGACATGCATAAGTTAATTTCACTGTGAAAGAGAAATATGAAATAATGCATGGAGAAGTGTGGTTTATGGGGATTTTATGCACCTCGAGGTGTGTGATGCCCCATGGAGCCTGAGGGGTTCACACACAGAGATGGTGCATAAAATCCCCACAGAATCACACTTCTCCAAGTTTTATTTTTTCATTTACTGTTTTTTGGTTTAAATTGTCTTTGATGCTTTGTGAGGGTAACTTTTACCACGGACAAGCTTGTCTCATGCTGAGTGACCGATTGTGTAGCGCTTGTGAATGTCCAGCACGAGGACAGCTTGTTCAGTGGTTTTTCAGGTGATGCTGCGATACTGTTCTGCCCATGATTTATGGAGCTTCATAAACAACACATGTGGTTTACAAAGCTGTTGGGCACTCACTGGCACTAGTTTATAACCACTAGCCAGTAAATATAAAAAAAAAAATGCACATATTTCACATAATAATATACACTATTAAAACACAGGATGAGCAACTTTATGAATAACCAGTGTGTTGTGCCACCTCGGGGTTCTAATTCCCATGGACCACTCGAGCTTAATCCTCAAGGTCAGAGAGCATCACATGCCCTCTGTGGCAGAACACTTTGACTGTGCATAGTTACCCATTCAGTATTTTCTATATGCTGAGTTACCCAGTTTTGTTGCATATCAATATGCTATTTTTGATTTGGGCATCATCTTCAAACCACTAGCAAGCTGGGATGAGCTTTGTTGTGGAATTTTGGCATGGCCATCACCCAAACAACACCCCCCCACAGTTTGGACAGTCTTTCCCTGCACAAGACTGATGCCTCCTCCTCCTCCTCATCCTGTAACAGGCATTCCCTGCTGTACAGTGACCCCCTCTTTCTACACATCCTATATGGACCACTCCCTGGATTCTAGAGGCACCTTCTTCCCACCCCATGCAAAGTATTCTGTTGTCTAGTGGCATTTGTCTCACGTTCCCAATATTGTGCCATTCCCTGGTGTCCTGTGGCCCCAACCTCCATCTCTATGATAAACACTACAGTGCATGGTGGAGCTCGTTGCGTATGGAGAGCAATACACTGTGGAATGGTCTGGCATGGAGACAAGGACTCCATTAAGCCACACAAGGGCGAAAGTATTAGATATCAGGGAGGGCATCTTTCAATGAAATGTGTAGATGTTTTAAGAGCAGTCCTGCTAATAGAGTGGGTGGAGAAACAGTGGGGGAGACTAAAAGGAGTCATTATGGAGGTAACTAACCAATGCATTAGGATAGTGGCCAAAGGAAAAAGAAGAAAGAAACCACTATAGTTCTCTAAAGAGGTGGGAGACTAAGTAAGGGCTAAAAGAGCAAGTTTCAGGAAGCATAAGGGAATCCAAAGGGAGGAGGACAGGGATGTGTACCTTGAATGTCTGAGAGAAGCAGGGAAGCCTGTAAGGAAAGTCAATGCACAGACAGAGGAGGGTTTAGCACAGACTGTGAAAAAAGGGGACAAGACATTCTATAGGTACATAAACAAAACGAAGGGTGGGATTGTGAGGCTCAAATGGGAGGAGGGAGAGTGTAAGGGGAAGGATTTAGACAAGGCAGAAACACTGAACAAATACTTCTATTCAGTATTCACTGAGGAGGGAGAGGGTCAAGGACCACAGTTGGGGAGCAGAGGCAATTGGGGAGAGAAGTGGACACCAGTCCATTCACAGTGGAGAGAGTTCTGGAGGAACTCACAAAGCTGAAGGTGGATAAAGCCATGGGGTCAGATGACATACACCTGAAGATATTATGGGAGTTGCACAGGGAACTAGCAATTAGCAGTGCCTCTGGCCACCCTTTTCACAGAGTCACTCAACACAGGTGTGGTTCCAGAGGACTGGAGGAGGGTGCATGTAGTCTCACTGCACAAAAGTGGCAGTAGGGTAGAAGCAGGGAACTACAGGTGAGTCAGCCTCACTTCAGTGGTGGGGAAGATCATGGAGGCACTGCTGAAAGAAAGGACAGTGGCACACCTGGAATCCACTTGTGCCTAGGATCTAGGGCAGCAAGGATTCACATCAGGAAGGTCTTGTGAAATGAATCTGATAGATTTTTTTTATTGGGTGACTAGGAAATTGAATCAAGGAGGGGCCATAGACATCACCTACCCAGAGTTCAGCAAAGCCTTCAATATTGTCCCACACAGAAAGTTGGTTAACAAGATGAGTAGCCTGGGCATGGAGCATAAAGTGATACACTGGGTTAAAAACTGACTGACAAACAGAAGTAAAGAGCGATGGTAAATGAGAGCCAATCCGGGGAGAGAGGGGTGACAAGTGCGACACCACAAGGATCAGTTTTGGGACCAGCCATGTTCAATGTCTTCATTAGTGACATTGCAGAGGGGCTGGAAGGAAAGGACTGCTTATCAGCAGATGACACCAAGATCTGCAACAGGATTCCAAAAAAGGTGCAGAAAATGAAGAGGGACCTGGAGAAGCTTGAAAGATGGTCAGAGGTGTGGCAACTGAGGTTCAGTACAAAAAAGTGCAAGGTAATGCACTTGGGTGGGGGAACCCTAGGGAGAGCTACAGGATGGGGGGAGATGCTGTCACCAAAGAGGAAAGGGACCTAGGGGTTATCATATTTAATGCCCTTAAGGTACCAAAGCGGTGTGCAAAGGCTGCAAGAAGGGCCAGTGGCATGCTGGGGTGCATAGGCAGGAGATATTACTAGCAAAAGGTGGGGTGATGTCATTGTATAAAACACTGGTAAGGCTTCACCTGGAAAACTGCATGCAGTACTGGAGACCACATACGCGTAGGGACATTAACAAGGTGGAGGCTATCCAGAGAAGGGTGGCAAAGATGGTGCATGGCTTGCACCACAAAACATATGGGGATAGACCAAGAGACCTCAATATATACTCACTGGAGGAAAGGAGGGTATACCATCAGTACAGCAACAGAATATGAGCATCAGGTAAAACGGCGACTCATATTGGGCGCTATGTTCTTGGGCTACCCTGCAAGGGTAGCAACTGTACACAAACGTGAAGGTAGTGGACTGTGTCAGGAAGGGGGGATAGTGAGGAGAAGGAGAGGGACAATGAAGAGGTTTTGAGGGACAGGTGTGTCTGCTGCAACCGAGCTAGCCTTGTGGTGTGGGTGAATAACTCTGGTGCAGCAGGTACAGGGTTCTGGACCGGGTGTGCATAAACTCTGCTGCTGCCTGTGGCACTTAATTTTTGTGCGATATGGAATTTTGCCCCCTGCTCAACATGCACCCCCTGGAGTTGATAATCTATATTCAGAGGGGTGCAGGGGGCACAGCCAATCCCAAACACTTTTCACCCTTTCTTGTGATATGTAAGTTTTTTGGTTTCCTGAATTTGTATATGATGCATATAATACCTTACAATAAAGAAAATAAAAACTAAAATTTGCATTTATGATACGTTTCTTTGAATTTAAAGCAGTGTACAATGTGAAAAAAGTGCCTTTTTGATGGTTTATTCGCTGTGCTCTGCTAAGCATGTACCTGGTACTCTTTCCCGCCAGCATTGTACTATCACCCTGTAATTTGTTCAGTTATCCTATGTTTTTATTTACATTTCTGCTGCCTGCTGCATTGACAGCAGTAGTACTAGATAGCAACCGCCATATTTTCTGTGGCGCTACAACAGTCATAACAGATCACTTTCTGATTAGGTAGTACTGCTGCCTTTAAAATGTACAATAATTAAAATACGTGCCTAACACAAGATAAATACCAACTAGTATGCATCTGAATAAAAGACTCAGAGGGAACTCCTATTAAATTAGAAGGACCCGCCTTATATATAATGGCTGAAGAGCTCCGGGTCTACATTTCGCACACGCCGGAAGGCTTCCGCTATGAAGGTTATGCTAACGGAGGCTGCCAACTCTGCCATTTGTTGGTAGTCCTCATTAGCATAACCTTTGTGGCAGAAGCCATCCGGAGTGTGCGAAATATCCACCAAGGGCTCTGCAGACATTATAGATGGAGCGGGGTCTTTCTAATTAAAATCGCCAGACAGCAGGTAAATAAAATGATTTGTTTTATGTTAAAAACTCTAATCGGGCATTTCTATAGCAGCTGCTGCACTTAGGGGCAGTACAGGAGTTTCCCTTTAAGAAAATTCTCACTCAGATAAAAAAACAGAGAGACTGTCTTAATCTATCATTTTGTTATTTAAATAAGTTAACTGTAATTCTCAAAATTTTGCTTACTATTTATTCTGGGTGTACAACATGGCAATATTTTATAGTGAAGTACAAGGAGTACAGTTACAACTTTGAAACTCTAGAAACTGCCACTCAATTTAAACAATATTACCTGATGAAGTGAGCTTCTCCTGGTCTGTTATTGACTTGGAAGCTGTCAAAGGACATGAGGTGAAGCAAAGGCCCTACCCTTTTCCAAGGTCAATAACTCCAGAAGATAACCTACACTTCACAGGGTAATATTGCTATTGTAAACAAGCATTTGTCAATGAAGAATGTTTGCTTGCTGGCACTGGCATTGGTAGTGTAGAAGTTACAGAGTTGCATAATAGGAATGACAGCGAAGTATTGAACTGAAGCCAACCCCACCACCACCTGGCAGAGAGTGGCAGGCATTGGGGTGTGCCTTTGGGTCGTCAGGCATAACGACCACGCCATTTCACCACACCCTACCCTGCAGACACTGACAAGTATCACGGTGTGCCTTGGGATCTTTGGCCCTTATGCGCACCCCATTCCATCAGGAAATACACTGAGATGGGTGCGGTATAGGAGAATGGGGTGAAGTTTGGGCCCCAAGAGTCCGAGGCACACCTTGATGCCTCTAACTGGCTGCAGGGTGTGGTTGGGGGTGGAATGGTATGAGCATGACAGGCAAGAATCCCAAGTCACACCCCTGATGCCTGTCATGCTCTACAGGATGGGGCGTTATGGTCGGAAACCCTAACGCCTCAGGCCTGTCATACTCTACAGGATGGGGCGTTATGGTAGGAAACCCTAACGCCTCAGGCATTCGTTGGTATTTTCACTCCAAATTTTCAACATGGTTTTTTTGTGACCCCCACCTCATGAACAGTGGCAATATCAGTTTGTTAGCTGAAAACTGCTTTTGCACAATGACTATGGCATTTGGCACCACAGGTGCAGAAACACATTCCGAACAGGATGTGAAAAATGACAGCGGTACTGTTCATGGGGAGGTGTAAAATATGGCAATTTTGAAAATCTGCTGTAAAAATCTTAAAAAAACTGGTGAAGTCATGAGCATTCGTAGAAACTGTGCAACGTACACCCGTAATGTAACTAGTCTGGGGATTTTTTTACAGTAGATTGTTAATACAGGCATTTTGGGATCTCCGATCATGAACAGTGTCAGTGTGATTTTCTTTATCTGTCTCGAACAACAATTTCCCACAGTGACCACGCATCTCTGCATTGAAAGTGTGAAAACACATTTTGGCCATGTTGTGGAAAATGACAGCTGTACTGTTCATAAGGAGGTGTGGAAAAATGCCACCAGTGAAAATCTGACTGAAAATATTACAAATTCATGAACCTATGAGGGTGTGTGGAAACTGTGCAATGCTCACTCGTAACACAGTCATTTTACGGAGTTTTGTCACCAAATTTTCAACATAGCCATTTTAAGACCTCTGCTCATGACCAGTGTCACTGTGCTTTTCTTAATCTGTCCCAAACATTGTTTTCGCACACCGACTGTACCATTGTGCGCTACATGTGCGGAAACACATTTTGGGCGAGATGTGAAAAATTATAGCTGCACTGCTCATAAGGAAGTGCGGTAAAATGGCACTGTTGAAAATCTGGAGTGAAAATATTGAAATTTCGCAAACTTACAAGCGTGCGTAGGAACTGCGCAACGCATGCTCGTAAAACAGTCATTTTTAGGAATTTTTTCACCAAATTTTCAACATAGCCATTTTAAGACCTCTGCTCATGAACAGTGTCACTGTGATTTTTTTAATGTGTACCGTACATTGATTTCACACAACGACTCTGCCATTAATGCGCTACATGGGCAGAAACACATTTGGGTGAGATGTGAAAAATGACAGCTGTACTGCTCATAAGAAGGTGTGGTAAAATGGCAATGTTGAAAATCTGGACTGAAAATATTAAAAATTTGAGAACTTACGAGCGTGCGTAGGAACTGCGTAATGCACGCTCTTAAAACAGTCATTTTTAGGAATTTTTCCACCAAATTTTCAAAATAGGCTTTTTGAGAGCCCACCTTATAAACACTGGCAGTGTCGTTTCATTAATCATTCCAGAAAGGTGATTTCACGCAGTTGCTGCGAAATCACCCTTCAGGCTCGAGTAATGCCATGACAGTGCAAGAATTCATGAGGAGGGGTCCCAAAAACCCCATGTTGAAAATTTGCTGCAAAAATTCCAAAAAATGCCTAAGATATGCAACAAAGTTGAAAAAACCCTATCTATCCCATTATACAGCTTACCAGCATTTCCTCAGTTCGCGGTCGGCTTTGAAAAGTACAGACGTGTTCCCGGTCCACCGAAGATTGTCACGCCGGACTCCGGAGGTAAGTATGGGATGGGGGTGTGGGAGGTAGGGTGCACAGTGGGTGGGCGTGGGTGCAGACACTGCAAGGGACCGTTTTGTTTTTTAGGTTTTTTATTATTACTGACGGATGGGAGCATTTGCCATGCTGGGGTGGGCTCCAGCATGGCAGAAGGATGGCTGGGGGCATGGAGCCGACAGGGGATTGGGCACCCCCATCGGCCATGGCATCTGTTGCCACGCTTGGGGTGGGCTCAGTGTGGCACCTTGTGCTGGGGGAGACAGTGGAGCCGATGGGGATTGGGCACCCCGCCGGCCATAACATAATTCTTGCCACGCTGGGATGGGCCTCAGCATGGCACCTGGATGCTTGGGCGTGGAGCCATGGGGATTGGGCACCCCATCAGCCGTACAGTGTGGGAGGTGCATGAGCACGCAGTGTGCGTGCGTGCACACGTGTGGGGGGGAGAGCTCTGCTCACTCAAGCGGAGCTCTCCCTTTTAACTGTATGCCACTGCATTTTTCAGCTGTCATAGACCACTGGAGCAGTGATTGGTGCTCTGCGACTGCTTCTGCAAACACACTGACTGAACTGGAAGAGGCTGACACACCTCTGGAAAACTCGTATGATGGCACTATGTTTTTTGCACATTCGTGCAAGCAACCATAAAAATGTTTGGAAACTCACCTTTTGGTGCATTTTAAACAGTGTGAGTGGCTGGAGTGCATGCTTAAACTATTTGTTTACATTAGCAGACTCCTTCTGTGAAGTTGCCTTCTTGCATAGCCAGTTAGTGCACTAAGACATTGAGCCCAATGCTCTAGGTATACAATGAGGATTATTTCACCTCTTTGGTTGCTGAATGGCAAGGCAAGTTTTATTTAAGAGATGTCAATACCGGAGGCTCTGGGCGCCATACAACAATCAAAATAGATACAAAACAACATAATAATAAACATTTATATACAATATACCAAACAGTTAAAACAGAATTTACTAACCCTCAACAGCAACTAAAATCAGAATAGGTAGAAACTAAATTAAACATCAATTTCTAAAAGACAAGTTGGGGCTATAAAACATAGTCTGGGAAGGCTTGATTATACAAGAAGACCTTGAGGCGGGCCCTAAATACCTCCACAGAAGGGGTCTCCCTGATGGCTAAAGAAAGCAAATTCCACAGGACAGGGGCAGCAACACTAAATGCTCTGTCACCAGCAGTTTTTAACCTCGTCCTGGGAATCTCAAGGAGGAGCGGAGGGAGTGGACCGAGACAGCAGGTGCAAGAAGGTCCTTCATGTAGCCAGGGCCCAGGCAGCGTAGGGCCTTAAAGGTGAGCAAACCCACCTTAAAGAGGACCCTCCACCTAACCGGCAGCCAGTGCAGTTGACGCAGCACCAGAGTGATGTGACACTACTTAGGCTGTCCTGTCAACAGCCTCACTACCACGTTCTACACCAGCTGCAGTTGGCGCAGGGTACCCCCAGAGACCCCAAGACAGAGTGCATTACAGTAGTCAAGCCTGGACGTCATGAAGGTATGCACCAAAAAGTGGGGAGTTCCAGTGGCGGAACTAGGGGCTTTATCCTGGCGATATTCCTCAGATGATAAAAACTGGTACGGACAATGGATGCCACCTGAAACTCAAGTGTCAATCTGCTGTGAAGAATAACGCCCAGATCACGCACCCTAGAGGAGGCCTTCAATGGTACAGAGCCAAGACAAAGCCCTGTCTCTGCACCAGAGACCAACCTATCACACCCTCTGTTCGACTCCACCACCAGTACTTCCGTCTTACTGGGGTTCAGTCGCAACCATCTGGAGGCCACCCAGTCACTGATCTCAGCAAGGCAGCTGTTAAGCACTTCCACTGCGCAAGATGTTCCAGGGGCAAAGGAAAGACACAGCTGGGTATCATCAGCATAGCAGTGAAAACCCAGACTGTACTTCCTAAGGAGCTCTCCCAGGGACAGCATATACATGGCAAACAACATCGGCAACAAGACTGAACCCTGGGGAATACATGACAGGGTGGGCGGGAGAAGGAGAAATTCCACATCACTACCTTCTGCCTCCTGTTAGATAGAAAGACTCAAACCAGCAGATGACAGTGCCAGCGAGTCCACAGAATTCTCTTAGGCAGTCATAACACTCGATCATCCACCATGTGAATGCTGAAGAGAGATCGAGGAGAACAAGAATTGTCCCTTCCCTTTGATCTCTAGCCCTAAGGAGGTCATTATGCACCCAAACTAGCACAGTTTCTATACTATGCCTCACACGAAACCTAGACTAGAGTGGCTTGTACAGATCATAGTCCACGAGATGCTCCTCAAGCTGAAGCGCCACCACCTTCTCTCACAATCTTACCCAAAATGGGAGATTGGAGATATGACGGTAATTTCCGTTTGACTCAGTCCAACTAATGTTTTTTCAGAAGAGGTCTTCACCATGCCTCCTTCAAGACATCTGAGAAAACTCCCTCCAACAAGGAACACTGGACAATTAAGACAAACACCAGGCCAACGGAGTCAACGCATCTCATTAAGAAACGAGTTGGCACTGGGTCCAGTTCACAAAAGGTGTGCCAAAGCTTGGAGGCAATCTCACTGACCTCAGCCACCTCTACCACTCTAAACTCACCCCAACCAGGCAGAGTGCTCTCCGGTCACCCATGGTGACCACTGTCAGCCAAAGTCTGGTCCACTGGTGGAACCCTCTGCCTGATGGCAGACACTCTGTCCAAGAAGAACTGAGCAAACTCCTCGCACAATGCGTTCGAAAAGGCTACCTTCAGCTATAGACAGGAAGGATGAAGAAGCCTGTCCACAGTCCGAAAGAGCACAGTTGGTCGGTTCCTCCCATCAGCAATCTCCCTGGATAGGAATTCTGCCTTCTTACGGTTGATTGCCCCCTGGTATGCACCGTAGTGCACATGCAGGGCCAATTTGTCTACCTCCAGGCCAGACTTCCACTAGCAGTGCTCTAATCTCTGACCCAAAATCTTCATTACCTTGAGCTCCCCATCATACCAAGTAGACCTCAAGTGAGAAGACCTGGGTTGTACATGGGCTGGTGCAAGGGAGTCGAGCGCACCAGACAGCACCTTATTATAGGAATCCACTGCTGTGTACACCCCCCCAATGCTTGCACTGCCCACACTAGATAGGTCAGCCACCACCAAAAAACCCTCAGGGGTTAACCCCCTCAAAGGGCGATAGCTGACCATCTCTGCAGAGGGAGGGCTATCAAGGGGGGCCCGAACCAGAACTTCACCATGCAATGATTGGACCAAACGACCAGATCAATGCTGAGACTATTTATCTCAAGCCACAATGAGAACACCAGATCCAACATGTGGACACCCTGATGAGTCATGGAGGAAACTCCTTGTGCAAAGCCCAGAGATGACATCATCTGGAGGAAGTTGTAACCAAGCAGAGAAAATTCATACTCGGCCCAAATATTGAAGTCCCTCAGCACTAAACATTTGGGGGCCTCCAATGTTTCCCTGACGATGAAATCGGCCATCTCCTGCAAGAAATCTCCCACCACCCCAGAAGGGCGGTAAATCAGGAGAATCAGGCAACCTGTACCCGGACCCCCACAGACGGCCACACATTCAAATGAATGTGGTGCTCTCACTGAGTGCAGGGTGATGCACTTTGCCTTTGGCCTTTTGTCTTAAACTTCAGAGTTCTGCAACCCTCCTCCAACCCTGTCCCCCATAAACGCATGGCCTGCCCAATATTTCTAAAGAAGCGACTATGTCCTATTAGGTATTGCTTTCCAATTCAAAGAAATGGAAATGAAGGTCTGTGAACCATGCTTAGTTTAAACATATGCTGTAATTTTAATTTTTTTATTATCTTTTAAATGTTCCCTCACCCGCAATGTAGTTTACAACTGCAGCGTTAGTACCAGTGGGGAACTGATGTCTTTGGGTGGCTAAGAGCTCACAATGAGGTGGTGCCAAAGTATCTTTCTAAGGAAGTGTCCAACTGCATTGTGTGGCCTCGGTTGCCCCAGACAACAGTTCCCCACCAGCGATAGCACTGCAAATGTAAACAAAGCTTTGGGGAAGGGGAGCTTAAGGAACTGCTGACTCCTCAAAACTTTGAAAAACATACTGTTCGGGTACAATTCAGCTTGTTTTCTGTATATATTCTATAGAGTTCTCCTGGTCCATTGATTATTACTGAGAACATTTGCATGAATATGTGATCTTTATTTCTTAGAGTACATCTACTTCTACAGCTGATTCCCTACTTCAAGTCATAATCCTCTGTTGTGACATAACAAACTGTTGTCATGGGAGAAACTGTGATGTCAAATCAGTGCAGTATGACCTCAGGTAGGGAGAAAGCAGCAGGAACAGATGAACTCTTCAGGAGCAAAGATTCTGTTGTCATGCAGCTGACCTCAGTAATAAATAGTGTGGAGGAAAAATACAGAATGAATGTGAAATACAGTCTGAACTATGTCTAAATATAGTTGTTTTAAGATCTACTGAAGGCGTCAGCTGCTCTTTAAAAGGTAACAAATAAAAAAACTAAATTCCAGTACTTTTTTATGGTTCCCAGGCTCTCCTTTTCCATTTCCTTGAGTTGAAAAGCAGTGGCCAGTGGAGATAGCCAAACTTAAAGTAAGCAATAACCCATAACAGACCGTGGGTGAATTACATATACGAACATACAAAGAAGCCAGCAGAAGAAAGCTATTTGTCTGTCAGGGTCTGCTCGTATTGCAGGCCCACAGCTTTGAGCTAATGTCGCTGCCCTCCCCCCCCACTCCTCCCATCCCCCTACCCATGATCCCTACCTTTCCCTATGCCTATCCCAGCATCTCTTAGAGCAGCCCGCTGTCTTCAATGAGATGACCTCTTCCAGCAGTGCATTCCAAGTGTCCACCACCCTCTCTGTGAAGAAGTACTTCCTGATCTCCCTCCTAAATCTCCCATCCTCCAGCTTAAGACTGTGCTCCCTCGTGTTATGGTTGCCATTCAGATTAAAGAAACTCTACTTATCAACCTTATTTATCCCTTTCAAGTACCTGAAGGTTCCAGTAATGCCCCTCTTTCTCTTCTGTCTTCCAGGGAGTACATGTTCAGTACCCTCAACCTCTCCTTGTATGCCTCACCCTACTGACTGGCTATCCTCTTTGTAGCCCTCCTCTGGACCTTCTCCAACAGGTTAATGTCCTTTTTGAGGTGTGGGCACCAGTACTGAACTCCATACTGTAGATGTGGCCTTACCAGTGACCTGTACAAGGACAGTACAACCTCCTCTCTCCTACTACTGATCCCCCTAGCTATGCATCCCAGCGTCTTGTTTGCCTTTGCTGCTGCTTTCTTGCACTGTCTGGATTGTTTCAGGTCACTAGTGATCATCACTTCCAGGTCCTTCTCCTCCCAGATGCAGATACTCGGACTCCACCCAGGTAGTACTCTGTCCTGGGATTCTTGGCTCCAAGATGCATAACTTTCTCTCCCCCCCCCATGAATCCATGCTGCCTCTCATCCTGGAGACCATGCTCCTCTAGATATTCCACTAACTCTTCCTTTAGAATGGTCTTCACATGCTTGCCCACAATGGAGAATTTGGGGCATTAATGCATGCCCTGGGTGCACTGTGAGGCATGAGGGCAAAGCCTGAGTGCTCTCCAACCACCCATGAACTGCAGTAAATTGCCCTCCTTTCACGATGGTGGAATAGTAAAAGAACAGTTTAGAGATGTCAAACCCTGCATCACCAACCACCTAGCAAGTGAAAGCCTACATCCTAGCACAGATAAGAGATCTCTTACCAGGTTCCTGTGGAGCCTGGGATAATGGGGTCTCAGGTGATTATCCAGTTGTACCTGTAAAACAAAAACAGCAATGGGGTCACAAGGACCTGCAGCTCTTTGTGAAATAACAATGACAAACAATGTAGGATAAACAAAAAACAATACTTATCTGACACATGTGGTCAGTGTCCTCCTTCATCCAGTCAGCATCCTGTCAGACCTGTGGACATATAAGGGAAAATGGGTCACTATAAAGAATAAAAATACTGATCAGCTGGGTCAACTGGGAAGTACTTATAATGGTTAAGAAAAAGTGGGTTGTGTGTTTGGGGGGGTACATATGGGTACCTCACCATCAACCTGGGTTGTAGAATGTACTCTGTCACTCAGGGGCCATCATGGAGGAAAGTCAGTGCCCCTAGAACTGATTTTCTCTTGGGGGTGGGGGGGCATTGTACTCCAGCAAAGGACTGACACAGGGTAGAACAAAGACACCAGCTGTTATCCTTCTTGCACCATTGACAGGGCTCTGGACTGCCAAACTGGTAAAGCATCTTGGGATGGGTTGCCATGGCTAATGAGAAGAATCACCCTTCCACTGCCACAGAGGGAGTGGCTGTACCGAAGGTCCAAATTTAGTCCATGGGATAGTGGGTGATGTAGCTAGGTGGCTGATGGCAGTATGGCACTTCTCCATGGTACAGGGCCTGCTCTGACTGTGGCTTCATACTGGCAGCTGCTATTTTTCCCAGTTTTCATGCCGGCCTACCTCATGTGACAGTACATAGTCTTGTCAGACCTCACCATGTGCGTAGATCCATGTATTTTTTAACTCTATCAGTCTACCACCAGAAAAATTGAGAAGAGCCAGTTTCCCCACTGCTTTCACCAACATGGGCATTCTATTCACCACACCCAAGTGAAAAACAACAGACTCTTCCATCATACCAACATGAGTAGCTCAACAGCCTCCCAGCATGGTCAGCCTCCCTCTCCTCCAAATAAAACTAACAGTCAGCTTCCCTTAACCCCACAGTCTCCCTCCCAGCAATGCCTCCCCTTTTACCAGCACAGCCAGCTACCCCAACCACATGGCCAACCCCCTTGTCACTCACATTACACTCCCCTTTTCCCATACATGTGCTTGCCCAGGTCACTACATACTGTCACATCCATGGACAATATCCAACCTCACATTTGGATATCCTCCCCTTCAAATATGGACTGAATCTCACACCACCACCGGGACCACCTTACTGACCACACATCCAGAGTCCACACCCTTCCATTAGCACAGCACTCCTTACTGGCACACTGCACAAGATCAACACCATTCAGCCTGCTACCCTCCAAGCATAGACCAAACCCCCACCACCACTAGCTGCCCCCACCCAAAATCAGTCACATGTATCCATGTCCAAATCAGCTGTACCACCAACCACAGTGAATCACCTTGCTATACATTACCCCCACAACCACCACCACCAAGAGCATCACACTGGTGGTACCTCTAACACTTCATAGAACTTTTTGTCTTACATTCTGGAACACTTTCCTATGCAACTGGATGTAGTTTACAGGCAGTAATCTTCCCCCAAAGTTCCTTGCCCATTAGATCCTGCCCAATATGTAGGCAGAAAATGCTGGAAGACACAAGATAAAAAATGTGTTGCACAATGGCTGGCAGCAATCACAGAATTATAGCCCCAGCTAGCCGACACCCAACACAAATATAAACAAACTGGCCAGATGAATTTCTCACCCCACACTTCACAATATAATATATATTATATAGGCAGCCCTGGCAAAGAAAACTGCTGTAGGCTTTCCATTTTACATATTTGTTTGCAGTTTTATGTCCAGGGCCATACTGCAGATGTGATTTTCAAAAAAATTACCCCTGCAAGATTTGTTTCCACTTTCTACGCAGCATCACAAGTCTTACCCCTGTCTACCACCCCCCAATGCCACAACACAACCACCAAACGGTGTGCTTCCCATTTTTTCAAAGTACAACCAGGCACAGGTTTTAAAAGGAAAACTTGTGTAAATGAGATGATCTACCTTTTATGTGGTTGGCAGTGTTGCAGGCAGTATGGCAAATCAGGGGTTGCAGTGGGCCTGGCAACTTTTGAAAGAGAAGTCTTTGTACACTCTAGAGCTTTTTTCCTCACCTGATCAGCTGTGATTGTTCCTGGAGGTCTCACTTGTAATGTACTGCGTTATTTGTTTTTTTTTAAATTGGTTGATTGGTAAAGTTTTTATTAATAAAATAAATAAATATGCAGTCTGCCATCCATTTGAGCTTGAAGAGGTCCTTTTCACAGTGTCATCACAGCAAGTCTTCTACGGTGTCACACTGAATAATGTCCCATGTTGCACAACTACTGCCAACATGTGGTTCCACCTGTCAGTAAACGGGGGACAGAAATAAGTGACACACATTCATTCCAGTGTGTAGTGCAAAGTGTCAGAATACTGCTCTGTCTGAACAGTTGTTAACGACAGCATATGCTTAACACAGAGAATGTTCGAATGAATAAATATTGTAGACACATGATCTGTGTTGTGTTCAGTTTTCATATCTCTATGTATCACAAGCATGCAATTTTTATTTTAGTTTTTTTTTTTTTTAGAATGTCAGTGCATGTGGAATCCATTGTACCTCAGTCCCAAGTATTGCCATACTTTCAGTATTGATTGGGTCACATACCTGTATTTTTCCTCCAAAAAACATATCACAGACTCACAGATTTAATAATCTGTTTTCATACATCAGCACTGAGTGAATGAACTGATCACCTTGGGATTTCATTTTTCATATTTTTTTATTCCCTTTAATTTATTTTTATTGGTTAAACTGGAAAGGCATGTGAGCACTGCTGTATGTTTACACAAGCGTCCAGCATCACCTTTGAATTTTATTAGTAATTTGTTTTTTTTCCATTACATTGAAGTACTAATTTAACTCACTGTAATACTGCATACCTTCCAATAGAGGTCTGAAGCTTTGCTAGATTATTTTAGCAAAATTTCAGGAGATTTTCTGAGGAATAGTTTATCTAAATGTTGGGGGTTTGGGGACTGCTATGACCTCAGAAGCTCTGTGGTGCATTTTGGAACTTATACACACTTATGTGTACGTTGAATCTCAGTAAATGTAATTACTGTCCTGCAGCACAGCAGTGCCCTTTGTGTTTGATGAACACTTTCGATGAATGTTGAGCCAACTTCTTGCAACTGTCAGAGCTTGTGAAATGAGTTCATTAACATCCATGTGTAGTGGGTGGTGGCAGTGTGCAGAGTCCCCAGCATGGGATAGGGATGGCTCTGGGAGCCTACAGCAGAGGGGAGGATCACAGTTGGTGGTTACGTAAAAAAAAGCAGAGGTCCAAAGAAGGGGGGGGGTTCATAATGAACACCAGCTGTAATGGCTCCCTGCATTAAATTCCCCATTACATGAGGGAACAGCATGGTACTCTCACCATAATTTGATGTGCAGCCAACATCAAGGATTGCAGTCTGCCACACTGCTCACTTCCTGCTTTTACTCACCTACATAAAGCTTGATGTCACTTCTGCTTGTTTTATTTCTACTCATTCTGGTCACTCCTTGTGTAACTCTTTGAGGTTAATTTTTTTTGCATTAAATCAGTACACTGTGTCCCGTACATCCTCCCATTTTCACCAATCATTACCACATTCTTTTGAGTTCTGTGTTTCACGGGCTACTGAACTGGAAGTCCAAAGTTGCAATACTTCCTGACCAATCTTGGAGTGCTCAGAAGTCTAACACTGCAAAGCTTCCTGACCAGTCTTTCTTTCATTCAAGTTCTGTGAGAAACAAGTGTAATCCCTATGTAGCGCTATCCAAAGGAATATTACCCCTGCCTGCATGACTAGGTGCAGGTTGAGGGGCCTGAGCTCGGTAAATTGCTGCCACCACCGGAAGAGTTGGTTTAAGGCTAGTGTAGCTGCTCTGGGTATAGCCTTTCAGGACACTGATACCCCCCCAGTGGCTTTCACTGGTCAGCAGATAAACAATCACCGTTAATGTCAGAATACAATGTTGAACCCTCTTGGCACACTTCACCACCAAGGCTGGTTCAGCTGCACTGGACCTAGAGACCCCTGTAAACAGGACCTCAAAGAACAGTGCAATGACAATACAGTATCCCTCCACAAAGGTACACAATAGCCAAGTTAAATGCAGAAAGAAAAGAATCTGGTTTATTCAGAGAACGTGAACAAGGGTGGGGCAGCAATCAGGCATTTGATTTCCTATCTGATTTAGTCAGGTTAAACATGCATGCACTAAGAGTCCCTCTAGCACAGTTACACACACCCTGGGTACACAGTTATTACTCAGGCTAGCCTGATACATAGATACATAGACAGTGTCGGCAGATAAGGGCCTATGGCCCACCCAGTCTGCCCATTTAAGTTTGTAAATTCAGTTTATGTTTTCCAGGAAGTCTGATGCATTGCCATGGGTAAGCCGGCACTGCAGTTGTTGTTGGGGCCCTTAGAAAAGAAACAAGCAACATGCACTTTAACCCACAATTTATATTCCGGAGCCGGATGGCTCAGTTCATAATGATCAACCAAAATAAAGCAGATGACACACAATACATATAAACATACAAATCTACCAGCAGAACAGACCAACTAGTCTATCAAAGACTGCCCAAGTGTGCAGCTAGCACCCGAGATTGCAGCTGCCCCAGTCTCCTCCCCCACTGTTCCTCCCATGCCTGTAATAGCCCCTGCCCCCCAGACCCTTCCTCTTACTTTGTCCCACTCCTTCTTAAAGCTTCCGACATGTTACCACCCCCACTGGCAGCTCATTTCAGTTAGACACCACCCTCTCAGTGAAGTAGTGCTTCCTCATCTCCCTCTTAAATCGTCCCCCCTCCATCCTTAGTCCATGCCCCCTCGCTCTCTACCTTTCCTCAGTTTAAACACCCACTCAGTGCTAGGTTTATTTCCTCAAGAATTTGAATGTTTCAATCATATCCCCATCCATCCTCTCCTCCAGTGTGCACACATTCAGCTCCTGCAGCCTGACTTCATAGTCCTTTCCTTCCATCCCCGTTAACATTTGTGTTGCCCTCCTTTGTACCCCTTCAGTAATTTTATATCTCTCTTCAGGTATTGACTCCAGTATTGCACACAGTACTCCAAATGCGGTCTGACCAAGGATCTGTAGAGAGACAGGATTACATCCCTATGCCTGGATGAGAAACCCCTTGCGATATAACCCAGCATCCTGTTTGTCTTAACTGCTGTTTTCCTGCATTGGACAGAGTTGTTCATGCTCACTGTTACCAACACCCCAAGGTCCTTCTCCTCCTCAGTGATCATTAGCCTCACCCCTCCAACCAGTAGTCCCTCCTATGTTTTTTTGCCCCGAAGTGCATCACCTTACACCTCTTCATGTTGAATCCTAGCTGCCACTTCTCTGACCATGTCTCTAGTTTGGTGAGGTCCCTGTGCAATTGTTTCCATCCATCCTCTTTGTCCATCACCGCCCCCATTTTGGTATCATCTGTGAACAGACTGACCCTGCTCCCAACTCCATGTGGCTATATCAGAGACAAAGTGCCCAAATAGCACCAGACCCAGCACTGAACCCTGCGACACCCCACTTGTCACTGCTCTGGGTGTCGAGAACTCCCCCCCACAACCACCCTCTGCACCCTCTCTCTGTAACCAGTTCTCCTCATCCAGTTTGTCAGCTTTTTTCTCCACCCCACAGCAGTCAGCTTCCTCCAGCCTCCCATGAGGCACTGTATCAAAGGCCTTGCTGAGTCCAAGTACAGGACATTTTCTACATGACCCCATCTATCCTTTGCTACTCAGTCGTAATTCTCTATTAGGTTTGTTTGACAGGACCTTTCTGAGACAAACCCATGTTGCCACCCATCCTGGAGGCCATTAACCTCAAGGAATGCCACCAGCCTCTCCTTCTGTATAGTCTCCATAAGCTTTCCCAATGTGGAAGTGAGACTGACCAACCAATAGTTTTCTGGCTCTTTCCTAGGCCCATTCCTGTGTATGTGGGCCACCCTCCAGTCCGGAGTCACACATCCCATTTCCAAGGAGGTATTGAACAGATCTATCAGAGGCTCAGCCAACACCTCCACCATCTTCCTCAGCACTCTGGGGTAGATGCCATCAGGACCTGGTGCCTTGTCCACCCTTAACACCCTCAGCCCCTCTAGCACTCTATTCCCGATGATCATTTTGTCTGTCACCTCCTCCCCCTCTTCATCCAGCCCCCCAGTCCATAATGGTAGTGGTCCATCCCTCTCCTTAGTGAAAGCACAGCGGAAGTACTCATTCAGTATTTCTGCTTTATTCGCTTCCTCTTCCACCCATTCCCCCTCCCCACTTTATCCATGTGTTCTTTGCACTTCCTCTTTTCCCTGACATATCTAAAAAGGTCCTTCTCCCCTCCCTTTAGGCCCTGTGCTAACCTTAATTCCCTTGGAGGCCTTGGCTTTTTTCACCCACCTGGCCACCTCCTTGGACCAACTCCCATAAAGCCTCCTTGTCCTCTTCCTTCCTTGTTCTCCTGTACTTCCAATACGCAGCCCTCTTTTCCATCACCCCCTGCAGCACTTCACTGTTCAGCCAGCATAGTTTTCTGGCTCTGCCCTTCTTACTCCTAGCCCTGGTGCAGGCTACTGTGGCTTCCATTAGCCCAGCTTTTAATAACTTCCCACTTTTGCTCTGCATCCATCCCAGGCCTTATATCCTGGAGTCTCCCTTGCAGCATTTCTCCCATCCTTCCAAAGTCCACCCTCCTAAAGTCCACCACCTTCATGCTAATGCCTCCAGTCTCCCTGCCCAACGTGAGTATGAACCACACTGTTTGGTGGTCACTACCAGCTAGTGGGTTCTCAACCCTTACCTCCCTCACTGCCTCACCATTTGCCAGTACCAGGTCCAGTGTGTTACCAAGCCTTGTAGGCCCACTTGCCATTTGTGTCAGAAGGCCATCCTGGATTGCATTCAGGAGTACCTGCTCCCTGGCACTGTTGGTGGCAGGGATGCTCCAGTCAACCCCTGGTAGGTTGAAATCCCCCACCATCACCACACTCCCCCTCCTACACACCCTCCTTATCTGCTCTGCCAACTCCCTGTCCAGTTCCCCCTACTGGGTTGGTGGTCTGTACACCACCCCCAGCCTCAGCTTTCTACCCTTGGAGTCCAGAAGCTGCACCCAAATTGCCTCCGTCCTCCCATTCTCCCCCTCATCCCACCTGCATTTGATCCCTTCTCTCACATAGAGTGCTACCCCTCCTTCCAACTCCTTGGTCCCTCCTGTATATACTGTATCCCAGGAGCTAGATCCAAGTCACGGTACTCGGTGGCCCAAGTCTCTGTTACTGCAGCAATATCCACATTCCCCTCTAAGAGGAGTGCCTGAAGTTCCGCAATTTTGTTTCCCAGGCTTCTTGCATTTAGGAGACCACCGTCCATTCATACCCCTCCTTCCTCTTTCCCCTCTTCTCCTTGGTCTGCTCTCCTCCTGTTGGTAGCCACACCCTTTTTTTGCCTTGTTATTACAAAGTGGTGGTGCCTTCTCCACTTCACGCTGCCTACCCTACATGCCCCTTCCCTGAGTTACTTTGCCTCTACCTTTACCCATATCTAGGGGGGTGAGCTCACTAGGCTCCCCTATCCAGACCTTTTTACTATCCTCAGTCCTCTTGCCACCCCAGTTTAAATCCACCTTAGTTGATATATACCCCTCAATTCCACCCTTTAGTACTCCCCTCCCCGCTCAAGTGTAGCCTGTCTCCTGCATTCAAGTCACTATTCCCTCAGATCCTACCCCAGTTTGTCACTAAACCATAATTCTTGGTGTGGCACCATTCTCTCAGCCATTCATTGAACTCCTCTATCCTTCCCTTATTCCTTATGCTCACACATGGTACCGGGAGTACCTCTAAGAATGCCACCGACTCCTCAACCCCCTCACACTGCCTGCCCAACTCCTTGAACCTCCCATTCACCACTTCTACAGGCTCCCCTGCCAAGTCGTTTGTACCCACGTACAACACTAGGTGAGGTTTCTTCCTCCCCTTCGATGCGCACTTGAGCAGTGACTGCCTTGACCTTTCTACGGTCAACCCAGGAATATCTTCAACCCAAATACGATTGTGCCTTTCTCCATTCCACCCCATCTAACCCCTTTCAGTATAGAATCCCCCAGCACAAGTAACCCCCTTTTCTTGTCCCTTACCCCTTTCCTCCCTTTTACCCTTTCCTCTACTCCAGAGTTCATACTGCCCTGCTCCTTACACACTCCAGCTGCACCCCTGTGTCTCCTGCAACTGCTCCCCCTGTGTCCACCTCACTCCCTGTCTCTGCCCTGCTCTTCTCATCCCCCCAATCATCTTACCAGCCTGACTTCTGCCTATTGGGCTTTCCCCATTGATCTCCCCTCCACGCCTGCTGATCTCCAACCCCTCCCCTATCCCCTCCATTGCAGATGTTGAGCACCCATTACCCATGACCCACAATAATTTGAGCTTTGTTGCAGGGAACTACCCTGATGGTTACTCATGCTACCCAGACCAGGAGGCAGGATTGACAAGATGAAAACCTCAGGATGGTATGCTGTTTGCCAGGGGAAACAGGGCCCACATGATGCACCATGATGGTCAATCCTGTTTGATGGTGTTGAGTAGGAAGCCAAAGTCCCGAGTGAGTCTTTCCTTGGATGAATCTCTGCAGCATGAGTGGCAGTCTAGGCTGAGATGGTGAGGCCCAGACCAGGTGAACAGTTTGTATTGCAGTCCATTTTAGGTACTGGATGCAACGTCCAACTAGTGCGACACATTCAGCGGTGTGGGGAACCAAATTGTGACCCACATTACATATTCAGCAGAATTATAACCAAAACAGCCACATACCACAGTTTGGATGGCAGTCTTGTTGCAATAAAGCAGTGTCTCTGTGCAAACCATACACTCTGCAGTTCTCTCCAATTCCTGACTGGCCGATCGCTCCAGGGGCAAGTCTTTCCCCTAGGTGAAATTCACTCTCTCTCTCACAGTTCAGGATTCTGGTCTCAATAACAGCAATTTGGATAAAGTCCAATGTCAGATTACAGGCTTCTTCACACTAGAAGATGGTAGCAGGCAGGCCAGACACAGTTTTCCCACCAAATCCCCGCTCTACCGTGCAGGAGCAGCTGTGTGCTGTTCCAGGCTGACAAGTTGGAATCTTGTCCACAACACATGAGTCTCAGTGGATCATAGAATATAATTTAATATTTATTTAATGATTTATGCAGGCAAACATTCTGGGACATTGCCTAGGATGTGGAAAAGAAATCTGGCAGACAGGGTTTGCAGCATTTGCTGTGCAAGAGTGCTAATGGCAGTCAGGGCAGGCATGGAACAGATCAAAATCTAAACTATAATATAAAAGTGTTCAACAGGGTTAGACTGTGTGGGGAGGGGCAGAGTTGTTCAAATTAAGCAAAGAATACTGGCAACACCTATCCCTCCTAAACTCTATGCAGTAGATGGGCAGCAATTGGAATCACAAAGGCTATGCAATATCCTCCAGAAGCATGTCTTTCAGTACTGGGGCATTGATTGGGGAAAATATGGCAGCTCCCGGGCAGAGGTATTGATCAAGGGTATAAGACTAGTAATCCCCCACCCCACCTGCTATTCTGTAACAGGGAAGTAATTTGTGGTGCATAGCTGGTAATCTTCCCCTGACCCTCCTATCATTCAGTGCCTTGGCAGTCACCAGAGCATAAGACTGCAATCCCAGCACCACATAGGACAGGTAGGATGGTGGTGTTCCTTCTGGTAGCTGAGGGTAATGGAGGCAGTTCTAGCACTGATCAGCCATATCCAACATTGTTCAGCTAGAGTGAATGGTGTGCATGGTGGTGTTCCACCTTAGTTCCATTCTATCAAGACTTGGGAAACTTTGTGAATGATAGGGTACAGTACACATTGCAAGTCCATTGGTTGGCAGGATCCACCAATGGGCTTCCAGGTGTACAGTAGCTGTCATTCACAGACAGCTCTATCAGCAGGCAGCTGTGGCAGCATACGGGTGGCTTGAGCTGTCCACTGACACTAGGACCATGCCGTGATGGGGGGGAGCGGTGGGGGCGGGGTGCCTGAGTGGGTGGGGGGTCTACTGGTCCACGGATTGACTTGGGATTATGGTGAATGTGTGATTAGGTCAAGCTGGTGGGGGGTCAGTTATTATTCCTTTACCACTACAGTGTACAGTATAAAATCAAAGTGGTGGGCGGGGGCTAATATATGTTTTATTTACTGTTGTAGTGTGCAGCATACAGTTGGGGTGGGTGGGCAGCTAGGGGGTTCACATATGTTTTATTTACTCTTGCAGTGTGCAGCATACAATTGGGATGGCAGGCGGGGGGAGCACTGGACTGCCAGAGTGGGAAAGCTGCCAACTCCTGTCTGCAGTGCAGCGGCCTGCCAGTGGGTGAGTACCCACTTAATCTAATTGTTGTAGATTTATCTTGAGGAGACACATCTCCAGACTTCCTCTGGGGATGCGCCTCCAATGTGGATTGTGAATGGGGCTGCACACCATATGCACGGGTATGCCCCCTTCACAAACCCTCCAGTTGTGCTACATAACATTAAGGTTGGTGTGTGATGCACATCAATCCCTTGCCAGAACTGTGCCAGTGCACAAGTTGGGGTTGCACCAGCACATCTTGGGTGTGCTGAATGCATCCTTTTTGTGAATCCTGCCCCTAGAGTGGATCATACTCCTGGACAGCTGAGTCCAGTATCAAGTAGCTTGTGACTGCAAAATATGCTAAGTTAAAATCTCAAGTAATTAATAACTGAGCCATTTCTTGCATTTCAAGTAAAACCACTGAAAATTTTTCTAAGTCATATAAACAACTAACACTCAAGCTGAATTATGTTTAAGTAGAAAATTTCAATTCATTCCTAGCTACAGTATTTTTCAGTCTCATTTCTTAACTAATGAATAAGTAAACAAAAACAATTCCCAACTAATTGCTAGATGGCAAAAGTTAAACATTAATTGAGAAAAACTCCTCAACCAATGATCAGTCATAATGCTTAACTTTTTAGTTAGTCATTACCTAATGAAAAGGTAACCGCTAGTTATTTGCTAACTTATTTTTTTGTATGGGTTGCCTTTGTTTATCCTTGTCTTTTTCAAAATCAATAACAATTTTAAATTAAAAAACTTGTTATAGATGATTAACCTTTACCAAACCCTTCTTTTCTCAGTTATTTTTTTAATTAGTAAATTGTTTCCACTTTTGATGTTAGAGTTTCTCCATATAGGTTGAGGTATACTGATACCATTGCGCTATTTGATTAACTAAGTTTGAGATTATTTTGTTATTGGTTATTTTTCACTTTTTATGAAAATGATGCTAGATATTTCAATATTCTGACAGTATAGAAAGTCTTTTTCTATTAGTAAACATTCCAGAGTGTATGCATTAGAATCATGTGTTTCTTCTTGCAACCATCTAGAAAATTGTAGTGCTTACTGGATAAATACCGCTGGATGGCGCAAAAGATGGGAACCAAGCCCTGGAATACTTCCTTGGGCGCTTTACTTTGGCTTGTGACATTTTTGCCCCATTTCAGACCAAAAAGGTGAGAGGGGTTGCCAACCAGTGGCTCTCAGGCCCCCTGATTGACCTCATGCATCAAAGGGACAACCTGTGGCACAAGGCCAAGGCCACTCAGATGCAGGCT
Organism: Neoceratodus forsteri; assembly: GCA_016271365.2. Taxonomy (NCBI): domain Eukaryota; kingdom Metazoa; phylum Chordata; order Ceratodontiformes; family Ceratodontidae; genus Neoceratodus; species Neoceratodus forsteri. The sequence continues at coordinate 138,815,910 of JADMNL010000024.1, forward strand.
GACCTCTCCTCTTACAGGGCAGCCAGAAACAAATGTGCCAAGCTCATACAGGCAGCAAAAGCCTCCTACTATACTGACCTCCTAAACAAAAACTGGGGATCAAGAAGGGAGTTCTGGAACTCTATGAAATAATTCACTGGTAGAGCTTCAAGACCCCTGTACTGACCTGATTATAACCACATCTGGGACACTCCAGGAGCCCAATGACATCACTGAGGTGTTTAATACAGCATTCACTGACCTAGCTGCTGTGCTATCGCATGCATATCTCATGACCCCTCAACCAGGCCAGCCTCCCTGCCTGAATACTCCTCCACCTAATAACAATGGTATACCACCATTCTATTTCAAACAAGTTACTAGGTCCGAGACTATTAAATACATCAAGCTGGTCCTTGGAAAGACTAGGATAGGAAGTGATCTAGTTGACATTAAGTTAGTAGCACTCACCTTAAATGAATTAGTCGATCCACTGACAAAAGTGTCCAATGCTTTATTGAGGTCAGGTGTGTTTCCAGACAGATGGAAGGAAGCAATTGTCACCCCCATTTTCAAAGCTGGTGGCAGAACTAACACCTCCAACTACAGACCCATCTGTATTCTAACTCCTCTTTCCAAGGCCCTGGAACAGGTGATCTGTGATCAACTTACAGACTACCTGGAGAAGTACTGCCTGCTCTGTACCCAGCAGCAAGGTTTCTGTAAAAAGTACTCCACCCTAACTGCCTTGGTCGAGTACACCTCCCATCTCTATGATTCCTTGGATAAAGGGATGGCAGTGGGGTCTCTCTTCATAGACCTCACTAAGGCATTTGACACCATCAACCACCGGTATCTCTTAAACTGCTTGCTGTCTGTAGGCCTGTCCATAGACACTATTGCCTGGTTTAACAGTTATCTCACCCACAGGACACAATGTGTTAAAATCAGCGGAACCCAGGGAGGTGAATATCAGAGTTCCCCAAGGGTCCATCCTAGGACCATTTCTTTTTAGCCTCCTTAGAAATTTACTCCCCTCTATCTGCCTGGCACACACTGTGCTCTATGCTGATGATGCCGTTATCTCTCTCTCTGGTGAAGAACTATCTGCAATTACCACTGGGCTACTCAATAGTTTCCTTAAACTCAAATCATGGTTCTCCCAGAACAGACTTCTACTCAACCACAAGAAGACCAAAAGCATGCTCTTTACTGTATCACAGAGCAAGAAGAAATATAGCCCACTGCTGATACAGAACTACAAGAGTTTGGAACCTTGGAACAAGTCTCTACATTCAAGTATCTAGGTATACACCTGGACGAAACACTCATATTGATCATGTTGTTAAAACTGCTAATATAAAACTGGGTGTCCTCTATTGACACAGACACTCTATGTCTCCTGCCACCCTGAAGCTTGCTCATGAGCAGCTAGGTCCTAACTGATCTATGGTGCCGGATCAGACACTGCCCTAATAAGAGTAAAAACACTATTTAATAAGGCCCGCCACTTGACCCTAGGGGCTGATCACTTGGCCCATATTTGCACCCTATACAATGAGACTGGGTGGCTCCCTCTTCACCTTTGGGTGCAATATCAGACCTGCTTGCTGGTAAAAAAATCAGTGCTAGTGCTTATGCCTGAGTCTACCAGCAGCCTCTTCAAAGCTGCACAGCCTACAAAAAACACTAGGAGTATAACCAAAGGGGGCCTCCAGGTGCCATTTAAGTGTACCAAGCTAGCTCAGAAATCCCTGTCCTTCTGAGGATCCAGGTGGTTCAACGAGTTACCCATCACCCTTATCGAATACACCAAGCTCAATTTCTACAAACAAGGACTACACTCCCACCTAGCACATAGTATGATCTGCAGTTGCTTTCCCTAACACATGACCCAGAGTAGTTCCCGCCCTATTTCTTTTCCCTACCTCCAAATGGTCCCCCTGCTCCCACAGCCTAAGCCCTACCCAACCCCCACTCTCCCCTCTCTCCCCCTCCATCTTAGCCCCTTCCCTCTTCCCTTGCCTCACCCCTAATCCCCTCCTCCCTGATCCTCCACCCTGCCCATCCCCTCTTTCACCCTCTCCCTCCCTGATACAGCCCACCTTGACTGAATCACCCCGTACCCTTCTGTCTCCCCTGACTTAGCTCTCTCTGGCCATACCCTACCCATTTTCTCTCTTGCCCTGACTGATTACCCCTCTTTCTTTCAGCTCATCCCCTAGGACTCCAATTGTAGCCACTTAATGCCTCTATTTTCCTGATCCCTCCCCACCTTTTTATCTGTCCTCCTGCTGAACCCTAAACAAAGCCTCCTTTGGCAGCTAAAACGTGCTCCATTGCTACCTAGAAACTTGCTTGTCTCTAGCTGTATCATGTAATTATTTAAACACTGTGCTGCACCTCCAAGTGCAGATGTCATCTTCTCCATAACAGTTATTGGACCAAAATCTCCTGTGTATCTTTGTCTACTTTAGTTGCATAACATCCTTGTATACAATTGCAGTCTATGTAACATCACCCTCTGTGTAACCTGACTTGTACATTATATGATGCCTATATATGAAACTACCTATATTTTATGTTCTGTTCTGTGTACTCTGACTTGGAACTTTTGTAAACAAGCCTATTTTGGGTCAAAGGTATTAATCTGAATCTGAAATAAATAAATAAATAAATATAATATAAATGAAAATCAGGTACTTCAGGCCTCCATTATTTTTACTTCTAGTTAATCTGTGGTACTATAATCTTCTTTTATTAAACCATAGAAATTTACCAATTATGTTGTGCAATTTGTTAAACCAAATTTTATTTCTGCTACAGGGAATCATAATGAAAATGAATAATGTTCTGGGAGGAATATTCATTTTTATAGTTTCTAAATGGCCCAGAAGCTTAGTGGTAGTCCATTCCATTTCTCAGTGTCATAAATTGTTCTATTTTTAATAAGCTGGAGATTTTCGGTGACAGTTCTGGTAACTGTTTTGTAAATTTGTATACCCTAGTAATCAATGTAAGTATTTCCCCAATGTATGTCTATATTCCTATTACTGACTCCTGATGCTTACTCTTAAGAGACAAAAAAAGAGGTTTTATCCCACTTTATTTTTTTATACTGAAAAACATCCAAATTCTTGTATGGGTTCCAAAATGTTAAGTACTGATTATCAGGGATCTGTTACAGAAAAAAAATATCATCCACATATAATGAGCATAGGTAACGTTTATCTCCTATTTTGATTCCATTAATGTTATTAATGCTATTATAATTACTGGTGACCTCCTTTATCAACTCAAATTCAAATACCTCTGAAATGCTGTAATAACCTGAAATCAGGTTATTACGGCATTTCAGTACTTCATTGTCACAGTCCATTGCCTCGAGCAGCACTCCACACTTGTGACAGCTCGAGCACTTACGAGTTTTACTACAACGACACTTCTTGATCATTGCGTAGGAAACAGTCATCTTGGTGTTACTGAAGTTATCAATATTTCCTACTTTGGACTATTTTAAAAATGTTCTTAAAAAGTTATTTACTTAGAAACAAGATATACTGTTCTTTGCCTTGTTTGCCATTTCCCTCTTGAAGAAAAAAATCGATCTCCTCCAGACTTCTGCAACAGGACTTCTGGTATTTATTAAATATTACAGTTTACATTTTAAACAAAAAAAAAACTCACTCAAGTGTTCTCTCATATTTGTGCTGTAAATTGCACCTCCTAATTTGTGTTGTGAAAGAAGAATGTTGAATAAATGTAATTCTGATGAACTAGTGTATTCTCTTAGGTATATCCAAAACGCTGGCTGAGACTCTTTGCACCAGTAATTATAAAAAATAACACATAGGCATGTGTGTGCCTATGAATATTTTTTTCACACCCTCTGTGTGTGATGACCACATAAAACTCTTGAGCTTCACTCTTGAGGTCTATGGGTCATCACACACTTTGGGTGTGAACAAACTATTCATAGCACACACTTGCCTATCCATTATTCTCTATTTAGTTTTCTAACAAGTGGGTCTAAAGTTAGGTTAAACAGTAAAGGAGACAATGGACACCCTGGTCTTGTTCCCTTTCCTATATTAAAATAATTAGAGATTATCCCATTAGTCATTACTGCAGAGGATACATTCTTTTATAAGATCTTTACCCAATTATTAAATGAATTTGGGAAATAATACAGTATGAGTGTGTTACTAATATGATTCCATGTGACCCTATTGAAGGTCTTTTCGGCATCTTGTGGTAATAAACCATCTGTTATTCTGATTTTTCTGCTATGCACAGTAAACAAAATATTTTCTATATATTCTATATATTGTCTGTGGCCAGTCTGTCTGGACTTAATTAAACCCATTTGTTGATTACCAATTAATAAATGAATTGTCTTTTTAAGTCTAGTAGCCAATATTTTGTCAATATTTTGACATCGGTGATGATTAGTGATATTGGTCTGTAATTTTTAGCCTCAGTTTCATTTTTACCTACTTTGTGTAATAGTATAATAATGTTTTGAGTCATTGTATCTGGTGACTGTCCCTTTTTATGAATGTCCTTATAAACATTGACTGGCATTGGTGAAACTTCTGTAAATTTGTGACAGAAATTTACAGAATAACCACCCAGCCCTGTGGTTTTGTTTTTGCTAGGTTTTTTGTATAGCTACTTTTATCTCTAGTGTTGACATTTCTTCACTCAGTCTGTTTTTCAAACTATCTGGAACTTTTGGGAATTCTATTCCTTCAACAAATTTCAGTAAACCAAAATGATCATAGGACCTGTTTTCCCTCATAAATCTCTTTATAGTATTCCACAAACATTTCATTTTTTGTGACCTACACTGTATATAGTTGGTTGGAAGATGGCTTTTTTATCTTTAATATTCCTTTTGATTTAGATGTATTGCAAGTATCTTCGTGGTTTTTGGCCTGCTGTCAGTGTAATTTAGTTTTCATTTACGGATGCTGAATTCTGCATCTCCACTGATTAGCTTGTTGTATTCTGTTTTGAATTTTGACCAGTGCTCCCATTTTTGATGAACATCTGTCCTGGTTAATTCTTCCTCTGCTAGTTTTATTTTCTCTAGGCGATCTGTAGATTTTTGGATTCTTTGTTTCTTTAAGGCTGAAGCTAAGCTGATCAAACAGCCTGTAAGCTAGTATTTAAGGCATTCCCATGTTACAGCCCAGAAATTCTCATCTGCTTTATTATCTAATAAAAATTTAGCTATTTTATTTTTAATTCTAGTTACTAAATTTTCATTACTCAGTAGAAAATTGTTAAGTTTCCACCTTGGTGTCTTCTCTGTGTTTCCTCCTTCTCTAATGTTAAAGGAGACTGGGTTATGGTCTAAAAGTACCTGTTCAAAAAATGTAACTTCAATTAATTAATTAATGTATTGAAATGTTTCACCAGGAAGGCACACTGAACAACAAATTGCTAATTTCCTGGTGTGACCTGGGGGGAGGGGAGCATGAGGATATGACATAAACATGGTGTACATACATTGAATGGATAGAGAATAGTTACAAATTGCGTAAGAGTGAAGACAGCATAATGCAACCATAATACAATACAGGCAATAAATTTGTGCTATTACAACAAAGGTGTTAAACAGTTTAGGAAGCATAAAAAACAGGCAATGCAATTTAAATTAGCAGAACAAGTGAAGTGCTAATAAATACCAAGACAGGGTTCAAGGTAGGGGACAAGTGCAGTAAGTAAGGGACAGGAGACAAATGCTGTAAGTAAGGGACAGAGAGAGGGGGGTGTGGAAGAGGGGGAAGGATTGGGGGTGGATTGGCTGCCAACTCCAAGTTGACCCTCCAGGGTGTTATGAACCCTGCTGGGGGGAGGGATTGGCAGGTGAGAACTAAGTACAGGAGTTAAGGAGGGTTATAGCAGGAGCAGCAGGGAGCAAGGAAATGGTGGATGGCAGTACTGAGAGAATAGGTGGAGGAGGAATGCCTTAACTGGGGGGGGAGAGAGTTCCAGGTTTTAGGGAAACAATAGGAAAACACAGTCTTCCTTCTGTATATAAATGTGAGCAATCCTCGATCCCGATTGGTGACTCCTGGACCAATATGTGAAGTCCTTTTTATTGGAATGCATTGTCTGCCAGCTATCTATAACTCCTATATTATCAGTCATACATTTAAGGTCTGTGTTTGATTTAGAAGTACTGCCTCTAAATCTGGATCTGTCAGAAATTGGATCAATAATGCAATTCATATCTCCAGCTATTAAAATAGAGCTATTTAAAAGTTTTGTACTTTGTCTTGTATTTGAATCAATAGGTTGTGATTTATTTATTTATTAGCTTTTGTTTACCAGGTAAGCACAATTTGACATGGAATGCCTATTTTCAGGTGCGACCCGGGAGATTACAGAGTAAGGTTTACAAACAGTGCAAGGGTATTACAACAAAGTGAAATATAGGCAATGAACAGGGTGAACACAATTAAACACTTATAGGATGAACAGATAAGCATAGGCATCAATAATTACATTTCATGGTAAGAGAGAGCAGGTAAGTGGTGATTACAATTCATGGTAGGAGTACAAGTACAGTTTAGTCATTTCATTTTGAGGGTAGTAAGTGCTGAGGTGAGGGGTAAATACTCCCCCAATGGAGTTCAAAGAGGGTAGAAGGCCAATGATGTGGTGGATCACACCAGGGTGGAGCCCGAGTGGCAACCTAGCAACAGGTACAGGCTGAGGCAGACTTTAGGAGTGACCAGAGGGAACTTTTAAAAGATGGGGTGGGTAGAAGAACACCTGAGGGGTGCAGGAAGGGTATTCCAGAATCTAGGGGCACAGACAGCAAAGGCACCATTGCCGAACAAAGTATGAGTTTTTTGGACAAGGAGAGGGTGTGAGGCAACTGACCTAAGCTGGTATAAAGGTAGCACCAGCTGAAGGAGTTTGGACAGGGCAGGTGGCATGTCATTGTGGACAACTTTGTCTATGAAGCAGCCCAGGACAAAAGAGCGATAATTACCAGGGGACAACCAATGCAGATTATTGTATAGTTTACAGTGATGTGTGAGTCAAGGAATAGCAAGGGCAAAGTGGCAGATATTATTGTAGGCCACATCCCATTTGGTCAAGCTAGTATTTGGTTGATGTTGGTCCATAGATATTTAATAATGCCATAAATTATTCTCCCAATTGTCCATTAACAGTCAGATAATGACCATCTTTTCTACTGTAGGGTGTATCCTTAAATTGACACCTCCTTTTATTAATATTATGACCACAGCTGTTTTTAAACAGTTACCTACCCCAGTACTTCCCCAGCCCATTCTCTTCTCATGAGATCAATGTTTTATTTTTTAAGGTGATTTTCTTGAAGAAAAGCGAAGGTTGCATTTCATTTTTTTAGATGTCTTAGGACCAAATGTCTTTTAATTTTATGATTAAGGCCCTGAACATTCCAAGCAACTGTAACAACATCCCTTGGACTCATTTTTAAAGTAGAATTAAAAATAATATCATTCTCTTTCTTTTCTCAGGGTCAGCAGAAACACATTGCCACCTAATCACTAAAGGGAACTTGAAAGAAGGAAAAAAGAAACAGAAAACAAGAGAAAAACAAGAACCCATGACACAAAAGCCAAACACATACCTTAGATTTAACATATCACATAAACAGTATAAGTGAAAAACAAAAAAAATGTGTTTCTGTTTTTTCAACAAAAAAAGAAATGTCCTAGTGCAGGATAATCAGAACAGAAGTGAAATTCTAAAAACAATTATGATTTGCACAGAAGAAACGGTTCCCCAGTAATTATTTTAATGGCAAAACATTGGAACCCCCAGCCCCAGAATATATCTGATAGTTTAGCTAAACTTTGAGTGTTTTAAACCTTTTAATTCTGAGTTAAACTAGCAAGACAATGAATTCCAAAATCTTTAATTATGAAATACACTAGATAACTAATCTACCTATTTCTAGTTGAATGAGTAAAACATATATTATTTATAGATAAAGTAATATTAATATGATATATTTTATCTAATCTTGTAAATTCATAAAATTGTTATGCCTATCTGAATCAATTATTTATCTTACTAAAGAACTATTAAATATTAACTTTAGAAACATCAGCATATTAAATGAAAGTGAAACCACAAACTAGAGAAAGAGAACATAGATACAGCATTACCATAAACACCTATAATTTTTATGTTGTAATGTATTATTGTATTATTAAGGTATCATTTTAATAGCACCTGTAACTCTATGAAAGATCAAGAACTAAAGAAGGAAAATGTCCTAATCATGCAGATATATAAAATTCCTTTCCACTTCAGAACATAACCATATGTGTTAACATTTCCAGATATATAAGTTATATATCACCGAGGGTACATATTCATCCTACTTCTTATTTTCTTTGCCTTACCCAGTAGCTTGAGAGCATCTTTTCATTTTAGTGTTGTGTTGTTTCATTTCAAGCCACGTAAACTGGAACGCTGTACTGGATTTCACATCTTATTTAGTTTCATTACAAAAGTGCTTCTGTTTGTTTACATTAACATCCTGCTGGTATTCTGTACTAGCGGATCCAGCCAAGAACATCATTGCCCGAACATCGTGGCCCAATATAAATCAGCCAAAACACCGTGGCCAACAATGTTGGCATGCTCAAACTAATGCCACCCTGCATATCGCAAGAAGGCAGTATGAGGCACTGCCCCTGGTAGCTGGTGTTCCCCTCAACCCAGCTGTCATGTCCCACCCACAACAACAGACCATCCAGTAGTATACAGTGACTGAAGTGCACCCATCGCAGATCACTGAACATCCTCCCCCCACCACTCTGTCTCAGCCGATGACATGGGTGACAACTCCCTGGTGTCTAGTGGACCCCCCAGCCCCCAGGTAATCCTCCACCACCCCGCTCCCAATCCTACCCCAATGGCTAGTGGGCTGACCTGCCAGCCCACTACTCTCCACCGCAGCTGGCCACCTGACCGAACTGCGCCAAGTGAGAACATACACTGCGCTCGGGATAAGTGCTCATGCATTGCAGTATAGCCAGGTGGCCAGCTGTGGTGGAGAGTGGTGGGTTGTGCTGGTCGCCCACTAGCGGTTGGGGTAGAGGTAGGAGCGGGGTGGTGGAGGACTACTTGGGGTCTGGGGGTCCACTAGACACCAGGCAGCTGTCACCCATTTCAACTGCTGTGACAGAGTGGTGCGGGGGGGTGGATGTTGAGCGATCTGCAATGGGGGGCACTGCAGTCATTGTTTACTACTGGGTGGTCTGTTGTTTTGGGTGGGACATGGCAGCTGGGTTGAGGGACTGTGCATCATATGGGGAAGCCAGACCTTTTCCTTTACCTGGTGATGCAAATGAACTACAAACATGCTGAACTCCTGTTTGACCACTGGCAGGGGGGGAGGGGTGTTCTTCCCATTCAACATTTTGGGTGCTGCTCCCCTCTCCCCATTTGCTAGTTTAAATATTCTGCAAAGACATCAAACTTCTGCCCCAATGCACTGACTCCCTCCTTAGTCAGATGCAGTCCATCAAATTTAAAGAACTTTCACTACCAAAACTGTTGCCAGTTCCCTATAAATGTGTGTCCTTTTTCCTGGCACCAGTCCTTGAGCCACATGTTTAGCCCCCCATCTCCCCTTCTCTGACGTTCGTCCATCTGCCTCCCTCTCCCAGACTGGCAGGATCTCAGAGAAGGAGATGCCAGATGAAATGGATGATAGTTTGTCACCCAGCCTGGTTAGGTGTTCCTTGGTCTCCACAACTGGCCAGCCGGTGAGATCATTAGTTCCTATGTGTACCAGGACATCAGTGTTTTCTCCTGCTTCCTGAACAAGTTTAGCAATGAGGTCAGTGTCTCTCCACGCTGATGTACCTGGGAGACATCTGACCATTACCCCTGGCTGGAGATATGTATCAACTCCCCGAATCATGGAGTCTCCTATGATCAGAAGTTTTTTGAATTTCCCTTTTGCTTTTTTTGTTTTGGTTCCTGTTTTGGGTGCATTTTGTTGTGCTAGCTCCTGTGCTGCAGTGCCCTGCTCTGCAGTGTCCTCTGCCCCTTTGTTTGATTTCAGAGATAGAGGCAGATACCTGTTTGTAGTTTTTATATGGTTTGTGGAGGTGATATGTTGGAGAGCACCGAGTGATGGGGCACCCAATTTGCCCCTCCTAACCACCTTTCAACCTCTTGGACCAACTACCCTCTGCGGTAGAGGTGCTTCTGTTAGATGTTGGGGGAAATGGCGGGCAGTTTTTATAATATATATACTCTTGAATATGCAATTTGAGGCATGCAATCTCTGTCCATGCTGCCTGAAGCTGAGCCCTTAGATCCCCAATGGCCCAGCATGTACGACAGTGTCCTAAATCCTGTAAAACTGCCCTTCTGAAAAGTGTTCCACAGTACCTGCAGTTAATGATATCCATTCCAGGTAAGTTGCTCGGTTTATAACCTGGTCAAAGTAATTCGAAGGAAGAAAATGAAAGCAAAAGTTTGATTTTGTGTTTTGCTTGTTTGTTTTTGTATAACTTGTTGTATAAATTAAATTACTAGTGCCCCTGTAAATGAGGTCACTGTGTGGATACCCCTCTGATCCACCCTTCTGGCTTTGCTACAAGAAATGTCACGACTGTGCTACCCTATAAAAGGAGTGTAGTGTGGGGTGGTTGGGGATGGGGGTGGGTGGTGGGCCCTTCCCCTGCTGAAAAAGAAGAACCACGGATGAAAGAAACAAGGAGGTAAGAGCAGAAACAATCAGCCAGCAACAAATGCAGTAGCCCTGAAAGCTTATCCTAATGACAGATAAAACTGTGAAACCTGTAAAGCACCACCTGTAATAATTTCCCAGAAGATATACCCTGTAAGAAACATTTTGCTACAGAGAAAAATAAAGCAGTAACAAAAGATATACCTTGCAAAAGACAATTTGAATCAGAAGATTACAGCAGTAATCTGTAAGCACACACCTGTAGGCACACCCTGTAATAATGCAGCAATATGTATACCCGGCAACAACAATTTGAATCAGAGAAAAATAAAATGTTAGCAACAAACAGTAACAATCTCTGTGAGTACAAATTAAAAACAACAACACACAGTAAACCTGCCTAGCCAAAATAAGCCTTAATCCTTATTGTTGCTCTGGTAAGGTTATTTGCGCTGTCACTTCAAGCAACCTAGAAGAAAAGAGCTCAGGTGAAGCTAGGTGCCTTGGCCAGCAAACCTAGTCTTCCACCGATGTTTTGCCCACTTTATATTGGGCTGCAATGTTCGGGCAACGATGTTCCTGGCCAGATCCATACCAGCACATGCGCAGGTTGTGCTATGCAGCATGCTATTGTTCAGGTGCAGGAGCTCAAAAATGTTGTTTAAAAAGCTTAATATTCTATAATGAACAAGTCCAGTCCCTGACAACCAGAATGGGTCTACTCCCAAGTCTCTGAATACTTACCAAAATATTATTACAACTAAATGTAAATTCCTAGCTTTGAATGCAAGATCTTTAAACCAACTCAAATTAGCAGAACTCGAAGCCAAATGTAAAACTTTAAATATAGGTGTGGTGGGAGTAATTGAAACTTGGTGGGACGCATCCTCAATTTGGTCCAGAGAAATTCCAGGTTATAAGTTATATCATAAAAACAGATTAGATAAGCAAGGCGGTGGAGTTTGTATGTACATATGAAATGATATTCCTTCTTTTGAAGTGTGTTCTCCCTTTCCTTTGGAAAGTATATGGGTTAAAATCTTATTGAAGGAGCAGTCCTATATAATTACTGATAACATCTATCGACCTCCATCTGCAAATTCAGATTACACAACTGAGATGTTTAAAGAAATTACACATTTTTCAGAATCTCAAGATACTGTAATATTTGATGACTTTAACCTCCCTCATTTTAACTGGGACTCATTCTCAGGACAGTCCTATGCCGAGAAAGGACTAATAGATGTGATAGTTAGTACTGGATTACAACAACTTGCTACTGAACCCACTCGAGGTCCTAATATTTTGGATCTATTATTTTCTAACATAGAGCAACAAATTAGCAATTTACAGATTTGGGATCCACTTGGGACCAGTGATCATTCATCTATTCTTTTTGAAATTCAACAGTTTAAAACTACACAAAGGAAGCTATACTGTACAAAAAATTATAATAAAGCAAATTTTTCTAAAATCAATGAATACTTACAAAACATAAACTGGGAATCTAATCTTCTTAATTGTACAACACAACAAGCTTGGGACTTTCTTAAAAACATTGTACATTATTTGGAAAATTCCTTTATTCCATCTAAGAGGAAATTTAATAATAAAGGAAACATTCCCCTTTAAAAATCAGATTAAAATAAAAATTAAACTTTTTAAGAAACTTAAGAATAGTTCTGCTCCATTTAAAACTACTCTATTATATAAATACAGACTATCTGTGAAAAACTTAAAAAATTCTATTAAATTGGCAAAAAATAAGCTAGAATTTAAACTAGCTCACACAAAAGACTGTTACAAATCTCTTTTCTCCTATATAAATAGTAAAAAGGGTGTATCAAGGACCACTGGTCCCATTATAACCAATGGCTCTTCTCTATCTGATGTAGAAACCTAGAATCTCTTTAATAAGTACTTTTGTTCTGTCTTCTCTCAAAAATCACCTATTAGTACATTTAAAGTTCACCACGTAGATTATCATAGGTTCTATCCAATTGACATTATACAGGCTATCAAAAAACTAAAAAAAATACTAGTCTGGGCCCAGATGGTATTCATCTATGGTTTCTGATCGAAACCTCTATAAATATTTCAATACCTTTGTCAATTATCTTCAACAAATCCTTACAAGAAAGCATTGTACCAAATGATTGGGTGTTCAGCAATAGTTACTCCCATATTTAAAAAAGGCAATAGAGGTTCTGTGCAAAATTATCGTCCAATTAGCCTGACCTCAGTGGCTGGTAAACTAATGGAACGAGTAATGAAGTCTCTAATAGATCAAGATTGTAAAAAATTAGGAATTTATGATTCAAATCAGCATGGGTTTACTCCCAAGTATTCCTGCACCACCAATCTGATATCTTTTTACAGTAATATAAGTACTCTACTAGATGTGGGTATCCCTACTGATGTAATTCTTTTGGACTTTAGTAGAGCTTTCGATAAAGTCTCACATGAAAAACTCATTACTAAAATTCATTCTTGGTTTGTCACCTGATATTGTCAACTGGACTTTAAACTGGTTGACAAATCATTCTCAGAGAGTCAGAATTAATGATATCTTGTCTGATTTGGGTAGTGTGACAAGTGGTGTACCACAGTGGTCGGTCTTGGGACCAACATTGTTTAATCTCTTCATCAATGATTTACAAACAGGGCCAAAGAACTCATGGTTAAATTTGCAGACGATACTAAATTGGGGGGCAAAGTTAATAATCAAGAAAATATTTCTGCATTAAAGAAGGATTTGGAAAAATTAACACTTTGGGCAAATGAAAATCATATGCAGTTTAATCAAGACAAATGTTTAGTAATGCATTTCGGTGTAAATAATCCAAAAACGATATATTATATAAATGGACTACCACTTCACTCATCAAATTGTGAAAAAGATTTAGGGATATATGTAAATAATAAACTTACATCAAATGACCACTGTGTTAGAACTGCTTGCATGACCAACAGACCTTTGAGGCAAATAAAATGCACTTTTGTTAATCGCACTGAACAATGCCTTATTCCATTGTACAGGGCATACATTAGACCGTATCTAGACTATGGCTCCCCTTTCTGGAATCCACACCAAAAAAAAGACATAGCAATTCTTGAACAGGTTCAAAGGAGAGTAACTAGATTGATTCCAAGATTAACAAACTTGGATTATCAGAACAGAGTAAAAGCTACTGGTCTCCTCTCTTCAAACTAGAAGATTAAGAGGTGATATGCTTATGGTTTTTAATTTAATAAATTCACCAGATCTAAAGGGAAAATGTGGTCTAACACTCTCCAAAAGGAGACATATTCTGAGACTGCATAATAAACAGCTTGAAGTAAAAACTTATAAAACCAGCAAAAGGGGAAACTTTTTTCCAATAAGAGCATCCATTGTATGGAACACCTTGCCACAAGAATTGGTAGAGGCAACTAGTGCCACTGTCTTTATTAACAAATTAGATGTTTGGTTGAGGGATAATAGATAAATAATGTCCCACATAGTGTGGGGAACAGTCTTGATGGGCTCTGGCCTTCTTCTGTTCTTTCATACCATGTAATACCAAGTAATGGCATATTTTCAATACACTCATTCACATGCATCTCAAACCAATGTCTCGGACAAAGTCCTCTTGTTGCTTTCTTCACATAAAACCCCATTAAGCACCATTAGCTACATTTATTATTCATGTTTAAAGGGACACTGTCAACCTTTTTTGCATCATATTATAGCTAGGTAAAAACCTATGTTTTATGATTGCTTACCTTCTCTAAAATTCATTGATATTGCTGGTTGTTTTATCAGCATTCATGCATATTAGAACTGAAACTCATGGGAATGTATAGTTATACCCAGATTTATTTTGCTCCAAATAATTGAACTAAGCTTACTGCATACTTCCTGACCATTAGAAACACCCTCATACAGTGCAGTCACTCATGATACAGTAGTCTCCTCTATTCCCACTGCATGATGAATAGCCAGATACTATTTTGAGTGTTCTTGAGACCAGGAAAGATGCAGTGGTAGTTGGTCAAGAAATGTTAACAAACATGTTTTGGTATGGTAACACTCAGTTTTTCACTTTTTAAAAGGAAAAAGGAGGCTGAATCAAACAACCAGCTACATCAGCAGTCTTTATAGAATGTGAGCAATCCTAAAATGTGTTTTTTAAACTAGGGAGACTCTGAGGCCTAGGGGGGTTAACAGTGTCCCTTTAAAGTCCACAGGCATATAAACTGCCCGATCAAATATGGTGCAGAAGATACAATCGCATCCCCCCAACTCCCTGGCACACAAAACATTTTGTTTCTTGCAAATCTAGGTTATTCATTAGTCTTGTAATCTCACAGGGTAACTCCCACCCAAACTACAGACAAGTTAAAGGGGAACTGTCATTTACAGGGTTTCTTAACATCTGAAAGGCCATAAAAGCTAATTTGAGTGAGCCATTGTGTTTATCTGTGAGTCTCTGCAGTCCAGAATTATTCATATGTAAATAAGGCTGTAGTTAAGGGCTAGGGGCAGCCATATGTTTTAGGCTCCTGACAGGAAATGATGTCACAGAGGATCTTGGCCCTCCATTGACTGTAGGTTAAATAGGAAATCATCTGTGATCATTTCTTTTCCATAAGAGCTGCAAAATACTGAAATTCTTTACCAGAAGAATTGGTTAATATAGCCAGCCTTGAAGCCTTTAAATCCCATTAGATGTGTGGATTGCTTCTATCTGGGTAACTAATGTGCCTCTGATTAGGGGGACAATCTCGATGGGCTCACGCCTTCTTTTGTCCCATTCCATCCAGTAGTATCCAGTAGTATCTGTTTTAATAAGTGTGTTTTAAGGTTTTATTAAGGTGTTATTCTATATTTCTTTCTACATTTATAATAATTGTTTTGTATGTGCATTAAAACTACTGAGTTATCACCCTTACATTTCATACTGTTAGTAAAAATAATCCATAATTAGGATTGCTTTAACCTCTAGGCTATACTGCCAACTAATAATTGAAAACTACACATCTCAAGGATGGCTCTGTGGTGCCAACAGGCATTGGGGCCCCATTCTGTATCAGGCTTTATAAACCCTGGCTGTGTTCACGTCAGTGCAGATTTCTAGGGCTGCCACAGCACTAACTTCTGTCTTATTCCATTCCCTCTCTTATAGCCTTTTCTCTTACAATTTCGGGTGTAAACTCAGGTTTACAAGATGCAAATGTGGCTACATACCTACTGGCCTGGCTACATGAGGCCAGCCTTGAAATGTATAACTGTGTGCCTTTGCTGGACAAAGACAGTAAAAACAATCTGTACATGTGTTATGATTCTGAAAATATTATGCTCTTTCTATCCAGATTTGACTTGAAAAGAAAAAAAAATAGAATACCATTAATATATTAATTGCAAAAACACATGGATGGACAACAGTGTTTAAAAAAGCATAATCTTAATTGCATTATTAAAATATAGAATAATATGTGTGTGTGTGTGTGTGTGTAACCAAACTTTTACACACACCCAAGGTGTGGGATGCTACATTAACCCTGATGGCAAAGTCCGAGTGGTTTATAAAAGCATCGCACACTGAGGGTGTGTGAAAAATTCTGATTTTTAAAGCCACCCACCCATATATTACTTTATTTAATTAATGGTGATAATTGTTTTCCCTTTCAACACAGTTCAGTTAGTGCAGCACTTCTGTCAGAGATACAAACACAACACACACACACACACACTTCACATGCACACACACTTCACATGCACACACATACACACACACACAACACACACACACACACACACACACACACATCCTGTCTCTCCATTTGTTTTTTTTTTGTTTTATTTTTCTTTCTTTTTTTACATTACAGTGGGAATGGCATTCTGAAAAATTGTAGTCCTTTGGCATAGCTGTGGTGTGTAAGGCGCTCAAAGGGTATGGGTGGCAGGATCAATCAGATTGATTTTTTTCCTTTATGGTAGAAAATCCCATTCCATTCCATCCAAAATATTTCAGTAAGACACTCTTATACTTTTAACTTCATCAAAAGAAGTAAAATGCTCTTTTAATAATGCATTTCGGGTTGTTCATGTTTTAACTGTGTTGTCCATCTATGTGTTTTTGCAATTAATAAACAAGTAATAGTGTCCTATTTTTTCTTTTAAAGTCAAATCTGGATACAGAAGGCATAATTTTTTCAGAATCATAACATATGCTCAGATTGCTTTTACTGTCTACAGCTTGTTCCTGGGTGTGTTTTGGAGCAAAGGGAGGTTAAGTGACTTGCTCTGGTCACACAATATACAAGCAGAGCATGATGGAATCAAAACCCATTCTGCTGGATAAACAAAGCTTGTTCACAGCTCTTTGCTTTAACCTGTAGGCTGTACTGCCAGCTGATAATCAAAAACTTCACATTTCAAGGCTGGCCCCATGATGCCAGGCCAGTAGGTATGTAACCATATTTGCATCTTGCAGACCTGAGTTCACACCCAAAATTGTAAGAGAATGGAAGTAGACAGAAGTTGGTGCTGTGGCAGCCCCAGAAATATGTATTGACATGAACACAGACAGGGTTTAGAAATCTTGATATGGGGCCCCAATACCTGTTGGCATCACAGAGACAGCCTTGAGATGTGTAGTTTTTGATGATCAGCTAGCAGTATAACCTTGAGGTTAAAGCAACCCTAAAGATGGATTATTTTTACTAACAGTTTGAAATGTAAAGGTGATGACTCACTAGTTTCAATGCACATACAAAACAAGTGTTATAAATGTAGAAAGTGTTGTAATAACACCATATAACACACTTGATAAAACAGACAATTTCCTATTTAACCTACAGTCAATGGAGGGCCAAGATCCTAGGTGACATAATTTCCTGTCAGGAGCCTAAAACATATGGCTGCCCCTAGCCCTTAATTACAGGCTGATTTACATATGAATAACTCTGGACTGCAAAGACTCACAGATAAACACAATGGCTCAGTCAAAATATCTGTTTATGGTCTTTCAGACATTAAGAAACCCTGTTGATGACAGTTCCCCTTTAATGTTCACCACTGTTTTGCTTACCACAGGAGTGAGCCAGACATTTTTCACTTATCTAGGAATTGCATTTTTTTTTCTTTTAGAGCAGGACACTTCCAACACTGGTGTTATGCAGGTGGAAAACCCACCCTCACTAGGGTGGGACTGGTGTTTGACAAAATTTTGTCAACTGACGTTACAATGATGGCTTTATGTTGACTGCAAAGTGCAGTTGGCATAAATCCGTCAAGTACACTGCATGTTTTTTGGGGGGGCTTTGCCTCTGAACCCCCCCCACATCCCCCATATTCTAATACAATAAACATCCAAGTCAGAGTTGATTTGGGAAGGGGGTGCAAGACCCAAAGAAGCAGTGACAGGGTGCCGTGGGTACATTACAGTGGCAACAATGAATTGGCATTGTAATGTACTTCATTTTTGAAATGTCACTGTTGTGACAGCATACAGGAATGTGTGACATCACTCGACCCAATACCAATGCTTGCTTTTCATTTCTCTTTTTGATGCTCACAAGTGGCGACCTGGCTGCTATTGTTTCACCAGTTTAGGCTTTCTCAGGACAGGTGGCCATATTTAAAAATTACACAACAGTCTGTAATATGTACTGTTTATAACTATATACAGTATACAGTCATCTGTTACTATCTTTTCAACAAGGGTGAACAAGGTGCAAGAGGGAAGTCAAATTCAGTGGAGGATGGGCACAAGAACATGGCAGCATGCTATGAAGCTTGGGTAGGGGGTTAAGAGGAATGTGAGAAAATACTTCTTCACAGAAAGGGTAGTGGATGCTTGGAACAGTCTGCAAGAAGAGGTAATGAGGTAAAGACAGTGGGGAGCTTCAAGCATGGTTGGGACAGGCACACGGGCATACTAGGCAGAGGAAAGGGAAGAGGGAGTGACACTTGTGACCAAAGAGGTCTAGGGTGTAGAAATAGACAGAGAAAATAGGGCAGACTAGATGGGCCTACCAGTCCTTTTCTGCTGACACATAATACGTGTCTGTGTTTCTATCTGACTTTGTTATACTTTCTTTTTTATAGGTACAATTAACTTTGGTGCATTTTTCTGGATCACAGCTTCATAATATATTTTTTCTTTTTATGGCTGCATGGTCAGAGTCCTGCAGAAGTTTTGCTAAGAGAGTGAAAAGGGACTCTGGAAGCACGTGACTGGATATCTCAGTTCTGTGCTTCCATAGTGCTGCAGTCCCATGTCCACAGTGCTGCCATCAGTGCTGGTAGGTTAGTTCTCCGAAGTCCCTGCTCTCCGAGGGCTGCACAACCCAACCCCCCGTGGGGGCACTATTTTGTTTTGACCTATCACTTGCACAGTTGCCGTAAAACAAAAGAACCTGCTGTGTCCAAGATGGGAACTGTGAACTCATTACCCATGGGTGAATATCACGCATGCACACTTCTGTCATGGCAGCCATCTCGGGCACAGTGGGCTCTTTCTTGCAATATTTGCAGAGAGGGGACCTCTGAGTACTTTTCACTCGGACTTGCTGTTCTGAAGGAGCCATGTTGGATCTGACCAGAGTTTGTTTTAGATAGCTTTCTGGCCTCACCTGTGGGTTATTCTGTGTGCAACCCCTCGGCCCCATCTATCGCTTCACCAACATTTGTGGTCAGTGGAGATCTATATCGAGCACAGCCTGAGGGCACTTGTGACTGTGATTTGGATGGCTGGATGCACATACTGCAGGTCTGTTTATCCTTGGTTTTCTCCCATGGCTCTGCCCACCTCCCTCTCAGTGCTGGGCATGGTCCCAGTAATCCTCACATCCTGGCCAACCACAGGAGTAGTTGTAGCTATGAAGCCTCAGCACCATCCCTCCCTGGTGTACCACAGGGGGGTGTTTCAGCTGCAGAACCTCAGCACTATCTCTTCATGACCTACCAAAGGGGGCGCTGTAGCTGCAGAGCTTCAGTTCCATCCCTCCCTGGCTTTCCACAGGGGGCGCTAAAGCTACAGATCCTCAGAGCCATCACTCCCTGGCTTACCTCCCTGGCCTACCACAGGGGTTGCTGTTGCTGCAGATACTCAGCACCATCCCTTCCTGGCCTTTCACAGGGGGCACTGAAACTAAAAAACCTCAGAGCCATCCCTCCCTGACCCTCCACAGTGGGCGCTGTAGTTGCAGAACCTCAGCACCATCCCTCCCTGGCCTACCACCACAGACACTGTAGCTGCAGAACCTCAATGCCATCCCTCCATGGCCTACCACAGGGGGTGCTGTAGCTGCAGAATGTCAGTTCCATCCCTCCCTGGCCTACCACAGGGGGCGATCAGCTGCAGAACCTCAGCACCATCCTTCCCTGGCCTACCACAGGGGGTGCTCAGCTGCAGAACCTCAGCACCATCCCTCCCTGGCCTACCATAGGGGGTGCTGTAGCTGCAGAACCTCAGTGCCATCCCTCCCTGGCCTTCCAAAGAGGGTACTGTAGCTGCAGAACCTCAGTGCCATCCCTCCCTCCCTCTCTCACCTAGCACAGAGGGCACTCAGCTGCAGAACCTCAGCGTCATTCCTCCCTGGCCTACCACAGGGGGTGCTGTAGCTGCAGAACCCCATCCCTTCCTGGCTGGGAGTTCCACCACAGCCCCAGTGGCCACCCGATCCAGCTTTCAAGTCCAATCCTGCATTGGAGCATGACATCTACTTCCTGGCAGCTTAACTAAAAAATTGCAGCAATCTTACTTGGACTAACATAGTGTTCCAGTTCACAAAAAAATTGTTTTCAAACATTATATGTTGCCATGTCCAGATATCTTTTGTCTGAGAATGAAAATAATAAAATATGATTAGAAATACTCATTCCTTTTCTCTCTTTAATAATTGTGGCTGTCAGCAAATGTTTTAAATGCAAATTGCAAAATGCCATACTCACCTGTCCCTGTTGTTTATTAATGCTCCAGCCATACTGTAGCTCTTATTCTGCAAAAACAATTTTAACCAAGATTGTAATTTTCCTTGGGTATTTTGCAGCACTGTAAATAGATAAACTTCCAAAAGCTACTAATGAAGTTTTTTATCACTTCATAATAGCCAAAAAATGTTGTTATTTTGCGGTCAGGTAGCAGGAAAAAGAGAAGAATATGCATCTGCTGATACAGATTACAAAATTCAGTTATTTGCTTGATGGCCTACTGCTGTACCAGCTCTGATGGCCTCCACCCTATACACCATCATACACTGTGTATCATTAAAGAGTAGCTGACACCTAAAGGACAACTTTAATAAACCATAATATTTAGACACAGTTCAGCTTGTGTTTCTTTTTTTATTATACTTTATTTTTTTATTCAGAGAGAATTTCAAAAAAAATTAACATTAAATTCATCTGGAATATTCAAACATCTCAAAAACATAAATACAAATAACAATAATATCGTAAAGTATAAAGAGATTTTTTTAGTTTTTTGGGGGGGTTAAGCTTTTTGCATTTAGTTCAAAGTCAAGAGCACATTTCAATAGAAAAAAATAAAATTATGTATTCTTATTCTATGCTCCAAGTTTTAACATCCCCTCTAAAAGGAAAAAATTAAAGTGTCTAATTTTAGGTAAAAATTATTTTCTTAAATATTAATGTATGTGGAGTATAATCCAGTAGACATCGAGATTAGCAGATTTCAGGTCCCAGTTCACAAAATCAAGTGGGCATCGACTCCTTCTTCTTGCTCATCCCAGTCAGATCTCAAATCTAAAGGCATAGCAACATTTTTCTCATAAAAAGCCTGTGCTGCATCAACATCAAAAGAGAAATAATGTTTGTTCTGAAATGTGACTTTTAGCTTAGAAGGGGATTGAAGAACTGCTGATACACCTGCTTGTAAGAATTCAGCTCTTACATTCAAAAAACATTTTCTATGGTGCTGAGTGGTGAGGCAAAAATCTGGATATAAATGAATTTTGGTGCCTTCATACATAACTCCCTTTTTCTGTCTAGCAGCTTGAAGTATTAAGTTCTGTTGAGTGATAGAAGAAAAGGTACAAATCATGTTACCTAGCAGTAGGTTCAGGTGTAGATACAGCTTGTTGTTCCTGCGAGGCTCTTCTAATTTGAGGTCTAAATACTGACTCAAGAACAACAGGTTGGTCTGGCAAAAAGGTGAGCTTTAGCAACTTCTTCACCTAGGACTTCAATTCCAGATTAGGGATTCCGGCAGAAAGCCCAATAAGCCTTAAGTTACTAAGTAGAAGTGTATTCTCAGTTTTTTCAATCCTGGCCATGGTGTTCAGCTGTTCATGAAGACTAGCATTAACTGCTGCTTCTGCAGTTAGAACCCTGATTGTGAGCATAGCTACCCACCTCAGTATCCACCCATTCTTCTATAGATGTAACTTTTACCTCTATATTGCCACAATGAGTAGAGATGTCTGTGAGGGAACTCTGCATTTTTTGCAAAGGATCCTTGACGTCTGTTTGGAATTCCACAAGGAAGGTCTGTATCAAAGTCAGTGTTGGCTTCCTTGATGTTTTTGCCTTAGGGCCCATGTCTGGACAGGATGCAGCTGGGGAAGACATTACTCCAAGCAGGAGAAGCAAACCTGTGGCCTCCCATTGTGGAGCTGGCTTCCTGATACCAGTTTGGGGGGAAAAGTACTTATCAAGTGAGTCAGCCCTTTTCACTGCACTTTTTTTTATTTCTTGTAGCTTTCTGTGTGGCCCTTAAACTTCTGATACAACCATGCAACAAAAGAAAAGAGCAGATTAGGGTTTCAGAACAACAAAACTAAGGAAAGGTACATGCAGCCATCTTGCTCTCACCACCACCCCTTCAGTTCAGCTTGTGTTTCACGTTAGTTCTGTATTTCTCATGCCCATTATTTACTACTGAGGTCATTTGTATTAAAACAAAATTTTTGTTCCCGAAGAGTTCATCTATCCCTGTTGCTTTCTCCCTAGCTAAGATCATAATGCACTGCTTGTGACATCACAGTTACTCTCACAGCAACACATTGTGATGTCACAACAAAGGATTATGACTTGAAGTAGGGAGTAAGCTATAGAGGCAGATGAACTCCAAGGGAACTCTAAGGGATAAAGTTCATGTAGTCATGCAAATTTACTCAGTAATAAATAATGGGGAAAAGAAATATATAGAATATACCGTATTTCATTGTTTTGTAGCCGCGGCTACAAGTACAAAATGTGGTTTTAGCCTACAGCTTAAAATTGAGGGCAGCTAGTAAACAAGGGCAGCTTTAAATACAAACTTACAGAAATGGCACGTCAATCAGTCCAAAAGTGAGACCTTCTGTTGAGCTGCTGGTGACCTGGAGAAAGGGTGGCTGAGGTAAAGGGAGCGAGTGTTGTAAAAGTACTGTTTGCCGAGCGCGAGTGCTGCCAAGTATAGTAATTTATGTTAGTTCCTGTGTGTCTATAAGGAAAAGGATCACAAGCTACTAATCTGAAGCATCTGCACTTAAAAGCCATGTCTGCTGCATTTTGTGAGCTGCTATACCTCCGTCTCCATCCTACCCATAAGGCACCTGTTTCAGTGAGCAGCCCTACTCCCCCCAGCAGCATGTGTGACTTATATGTGGATTTGAAAAGCAGGAGATAGAGGGCTGCAATCAGAAAATTAAAAAAAAAAGACACTTTTACAAAAATTGATGTATGTACACAAATCTGATCTAGGATCAGGGAGGCAGTGGGTAAGTTATGGTGTAACAAAATACTTGGTACAGTAATTGGTTAAAAAGGGATAATTTTACATGTGGAGATATTTTTCTGAATAAAGAGAGCTGAACCAGAAGACTGTCATGGTCACCTGGTGGGGGAAAAATACAGCGGCAGTTTCATTTTGAAATAACAGGCTTACAAACGAGGGTGGCTTTAAAAGCGAAATTTGAAAAACAGTCTGGCTTTAATTTGAGGGCGTCTAATAAACGAGGGTGACTACAAAATGATGAAAAACGGTATGTGGAATGCAAGCTGAATTGTACCGAAATATTATGTTTTTCAAAGTTTTCTTTGAGGTGTCAATAGCTCTTTAATTTGATTGTATTTGGTGTCATGGCTTACCCTACAAAGTTTCATTAACAAAGAGGTCAGGTTGTGTTAGTGGTGTGTATGCACAGCCATATACATTTTAAATATTTTAAACATCTACATCTAGGAAGGCTGAGTCGCAGCAATTTCTGCATTACGTTCCAAGATTCCAATTTTTCTGGACATACCACAGTTTCCAGTTTGTTAATATATTTGCATGGTGGCATTTTGCTTTGTTATGTTTTGGTTGCGATCATGATTCTTTGGTGGAGTTTGTGGGCACATGCTGTCCTGTCCTGTGTGCATATGTGGGTGGCAGCGTACGTGAGCACACAGTGATGGTTGGACATGTGTGTTAACATGTGCACTGTTACAGAGGATGCCAGAAGCATACTGATCAGCAGTTGTATAAAATGAAGAAGAGCAAAGGCAGGGTTTCCCCAAGGTCTGCATCTGAATTTGCATATTTGGAGGTAACATGAGCATGGCTGGAGAGAGTGTTTGGCCTTGGCAAGTTTTTCTTTATAAAGTACAAAATTACACATACCCCAATAATGCAAAGCATCATGGGAAGCATATGAAAATTACTATGGAATAATTTAGACTGATTCTGCTTTAAGCAAGAATCTATGGTGCCAAATAGCCTCTCACACAATCTAGAAAAACTAAAAACAGAAGACACAGATACCAGTTCATTCTTCTTGAGTCTCATTAGTGTGGCTTATCTATATCTCAACCAGAGGAAGTGAGCCCTCAGAGTGGGAAACTAGCCCTATGATGGTCCTATGGGTTTGGGTCATAGTGATCCCAAAATAAGAAAACAGTCGAAAAGAGAGAGAGCCTCCGCACAAAAGCATTGAGGCAAGGGTTACTAGGGAAGGGCATTGGCAATAAAGCCAGGTTTCAAAGAAGTATGAAATCATGCATACCTCAGTATTGTGAAGCATTATGGGAAGTATATGCAAATCACCATGAATTACTTTGGACTGCTAGATTTGCTGCTTCTTTTTGCTCATGGATAGCAAAACCAAAAACAAAATGAGGAAAAAAAAACTAGGCAAAGTTAAATTATAAAACTTAAAGATTCATTCCAAGGAAGTGCCTTTTGGGGTTTTAAGATTTTTTTTGTAAGTTACAAGGTTTTAAAGTTTGTGCATGTATGGGAAACTTCAAAAAATAGTTTAATGTGCCTGTGCAACTGGTTTCGTGCTTGTGTAATGTAATTAATCTTTGGCTGTTTGCCTCTCTATCCATGGGATATACCACCCTGTAGGGGTATGAAGGCAAGGAACCCATGCGGTGCTGCGGGAGTGATTCCCTTGGCTAAAGGTACCTTAGAAAGGAGCCTATAGGAGAAAGAGGCATGCTGCTGAAGAAGGGGGAGGGGTGGATGGAGGAGCAAGGAAAAATGCTTGAGTGTAGTGTGAGTAGAGCAGCCCTTAAATAGGCCAAAGGGGGGTGTGGCCAGTTGCACCCCCCTTGAACTACTGGCTATAACCTTCTAATTCAATGTGCCAGTGCAACTGGTTTTGTGCTTGTGTAACGTAGATAATCTTTGACTGTTCGCCTCTCTAGCCATGGGATATACCACCCTGCAGGGGTACAAAAGCAAGGAACCCTAGGGGAGGGTTCCACCTCTTGAGGTGCTGCAGGAGTGGTTCCCTTGGCTAAAGGTACCTTAGGAAAAAGCCCCAAAAGAGTGTCAAGCAAAGCATACAAGGCAGTGAACACTTTTTGGGGTCGAGGACCTGCACATAGCTCAGTTGGCAGTATGGGTTCAGTTGGTAGCATGGATCAGTTGGTAGTATGTTTGAGTAGAGTAGGCAGGAAACAATAGGTGAATAGTGACCCACCCAGAGGTCTGACTGTAAGGTATGGAGGCCTGACTTCCTAAGAAGAGAGAGAACAGCCAAAGAGGGCATCAGGACACTTACAGGATGGCCACCCACTCCATCCAACAGCAGAAATCTACCTAAGTGACTGAGGGATTATTGCCTAAAGCTAACTAAACATTATGACCTGTGGCATGGAGAAGAGAAAAAAAACCTTTGAGGAGGCAACCTCTGGGGATCCAAGCCCTAGGTCGCCTTCCCTCCAGGCTTAGGATATTTTTGATTAGTGATAGCTCTGCTGCTGGAATTTGAAAACTCAATTAAAGGGGGTGGAAAACATTCCAAATTGGAGGAAACTCTCCTCTATTCCTCAAACAGGAATGCTGTGAAGGGTTGCTAACTCTGCAGCACTGCTCCTCCAAGGTGGAAGGAGGAGGAGATTGATGACTGCTGAGGCACTCAGCTGGCCTACCGATCTAAAAACAAACTAGGTGAACCAGATGCAGTTATAGGGAGAATAGCTTTGAAGGGTGCCTCTGAACCCACTTGGGCAGCTAAAGGGACCCTTCATGACAGCTCCATTGCCCTTCGCTGCTGAAGTCTTAATGCTACATCAAGAGGTGCCATCAGTACTGTTGATGACTGAAGGTCGACCCAGAGTGAAGACATTCCCAGCTATGGACCAGGTGAGAAGGACCTCGCCCCAAGCTTTGCATACCCAAGATGCGGACTTCAGGGTGCAGAGCAAGACCGTCAGCTGCAGGGCGAGCCCTGCACTGTTTCAACTAATGGTCGAGGCTGACATGCCTCCATGGAGAGCTTAAAGGAGTGCTGAGCACTGTAGACTCTCACATACATCAGACATGTTTTATAGCAAGCATATAGCAGAAAACTTCCATGTAAGCAATTATTGGACCTGCACATAGGTCTGTGAGGCAGAGTAAACAATGCACATAGGTCAGAGAGGCAGCAATTTGCATAACTTGCAGGGAGGCAAGCCAACCAGTCCCATTAAGGAAGCCAATTAAAGATGACATAAATACTACAAGGATTTTTGCAGCAGAGGTAGGATTCAAACATGAGGAATTAGGACCACATGGATCCACAATTTCACCACTACCCCCAGTCCCCACTGTAGGAAAAATAAGGAAGCAACAGTAAAGTGCCATGACCCACATGCAGATTTTAAAACTAGTTTACAGTGACAGCTGTAGCTGTGCTGACCTACAGAGTATATAAAGTATATGAAGCTGTATATAAAAGTAATGAGCAGCATCCAACAGCAAATAGTTATAGCTTCTAACAGCAGCCAAGCTAAACAAACAGTGGAATTGCTGAGAGAGGCAATGTACTGAAACAACAGCAAAGACTGCGTGGTGCAATTGCTTGAAAGCAAATTTGAATGCCATGGGCTAGCTTTGCAGTGTGAGCCTGCATAGGTGCAAACAATTAAGGTGGATAAGCACAGAGGCAGCAATCAGGGAAGCAGAAACTGAGCTGAAACATACAGATAACAACTGCAGTTGCTGTATGAAGGGTTGCTGAAAGCTAGCTAGTGAGCAAATGGGAGCCAAATAGCACCAGTACAGGATTAGCACAATAAAAACAAGTGAACAGGAAGCCAGAAAATCAGAAAGTCCCCCAAAATGAAAATGCAAACAAAACTTAAACACAGGAGGACAGGAACAGGCAACACAAAGAAGCACACAAAGCAAGAGAACACAAAAAGGAGAAATTGAGCAGCCCATGACACAGTAACATGGGGGGGGGGAGTTAAGGAGCCAGCAGGCTCCAGGGGAAAAGACAGACTGACAGATCCTCCAGCTGCAAGGAAAAATGCTTGTGTGAGGAGAGCAAGCAGGCCTTAAATAGGCCAATGAGGGGTGTGGCCAGTTGTACCACCTCCTTGAACTACAAGCTATAGCCTCCCAACTGAAAAATGGAATGTTTTATTTTCTGAGTTAAACTTTGACACAAACAAAAACTTTAAAAGTATATAAAAAACTTGATAGTAAAGTTTGATAGCTGTGTGGTTTGTCAGAAGACAGTCTAACAAGATGTCTTAGCTGACTTTAAAAAATTAGACTTAATATTTGAATAAAAAAAACTTGTGGTTGTCTCAAAAAACCTTGGATGAACTTTGCACTTGCAATAACTTATAAAAAGTGTACATGGTAACACACAGCTAGGGTTGTCAGAACTAGTTCTAAAAAGAATATAACCCTTTTAGAACTTAGGAGTTCGAGTTCTAATTTAGAACTAGAAAACTCATAGGTTCTTAATATTAAGGGTTCCAAATATTAAATAAAATGCTTTGTTTTTTATCAATACATTTTATTGGGTTTTCATTTTTTTTTCAAGCAGATACATGTAAACAAAACATGGCATGAATAGCAACCTTAATGGAGAACTGCACTGAATCTGTAAGTCATGTTTCCCAGTAGATGCTTTTTTCATATATCTGATAAATTTTTGATATCGTTCCATCTTTACTGGCCTTTTAGCAAACACAGTGAGTGTTTCTAATGTACAGTACACTCTTCTCGTAAGTGCCATTTTAGAGCTGCATGATGTAGTTTATGTCCCCTTCAGGCCACAGAGTTCCAGAGCAGAACATGAATGCATTGTGAAAGCACTAAGTTCTGTACAAAGAACATAATGTACATCATACTGTTCTAAAATGGTACTGCCCACCAGAATGTAAAGCACAAACACCCAGTGAATTCACTAAAATGCCAGTACAGATGGAACAAAAACAGAAATCCTAGCCTCCCCAAAAGAAATCATAGTAGTAAGTGAGGTAAACACCAAGATAGAGATGTTGATAGGGAGAAGGGCTGGGGTAAATGGAGAAAATGACAAAGGCAATAAGGACAGGGATGGGGAAAAAAGGGGTAAGGCCATCAAGAAATGGAGAGTAATGAGTACCAATACCTGTAGTCTAGGCAACAAGCTCCCTGAACTGGTGGCCTTGATGGACGAGGGATGCCTGGATACTGTGGTAGTCACAGAAATATGGTACACAGAGAACCATGACTGGGATGTTAACATACCAGGCTACACAACCTACAGGAGGGACAGGGAGGATAGAAGAGGGGGAGGAATAACTCTCTATGTAAGGGAAGGGATCAAAGCAACAGAACTAAAAGGTAAACAGGGAGGAGAGGAGGCACTGTGGGTCACCTTAGAGACTGGAAATGGCACCACAATCCGCACAGGGGTTCCATACAGACCCCCATCTGAGGGGGAGGGAATGGACAAGGATATGATAGGAGGCATCCTTAGGATGGCAGAGAAAGAGGAGATACTGTTAATGGGGGACCTGAATATGCCAAATGTTAACTGGAGCACCTTTGCTACAGCCATATCCAAGAGCAGAGCCATTCTCAATGCCTACAGGGGGTATGCCTCAGACAGCTAGTTTTAGAACCCACTCATGAGGGAGCAATCTTAGACCTCGTACTCTCAAATGGGGACAGTGAAAGGATCTCAGTTCTAGAATTGGGTAGCCATCTGGGAACAAGTGATCACCAAACAGTGTGGTTCACAATAAACTCAGCTACAGAGTCAAGCCATACAAAAATGAGGGTACTGGACTTCAGGAGGGCTGACTTTGGCAAGATGGGAGAGTGCCTCAGAAAAGCACTAGCAAACAGGCAATAAGGAGGAGTGGAGCAACAATGGGGAAACATCAAAACTGCCATCAGAGAGGCAACAAGCCTTTGTGTGAAGAAAATAAACAAATTAAAATGAAAGAAAAAGCCACTATGGTTCTCAAAAGAGGTGGCAGGGAAGGTTAGGGAGAAAATGATAGCATTTATGAAGTATAAGAGAACACAGAAGGAGCAGGGCAGAGAACTGTACCAGTTAAGGCAGAAGGAAGCAGGGAGGGAAGTCAGAATAGCAAAGTCCCAAACTGAGGAAAAGATAGCCAACTGAGTTAAGTAGGAGATGAAACCTTTTATAGGTACATCAGGGAGCCTAGAAAGATAAAGGGAGGGATAGTGAGGCTGAATAGAATGGATAGTCGGTGGGTAGAGAGGGACAGTGAAAAGGCAGGGATACTGAACGAATATTTCTGCTCAGTATTCACAAAAGAGGAGGAGGGGGAGGTACCTAATCCAATTAACAGAAGCACTCTGGATAGAGGGGTCGATCCCAGTCCATTCACAGAAAAAAGGGTTCTGAAAGAACGCCTAAAACTGAAGGTGGACAAAGCAATGAAGCCTGATGGGATTCACCCCAGAATTCTAAAAGAATTAAGGGAAGAACTAGTGACACCACTGACCACCATTTTTAACAAATCATGGGAGAATGGTGTGGTACCTGAGGACAGGAGGGAAGTGGATGTGATTCCCCTTCACAAAAGTGGGAGCAAGACAGAGGCAGGAAACTACAGACCTGTCAGTTTGACCTCTGTGGTAGGGAAAGTGATGGAATTGTTTCTGAAGGAAAGAATTGTTGAGTACGTAGAGGCCAGTGGGGCACTGGACCCAAGGCAGCATGGGTTCACAGTGGAAGGTCATATCAGATGAATCTAATCGATTTCTTTGACTGGGTGACCAAAGTAGTAGACCAGGGAGGGCCTGTGGACATGGCCTACCTAGACTTTAGCAAGGCATTTGACACAGTCCCACATAAAAGATTAATAAACAAATTAACCAGCCTGGGAGTGGGTCCCAGGGTGGTAGCCTGGGTAAAACATTAGCTGGACAACAGGACACAGAAGATAATTGTTAATGGAGTCCACTTTGAAGAAAGGGGTGGTTACACGTGGGGTACCACAGGGTTCAGTACTAGGTCCAGTCCTTTTTAATGTCTTTATAAGTGACATTGCAGAGGAAATGGAAGGAAAAGTATGCCTCTTTGCAGATGACATACAGATCTGCAACAGGGTTGATATACAAGGAGGCATGGAAAGGATGAGAAGGGACTTGGCAAGGTTGGAGGAAGTATGGCAGCTTGGATTCAATGCAAAGAACTGCAAAATAATGCACCTTGTAAACAAAAACCCAGGGGAAGAGTACATAGTGGTGGGAAGGTAGTAACAACAACAAAAATGGAAAGGGACCTGGGGCTAATCATATCAGATGACCTTAAGGTCGACAAGCAATGTGAGAAGGCAGTAGGAAGGGCTGGGGGGATACTGGGATGTATAGGGAGAGGCATCACCAGCAGAAAACAGGAAGTTGTTATCCCTCTGTACAGAAAGTTGGTGAGACCCCATCTGGAGTAATGCGTCCAGTTCTGAAGACCTCATCTCCGCAAGGACATGGACAGGATGGAGGCAGTCCAGAGGAGGGCAACTAAAATGGTGCAGGGTCTGCAACAGAAGCCATACAAAGAGAGATTAAAGGAGTTTAATATGTATACCCTTGAGGAAAGGAGGGAGAGGGAGGACATAATAGAAACTTTTAAGTACCTCAGTGGACTCAACAAAGTCCAAGAGGGTAGAATATTTCAGAAAAAGAGATGTGCAAGAACAAGGGGACACAATTTGAAGGTAGACGAGGAACGGCTCAGGGGCAATGTGAGGAAGTATTTTTTCACAGAGAAGGTGGTGGATGCATGGAACAACCTTCCTGAGGAGGTTGGGGGGTCTAAAACTGTGGGAGAATTCAAGAATGCATGGGACAGACATAAGGCAATTCTTGTGGGGGGTAGGAAGAAATAGGCTGTTGGTTAACTAGGATCTGCAGCTTATCCTGTAGGTAGGGAAATGGGCAGACTAGGTGGGTCAAGCGGTACTTATCTGCTGTCAAAGTCTATTGGCCTAAAGCCCTGCATCTGTGCCAAACAGAAATGGTGCAAGGTGCTCCTTGCATCCAGGGCTGCCTGCAGTGCGATACATAAAAGTGGCCTGCGTCAACCGCAGGCTGCCTGCCCCAAAGAGGGCATGCGCCAGCCCTGCACCCTGCATTGTACTATGACAGGGCGCTAGGTGGACTGCACTGTTCACAGACATCACCCGGTCAGAGAAATTCTAAGTGTCCTTAGACCAGCCAGGGCTGGTGTAAGAGGACTTAGACATCTCTCCCCTGGGTGAGCTGTGGTAGCATAGGTGCTGTGGGTCCCACCTCCACAACCCCGATGTACCCCACATGCACCCCATATAGAGCAGACCCTGTCCATGAAGTGCCCCCATGGCAATACAGAGCAGTCTCCCCCTCTGGATCCTTGTCGTGGCCCTCCCCGACTATGAACCAGAGCCCAGGTGTCCCCGCCATGCAGACGTATGGCATATGCCCATGCACTGCAGGTTCTGACCCCCCATTTAAATAGGTAGTGCCTACTATTCAGATAGAGTAGGACCAGAGACCTTCCATTACCACAGCCGGTCCTCGACGACTGGAATGTGCAGTGGACTGTACAGTGTACATGCTAATATAAGTGTGTACGCTGTACAGGCCGCTGCACATTCCGGTCAGTCGGGGAACCGGCACGGAGATGTGTGGAGGGCTATGCTGGTCCCCTGCTCTATCTGGGGATGGGGTGGGCACTACCTGTTTGGGTGGGGGGGCTGGACCACCACTGGGAGGGTCATTGGACTGCACTGGGGTCATTGGGAATGGGGGGACCAACTGGGCATTGCCTCAAGGGGTTTGTGGCACACCCCTTCCATGCGCCTTGTGTTAGATGCATGGAGGGTGCTGCCACATGTAAGGGGACATAGGCACCAGGACACCTCCTGTACCTGAATTGGGTGCAGGGTCTCTGGTGCAGGGGGTGTCAGCGCAAGCTGCTGTTTGCCACAACTTGTGCCAGATGCAGCCCCATCTGAGAATCGGGCCCCATGTTTCTATGAACCTGTATTACTAATGCAGCTTCTACAGAAAACACAGGCTTGCTGATTCAAGGCAGTTCTCCTTTAAGAAGAGAAAGCATTATACATAATTTGAATTAAATTACCTATAATAGGCATTCTGTCATGTATCATTCAAATATTCCTATAAACATTCTAATACTACTAACCTAAATATATGTTATTCAACAATCGTTATTAACATTCTGTTCAGCCATTTCACAAACAGGAGGTGCTAGCCTGTAAAACAAACTAATTATTAGGAATTACATCCTAAAATGTTTTAGAGAGAGACACTATGGAATGTGCTGCTCATATGCAGATGTGCCAAACACATGGAATTGTGACCCTGTTGCCATGGTAACCAGGAGGTGGGAAAACAGCTTGAGCTTGTATGGCTTCCCATACAGTATTTCATATAGTGTATGGGGTTAAAAAAACATCAAAATGGCTTCAGTTTATGTAGTGGCTTCACTGAATAAGGCAACACCTCCCAGTACATTCTAGGCTCACATACCCTTACTTACTGTTCTGTGCTACTTGTGGATGGGATGCCCAACTGGATGATAATCATCCCCACTGCCCTACAAACCCACCGCTCCAACTGCACTGGTCATATAGCTGCAGCTACCTCTGTCTCTTGCTCCTGCTCCTTCTGTCTACTGTAAAAAAAACACTACTTTCACTTTGAATTGTTTTAAAAAGTTACTCACCTTGCGCTTCACTCTAGCGCAAGTGACAGTAGTAGGAATGAGGAACAGCTGATTGAGATGATTGTAATGTGATATATACACTGGAAACCTTTTTTTCTGGTGTTTCTTACACCTAGTTATTCACATTTTGGAATGTAGAACCTCTTGTTCTTAAAATTTCAGAATGTGAAGAACAAAGTTTGATCAATCCACCAATGGCAACAAGCTCCAGTTTGGCATCACAAGAGTGAACAGACAGCTGAAAACTTTGTGTGCCAATTCAAAATCAATCATTTGAACCACACTCCCACTCATTATGGCCCAGAGCTGATCAGTGGCTACTTTTACTATAAGTCAAAAGTACATACCCCTCTATCCTTGTTGCCCCCTTCCTTGTTGTTACCCATAAATTGTGAGAAACTGTGTTGAAAAACAGGCTTACATTATACATAATAACAAAATGCCCTTCAGTTGTGTATTCATTGATTTTCAACACCTCCTTAGATCATTGACATCTGGCACTCAAGCATAGAAACATAGAAGGTGATGGAAGATAAGAACCGCAAGGCCCATCCAGTCTGCCCATTTCTTTTTCTACCTTATGAATGTGCCATTGGCCTTTGCTCTGTCAATGGCCTATCTATTCATAGACATCTGTATTGCCCCCTTATGCCTATCCCATGCCTGTTTAAAGCCCTGCACTATATTCATATCCACCACTTCCTGAGGTAGGCTGTTCCATGGATCCACCACCCTTTCTGTGAAAACTACCTTCCTCACATTACCCTTAATCGGCCTCCCTCTAATCTCATGCTGTGTCCTCTTGTCCTGTTATTTTTCTTATATTGAAACATGTTAGACTCTTTCATCTTGTTAATGCCTTTAAGGTGTTTGAATGTTTCAATCATATCACCTCTCTTCCCTCCTTTGCTCTAGGGTATACATATTGGGCTGGATATTCAAAAGGGTTGCGCCGTGCACAATAGGGTTGCGCCTACGCAAGTCTGAAATTGCGCCATTCTGCGATATTCAGCAGGAGGCAGTTGCGCCCCCCCCAGTCATGCTGAGCAACAGTGCAATGCTAATGAAGGCACGCTCAACTGGAGGGGGAGGAACCATGCATAAACTGCACAGCCCGATATTCAGCCGGGCTGTGCAGAGTTGTGCAGGTGCAACCCCAAACCTGCACCTGCACAACTCTGAGCCAAAAAAAAAAGGAGTAAGTTGAGGGCCACCCACAGGTGAGCTGCCACATTGCAGGGTGCAACACAGCAGCTGCCACCTGTGGGTGGCCCTCCACTTCTTCCTTGTACCCCCCTGCAGCCTGATCGCAGGCATAATGAGTTACCCCCGTAGCCCGATCGCGGGCAGAATATAACTGAACAACCCCCGACTGGCCCGATCATGGGCAAAACAGAACCCCACCCCCCACTGGCCCGATCGTGGGAAAAACAGAACCACCCCCACCCCGACTGGCCCGATCATGGGCAAAACAGAATTCATTCACATATCTGGACTGCCTTGTGGTATGGGCTGCACACCGCATTGGCTCTTGCTCTGAACAATGGGCGACAGTCCACCGAGCAGTCAGTCGCGGGCACGGGGCGGCAGGTGGTGGGTGCTGCTGCCCGCCGCTGATGGGGGGAGGGTGGTGGGGCTCCATGGGTGGAATGGGGTGGGGCACTAGATCACCAGGGTAACTGGACTTTGGGGTTGACTCTAATGCCCGTGATTGGGCTTGGCGGTCCACTGGACCACCAGGGATATTGGTCTTTGGGGGTTGAACTCCATTCTGCCCGCAATCGGGCTAGTGGGGGTGTGGGGTGGGGTTCTATTTTGCCTGCGATCGGGCCAGTCGAGGTGGGGTGGGGTTCTGTTTTGCCCACGATCGGGCCAGTGGGGGGTCTGTTTGCCGGGATCAGGCCAGTCGGGGGCTGGGGTTAATAATGTTATGCCAGCGATCGGACCCAGTGGGGGTTCTGTTTTGCTCATGATCGGGCCAGTCAGGAGGTGGGGTTAATAATGTTATGCCTCGCGATTGGGCCAGTGGGGGTTCTGTTTTGCCTCTTGATCCAGACCAGTCGGGGGTGGGGTTAATGTTATGCCCGCGATCGGCCAGTGGGGGTTTAATACTGTTATGCCTGCGATCGGGCGGTGGAGGGGAGGGCTTTACTTCATGCCCGCGATTGGGCTGCAGGGGGCGTCGGTCTCCAACGGCTGCTGTCTGCCAGGGCGCCAGGTGCAAGTTGTCAGGGATCAGTGCACCTGCATGCTAATGGCATGCAAATGGGGCCATAAGTAGATGCAAATGGCCCCCCGTGCCTTGCATAACTTATGGCCCCATTTGCATGTCACCTTTTGAATATCGGAAATTTGCGCTTGGCTGAATGGAACTTGCGCCACCACATCGTGAATGCTCCACTCTGACCACTTGCGGTGGCGCAAGTTCCACTGCACCATGCACAGTGGCTGTGGCTGGGGGGCGATATTCAAAGGAGTTGCTCAACAGTGCAACTCTGTTGAATATCACCCCGGCCACACCCCTGTGCAACTTTTTTGAGCAGCGCAAGGGCTTGCGCCACAGAATGGTGCAGTTTGAATATCCAGCCCATTGAGTTCAATTAATCTGTCCTCATATGTTTTCTGTTACAGTCCCTGCACCATTTTAGTTGCCCTTCTTTGGACTGCCTCCATTTGGTTAATGTCCTTGTGAAGATGGTCTCTAGTACTGCATGCAGTACTCCAGATGGGGCCTAACCAGTGTCTTGTAAAGAGGGATTATTACCACCTTTTTCCGACTTGTGATACCCCTAGTAATACACCCCAACATCCCTCTAACCTTACCTACTACTTTAGTGGTCTGCTTGGATGATTTCAGGTCATTGGTGATGATGATGCCCACGTTTCTTTCTTCCCTTGTGACTGCCAGCAACTCCCCTCCCAGCCTATAGGTGGGTTTAGGGTTTCTCTTCCCTATGCGCATGATCTTGCACTTATTTCTGTTAAACCCCAGTTGCCACTCTTCCGACCATTTTGCTAGTTTATCCAGATCTCTTCTCATTCTGCCCACCCCATCTGGATCATCTACTCTGTTGCAGATCTTGGTGTCATCTGCAAACAGACAAATCATACTCTCCAGTCCATCTGCAATGTCACTGAAGAAGATATTGAAGAGGACTGGCCCCAGGACTGATCCCTGAGGTACCCCACTTGTGACTTGCATCTCTTCTGACTGTATACCATTTACCACCACTCTCTGTTTTCTGCCCGTCAACCAGTTTGTCACCCAGTTAAACAATGTCTGACCCACCTTGAGTCTACCCAGCTTATTAATCAATCTTCTATGTGGAACAGTATTAAATGCTTTGCTGAAGTCAAGGTAGGCAACATCAACTGCTCCCCCTTGGTCCACCACTCTGGTTACCCAGTCAAAGAATTCTATGGATTAGTTTGACAGGACTTTCCTTTTGTAAACCCATGCTGTCTTCGATCCTGTGCTCCTATGGATTCCAGGTGTTGCACTATCCTTACCTTAAAGAGTGTCTCCATAATCTTGCCCACTACTGAGGTAAGACTGACTGGTCTGTAGTTCCCTGCCTCCTCTCTGTTACCACTCTTGTGAAGCGGGATCACAAGAGCCCTTCTCCAGTCTTCTGGGACCTCTCCTGTGCTCAGAGATTCACTAAACAGTTCTGATAATGGCTCTGCTAGTTCCACCCTTAGCTGCTTTAGTACCCTGGGATGTATGCTATCAGGTCCCATTGCCTTGTCCACCCTGAGCTTACTGAGCTCTGGTAGGACCCTTCCTTTTGTGAAGGGACTAGTGCACACCTCCCTCACCCTGGTGTCCATGGTGCAGAACTCTGGGCCCTGCCCTACCTTCTCTTCAGTAAATACTGAGCAGAAGTATCTATTTA
Organism: Neoceratodus forsteri; assembly: GCA_016271365.2. Taxonomy (NCBI): domain Eukaryota; kingdom Metazoa; phylum Chordata; order Ceratodontiformes; family Ceratodontidae; genus Neoceratodus; species Neoceratodus forsteri. The sequence continues at coordinate 138,852,906 of JADMNL010000024.1, forward strand.
GGATAGATGCTTTTACATGGTCCTCCTCCTCACATGGCCCCTTATCCCCTTTGATCTTAGCAATACCCCCCTCTGGACTTTCTCCTTTCACTAATGTATCTATAGAAAGTCTTGTCACCTTCTTTTACTATTTGTGCTAGTGTTTCCTCGGTTTGGGCCTTTGCCTGCCTTACTGCCTTCCCTGCTTCCCTTAGGGAAGTTTGGTATCCCTCCCTATCTTCATCCTGCTGCATTCCCTTATATTTCCTGAAGGCCAGCCTTTTGGCTCTGACCTTTTCTGCTACTGTGTTTGAGAACCATAGTTGTTTTCATTCTTCTTTTGCACTTCCTTTTCTCACTAACACAATGGGATGTTGCTTCAAGTATTGCATCTTTAATGCTTGCCCACTTTGCCTGTACCCCCTCACCTGTATTTCTTTTTGCCAGGGCTAGCTTAACTCTGTTGGCCATCTTATCAAAGCTCCTCTGAAGTCCCATATTTTTGCCTTGAAATGGGATGATTTTGTTCTAGTGGCCAAATTGAACCATACCATGTGATGGTCACTGGCACCCAGGTGACCTTCTACCTGGAGATCTGTGATCCTTTCACTGTTAGTCAGTACTAGATCTAGGATAGTCCTGTCTCTTGTGGGTTGTTGCACCAGTTGTTTGAGGCCCTACCCCTGCAGGGAATCCACTATGTATCTAGTTCTGGCAGATCTCCCTGCTGGTTTTGATCAATCTGTATTTGGCATGTTGAAGTCTCTCATTATCAGAACCTCACCTTTAGCTGTCATGTTTTGTATATCTTCTAACAGTAATGTGTCTATGTCCTCCCCCTGGTCTGGAGGCCTGTACACAACCCCAGTTTGTATGGCTGTCCCATTTTCTGTTTCCAGGGTGATGCACAGTTCTTCTGGCTCCTTATGTGTATTCTGAATTTCTGTAGCTTTGATATTTTCATTGACATAAAGGGCCACTCCACCCCCTCTTTTTGCACCTCGGTCTCTTCTGAACAGTACATAGCCAGGTACTGAAGTCTCCCAAGTGTGGTTATTGGTAAACCATGTCTCGCTAATGGCTACTACTGTATGTCCAGTTTAGCCTCTATCATTATTGCCTGCAGGTCTGGGATCTTGTTTCCCAGACTGCGAGCATTTGTGTACATGATTTCCCACTGGCCAGATTTCGGTTTGTTAGTTGTTGGGTGAGGTCCAGCATTTCCCCTGTGCATCATATGGGGAGATGGACCTTTTTCCTTACCTGGTGATGCAAATGAACTACAAACATGTTGAACTCCTGTTTGACCACTAGCTGAGGGGGGAGGGGTGTTCTTCCCATTCAGTGTATTGGGTGCTGCACCCCTCTCCCATTTTCTAGTTTAAATATTCCACAAAAACATCAAACTTCTGCCCCAATGCACTGACTCCCTCCTTAGTCAGATGCAGTCCATCAAATTTAAAGAACTTTCGCTCCCAAAACTGTTGCCAGTTCTCTACAAATGTGTGTCCTTTTTCCTAGCACCAGCCCTTGAGCTACATGTTTAGCTCCCCTATCTCCCCTTTTCTGACCTTCTGTCCATCTGTCCCCCTCTCCCAGACTGGCAGGATCTCAAAGATGGAGATGTCGGATGAAATGGATGATAGTTTGTCAACCAGCCTGGTCAGGTGTTCCTTGGTCTCCACAACTGACCAGCTGGTGAGATCGTTATTCCCTATGTGTACCAGGATGTCAATGTTTTCTCCTGCTTCCTGAACAATTTTAGCAATGTGGTCAGTGTCTCTCCACGCTGATGTACCTTGGAGACATCTGACCATTACCCCTGGCTGAAGATACGTATCAAATCCCCTAATCATGAAGTCTCCTATGATCAAAGGTTTTTTGGATTTCCTTTTTGCTTTTTTGTTTTGGTTCCTGTTTTGCGTGGGTTTTGTTGCGCTAGCTCCTGTGCTGCAGTGTCCTGCTCTGCACTGTCCTTTTCCCATTTGTTTGATTTCAGAGATAGAGGCAGATACCTGCTTGTAGTTTTTATATGGTTTGTGGAGGTGATATGTTGGAGAGCACTGAGTGATGGGGCACCCGCTTTGCCCCTCCTAAATGACCTGCCAACCTTCTGGACCAACTACCCTCTGCGGTCGAGGTGCTTCTGTTGGTTGTTGTGGAAATGACGGCCGGTTCTTATAATACATTTCCTCTTGAATATGCAATTTGAGACACACAGTCTCTGCCCATGCTGCCTGGAGCTGAGCCCTTATATCTCCAATGGCCCAGCATGTAGGACAGTGTCCTAAATCCTGCAAAACTGCTCTTCTGAAAAGTGTTCAGCAGTACCTGCAGTTAATGATATCCATTCCAGATAAGTTGCTGGGTTTATAACCTGGTCAGAGTAATAAGAAGGAAGAAAATGAAAGAAAAAGTTTGATTCAGTGTTTTGTTTGTTTGTTTTGTATAACTTTGCTACAGAGAAAAATAAAGCAGTAACAGAAGAAATACCTTGCAAAAGGTAAGTTGAATCAGAAGACTACAGCAGTAATCTGTAAGCACACACCTGTAGGCACACCCAGTGATAATGCAGTGGAAGGTATACCCAGCAACAACAATTTGAATCAGAGAAAATAAAGCAATAAAATGTTAGCAACAAACAGTAACAATCCCTGTGAGTACAAAATAAAAATAACAACTCACAGTAAATCTGCCTAGCCAAAAGAAGCCTTAATCCTTATCCTTGCTCTGGTAAGGTTATTTCCTCTGTCCTTTCTAGCAACCTAGAAGAAAAGATCTCAGGTAAAGCTAGGTGCCTTAGCTAGCAAAACTAGTTTTCCACCTCCGTCACACTTGTGCCTCTGATGTCAATAATCTAACTCTGTGTTAAGAATCAGCTTGTTCTCAGTGAAGGGGGTTTTAAGTGTTCTATATATAGCTACTACAACACAATGAAAAGCCATTCTGCTGTAATAGTTAATCACTACTGCAGCAGAACAACATTTTTGAGTGTAAGGCTTTCCATACACAATGTCAACACATACATATTATTGCTGTACTGAGAAGGCAAGACTTTTATTTATAATTTTTTCTCCTTTCAGTATCTTTATCTGTTCTTTCTCTTCAGTCCTTTACAGAAAAGAGTAAGGGCCAGATATTCAAAACTTTGCCCAGGGGCAAAATTAGCACTGCCCGGCGGGAAAACTGTGCCCAGAGCAAAAACATAGCCATATTCAAAATGAATAGCCCGGTGCAAACCCAGCTGAATATAGCAAGCGAAGGAAGCTGGGCAAACAGGCCCAGGAGTGCAGGGCAAACATTGCCCAGCATTAAGACAGCACTAAATATAGCAGAGAAGACAGCACTGAATATAGCAATCAGACAGAGGGCAGTGCAAACACCCACAAAAACAAAAGTGTCACAGAGGTGTAAGCAGCTGTCCAGGAACACAGGAAAGCAGAAGAGCCCAGCCAGACACAACTACAGTACCAGTGAAAGGAATGGAATAACCTACAACCACAAGTGAAATCAGAACGCCACAGAACACTGTCAAATCCAAGTCCACCCCAAAAAGACACAGGACACAGGAATGTCAACTTCAAAAGTATAATGTAAACTGTGAAAATACAAAGTGCAAAGGCAACATGAACATATACAGAAACAAAATCAAACATAGCAGAACACTTTTCTGTGTACAAATGGGGTGCAAGAAAAACCTAATGGAAGGGAAAGGGCAGGCGAATAAAGGGATTGAAAACAATGGGGAAAACAACAGTAATAGTGCAAACAGTCAAATGGTAAATGAAGCAACAGAACAATGGGGTAAGAATGTGGTTGTGAGAGGGATGTGGAAATGCAAAGCAATGATGGGGAACAGGATGGCAGGAACAGGGCTAGGGACACTGGGCCAGGGACAGGAAGCAGGATAAGGTACACAGAATGCAGGGGTTAGGTGCGGGCAGGTGCCGGCAGACGTTCCTCTAAGACAGCTGCAACACGTCCTCGTCTCAGATATGAGTACAGCCTGCTGTTCAATCAGGGTGCTGCTGGCGCACTATCCTCCGCAGAAGCTCCTCCGCCCTCACCCTCCTCTGGACAGCTGGCCCACAGTGATGACCTACGTGGGACCTCACAGGAGAAAGGGGACCACATCAGGGCATGATAATGACACAAAGGCGCCATGTACCACCACACGGTGGACAGCATGCCCCAACAACCATGCCCTTGTGCTAGTATGTAACAAACTACAACACACACTAACATGTGCCTGCAGGACAAGGCAGTACGTAACAGGCAGCATGCAACACCCCAGTGTACATCGATATGCATGGAAGTATGCTGAGAAACCCAACAACGTGGAGGCCAGCCAGCACAGTGGCGTGCAGACTGTAACAGTGCAAACAGACAGCCACCTCCAGAGATGTGAACGACAAGTGGACACTGACTGATATGCACATGGGATGACACATGGTGGGACATGCTGCCCACGGTCACACAGCTATGATACAAACTACAGATGACACCAACTGGAGAAATTGCCACAGCCCCAACCACGTGTGTAACCACACATGCCTGTCATGTACACCCCCAACAGTGGCCCACCCTCACTGCTGCCCTCCACAAGAACTGTTGACACCCAGCCAAACTGCCACCCACGATGCCAAAATACAGCAGCTGTACAAATGATGACAGGAAACCCTGAACAGGTGGGTGGGTGACTGACATAAGTGTGCAACAGTGGCAAGTGACACAGATAAAGACTCGACAATGACCACAGAGAACAATGACACTGGCATCAGAACAGTAGGGACTGCAGGACAGGTAACAAGCAGTACACAACCAGTGGAAGTGCCAATGCCCAGCCACACCACTTGCTGCAACAGAAGGGTGAGGGGCCCACAATGGTGTACAGAATGGCACAGTGCCGTGACACCACCCATGCAAGAAGACACACACATGTGAAACACAGACACTGGGCCTGGTCCACCAGTGGCACTGCAGCGTGGGCCAAAGGCATGCACAGGACAGTGTCACCCTGGTGGTCAAGGCAGGCGGCACACACACACCTGTGGGAGCAGATCTGCCATAGGGGCTGACAACCAGCACACCATGCTACCACAGAACAACTCCTGCAGCACACCTGATAACATGTGCACAAACAGTGTGCACTACAGGGACAGAGGGACAGCACTCTCTTAGGGACAATGGCCCCCACATCAGAGCATGAGCCCACAGGCAGGGTGTAGCCAGACATCCACATGTTCTACATACAATCCCAAACAGCCGCACCCCCTCATAAATGCTGTACTCAGCAACCCCAAACAGTAAACCCTTCCAAAAGGGTATGATGTCTATCAGATAATTCCACTTCTAATGAGGTTGTACATTCCCAGGTGGGCCCCCCTCAGTTGAGTAAGTGGTTACCGTCTGAACTCTGAAAACATTTGCATTTAGTATCGTGTTCCCTTATTAAATAGGGTATCTGGGACACTGTTGATAAATGTGAGATGCAAACACAGAACTAGTGTATCCGAATGAAGTGGAATATTGATATAAGTGTGTCAACCTGGGCCCTCCTCTATTGATGTTCCAGGTGGGCCCTTGCATCATCTGTCCAGGTGGGCCCTTTGCACCCCAGTCCGACCCTCTGTCCTACACAACAGCATTTAAAACAGGGCCCACACCCCAGTGGCCTACAATGACCCAAACATCTGGTGTACCTAGGAACAGTTGACAGACATGCAGTACACCAAAGTGTACACTAATGTGTACAGTGCGTATGCCTACACACACTTGCTCAACTGCCTGCCCTGTAAAGCCAGACTCATAGTGGAAAAGCATAACATTGCACAGTACTCACGCACAACACCACTATCACCGTCCGTGCTCTCTGCTGCACGCTGTTCCAGTGGAGGCACCCTGTGCCTGTCGGATGATGGCCCCTGTCTGGCTTGTGGCACGTCTCTCCTGCCTGTGGTTTGTTGTCGGCGCTCTGCAGTGAGAAGAGGGTACAGCATCGTCAGTACAATATCAGCCACCACGGTACGCTAAAGACCACCCTGTACCCCAGTGGTGCAGCACAACACACGCAGTGGCAGACGGGTGCAGTGCACCACCAAAGCCATGCCAAGCATGACAGGGGTCCATGCACACTGTCTACCCCTATCCCACACAGTACACACATGGCTTCATGGACTCCATGAGCAACATGTGTAGCTCAGCAACACATAAGCACACCACGAACACACTGCCCCACCACCCATGCCAGCAGTCGTGCTACAGTCATCCCTTACCTGGCACAGGCACAGTCCCCTCATGAACCATGGCCCTGCAGCATTCAAGCAGTGGTCGCTGCCTGCGCCTGAGGTCAGCATAATGATGCCGGCACTTTTCACCATCACGTGGGATACCTGTGATGGCACTTAGTCTGCGGGCAATGGAAGCCCAGACCTGTGTACGGGGGCAAGTCACCCTCCCGCACAGGTCCAAATAGGCGGCAATGGTGCCTTTCTGTGAACTGCACGAGGTTGGCAGTCTCAACCTCATCCCACCACCTGTCACGGCCCACCACTGCCCTTTGCCTAGCTCTCCCAGACATATTTGTGCTGTGGAAGGGGGCAAATAAACTGAACAACAGTGCAACAACTGTGCATACACCCTGACACACAGTACAACTGAAGTGCAGTGCCGCGCTGACGTATGCCGTAGCGCCCGCTAACAGGAAGTGATTGCAATGTGCAGGCGTGACCCCTACCATCACCCTGGTCCGATATTGCATGCATGCGTGTAGCGCCACGCTGAAGCTGGTTAGCGCCGCGCTGCAGCTGGTTAGCGCAGCGCTAAAGCTGGTTAGCGCTTGGCGCTAAAAGCTGGTTGGCGCAGCGCTGGACGCCGCTATGACAAGGGTAACATGAGCATGCATGCTGCACATAAGCGGGCGCTGTTCCTCAAATAAGCGCTGCTGTGCTGCGCCGGCTATTCAGAGCCATATTCGCGGCTGTATGCAAATGGAGGTACTTGTGTATGCATGGGGCAAAAGCGTGTGATTAGCATATAATTATTCGCTCATTTGCATGACTAACAGGCAGGATTGCCTGGCGGCTATAAAGGGCAAGCAGTGCACCACCAGTGTTGTATTGTGGAACTGCGGTGGGAATACAGCAGTGAACAACATGGAGAGAGACATGCAACAGGGGGATGGGCAGCAACAGCCAGGTATGTATCAAGGGGTGGATAGGCATATTCATTGTACAGTTGTGTCCAGTTTGGTCGACCGCCTGTCACAAACCAATTATCAATCTAATCTGTGGTATTTGGGTTAGTGTTGGCCACTGTGGACTGTGTCATGCATGTATGATCTCTTTAGAGTGTAGAGGAATCATCTGACAATTGTTTGGAAGGGGGTGCAGTTTTGATGGGCCGTGTACATTATGTAATGGGGGGATGGTTGGAGACTGTGTACACTCCTGGTATGTATGACCACCGTGGGACAACATACATCCACTGCATTGTGCTCATCCCCCCTGCAGTTCAATGTGTCATGTGCCAATGTTTGCACATTTGTGTCTGCATGCCAGGTGCACTGCTGCTGTACCATGACAGTGCACCGTCTTGTCTTCCTGCATGTGTGGAGTGATGGCCTCTGCCCCCACCCGGGAGTACACAATGTACCAGTAATGTGCGCTCCCTTGCCACAAACAGTCATGGGGGTTCATGGCACATGTGTGCACACCACTCCAGATGCAGGACAGACAGTGGCAATGTGGGCATGTGCAACGTACAGGCACATGCAGCCATCTGATATGTCCATGTGGCCTGTAGCACTGAGGGGGTGATATCATGCTGTCCACTGTGTGATGCAGTGCAGCACCGACGCAGCCACTGACACCTGTCCACTTTTTATTATCCCATAGGTGTGCAGGCTCAACCGGAGCGCATCCGTGCACCGAAATTCTCACAAGATGAGCTAAACACCCTGGCACATGAGGTAAAGGTGAGAGAACATGTGTTGCGCGCACACAGGGCCACCGATGCTGCTGTGCGGCAGGCTTGGGAGGAGGTGACTGCAGCAGTGAATGTGGTTGGTGGTCGTGGGAGATCGACTGAGGCAGTCCGGAAGCGTTGGAATGACCTCCTGCGGCGTGCAAAGGAGGAGGTGGCACAGCGCCACAGAGACAGGACCAGAACTGGTGGTGGTCCACAGGAACACCAGCAACGTGTGCAGGAGCCACACATGGCGGTGGTGGCATCCACATTGTGGATGGTGGCAGTGGCAGGTGTGCCAGGTGGTGGTTGCGAGACATCCCTTGCACTTCCAAGGCCAGGTCTGTATTCACATGTGCAACCCCTGTATGTGGTGCAGGCAAGGGTGCATGGTCCTGCTTTTGGTGTCCTGCACAGGCTGCACTGTATCCTGCAGAAATGATGGCTGGCATGGTCAAGATCACTGTGGGGTGGGTGGGTGCATGTTGGCACAGGCTTGTGTGAGGTGGGTACCTGTCCTGAGGGCTGCATGGTGTGGTGGTGGTGGTGGTGGTGGTAGTGGTGGTGGTTTGCCACAGTGTCCATGGATGGATGACTGACCCTGTCCCTATTATCTCCTCAGCACTCTCGGACAGGCCTGCACCACCACAGCATGGGCCACAGATGTCTAGCCAGGTTCCTGAGGTTGTGGAGGAGTTTGAAGATGATCGGCCAACAACATCTGGACATTGTGTATCTCAGGGCCGTAGGGGCCCAATGCATGTTGGGCATACCCAGGGACAGGGCATGCAACTGCCTTGGGAGGAGGGCACACCTCACCAGGGCTGTTAGGAGACAGTGGGCACCTGGATGTTGCCCCAACTGAGAGTGATGGGGTGGGAGAGGTACTGCTGGTCACTGTCACCAGTGCAGATGACAGTGATGTCTCTACATATGCACATCAGCTGGACATTCCTGTGCCAGGGGATGTAGGGGTGGGGCTTGCTGAAGGCCATGGAACAGGTCTGGGTGCTTCTGTAGGTGTCGGCAGTGTGGCTGAACACATGGTGGTGGGTGGTGTGGGTGGTGTTGCAGGACAGCAAGGTGTGCATTTTCTGACAACTGCTGAGGTTCCAGTCCATATGGTGCCACAGCCCACTGCCATCTGCACGCAGCAGCCAGCTGCAGTTGGTGCAGCCACAGGCACCACTGCCAGCTGCTGCTGTGGGTCCTGTGCCTCTGGTCCATGAAGGCCATGGTGCCCGGCCACTCCTGCAGGCTGCTGTCACATCACAGCAGGAGGCCCATCTGGACCTGCATGCCATCGGCGTGAGCTGCGGCACGAGCTGGGTCAGATACGGAGGCAATAAGAGTGGGCTTTGCTCGTGCTGAGCAGCAGGCAGAGGACAGGTTTGGCCGCCTGGTGGGTGCCATAGACCGTTGCTTCTCGGGGTTGACTGCTGCAGTGGTGGCAATTGGTGGTGTCATGCAGGGTGTGCCTATTAGTCGGCAACATCGGTTTGTTGGCTCTGGTGCACATGGCAGAGGGGCACACAGGCAGGCACACCGTGGGCGCAGGGCTGCCACTGTTACCAGTTCAGAGCCATCACAAACTCCACCTGAAACCCAGCAGCGCCATGGCCATCCATATCCCCTATCTGCCTCCACCAACCCCCGGGGGCACAGGAGGCCAACCGTGCCTGCCTCACCTTCCACTTCAGCTGTGTCCTCTGCACAGAGCACCCCAGGGTCCGTAACCCATAGTACGGGAGCACGCCGCATGCGTGGGTTGCGTCGCCGGTGATGCCCACAGGCTGTCTGGCGTACTCTAGGTGCTTCCCTGTCATGCATGGGCAGATCTGTGCACACACACACACACACACACACACACTCCCACCAACACAGTTGCCCCCACTTTCCCTCAGCACATTGACCTCCCATCATGATTACACGTTTGTGTGTATCCCACCAATATGTGCTGCACAATCATGGAGTCACACAAATGCACACACTATTTGTATTACACTGGGTTTGTTTGCTGTTGTGATTCTGGTTTTCACTGTAATGTTAGTCTGTGCACATTAAAATTGTTGCTCACTTGTACTCTTCTGGTTGTTGTGCAGTCTGTACTTACCCTCTGGTCTGTTGCAGTATCCTGATGATGTTGTCCCGGTGCTGTATGGCCCTGCGTGCCATGCGAGGGTCCCTCCTCTCCAGTTGCTCCACTATCCCCCTGACCACTGGCTCTGGCTCACTGTCAGACTGTCCCTCAGGTTCAGGTGCCTGTATCCCACGGTTCATTGCCATGTTGTGCAGCATACAACAGGCTAGGAAGATATGGCATACCTTCTGAGGTGTATATTGTAGGGCACCACCTGATGTGTCAAGGCATCTAAATTGCATCTTCAGGATGCCAAACACCCTCTCTATAATGTTTCTTGTTCTGGCATGTGCCTCATTGTAGAGCTCCTCCGCCACTGTGGCCGGTCGGAGTACTGGTGTGAGCAGCCAGGGCCGCAGAGGATAGGCACTGTCTCCTGTCAAAACATATAACTTGTTAGTGCTGTACTGTGGTCTGTCAGCTGCTGTCCTGCACCTGTCTGTGGCCCTCCCACATCCCTTCCCTGGCCTGCAATGCCTGCCCCCATCCATGCTGTTGTGTGTTTGCCTTGTGTGCTACAACTCACCGACTAGTTGTCCACTGGGTATTCTGCCCTCCTCAAAGGCCTGACACAGCTGAGACTGGTGCCAGATGAAGGCGTCGTGGGCACTGCCGGGGTACTGTGCATATACATTGGTGATGCGCCCCGCCGCATCGCACACCACCTGGCAGTTGATGGAGTGGTACCCCTTCCTGTTCACATACACATCACTGCCATCTCCAGGTGGTGCACGGATGGGGACATGGGTGCAGTCAATGGCACCCAGTACAGATGGTAGGTGCGCAACTCGATGGAACTGCTGCATTGTTTCACCGCGCCTGCTGCTGTGCTGGGGAATACTATGAATTCGGCATGTGGCAGGAGAGCCTCTAGGAACTGGGTCAGGATGCGTGAGGTGGCAGACTGTGTTACCCCAATGGTGTCCCCCGTTGGTCGTTGGAACGTCCCTGTGGCAAGGAAGCACATCGCTGCGGTCACCTTCTCCTCCACTGTCATGGCATGACTGCGTCTGGTGTTTGACTGCAGCTGCTCATGCAGGAGTTCGCAGAGCTGCCTCAACATTCCCCTGTTCATCCGGTACCGGCCAACGATGTGGTCATCAGGCAGGGTCTCAAAGGAGACCCTGGGCCGGTACAGCCTGTTTGCAGCATACCGTCTCCTGAGCCTGCGTTATGGCCCATGTTGTGCCTGCTCCCTTTCCTCCACCTCCTCCTCCTCCACTACAGCTGCCATCAATGGCAGGATCACTGCTACTGGGACTGCACACATTCCTACTTCCTGTGCTGCTCCTCCTCCTCTGTGTTTTGCCCTGTGTTTAGACCGGCCTTTTATAGGCGGTAACTAGTGCTGCTTCAGGGCTCGCTTATGTATCCTAGCGGCGCTGGACCTGAATATCCTTATGCTGCCTCTCTGCGCACCCTCGCCTATCCTTTGCCCCTTGCATACATTACTGGTTAGCCCAGCGCTACTGCAGTTTGGCAGCTCTATTTGGCCTTTTGAATATGGCAGACCCGCGCTAATCCCACGCTAAACCTGCTCAAATGCTTTTTGCCCGGCGCAAGGTTTTGAATATCTGGCCCTTTGTGTCCTAAAGAAGATTAGAACCCTAGAACTATTTTCAAAATTCTACATTACAACCAGAACCCAGAACTTTAGTGGGTTCTGACAACCCTACAGCCCCCCCAAAAAAAAACACCCAGGAAAATACAGTTGAGAACAGGAATGTAAAATAGAAAAATGTCATCTTTATTGTGTGGGGGGGGCATGAACTAAATGACGAATTGTAAAAAATATTGCAAAACATGTATGATGTCCTACACAAACAAAATTTTTAAAGCCCCAGAACACCAAAACAGTGAAGCCAATGTCCCTTTCCTGCTTAGTACTGTCAGTACCTCCCCCACCCTATGCTCAGCTCCTGGGTTCCTATTGCCTAGATGTATGATTTTGCACTGTTTGGCATTGAACCCCAACTAGCATGCTCTTGGCCACTCTTTCATTTTCCGAAGATCCCTATGCATTCTCTCCACCCCCTCCTGAGTCCCCACTGTATTGCAGATTTTGGTGTCCTCTGTTAAAAAGCATACCTTGCCTTTCAGTTCTTCTAGGATGTTGCTTATGAAGACTCTAAAGACAACTGGTCCCAGTACTGAGCCTTGCTGCTACTTTTTGGACATTATCTATGCCGGATCCTCTTATTTATAATATAGAGAATACTGGATGGGCAACTATGCACAACCAATGTGTTCTGCCACAGAGGGGTTCTGATTCCCTCTAACCTCGAGAGCGAAACTTGAGAGGTCCATAGGAATCAGAACCCTGAGGTAGCAGAACACACTGGTTGTGCATAAAGTTGCTCATCCTGTATTTTTTATAGTGTATAGTATTATGTGAACTGTGCATGAGGTGGTTCTATCGCTTTCAGAACATAACTGACTTGTGCTGTCTCTTGAACTTTCAGAATGCTGCTGTACCACAGGAGGGTACAATCACATTCCATGACCTTTGAACTGTGGTACAACAGCATTTTGAAAGGAATGGAACTCTATACAGAATATATAGAATAGTGGATGGATGAACATCCACAAGGCTGTGTTTCCATCGAGGGAGTTGATGACATCATAGAGACCTTTGAGAGCGAAGCTCGAGAGGTCTTCTTGATGTCATCAACTGCCCGAGATGGAAACGCATCGTTAGTTGTGGATGTTCAGCCATCCACTGTTTTGAATAGTATATGAGTGCCTTTGATTTGTTTCTCATTATTCTATTTATGAAGTTACTTGCTGTGGGTGTTGCTCCTTTCCCACTGGTGCTCCTGCTGGCTGCCGTTCCCACTGCTGGCACTTCTGCTCAGTCCATCCCACTTCTCACTTTCACTTCTCCGCACCGCTTAGTTTTAAAAGAAAAAAGGAAAACAGAATTCATTTTTTCCAAAAGGAAGCCATGTATGACTATCTGTATCCTGACTCTAAATTCAAAAGTCAGTGGCTCCGCTGCCTAGCACTCGCTAAATCGTGCTGCCATGTTTGTTTTAATTTTTACATCAACACTCGGCTGAGCCAATCAGGTGACAGGTCAAGGTCAAAAACGTTGTTGTACTATCGATGTGACGTCACATCGATAGTACGTTTTTGACCTTTGAACTGTCCTACAACAAGATTTCAGCAGTTGCTGAAATCCATGTACAATTGAAGGCACTCATATACTATAATAATCTGCAATACACTATAATGAAATATAATGTATGGTAGAACGCTGTTAACCTTTGGAAATCATCATTTCCTAAGGTTGTTATACCATCGATGTGATGTAGTAACGTTGTTAACCTATCGATGCTACATCACATCGATAGGTTAACAACGGGGATCGGTCTGCCCATGTGTGTGCCTTTTTTACTCTCGGGAACCGACGGATGCACACAGCAGTAAGGGAAGGACTGAAAGGCCGTGGCGGTGACTCTATTTCCTAAAGTAAGGAGCCGTTTTCCCTTTTTCTTGTGACCATACACTATAAAAAACAATGTATGGTCCTTCTATCGGCAACCGGTTAATGTTAACCATCTCGAGGTTGCCATGGTGACATAAACCTCTCGAACTTCGCTCTCGAGGTTTACACGGTCACCCTGGCAACCTCTCTATGGTTAATAGACCAGTTACCGATAGAAGACCATATATTATCCTCTGTATTATTATTCCAGAGCATAGTTGGTGCTGGAAGATAGAATATTTAATGCTAGTATTCATATTGACTGTCACTTTCTTTGTGATACTAATGGAATGTACCAGCATTATAAATTAATGTATCCATATTGTGCATGTACATATGTAGAAATACAAAATAAAAACCAAGCATTTGTCAATGCCAAATGTTTGCTTGCTGGCATTGGCATTGGTAGTGTAGGAGTTACAGAGCTGCATAATAGGAATGGCAGTGAAGTATTGAACTGAAGCCAACCCCATCACCATCCTGCAGACAGTGACAGGCATTGGGGTGTGTCTTTGGGTCATCAGGCATAACAGCCACACCATTTCACCACACCCTACCGTGCAGACACCGACAAGTGTCATGGTGTGCCTTGGGGTCTTTGGCCCTTATGCGCACCCCATTCCATCAGGAAATATTGTGAGATGGGTGCGGTATAGGAGAATGGGGTGAACTTTGGGGCCGAAGAGTCCAAGGCACACCTCGATGCCTCTCAGTGGCTGCAGGGTGTGGGTGGGGGTGGAATGGTATGCACATTGCAGGTGACAATCCCAAGTCACAGCCCTGATGCCTGTCAGTCTCTACAGGGTGGGGTGTTATGGTCGGAAACCCTAATGCCTCAGGCATTCGTTGGTATTTTCACTCCAAATTTTCAACATGGGTTTTTTGTGACCCCCACCTCATGAACAGTGGCAATACCAGTTTGTTAGCGGAAAGCTGCTTTTGCACAGCAACTACGGCAATTGTCACCACAGGTGCAAAAACACATTCTGAACAGGATGTGAAAAATGACAGCTGTACTGTTCATGAGGAGGTGTAAAAAATGGCAATGTTGAAAATCTGCAGTGAAAATATTTAAAAAACTGGTGAAGTCATGAGCATGCATAGAAACTGTGCAACGCACACCCGTAATGTAATTAGTTTGGGAGTTGTTTACAGCAGATTGTCAACACAGGCATTTTGGGACCTCCGGTCATGAACAGTGTCACTGTGATGTTCTTTATCTGTCCCGAACAATAATTTCCCACAGTGACCACGCATTTCTGTGCTGAAAGTGTGAAAACACATTTCAGCCATGTTGTGAAAAATGACAGCTGTACTGTTCATAAGGAAGTGTGGAAAAATGCCACTGGTGAAAATCTGGACTGAAAATATTACAAATTCATAAACCTACGAGGGTACATGGAAAGTGCACAATACTCACTCATAACACAGTCATTTTTAGGAATTCTTTCACCAAATTTTCAAAATAGCCATTTTAAGACATCTGCTCATGAACAGTGTCACTGTGATTTTCTTAATGTGTCCCATACATTGATTTCGCACACCGACTGCGCCATCGTGCGCTACATGGGCGGAAACATGTTTTGGGCAAGATGTGAAAAATGACAGCTGTACTGCTCATAAGAAGGTGTGGTAAAATGGCAGTGTTGAAAATTTGGAGTGAAAATATTGAAAATTCGCGAACTTACGGGCGTGTGTAGGAACAGCACAATGCATGCTCATAAAATAGTCATTTTGGGGAATTTTTTTACCAAATTTTTAACATAGCCATTTTAACACCTCTGCTCATGAACAGTGTCACTGTGATTTTCTTAATGTGTCCCAAACATTGATTTCGCACACCAACTGTGCCATTGTGCACTACATGCGCGGAAACGCATTTTGGGTGAGAAGTGAGAAATGACAGCTGTACTGCTCATAAGGAGGTGTGGTAAAATCGCAATGTTGAAAATCTGGAGTGAAAATATTGAAAATTCACGAACTTATGAGCGTGCGTAGGAACAGCACAACGCATGCTCGTAAAATAATCATTTTGGGAATTTTTCCCAAATTTTTAACATAGCCATTTTAACACCTCTGCTCATGAACAGTGTCACTGTGATTTTCTTAATGTGTCCCAAACATTGATTTTGCACACCGACTGCGCCATTGTGTGCTACATGCGCGGAAACACATTTTGGGTGAGATATGAAAAATGACAGCTGTACTGGTCATAAAAGTGTGGTCAAATGGCAATGTTGAAAATCTGGGTGAAAATATTGAAAATTCGCAAACCTACGAAGGTGCGTGGGAAAACAACGCTGGTAAAACAGTCATTTTAGGAATTTTTTCACCAAATTTTCAACATAGGCTTTTTGAGAGCCCACCTTATGAACACTGGCGCTGTCATTTCATTAATCAGTCCTGAAAGGTGATTTCATGCAGTGACCGCGAAATCACCCTTCGGCCCGACTAACGCCATGACAGTGACAGAATTCATGAGGATGGATCCCAAAACCCCATGTTGAAAATTTGGTGCCAAATCCAAAAAATGCCTGAGATATGCTGCAAAGTTGAAAAAAACCCTATTCATTACATTATACAGCTTACCGGCATTTCCTCAGTTCGCAGTGGGCTTTGAAGAGTGCAGACGTGTTCCTGGTCCACCAAAGATGGTTGCACCAAGCTCTGAGGTAAGTATGGGGTGAGGTGGGGGTGTGGGGAGGTAGGGTGCACAGTGGGTGGGCGCGGGTGGAAGAGGGGATGAAGACAGCTGCGAGGGAAGTTTTTTTTCTTTCAGGTTTTTTTTTAAATTTGGACTACGCGGGACGTTTGCCACGTTGGGGTGGGCTCCCAGCGTGGCAGCTGGAAGGCTGTTGGGGAGGCAGTGGAGCCAATGGGGGATTGGGCACCCCCGTTGGCCATAGGACCTATTGCCATCCTGGGGTGGGCTCCCAGCGGTAGCACCTAGAGAACAGTAAAGTCGGCCAGAGTTGGGCACCCCAGTCGGCCCATGGGGGGACAGTAGAGCTGACAGGGATTGGGCAGCTCCCCAGACATACAGTGTGTGGGTGGGGAGGTAGGAGTGCATAAGCATGCAATGTGCCGTGCGCTGTGTGTGGGGAGGGGGCGCGCTGCTCACTCAAGCGGTGCTCTCCCTTTCAGCTGTAGGGCACTGCATTTTGAATCGTGGCACTACGTTTCTTGCACATGCGTGCAAGCAAACATAATTATTTAAAAAAGGAATAACTCGCCATTGAACAGAAAACCAGAGTTGTCCACCTGAATTCACAATTCAGAAACACATCATGGTCTAAATCGGGGCACTTTCTATGACTACAATGCGCACAAAGTTATCACACCTTTTTTAGATTTAATAATGATGTATATTTAAACCTGGTAGACTTCCTTACGATCTGTGTGCTCTGGGGATTTCAGCCTTCACACTCACCGAAGGCATTTCCAAGTGAATGCACTGCATCTCCCGAACTCTGTTGCTTAATTAATTTTGAGGGAGCACAGTAGTTGCTTAAACACAGGCCAGAAATGCACTGGTAAAATAGATTCGTCCTAGTATATATTTTAGAGGGTGGTGGGAGGGGCTAAACTGCAAAGCAGGTTTAGGCAAAGCCAGTATATTTCAATAAGACTTTTTCCCCCTCTCTAATGGCTCTAGTGTACTGTATTTGGCATCCATCAGAATTTCTGGGCGAACAATTTAAGTAACTGAGATAGACTCCTGTAAAATCAGAAGTAAACGCTTCTATTTTGTATTCATCTGAGGCACCCCTTCACCAGGAATCTTGCAACACATTTTGAAGCTGGTCGGGCTGGAATGCCGGGAGGTTAAGTGACTTTGCTAAGGCTCACACGGAGGGTAACTTGCTCTGGTGGGATTCGAACCCGGTTTCCAACCAAGTTCTTAACTGGTAGATCACACTGACTATACCAAGTACTAATAGTCAAATTTCTTAAACGGCAGGGTAGTAGGGACTTTTCCTGTCAAGTTAAACACGATAAGTTCGATCCACTTTATGCTGTTTTGTGTTTTGTTACTCAGAAACAAGAACGTTAGTACAGTCGGTAGGCGGCTTTTCGCAGAATGTAATGTTCAGCCCAGGCCTCGGTGTACCTGAGACTTGATAAACTGCTGTGAGTGTAGGAATGCTTAGGGGTTCCACCTGTCCTGATTTTCGCAGGACAGTCCTGATTTGGGCAACTGTGTCCTGCAAAAAAGCATGAAAAATACTGCATGTACTACACTTTATAGTAGTAAAAATGTTTTATAGTATTCCACTAAATGTTGCAGAAAACTATAATACCTTAACTGAAATACCTTAACATAATAAGAAAGAATAGAAGCAACTAAGAAACTGTAATGTTTGGTCTTAATTCTGATTATATAGAGAAAATAAGTATGTTGCATGGGTCGAGGTTACTACTGTCCTGCGAAGAAATCATGTTTCAGTAAGGAATGTCCCACTTTGAGCTTATAAAAAGGTGGTAACCCTAGCGAATGCTGCGGTTAAACACTTTGTGCTACAGCTGGTTGCAGTGAGTGTGTGTGTGTGTGTGTTTGGGGTGGGGGGTCCTTCACAGTTTGCACACAAGGCAAAAACAAGATTTTATTGCAATCACAGTGCTTTCAGCTACTTGCGCCACAGCTAACCGCAGGATACAAAACAAACTAGCAACATACAGAACATACAGCACGACTGAGACAACTTGCTTGCTTAATTCCAGGGCACGACGATCCTAAGGCGCTGTCAAATAATAGCATGCGACCTGCTGGGAGAAGATCTTTCTGTTCAGTTCTAGGCTCTCCCCGCCTCCCCATCCTCTGATGATGACGCTTGCAGTTGGTTCTGAGAAAGTCGGTGGCTATAAATAAACCTTTAGTAGTTGCCCTCACCACCACACTGATACACAGCAATGGGATGCAGAAAGCTTCAGTTATGGTGACCGACAAACGCAAGTCAAGTCCACTGCCACCGTCCCTCAGGCTCCAGGAGATCCTTAAGAGAAAGCTGAGTGAAGCCACTGGCTTGGTGTCTGGAGAAGGGGGCATGGATCAGCGCTTCAAGTCACTGAGCGACCTCCTTCAGGCACTGGACAAGAAAAGTGTGATCAGGTCGGTCAAGAAGACGAGGTCCTGCAGCGTTTTCTTCCAGATGGTCAGCCAGAACGTGAAGTTGTTCACTTGTCCGGGCTGTCCAACCAGTCAGCAAAAAGGAGGTCTGAAGAAGTCCAGCACCCTGGACAGGGACATTAAGCGTCCCGGTGCCATTCACCGTGCCAGCCTAGATGACGAGGAGGCAGCCACACTAACACTCAACTCCGAGGGTCAGGGCCAACTTAAATCAACAAACTCCACTGGTCCTTCCTGCTCTACAAACAGCAACTGCCCCTTCTCAGGTTCCGTGAAGACCAACTTTACTGAGGGGGCCTGCCCTGGTTGTTCCCAGAGGGTGAAACCTAAGAACTGTAGGCGTTTGGTAGTCCTGGGGTCCCCCAGGGTGGGGAAGAGCTCCTTAGTGAGAATGTTTCTGCGAGGCAGTTTCGAGGAGGGGTACGTGCCAACTGTCGAGGACTTTCACCGGAAGGTTTACCGGATCAAAGGGAACGAATACCAGCTGGACATTCTGGACACATCAGGCAGCAAGACCTTACCAGCCAAGAGGAAGCTGTCCATCCTAACAGGTAGAGAAGGATGCGATTGTTTTGGCTTTTTGTCAATGTACATCCACTAGAGCCGTAATGTGAGCTGTATAGGGAGCACCCGAGGATTTTGTAAGGGCTTAGGGTACTTATCCCTTGTGTTTTAAGGATTGATTTACCAGTGCTGCCCGGCTGAGATGTAACATCTCATGTTACTGCTGGGTGGACTGGAGCACTGTAAGGGAGCTGAGGTCGCTTGCTCGAGGGCACAGAACGAGTCAGTGGTGAGATGGATTGAAAGCCGGAATTCCTGGCCGCAGTTCTGCTCGCTACCCTCTGGACTACACTGCAAACCTGATCTCAACGTTAGCTCAGCAGAAATGAAAATATGCTACATTTTCCATATTTACAGCACTGAAGATGGTGTTAATATAGGAAGAGCTATCCAGTGGGGGCTCTACACCAGGGCCTGCCAGGGCACGTGCCCCAGTAAGAAAATGCTGTGTCCCAGTTGGTGCTCCATATGGTGCAGAGCTTCCCCCATAGTAACAATATATCAGTGCCCTGGCTGCCATCTGTTGTGCCCCAGCTGTGCCCTGGTAACCATTTGTGGCTAGAGCCGCTACTGGAGCTATCTTATTTCAGCTGCTACTTAGACACATTCATAGCAAGAACTGGCGCCTGGCACCTTTTCTGTGGCTGCAAACCAGTTGCTGGAACACTTGTAGCTGAAATTGCCATTTGAAATGACAATTCCTGCTGATACAGTACATGTGAAACGTGTTCAAATTTGTTGCCCCCCCCCCAACACACACACACGCACGCACGCACGCACACACACACACACACACACACACACTCACATGTTGCAGTAAGAATGGGATTGCGGTCTGCAGAAGTTTAATTCCAGTTCTTTGTTAATGTATAGTTTTAAGTAACTCATACTTCCATGGCCAATAGGAAAGCACGTTGGGGATAGGGATAATTAAAACCACACGACCGGAGGTTATCTGTCAGACAGCAGTAATTGCTTTGTGTCCCACTGTGCTGGTTAGATCAGTACCATCCGGTCTGGGCATCAGTCCAACAAAGAGGCTGCTGCACTAAAGCATCTCATGTTGACACTGCTGTACTGTTGGTTCCCGTGGACCTCCCGTGACTGAGATGTTCGGGGTGTCTCCTGTAACTTCCCTGCACAGACTGATCCAAAGTGTTCTGGTGATTATCCTCCCTTCACACTCCCTGTGCCATATCACTGCCCCCCCCCAACGCGTGCGCGCGCACACACACACACACAACACACACACACAGTCCCACAGTGCATCCATCAGTTCAGAACACAAGTCATATTATACCATCAGAAGGCGGGAGCAATTGTGCCCCCAAAAAGTAAGCCTGCGTGCTATGCCATACATGGGGTACACATTCCTGCACCATGATATCCTCGTGGCTTTGAACAGCTGTGTACTAATATGTTATACATTGCACTTTGTCAAATATTTACATTTCTCCTGTTTTTGCTTTGCAGGTGACACCTTTCTCCTAGTGTTCAGTTTGGACAACAGGAATTCCTTCCATGAAGCATGCTCCCTGCAACAGCAGATCCTGGAGGTGAAAGCAAAGCTGGGTAAGGCAAACAAAAACCTCTTTGTACCCATGGTGATCTGTGGCAACAAACTGGACCTAGAGGAGAAGACTGTGTCTCAGGAAGACATCAGCCGGGTTCTGGGACAGGGGAGCAGTTACTTTGAGGTCTCCACCAGAGAGGGAGTGAACATGGAGGAGATGTTCCAGCACTTGGTGAAGCAGGCAGGACTACCAGTGGAAACGAGCCCAGCCCTCCACAGGAACATCTCTGTCCATTCCTTTCATCAGCTGAGGCCGGCAGCTCGAGGAAGGAAAGGTCTGGATGCATGCGGAGCAGTCTTCCCCTGTGCGGTGAGGCCAAGCATTGACAGTGACCTGCAGAACATCATCAGGTCCAACACGGAGAGGAAGATGAGTAACAGATTAGAGAAATGCAACATCCTGAAAGTAATTAGACATGGATCTGCCCATTGAATGCAGGACTGATATAAACGTGCCTCCTCCAGATCTGTTCTCATATAAGATCTAAAATCCATGGACAGAGACACAGTGACATTTTGGTGCTCAGCATCTCCATTATCTCATACCCATTATGTACAGTGTATGGTAGAATGTTGTTATGGATAGAAATACATAACTATAATGGAGTTGTTATGCTGCAGTAGCTATGTCATCACAGCTTTTATGCTGCACTGCCTATGTCACTATTGCAGCATAACAACTTGAAATGCTGCCACATAGTTGCTTTCCTCAATCCAGTTAAACTGGAAGTTGCTGTTTTTTTTTTAACTTGAACTTGCAGAAACATCTTTAGCACACTGTGTCAGTTAAAAAAAAAGAAAATGTTAACATTTCTATTCTCTGTTGTCTTCTCCAGATGGTTTTGTGTGATTTTCTATGCTGTGACTGCCCATACACTATAAAAGATTGTGTATGAGCAGTCATACACAAACAAGAAAATTCTTATATCGAGAGGTTTCCTTGGTAACAGATGACCTCGAGAGCGCATGTATTATAACTTGTCCGGCTACAGCATGGCACAGTGCCATAAGGGTTCAGACCCCATTCAAGCTCCAAGGTGTCCTAAGAAACTGATAAGAGACATGCATTGTTGAAAGTTGTTAAAATAGCTCCACTTGAACGGGATTTCTCGAGCAATTATGTCAGAGAATTGCAAATAAGGAATATGTGTGTTTTAAAAAGAGTAGCGAATAAAATCCATTACTTGCATTCCCGGTGACTTATCTTGTTTTTGGAGACCAGGTCAGAGGCGTACACAGTGCAGTTTGCTAGCAGTATCATTGGGGACTGGTCAATTGCACATGAATTCAAAATAAGTTATGAGAATAGCAAATAATGATAAAGATGTATGTATTGCAGAAATTAGAGTTCTGAGTCTTAGTGGCTTGCCTGCTTATCTTCCTGCAGTCAAGCAAGAGGTCATTTTCAGGGATTGCTGTGCGAATCCATGGAGTGAAAGAACTATTTACAGTATACAGTGATCAGTTCTGGCTGTTACATCCTTGTACACTTTTCACCCCCCCCCCAGGCATTGGCTTACAACCTGACGTTTACCTGAAAAGAAGTAAAATAACTGCTTAATAGTGCAGGGATGTTAGATTTGGATGGGCTCTCATTGCAAAATGTGAGTGAAACTGGTACCTAAAATGTACTAGGGGGTCATCCTTATGTAGTTGTGAGCCCTATTTTCAATTTTTTTTCCACAGACTGGGAGAAATGCTTTTGAAAATAAGGTCATGTTTCTTTAAGAGAAGAGATTCTAGTTTGGAGAAGATTATAGTCAGTTTTACATAGCTGACTATATCTACACCAAATAAAAAGGAGGACTTGGGATCTGAACAAGTGTACAAGATGAGCTGAATTCTAACAATATTTATTGTTTACACATTTTATTTTTTATAAGAATTTTGCATAAAATTTATTTTATTATAAAATACTTTATTAATAAAGAGCACTGTTTTACTATTTGTGTGTTTGTTTTGCATGTAAAGGCACCAGTGGGGAATTGGATGGTGCAGAGGATTGATGGAGGGTATGATGGAGAGATGTGATAAGAGGAGGGGCATGAGTAACCAGGCTAAAGTATATGTAGATCTCCTACCAGCTCAGTTAGGGTAGCTACTCCTTCAGCGTGGGATAAAATCCTGCTTTGATAGCCAGAGGGCTGCATGTTCAAATCCAGAGTCGTCATCTCCCCCCTCCCCATTTTGGAGGCTGCAGCACCAGGGAGTGCTCAGCAGATGACATGGTGTCAGAACTGCCACAGAGGGTTACAGAGCTTTTCACTTCTAAGTCACTAGTTTGAATCTGCACTAGGTGAACAGTTACCCCAACCCACAGCTCCAATCAGTCATTGGGTAGCTGTTTGGTGGTCCATGTGAAAGGACTTATGGTTGTTTTCTCCAGTTCCTAGGGGCATGTGGCCACATCATAGAATCTCCCAGCCATGCCCCAATCATGCCAACTTTCCCTGCTCCATCACCCAGGTTCTCTTAGACTTACCATCAACTTCAGGTTCCCCATTGCTTACCCCATGGTGGGGGCAGTGGGACTCCCTAACTCCTGCTGCAGAACAGGATCCAGCTAAGTCACCAGTGCAAGGTCTGTGGGAGGTCAGAAAGTCATCCTGCACTGACCAGGGTTTTTCTGTGCTTTCATTCTCCTGCCCTATCCAATATTTGCAGCTAGGGTGCTTACGTGCAGGCACACACGTGTGGATAGCATAGCAGGAACACAGTGAAGAACTGCACTCTAAACCATCAAAGATGTTACAAACTTAACAGTTTATTTGCACAAATGCAAAATGACACATAGTGGAAGGCAACCTCCAACTAGAAGTCTGTTAAGTTTGTAACAGCTTTGACGGCTTGGAGTGCAGGTCTTCACAGTGTTCCTGGATGATGTCCATTGTGGCTAGCTACCCCTGAACTGCACCCTGCCTAATACTGGAGTGCAAGCTTTCCTTTGCTTCTTGCCTTGGATAGCTTGGCATCAGCCAGAGTCTGCCCCCCCAGGAAGTTGCTGGGATTACACTGCCACCTGTGGTCACCCAGCAGAGCTTGCTGCCCTCCCTCCACAAAGGAGGAGAGCATCCTCTGGGTCACTGAATCCTCCTCCCCCAGCTGGCGCCCAGTGACCCAGGTTTGTTCCAAAACACAGGTTGGGTTGCTGGCTTTATGAGCAGTAGCACTTCAGGGACAATGGGATGAACACCACACATATATGTCCATTCTTGTATTCTCTATTATTTCATAACACAATACACTCCTGGGCAATGTTTCATAGCTCCAACACTACTTCATCAGGTCTCACTACATGCTGTATTTCTAGAAACTAGATTTTTCTCGACCCGGCCCACCAGTGCTGGGGTAGCACTTCCACTTGTGATGCTGACAAACTGGGTTCAGGAACAGGCCCAGAGCATCAGAGGTCCAGCCCAGGGGAGGTAGGATGGTAGGATGAGCATCCCATGGACTGCTCTCCACCTCTGGGAGGGGCATGAACTCCCAGCACTCTAGTGATACCTGCTGGAGACTGGGTGTACACAGGCCAGGACCACACAAAAGAAGAAGAAGAATCAGCATTTATATAGCACTTTTCATACACAGTGTATCCCAAAGTGCTTTACAAGGAATGCTAGACTGGTAGTGAAGTGACTGAATGTGTAGTGGCAGC
Organism: Neoceratodus forsteri; assembly: GCA_016271365.2. Classification (NCBI taxonomy): domain Eukaryota; kingdom Metazoa; phylum Chordata; order Ceratodontiformes; family Ceratodontidae; genus Neoceratodus; species Neoceratodus forsteri. Next base: position 138,877,397 of record JADMNL010000024.1, read on the forward strand.
CATATCACACATCAACACCCACACACAGCCTGGATAATTGCATGAACCAGTTTATGGGAAGGGGGATGTTGGCCAGGACACCGGGAATGTCTCCTACTCTTTGCTCAAATGGGCAGACTGGTTGGGTCATAGGCCCTTATCTGCCGACACTGTCTATGTATCTTTGCAAAGAGTGCCCTGGGTTCTTTTACTTCCACCTGGACACCCACCAGGACAACACCAGGATGGGTAGAAGGGACTTCGGGTTTAGTGTCTCATCTGAAGGATGGCACACCCCAGCAGTACAGCACCCCCCTAATACTGCACTCGGATGCCAGCGTGTTAGGTGCAAGTTCAATCCCGGTGTGGGACGAGAACCCACGACCTTCTGGTCCAGAGGTGGATGTGCTACCAACTGAGCCACACTGAGGTAGAGGTGGTGGTGGACATCTGTGGGCTGTGCATGGGAGCACACACATCCATGCACTGATGTGATTGCACATCCATGCCTCCAGGGGAACCACAAAAAAGGAGCAAATCCTCTGGCAGGGGTACAATTAAGGTTGGAATCCACAAAACTCTGCACCAGCAAAACAAACACATGTAAGTCTCACCTGGGGCACAAAGGGTGGTTTTGTTCTCTCCCTAAAAGGAGTTCCCTCTGTGTGGGGGAAGTCACAGTCCTTCCTGACTGGGTAGCAGTGGGAGTTCAGGAGATGTGGGTGGGAAAGGGGATCTGTGAGTAGATATGGTGATACATCCCCACCCTGGCAAGGAGAGCCAAAAATAGACTTGGAGGAAAAAAAACAAGTTTTTCTCCTTATTCTAATCAAGTTCTTTCAGTATCGTATTAAAACTGATCCTTTCCAGATTAGAGGGTCTCCAATTCCAACTGTTTTCCAATTGTTTAACCAGGAGTGGCACACTAAGCTGAAAGCTTGTTTATAGGTGCGACCTGGGAGCACAGGGAAGTGAAGTGACTTGCTCAGGGTCACACAGTATGCAAGTGGGGGCTATGGGATTCAAACCCAGGTCTCCAGATTTGCAGCTCAGCCTTAAACCACTGTACTATACTGCCTATATATAGGGTCACATCCCTCTGTGATCTCATTAGAACTTGGCTTATATATGCATCTTCAGGAACTCACACTGTCCTCCAGCAGTTTCCTCTGGAAAAAAGAGCCTGTGTATAGTGGAGCCTAGCAAAGTAGTGCTGGAGCTATGAAACGTTGCCCAGAAGTGTATTGTGTGATGGATTAATACATGGAATACTTTAATGGATGTATGTGAGTAGTGCTCATCCCATGATTCCTGAAGTGCTATGATTTTGTCAAGTGGATGACCCAAGACAGAGACTATTTTCACTTCTGATAGAAGTGAGGGCAACCTGAACTTTTCTGGACATAGAGTCATGAGCAGTAGCCCAACCACTGTCCAGTGGGCTTGCTCACATCACAAACCCTCCATCACAATTGATTCCAACTGGGTCTCTTTATGTAGTCTTAAATGAAAGGCCAAGGACAGAATGAGCTACCTTCTTGCCAACTACATGTGGTCCTTCTATAACAAGGGGGAGCTTGCACGGTGTTCCCTCTTTCTGCACCTGCTATGTGGCTCTGTAGATGACTTTGGTCTCCAGTGATGTCAACCCTTGCACAGGGGCTAAAATTCACAATAAAAATTTTTGTTTTTTAAATAGGAGGCACTACTTGTTTTTCTTTTGGCCCTGGTACCCCTTACCCAGATGCTCTTGGATAAAGAAACCATCCAAGGCAGTCAAGTAGGAAACCCTCACCACTTTATCAAATCTCTGTACAGAGGACCTGCTCCTCACAGTATGCAACCCTTAATGCCCCCTTCCTTTCCTCCCTCCTCCCATCTGTACACTCAACAGTTTTTCCAACCTATATGGACTGGGAGTAAACTGGGACAAGACTGTTCTCATGCCCTTGAACCAGTTGCATACCCAAGTGTGCTACTCTAATACAGGCTTTAAAGAGCTGGTGCACTGCCTGGAATTAATGATTACTTTCAGAAGTAGTCATCTATCACTTCTTAGGGCTCCTTAGCCCCATATTCAGAGCTGGCTGGCTGCATGCACATGGTGCCACAAGAAAAAATAGGGCCAGCCAGCTTTGGTCCCATATTCAAATGGACAGCACAATCCAAGCTGACTGCACTATTCATTTGAATATTGGGCCATAGTAGCATGGGGCACAGCCAGCAGTTGCCATGCTTTGTGCCATGCTACCAGGGCACTGGGCTGAAGACTTCCCATGGGGTAAAGTGCAGCACACACTGGTTAGTGCCATGACCCCCATGGGCTATATTCAGTCCACACACAGATGAGTCCATTGGGCATGCACGGTGCTACCGGTCCATTTGCATGCCCATTATGGGCTCATCTGCATGCTACCATGGCGATTGTGTGCACCAGACCAAGTCCCCCCTCCCCAGCCCCGATCTCTGCCCATGTTAAAGAAAAAATGTATCCCTGGTGGTCCAGTGGTTCCTTTCCAGCCCCAATCCCCATCTATATGGTGAAATAAATGAAATCAATGGTGGTCCAGTGGTTCCCCCCACAGCCCCGATCCCCATCTGTATGATGACATAAATGAAGTCATTGGTGGTCCAGCAGTTCCCTCCCCAGCCCCATTCCCCATCTGTGTGGTGAAATAAATTACATAGTTGGTGGTCCAGCGTTTTCCTCCCCAGCCCCTATCCCCATCCATGTAAAACAGACATGACATCATTTATTTCACTATACCGACATGGATTGGGGCTGGGGAGGGAACCGCTGGACCACCATCAATGTCATTTATTTCACCATACAGATGGGGATCGGGGCTGGGGAGGGAACCTCTGGGCCACCACTGATTTCTTTTATTTCATCAAGATGGGGATTGGAGCTGGGAAGGGAACCTCTGGACCACCAAAGATTTTATTTATTTCATCAAGATGGGGATCGGGGCTAGGGACAGAACTGCTGGAGCACCAATGATTTCATTTATTTCACCATATAGATGGGGATCAGGGCTGGGGAGGACTGCTGGACCACCAGGGTATCCAGCCCTTGACAGTGCATGGAGGGTGTGTGGGGCACCCACCCCCTCTGTGCACTGTTAAGGGCTGGGTTCCAGAAACGCTAAGCTGTGCCGCACTTGAAACTGTTTAGCGCTTCTGAAAATATCCCAGTATTGTGCTGTGCAATGTATGCATGGGGGCTCCCTCATTTGCATATACACAGCACGATATTGTGTGCCACAGTGCTATCAGGTATGTGCCATGCATAGTTGGCCTTAGAATATAGCCACACCCCCAATGACTGGTGCTATTCCTGGTTAACATGGCACAAACCCGGTTTGTGCCATGCTAACCTTTTGAAAATGGGGGCCAAAGTATTCTTTTATTTTATTTTCTGTTTTACTAGTTAGAACGTTGTCTAGGTAGACAACGTTCTAACTAGTAAAACAGAAAATAAAAGAATACTGTGCTAAGTGAGATTGGTGGAACAGCACTCTTACTGGAGGCTGACATAGTCAGTTCTATTCCTCCCTATACATCATCAACATTGTGACCTCACTGACTGTGACATTACTAGTAACTAAAAAAGACCCAGCCTACTGCCACTTGATTGATAACCTGTGACACATATTACCAATCAAGCAGCAGGTCTTGTGATATAACAATAAGTGAGGTCACATGCTGATGATGATGTAGGAGGAGGAATTTAACTAGATATTTCTGCTTCCAGCTAAAGCACTGCTTTTCACATCACACTCAAATACTGTTAGGTAGAAAATCATGTAATTAGTACATGCAAAAAGAAAATTACTTCAGAAATAAAAAAAGTGGCTAGTGGTTACTTTTAAAAATTACTAAAATGTTCTGCCTGCTATATTTTGGTGTTAATAGCTCTTTAAGTGGGAAACAATGGAGCATACAAGCCTGGGCAACAAAATTACAACTGATTTGGCCCTCATGCCTCTAGCAGCTAGCCTTTCACCTTTCATTACTTGGTATTACTTGGTATGAAAGAACAGAAGAAGGCCAGAGCCCATCGAGACTGTTCCCCACACTATGTGGGACATTATCTATTGTCCCTCAACCAAATATCTAATTTGTTTTTAAAGACAGTGGCACTAGTTGCCTATACCAATTCTTGTGGCAAGGTGTTCCATACAATGGATGCTCTTATTGGAAAAAAGTTTCCCCTTTTGCTGGTTTTATAAGTTTTTACTTCAAGCTGTTTATTATGCAGTCTCGGAACATGTCTCCTTTTGGAGCGTGTTAGACCACATTTTTCCATTAGATCTGGTATTAAATTAAATTAAATTATTAAATTAAAAACCATAAGCATATCACCTCTTAATCTTCTAGTTTGAAGAGAGAAGAGACCAGTAGCTTTTAATCTGTTCTGATAATCCAAGTTTGTTAATCTTGGACTCATTCTAGTTACTCTCCTTTGAACCTGTTCAAGAATTGCTATGTCTTTTTTTTGGTTTGGATTCCAGAAAGGGGAGCCACAGTCTAGAAACGATCTAATGTATGCCCTATACAATGGAATAAGGCATTGTTCAGTGCGATTAACAAAAGTGCGTTTTATTTGCCTCAAAAGTCTGTTGGCCATGCAAGCAGTTCTAACACAGTGATCATTTGATGTAAGTTTATTATAACATATGTCACTAAATCTTTTTCACAATTTGATGAGAGAAGTGGTAGTCCGTTTATATGATATATCGTTTTTGGATTATTTACACTGAAATGCACTACTAAACATTTGTCTTGATTAAACTGCATGTGATTTTCTTTTGCCCAAAATGTTAATTTTTTCAAAACCTTCTTTAATGCAGAAATATTTTCTTGATTATTAACCTTGCCCCCCAATTTAGTATCATCTACAAATTTAACCATGAAGTTATTTGGCCTTGTTTGTAAATCACTGATAAAGAGGTTAAACAATGTTGGTCCCAAGACCGACCCCTGTGGTACACCACTTGTCACACTACCTGAATCAGATAAGATATCATTAATTCTGACTCTCTGAGAATGATTTGTCAACCAGTTTAAAGTCCAGTTGGCAATATCAGGTGACAAACCTAGATTGTGCATTTTAGTAATGAGTTTTTCATGTGAGACTTTATCAAAAGCTCTACTAAAGTTGAAAAGAATTATATCAGTACAGATACCCAAATCTAGCAGAGTACTTATATTATTGTAAACATATATCAGATTGGTGGTGCAGGAATACTTGGGAGTAAACCCATGCTGATTTGAATCATAAATTCCTAATTTTTTACAATCTTGATCTATTAGAGACTTCATTAGAAACATAGAAACATAGACTTTGATGGTAGATAAGGACCGCTAGGGCCATCTAGTCTGCCCATTTCCCTACCTACAGGATAGGCCGCAGATCCTAGTTAACCAACAGCCTATTTCTTCCTACCCCCCCACAAGAATTGCCTTATGTCTGTCCCATGCATTCTTCAATTCTCCCACAGTTTTAGACCCCACAACCTCCTCAGGAAGGCTTTTCCATGCATCCACTACCCTCTGTGAAATAATACTTCCTCACATTGCCCTGAACTGCCTCCTTCTATCTTTAAATTGTGTCCCTTGTTCTTGCAAGTCTCTTTTCTGAAAGATGCTACCCTCTTGGACTTTGTTGATTCCCTGAGGTACTTAAAAGTTTCTATCATGTCCCCCCTCTCCTTCTTTCCTCAAGGGTATACATATTAAGCTCCTTTAGTCTCTCCTCCTCGGCTTCTCTTGTAGACCCTGCACCATTTAGTTGCCCTCCTCTGGACTACCTCTATCCTGTCTATGTCCTTGCGGTGCCGGGTCTCCAGAACTGGACACAGTACTCAGATGGGGTCTCACCAACTGTCTGTACAGAGGATAACAACTTCCTGTTTTCTGCTGCTGATGCCTCCTCCTATACATCCCAGTATACCCCAGCCTCCCTACTGCCTTCTCACATTGCTTGCTAACCTTAAGGTCATCTGATATGATTACCCCAGGTTCCTTTCCTTTTGTTGTTGTTACTACCTCCCACCCATTGTGTATTCTTCCCTGGGTTCTTGCTTCCCAGGTGCATTATTCGCACTTCTTTGTATTGAATCCTAGCTGCCATACTTCTGACCATTCCTCCAACCTTGCCAAGTCCCTTTTCATCCTTTCCACGCCTCCTTGTGTATCAACCCTGTTGCAGATCTTTTGTCATCTGCAAAAGGCATACTTTTCCTTCCAGTCCTCTGCAATGTCACTGATGAAGACATTAAAAGACTGGACCCAATACTGAACCCTGCAGTACCCACTAGTAACCCCTCTTTCTTCAGCGTGGACTCCATTTACAATTACCTTCTGTGTCCTGTTGTGCAGCCAGTGTTTTACCCAGGCTACCACCCGAGGACCTCCCAAGCTGGTTAATTTGACTATTAATCTTTTGTGTGGGACTGTGTCAAATGCCTTGCTAAAGTCTGGTAGGCCATGTCCACAGCCCCTCCTGGTCTACTACTTTGGTCACCCAGTCAAAGAAATCTATCAGATTTGTCTGACATGACCTTCCGCTGTGAACCCATGCTGCCTTGGGTCCTGTGCTCCACTGGCCTCTAGATACTCAACTATTCTTTCCTTCAGAAGTGACTCCATCACTTTCCTACCACAGAGGTCAGATTGACAGGTCTGTGGTTTCCTGCCTCTGTCTTGGTCCCACTTTTGTGAAGGGAATCACATCCGCCTTCCTCCAGTCCTCGGGTACCACACCATCCTCCCATGATTTATTAAAAAAAGTAGCCAATGGTTTCATTAGTTCCTCCCTTAATTCTTTTAGAATTCTGGGGTGAATTCCATCAGGACCCATTGCTTTGTCCTTCAGTTTAGCAGTTCTTGCAGAACCCTTTCTTCTGTGAAATGACTGGGATCGACCCCCTATCAAAGAGTGCTTCTATTAATTGGATTAGGCACTTCCCCTCCTCTTTGTAGAATACTGAGCAGAAATATTTGTTCAGTATCCCTGCTTTTCACTGTCCCCTCTGCCCACCCACCGTTCATTCTATTCAGCCTCATTATCCCTCCTTTGTCTTTCTCGCTCGCTGATGTACCTATAAAGGTTTATCCCCTTCTTAACTGAGTTGGCTATCTTTTCCTCAGTTTGGGCCTTTGCTATTCTGACTTCCTTCCCTGCTTCCTTCTGTCTTAACTGGTACAGCTCTCTATCCTGCTCCTTCTGTGTTTCCTTATACTTCTGGAATGCTATCTTTTTCTTCCTGACTTTCACAGTCACCTCTTTTGAGAACCATAGTGGCTTTTTCTTTCATTTTGATTTGTTTATTTGTTTCACACAAAGGCTTGTTGTCTTGTTCATTACTCATTCCATTACTTTACCAGCCACTGAGGTCAAGCTAATTGGACGGTAATTTTGCACAGAACCTCTATTGCCTTTTTTAAATATTGGAGTAACTATTTCTGAATGTCAATCATTTGGTACAATGCTTTCTTGTAAGGATTTGTTGAAGATAATTGACAAAGGTATAGAAATATTTATAGAGGTTTCGATTAGAAACCATGGATGAATACTGTCTGGGCCCGGACTAGTATTTTTTTTTTAGTTTTTTGACAGCCTGTATAATGTCAGTTGGATAGAACCTATGATGATCTATGTGGTGAACTTTAAATGTACTTATAGGTGATTTTTGAGAAAAGAAAGAACAAAAGTACTTATTAAAGAGATTCAAGGTTTCTATATCAGATAGAGAAGAGCCATTGGTTATAATGGGATCAGTGGTCCTTGATACACCTTTTTTACTTTTTATATAGGAGAAAAGAGATTTGTGACAGTCTTTTGTGTGAGCTAGTTTAAATTCTAGCTTATGTTTTGTCAATTTAATAGAATTTTTTAAGTTTTTTGCAGATAGTCTGTATTTATATAATAGAGTAGTTTTAAATGGAACAGAACTATTCTTCAGTTTCCTAAAAAGTTAAATTTTTATTTTAATCTGATTTTTAATTGTCTTGTTGAACCAAGGTGGAATTTTTCCTTTATTATTAAATTTCCTCTTAGATGGAATAAAGGTATTTTCCAAATAATGTACATTGTTTTTAAAAAAAAGTCCCAAGCTTATTGTGTTGTACAATTAAGAAGATTAGATTCCCAGTCTATGTTTTGTAAGTATTCATTGATTTTAGAAAAATTTCCTTTTTTATAATTTTTTGTACAGCATAACTTCCTTTGTGTAGTTTTAAACTGTTGAATTTCAAGAAGAATAGATGAGTGACCACTGGTCCCAAGTGGATATCAAATTTGTAAATTGCTAATTTGCTTCTCTATGTTAGTAAATAATAGATCCAAAATATTAGGACCTCATGTGGGTTCAGTAACAAGTTGTTGTAATCCAGTACTAACTACCACATCTATTAGTCCTTTCTTGGCATAGGACTGTCCTGAGAATGAGTCCCAGTTAACATGAGGGAGGTTAAAGTCACCAAATATTATAGTATCTTGAGATTTTGAAAAATGTGTAATTTCTTTAAACATATCAGTTGTGTAATCTGAATTTGCAGATGGAGGTCGATAGATGTTACCAATAGTTACATAGGACTGCTCCTTCAATAAGATTTTGACCCATATACTTTCTAAAGGAAAGAGAGAACACACTTCAAAAGAAGGAATATAATTTCATATGTACATACAAACTCCACTGCCTTGCTTATCTAATCTGTTTTTATGATATAACTTCTAACCTGGAATTTCTCTGGACCAAATTGAGGATGCATCCCACCAAGTTTCAGTTACTCCCACCACACCTATATTTAAAGTTTTACATTTGGCTTCGAGTTCTGCTAATTTGAGTTGGTTTAAAGATCTTGCATTCAAAGCTAGGAATTTACAGTTAGTTGTAATAATATTTTTGTAAGTATTCAGAGACTTGGGAATAGACCCATTCTCCCCCATTGTTTTTAGTTTAAACAATGATTTATGATTTTAGTGATACTTTTCCCCATAAGTGTACTACCTCTATGACTGAGATGTAAATCGTCCCAGCAAAACAAGGAAGAATGATCTGAAAATGATTCCCAGTGGGTAATACAGGGTATATCCTGCTTAAAACACCACTTTCTTAGCCATTTATTTAGGGCTTTGATTTTCTGCGTCATGGTAGATGTTGCTCTCGGGACAGGTAGAATTTCAGATATACATTGGTGACTTGGAGCTTGACCACTGAAGGTGGCTAAAGCTACAGCTCTCATTAGTAGGGAAAATCAAAGACAATAAAATGTTCTCCCTCCCCAAGCTAACATACTGTGTTAGCCACTTACCTCTACAAATAGGTGATAAGGTCTTTAAACGTATTGATCAAGTGACTGGCAATTCCTGTGGGATGGCATCTCCCCCTCACTACAGCCACAAGAAACTTCAAGTTCATTGGCATATAGGATGCTGGGGACTTCCCTGGTTTGAAGGTTATTTCCTGGATTAAGGGGTACAACAGGCAGTCAGATCATTGTAGTCACCAAACACCTCCCTCCACCCGACAATGGCTTTCTAGTGCAAGATCAGTTGGTGGTACGATGTGCCTGGGCACTACTGTGGGATCCAAACTCTCAGTTCCTCTCTGCAACCATCCCACCATATTCACAAATACATAAAATATGGAACTGTTTTAAGCTCTACATAGGGGTTGCCAAACTGTTCATCAACCCTGACCAAGGACTTTCTTGTTGCACATACCTAAGATTTGTAAAGCAGGAAGGACTATTTATTGGAGAACCTGGGATGATAAGAGGATCCATTTTCTGACTGATCTCATGGACACTAATCATGGATCTAGTTTACCCCTCCAAAAAATGTCCACCAAGTATCATCTACCCAAAACAAACATTTAGAAATGTCTACAGAGCGGCACCACACCACTATTATTAGCTGTCTCTAGAGCTATAGAGTTACATATTTCCTCTTTACTTAAAGGATAGTATAGAATCCCTAAAGGTACAGCAAGACAAATCTATGGGTCCATATGAGAACTCCTTCCTCTCAGAGTGGAACATGCTCCCTAAGACTGGGAAATCAAGCTCAATCACCCTATCCCTACCCTTATGTGGGACTCCCGTGACCCACACTGCCTGTCGTGATATTAAAAGCAGTGCACACTACCTGTTATGATATTAAAAGCAGCCCACACTGCCTGTCGTGATATTAAAAGCAGCCCACACTGCTTGACATATTAAAAGCAGCTCATGCTGCCTGTCATGATATTAAAAGCAGCCCACGCTGCCTGTTGTGATAATAAAAACAGCCCACACTGCCTGCCGTGATATTAAAAGCAGCCTACACTGCCTATCGTGATATTAAAAGCAGGCTCATGGACTGCTCTGATAATCTTGTGGTAGCTAGTTACATTGCAGTGCAGGGAACCCAAGTTCGGGAGTTGCTGTGTTGGGAGGCAGGCCAGATCAGGGTAGCTGTGACATGGCAGGATGCCTCAGCCAGGGAGGGTTATTAGTGAGTTTCAGCACCACAGTGACCCCTGCTGATGGGTTGGGGAGTTTGCACCTGCTGTAGGGCTTGCTGTGCATGTGCAAGGCCATCAGATGTCTGTGCCCACTTTAGTGGAGAAGAAAGGCAATATAAACAGAGATACAAAGAATTTGTCAGCTGATAAAGACCCAGCAGTACATCCAGTCTGCCCATTACCTGCCTGATTCCATGTCTAACTTAACACTAGTCTGGATTTACTGAGCTGATGGCATCTTAGTAATTCCCTGCCCAAGCTGTCTATATGCTCCCCTTCCCATAGACCTTATGTTCCCCTTTTTTCTGTTCCATCCATGCTTGAACCCCATGACTAACAGTACTTCAACGATCTGCTTGGGCAAACTTTTCCATTCATACACCACCCATTCCATTAAAAATAATTTTCTTGTAACCCATCTCTCTCCAACAAACTTCCATCTATACCCCCTGGCTACAGTGCTTTCATACCTCTTGAATACAGCATTGTGAGCTACCCTGTTTATTCCCCTCAAGAACTTATATGTCTGTAGCATGTCCCTTCTCTCTTTCTTAGCATCCAGTAAGAACATTTAAGGCACTCCAGCCATCCCTTGTATGCTATCCCTTGCTGCTTGCTCTTGGATAATTTTTGTAGACCTCCTCTGGACTCACTTCAAGGGCTCCCCATCTTTCTTTAGGTGTGGACTCTGAAACTGTGCACAGTATTCCAGGTGTGGCCTCACCAGAGGCATTATCCCCTCCAGCAAACCGGCTAGAAGGAGGGGTGGAGCAACAATGGGGAATCATCAAAATTGCCATCACAGAGGCAACAAGCCTTTGAGTGAAGCAAATAAACAAATCAAAATGAAAGAAAAAGCCACTGTGGTTCTCAAAAGAGGTGGTGGGGAAGGTCAGGGAGAAAAAGATAGCATTCAAGAAGTATAAGGAAACACAGAAGGAGCAGGACAGAGACCTGTACCAGTTAAGACAGAAGGAAGCAGGGAGGTAAGTCAGAATAGCAAAGGCCCAAACTGAGGAAAAGATAGCCAACTCAGTTAAGAAGGGGGATAAAACCTTTTATAGGTACATCAGCGAGCGTAGAAAAACAAAGGGAGGGATAATGAGGCTGAATAGAATGAACGGTGGGTGGGCAGAGGGGACAGTGAAAAAGCAGGGATACTGAACAAATATTCTACTCAGTATTCACAAAGAGGAGGGAAGTGCTAATCCAATTAACAGAAGCACTCTTGATAGGGGGTCGATCCCAGTCATTTCACAGAAGAAAAGGGTTCTGCAAGAATGCTAAAACTGAAGGTGGACAAAGCAATGGGTCCTGATGGAATTCACCCCAGAATTCTAAAAGAATTAAGGGAGGAACTAATGAAACCACTGGCTACTTTTTTTAATAAATCATGGGAGGATGGTGTGGTACCCGAGGACTGGAGGAAGGTGGATGTGATTCCCCTTCACAAAAGTGGGACCAAGACAGAGGCAGAAAACTACAGACCTGTCAATCTGACCTCTGTGGTAGGGAAAGTGATGGAATCACTTCTGAAGGAAAGAATTGTTGAGTGCCTAGAGGCCAGTGGGGCACAGGACCCAAGGCATCATGGGTTCACAACAGGTAGGTCATGTCAGATGAATATAATTGATTTCTTTGACTGAGTGACCAAAGTAGTAGACCAGGGAGGGGCTGTGGACATGGCCTACCTAGACTTTAGCAAGGCATTTGACACAGTCCCACACAAAAGATTAATAGTCAAATTAACCAGCCTCAGAGTGGGTCCCTGGGTGGTAGCCTGGGTAAAACATTGGCTGGACAACAGGACACAGAAGGTAATTGTAAATGGAGTCCACTCTGAAGAAAGGGGGTTACTAGTGAGGTGCATAGGATTCAGTATTGGGTCCAGTCCTTTTAATGTCTTTATAAATGACATTGCAGAGGGCTGGAAGGAAAAGTATGCCTCTTAGTAGATGGCACAAAGATCTGCAAGAGGGTTGATACCCTAGGAGGCATGGAAAGGATGAGAAGGGGCTTGGCAGGTTGGAGGAATGGTCAGAATCTGACGGCTAGGATTCAGTGCAAAGCAGTGCAAAATAATGCCCTGGGAAACAAAAAGCCAGGAAGATTACACAATGGGGGAGGTAGTAACAACAACAAAAAGGAAAGGGACCTGGGGTAATCTATCAGAATGACCTTAAGGTTAACAAGCAATGAGAAGGCAGTAGGGAGGGTGGGGGTATGCTGGGATGCATAGGAGAGCATCACCAGCAGAAAACAAGAAGTTATCCTCCTGTACAGACAGTTGGTGAGACCACATCTGAAGTACTGTATCCAGTTCTGGAGACCCCATCTCTGCAGGACATAGACAGGATAGAAGTAGTCCGGAGGAGGGCAACTAAAATGGTGTAGAAGAGACGCCATACGAGGGGAGAGACTAAAGGAGCTTAATATATATACCCTTGAGGAAAGGAGGGAGAGGGGGGACATGATAGAAACTTATAAGTACCTCAGTGGAATCAACAAAGTCCAAGAGGGTGACATCTTTCAGAAAAAGAGACATGCAAGAACAAGGGGACACAATTTAACGACAGGGGGGTGGTTCAGAGGCAATGTGAGGAAGTATTTTTTCACAGAGAAGGTAGTGGATGCATGGAACAGACTTCCTGAGGAGGTTGTGAGGTTTAAAACTGTGGGAGAATTCAAGAATGCATGGGACAGAGATAAGGCAATTCTTGTGAGAGGTTAGAAGAAATAGGCTGTTGGTTAACTAGGATCTGCGGCTTATCCTGTAGGTAGGGAAATGGGCAGACTAGCTGGGCCAAGCGGTCCTTATCTGCCATCAAAGTCTATGTTTCTATGTTTCTTCTGCTAGTGAATACCCAACTTATACAGCCCAGCATTGTACTTGTCTTTCCATATTGCATTGGGTTGAAGACGTGAGGTTATCACGGATAATGACTCCCAGGTCTCTTTCCTCCAGGGTGGAACTCCCTCACCCCCCCTTCAGTAGTATGTTCTAGGTTTTTTCCCCCAGTATACATAACCTTACGCTTCTTGGCATTTAATTAAAGTGCTGTACCTTAGGCCATCTCTCCAGCTGTTCTGGACCACTTTTCACATCCCTTATTCCCTTCTTTGTGTCCACTCTTCCATGGCTCTTGGTGTCATCTAAGACAGATCTTTCATTGGATACCCTCCTCTATGTCACAGATGGAAATACTGAATAACACAGGTGCTGGGACCAATCCCTCTGGGACCACACTCATGACTTTCCTTAGTCATCCACTTATGCCAGAAGCACAGACAGAGGTGGTTAAGCACCACCCATTGAGACCTGGGTTGAGAAGTGACTGCACTCGTGGAAACTGCATGTGAAATGGAGGTGACGTGCTCTGTCCCCAGAAAGGGTGTCAAGTCAATCCAACTCTGAGAAGACTTAGCACAGCCCCCAGGAGGATGTGTGAGGCCTCTATACAAAGCAGAGCCTATGTTCCCCAAAATCTGGTAGGACATTGACATGGGCAGCCAAGGCAGTCTACTTTCCACTCCCAATGCTCACATAATGAGTGGGCCTGTTGTCGGCTCACATCTCTTTTTACCAGCAGGGTCCTCTCTCTCTCTTCTTCTTCTTCCTTCAAGCTCCCCCTCCTACAGTAGTAGTGGTGTTGGTTGGTGTGGGGCTGAAGGGTCTTAGTATGTGCCAAGCTAGAGGAAGGTAGCTGAGAGTGGAATGGAGCCCACACCAAAAGTAAAGGGGGCAGAATGTTGTGTATTTCAAGAAGAGCCGGAGAGAAAGTTTTCACAAAATGAAAAGCCTTATTCTTTCCAGAATTCAAAGTCACAATTACAGAGAAACTGTAGCTTTTTATTTTTTATTCAATTTCTCTCTTCATGCACTTTACTACAGGGATGCAGTCAGCCATCATTTAGCTGACCCAAACCACTGCAGAAAGTGTCATAACTTGTTGTCTAGAACTGTCAACCTCCACAAACCCTTGAGGAAAACACTCTTTTTGGAAGGACAGGTGTCAATTCACAGAGTCAACCAAGTCCAATTCCATTAGAGAGATTGGGCAGGGCCCATGGTGGACAATCAAAGCACAACAACCTGATCAGGCAGGGGGTAGGCAGTGTGGGGTCTCTGTTTAAATGCTCCATCATTTCCAACAATTTCTGCCCTCCAGATGGAGGCACAGGGAGTCTAAGGCAATGATTTGTCTCTGGTCATCATGTGTGGCACCACCACCCTCCCAGCTAAGTGCTCTGCCTTGTTGCAGCTCCCATCCCCCTGAGCCACCGGGGGGCAGATGTGCAGCACAGTCTAAAACCCTTCCTCCCAGGAAGTGGAAAGCAACTGCTGGAATGCAGCCCCCACCACTGCTGGCATGCAGTTTTGACCCAGGCTCTGGAGGTGAGCCCCAGTCATCAGCAATGCAAATAGCATCTGCTGTAGTTCAATCTATCTGGCAGGAAACAAAAATATATCTTTCATTAATACTGACCCTTTCAGTACAATTTCCAACTTTGTTCTCCCTGTAAAGTGACTCAAAATCAAAGGATTCAGACACCCTTCTCAAGAGACATCAGAAACTGTCATCAAATATGGTGCACCAGCAAGGATAATGCACTAGGACATGGCTATTTTGTGGGTAAAACAGGGATTACTGACTGGACTAATGGTCTTTTTCTGCTGGCATTTTCTGTGTTTCTATGATCCCCTGCATGCTAACTTACAGAACACTGTTTGAAGTCAGCCTCCAGTAAGAATACCATTTAAAATAGAAGATAATGTATGGTCTTTGATTAATAACCATGCTGTAAACACTTCGAGAGGTTGCCATGACATCAATGCAAATCTCGAGAGCGCAGCCTGAGAGGTTTTCAGATGTCATGGGAACCCCGAGAAGTGTTTTCAGCATGGTTGTTAACCAAAGACCATACATTATATTTTATAGTGTATGGGCTACCAAGATTGTGTAATCATGGCTTGAATTACTTTACTTTACTGAACTACTTTACAGAACATTGTTGTGACCATTCCATTTTGTTATACCACAGATATGACATTCTCAAGAAGGGTGAACAACAGAGTGATGTCATAATGATGGCATAACAAGGTTGTAATCTGCTTGATTTCAGTTAATAGTAAGGGCTCCCAATACATTATAAATAGAATAATAGATAGATGAGGGTGTATTACAAGGCAGTAAGACCATTGAGAGGTTTTGGGGACTTGGAACCTCGAGAGCGAAGCTCGAGATGTTCCCAAAGTCCCCAAAACCTTGAGACGGTCTTACTGCCAAGAAATATATCCTCATCTATTTGTTATTTTTTATAATATATGGATCCATTTTAAAAATGATGTGTTTTTCTGTGGGGCTTCTGACTGTGCACTGAGCTGACAGGCTGAAAGCTCGCTCGCTCGCTCATTCACCCCCCCGCCCCCCGTCGTGCATCTGACACATTTATATTTGGCATGTTCTGTGGCAATAACTCCTACCTTTCCCTTTTGTTGTCCTTCAGTGAATGGAGGAAGAAGCAGATAATACTGTGATAAAAAATAAAAAAAAAACAGAAAAGCGAAGAAATAGGGTGAACATCCACTAAGCTAGGGTAAACGGCAGCCATGTTTTAAAAGTTGTTCTGCCTGCCCCACAAAGGAAATCTGCCAATTAGAATGCACACCATCACTTTGTGCAGGAACAAATGTGGCACCTTGGCAACTGGGTCTGTGTGGCAGGCAGAGTTGCACATGCTCTGTGTCACTTCAGAGCTGAAACGATAGTATTATCACCTCTGAACGATAGTATTATCAGGGAGCAACAATGGTATTATCACTTTGGATAGTGTTATATTACAGGGATTTTTTTATATGGGACAGGATGGTATTATTTGGCCATATCCATATATTATAATATATTATTTATATCCGTGTAAGCTTGTATATTATACATTTTCTGTAGCTGTCCTCTCCCCACTTTTTATTACTGAGGACATATAAGTGAAAAAGGAAAAGGTTGCACACTTGCCTTTGGGGCCATGTCCCAACATTCTTCAGACAGTATTTGCTACCCTTTGGGTGAGACATTAAACAGATTCCTTTTGCCCACCTCTGGTGACTGTCCAGTTGGAAGTTAAGATTCCATAGCACTGTAAGAGTAGTAAGAGTGGAGGAAGCTTTTAATAAAATAAAACATACACACAAACAAACACAAATCAAATTATAAACAATAAAATACATCAGAAGCTCAAATAAGAAACCAGTAACTTTAAAAAAAAAAGCAAAGAAACAAATTAAGGTTCCACCAAGCCACAATGACAGAAATCTCAGTGACATCCCTTACATCGAGGCGATCCCACCAACATCACCAACACTGACATGTCACAACAATGCCCAGCAACATACTGACACCAACCTCCACATGCAAGGGGAAGGGTGCACCCCCATGTGGAGGGCTGTGCCCCCACCCCCTACTTTAAATATCTAACTCCACATCGCACAGACAGTGGAATTAGGTGCTTGCCCCCATCAATGAGAAATCCCCATCGACAAGAAATCCCCGTTAGCGCAAAGTCCATCGATGTTGAGGTTTTGATGTTGGGGAGTTGACGTTAAAATGTTGATGTTCTTATGGCATACCACTAATTACAGTATCCCAAAGAACAAAAGAAAACCAAACAAACCAAAAGAAATCCCCTGTGTCAGTAGTCCTGTTCAGTGAACTAAATCCATGCAATATTTCCTCACCAAGTATTAAACTGAGCATTGCTCAGTTTCCCAAATTCAGAATCTTGAATTTGTTTAATTTCATTAGAGGCAATGGACAACAGTTCTGATCATGATGGATATTGTTATTGCAATACAAACCTGCATCTTGTCTGCCAGAGCCAAAATTTTAAACAAGTAAAAATTACATGAAGACTATTGGCATTATATTTCAAACAAACAGAAGAAAAAAGATCTAGAATAAACATCTCATATATTAAAGTGTGGAAGAAAGGTACTTTACATGTTTTTGACACCAATCCAAAACTCTTGAATGTAAGGACATTGCCATTGCCTCTGAGGTATTGTGGCAATGAAGGCTGTGGACAGCAGTATTCCTGAGTTTCTTTATGTTTGTGGTTGTTCTTGACACTTAATCTGCCATGACAGCAGAGCCAGTTGGTAGTCCACATTTTAACTGGTGTGCGGAGTCCCAACAATGTTTTTTCAATAAAAGACTTTGGAAGGTCTGAATCTTGAAGAAATTGGGCTTTTCAAAAAAGTTTTGTTGGAGAATTTCCTGATAGAGAATGTTCCTAGGGAGATCCAGCACTTGGTTTCAAGTAATATTACACTGTTTAATTTTGTCACAACAGGAGTCCATATTAGCAGGCAGAATATGAGGTCTTCTAATCTTGATTCTGAACTTGCCAGGTTGCCATTCTTGCAGTACAAAATGAATGCGGACTGCAAACCATGGTACCAACAATTTGGTTGAGAGCTGCAGGAACGGAACCAAATTAGAGTTAAAAAAAATACCATTAAATAAAGGCAAAGTATTAGGTATACTGAGACCCCCCCAGACCTAACGTCCAGCTATAGGGTTCAACCTGCTTCCTCATAAACACTGAGAACAAAAAACCCAGCTTCATAGACAGGCCTCCAAATGTTTAGGGGGAGGATAAACATAACCTAAGCATAAAAAAGGACTCAAAAAGGTCTTAATAGCAAAAATTGTTTTCGTTTTACATATAGGCTTTTTTTCACCATGTCACTTATAGCAATTTACAGATTCTTTTCCACCTACACTTTAAGTGTGAGTTAACTACACTGTAGTTACAGTGTAACTACACTGCACCTGCATTGTGATTGCAATGTAGTTGCATGCAACAACAATGTAACTACAGTGTAATTGCCCTGTTGCATGCCATTAATGACCAGTTAAATAAAAATGGACGCTTAAAATAAAGTGTAACCATTTTTTCCAATTGAACTGGGCCACATTACTGGGACCAAAATAAATTCCTAAGACATTACAAGGGTGTTCACCATCTGTATCCCACCTATTTCAGTGGATGGGAAATTGCCATAGTCCCTTAGACAAAGGCCAGATTATTTTTGGTAATTTTTTGGTAACTTATACCAAAACCTGTATTAACTGAGAAACGTTCCAAAATCAGAAAAGTATTTTGTTCTGATTGTTGATCTGCAGTCACTTGATGCATATCATCTGCATAACCAAAGATTTTACTGGGACTGACTGACCCAAATGGGGTATTCCTGTAATTGAAAATTAATTATTAATTAAACAAATTAGAGGGTCTGGAGAAATTATGTACAGTAGGGTGCCAAGGGGGCACCTTTGTCTTACCCTTCCTTAACATTAAGTCCCTAACCACCCATTTAAACATGGAGTTAAAGATGTTTGTTTGTAACATAAACGTATCCAGTTTTTAAAAACACTAGGTACCCCAAAATAGTACAAGACTTTCCATAAAAAAAGCATGTGAGACTTTATCAAAAGCCTTGTCTTGATCTAACAAACAAAAAGCATTTAAAGTTCCCCATATTTCCCTGCTCTACAATTTCTCTTGTTAAAATCAGGGGCCCATTTCACAAAAAGTCCAGGAATGCTGCAAGCTCCGGGTGTGTGAAACATCTGCTGCATGGAGCTTGCGGCATTCCCTGGCTGGCGATAAGGATTCGGGATCTCATGCACCAATTGTCATAGGTCAGACCAGCTTTTTCTGGTCTAACATGTGGCAATCTCGGGTACTCTTTTTATGGAGCTTGTACCAAATGTTTGGCACAAGCTGCCATAAATCGAGAAAAGTGTCACAAATGCACCTGATTTTCTTGAATCAGCCACATCTTGTAGCGAAGTGTTCGGTGCTGCTGCACCAAAAAATGGGTTTAAGACAGGGCTTGATGCAAGCCCATTGTTACCATTTGTGAATCGGCCCAGGGTGTCACTAATTTTCCTGCCTGGACCCAAACAGGATTGGGCAGGGTTAATGGAGTATTCCATGACCATAGCAAGTCTTTTACTTAAAATATTTGTAAGAATCTTAAAATCAATATTCAGCAAGGTGATTGGATGCCAATACTAATATCCAATTTGCCCCCCCCCCCTTAGATAACAAGATCAGGGTTCTCTTATACATATCTGCTGGAAAATTAGATACTTGTAAGAAGGAATTATATAGTGTTACTAATTCTTCAGGTATCTGACCTCATAGCCATTTATAAAATGTTCCCGGCAAACTATCCACCAGTTGTCATATCTAATGTTAAATATTTCATTATGGGTCCTAATTCAGTCAAAGAAATGTTTTCTGTAAAATCTTGCTTATGGTTGTCAGATATTTGGGGCACATTACCTTCCATCAGTAATGATGCCATTTGTGAATTTTCAGGAAATTCTGTGCCAAAAGGTCAGAGTATGTGAGACTCAAAAGCCTCACAGATCCCATCTTTGTCTGACACCGAGATGCCCTGACTCTGTGCACAACTATCAAAAGAGTTAAATTGATAATTTTTATCCTGTGTGCCAAATTTCTGTTCCATTTCTAGAGAATTCATTATATTATACTAGTATGTTTTTATTTCCTGTTTTGTTTGTTGAATGCAGTCATAATAGTTATGATTCACCTTCTCTCTGACCTCTCCATCTCTCACCTCTTTTGCTAGACAGAAATGGGAATCAGAGCTGGGAACTGAAATAGATGAGCAACACTGGAGCTTTGCCTGGGACCATGCTTATCATGGGAGCAAGGATCTCCAAGGTAAGCTCACCCAATACAAAATTCTGCATCAATAATACATGTACCCCACAAAACTTGTTGAACTTGATCTCTCCCCCAGTTCTCATTGCTGGAAATGTAAGACTGCTGATGTCAATATGTTGCATTTGTTGTGGGATTGCCCCAACCTTAAAGAATTCTGGGTAGAGGTAGGAAAGATATATGAAGCTTCTCTTTCCAGTGTATTGCCTAACTCCCCACTCATATTTATCCTGGGACTTTTCCCATCCACTGTCATACTTGTGTATTATCAGGTGATATGGCTCTCTGTGGCCACTGTCTGTGCCAAATGATTAATACTCAGGTATTGGAAGGACCCCAAGGCACCCTCCCTAGCTGAATGGCTGAGTATGATGAGCTATACTGCTAATAATGAGAACATTTCTTTCTTGCTCGCTAACAGATTAGACAGGTTTTTAGACATATGGGGCTCCTTTCTTCAGATGACCACTCTCTCTGGGGTTGGTCTAGGTATGCAGACATCGTATGATGTGAGTTGTATTTACTGCTTAGTGTTTTTTTATAATTTTATTAAACAATTTATACAGATGCCTTCATGATTTCTGTTTTGGTAGGTTAGTATCAGTTAAGTTGCTTGATTGTGTAACTGACATTAATTATCTGTTTGTTGAATTAGGTATAAGTTAGGTGTTAATTCTTTTTATTAGCTATATGCATGTTTTCCAATTAACCATGATGATTTGTTCATAATGTCTTGATACCATTATTATCTGTAATCTTATAAGTATCATTCTGCTTCTAATAATAACATTTATTATGGAAAAAAAAGAATAGCTATGATGTTCTGAATTATGTAGTGTGAAAACACACAAACAAACAAACAAAATATATATTTCTGATAGCTTGATCTCTCCAAACATTTTGATATATCTTGGAAAACTTAAAAAAATCTCTTTTACTGTCTTCCCAGCAAAGAGATCAGGGAATGATAGAGAAAAAAACACTGATTTTCTTGCCGCCACTAGATTTTTGTTGGTATCCCATCAATTGTGCATGGGAATGATGGCAAAGGGAATCTGGACAAAGCAGTTAGGGTGGACATGAAATAGGCGGGCAGAACTTCAGTGTGGTGGTGATTGTGGGCAGACAGGAACATGGGACCCTAACTTTGGTCCTCTCCCCCCATGTGTGCAGGGTGCAGGGTGTTTATATTTATTTGAGGGGGGTGCAGGGCGCAAAGCACCCCCCACAATGGGGCCAACATGCAGTGTGACCAGCCAGCTACACAACACAATTCCCTGTTGTGCACCTTGCTGCCAGTCATTTTACCATGCGCCAGTCATCCTCAACAAAATTGTTTTTGCCCTATTGTGGGTGACCCAATTTTATTAACTTGTTTATAATGGTAGGGTTGTCTAACAGAGTACTATTTAACTTCCAACCCCCTTGCCAATGGCGGGTTCAGTTATATCCACTATCTGAATTCCAGCCAATGATCAGAAGTTTCAATTAACAACACCTCAGATTTAGTAATGGGAAGGTTAGCTAGAAAAAAAAATCTGTCCTCGTGGACAGAGAACCATGAAAATAAATGTGTTCAGGGTAAACTTTGTTATGGCCATGGACATCAATTAAACCTGCTTGCTGGCATAGATATTTAAGAAACTTGACATCACAAAGGTTTTAGCAGGTTCGCTCCTCTTTCACACTTTAACATGTTGCAATTGAAATCCCCTCCAAACAGTACAGTTCTGGAGGTAAAGAGGTACAACTGGATTTGTTTTAATAAGTCAGTTCCCTGAAGGCTTGGTTTGGGAAGCTTATATGTTGAATATCCTGAAATTGTGTTTTTGTAAAGAAATGTCCAAGGTTGTGTCCAGGATATATATCCACAAGACGACTGACAGTTATACAGTATGTGGGTTCTTGAAACAGATTCCTACACTCATCCTGCACACATCTTCCCCAACAGAATGGACTTCCCCATAACCATGCTTTCTGTGTGACTTGAATATCAGAAGTAGATCATAGTCTTGTATCTTTCAGAAATGTGACATCATAGGCCAATTGACTCAGAACAGCAAAAGTGGTGATTCTACATTTTAAAGCTTTTGTGCTATTAAGGTTGAGGGATGCATATGCCAAGTGAAGTTTAGATGCCACAATCGAAAAGATGAAAAGGAGAACACCCAAATAAACTTCTGTTTAAGATTTATTTTTTCCTGGAATCAGATTTAGTTCTCCATTTTTTCCTTTTAGTTTTCTAAGTTTGTGACCCTGTGTCCTCAGTGTCAGAGGATAAGCCTTTCTGGGATGAGGTTAAAGAGGAAGCAATGGAGAGGGTGTCAGAGTCTTCCTCATCCTCTTTGTCCCCCCTCCCCCATAGCATTCATGCTGTAACAGTGCAAATTAATTTTCCAAAAAGAACAGTTTCTGCACAACAGGTTCTTGTTTTAGCTTTCTTCCCCCAGTTTATGGCTACAGTCTGGAAGTCTTCATCCAAAGGAGTGTGGGGGGGCATCTCAGAGTGTGGCTCAGGTATAACGTGAGCCTTGTCAGGAGGATCAGACAAAGGGTGTGGGACCGCAGGAGTAAACTCCATCACAGTAGGTTCAGAGAGTCTTCCCTAGAAGTTTCTGTACATGGAGGCAATGAGGGAGGTTTAGGTTCCCGAGGTGCCCCTTGAGACTGGTCTGGAGCTGCCACTCTTGGTTCTTGTTGGTTTAAAACCACAGGAGGGGCCTCATTTTGAACAGTAACATCTTGCAGAGTTGGAAGACTTTGGGTACCTGAGTTTTTTTTTCTTTTGGACTTGTAATAAATAATAAACTTGTTCCATAAAATCAGAACTATTTTGGGCTGCCCACAGGCATAAGAGAAAAGTATGTCCTTCATTCTCACATAAGTTGCAGTGGGGCACGTTTGTGCAGTGTAAGCTTGAAAGTCCTAATTCTCCTCAAAGATGTTACATCACCACTCCCTCCTAGTAATATGGATCCCCATCTTCCATTGAAACAAATTTTTGCTATTGGTGATTCCACTATTAAGCATTTAGATTGTCCTATATGTAATGTGGACAAATTTTATTGCACTTGTTCTAGTTTAAGAGGTGCTAGAGTCTCAGACATCACTTCTGTAGTTAAAGACATATTAGTGGGGGCTGGAGAAAATCCATTGTTTGTAATACATGCAGGTACTAATGATGTAAACAGAACTAGCCTCGATGAGCTTAAGCAGGACATCATTGCACTTAATAATGTACTGGCTGATAAAGACAGCCTTGTATGCTTTTTGGAGATTCTTCCTGTACCTAGAGCTACTAATGCCATCAATACTAAGATTAAAGCCTTTAATGATTGGCTGAGATGATGGTGCCTCCAGCACGGCATTTTATGCCTTGCACATTGGGAAACTTTTTACCTAAAAAAATCATTGTTTTGCTGGGACGGACTTCATCTTAGTCGCAGGGGAAGTACTCTATTGGGTAGAAGTGTTAATACAGCAATTAATAAAGTTTTAAACTAAGAACTGGGGGCGAGGACAGGAATATGTCCTGTTCTCTAATAAGGCCTAATACTGATTCCACTGAGTGTGAAGTTCTTTCTCTTAATGCAAGATCTTTAAATCTGGTTAAAATGGCAGAACTTTGAGGCTAAGTGCCTTTTGAATAAATTCGGATTTATTTCAATTACTGAAACCTGGTGGGACCCTGACACCACCTGGATCCCACATCTTCCCGGGTACAAGTTATATCATAAGGATCGACAAGGTCAGCTTAGGGGAGGGGTTTATCTATACATTTGGGATAATATAGCCTTATTCCAACTTCCCCTTACTAGTAATATTGAATCCATTTGGGTGAATATTCAGTTTAAGGGACAACCCCAACTGTTGGTTGGGACATGCTATAGGCCCCCATCATCTAACTTAGACTACTCCTTATGCATGCACAAAGAAATCTCTGATATGGCCTCTAAAGGTAATATCCTTGTTCTGGGTGATTTTAATATGCCCTCTATAAACTGGACTTCCTTAACTAGTAGTACGCAGGCAGAAAAAGGCTTAACTGCACTTATTGTAGATATGGGCCTCAAACAAATTATAAGTGAACCAACCTATGGCGAGAATATATTGGACTTAGTTATTACTAATGTAGGGAGTTCCATATTTAATATTCTAGTTGGCGCCCCCTTGGGATCTAGTGTCCATTATTCAATTTCTTTTTCCTTGCTATTTTTTCAACAAATCTCAAATTTTTCAGAATTTAAAGACTATAATATTGCTAAATTTAGCACTATTAATGATTAACTAAACTCCATTTCTTGGGATTAAATATGTTCTCCTCTTTCCCTGGAGGAATCTTGGGAATATATGAAATCTTCTATTTACTATCTGGAAGATCTATTTGTCCCTACCACAAAAAAGTATAATAAGAAGGAGAAGATACCCTTGTGGGTCAATAAAACTATCAAAACTTTAATCAAAAATAAACAAAGGCTTTTTTCTCGTGTAAAAAATAGTGAGGGAGTCGCCAAAGAATTATTAATGATTAAATATAGGAAAATCGTAAAACTCTTAAAACAAGCTATCTTACAATCCAAAAAGAAACTGGAGTTTCATTTGGCTCATTCCAAAGATAGCTATAAATCATTATTCTTGTATCTTAATAATAAGAAAATGAATAATATATATATATATGGGCCACCTATTTGTAAATAACTCTATTATTGCTACTGATAGGGATATAGCTGATACATTTAACAAACAGTTTTGTTCAGTTTTTACTGAAAAAGAAGTCCCTAAACTTTTTAAGCAAACAGTCAACAATATTCCCCGCTATACTATTACTGAAGATGACACCCCAGAAGCTATCCTTTCTCTAAACCTACCTCTAGCTCAGGACCAGATAATATTAATCCAAGATTTTTACTTGAAACAGCTCCAGCTATTACTAAACCCCTGACCCTTATTTTTAATAAATCCTTACTTGAAGGAGTTATCCCTCATGACTGGGCAACAGCCACTGTTATTCCAATTTTCAAGAAAGATAACCATTCTAAGCCTGAAAACTACCCTCCGATAAGTTTAACTTCAGTTATAAGCAAATTAATGGAGAAAATCATTAAATAAATGCTGGAAAATGAATCTATAACAAACAATATAATAGACAATACTCAGCATGGATTCAGACAAGGGTATTCTTGTACCACTAGCCGGCCCGTCGGCGCAGCGGTGGGATTTCCGCTTGCGACGCCGGCGACCCGGGTTCGGGAATGGATCCGGGTCGTCGGAGGGCCAGCCGGGGGTAGGAGGAGTCGGCGTCCGATGGGCAGCTCTCCTACTCCGGGGGGAGGGTGTGGGCAGCACTCAGTGCGATAGGGACCCCTGGTGGAGACCAGGAGTTCCACGCAACCAACACTCGACGTGGGGGGGGAGGAGGCTGGGCGGACACTGGCATCATTGCACATCCCCACCTCCTCTGGGGAGAAAATCTGGTGTAAAAAGAAGGCGGGCAGGACCACCGATCTATGAAGCCCTCCCTGGAGAGCCTCACATTGCCTCAGTCGCTGCGGGACCCCGACCAGTTACAGTTCCGGGGTCAAGAAGGTGGCCCACGGCCCCACCCTCCGGGGGACAAGCCGGGGGTGACTGTGGGTCCCCAGCAGCAATTGACAGAGGTAGAGGTCTCCGGGGGCTGTGACCAGGGCGGATGGCCCCGGTGGTCTTGCCAGGAAAAAGGGCAAATTTAAAAAAAAAAAAAAAAAAATTCTTGTACCACTAATTTAGTAGCCTTTTATAATTATATAAGTATAGGACTAGAAAATGGTATCCCCATGGATGTAATCCTTCTTGACTACAGCAGAGTATTTGATAAAGTCCCTCACGGCATCTTGCTTGACAAAATGGTAAAACTGGGATTTTCACAGTTTATAACCAATTGAGTATCAGGATGGTTAAATAATAGACAACAGCAAGTCAAAATAAATGGCTTGCTTTCTCAAGTTCAGAATGTGACCAGTGGGGTTCCACAGGGTTCTGTGTTGGGACCAACATTGTTTAATATTTTTATTAGTGATTTGCAGGTTAGTCCCGACAATCTTCTTTTGAAATTCGCTGATGACAACAAGCTAGGAGGGTCTGTTTATACATCATTAAACAAGGAATCTATTAGTAATAATTTAAAATCTATTGAAGTATGGGCAGACTCTAACAAGATGACACTTAATCCAGATAAGTGTCATGTATTACACTTCGGAAAGAATAACCCTAAACAAACTTATTTTTTAAATAATATTCCCCTTCATGTGTCACTAGTAGAGCGTGATCTCGGAATTATCATTAATAACAAATTGTCTTCAGCTGATTACTGTACCAGGATAGCCAGAAAATCAAATGCAATGCTTACTCGTAGCCAACGTTCCTTTGTATCAAGGACTCAGGAATGTATTATTCCTTTGTTTAGAGCATATGTAAGGCCACATTTAGATTGTGGGTCTCCATTTTGGAGTCCCTACTTAAGGCAAGACATGGATAGAATTGAAAAAATCCAGAGGAGAGCTACTAAAATGGTTCCATATCTATTCAAATTGGACTACTGGGGTAGACTACAGGAAACAGGGCTGCATTCACTTCAAACAAGACGTACTAGAGGTGATTTACTCCTATTATATAAAATTCAGAATTCCCAGGATCTTATGCATCATTGCGGTCTAAACTTCTCTAGTAGAAGGACTACCCCACTGTCCCATAATAAACAAATCAATGTCGCAAAATCTAAAACAAATAAAAGGTTAAATTATTTCACGGTGACAACTCATTGAGTCTGGAATTTACTTCCTCAAGAACTGGTGGACAGTAGTTCTATTTCAGCCTTTAAAAAGGGTTAGATTACTGGATGGAGTTCAATAACTCCAGGGTATAATTTATCCCACCATGGTGGTGGAGGGAAAATCTCGATGGGCAATAGCCTTCTTTTGTCCTTTGGAACCAAGTAAACCAAGTAAACCTCATTTAGTGTGCTCAAAAGCACTGCTCAGATGCTGCAGAGAGCCATATTGGTAATATGATTTTGGCTGGCCTTTTGGCCTTTGTAGAAAAGTATACTCCTGTCATGTCAGAGAAAAAAAAACTTCTAGATAGATGTTGAAATCCAGTTTAATTCTGAATTTGCAGCCTCCTGTCAAGAAATTGTTCAGTGTTCATGATGGGGTCTTCAGTGTTCTGGATGCAACAATGTTTTTGTAGCTAGTAAATAATATCAGCCACATTTACACCTTCATTTCTGAGCAAGATGGTTACATATTTGAAAGCTGGTTTGGTGAGTGGAATGGCTATGAAAGGAGTCCAAGTGGGGTATCTTTAAATGTGTGGCACTGGTTCTAAAAATATTACATGAATTTAAGTGGTTTAAAGCTGATATCATAGGTGCTCTCTCCCAGCACAAGCATAAGGGTATATACTGTACTTCAGATGCAAAGTATGTCATGGATTGCTTTATAAGAACTTTGCACATATAAGGCCTGTCTGGGGCTTCTTCCAACCCTCCTTTTATATTTTATTCTGATGGCATTTTTCCATCTTTCAGGTTCTATAGGAAATGAAAAAGGCCTGCATAGCTAGTCATTTGTGCTCTTAGTAGAAGGTCTCTCCTCCTGCCAGAGGTCACCTCACCTGGGTTATTCAAACTCAGATCCTGTAGGGTTAGAGGAAGAAGAGCCCGGGGCCAAAGGGCTAGATATATCTTCAGAGGGTGTATTATGAGAATCTTGGTGAGGCCCAGTGTTACCGGGAAGTCCTTCTTCATTATTTGCATGTACTAATAAACCCCTGGAATGGTTTTGTGCAGTCTGTGGCTTATCTGTAGGACCAGAAGAGGATGTGGTGCTGTTTGATTGTTTGATATATTAAAGAGCTACTGAGACCTCAAGGAAAACTTTAAAAAAACATAATAATTAGGTTCAATTCTGCTTGCATTCCATTTCTATTTTATGTATTTCTCCTCCCCATAATTTATTACTAAGGAAATGTGTATGAATACATGATCGTTGTCCCTCAGAGTTTATTTTGAGTTCATTTGCCTCTAAAGCTTACTTTCTACTTTAAGTCATAATCCTCTGTTGTGACATCACAGTCTGTTGCCATGGGAGTAACTGTGAAGTCACAAACAGTACTCTATGACTTCAGGTAGAGAGAAAGCAGCAGGAATAGATTAACTCTTCAGGAGCAAAAATCCTGTTTTTTCATACAAATGACCTCAGTAATAAATAATGGGGAGGAGAAATACAGAACTAATGGGAAATACAAGCTGGACTGTGTCTAAATATTATGTTTTGTTAAAGTTCATCTGAACGTGTCACCAGCTCTTTAATGGTCTTTTGTTCAGGATTAGTATCTGGTGTGGCAGTAACACCTTCTGGTGTGTGCTCTATCAAGCCTTCATTTGCTTTAAATAACCCTACTATATAATATCAATCTCTTCTTGTACATTATGTGACCCGTGTCTGTCAGTCCTGGGCTGAACCAATGGAGAGGTAGTCAGTGCTTTTGAGGCTACTGCTTGCTGAACAGACTGCTGGTGAAACTGTTCTGAAGTGTCCTCCCTAGTATCAGCTTCTTTGGCCTGTAATTCTTTCACCCGCACTTTCATGCCAAGAGTCCTCCCTCCCAGTCATTAAGTTCCCAAATCATCAGTGTGGTCAGAATCTGTGTCTGACCAAACCTGCTGCTTACTGCCCTCAAAAGGGTTGCCACTGCTCTTAACAAGGCTTGCAGACTATTGCTAAATGCTGACCGCTTCATGCACACTTGTACCTTGTATGGTCTAACCCACATACTACTGCTTCAATCCAGAATCAGATACCAAACTTGCCTGCTAGGGAGAAAGGCCATGCTCTCCCTAACCCCTACCTGCATTGCAAACCTGGTAAAGGAAGCAAGCTCCAAATACAACACATGAAGAACAGTGACAACACAGCTTGATGTCCCATTTCGTAGAACTTCTCTAGGACAAAGATCCTTCATGTACCGAGTTCTTCCACTATGGCTAAATGAAATCCCTCCTGCAGCTCTTAATACAACAAATGCTCAGTTCTTTAAAAGAGAACTGAAGCAATACCTGCTGAACTCAAATGCCTGTGACTGCCTTACCTGAATCCATATCTTCAACCTGGATACCCCTTCTTAAACACCTGACTCCCTTACCTGAGTCCTTATCCTAAATCCAGATACCCCCCTTGTCTGTCTGAGCTTTCCTCCTGTTTAACCTACCCTGGACCTCCACCTGCCATCCCTTGCCACCCCCCAGCTCCCTCCAACTCTCTCCCTCCATACTCCCCAACACCTCCCTTTCTACCCACTCTCCCCAAATATTCTCCTTCTCCCAATCCCTTTCTCTCTCTCTCCCTCCTCTCTCTCTCCTCCTTTCTTTCTTCTCTCTCTCTCTCTCTCTCTCTCTCTCTCTCTAATCTACCCCTTGTCTGCACTCTCCCACTTTTCTTTCTCCTACCCTTTCTGATATTCTACCATGACAGGCCCCCTTGGGGCAGCTATACCGTATGTTGCTAATTAGGAATCTCCTCCCGGTATTTAATTTCAGTTGTCTAGGTTACTCAAATGTATTATTTATCTATTTTCTGTATTACATAGCAATCTTGTGTTTTATGTTAACCGTCAAATTTTTGTTATGTCTCTGCTGTTTTACATCCTGAAGTGGAATCTTTGTAAAAGAGTGTATACTCAAAGGTTGTTTCCAAATGCACAAATAAATAAATAATCTGAATTTATCACTCATATCTTGCTGTGGTCCAGGGGAATACAGCAGCACTGTGCTCCGTGTGGCATCCTCAGCTGGTGGCTTCTTTTGGTCCTCTGGTGGCTCAGCTATTGTGTCAGCCACGTCTGCCACAATGTCAGTTTTTTGGGTGTTGCCCAGGAGGTGGATTTCAGTTCTCGAGTGAGTTCTGTCTGGATCATTGGTGATAAAGCAAATAGCACAATGGTATAATGTGTCTAATTTTTGAAGGTAGGTGGTTGCCCAGGTACTATATAACATATCTTCTGAGAAGTATCCAGATGGGGAAGGGATCAGATCAGTTCCAGTATAGTAGTTTCTTCTTGCTGTTTTTACATTGTTTCTTGTGGATTTTACTTGGTAGAAGGTTATTTCTTTTCTTTCTTACTACTTCTAAGGGGTTAGCAGGATATTGTTTGGGGGCTGTTGGAATTTTGAAACCTGTTTTGGTGGCTATAAGTGGGCTCATTTGATTGATGTTTCACTGTGTAGCAGGCTGCATTTGTGGAGGCCTATTTCTTCTGATTTAAAACCTATTTGGTGTGATTTAATTGGGGCAGTTTCTTTGAATTGGAGTCCTATGTCTTCTAAATTCAAGCCTATTTTGATGTGTTATTGGTGAAGCTGTTTGAATTGGAGACTTGTTTCTTTTGGTAGCAAGCCTATTTTTGGGGCTTTGAGTAGAATTGTGATTCCTTTTTGCTGGCTTCACTAGCTGCAAAGTTTAGTGCATAGTGGGGTAAAGGGTGCTAATGGTCTGACCAGGGGCCTCAGCTACCCGATTGTTTCTGGAAGACTTGGGCTGGTCCCACCCTCCCAGCCCCTCACCCCACCTGCCCCAGGTCCATGATTTCCTTTTATACCAGGGGTTCTGACATCACTTCTCAAATGGGCAAAGGACATGCATCTGTCATAGCAGAAGCAGATATCCAGGAAAGGAACAGCAGTGACTGAAGAGGTGACTGCTATCTCAGTGGAAGGGAAGTAACTGCAAAACAAGGAGCTTTCATTGTTACTTCTTTGCATTGCTATTTGCATTGTGGAAAGGAGGGGTAGGAGTTTGAAGAAAGTTGAGCAATAGTTACTTAAAGTCTTTTTGAGTGTGGATAGGAAGGATAGGAAAGTAAAAAGCAGTTGCTCAATCTGTCTAAACATGTACAACAAAGGGGGTAAGGGAAATTAAGAAAAGAATGTTTGCACTGATAGAGGGGGAGAGGGGAGACTTGGGGGAGTGTTTGGTATCCTGCATCTGGAAGGGTGGGGGTCACTGGTGGGCAACGACAGCAATGGGTAGGGTGGTAGGCTGCAACAACTGCAGTGCACCCATCTTTCTAAAAAATGCCTGGAGTGTGGGGGGATGTTTAGTGTGCAACCACATAGAGAAACTGAGAAAGGAGATTGAGGGTCTGCAAGAGGAACTAAGACAGGCAATGCAGATTGGGGGTGGGTTTAGCCCAACACTGGAGGGAAGGAGGATGGGAGATGAGGAAGGGTGATTTGAGCCAAGAGTGGTGAGGAGAGGGTCAGAGGAAGGGAAACGGAGACAAAGGGGCCCAGGCCAGGAAGAACGATTGCCAGGGAAACCAGGTCAGGAGACAAAAGACAAATGGAAGGAGGAGATAGGGACTTGTGAGGGAAGAAGAAGAAGTGGCAACAGTCATGGAGTGGAAAGGAGAGAACAGGTCACTATGAAGAGAGAGGGAGCGGGCATTTGTGAAGAGTCTTCAGAAAATAGTTTTGCACTGGTAGAGAGGAAGAAGGAGGAGGGAAATGATGCAATTGGAGGAGTACTTGATAAATGCCTGGACCAAACCGGTGCAGGGGGAAGTGCTGCTTGGAGAATTGCAACAGGGCAAAAGGGGGAAATTATGTACATGAGGAAGAAGCGGAGCCAGAAATAAGAGATGGAGATGAATGGAAGCAAGCAGGGAGTAAGAGGGGTAGAATCTTAGTGCTGGGGGACTCAATACTAAGAGGAGTTAGGTGGGGTAGCAAGGTGGAGAGGCATAGTCGCATTGGGGTGGAGACCATGCCAGGAATGGCAGTGGAAAGGGTGGGACAATCTGTTCTGAAATATGCTAGAAGGGGTAGGGACAAGCCTCATTTAATTATACATTTTGGGATGAACGACCTGACTGATGTGACAGCAGATATAGTCCAGAGGAGGTCTGTGGAACTAGGACAATTATATGAGGGGGCAGGAAGATCAGTAACTCTTTTCAGAGATACTTCCAGTGCCCAAGGCAAGCACAACAAGAATGCTGAGAATAGAGGAATTTAATGGATGGCTAAGAACCTGGTGTTATGCTAAAGGGTATGGGCTGTTGGGGGGGGTGAGGAGGGACCTGAGAGGACAGTAGTCTCTATGCCAAGGACAGACTACATTGGAGTGAGGAGGGAAAGAAAGTGTTGAAACAGAGGCTGGAGGACTACATAGAGGAAGTTGGGAATTTAAACTAGGAGCGGGGGGTGGCAAGTTGGCAAGAGACATGCAGAGACCACAGGTTGGGAAACCATATGAGCTTACCCCCATAACAGTGACAAAGGACAAATGGCAAGTACTAGTGGTGATGCTAGGAAAGTAAGGCAGGATGGGAGGGGTGTCAAAGGGTGGAAGGTGGTTACCCTTAATGCTAGGAGCCTTGGGAGAAAACTACAGTTACAGGTGCTCATGGCAGAGGAGAGGTGGACATTGCAACCATCACAGAAACATGGGCCACCCACTACAATGACTGGGACCTGTCTGTACAAGGGTACAGGTTATTTTGTAGGGACAGGGTAATTGGGAAAGGAGGGGGGTGGCACTATATGTGAGAGAAGGACTGAAGTGTGTAAGGGAGAAAGGGGAGAAGGGTAGTACGGAGTCACTTTGGATGCAAATCCAGGATTCCAAGAATAGGATTCTCAGAATGGGAGTGGTGTACAGGCTGCCATTTCAGATGGAGGAGTTAGACAGGGAACTAGCAGGACAGATCAGGAGGACCTGTGAGAAGGGTAGTGTGGTGATTGTGGGGGACTTCAACATGCCAGGAGTGGACTGGGTACCCCAACAACCAGGAACAGAAGGGAGCAGGTACTGCTGGATGCCTTCCAGGACAGCTTCCTGCTGCAAATGGTCAGTGAACCAACCAGATAAGGGAATACCCTTGACCTTGTGCTGGCAAATGGGGACTTTGTGAGAGAAGTTATGGTGGAAGAACCACTGTCAGGGAGTGACCACCATTCAGTATGGCTCACATTGGAAATGGGCAAGGAAGGAGTGGAATCTGGTACAAGACTGCTGGACTTCAGGAGGGCCGACTTTGGGAGGATGGGGGAAGTGGTAAAAGGGTACCTGGCCAGAATTCAACCTAGTATGGACACTAACCAGAGGTGGGAGCTCATAAAGCTGGGGATAGTAGAGGCAACCGAAACCTGCTGCAAGGCCCAGAGCAAGAAGGCTAGGGCTAAGAATCCAAACTGGTTGAGCAAGGAGGTCATGGAAAAGGTAAGGAGGAAAAGAGCTGCCTTTAGAAGGTACAAGAAAACAGGGAGGAGGGAGGACAGGGAGGAGTACTTGATGGAATCGAAGGAGGTGATTCGGGCAGTAAGGGGAGCCAAGGCATCTACGGAGCTCAGGCTGGCACAAGACATTAAGAAGGGGGAGAAGGACTTCTTTAGGTACATCAGAGAGAAAAGGAGCTGTAAGGACCACATAGTAAGGATTAGGAAGGAGGGTGGTTGGGTGGAAGCAGGATGCGATAAGGCAGAAGCACTAAATGATTACTTCTGCTCTTTATTTACTAAGGAGAAGAGGGGGTGACACCCAAGGGGGAAGGAACGGCAGAAATGGAGGGGAAGGGGTGACAGATGGGGAAATCATGGAGGGCAGAGTTCAGGAGGGTTTGAAGGCACTGAAGGTGGACAAGGTGCCAGGCCCAATTGGCATCCACCACAGGGTACTGAAGGAGCTGGCAGAGGTCCTTGGGGGAACTGTGGTAGACCTATTTAATGCCTCACTACACTCAGGATGTATACCTCAGGACTGGAGGATGGCTCATGTGGTGCCCCTCCACAAGAGTAGGCCCAAGAATGAACCGGGGAACTACAGACTGATGAGCCTCACATCCATCATGGGTAAGCTAATGGAGACTATCCTGAAGGAGAGGCTGGTGGCCCTCCTAGAGGCCAAAGGACTACAGGACAGCAGACAGCATGGCTTCATATGTGACAGATCCTGACACACCAACCTGATGGAGTTCTATGACTGGGTAACTAGGCAACTGGACAGGGGCCATGCAGTGGATGTCCTGTATCTGGACTTCAGTAAGGCATTCGACTTGGTACCACATGGGAGGCTGGGAAGTAAGTTAGAAGGCACGGGCAGGTGCAAAGCTAGTGAGATGGTTAGGAAACTGGCTTCAGGGAAGGCAACAGAGGGTGGTGGTGGGTGGGGAGCGCTCACGCCCAAGGATAGTGACAAGCGGTGTTCCACAGGGCTCGGTGTTGAGACCAGTGTTGTCTGGGATATTCATTGCAGACATATCATTGGACATCAAGAACAAGATCAGTCTGTTTGCTGATGATACCAATGTAAAAGCGGTGGTGGATGACCTAGGGGGATGGCAGGGGTTGCAGGTTGATCTGGCAAAGCTTGAAACCTGGTCAGACACCCGGCAACTGGGGTTAATGCCAGAAAGTGCAAGGTGCTACATTTTGGGATGAAAAACACAAGGAGGAGTTACCAGCTGGAGGGAGATGAGGAGACACTTTATTACAGAGAGGGTAGTAGCTGGGTGGAATGCATTACCTTTAGAGTGGTATCCAGTAGAACAGTGGACTGCTTCAAAAGGGGATGGGACAGGACAAGAGGGAGGGTCAATGTAGGGGAAGGGTGGAAGGAAGGGGCAGCTGCAGAATAAGGGGTGCTAGCTGTGCATTTGAGCAGACTTGATAGACCTCTAGGCCTTTATCTGCTGGCAAATTTCGTATGTTCCTATCTGCATATTCCAATAATGGCAGAAAGGTGGCTTGAACTAACCACAGTCTAGAGGTCTGGGACAAAAGCATTTTGTTTCTAAAGATGAAGCCAAGCCTCAGCTTCAGTTTTTTAATTACACCTCAATGTTAGCAGTAAAGGATAAGTGAGAGTCAAGCAGAAAACCCAGGTATTTGAATCTATCCACGATTTCAAATGTGTCAACAAGCAGGGTAGTAATAGACAAAGGGGGACAGCAGTTAAGGTGAGTACATGATGTGTTAGGCAGATGGAAGAACATAACATTGGTTTTCTTGGCATTTAAAAGAAGTTTCAATTGGATTAAATTATTCTGCAACTGGTTAAAATCAGATTGGATGGCATGGTAGGCCTGTGTAATCGAGGGATTGGAAACATATAACACAGTATCATCGGCAAAAATGTGAATTTTTGAATGTGCAATATTCCTGCTTATGTTGTTGACATACAATAAGAAAAGCAGGGGACCCAGAATGGAGCCCTGTGGGACCCCTCTTGCCAGGGGAAGTAGGGTAGAGAACATCCCATTAGCATTGAGTTGTTACTGCCTATTTGTCAGATAGCTAACAAATCATCTTAATACTGAGTTTTTGAATCCCTGTTCAGTAAGATTGTCCAGGAGCAGCCCATGATCAACAGTGTCGAAGGCTTTGCTAAGGTCTATGAATACAGCCCCTGTAATCTGTTTATTATCTAATGCCACCAGACAATCATCTGTAACCTTAGACAAGGCAGAAACACTGCTATGTTGAGATCTAAGTCTGGATTGTAGAGGGTTGATGAGTTGAAGCTTGTCAATAAATTCCCTGATCTGTGAGCGCACCAGTTTTTCAAAAAGTTTTGAAAGGACTGGTAAAATTGATACAGGTCTGTAACTGTTCATATCACTAGAGTCGCCTAATTTAAATAGAGGTAGTACATGGACTACCTTCCAATCATAAGGAACGGTGCCCACTATAAGTGATAGATTAAACAGGTGAGTAATAGGTAACTGAGCGTCAAGAAAAAAGGATCAGTGTTTTCTGCACCAGCGCTCTTTTTGGTGTCTATTTTAAGTAAAAGATCTTCAACTTGCTTAAATGAGATTGGAGAAAAAGTGAAAGTGGCATTGGTTGGGGGGACTGGGTGCTGTCATATTTTGTATAATAGCAGAACATAGGGGAGCTGCCTGGGATGAATCAAATGCTAAACCTGTTGCTGCAAAATGCTCATTGAGTTTGTCAACTATATCAAATTTGTCTGTAATGGGGAGCCTTGGAGAGTGATTTTTTTGGGCAAGGTTGGAGGTTCTTTATGACCTTCTGCTGCTTTAAAAGTATGCCAAATTTTAGCTGGGTTCCCTTTTGCAGATTCAAGTATATTCAGATAATAAGTCTCATTGGTAGATCTTACCTGTCTAGTACAGGCATTTTGGGAAGCCCTAAAGGCCGTCCAGTCTACAGGAGATTTGGTATATCTTTCTGTTGCCCCAAACTGATCCCTATTTAATAGAGCTTTTTTAATGTCCCCAATAAACCATGGACAAGATGCTTTTTTTACTCTACAATGAATCATCGGGGCATGTTTATTTATGACATAGCTAAGGGTGGTGTTAAAACCTTGCAAGGCATCATCAATGGTAGGTGCTAGATAAAAAGTTGGCCAGTTAATGTTCCTCAGATCAGATAGAAAATTGCCCACGTTAAACTTCCTAAAGCTACTCTTAATAACAACTTTGGCAATAGGCGCAGGTTTGAATACATTCCTAATGCACATTAATATGTTGTGGTCACTGAGATCATTGTGGAATGTGGCTTCTTGCAATATTTTATGTGGTCTATTGGTAATGACTAGGTCTATGAGAGAGCTGTCTAAATGATTCATATGATTTTGCCTAGTAACTCCTGTAATTACCTAACTCAGACCCAGCTTGTTGCAAAGGTTCTTTATGGGGTTTGATTTTGGGCAGTGCCAATTCAAATTCAAGTCACCAAAAATTATTGATTCATTAGTATTAGTGTCTAAGAAACTAGGGAGATGAGGCAAAAGATCCAGGCCCCAAGGGGGCAGTCTGTAACAGCCTATTACATTAATTGATTCTGCAGGTGAGATAGAAAGTTTTAATGCCAGGGATTCAAATTCCTTAGGCTTGAATACAGCATGAAGGACAGTGACCAAGAATCTATCATTAACATAGATGACCACCCCATCCCCAACCCCCCTTGTAAATCTGTCTGCATGGAATAAGGAGTAGGAAGGAAGGGCTAAGGCTTAGTTTGAGGTTGTACTCTTTAACTAGGTTTCTGTCAGGATAAATTTATCAGGGGTAGTATGAGATAGCCATACTTGCACTTTGGCCAATTTCTTCTGAAGACTGCAAATATTTATAAGCATTATTTTTAAACCTTTAGCTTAAGTGAAGTCAGCAAGTGACGCTAAGGGGGAAGCTGGTCCAGGGTTGAGTTCAATGTTACCTGAACAAAGGAGCATGAAGATTATTTGTCTTGCCCAAAGACACAAAGAAATGGCATTCATTGAATGTTGTGGCTCATGGGGGTATGTCAATGAAGCTGGCCATTGTTTGTGAATAGAAAATTGAAAGGGCATAGTTGTGCAAAGGAGTAAAATGGCATGAGATACAGTGGAACTACTGGACACAAGGTTTATGGCATTTACCCTAGTTGCATGATCCCATAAGGGATGGGGGTTGTCAACCACAATTGGATTTGAGCTTGGAGTAGGTGTATAGGCAGAAGCAATGGGCACCTCATCTAACGTGCAGATAGAAGGGAACAAACTTAGTAGTAAAATTGAGAGTAACATTGTACCACTGTTTTCAGATTTAAATTAATTAGTGTTTAATTTTAGCCAGCACTAGACTGAGATGAAGTAGGCTGAATTGTAAAATAAGTTATGCTGCTCCTAGTGGGCTAACAATACAACAAGCAAATGGGAAATTTGACACTTTGTTATAAATAGCCCCTGTGACGTGACCAACTGTATCTATAAATGAAACACCCCAGATAGGGTGGGTGGAGTGCCAGTGCACAGCGCCGGTGGGATGAACCTCTTAAACAGGAACAGAACAAGCCACAAATCAAGCTGCTACTTCCAATTAGCCTGTGAGCTGAATGCACCAAAAAAGGTGCCAGTTTTAAATCACTGCTCACTGCTTTCTGCCTTCTTAGCTATCCGGCTGTACCTTTCTGGCTTTGCGGGATGGGCAGGCAGCAGGCAGATACCTTCTTGAAACCACAGGAGCGGTTCTCCATGGAGCCCGATCAGGGCTGGCAAAAGCCTAGGGAAACAAAGAGGGGAATTACTTAAGGAAAAGCAGACAAAGGAAAGCTGGGATAAATGGTCAGGGGAGGGTTTTTAGCAAGAAGATTACTGTAAGTAAAAGGAGACAATGCAGCAGACTGCAATGAATGGCTGGGGGGAGGGTTTTCAGCAAGAGACCAGCAGGGAACAGAGAGAGGTCTTAAGGGAACAGCGGGGGATAGAGACAGGTCCGATTAGAACCCAGGAGGCAGGCAGTAAATTAACATTTACACTCAGAATAAAAAAAAGAAAGATACCAAGTTAACATTTATTATCAGAAAAAAAGAGAAAGGTGCAAAAAATGATAATATCAGAGACACAAAATACATGTTGAGATCAGCCAATTCTGAATCTCTTAAACAGGAACTGAGCAAGTCAAAAATCAAGCTGCTTCTCTGAATTAACTTGTGAGCTGAATCCACCAACAAGGCTCCAGTTTTAAATCACTGCTCACTGCTTTCTGCCTTCTTAGCTGTCCGGCCATACCTTTCTGGCTGTGGAGATGGGCAGGCGATGGGCAGATGTCTTCTTGAAACCACAGGAGTGGTTCTCCATGGAGCCCTATCAGGGCTGGCAAAAGCCTTTCCAGCTTCAGAGGATGGGCAGTCGGTGGGCGGATGCCTTCTTGAAACCGCAGGAGTGGTTCTCTGTGGAGCCCGATCAGGGCTGGCAAAAACAGTGCGGCACTGATGCATGGCACTTAGAAGTACAGCCCATTGCTGAGCCCACAGTGGGGCTTCAAAAATACAAAAAAAAGGAGATGGTAAGCCCCTTTGCAACCTGGCACACCCTGCTGTAAGTCACAAGGGTAGCACAGTGCCACTTTGGTTCAGCAGCTTCCCTTTTCAATGCAAACCACGTTCAAAATTTGGGAATGCCACATCTTTTGATACAAGGTGCCACTTGCATCATTTATATTTGATGCAGGCAGCTTTCACTGTTTACACAATCACTCTTCACACATTCAATACACATTCACTCTTTGCACATTCACTCTTTACACATTTACTCTTCACACATTCACTCCTCATACATTCACTCTTTACACATTCACTCTTGACACATTCACTTTTTTTAACAATTTTACCCAACACATGACATGTAGCATTTATAGTATATTGGCCAAAATGTAATTTTACACCACAAGTGCTAAAAGATTTTCATCCAGGATTTAAAAAATGACACCTGTCACGTTTATGAGGTGATGTAGAAAAAAGGGTATGTTGAAAGTTTGGAGACAAAATATTGAAAATCAGCAAACTTATGAGTGAACGTTAAAATACTGCAACATTCAGTCATAACTGGACATTTTTTCATATTTGTACACAAAATGTTCAACATAGCTTTCTTATTACCCTACCTCATGAACCCCGTAGGCGAACATTTTCAAATCCCTGCCAAAATGTGCTTCTGCACTACTGAAATGTCATTCCATGCCACAGGTGCAAAAACACATTTTGGCCACAATTTGAAAAAGTATGGCTGTCACATTCATGAGGTGGTGTGGAAAAATGGCTATGTGGAAAATTTGGGGTCAAAATATTTAAAATTACCAAAGTTATGAGCGAGCGTAGAAAAATTTCAACATACCCTTGTAACTTTGTTAATTTTTACACATTTGACTCAAAATTTTCAACATAGCCTTCTTATGACCCCACCTCATAAACAATGGTAGTTAAAATTTTTAAACTCTCACCTGAAGGTGATTTCATCAAGTGACTGAGAAATTGCCTTTCAGGCCTGATTTGCATAATTGCACCACCATTGGTCATGAGGTGGGGTTCCAAAAAGGCCATGTTGAAAATATGGGGTGAAAATATGTAAAAATGATGAAGTTATGACTCAAAATTCAAAACCCCATTGAAATACATTGAGCCACACTTACCTTAGTTTCTCATACTGCAGTCATCGGTTCCAGCAGCAAGACATGTCTTTGTTTGGAGAGTGGATCTTTGCCATGGGACATGTTCAGGTGAGCGAGGATGTGTAGGGGTGTGGGGAAGTGAGTGCTGAGAGGGAGGATGGGGGGTTGCTGAGTGGGAGGATGGGGTGGGGGAGGGATCATTTTCCTTTTTATAGGTTTAAAGAGAAAAAAACATCAAGGGACAGTTTTCTTTACTACAGCTCACATTTGAATAATTAATATGGGGATGGAGATCAGAAGGTGGGGGTGCTACTAGACACCAGGGAAACATTACATAAATATGTGGATGGTGATGGTGGGGGGGTGCAGTTAGACACCAGGGAAATATATTAATTAAATTAACAGAGGGTCAATGATCGGATGATGGGGGGGTGCCACTAGACACAGGGAAATATATGAAATTAATATGGGGACAGTGATCAGTTCCACTATGCAGCCATAAAAAAAGAAAACCATGGCTGACATGTCTTTTTTTTTCATTTTAATGCAGTTATGATAAGGCTGAAGTACAATTAGCAGAGAAAGTGAAACCAGGTGGCCAGAGTCAGCACAAGGGAATCACACCTGCAGTTAATGATTAGAACATGCACAACAACTTTAGAATGTGCACAAGATTTTTGAGCTGCTTGAATTCCATGCACAATAAGCCCAAACCATACACTATAAATGATTTACTTCCATTTCAGTCATTTCACATGAAAACGAATGCATTAATTTGCGAAATTTTATTCTCACAGTCATTGTATAAGTAGGGGATATTCCACAGGGCATCTAGGAATAAGGGTTTTATTCTGCCAACAATGCTTCCTAGCAATGAGTGGCTGATCGAAGTTGCCAGTGCTATGCTGCTTTGTTGGCAACATTCCAGAATTAATAAAAACTTTATAGTGTATGGTGGAACACAATTGTGAATGGAGATCCGTACACCGTAAAAAGTCGTTCTGCTGCAGTAGTGACATAGACACTAACGCAGAATGACTTTTTGTTCTGTGTTAGTATCTACATTACAATGCCAGCAAACCCAACAGCACTGGATATATTATGGAATCCCAAAATTCGGTCTCCTGACCTACACTACACCGAGGTCAGGAGACCGAATTTCAGAATCCCAACGGGGACTTGTGTTATGCAGGGGGCTTTCCCCCACACCCCCACACTCTCCTAACTAATATAACCAACTCTGAGGGGAAGTGGACCTCAGTGTAGGTAGTAAGGTTATGGGGGGGTGCAAAAAAAAGTTTGAAAAAAGTTCCGCTACCGGGAACAGACCCTCATCCCAGAAAACTTACTGGCCAAGCTGCAGGAGCATTAGTGCTCCACGCCATGGAGCAGCTCCTCTCTCCATCGCCCTCACAATGTTATGCCAGGTGGAACCATGTTCCACAGGTGTAACCTAGCATTTCACTGGGCAAAATACAATTTCACTGTCAGGCAACACTTTTGGACATCCCTAATTTTGGGATACCGAAGTTGGGTCCATGAGTGTCAGTACCCTCAGCTTCAGTATCCTGATAGGATACCTCAGCACTTGTCTTTGGTCAGTGGTGGGTGAAGAGTCATATATGTGAGCTGTCCGGTGGGCGATTGTTGGTGAAGTGCCGGCAGTGGAGCAGAAGGACTGGGTGCCAAAAATAAATAAAGTAAGTGATTATGGTCTTTTGTACACACTAAACTATATAGAATAGTGTATAGTAGCCCCAGTACACAACAGTGTTCTTCTGACACTTTGTAGTTACTATAATGTCAAAGGGACCTTTTGAGCTTCGCTCTCAAGGTCCTTGATGTCATAGTAACCACTCAGCGTAAGAATAGCATTGTTGTGTATGAGCTACCATACACTATACTATATATTCTTGAATGCTCTAAGAAATGTCCTATTTATACCATGGGTTCCATCTTGCCATTGTGACAAGGCTGTAGTGGAAATAACATGTGCTGTGGTGAAAATAGCATGTTATTTCTACCACAGCTGAACCAGAAGAAAAACAAATAACATTTTTATTCTGCCATGTTATGCATCACTCCCATGGCACAAATAAATGTATGTCGTAGAGTTGAGCTCCTCCAGATACCCATTCCTCACCTGCAGTTATAATCCTATACTTGTGACATAACAGTCTGTGCCATGGAAGTGATTTCACAAACAGGGGTTTTATATGACCTCAGGTGGAGAACTGGAGTCAACCCCAGGGACAAATATCCTGTCCTATAGTGATGTCCCAATAATGAGAAACAGTAGTAAGAACTGCATGAATGAATATGGAATAAAAGCTGAATTGTGTCTAAATATTACTTAGAAGTAAGAAAGTAATAAGTGCCCCAGCTGGGAGTTGAACCCAGGTCTGCTCAGAATTCCATTCTGCTGTACTACTAGCACAACTGGAAATCTGGGAATCCCAGCATAACTCCTCCTTTCTCAATGGACACTGTGGAGCCTAGAATTTAAGGTGTGTGTGTGTGTGTGTGTGTGTGTGTGTGTGTGTGTGTGTGTGTGTGGTGTGTATATATATTTGAAATACAATTTTAGAAGTGAGAAATAAATATGTGCCCTATCTGGGAGTTGAACCCAGGCTTGCTCGGAACGAAATTCAACTGCACTACCAGCTGAGCTACAAGGACAATTTCAAACCTGGGAATCCCAGCTATGGTGTTACTCCAGGTGTCAGCATAGCTCAGTTGGTACCACATCCACCTATGGGTCAGAAGGTCATGGGTTTTCATCGCACACTGGGTTTGGACTCGTACCTAAAAATTCTGGCTCCCAAGTGCAGTATTAGTGGGGTGCTGTACTGCTGGGTGTGTTGTGCTTCAAATGAGACGTTAAACTGAGGTCCCTTCTATCCATCCTGTTGCTGTCCTGGTGGGTGTCCAGGTAGAACTAAAAGAACCCAGGGCACTCTTTGCAAAAGAGTAGGGGAATTTTTTATTTAAATCAAAACAACTTCAATACATAACCAAATATATACAAATCATTATTATGTCATACACAATTATAACACAAAATAAGTATTAATTCATACATTGACCTCTATCTAAAAATCCATATTATACTCTAATCCCTTTTTTAAATAAAAAATGAATATCAATAAATGTTGAAACCTACAATATAGTTCACAATTCCTTCCAACCATATCCTCCCTATTCATAAACTTTAAATACTCTAAAAAATACTCATCAAATAAACTCATAACCATCCCATAAATCAGACCAATAAGATTTACTATATTTCATTTGTTCTGTTAGTTTTAAATGACGAATATCCAAAGACAACAAAAACAATAGCTCTTCTGAAGAGATCATTTGCTGTTGTAATAACTGTCTACATCTGCTATTCCATATCGAATATAGGAAATGACCATGTATCATCCTTAAAGTACTAAATGTATAAATTGATCCTGAATAATCTGAAATTCCATAAAATAATAGTTCCACAATGGGAGGAATCAAAATTTTCTGTTTCCATCGATGTTTTACAAATTCCCAGAATTTTATTGCATATGGACATTGATAATACAAATGTATCATAGTCTCTAATTTGTTATCACAACAATCTCTTGGACAAAAACATTCTTGAAGACTCTTATGCTTCTGATTACTTCTTATGTTAACTCTATTATGTAATCCCAACCAAATGGTATCCCAAATATGATGTGGTATACATCCATCAGAGATATACTCCAAACTTTGTTGTTGATGATTCAAAGAAAAACCTGAAAAGGGTGGATCTGTAAAACACCTTTGTAAAACATCTTTATATAGGGCTTTCCTAGTCATTAAACCAACTGCAGGCCACCCAATTTGCCAGACCTTGATCTTATCAATAACCCCTTCCCACCGTGTTTCTAATCTAGGACAGCTCTTATTTTTATGCTTAAAAGAACCAGATCTCCATTCCTGAAATACTGCCAATAATTGTTCAGAGACTAAAAACCTCCAATTTTTCGAGCAATCAGTTAATAAAGGACTTATATTACTTTGTTTACTTGGTTTACTTGGTTAGCAAGGACACAAGAAGGCTACTGCCCATTGAGATTGTCCCCCACCATCATGTTGGGAAAATTAAACCCTAAAGTAGTTAGACTCCAACCAAAGATCCAATCCACTTTTGAAAGA
Source organism: Neoceratodus forsteri (assembly GCA_016271365.2). Taxonomy (NCBI): domain Eukaryota; kingdom Metazoa; phylum Chordata; order Ceratodontiformes; family Ceratodontidae; genus Neoceratodus; species Neoceratodus forsteri. The sequence goes on from JADMNL010000024.1 coordinate 138,921,748, forward strand.
TGAAATTGAATCACATTCCACCAGATCTTGTGGTAATAAATTCCAAACCCTAGGTGTTCTAACTGTAAAATAATTTAACCTTTTGTTAGTTTTAGAACTTGCAACATCAATTTGTTTATTATGAAACTGAGGGCTAATTCTTCTACTAGACAAATTTAGACCACATTGATGCATTAAGTCCTAAGAATTGAGGATTTTGTATAATAATAGCAGATCACCTCTAATACATCTTAATTGAAGTGAGTGTAACCTAGTTTTCTGAAGTTTGTCACAATAGTCCAATTTGGCCAAATAAGGAACCATTTTGGTGGCTCTTCTCTGAATTTTTTCTATTCTATCCCTGTCTTGCCTTAAATAAGGACTCCAGAAAGAAGACCCATAATCAGAGTGAGGCCTCACATAGGCTCTAAACAAGGGCTTAATACATTTCTGAGTCCTTGACACAAAAGATTGTTGAACACGGGTAAGCATGGCATTGGATATATTGGCTATCCTAGTACAGTGATCTGTTGAGGACAATTTGTTATTTACAAGAATTACAAGATCGCGCTCTACTAATGACACCTGAAGGGGAATATTATTTAAAAAATAGGTTTGCTTGGGATTATTCCTTTCAAAATGTAAGACATGACACTTATCTGAGTTAAGTATCATCCTATTGGAGTCTGCCCAGTCCTCAATAATTTTTAAGTTATTAGTAATAGAATACCTGTTTAGTGATGAATTAACAGACCCTCCCAACTTAGTGTCATCAGCAAATATTGAAAGAAGATTGTCAGAACTAACCTGTAGATCACTAATGAAAATATTAAACAGCATTGGTCCAAGAACTGAACCCTACGGAACTCCACTGGTCACTTTCTGAATTTGGGAGAGAGAACCATTTATTCTAACCTGTTGTTGTCTATTATTTAATCAGCCTGACACCCAATTAATTAAAAACTGTGAAAATCCCATGTTCAACGTTTTATCCAACAATACATCATGAGGAACTTTATCAAAAGCTCTACTATAGTCAAGGAGAACAACTTCCATGGGGATACCTCTGTCAAGTCCTATACTAATATAGTTATAAAAATTTACAAGATTGGTAGTGCAAGAGTACCCCTGCCTAAATCCATGTTGAGTAATGTCAGTTACATTATTTATAACAGATTCCTGTTCCAACAATTTTTTAATAATTTTCTCCATTAGTTTACTTATTACAGATGTTAGACTTATTGGTCGGTAATTTTCAGGTTTAGAATGATTACCTTTCTTAAAGATTGGTATAACTGTGGCAAGTGCCCAGGCATGAGGAATGACACCTTCAAATAGGGATTTATTAAAAATTAGAGTTAATGGTTTAGATATAGCTTTAGCAGTTTCTAATAGAAATCTGGGAGTAATATTGTCTGGTCCAGGACTAGAAGTCTGTTTTAAAGAGTAAATGGCCTCTAAGGTATCATCTTCTGTGATAGTATAGTATAATTTACAATTATCTAAATGTTTAAATAGTTTAGGGATTTCTTTTTTTGTAAAGACTGAACAAAACTGGTTATTAAAAATATCTGCAATATCACTATCAACTGAAATGATGGAATTATTAACAATTAGGGGACCCATATATCTATTATTCAATTTCTTATTATTAAAATATGAAAATAATGATTTAAAACTATCGTTAGAATGCGCTATTACTAGGTAAAATCACTGTAAAGAAAAATAAAACTGGCTGAATCATATTGACTCCACTGGCTCTAATTGCTAAATAAAGTACATTTCTCCTAATATGATTTAACCTGCTTCCCCAAAAGCATGAAATAAAACAACTCATTAAATGAGTTTCTAAACTCTTTGGAATCATAAAAATATAACTTATAAACAAAAAAAATGGAATTAAGAAAGACAATCATATAAATTTGTTTCCTTTTTGACATTTTCCATCTGTTCCATCCTTTTACCATGCTATTACCTTGCTATTACCTTGGTTCAAGGCCTTCTGCCAATTGTATGTAGCCATATCCGGTCCTCCAAAATAAATCCCCAATATTCTAACAGGAACTGTGTCTAGAGTAATACCTCCTACCTCTGTTCCTGCATCCGGAAACCCACCCAACTTTAAACAATGCATTTTCTTTAACTTTATCAGTGCTCAAGAAATTCCACCTATCACCGATATCAAATCACAAGCTATTCTTATAGAATCCCCATCTTTCAGTACTAAACAAAGGTCATCCGCATAAGCGACAACTTTTGAACTTGCCCCAAATTCCCCTCCCATCCCCACAATTCTAGGGGATTTAGTTAATAATCTTAACAAAGGATCTAGAGCAAACACATATAAAAGGGGCTGAGTGGGCACCCCTGACGAACCCCTTTATAAATTGACCCCAGCCACCCAGTCTCATAAGGTAAAACATTTTCTAAGGCATAGCACAATTTGAACCATTGCACAAATGATGCCAGAATACCATATGCTTCTAAACTATGCCACAAATAAACTTAAAACTTCATTGAAGACTTTAGCCTGATCTAGGCTGACTAAATACCCCAAATTCGTATTCACGTTTCCTGATCCACAGCGAGTTTCCATTACTTCTCTGAGAAGCAATAGCGCATCCATAATGCGCTTCCCTGGAACTGAACAATATTGATTAATACTGATTAGATCAGGCATTACTGCTGCAAGTCTAATTCCCAAAAGTTTAGCAAATATCTTAAAATCTACATTTAATAATGCCAGTGGTCTCCAATTATGAAGGTTAGTCTGATTCCCTGATTTATATAGAAATGCCATTAGGTCTTCATACATTTGTGATGGTAAAACCATTTAGTCTAAAAAAAATTAAATAATGACAATAATGTTATTAGCATAAATTTCCACAAAACTTTATATACTTTGTTAGGCAAATCATCTGATCTGGGTGAAATATTCTGTTTTAATGGTAATATAACTCTTTCCAACTCAAGCAAGGAAAATCTCTTAATTAACGTATTCAGCCAACTAAGCAACAACTGAGGGAGATCAGCCGCCTGTAGCACCTGTGGGAGAAAATCAGGAATCTACAACTTGATCTCCAAACTTCTGTTCTATATATTCCTCTATTATCTGCATTATTCCTTCATTATCACATACTTTTAATACCCATTGAAGAAATCAGATTGTCAAATACCCTTTTTTCCCTTCTATTTTTACATGCCAAAAAGGGATTAGCAGAAGCTGTTTTCTCTTGCATACCAAAGGTTTGTTCTTTTTGCAAAGATGAAAATCTAGTATGTTGGTACTCAAACATTGTGTGTTTCATCTGTGAAATTTTTTCAGTCAAATTATGTTCTCCTTCCTCCTGTCTAGATATCAATTCACTCAATATCTGTTGGAAAGAAAGACATTCCTCATTTTTTGTTTTTGCCTTAGTTTTACCCAGGGCCTGAAAAAAAACTATTAAACAACTCTTGAAATCCTCCCACCAATTTCCTATATTATCATATAAATCAATCATAGTTATTTTATCATTAATAATGATTTTCAAGTCATCCTCTACACCTGAAGAAGATAAAAGAGAAGAATTAAGTCTGCACATCCCAGAACCTTTTACTCGTCTGGGAGGGTTCTCAATAATTATCCCAATCAGAGAATGGTCAGATGTTTCCATTGGAAAATTTATACAATGTAATATTTCTAAATTCCTATGAACAAATATAAAATCGATTCTGGAATTTAGAAGACCTTTTGAAAAGGCAGATTTGGCTTTCAAATCACTTTTAGCATGTGCATCCACTAGTCCTGCTTGATGAAGTGTATTTTCCAAAAAAGCCTTATTACAGTATTGCTTCCCACTATTAGTTCTCTGGTGACAATTGATATTAAAGTCTCCACAAAAAAAAAATCTGTCTACTTGTAAACAAATAAGGTTGTATATTCTTTAACAAGGATATTCTGTGTGCTTTAAGCTGAGACCCATACATAGAAATGAATCTACATTGTAATCCATGTAAAATAACATCCAGCATCTGGGTCGTGCCCGAAAATAGGCCGGATTGTTGCCTAGCACACTTACCTGGTTACCAAAAGCTAATAAATAAATAAATAAGCTCCTCCCTGGTTCTATATCTACCAACCTTAAAACTTTAACATCAGAGGTTTTAAAACAGAAACCAATCTCACAACAAGCATCCTCTCCCACTGACCAATATGTTTGACCCCATGGCCAATCTTTAGTTGCCTGCGCCACATTTTGTAATGTCTGGAGTCTTGTGTCCTGAAGCAAAATTACATCAAAATTTAACTGAAACAGCACCCCATAAAGTGCTAATCTCTTAACAGACGATTTATGCTGTTAACATTAAAACTAGCAACACTGAGAGAAATAAATTCAGGGAGCAGGCTTTATAATTTTCCCACTAGATTGGATAACATGCTTTGAAGAATCCAAAACCTTGACCTTCCTTGTAGGCAATTTTAAACCATCTGATGTAGCAACAACTACTTCTTGGCAAACAATCAAATCTGACAACAGATTGCCTTGTTCCATTAAATCTCCCCACGAGGCTAACATCGTGTATCTGTTGGGTAAGGGTAAAGGGGACAAATTTAAACACTCACTACTCAGCCACTCTCCACCTTTCATTCCCAACTGTATCTGTCTGTCTCTTTGATCAGATAAACTATCTTGACCAAACAAACCTTCAACTATGGGCACTGAAAAATGTTCAGATTGAACAGGGCTTGATAAATTTATTTGCGATTGACTCCTGGGTTCTCGTTGAGGGGAACCAAGTGGGGTCACATAGGGAGTTTCTTTTTCTTTTATTTCAGCGTTATCCAGAGAGGATTGAGCTATCTCCATATTCCTTATTTGGAACATTTTATTTCCTTCCAAATTAAGATTTATTTGAGTTGGTAAAGAATTCCTGTCATTTCCACCCCCCGATCCTCTACCTCGACTTCCACCTCTCTCTTTATTCCCATACTCAGATTCTGAAAAAAGGGCCTCCTTGCTTGAAACAAAAAATATTCTTGATCAGAAGATTCATCAGAATCTTTAGTTACCCATGGACACTCAGCATATGAATGACCTTCATCTCCACATAAATGACAAACTGGTGGAGCAACACAGGTAACCGCTGTATGGCCCAACATTCCACATTGAAAACATTTACTCTGGTCACATGAGGTATTAAGATGCTGTAAAGAACCACATTTGTAATAGCTGTTAGGCTGGCCTGCATAGAAAATAATACCACTGTCTCTTCCCCCCAAAAAAAGAACTAGGCAAATGTTGAATACCCTATTCTGTGTGTAACAATTGCACCCTTATTGTCCAACCCCCTGTCCAAAATCCATTCTCATCCATAATAGGTTTAGGATTGTCATATATAGTACACCTTTTTTCTAGCCAAAAAATAATATTTGCTACATTTACACCCTCATTCCTGAAAAGAATAGTTATTGTTTTAATTGTTGGCTTAGTAATAGGGATGGCCAGAAAGTCTTTCCAAACCTCTGTGTCCTTTACGTCGTAATATGTTTTCCAAAATTTGTCCAACGACTTCATAGTAACAAAACTGATATCATATAAATGAGCTCAGGGTGGATGAATGAAAGCATAAACCTCTATTGGTGTAAACCCCATTGAATCCATCAAAAGGTGTTTCCCAACCCAAACCCTATATGGGACTACAGGGGCTCTGCCTCTATAGCGAAGTCTAACCAAAAATCTGCATTTTGCTGCTTCTGCAGGTTTTTGAAAAAGGCCTGCATAGGACTTAGGGCCTGTAGTCTGTTTGGGAGGGGAATTCCCTCCTCCCTTTTGCCTTTCTTCTAAATCCTGTTGTTTGTCATCAACCTGAATGGATATAATCTTCCTAACGTCTCTTTCATCAAGGTTCATTTCTATTTCCCCATTTAGAGTAATATTAGGTGGACTTACAGGTAAATGTTCTGAAACAGCAGATCTGTGTTCCTGCATGCCATTTGCAGTCGCGGGTGTGGTAACCTCTTCCTCGGCCTCCTTCTGAGTATGTGTCAACGCAATAGTATCAGGTGAAGACCGAATATCATGGTGAGACTTTACAATAGAAGGGACCATGACTTCCTTCTGTATATTAATAGAAATACTCACAGAACCTGGAACGGGGATCGCAGGATCCAGAATTCAGCCTCCCAAAGCCAACCTACCTGCTGTAGTGCAGCGCCAGGAGCCCAGTCTGGTAATGCACATTCAATGCTCAGATCTGTCAGCATAAAGGAAATTGGTTCTTTCAGTAAGATCTGATCTCTATCTGAAACACAGGATGGTTCGCTCAGAGGAAGCCGCTTACTCCCATTCTGTGTCAGACTTGCCATGGAGCATTTCTGTTTGTTCGTTCTGCCTCCAGCTGTCGGCGGCACATCTGAAAGTCTTGTTCTGCCACAGATATTAAATCTAGCAATTACAATTTTTTTTCCAATTCAGCTTGTAACTGCTGTTCCACAGTAAGATCACTTACTTCAAGATTGCTAGATCTTTCCATATCCAAAGCCATTACTTGATTATTGCCTAAAACAGGCTGGCCTTCTCCATCAGAAATCGAAGGCTGTATCAAGAGCTCTGGAGATTCAAAAACACAGCCATCCTCCTCAAACACCTCCTTCTGACTGAAGTCCTCCATCCCTGCAGACAGATAGACAGTGCCACCTGCCTACAGAGTAGGGGACTTTCTCCGGTGTCCTGGCCAACATTCTCCTTCCCATAAAAACTGGTTTGTACAATTGTCCAGGCTGGGCGTGGATGTTGATGTGTGATATGGCCGCCACTACACATTCAGTCACTTCACTACCAGTCTAGCTTTGCTTGTGAAGCGCTTTTGGATACACTATATACGAAAAGCATTATATAAATGCTGATTCTTCTTTATTTCTCACATCTAAACTGTATTTCAAATATATGCATATTACACTCCTTGTAAATAAAAATGTAGGTCTTATTATTATTATTATCATTTTTTTAACATTCTTCATACAGGACAGTAACAAAAGGTGAAATAATGCAGGAAACAAGTATGGTAAATCTGAACAGAAAAAGGTGAGGGTACAAGACAGGGGTCCTGGAGGGTCATTTGCTTAAATGCCAGAAGCCTTGGGTGCAAAAATGAGTGAGGGCCAGGCAATGGCAGTAGAGGCTAAGCTAGGCATGTTAGTTATATGAAAACTTGGAGGAAACAACAATTGGGACCTTGTAGTACAAGGCTAATCACTCTACAGAATGGACAGACAAAATGGCAGTATGTTAGGGAAGGTATAGAGGCCATGGAGGATACTGCTCTGGGGAGGACATGGATCAGAAGCAGTTTGGGTGCAACTGACAATGTAAGGGGGTAAAAAGGTCAGGGTCGTAATGGGGTTCAGATAGTCAAGCCACAAGGAGGAAGAAAATGGAACTGGGGAGGAGATCATGATAGACCTGATTGGTAACCTAAATATACTGGAGATGGACTGGAAAATACCAGTGGTCAACGCTGCAAGATGTCAGGCACTGGTGGATGTGATGCAAGACTGCTTTATGGGGAAGTTCTATTGGTCACTAAGAAGGAAAGATACATGCATACCTGCCCCATGGCATAGAGGGCAGGGGGGCAGAGGAGCACTTAGTCACTCCCACGGCAGTGACCCAAGTTCAGAAATGCACTTGGGCCACCATGGGTTGGCCAAGGGGGGGGATGGGAGAGGACTGAGTGGCCATCAGGCAACTCTCCTCTCCCAGACTGGGGAGGTTAGACTTCCTGGCCCTTGACTACCACTGGATGGAGGCTCAATGGTAGTGTCAGGCAAATAGGGGCTGACACTAGGCTGGGTGGATGGAGCAGGGTTTTCATTGGTTCTGGCGCATATGCATGCCTCCATGTGCATGAGTGACCATGACTGCCAGGACCCCAGGGACATAAGGGGAGAAAACCAGAAAAAAAACACTATGTTCCCCCATCCCTGTATGTGACGGCCCCGAGGGTAGTGCCCTCTGGGCCCGATGGCAGGAGACGGTAGCGACGGATGGGTAAACAGCTATATGAAAAAAAAAGAAGAAGAAAGGAGACCTAGGGGTCATAATATCTAATGACCTCAGAGTCACAGGTCAGTGTGACAAAGCAGTGGGCAGGGCCAGTGGAATGCTGGGGTGCATGGAAAAAAGTATCACAAGCAGGAGGAGAGGGGTGATGCTACCACTGTATAGATCATTGGTGAGACTACACCTTGAATATTGTGGACAGTTCTGGAGGCTGCATCTCAGAAAAGACAGGGACAGGGTAGAGGCAGTGCAGAGGAGGTCAACTAAAGTGGTACATGTGTTGCATGAGAAACCCTACAATGAGAGACAGAGATCTCAATATGTTCACCCTGGAGGTGAGGAGACAGAAAGAGGACATGGTAGAGACCTGCAAGTACCTCACAGGAAGGAACATGGTAGTGGTGTGGAGCTTGTTTTAAATAAAAAAGTGCAACAGAACAAGAGGGCATACAACGAAGCTAGAAGGGGGAATTTAAGAGAGATGCAAAGAAATACTACTTCACTGAAAGAGTGGTGGATGCCTGCAACAACCTACCACAAGAAGTAGTAGGGACAAAAACTGTAGGGGGTTTCAAACATGCATTGGATAGACATTCGAACATATGAAAATGCCAGCAGAAACAGGCCTCACAGTCTATCGAGTCTGCTCGATTGTGCAGCTAGTCCCTCAACTTGCAGCTGCCCCACCCTCCCCTCCTCACAATTACCCCCTTCTCACTCTGTCCCATCCCCTCTTAAAACCATCTACCATCCTACAGGCTACCACCTACTCCGGCAGAGTATGCCACGTATCCACCACCATCTCAGTGAAATAATGTCTCCTGACTTCCCTCCTGAATCTTCCCCCCTCCAATCTCATCTGCTGCCCCCTCATGACCCTCCTCCTTCTAATCTGGAAAATCCCCTCTATATTTACCTTGTTAATCCCCTTTAGATATTTAAAGGTTTCAATCATGCCCCCCCATCTCTCCTCTCCTTCAGGGAATATATGTTCAGCTAGCCTAGCTTCTCCTCATAGGAATGTCCCTCTAATCCCTGGATCATCTTTTTCGCCCTCCACTGTATACCCTCCAACAGTCTGATGTCTTTCTTTGGGAATGGGAGCCAGTACTGCACACAGTACTCAAGGTGTGGCCTGACCAGCAAACTGTAGAGGGGCAGGATCACCCCCATATTTCTGGAGGAGATTCCCCTCGCTGTACACCCCAGCATCCTGTTGGCATTTGCTACCACCTTCCTGCACTGAGCTGAGTTGTTCATACTCCCCGTTATAAGCACCCCTAGATCCTTTTCCTCCTTGGTGCATTCTAGCTGTACACCCCCCAGCTGATAGCACCTCCCCTGGTTGTTAGCCCCGAACTGCAAGACCTTGCACTTTTTGGCATTAAACCCCAGCTGCTATGCATCCAACTACTCATGTAGTTTGGTCCGGTCCTCCTGCAGCCCCCTCCACCATAGGCAGAATACTAGTGAATAAAAAGAGTGGGGGTCACCCAAGACCAGTTAGGGTCTGCTGGGACAGAATAGGCAGGTGAAAAAATGGGGAGACTTGGTGGACCAATTGGCCCTTTTGTGCCAACAAATTCTATGTTCCTATATTTCATGTGCAGTGGATCAGATACCTGACTAGAGAGGGAACAACCCTTGGTCTGATTCTGTCACATGCTGAGATATTCAGGAAGTAAAGGTGAGGAAAGCAGTGGGGTCCCGTGACCACAATGCAGTGTGAGACAACATAACTGCAGAAACAGATCACTCCAGTTCAAAAACTGTGATCTCAGACTTCGGAAGGATGGCATTGGCTAGCTGAGGGACATGCTGAATGATAAGCTTGGTAGGGGCAGAGGGAGAAGAAGGGGCCAAAGCCAAATGGGATGCCACAAAGATGGGTATAATGGAGGTGCCAGCATCATGCATGAGGATAGGCTGGGAAGAACTAAAAGCACAAAAAGTTGATCTGGTTTTCTAGAGGGTGGGAGTGGTCATGGAGGCATGGGTGGCATCCTGAAAATACAAGGGGGAACAGAGTGAAGCCAACTGTGAGAAATATCTGAAAAAGCTTTGAAAGGCCAGAAAAATGTTAAAAAAAGGTAAACCAGAGATTAGCAGAGCAGATCGGGGGCGGGGGGGGGACCTGTTTAGGTACATTTGGGGAGAAAGGAAAACTAACAGGGTATTATAACATTAAAGAAGAAAGCAGTTAGAGTGGAGGAAGACAGGATAAAGTAAGCAAAAAGCCACAACAGGGTATGCATTAAAGGGGGCATGAAAGCCAGCCCAGTGATGCAGAGGGTTGAAGCACTGGCACCTTACCTCGAGCCACGCCGGCGACCCGGGTTCAGGAATGGACTTGGGACACCAGGGGATGGCAGGGGAAGGAGAGGATTGAGCATCTGTAGGACTGCTCTCCTCTCCTGGGGTGGGTACAGGGACAGCGTTGCTCTGCAGTGGCCCCCGGTGGAGACCGGAGGCACTACAGATGCAACGTAAGAGGAAATACCACTAGAAAAGCGGAAATTATCGCTCCATGTTCAGCCGGATGATGGCTGCCTGACTGTCCAAGGCCACCGATGTACTACAGAACCATCCATTCCAGTAGCACCCTGGGGCCAAGCATCATGCTGGCCTGTCCCCTCAGCTGGTGCCTATCCCCTCAGAGGAGGGGGACCCGCCCCTCAAAGGGTTTCGTCAGGGTTATCCTGGGGTTGGCTGCTATATGGAGCAGTGGATCAGGGGAGTGAGATGGGTCGGATTCAGCCTTGGCTCACACCTGAAGGAGTGGCTGAGATGGAGCATGTAGGAGGGATAAAGAGATTAAAAAAAAAAAAGGAGGATTGGGGCAACAGGCTGAGTGTTCTTATGCCCCTGAGAAGTGTATCAAAATCCTGTAATGCACACCCTAGAGTGGCTTATCACACTTAATGGCTCAATTGTAATTTGTTAATAAAATTATTTTTTTTAAAAGTGTGTTTTGGGAGGCAGAGCTTACTGCTGAACTGAAAGGACACATGTAGGAGGAGCTCTGCAGCCAGACGGGCAAAAAAAACCCACAAAATACAGACTTTTCCTGTTCTTTAATGAAAAATTTCAACAGCAGATTCATGCTCTGCAGTGCATTTTCCATTGAGTGCATATCTTTTGTTTCTGAGAAATGGGCCACAATACAACAAGAGGCACTGCAGAGGAAGAATCCCACCAGAAGATGCCACAGCTGACCAGTAGCATAGACCCACAGCCCCCGGGCCTTAATGTAGACTTGTTGCAACCAACTTCTCAAAGCCATAGAAAGTATAGACACAAAATTGGAGTCATTGGTGGGCAAAGTAACTGTTCTGGATTCTAAAGTAATGGGAGTCCAGGAGGAAGCAAAAACGACTACTGATACTGCCTGCAAAGTACTTGCTACAGCAGCTGGTCTCACAAAAGAAAATGCGGTGCTCTGACTTTGGTTGGAACTCCTTGAGAATCAAACCAAGGCAGTGAACTTGAGAATTGTTGGACTGCCAGAGGGTACAGAGGGGGCCTCAAATACTGTGTGCAATAATGGTTGAAAGACAAACTACAGCTACACTCAGTAACTGTCAACAGTAACCATCAAGAAATCTTACCGAATCATGCCCCACCGTGTCATAGGCAATGATCTCGTTGCTAGAGCAGTGATGGCAGTCATGGCAGATGCTTCAGAAAGAGATGAGGTTCTGCAAATAGCGATGAGGGTGGCTGAGATGGATTGGAATGGAACCCCAATATAGATTTTCCCTGATCTTAGTTATGCCACCAGATCTAAAAGAAAGGCCTTTGATGGAGGATGTTCGCAACTCAGGAGCCTGAGAGTGCAACACATGATGTTGCTGCCTGCTTGCATTAAAATTATCTATGGTGGCATCCACACTGATCCAGCAGCAGGACAATTGGCAGCGAAAATTGCCAGGGAATTTTCCTCTTGTAATGAAGGTAGTGACACAATCAGATAATTAATACAGATATAACTTTAAACAGATACTTAGTTGGACTAGAGAGTAGGGATGGCTAAGTATGTGGGGTACTCGCCAAAAGTTGCTTTGAGGCTGTGACAAGATGGAGCAAGGCTTTATCCTATAGTTTATTGAACCATTTCCTTTACAATCACATGACTGCTCTAAGTTAACTGTTACTTTTGAAAATGGTGACCCACCATGAGGCAACTGGTACCCAGGAAGAACCCTCTTCTAAGTATCGTAATTTGACTTGTGTTTTTCCACCAGTGAAGGCACCTTTTTGATTGACTTGTTTCTGCCAACCATGTGTTAATGGCATCTTTTGGGGAGTTCATTCTATGTTACAATGTCGATACCTGCCTTCTCAACACGGCACCTGTTCTAAATGTTCATAGGTTCCATCAATTCATGTCCATATGCTTCAAAAGCCATATAACGGACCTGCCACTCAACTGATGGACATAACTCCATTTTTTATTTCCCATGTACTCATCCAGTAGATGTTTAAATACTGTTAGGCTACTGGCTCTCACCACCTCCCCTGGGAGACCATTCCAGACGTTCACCACCCTCTGATTAAACCATTTCCCTCTTCTATTTGTTCTATATCTTTCTCCTTCTAGTTGTTTTTCATGAACCCTAGTACCCACTCTCACATTCTCTTTCCATTTTAAACCTGCTGCCTCACACAGCATACCATCACTCAGTGATCTGTATACATAACACAGGCCTTCCCTTACCCTTCTGTATGACATGGAAAAAATACCCACTTTTTCTAATCTTACACTTTACTCCAGTCCTGCCACTAAATCAGTTTTTCTGGTGAACCGTCTCTGGACTTGTTCCACCCTTTTGCTTCCTCCAATACTTTGAACCGAGCAAAAGGGAGCACCATACTCCATAATGGGTCTCACTAGGGATCCGTACAGGGGCACAAGGACCTCTCTCTCGTCCTACTTCTGATATTATGTAATATGTTACCCATAATTCTATTGGCTCGATTGGTACAAGCCGTGTTATGCACATCAAAGCCTAATTTCTCAGTAAAAACTACCCCCAGGTCACTTTCCTTGTCTGTTACCACAATTGTCTGTAATCCCAGTTTATATTATGCTCTGACATTGTTTTGTCCAAAGTGCATAACCTTACATTTAGTAATGTTAAACTCCAACTTGTATTCTTCTGCCCATCTCTCTAGACAGGATATTTGATCTTGAAGTTTTTTTGCAGCTTCCTCGTTATTTACTATGGTTCCAGTTTTCGCATCATCTGCATATTTACAGATCCATGCTCCGCCATGTACCTGCATACTAGAAATCAGAAATGTTGAAAAGCCTTGGTCCCAATATAGATCCCTGGGATACCCCGCTAGTAACACTCACCTTTGTAGACAAGTAACCTCTAACTTGTACCCATTGCTGTCTATTATTCAGCCATGCTGCTACCCATTTTCTAATATGATACTCGACTTCTAGTTGCTGTAAGGTGCTTAACAAGACATTATGTGAGAAAGTCAAAAGCCTTTCTATAGTCCAAATACACCACATCCACTGGCAATCCAACATCTAGTGCCTGGCTCACTGGCTCGAAAAAGCGGAGCAAAATTGTGGTATGTGATCTCCCACCCTCCCTCCGAAAAAGAGAGATATCCAGATGGTTCAAAACTCTCAGGTTTTTTCAAGTAATTCATCCAAGAAGATCTCCATTAATTTACCAGTAATAGAAGTAATACTTATTGGACAATAGTTTTCAGGTCTAGACTTAACCCCAATTTGAATATAGATGTAATATATGCCATCTTCCATGCTTTCAAGACAGCACCCTCTCTTAACGATTTGTTAGAGAGGGCAGCCAATGGGATGGAAATTTCCTCTGCTAATTCAATCAAGAAGGCTGGATGGTAACCATCTGGTCCCCCAGATTTAAATTTGTTTAGTTTAACTTACTTTTTACCTGTTCAGCAGTTATAATTGAAATATCCTTTTCTACTTCCCCTTCTATTTCATTTTCCTTATTATAGGGGCAGCTGTCCTGAATACAGACACATTGGAAATAGGCACTTAACATATTAGCAATACCCTGTTCGTCTTCCACTTGCTTGTTATGATCCTTTAAAACAGTAATCTGGGTGTTATTGTTTTTTCTTAAACTGCCTACGTAATTATAAAATTTTTTAATACTATTTCCTTTTTTTGGAAGCAAAATCTAATTCTGCCTTTGCCTTTCCTCTGTTTATGCTAACTTTGCATTTTTTAGCCAGGGACCTATATGTAGACAATCTATATGGGGAAGAGTTTTCCTTAAATCTTTTATAAGCCTTATTTTTTGTATTTATTAATTTATGTATCTCTCAACCAATGAAGTACTCCAATCCCAGGATTGCTGTAAAGATTTACCTTGTAACAGATTCCAATCATAAGTACCTATGATTTTCCTAATATTTGTATAATCTGCCTTATTATAGTTCCTTATGACTGACTTCCCCTGGATTCTATGGGAATCTTCATTTAATATTGCTCTGACTATGTTATGGTCGCTACTCCCAAATGGTTCAATTACTTGTACATTCTTTATAGCTCCTTCCATGTTACATAATACCAAATTCAAAAGATTCTGATTTCTTGTATTATCCTCCACTTTTTGTATCAGACAATTGGTCTGACATATTTCCACAAATCTTTCCTCTAAAGACCCTTCCAAATCCAAAGGGTCCCAACATATCCAGGGGAAATTGAAATCTCCCATTATGATTGTTTTATTTGTTATCATTCCACTATCTAGTAGATCTAAAGAGAAATGATTTTCCTGATCTGTCAGATTAGGTGCTCTATAACAGATCCCTAGTCCAATGTTTCTTTTGCCAGTCCAGACAGATAACCACAGTTGTTCTACTTGGTTCCAGCCTGGGTTATCAGGGGCTATAAGACTTGCCTTTAGGTGTGAAGCTATATATACCCCAACCCCACCACCCATTTTTCCCAATCTTGGTTTACGAAAGAAGTTGTAGCTTTCGATATTATCTAGCCAGTCATCCTCTCTCAACCAAGTTTCTCTCAGCCCACAAGTGTCTATATCATCTCTTTGGAGGATATACCTTAATTCATCTATCTTTGGTTTCACACTCCTTGCATTAGCAAGCAACAGATTTATTCCTTTCTTCTTTACTATCTTACTCATAAGATGGTGAGTTGTTCTATCTCCAACAGATGACCTCTATCTACTTGCCTCCCCCATAATTAGTTTAACTGTATGTCTACGCATTTCTTAAATGATAATCCCAGTGCTTTTGAACCACTCCTACTTAGGTCTCTACCATCCTAGCCAAAGTAGTGTGTATTTAGATCAAATTCCTCCCATGTGTTAATATATTGAATACCATTTAAAGTATACCACCTTCTCATCCAGTTGTTTATCCTTTTAATTTTTTGATTTATTCTGAATCCTGCTTTTGGGGCTAGCAAAATTTTGGAAAAAATCACTTTTCCGTTTATTTTCCGCACTGTTTTTTCAATACTCATCAACTGTAAGTATATTTGATCCTCCCTGGTTCTGTACAAATCATTTGTTCCTCTGTGCACTATGATTAAAGGGATATCTGTTCCTTTTCTAATCATTTTAGGAATTATGACATCTATGTCTGCTAGGGTAGCACCTGGCAAATATGAACTTACTATATCCGTCAAATTTTTTGTTGTGTATGCATCTGTGTACCTAACAATGGAGTCTCCTACAATATGTATCCTTCCCTTTGTTGCATTATCCTCAATTTCCATTCCTGTATTTTCAATATTCTGAGTAGTATTATAATGACAGATCTCTTCTTCAAATGGTCCCACTAAATTCCCCTCAACAGTATTGTGATTAACTTCAGTTTCTACTGGTTCCTCTTGGGTATGCTCCTCCAGGTCCCTCACTTCCCCCATTAAATCATTCACTCCCTACATCTCTGTTCTCAGTTGGCCTCCATGTAAGTCACCAGTCTCTGATAAAGGAACAAAGTTATTTTGTAATGGTAATTGGAAAGACATTGCCCTCCTTCCCTTATTGTTTTTGGTTTTTTGTTTTTGTTTTTATATGAGATTCAGGCTCCCAATGTTGTTGTATGGTGTTTATCTATTCTTATCACACCACTTATAGAGCTTAATAAGTAGTACATTCCTTCTGTTGATTTGAAAAAGGTTGATTGTACAAACAGGACAGATATGTCATTAAGCAATCTTAATGTTTTTTGTAGTTTGGCTGGCGGTCTTTCTCAAGGTCAGATTTCTGTTTTTCTAGTAATTCTGCTTGAGATCTTTAAATCCATTCAAGATGGATGTGAGCTCTATTTCCTAAACTGTCTTCTGTATGGGATCAGGTCTTGTTCTTAACAGTGTTTGCTCTGTAGATTAAAATTTATTAGAGACTTATCAGTTATGATCCCCGATATGAAGTAACAGAGTTCTGTGGTGCATATAATCCTATTATGAAATATATGAACATACAAAGAAGCCAATGGAAGGCCATTTGGTCTATCTAGTCTGCTCGTATTGCAGAGTCTGTAGCTTGTGCTATTATTAAATAGGCCTGCTAGTGGTCCTGCCAGCTCCTCAGCCAGTTCCTTTAGTACCCTTGGATGTACTCTGCCAGGCCTGGTGATTTGCCCACCTTCAATGCTAGCAGCCCCCTCCCTCACTCTATCCTCCTCTATTATGACATCTGTGCCCCCCCCGCTCCTCTTCTACCTCATGAAGGTACTGGTCTGTCCTTTTCCCTGGTGAAGATGGAACAGAAGAATCCATTTAGTATCTCTGCTTTCCCCCATTATCCTTCACCCACTCCTCCACTCCTCCCCTTTCTTAAGCCTAACAGTCTTATGCTTCTTGTCCTCTTTGTCACTTATATAACAAAAGAAGGCATTCTTCTGCTTCCTAATTCCTTCAGCTATCTGCAGTTCCTTCTGTGTCTTAGCTCGCTGGACTTCCTTACTTGCCTCACTAGTCAACCTTAGGTAATTTTTCCTATCCACCCTCTCTCTTGGCCTTCCTGAATTTCCTATAGGCTAACCTCTTTTCTCTTACTGCCTGGGAAATCCCAGAACTGAACCAGCTGTATGCTTTGGCCCTTGTGTTCTTCCCTTTGAGCCTAGCACACTCTTTTGTGGCAAACAGTATTCCTTCCTTAATGATGAACCACCATTGCTCCACCCCCATATCTGCTCTAATGTCTGCCAGCTGGCTCCTTAGCACTTCACCCATCTTCCTGAAGTCCGCCTTCCTAAAATCCAAGATTTTTGTGTTAGTTGGGATACTTTCCCATCCCATATCCAACTGGAACCACACTGTTCAATGGTCACTCTCACCAAATGACTCCCTGACCATTATTTCCTGTTCATGCTCCCCATTTGCGAGCACCAGATCAAGAATTGCCTCTACACTTGTTGTTTCTGTGATGTCCTGAGTCAGGAACCCACTTTGCAGTCTTTTCAGGATCACCTGACTCCTGGCACATGTTGTGGGTAGTACGCTCCAGTCCACCTTGGGCAGGTCGAAGTCCCCCACAATTACCAACTCTCCTTTCCCTGAAGCTTCCAATATTTGTGAGCTCAGTTCCTTGTCCCTCTCCTCATCCTGTCTGGGTGGTCTGTAAACCAACCCCAAACTCTCCTTTCTCCCTCTATTGGACCATAACTGAACCCATAATGCCTTCACCTTCCCTTCCTTTCCTCTGACTCTTCCCTCATGCAAGTTATTCCCTCCCTGATGTAAACTGCCACACCCTCCCTTCTCAACTACCCGGTTCCTCCTGTATAGTTTATATCCAGGGCCATCTTGTTTTCAAGAATCCGTGCATTCATAAACCAGCCTCCACCTAGAATCTGACGTTCCTTCCATTCCCTCTTTTCTTCTCTTCACATTTCTCCCCCTCTGTGTGAACCTGCCCCACCTACCCTTGTTATGTGTTCCTCACTCTCGCCACCCTTTGCTAACTGTTTTTTAACCCCTCCCATCTCCTCCCTCCATACCTCTTCAATCACTGTGTGTATGGGGAGGGGTTGTCATTGACTTCCTTCTCTTGGAGTCTTTGGGCCTGCAGGCCTACTGCCCCCCAAGTAGTTTAAATTAAGTGTAGTGGTTATGTATTCCCCCGGTCTGTCCTTGAGTACCCTCAAACCCTCCGTACTGAGGTGTAGCCTGTCTGGTAAAAAGAGTGCTTTGTTTGACCAGATCACAGTCCCCAATACAGATGAACCTTTCCTCCCTGCACCATTTCCTCAGCCAGTCAATAAAATCCTCTATTTTTCTTTTCCTGGCAGTGCTGGCCCTTGGTACTGGTATCACCTCTGAGAAGGCCAGCAAACTTGCTTCCTCCCTGCAAATCTTCCTTAACTCCCGAACCTACGTTGAACTACCTCAACTTCCTCCCCAGCTAGGTTGTTGATTCCCATGTGTACAACTAAATTAGGTTTTCCTCCAACCTCCCTTACTATTTTCCTTATTCTTGGGCCCACCTTCCCTGCTGTCATCCCTGGCATACAAACCACCCTTCTGCTTGTATTTGGGTCCCCTTTCCTTCCCCAATGAATACCCCTAATTATGGAATCCCCTATGATTGCTACCCTTCCATCCCTTGCACCCCTGTTCCCTGTTCTTCCTTGTTTTCCTTTGGTACAAGCTGCTTCCTGACCTAACTGCTCCCCCTGCACCCTGGTGAACTTATCTCCATATACACTATTTATACCCTAACTGTTTTTCCACTCTGACCCTCCCCTTCTGACTATCTGTATCTACTTCCACTTTCCCTCCCCTCTTCCTTTCATTTTCTCTCCCTTCCAAGCATTCTCTACTTCATTTTGCCTGCCTCCTACCTGCCCACCCCTGACTAGTTCCCTCTCCCCTCTCCCCTGTACTCCTATTCTCAGCCCTGGCTCAACCCAACCTTCTACCTCACCTCCTGCTGTCCCCTCCCTCCTTCCAGACAGTAGTGCAAATCTATTCGATAAAGGTGCCCCTTCTGAGGTTCCCACCCCAATGCTACCCTCACATTCCCACCCCTTCCCCTTACCAGTTGCCATTCCTCCACCCTGGGCTTTCTGGTCCTCTGAGGAAGAGATATTCCTGTATACTGGAATATGAAGTATTCTGTGTTTCCTTTACATTTCAGAAAATAAGTGCTTGTATTGAATTGCAACAAATCAATAACTTGTATACTAAACCTCTATATGCTCCAGGAGGGAACGAGCAGTTAAAAGGAGTCTGGGAAGCACTCAGCTGAATGATGCTACAGAAACTGGGCTTAATCTCCTCCCAATACTTGGTTATATTTGACACAGAATGTGGATGTGATCTCTTCTCCCCACAGCCTCTCCAACATTTGTCTGAGAATGTGATGAAAGTTTTTAGTTCTGGTCTGAGTGGGGAATAAACTGTTCTTGGCTTTCTATCACAGTTCACCCCATTGTTGAAAACCATTTCCCTATGATTACAGTACTACCCAAAATCCCTTCCTATGTGTCTATGTTTCTATGGTGCCATTCACGCTTTTAGAGATTTTGCTAGGAATGTTTTTCTGTACACACACACACACAGTAATTTAGAAACATTCCCATCCCTGCAAAGTACACAATTTGCCACATACCGTACCTTGCTTGCAGTGTTGGGCAATTTCCAAAGCCACTGGTAGCCTTGTGGCTTTACAGCCATTAGAACTGTTTTGCAGTCACAGATTATGGCTTCCCTACCAGTTAATGGTTTTGATCAAAGAAACCAAGGAACATTAATGTTGCATAAATACTATGGTACAAAAAGTCATCACCTGAGTATTCCTCCATAATTAAAGACTAATTGTAAAGAAATTTACACGTCAAACTGATGGCTGCAATCTTTGTAGGCCTGAAAATGTGTCTGCATGAAAAAGAAAATGTCTGGACATCAACATTGGACATTTGTTGCACTGCAGAGCCTGTGCTGTAAAGATTGTGCCATATTTTAGTGCTCACAAAAGAGGGGTGGGCTTGTATTTAATAGTAAATGTATCCCATTTAAATGGATATTGGGGAATAAACATGCCTAAGAAACTAGAACACCATGTTCCTGTAGAGGGCACTACATCTGGAACCCTGTTGACAACAAATGTCAATAGATTTAGATAAATGGTCACATTTACCACTTAGTCTCTTTACCCGAGTGGATGTCATTTAATGAAAGCCCTTCCCCATATCCTTAGAAACACTCCCTATTTTATTTATTTATTAAAGTGTTTCACCAGGAAAGACATACTGATCCTATAATAGCTCATTTCCATATGCATCCTGGGGGTGAAGGGGAGAAGAAGAAACAGTACAATATTATAGTAAATACAAAATAATAAATACAATGTGACAGTAGATTTGCTAGTACAAATAGCAGTAAGTACAAAATATACAATATACACAATAACAGCAGGTAATAAAATCAAAGGAGTAATTTAATGAGGACTGGTTGGGAAAGGGTGGGAAGGTGAGGAGGTAGGGTGAGGGGGAAAGGAGAGAGAGTAAAGTAGAAAAACAAATGGTATTGGGCCTAGGGGTAGTTGCAAAGGGGGAAGAGGGGAGAGTACACTAATAAACCATTGGGGAAGGGGTATTGAGGCAGTTGCAGGAGGAGGTGGTGTGGGTACAGAGTAGAGAGGTTTGTGAGTGTTTAGAGGAAGCAGAGTGCATGGGTAGGGGGAGAGAGTTTCAAAGTTTGGGAAAGCGGAATGAGAAAGCAGCTTGTCCAGCAAGGGACTCTTGAGAGGGTAGCAAAAGGGAGCAGTAGCTAGGGTTATGGAGGAAGGGGAGTAGGTGAGATGAGGGAGGCCAGATAGGGAGGGAGGAGAGAGAACTTGGAAGTGAATGAGGCACAGTTAGTTAGGCAGAGATCCTCTAGGGAAGGGAAAGAGCAGAGTACAGAGTACAGTGCTGGGTATGGGGATAGCAGTTCACAATGAAAAAACAGAAGGAGTGGAAGAGGGTGTCCAGTCTGGCCAGCGTGGACCTTGGGGCAGCACTATAGACAATGTCACCATAATTAAAGATGGGGAGTATCATCTTAGTGAGGATATCCTGGTGGGCAGGTAGGGGGATGCAGCTTTTGTTCCTGTAGTGGACACCAAGCTTGGGGTGGAGTTTCTTGTATATTGAATCTATATGCTGTGAGAAACTGAGGTGTTGGTCAACTGGACACAAAGACATTCAAATGAAAGCACATCATCAATTGTGTCCTCATCTAGGGGGGAAAAGGATGGGAGTTTAGAAAGCCTCGGCCTAGTGCAAAGCATATAGAAACCATTTTCTTGGCATTCAGCTACAGCTTATTTGACCAGAACCATTTCTGGACCGAGTCAAAATCAGGTTGGAGCTTGGATTTTAATTCAGCTGGAGAAGATCCAGAGACAAACATGGCCATGCCATCCATGTGCATTTAGATGGAAGCAGACGAGCAAGCAGAGGGAAGGTCATTTAGAAAAATGAAGAAAAGGAGAGGGCCAATGACAGAGCCTTGGGGAAAATATATAGCACCCTCCTGTGTGTACTTCAAATCATGGAATAAATTACTTTCAAGGTTTATCTTATTGTAGATAAAGTGCATTCACCATTCACCCAGAAAAGCAGAATCCACACTTTATTGTCTTGTCAGATCTTTCAAGGTTTATTCCATAGCCATATAAGAGGTTAACAAACAGATACTGACAGAGCAGGTGCAATACCTAGCTCACGTTTCACCCTGTGCTAGGGCTTCATCAGAGCTAAATGATGTTGTCACCCAGTGAGTTATATATTCTCCTTAAAAAATTCAAAAATCAAATCACCAATCACAGTGCTTCTTGTTCTGGTGAGCTAATTGTGCTGGTTTAATTACATTGTTTAAGTCAAAACACATTTATTTAGCTGACCTGTGTTTCACTTCATCAGACATTCCTCAAGTCTTTGTATTTTTATAATGTTAACGATTTATACCTGTGTAAAAAAAAGCACCACCAAGTGACAATTGTAGGAAAGTCTTTCTTGAATCCCTTATGTTTATATCAACTCATAGTAGTGACCTTTTTTCTGTTCCGTATACCTATAATGATGAAAAAACAACAAGATGTTTGAGAAACAGTGTGAGCTGTTTGACGACTTCTTGTGTGATTTACCTCATGTACAGTGAAACTCATCTCTCCCCATTTCAAGAAAAGAAATTACTGTTACATAAACATTTAACATTTGAATTACTCAGCACATAATGAAATAGCAGTATGAGTATGTGTCCAAGATACACAGTGTAATCATAAGGGGGGGTCCAATTGTTATTTCTTCCTTTTACAGAAGGGTGATAATTCAGATTAATCATTTAATTATGGTGTTTTGAGTGCTCCAAGTTTAAAGATCCACTCCTGCTCCATGCAGTTCAGCATGTTTTCAAGATCCCTACTCACATTTCTGTTCATGGATTCAATGCCAATGGCTGATACCTTGTGTGTAGTATTGGGGTTGTTGTTTATATGTACTGCCATCACATAATTTGGGTTTTTATTCCCGATGGCCAGCATGTTTGTTTGTTTATTTATTTTTTTATAATTACTGGTGACCTCTAATAACAACCGGATTATGGTTACCATAAAATGCTGTAAGAGTCAGATTTCAGGTAACTTTTCATTCCCAAAATATGTAATAACCCGAAATGCAGTTATTATGGCATTTCAATACTCCAAATACTGTCAAGCACATACAGCGTGCGGAAAACAAAGCTCGAGACAAGCACTCAGCACTTACTGTTTCTCTTCCCACAGCTCTACACTGCAAGCTATTGACCCCGGACACCAGACAAAGATGTAGGCAACTCTGTGACTCAAAAATCAAAAGCTGTTTTACTTTACAAACTGTTCTGCATTTATAAAGTAAAACAAACCAAATGACTCGCTTCATCAACAGCCACTACGACAGACAGTAAAAACCCAGACTGTTTGCCAGAAATGCAGTATTGTGTTGAAACCTCATGTCAAACTGTTGCTATATTTATAGTTCTAACTGTTATTTAAAATGTTACTTCAGAAAGTTGAACAAGTATCAGTCACTATTTCACTATCAGTTCAAAAAACAGTTAATCAACTTGTTTGCAAACCTAGAATAAAATACTTTTTGAAAAGAAACTCTTTTGTGATGTTGACAATTACAATATATCCAGTTGTTATTGGAGGCCACCTGCAATTATAAAAAAAAATATTGATTTATTTATTAGTTTTCAGAAATACCTTTGAGCCAGAGGCTCATTTACAAAGGTTCCACATCATGAAACAAAAATATAGACCATAAGAAATAGTACATTTAACAACTAGTACAGAAAACAATTATTCTATTATACAGAGTATTTGCAGGTCTAGTACATTCAAGAGTCAGGAGTTACATTTTCCTGGAGACAAAAAAGGGAAGAGATAGGAGAAATTTACAACAGTAAGAAGACACAGTGAGGCATAGAAGGGTAAAATTAGTTCCAGGTGACCTATGCAATGGTTAGGAACCAGAAACCTGATGGGAGATGCAGTTGCATCAGACTAGAGCAGGACTGAAGGGGTACAAATTGTAGATAGAGGAACATGGTATAAGCAGAGAATGGTGTAAGGGGAGAGGTGACAATTCAAGGGTAAAGGAGAATGGAGAGGGAGAATAAGGCAGAGGGTAGTCGGGATAGACAAGGCAGGTAAGTTATCAAAAACTACGGCAGGGGCAGAGGAGGGTAGGGGAGGGTTGGGGAAGGAAGGGGCATAGGAGAGGTGGGCAGGTGGAGGTGTCATAGAGGAGGGCAGGAGGGAGTGAAACTGGTGGAAAGTGAGGGATAGCAGGGCGGTTAGGTAAGGGGTGGACAAGAAAAGTGGGAGGTGGAGGGGCATGAGGAA
Source organism: Neoceratodus forsteri (assembly GCA_016271365.2). NCBI lineage: Eukaryota > Metazoa > Chordata > Ceratodontiformes > Ceratodontidae > Neoceratodus > Neoceratodus forsteri. Next base: position 138,945,626 of record JADMNL010000024.1, read on the forward strand.
AAAATGAGTAGGGGTGTGCTGAGTGAGGAGGTGCCTGAGAACAAAAGGGTGTGTGAAAAAAATCCATAATATACACTCACCTATCCATTATTCTGTATATACTGAATAGCCTATGAGCAAAAATTTCCTTTTTCAATGGCGTCCAGTTCAGTTCATGTTCATTTACCCTAAGGCGTAGTTTGCATTTAGTGTGCCCCACATAGTAACAGCCACATGAACAACTGAGTAAGTAAATGACCCCTTCTGTGTTGCAATCTATGGCCTCTCTTATGGTTTCTGTTTTGCCATTTCTTTGGATTAGTGAATGTTTGCTTATTTTCTATGTATTGGCATGTACGACAGAAACCATAGGATTTACTGCCCCATCTTTGTTTTATTATATTGAAGCTGGGGTTTGGCTGGTAGCTGTGCATTAGCTGGTTTCTAAAGTTCCTCCCTCTCTTGTAAGATACTTTTAGTGGCTTATCTAAGGTCTTACTAAGTGTCGGTGACCCTCTTAGTGTTTGAAGATTTTTTTTAACAATTTTAACCAGCTCTTTTGTCCCTCCCCCATAGGACGTCACAAAGGTCAATGGTGAGTCCACTGTTTTTATTCTTTGGCAGAAATAATGACTCTCGTGAAACTCTGTTTACATGCTGGATTGCTTTTTCTATGTCAGGTTCCCTATAGTATCTCTGTTTCAATTTCTCAGTGAGTTCTTGGGATCTGATCTTATATGTGTCTGTGCTGGAACAATTTCTTTTGACTCTAATGTACTGTCCTTTCAAGTAAGTTTCTGATCAGGTGGGGAGGGTGGCAACTCTCTGTGTACAGGAGGCTGTTTTTATCTGTGGTATTTGTGTACAAGTCTGTGGCTGTGGGTGGAGCCTACAGCAGTCTTGCTCTAGCCTGAAACATGACTTATCATGGAATACATTTTTTAGTACTTTTCAGCGTATTCTTCCATAAGTGCAAATCACAATGACAGTTACATAAAATACTCCCTTCTTTCTGTTTACAATGTTGAAGACAGAACTCCAAGCAGCTTTTCTCTGAGATCAAATGTGCACAGATTTTAAACAAATTTAAATTTCATTAAAACTATTCAAAGTGCAGAAAAAATAACTGTGTTGTTTAGTAAATCAGGCATATGGATTTACTAGAAGTAATAATCATTAGCCATGTAAAATCAGACAGTTCTAACAGACAGCACCTGACTTGAAGTCTCACCTGCTATTGACCTGCTAGAGCTAGCCTGTATCAGCTTTCCGTCTCTTCTACACATCTCCTAACAGTCATTAACCCTTTACTCACAGAACATCCCCTCTCTAACTATGTATCATCTAGTAGCATGTATTATATTCTCGACTTGCAGTCTATCATATTCATGCACTGTAAATAGATTATACTGATAGCATGCAGTATCTCTTTCCATTTGTAGCAGTATTTGTCCTGACTAGTTTTTTAGACTCTTACTAACAATAGCATCAGTTCTTCCCTAACAAATAATCAATCAATCAGTCACTTTATTTAGCCCTTCACACACAGAACATCCACTCTCTAACTATAGTATCAGTTCTTCCCTAACAAATAATCAATCAATCAATCAACCTGTTGTATGTGTACCATATAGTATGGTGTTAATGAACTTTGCTCATTCTTCTACATTTTAAATCAGCATGTAGTTAGAAGTAATGTGTGGCATTTAGAAACTGTTTTGTTATCTCATTTAATAAAGTACAGAGATGTTTTATGTCAGTTTAAGTTGTGAATTATCTCCAGAGCATATGTATGTGTATATATATATATATATATATATATATATATATATATATGCTGCCTGTTTTATGTTTTATCTTCCCATGACTCCCAGCAGTCTGACTTACAGGAAGACATGATCTACAACTGTACATTGCAATCACTAAACATTTCAATAAAATTCATCTTGCTCTGTGCTGTATATTACATTGTAGTCCAGTCTATATTGTTAATTTCTAACATGACCACCCTTACCCTTGTTCGGCTTGTAATAATGGGAAAATAACTCCACCACTCTTTCAATGTAACAGCATCTGCATACAGTAATAAAAGTAGCATTTCTAAATCTGAGATCTGAAGTAATTAACTGCAGTGATGTGTCCTAGAAAACATGACAGTAAAATGTGGTACAGTAGATTTATGGCACAACTGAAAACAGTATTCTTTAGTCTTACGTATACAAAGTTGTTACCCGACTTGACATAAATAAATGCTTGGTTCAAACCCCACCACAGCCACATATACATGATGACTAGGGAGCATGTATATTAGATCAGGGTTACTTTCATTGTGTTTATGGCTACTGTTGTAACATGGGATTTAAGCACACACATATATATATATTTTTTTTACTTATTTAATCTGGAGGAGAATATTGATTCTGTAGCAGACAGTCTAGTTAATGACTCAGTTCAACAGAGCACAACTGAAGCAAAACATGATGAACATGAGTGGTGCCTTGTACAAAGGTATAAAGGGAAAAAAGGCAGACGAAATATAGGGGGAAGTTGCAACATTCCTACTGAAAATAGATTTAATGTTCTAATGACTGACTCTTGTTTAGTCACACCTGGTGCAGCTGCTTCACGGGAGGCATCATCAACAGTGGATCTCTCCCCTATTTTAGTTACACCAAACACTTCTATTCCCCCTGAACATTTACATACTCCTGAAACACTCCACCCACTACCACCTGTGAGAGCACAAGATAAAAATTTGTTCCACTTTGTGGAGCCTGAGGATCCCTCCCAAATACAGAATGTTCCCAGGGATCAGGCAGTCAGTAAAGTTAATGTTAATAGGGATGTTTTAGTGATCGGTGACTCTATAATTCAGTACACCGATCATATTTTATGTAAAAATCAAAAGTTATACACCACTGTTAGTACCCTTCCAGGAGCCGGTATAAATAATATAAAAGATATGTTCCCAGGGCTGCAAGAACACACAAATTCCCCTCTCACCTTGATACATGCAGGAATAAATGATCTTGGTAAAAGATCTCTATTACAAATTCAGAGAGATTTTGAAGAAACTGGAGACACTATAAAAAGTCAAGGGGGAAATTTGATTATTTCAGGGCTCCTACTTATACCCAGGGCAAGCATTGATAAACAAAGGGATATTATGATATTAAATGGGTGGTTCAAATGATGGTGTATAAGGGAAGGGTTTTTTCTTCCTGGAAAACTGCACAGGGTTTCTAAACCAAAATCTTTTTGCTAGGGATGGTATGCATTTGAATAGACAAGGCAAACATATTTTTGCCACCAGATTAAGACAGCAGATTGACCATTGTTTAAACTATTAGGTGGGGGGGATAATATTCTGCCCCAAAAAATCATCTGCAAAAGTAATATCCCTTTGGTCCCTCCTGAATGGAATTGCTTAATCATAAATGCAAGAAGCCTTGGGAATAAGTTTGATGAATTTACCTTATTATTGGAACAACTGAATACCCATATCTGTGCTGTTACAGAGACTTGGTGGCACGGTGATGACCCCTGGGACAAGAACATCCCAGGTTTTACCCTGTTTCATAAAGACAGAAGTATTATTAAGAGGGGGGTGTGGAATTTTACCTATCAAGTATTATAAATACAGAAAATATTGAACTTATTCAGTGGCCCAATATTGAGGCACTGTGGGTCAAAATTTTCCCTATTTCAGCACCTTGCATTAATATGGGAGTAGTTTACAGGTCCCCAGCAATTACACACGATGATGATTTTCATCTCTTAGATTTCGTGGAGAAGATATCTTCCACTAATAACACCCTGCTTGTAGGTGACTTTAATCTTCGTGGTATAAATTGGAAGACTATGCATACTTCATCCCCCATGGAAAACAGATACTTGCAAACACTTCTGATATCTAATATGGAACAAATAGTCAACATTAATACTAGGGGTAACAATATTTTAGATTTAGTCTCACATAACTTGGGAAACTAAATTTCTAACTGTTCAGTGCTCCAACCGCTAGGTTCTAATGACCATTCTACAGTACGTTTTACCTTTAGTGGGAATTTAAGACAGGATAATGGTAACACAACACTTTACAACTTTAATAAAGCAAGCTTTCTGGGCATGATATTTGATTTGGCATCCTGGGGCTGGTAATATTCCTTCTTAGATAAATTACTTTCAGAAATGTGGCAAATTTTGATTAGCCAGTTAAAGTTAGTATCAAAGAAACATATCCCAATTATCAAAAAAAAAATTGATAAAACCAAATTGAAAAGGCCTTGGATGAATGCAACTGTAAAAAACATATTAAATATAAAAACAGAGCCTACAAAAAAGCCAAGTTATGTGGAACTAAGCAAAGCTGGGAAATCTTTAAATTCCAGTTGAAAGTGACTAAATACAGTATTAGAAAGGCAAAAAGGGATTTCGAGGTACGACTGGCAAGTAATGTGGGGGATAACTATAAGTCCTTCTATAAATATATTAATAACAAAAGAGGAGGTACTCCCACCATAGGCCCACTAAAAGATATTTCAGGAGATCTAGTATCAGACAAGACACATATGGCTACTATGTGCAATAAGCAATTTTCATCAGTTTTTAATACCAAAACAGAAACTAGAAAGAAACATAATGATCATATCCTGAGTGGGTATTTCACAATAGAAGCTAGCACTATACAAAAACTGCTTCAAAATTTGGATCCTTACAAGTCAGCAGGGCCAGATGGTTTACACCCCAGCATCTTTAAAGAATTAGCTATCCCTCTTTCTGATCCTGTTGCTGCCTTATTCAATAAATCCATACAAGAAGGCCAGGTTATTAATGTCTGGAGACAAGTGACTGTGGTTCCAATCTACAAGATGGGTTCTAGGCAGGAGGTGTCTAATTATAGACCCATCAGCTTGACATCTATATTGGCTAAAATGCTTGAAGGAATTATTAAGGAACACCTATATAAGATAATAGAACCTGATCCCATTCAGAATGGTTTTGTTAAGGCCAGTTCATGCCAGACAAACCTGTTGAGCTTCTATAATGGAGTGAGCGGGGCATTGGACAGGGTGAGGCAGTGGATGTCATCTTTCTGGATTTTTCCAAGGCCTTTGATAAGGTCCCTCATGGTCAACTTGTTGAGGACATAGTCTTGGAATAGGAGGAAATATATCGCGATGGGTGGAATCACGGCTCAAGGACCACACCCAGAGAGTGTGTATAAAGGGCTTTTTCTCAGATTGGGATGTTGTGACTAGTGGGGTCCCACAGGGTTCGGTCTTGGGTTTGTGTCTGTTCAAAATATATATACGCATCATTAAAAACCATGACTAAGGTTTGGTTAACAAAATTTGCTGACGACACACGATTAGGCTACCCAATCACTAATACTGGGGATATAAACAGCCTTCAGTATGTCCTTGATGAGTTACAGAATTGGGCTACAAGAAGAAATTGTCTTTTAATACCGATAAATGCGTTGTAATGCATTTTGGGAGAAAAAACATTCAAGCTAAATACATTTTTGGTGGAAAAATCTTAAAATCGGTTGACAATTAGCGTGACCTCGGTATTAGAGTATCCAATGATCTCAGTTCTAAGCTCCATTGCCATGCTGTTATCAACAAGGCAGCTGGTGTATTACACTGCATAAACAAACATATTAGCAGTAAAAGTAGAGATGTTCTGCTCCCACTGTATTCATCTCTGGTAAGGCCCCATTTGGAGTATTGTGCCCAATTTTGGGCTCCAGGGGATAAAGGCTCTATAAAAACACTAGAAAAAATTCAACAGAGAGCAACTAAAAAGATTCATGAAGTCAGTAACTTGGATTATAATGCTAGACTACAAAAACTAGGACTGTATACATTAGAGTATCGCAGAATGAGGGGTGACTTATGTCTGGTATTTAAGGCTTTACACAATGATCACCTTTGGGAGCTAATGGGTCTTGAATTGAGGGATACAATTTACATAACCAGGGCACATCCACTACAATTAAAAGTTGAACAATGTAAAACAAAAAAAGAAGTAATTGGTTTACAATAAGCAGTCGTAAAATCTGGAATAGTTTGCCTCTGGAAGTAGTAATGTGAAAATATGGATACATTTAAAAAATATCTGGACACCTATTTGCAACAAAAATGCATAGTGGGATATAACTAATACTTGCGAGCATTATGGACCATGGTCTACTAGCTCTGTATAACCTATGATACCTATGATACAAAGACATACGACAGGATTGAAAGGGTTAAGACAAGGGCAACCAAGATGGTGCATGCTATGCATAGGAAGCCCTATGAGAAAAGGTGGAGGGAATCGGATCTGTACCTGCTGGAGACTAGTAAGGTGAGAGTGGGAAGCTCATTTGCAAGGAAAATAAGTGCTAGAACTAGGGATCATAAACTAAGATTAGAAGAAGGAAGGTTTAGGGGCAGTGTGAGGGGCATTACATCACTGAGAAGATCGTGGAGTCCTGGAACAGACTTCCGGAAGAGGTGGTGTGCGCAAAAATGGTGAAAGGATTCAAGGGGACATGGGACAGACACCAGAAGCTGACCAGTGGGCAGAGTGGGGTGTCTCTGACAAAGATGATGATTGGGGGTAAGGAGACCTGATTGGCCAAAATGGTCCTTTTCTGTCACCAGATTTTTATGATTCCAAGGCAGTTAAGTAATTAGGACTTACCTGCTCCATCAGAGTAGGGGAGTCCAGAGTTGGGGTGTCCTTGGTTTGGGGTATTCGGTAGGACCTGAAAGGGAAGAACAGAGAAGGTTGAAGGGACACAAAGGGTCGGAGGTGCTAGAGGAGAAATTAGAGTGTTAGAATTAAACAAAGATTCTTATCTGATTGATATGTTTGGCCAGACCTGTAGAAATAAAGGGAAAAATAGATCAGTATGAGGAAGTTATAGTAGCAAGAGTAGAGACTTACAAAAAGGGTATATAGCACAGGAGTAAAGGAAGGGGAGTTTTAGAGGAAAAGACAGACTAGGTCAAAGTAAGGAAACTAGAGATGGAATAAAAAATGCAGACAGTTAAGAACAGAGAATAAAGTGGTATTTGGGACTCGGCAAACCCTCTCCCCAGTGCCCCTAGGTGACCTGCAGGTAGCCAATAAATTTAAGAAGTAGTCCAGATGGGCAGGTGGGAATATATTTGGGCTAGTGGCCCCTATATTATTTAAAAAAGGGGACACTGGTGGTCCAGGAGTTTTGAGTTGTCCCAGGAGGCCAGTGGTTTGAAAGGTATAGCTCTGGTGATATAATGGGTCACTCCTTCATGGACAGTGGCAATTTTATTTTATTTTTATATTATCTTTCCCTGGAACCTAGTGTGGCGGGGGATGCCCTTGGGCCCAGACTGTATGTAGCAGACAGGAGGCTGTTCAGAAAACTGTTGACCAGAAATGCTGTGGCTGTTGCTAGGAAGCCAGTTTAGTGCTACTGAACTACAGTGACAGTAATGGCAGGCACTTTCAACTGCCAGTCCAGAGGAGGGCAACTAAAATAGCGAAGGGTCTGCACCAGAAGCCATACAAAGAGAGACAAGCTGAATATGTATGCCCTTGAGGAAAAGGGGTAGGGGGACAGGATAGAAAATTTCAAGCACCTCAGGGGAATCAACAAAGTCCAAGAGAGTAGCATTTTTCAGAAAAAGAGATGCGCAAGAACAAGGGGCAGAATTTGAAGATAGACGGAACGGCTCAGGGGCAACATGAGGAAGTATTTTTTCACAGAGAGGGTGGTGAACGCATGGAATGGCCTTCCTGAGGAGGTTATGGGGTCAAAAATAGTGGGGGACTTCAAGAATAGGCTAGGCCTTACTTGCTAAAAGCCCTAAAAGGTAACACCATCGGTAATGACTCACTTGATCCCTGCCTTTTACTTCAGGTCCTGGATCAGGTCCTCTTACCTATTACATGCATTTTCAACAAATCACTCTGTCTCGGACAATTCCCCTCTGCCTGGAAGATTGCCACAGTTACCCCTGTCCATAAAGGTGGTGACAGGACTCTTCCGGGTAACTACTCGACCATCTCAATCTTCTCCCCCTCTATAAGGCGTTAGAGAAAATTGTAGCGTCCCAAGTCTCTGACTACCTCTGTAAGTACATTGTTCTCTGCCCTGAACAACACGGGTTCAGAGCAGGTCATAGTACCAATACAGCACTCCTGGAATTTTCCAACTTCCTCCATGCCTCCTTGGACTCTGGTGCCCTGGCTGGTGCTATATTCATTGACCTGTCTAAAGCATTTGATAGCGTTTCGCATCCTCTTTGCTCTCCACCTCGACCTAATAGGCTTTGCCTCAGGACCTGTTTCCTGGTGCACCAGCTATCTCTCCGCCCGCCTCCCAATGTGTGAAAGTCAACGGTACTCTCTGAAACATGCCCCATTCGCTTGGGGTGCCGAGAGGCTCAATTCTGGACCCTACTATTCTCACTCTTCTTAACCTCACCCAGCAGTTGTATGGGTAAGATGCTTCTATGCTGATGATGCTGTTCTTGTTGCCTCCCACAATGACCCCATGCTGCTACAGAACTCCCTCCAACTAGTCTTTGAAGCTGCAGCTAACTGGTTCACTGAGCACCGACTTGTTATCAACCTTAAGAAAACAAAAGCGATGCTCTTCTCCCACCCCAAAATAAGTACAGCAAGTTTCCCTTAGCTGTCCACTCCACACCCAATCTCGTCATTGACCAGGTGCAGTCCTATAAATATCTTGGTATAACCTTTGACCCTGCACTTTCATTCCATGGACATATATCTGCCCTAAATTCTGTTGCCAACTCAAGGCTAGGCATTCTTTACCGGCACAAGAAATGCCTCCCTCCTGATGCCCTCCGCCTGACTGTCACCTCCTCTGTCATGTCTCTCATTGACTATGGCCTTCCGGTCTATGGCTCAGCAGATCAGACTGCCCTCAACAAGGTTCGCCTCACAGTTAATAAGGCCTGCAGACTTATCACTGGTGCTCCCAGACTCACTCACACATGTGAGCTGTACACCTGGCTACCCTACTCAACCTGGAAGGCGACTCATGTATCAGACATGCCAGCTCACCTTTAAAGGCTGTGGCCTATCCCCATAGGCCTATCCAACTCTGTCGCTGTACTGCACCGACCCTGATCACGCCACAGCCTGCCAAGAGCTACCCTAGTTATTCCGAGAGCCAGGACCTCAAGGTCAGAGGGCATTCCCTCACCGTGCCCCACTGGTATAACTCCTCCCTGCCAGTGTCTCAAACTCACTAACCTTAGCTTGCTTTAAGCCCAGGCTCAGAAACTTCCTGCTTAGCTCTCGCAAATGCAACTGCCGCTAGCCTAGTGTAAAAAATATATATATATATACTCTGTTTGACAATGCTCACTGAGCTGCTCCCCACCTTCCTTTCCCTACTAATTCCTCCTCCCCATCTCCCTCCCTTCTACTCCCACCAGCTCTCCCCCGACCATAAGTTTTGCACATTTTGTTATCTTTTGCTTCGTTGGAGATTGTATTCTATTGAAACAAAATTGTAATTGAACTGTAACTTTTTTGTTTGTAAGTACTGTGTCCCTTGTACTACTGTTCTGATGTCCTCTTTGTGACGAGGTACCTTTGTAAATGAGCCTCTGGCTCAAAGGTTTCTAAACTGATGTTTAACTAAATAAATAAATAGAATACATGGGACAGACATGAACCAATTTTATTGGTGGGTAGGAAGAAGTCAGCTGTTGGATAACTAGGATCTGCTGCTTATCCACTAAGTAAGAAAATGGGCCAATTGAGTGGGCCAAGCAGTCCTTATCTGCCGTCAAGGTCTATGTGTCTATGATCCAGCCCACAGAGCTCGGGCTGTAGCCTGCTCCATATGTGTGGGAATGAAGATGGGATAATTTTGGGAGGGGGAGGAGGCTAGAGCAAACATGCCTCCCTCTACCCATCAGCCACAAAGTGGCATGTGAAGAGCCCCCACAGGACAGGTTAGGAGGGTCTGGAGGGTGGGCAGCCAGCAGTAGGTGGCAGGAACATTTAGCTAAGCTGCATGGTGGCAGACTGTAGGTGCCCTGAGGGACCTGGCAGAAAGGGACTGGGAGAGCAAATGCACAAGATAGGGGCCACAAAGGAAAATCCACAGTGCAGCTGAAGGGCAATGCCTGAAATTGACTTAAAAGTAGCTATGGGTGGGAGGCAAACAGGGGAAATCAGTGGGCTCCCTGAGGGGACCATGAAAGCAGCAAGCACTGCATACAATAGAGTTGCACAGCAGCTAATGTCAAAGTACCAGGGGCTAACAAAAGTATTTGGAGGAGAAAAAGAACAGCATAAGGTCCAGGACAGCTCACAATTAAAAACACAGAGCAGTAAAGAGAAAGAGCCCTGATGGGTTATAAATATTAAGTACATTTATGCAATGGGGTGGACATAAATGGAGTGTGATAAATCCATGTTATCTGAGCATGTACGTGTATACATGCAGAATCTTACAATTATACTTATAGGGCTGGATATTCAAAAGGGTTGCGCAATGCGCAATAGGGTTGTGCCATCGCATGTCAGAAAATGCGCCATTCTGCAATATTCAGCAGGAGGCAGTTGCGCCACTGAAAACATGCTGAGCAACAGCGCAATGATAATGAAGGCAACCAAAGGGGGAGGAACCATGCATAAAGGGCGCAGTGTGATGTTCAAAGACTTGTGCAATGTGCAACAGTGGAGCAGGCGGACGTTGTGCCATAGCAGAAATGAGCCAAAATAAAAGCAGCAGAAGAGGTTAAAGAGCTACAGGAAGCCACATGAGAAAGAGGCAGAGACAGGCACAGGAAAACAGCACAAAGAGGGCAGGACAGGAAACCACACCACACAAGAGGGCAGGGAAGGTGTGTGGGGCCACAGAAAGCAGAGGCCAGTAGGTGTACCCAGTGCAGGGAGAGGTAGCAGTCAGGACAGCGGGGGGAACAAAGGAACAGCTGCTGGGGGGGAACGCAAGCCAGGGACATGGACAGTGCCACCTTCCACATGGATGCCGTAATGAGGGGGGTCAGAAGGCATGCTGCAGGGGGACGTGGCCGTGGAAGGGCCCGTCGGTGGTATGCCCCCAACAGGCAGTCCGAAGTCCACACCAGCTTTGAGCTGTACATAGATACTGAGATTGCGGGCTGGTACCACCTGAACAGAGCAATACTGAGGCGGCTCTGTGAGCTGTGCAGTGATGTGATGCAGGCACCCACACGACGGAGTCATGCTCTGTCAGTGGAGACAAAGGTAACAGCCTGCATGTGCTTGCTCGCCACGGGTACCTTCCAGAGACCAACAGGGGACACCACAGGCATAACACAGTTGGCCACGTCACGCATCCTCACCCAATTCCTCAGCACACTGCTGCCACATGCTGCGGAGTACATCCATTTCCTCAGCACTGCGGCGGAGCGCACAGCAAACATACAGGAGTTCCTTAGGGTAGCACGTATTCCTGGCATGCTAGGGGCAATAGACTGCACCCATGTGGCCATACACACACTGCCTGGCCTCGATGGGGCCGCCTACATGAATCGTAAGGGATATGCCAGTGTCAACTGCCAGGTGGTGTGTGATGCCAGTGGGCGCATCATCAATGTCTGTGCCACACACCCTGGGGGAGCACATGATTCCTTCATCTGACACCAGTCAGCACTGTGCCACCGATTCGAGAGTGGGGACATCCCCACAGGTCATCTAGTGAGTGAGTATGTATGTAGAACTGACATATCGTGGGCAAGGGGGGGTATGGCCAGAGGTGCCATGGGCGGGGCCCACAGGGCTTGGGGCAGTCTGAGGCTGAACAAGACACTAACCTCCACTATCTCCACACAGGTGACAGTGGATATCCACTCCATCCCTGACTGCTCACACCCTACCGGCGGCCCACGACCCCATCACAGCAAAGCTTCAATGAGGCACATGCCACCACACGCAACATCATTGAGTGGGTGTTTGGGATGCTGAAGGCGAGTTTCTGTTGCCTGGACACCTCTGGTGGTGCCCTACAGTATAGCCCCTCAAAGGCCTGTGGGATATTTCTGGCCTGTTGCATCCTGCACAACATGGCCAAAGACTGTGGGATAGCCATACAGGTTGAAGAGGGGGACAGCAATGGGGACGATGGTGACGCCGGTGACGATGGGGATGGGCAGCCCCCCTTGGCCGACGGGACCCCTGACTGATCCGGCTGGCACAGCTGCACCGGGACACCATCACAGAGGAGCACTTCAGCCAACACAGGTAAGTCATGGTGCCATGTGCAACCAACAGTGGCAAAGGCACAGGTCACATACACGCATGGAAACACACCAGGGGTGCATGCTGGCAAGGGATGTGGCAGGGCACAGAAGCACACACATACAACCAGGGAGGGGTGAACAGTAACACACCACATGGATGGACACACACACACACACACAATAGGCACAAAGTGCACAGCGGTCAGGTGCAAAACTGAGCCGGAATGCAAACACTAGCAACACACATGTCCACAGGCCACCACGTCCACTGACTGTCCATGCGCGTGTGTCAGATGCTGGGCACCATCGCACTTTGGTGTACAGCGCAATGCAGGCATCATCATGCACATGTACCTGTGGACAGCAGCCAGGAGGGTGTGCAGGTGGACCGTGTGTCTGCGTGCAGGGGTCGGGCACCCACCAGTGCACTGCCCACCGAAACACACAATGCACACAGGGCAGCACCAGACAGTGCCCACGCTGGGAGACAGGTCAGTCTTGCGGCACAGTGCCACATCCGCCTCAGATGCGTGGGTGGCCCCACCGAGACCCAGCAACACTGGCAGGCTGACCACGGGCCTCATGGGGTGGCACCGATGGTCCACCAGGGGTTCGACTGCACTAACATGACCGTGCCTGCACAAGGGTCTGCAGCACACTGAACATACCTGCACCAGGAGTGCTCGGGATGCCCACAGCTGAACCCGGCATCGACAGGGTGGGTGTCGCATGATGCCGGGAATGGGGAGTGGATAGCGAACTGCGCGGTGTGAGCGACGCATGGGCACCAGACTGTGTGCCCATTGTGGCCATGACAGCGATGAACGTCTGTGTTTGCCTGTCAATGGCAGCAGTCACATCCTCCCACAAATGGTCAATCTGTGATAGGGTCCTATCGGTGTCCCTGCTGTGTCACTCCTCAGCCCGCTTCAGAGCCACACACAGTGCCTCCACGGATGTTGCAAGCTGCATCTGCTGCTGTACTGATGCCTGCAGTAGGCGGGTGTGCTTGTCAAAGAGGTCGTCTGCCACCTCGGCATCCCGTCCCTCAGGGTATGCAAGGGCCTGATGTTCAGCACCCCTTGAGGGTGGGCGCTGCTCACCAGGGCCAGGTATGGGCAAGTCCACAGGTGGTGCTCAGACGCCACCGCTGAACCCTGAACCCCCAGTCCCGGTGGGCAACTGCTGCTGCCGCCCCTCCACCTGCTGTGCCCAAGGGATCAATTGTTCCACCACAGTGGCCGCAACAGTCCCACTGTCCTGACCAGCCACCGGTGCTGCCCCACTGGTGCTGACAGACACAGCCTGGGACTGTGCTGACACGCTGGCACACACGTCGGAACCAGCCAGGTCCATGGGCATGAGCTGGCCTGCTGTGTGTCCATTCCGTGGCACACACATGTCATTGCCCATGACGGTCGTGTCTTCATCATTGGTGCAGGTCTCTGCCACAGCCACAGCATGCTGGCATCCTTGGACGCCAAAATGCTGAGACACAGGAAGGGCCTCCCCCACACCTGTCTCAACGACATCAGTGTGGACAGCCAGGCGGACCCACTGTTGCAATGTTCGACGTATACCTGTGGAGGTGGATGGTCCCTCCTCCAACTCCAGATGACTGTCCGCAGTGGACAGGCCTTCCACCACTGACCCCTGCAGATGCGCAGGATCTGTAACAGAAAGTAAGGTCATGTTACTGCATCTGATCTACCCTGCCCCCCCGACAGACCATGACTTACCATGCAGTGATGGGCTACCACCTGTCTGGAAGCCACCTCCTGGAACGCCCTCTATGGCACTGCGCTGTATGCTTGCAGCAAGTCTGTCCTCTGCCGGTGTCAGCTGCACCACCTCCGGCTGGCCCCCGCCTGTTGCAGCATGTGCCGCCCTGATGGCAGCCACCTTCTCCTTCACCCTCCTCCTGTCATTACCCATCTTCTTCTTACACTCCTGCACAGAGCGCTGGTGGCTGCCGTGCAGGTTGACGGCACGTGCCACCTCCACCCATGCAGCAGCATGGGCCTGTGGGGTTCCCCGCTATCCACTGAGCAGTGGCTCCTGATCAAGGTAGGCCTCAAAGAGTGCCTCCATCTCAGCCTTGGTGAAATTGGGCCTCCTCTTCCGCCCACCATCGTAGTCCTCCTCACACAGACCTCGCTCGGTCATTATTCAGCCTGTAAGGATGACAGTGGTTACCTGTGACTGTGCAGTACAAAGCAAGTCCCTGATACCACAGTCCAGACACCCACACAGCATGCAACTCACCAATAAACTGCAGTAACCGAATATGGCCACTGCAGAACATTGTCGCATCTATATAGCGCAATCCATGCAAATTAGGTGAGGAGCAACTTTAATTAGATGCAAATCACGCTGCTGTGCCATTGAATGGCTGATCGGATGATTAGCATATGATGGCTGAATATCGCGCCGTTTCGCTCCGCACAATTGTGTTGAACGTGCTGAGCCAATGGCGCAGTTCTGTGGCATGCGTAGTACACCTCACTGCACATGCCCAGGTAGCTTACGCAGGCATCTGCCATGCTGATGACGTGCTGTACATGGTAGGCAATGCAGGACATGGCCACCATTGTGCCACTGGTGTTATGGCAAGGGTCACTACATGGCACTGTGGCACAACTGCGCATTAGTTCGCTGTGGCACTGGCACACAGGCAACCAATCACGCTAGATGCATACAGGTCCAATGGCGCTGTGCGTGGCCTTGTGCCAGAGACCCATGACCCTGTGCCCGACCTTTGCCCCCTTGGCACCATATGTCCGGCATGGCTGCACCTCTATCGCACTGTTCGCTAACAGCGTGATAGGGAATGGCGGTGCTGTACCATGCAGCATTTCCACGTGGGTTACCACACTGCAGAGCGCCATATTGCCTACTATAGCGGTTGAGATGGCATGCAGGAGAGCCCCACAATGGAGTGCCATTGAGCTGGCCAACCTTGTGGCCATTGTAGAGCCACACTATGGCCCACTGTTTGGAGATGAGGCACTGGACAGGGCCAGGACCCAGGTCTGGCAGGAGGTGGCCACTGACCTGGAGGTGGCCACTGGACACAGGAGGACATTGGAGCAGTGCAGGCACCGTTATGGGGACCTCAGGAGGAGGGAGCCAGAGCTACTTGCCCGTCTGTGGTTGTGTGCCAGGAGGGACATGGTGCCTCTTCCAGGTGGGTGATACGTCTACACACTTGTATTGTCCATATGGGTAACACTGTTTTATGTGTCCAGCACATAGGGGAGGGACAGTCTAGGTTGGCTGTGGCGGTGTTTACAGGGTATGGGGTGGGTGGGTCTGGCTGGGTGGGTGGGCACACACATTGGGGCAGGGGGACTTTGCTTTAGGATTGTACTGATGTTTTTCTCTCCTTTTTTCTCCCACAGGCATGGACGAGCAGTGGCGGATGGGGGAGTGGCAGCAGAGGGAGGAGGATGCAGCACACAGGTGTGTCGGGGACCACCACCACCGACAACAATGGCCCGATGAGGGTGAGTGCCATGACACCATGATTACTATTGCATGCTGTGTAACAGGGTGGGAAGCAGGGCATGGCCACCATCCATGGTCACCACTGCCATGCACACGACTTGTGACAGTCAGCACTGTCCAGTGGCACTGCATGTCTGGGAGTGTGTCAATGGTGGTCCATGCGTGCACTGGGCACATGGCTGTGGCACTGCCTGCACACCGCACAGCCACGTTACTGTACGGCCTTGGTTGTGCTGTGCAGTACATGGGCGGTGGGTGTGTGCAGTGGTCCACATGGCTGTTGCTGCCTGGTTGGGCATGTCTTGTGGACACGGTCACTGTGGGTGGGTGCACACCATCACAGGAGCGTGGCACATGGCTGTATGCCATGCATAATGGGTGGGCTGCAGGGGGATGGACAGTCATACCTATTGACTCTAATCCCTCATTCTAGGTGAACGGCTACTCCTGCGGATCCAGCAGGCTGTGCAAGAGCTGCTGCAGGTGGCACGGGAGTCCCTGAACATCCTGAGGGATATACACCAGCATGGGGTCAGGAGGAGGAGATGGGCCAGATGACAGCCCCAAGCGGAGGAGGACCAGGCCGGCCGCTAATGTCCCCATGCACCTACCTACACCTTCCCCCCTTTGACCAACCCTCACACCCCACCTTCCCTCTCCCATATGTTCACCCCTGCCTCTTACCCACCCCCACCTTGTTTCTGTCCCTCCCCATTTGTACATAGTTTCTGTATATAGTAGTGTTTCATATATTGCAATAGAAATATTTTGATATGAATATGTGGTGGTCTCTGATTTGCAGCTGGCTATAGGTGCTCAGCTGCAGTGGTGTGCATGGCATCTGGGGTGGTTCAGTCATGGGTATGTGTGTGTGTGCGTTAAGAAGTGTCTATGGTGTGGGAGTGGCTATCAGTCGGTGTCTGTGGTGTGTGTGTTGTTCTCTGTGCATTGCATTACTGTGTGCAGTGGTCCATGGTGCTTGCTCTGTGTCCATTGTGCCCCTGTCAACCCGTCCTTGTCCTGTGCAGCTGACACCCTTGCATGTCTGTGGCCTGCAAGGTCTGCTGCCTTGTCAGTGGTGGCTGTCCATGCAGGTCATCCACTGTAACCATCACAATGCTGGGTTGCCTCCTGTCACTGGTGTGGTGCATGTTTGCCTCAGGTGACACTGTGGCCTCAGCAGTTGATGTCCCACCTCCACACTGTGGCTTGTGTGTGTTGCAGGGGCTATGCACCACTGTCTGTGACTTGTGCTGTAGGCATATGACGGTGGCGTATGGGACCACAGTGCATGCACAGGGTGGGTGTCACCCCTGTGCCATGGAGGACTGCAGGCTGTGTGTGCTCAGTTTTCATGGGCCCACACTGGGGGCTTGGTTGCCACATTACTGTGTCCCTGTGTTATTGTCCCCGTGGGTATGGGTGTGTGTTTGCCCCTGCACTGTGCTGCATCCGGTGTGATGCATGCTTCCATGCACCACTGTGGGTGTCTGTGCTGGCTGCTGTGGCTAGTGGTGGGTCGGGATGTGTCACTTGTCTACTGTACAGGGTGCTGTATCAGTGGTGGTGGTGTCAGGGGCACGCCCTTTCCCGTGTGGGGTACCTCTTGTGCTGATGCATGGTCAGTCTCTCAGCTGTGCCTCGGAGGGATTGTATGTGTTGGCACTGTGTCTGCCATTGTTGCATTGCCGTGTGCTTCCACCCACTGCTGGGTGCTCATGGTGGGGCTAGCTTGTATGGTTCTGTGGTACACGAGGTTGCAGTGTGACAGTGGGGGTGGTGGTATGCATGGGGTTTCCTGCAGTGGTGGTCACTGCTCATGGGGGGTGTCTAGGGGTCACAGTGCAGGTTGTGCTGTGCACTGGAAGGGGCTGGTGTTCCATGGGGTGATCCTCCCTCCTTGTGTGGCAGTCTCAGCTTGCCGGTGGGTGTGCTGGGGCACCATGGCCCAGCTGTGCTTTGTTTGCTTGTCCCCATGGGCCGGTGGATATTCCAGCCTTCCCCCAGTTGTGCTGTGCTTGGAGTGTGGGGGTGCATTGTCAGTTCTGCTGTGTGTTCCTGTGCCCATCTGTGGCATGGGTGGTGGGCCCCTGCCTACCTCCTTGGTTGTGCAATTACATTGCTCTGCTGTTGGGGGGCTCCCTGCTTGCGCTATGGAGCCTCTGGGCTGCTCAGCTGGGCAGCCCTTGTTGTGCCATAGCGCAACGTATCTGCTCAGCTTCCCCTTCCTAGTTGCGCTATGGCGCAGGTTGTGCGATATTCAGACGTTAGCTGTTGGCGCAATCTGGCTTGCTCCTTTTTTGAATATTACGTCTATTACGCATGGGCACAATGGACTTGTGCTTGCTCCTGCTATTGCACACTTTTTGGGTGCAGTTTGAATATCCAGACCATAGTTATTATGTCATCCTCGATTAATGTGTATAGTGGACTGCGTCACATATCCCCATCCTTCACCCCCGTTGTTTGGCACTGCTTACTGGTATCTTGCTTTTAGTTTTGTTTCTTCCAGATTGACCGTCACTCAGCCACGCCTCCTGCCACTTAGTCATACTTCTCCCCATTCTTCCCACTATCATACAGGGATCATTTGTTTCTGTTTAACAGTTTTAGTTTTTTGCTTTTTTACCAAACCTTTTTCAACTGGCTGCTCCAAGCTGCGCTCCAGCTGTCACACTCCTCTGTATGCTGCTGCCGTGTCCTCGCCACACCTCTCAATATACAAAACAGACTTTTTTTTTACTGCTTCCTCAAAAACTGATAAGCCCTCACTCTTACTCTTCCACTCTGGTTTCCCAACCTCACTACAACTGTCACCAGAGCTCCCCCAGCACATAGAAACTGTCAGATATTTTTTTCCTTAAACTGCATGCTCACAAACCCCACTGCTGTTGAGCCCTCACTCTAGGTCACACTTCTGCTCTGGTTTCCAGACCTCACTACAACTGTAAACATAGGCTCCTGTGAAGTCCTTCTCTCTAAACTCTAAATGGTCTCTTGTGGCCCTTATGACCCTCCCTCTTCCCTGCTTATTTACTGATATTTCCCCATGTCTATATACCACACGTTTTGAGCCCCCCCTACCATTTTCCACTCCTGACCTCCAACACTATAATGCTGTCAGTCTGTTCCAGGTGTCTACTACCCTTTCAGTGAAGTAGTAGTTCCTCACATCCATCTTACCCCCACCATAAGCTTCATCACATGCCCTATGGTCCTTTTTCCTATTTGAAGGAGCCCTCCCCCCAGCACCTTGTTCATCCTTGTAAGGTACTTGTGGGTCTCCATCATGTCCCCTGTCTTTCAGGGTTTATATGTTGAGATCCCAGTCTCCTCACAGGGCTTTTGCCACAGCCCATGTACAATGTTAGTTGCCCTTTATACTGCCTCCACTCTATGGCCTTTCTAAGGTGCAACCTCCAAACCTGGACACAGTACTCTAAGCCGGATCTCACTAATAAGGGATTACTTGCAACACCACCACCTCCCTTCTCCTGCTGAAGATACCCCTCCCTATGCAGCCCCAGCATCCTCCTAGCCCTACCCACTGCTTTGTCACACAGCCCAGCAACTTTAAAGAGACTCACCAAGGTAACTGAATCGGCCCCTGCACCATACCCATCGGTGCCTTTGCTGCCAGAAGACCCCAAGGAAGTTAATATGTTCCCAAATTTTTAAGCCGTTAATAAGTTCTGTCCCTCATAAAAATATACAAACCAGGTCCCAAGGACTTCCCACTTGCTTGCTGCCACCCCAGCTCCACTCCCACGCTCACTAGCAGGATGACGAGATGCCAGTGAGAGCACAGGGGTGCTCTTCTTTATCTTAATGGGCGGTAGCTTTTCTATTGATTTTAAATGCTCTAGTGGCCACCTGGCAATGAAATGTGGGCATTGGTCAAGTAAAAAGGCCCTTGTTAGTTGAACGGTGCCCACATTTTATTACCAGGTAGCCACTATATCATTTAAAATCACTAGAAATGCTGCCGCCTATTACATATAATGGAGTGCGCCCCCACACTCTTACTGGCATCTCATCATCCTGCTAGTGAGCATGGGGGCAGAGCTAGTGCAGCAGAAAAAAAAATAGGAAGTCCTTGGGACCCAGTTTGTATATTTTTATGAGGGACAGAACTTTTTAACGGCTTATAAATTTAGGGACATACTAACTTCCTTGGAGTCTTCTGGTGGCAAGGCACCAATGGGTATGGTACAGGGCAGTATCTTGGTGAGTCTCTTTAAGATCATAATAACTCCAAGGTACCCCCTGCTTAGTGATCATCAGTACCACCCTCAACCATATAAAGCAGCTCCTGGTTTCCTATGCCCTAGGTGCACAATTCTGTACTTTGTCATTGAACCCCACCTGCCCCAATCTTGACCACTTTTTGAGTTTCTCCAATAGGCATGTGCATGCTCTCTGCTCCCTTCTTAGTGCCCACCTTAAAAATATTGGTATTGTCTGCAAAAAGGCATTCCCTTCTTTGCCAGTTTTTCTGCAATGTCACTTATGAAGACACTGAAGAGGATCTGTGCCAGTACTGAGCTGAGCTGCTCACTGTCCCATCACTGTAATGAGTGCCATTAACCATCACCCTCTGACACCTTAACCCCAACCCCCAGTTACTACTCTGTTTTCCAACCTGCATCTCTGGTTTCCCCCCTTCTGTTCAGCTACCACAACACCATCACTCTGGCATCTGCCAGGACTTGCTCCACTGTAGAATGAATCCAATATGTGGAGCAGCAGCCAAGGTAGTCAGGATACATTTGCATGTTCTTCCATCCCCTAGGACATAAGCAGCAAGGGTGCACAAACATATGCACAGACATGTGTGGCACAGCACCAGTCAATGTCTTCCCACCCATGGGCTGCTCCCACCTGCACTGCCTCTTGTGATCACTCAGTTGGCAGTACTACAGCTGAGCTGGCTGTCCTCCTTCCCCAGAAGAGAGCCTCTTGTTTAATAGTTGATCTTCCTCCTCTCCCCAGAGAGCCCCTGATGAGAGCTCATTCCTGAACTAAGGTCACCTCCGCTGCAGGTCATAGCGCTACTGTTAAGCTGAAGGTCACACATGTTAACCAGTTTCTAATTAATTTCACCACTTTGGATCCGTCCTAGGCTGATCAATCTCTTTAGACTAGCCCACCCCCAAAAAAATAGTCAACCACCCTCCTCTCTGCTAGATCACCCATCCAGGCACCAGGCTATCCTCCATGCAGCTGGACAACCCTTCTAGCCCCAGCCTTTCACATAATGATCACTGGAGCTAGAGCACCACATAGGCTCTGGGCCAGCCACTTACCCAGCCAACCACCCTCCCTACATCTGGACCAGCCTCCAACTACATTCTATACAACCTCCATGTAGCTGAAGCACCACCCCAAACCTCCACTCTAACAGACCACATATCTGAAGCTTTCTGTCCAAGCCCCTGGACCAGCAGTCCCCCACCCAACCACTCAACCTACAGCTAGATCCACCAGAAGCCCCATACCAGCCTCACCATCCAACCACCCACCCTGCAGCTGGACCTCACTTCCAACCTTGAACTAGCCCCACCACCACCACCAGCCATCCTCCCTGCTGCTGGCTCACTCTTTCATGCCCTGGACTAGCCTACCCCAACAGACAATCCTCCCTGCAGTGGGACCCCTGTGTTCATTCCCACACACAGACCAGCCCCTTCCCCTCTGCAGGTTGAGTAACCTCCCCAGAGCTGGACATCTTTTCCAAAAGCTGGACACACCCTCCATCCAGAGCAGAACCTCCCTACACCTAGACCCCCCCAATGACCCTTCCTCACTGAACCATGGACCCCATACTTCTCAACGTAGTATAAAAAAAAAATATGCGACACTAACATATTGCATTTGCAGTGTCAGTGGCTCAGTGGGTAGCACACTTGCCTCCGAGGCTGGGAGATCAGAAGGCAGTGGGTTCTATTCCCATACCAGGCACTTGAGTTAATATCCCAATACTGATGCTGTAGTGCAGCATGAGGGGGATGGCTGCACTCCTGAGGCACTGTCTTTCAGATGGGATGTTAAATCAAGGTCTCATCTGCCTGTTCTGGTGGTAGTTCAGGTGGATGTTAAAGATCCCATGGCACTTCTCGAAAAAAGCAGGAGAATTTTCTCTGGTGCCCTGGTGAATTTCCCTCCCAATTCACTAAAAGTACCACCAACAGCTTAATCTGGTTCAAAGTTAGTTGGCTTTCATCTGTATCCCCCTCCCTCTGGGTCATGCCTGAAAATAGGCAAGAATCTGCCTAGTACTCTTAGCCGGTCAACAAAAACAAAATAAAATAAACATAAAATATAAATTAATGCAGTCTTCAGCAAAAGAAAAAAAAAATACACTGATCCCCAGATTACAAAATGGATTAACACATGCAGCTGTTAAATACAAATATTAAATGCAAAAAAACAGTTTCCCCACAAACACACTCAAATATCTGCAGTAAATAATTCTTCCTTTATCTGCAGGTAACTCCAGATTTTCTCAAATTAAAAAAGTTGTAATCTTTTCTCTGTAAATCTAGTTAAATAGGTTACTAAATGGATACACACAGAAAATGCATTCTGAATTTGCGCAGTTATACAATCTTCCTGCTGTTCATTCTCCTGCCCCACCCCCACTACTTTAAAGTAACTAAATCAGCAAAAATTCCACAAATAAGAAGTAATCTTGAGGCACAATGCATCCTAGACACTTTAAAAGGGGGGGTTGATTGAAAATAAAATGTGTATTTCAAAGTTTAGCCACGCGTTCAGAGACGAGAAAATGTTTTCAAGACAAAACATTGATGGTGAAACCAGCACAGCATTTCATTTAGAAAAAAAAACACCTGAGCGAGAATTCCCTTAATGTATTTAACATTTCGGGGAGTTAAAAAGATGTACTTTTTAAACATAAGCTGTTGCCTTAACATGTAAATCTTACCTGTAGGAAACCCCAGTTGTTCAAAAATGGAGACCACAGAGTGCTCGTGCAGTTGCATCAGGCTGGACACAGACAGGAAGTAAGCTGGACAATGTAGGTCTCTGACTGAGTAGACTTATGGGAAATGTAGTTTAGAATAGACTTTTAAAGGGACACTGCCAACTTTTTTGCACCATATTATTTCCAGGTAAAAAACACATTTTGTGATTGCTTACCTTCTCTAAAATTCATTGGTGTTGCTGGTTGTTTTATCTGTCTCATTGCTTAGTAGAACTGAAAGCACGGTAATGTACCCAGCCTTGATTGGCTAATTTAAATCCTAAAACTACTCCGCTGACTGTAACCTTCATTTATGATTCAGTTGTATTAAAAAAAATTGTACTTTTAAGAGCATTGCAGATCTATTTCTAATCCTAATTTAGCAATAACTTTCTCTTGAACAACTAGTCTGATGAAATACTTCTTAGAATTTAGTATTCTTAGCTGTCGTATTTTTGAATGATGATTAAAGATTATTAAAAATGACAAAAATTAGTCTTTGAAGGCAAATTAATGAATGCTTTAATACTAAATTTAGTATTTGACTTCAGTGAGGGTTCCCGAGTACAGCCCTTTGGGCCTGCACCCCTCCATGACCACTCACATCTTGAACACCCCTTGCCCAGATGACCACCCAGCTGGACAACCATTTCAGCATCCCAATAGACCTCTCCCAAGCTGTGTACCTTGCCTGCAGCTAGTCCACCCTACAAGTCCCAAACCAGCCTCACCCCATCACCCTCCCTGTAGCTGGCTGCTCCAGGCCATCCTTCCTACCCTCAGACAAGCTCTCCCTGCAGATGGAACCCCCCCAGACCTGCCTCCCCACGTCAGTAGACCACCTTCCCTGCAGCTGGACCAACCTCCCAGCCTCCCCAAACAAAGCACCCTCCTTAGAGCTGGACCAGCACCCCCTAGATAACAACTCTTTCTGTAGCTGGACCCACCCAGACTACCCATCTTGCCCACATGCCAGTTGCCCATCCCACCACTGACCACTCTCCTTGCACATAGAAAACCCTGCCCTGCTAGGTACCCTTTTATAATCCCAACACTTACTAGTCTGACATGCTGCATCCCACACACAACAACCCAACAGCCCCAGCAGCCCAACACACAGTGGCCTGACCCAGGACAGCACCTGACACACTGTCAGGCCAGAGGAGGTCGGGATGCTATGTGGCTGTTGAGTGGATTTTCCACAAATACATGCAGCACCCACTCCCAACCTACGCCACCCATCCCAGGACCTGAGCCACTACTGAACAGCACAGATGATGTGAAAACACCCATCCCCTATGTAGTGCACCCTCTGAGGACACACTGACCTGATCAAAGATCCCTCGTAAGGATGACTGTCTCACCATCCATGGGACAGGGATGAAACAAATAGCCATGCATGCCCTAGTGTGTTGACAAGCTATCCCAGGCAGCATGGTGGACTGTTCATGCATCCCTGCATCCATGATGATGTCAGCTGACAGCCAGCCAGCTGGGCATGCATGAAGGAATTGGAGTACCATGCCTGTTGGTCGGTGCATGCATGACACTACAGGCATACAGCAGAGTGGCAGAGCGAGAGCATGGATAGCTGCACCAGGAAATGGTCCACAGCAACACCACATGTGGATGCCAGGACACAGAGTAGCATGCCATTGCACCAACCGTGCAATGTGTGCATGTGGCCGTGTCATGCTAGCCCACCATGGGCTTGCAGTAACCACACAGAAAAAAGTCTGGAGGTGTTTGGGGGGAGGCTGCGCCACAGGAGCCCACTGTGGCATGAAGGCTGCCAGGTGTGTTGTGGGGGGTTCCACAAGGGCCCATTGCGGGAATGCTGTTACCACACAGTTGCACAGCTGGAAGGATTGGGGGGCACTCACACAGCTTCAGGCCTATGCAACGTGTGGCACACATGAACAGCTGAAAGGATTTGGGGGGACTCACACAGAGTCACGCCTGTGCAACATGTGACATACAGTGCAGATGTGGCAGTGTGCTGTGGGTTGCTTGGCGATACCCAGCAGTGTTGTGATGAGACATCGCCAGCAGGTTGGGGTGCATGTGATATGTGGGGGTGAAATTTTATTCAACAGTAGGGGGCCACAGTGGCAATCTGGTGGCTGTGCATGATGTGCTCTGTGAGTGTACAACTGTCAGGTGCCATGTCACCATGGAAACCCTACAGGGTGGTGTTGTGTGCCATGCCACAGAGGAACTTTAGCAATTTGCCCTTGTCTTTGGATGCCAGTACCATCCTTATCCACTCCTCATAGTTCTTCTTGGGTGGTGTCCATGGCAGTCCACAACAAATGCCTTCCCTGATGACATAGGTCCATTGCTGTTCCCTGTGGAGCTGTGCTAACATTGTCATGACCCCTACATGCACCTTCCTGAGCAGGGCATGGAGATGGCAGTGCCAGGTCTCGACATTGCTTTGGGTCCACGGTATACCTCACTCATTGAGATCCGCAACCAACCACAGCTGAGGTGGGAACATGGGGTCATATCTCGTGGGCACCTTGGCCACCCTACTGTACAGCCATATCCTGCCCAGTTCATGTGTCTGCTCAAAACAATAGAGGAGTGTGGTGGCATTGGGTGGAATGGTTGGCTTCAGGAGGCTGAATGCTGCTGAAATGTCCTGTGCCAGGAGATGGGCGAGGTCCACAAGTTCATGGATCTTCCGGCTGAAGTCTGGGTCACTTCCATATTGTGGTGCAAGGCCAAAGCTCTGGACCTTCTGCCACACAATCTGCCCAAAGTGGAACAGGCAATCCTTGTTTATGGCTTGTGGAAATTCCATCTTACAGGCATTGATCGCAGCCTGCTCAAAGTCAGTGATGATCGTAGGTGGTTTGAGGGTGCAGGACTGTATACTGGCATATTTATTCAGCTCCTGGAACAAGGTGCAGTAACACTGCAAGCTCTTTGTCATCATCAGTGTATACACCAATGACATGATGAGGTTGTTAGGGCCCGTCCCCATGGGTGCATGGATGGTGTACAATGAGTGAACACATGTGGCACAGTCTTGAACATACCATCCAGTCCTCTGTGGTGAGTAGAAGTACCTGGTGGGTGGTGCTGCCAGTGATCCTGCTGTACCATGGCCATCCAGCCACCGTCTGTAGCTGCTTGGGGATAGTGAGGTCAGCCAGTGTCACTGGTTCTGGTGAGAGGTCCTTGCAGTGGGTCCTGTTCACAATCTGCAGCAGGGCCCTCTTGCTTGGCAACTGTTGCTGCAGCTCAGTGGTCTTCGTAGCTGCCTCACTCTGCAGTAGCTATGCAGGGCTAGCCATGGTGCTGTGTGCCTTCTACTTGATGCCAGCCAGTGCCTGTGCTGGTAGAGCATCTGTCACCTCCAGAGCATGATTATGCTCATTCTTTATCTTTAGGTGGTGCTGGCCATCCTGGAGCAGTGTGATGGTCTGGCCGAGGCAGGACTTGGACTTATGGTGCTGCTAGCACCATTACACTGTCTCAGGCTGGCCCGGTGGTGCTCAGGGTTGAGGCACTGGATGCCACACCTTGTGCCACGCCAGTGACCCAGGTTCAGGATTGAGCCCAGGCTGTCAGGGGTCAGCAGGGGAGGATTGGGATCGAACATCCATAGACTGCTCTCCCAGTCCTGGGGTGGGCTGGGGAATTTCACTGTGCTGTAGCAGCCTCCTGGGGATGCCCAGAGCACTACTAGTTATGGTGATACTAGATGGGGAGCACGGCAGATGTCGGCACATTGTGCCTGGACGTCATTGCACGTCCATGCTACTGGGGCCAATCAAAAGAACATGGCTGGGCATGACCTTACAGCTTGATGGCTGTGCTCCGAGCCACCCAGAGGACTTTGGTGGAGTCCTTCTGAGGCAGGTCCAGGGCTGTCCTGGCTGGTAGAGGCAGAGGGGGAGACCTCCAGCAGGATGGCATGATGGCTGTCCTTGATCCTCCTAGGTGCAGTTTGAGCTACCCAACCTCCAGGTGGTTGGAGCTGGCATCTGGATGCCCCAAGCCAGAGTGTGTGCTGCAGCAGGTGAAAAATATGATATGATAAAAAAACAGTACACTGTCTCATTGCATGTCCATTCATGGACCAAGAGGTAGCCATTCGCATTCAGCTTGGACTTTCCCTTCCTGGATGGTACCACCTCACAGATTGTCCCTGTTTTTGGGGTTGCAGTTGAGCACCCTGACCCCTTCATGGCTTCCATGCTGTCCTCCATTGTGCCACAGGACTGTGCAACACTGACCGGCTTTGGTTCCAGCTCAGGCATGCGGGTGTGACTGCACCTCGTTTGCACATCACACTCCATGGGCCACACCTGTGGCAGCTGCTACTTGTCTGTGGGTGGTTTGTACCAGTACTGTAGTGCCACTGTCTGCCCATGGTCCCAGTGCTTCATGGCTGTGCTGTGCACCATGGTCACATTCAAGTTCTGTGTCCACAGTGTTCTGGGCCCCCATCAGCTACTGTGCTGCAGTAGGGCTATGCTCCATGGTACACTTCCCTGCTGTCCAGCATGCAGGGGTCCCTGTGTGTTGTGCACTCTACCTACAGTTCAGTGTCCACCTACTTAAGCTGGCCTTTGCACCCCCCAGCATTGGCATCCCGGCATCTGTAGTTCCCATACATGCCGTCATGAGTGCATGTCCGTCCGCTGCCCCCATGCATCATTTTCCAATGCCTGCCTGTTCTCCATGTTCTCTTCAGCTGTAGTTCCCTGACCTATGACTTCTCCGGTAAATGACTTATTGTAGCCCTCACTGTGCCCTTTCCTATGGGGCTTGCATTTTTTTCTGCCCCTGTGCTGGTTTGTTTGTCAGAGTTCCAGTTCACCTGCTTTGTTTACTAACCACTCTCCCTGCATCTGAGATGGGCCCTGCCCAGCCAACCACTCCCTGTAGCTGAACCACCCTTTCGGCCCCTGGAGAAACCTTCTCCAAGAAAAGCACTGTCCATGGACCATTCCACAGTTACAAGGAGAGAGAAAGAGGCCCCCAGCTGAGTAGGAAGTAACTGCTGGTGGGGGACTTAATTAGGGGGATAGACTTGCGAGCAGGGTGGGGTAAAGGAGAGGGAGGTGAAATACCTGAGAGGTACTTTCGCTTGGAGGGATGAGAGCAGATAGAGTGGATCATTAGGCAGCAGGAGATGAGAGGGAACTAGATGTCATTGTCCACCTGGGGACAAATGACCTAGCAAGGGACGGTGTAGGGGGTAGCGCAGGGAAATTTCAGGATAAGGGGAGGGTCCTCAAGCATGCACGGTGGCTTTTGCCAAAAGGTTGCCTATATACATCTGGGGAGAAGATAGTACTCTCCACACTGGCTTTCAGCAGTTGGTTAAAGGCATGGTGCGGGGTGGGGCTCAGTACTAGGAGTGGGTCACTTCAATGTCTTCATAAGTGAAATTGCAGAAGAACTGAATGGGAAGGTATGTCTTTTTGCATATGCCACCAAAACCTGTTATAGGGTGGACACTCAGGTGGGTGTGGAGAAATGGTTCACCCATGCTGGTGTGACAGCCATGTTGCTGATGCCGATTACAGCATAGGCCACATTACAGCACCAGGCATAATGTATCCTGGGAGTTACACCACCAAAGCACCCTCCTGGGAAACAGTCTCCATTGGGCCCCCTCCCCTAATTATCCCACAGGTCCAGGTTCTTAATTTACCTGTTCTCCAGTCCTACCCCATCCTACAATCACCCCGCAGATATACAGTAGATTGTTACTATCCCTGATGTCCAGTGGTTCCCATGTATTTATTTATTCATTTATTTGTTTACCAAGTAGGTGCACTGGTCTGAGAACCATTTTCAGGCATGACCTGGGCCATTGAGGATGGCACAGGAATACAAGCAAGTACAAAGGAGGCTGGGACAAGGCATACAATAGACAGTAATAAAAATATACAGGATATTTATATGAAGATATATATAAACTTGCAGAACAATGAATAAATAACACTTATGACAATAGCAGGTACAGTAGTAGCCAAGTTGTAATATAGTTGTAGGCATGATCTGAGATGAGTAAAGGAAAAAGTGCATCATGGCAGTGTAGGTATGGGCCAAGAAGGAAAAGGAGGGAAGGGAAGTAGAGGCATGATAATAAGTTGGGTGGGCAGGAGCAAGGAGTGGAGGACAGAAGGTGAGATCCAAGGAGAGAGAGTGGAAGAGTCCTGGAGAGTCAGTGGCACTAAGTGGAGTGGGCAGGTTGTTCCAAAGGAAAGGGGCTGCAGATGAGAATGCACGTTTACCCATACAGGTGGAGACTAGGAGGCACTCAAGCATGGGGCCAGCAGTGAGGCAGAGCTCTCGAACAAACACTTTTGGCCAAAGGAGGTGGGATTGCGGAGCGGTAGCTTGGTTTTGGAGGGCCTTATTGACTGTGCTGGCCCGGAGATAGGTCCGTTGGGCTGATGAGGGAAGCCAGTCCAGGTCCTGATTGAATGAGCAGTGGTGTGTTGAGTGAAAGCCCTTGCCCCCTGTATATCCAAGGTCCCCACCATGACTCAGTTAGTTCTTATAGCAAATACTACCCCCTGGTCCCCAGACTTACTATATATTTGCACCCTTCCACATTTGGCACAGACCATCCTCTCAGCTCCTTGATCGGGCACAAAATGGATGATAGTTCACAATCATGTGCTAACTGTACACAGCTGTTTATACAGTAGGCACATGAGCGCAAACCTGGCATTCTGTCCTCAGTTGGTCACAAAGTTTAGCAGAGTGTCTCTGCCAATTGCACTGTGGGGGAGAGTGCGTAAACATATGGTGGGGGTCATGAATGGTGGGAGCGGTGGGACTGGGTGGGCAGGTAGGTATTGGCAGTTTCTGATGTACGGCATGGACAGCAGCACCACTGAACACCAGGTGAAGTGTGATATTACTGATGATGGGAGCTCAAAGAGGCAGGGGTAGGAGGCAGAGGTGATAATACCTGGTTTAGGGAGGCAACATCTTTTAGAGCCATTCACCAACTGGTCAGAGACTCACCAATTATGTTATTCAAGATATCATTTTGTGATCCTACCCTGTTTTTGGGGTGCAAAGTGTTGTTTGAGAGTCACTTACCCATTTAGCGATCGCAAATGCTCTTTGAATGTTCTGGTCTATGTGAACAATAACAGTCCATCACCAGTAAGATAAAGACAAGTGAACAAATAAAAATATGGAATTGAGAGCTGTTCTGCATGAGGTTGATAATGTAATTTATCTTAACAATGTGTTAGAGTGCAGAGTATAATGAGATTAATACTGGTACCACTGTGCTACCACATGAGTCTAGGGTTACTGTGAGAGGTACCAAATACTGAAATGTCAAAATAACATACTGTAGTACCATTGTGCTACCAGTGTACCAGTATTTGTGGGAGATGACAAAAATCTCAATATTTCGTGATACCATTGTATTACCAGCATATGTGTGAGAGACAGAGAAAATGGTAAAAAATGGTATAGGGATACCATTCTGCCAGTGCACTACCAATGCACAGAGGAAAATATACATATCACCTACCACTGTGATACCAGAGTACCACTGGGTAGTACCATTGTGGATTTTTCAGCTGACCACAGTATTGCCATTGCTATACCACTGTAATGCCATTGTGACAAACTCAGTAAGGGTAACCAGATTGCTGAGACAATGCAGTGCTAAAGAAGTGTGATAAAAATTATAAAGTGTTGCCAGTACTACTGCAGTGTGCAGCAAAAATTAGTGAAGGAAATACAATGCTAAAGAAGTGTGCATGAAAATCTAATAATTATTTGCAGTGCTCTTACAGTCTGCATCAAAAAATAAGAAAAACTGAGCAGTGGTAAAACAGTGTAGCAGAAAGTCAATGCCATGTATTAACAGTGCACTGATGAAAAGCAGTGCTGTGTCAGTCTGGACTGAAATAACACTAAAATGAGACTCAAGATGGAAGTGTGCGCTCCATTTCCCTCTGGGTTTGTACCTGTACTTTAATCTCATTAATTGAGGCAATTGTCTTTTTAATAGATATTATTTCTTGGAGGCATGGTAGGGTTGTACGGTACATACATGCATATTAGGCAGTTAGAGAACTGTCAGCATATTCTTCAAGCAGGACTCTTGGAAAATGTGGAGTTGAGAATTTACAGTTTTAACTGATGACAAGCTAACAGATCTACAGACTTACAGACCTGCAAAAACTAGCCACATGTAGTGAGAACATTTTAACTCTGCTTCTTTTGTTCAGGAATGGGCTGCATTTACAACACACACAGTACATGGGAGAATTTACAGTTCTAACTGATGATGAGCTATCAGACCTAGAGTCCTACAGACCCACAAAAGCAAGCCACGTGCACTGAGAACTTTTTAACTCTGCTTCTTTCATTCTGGAATGGGCTACATTTACAACACAAGGCTTTGAGACCTGGCTCCAGTGGTGAGAGAACTAAATGCCAGCCGAAAGCAGACATCAAAGTATGAGGAAGACTGGTCAACATCCTTGCAGCAGAGTGAAGAAGGTAGGCGGCTGCAACAGCAGTAGTGCACACTTCAGCAGAAAAGTGCTTGCATGAGAAGGAACAAAGACTCAAATTAACTACAGTGCTCTACCGAGCGGCCGGAGAAGGTTCCCTAGTGAGCGAAAGCAACTGAGAACATACAGAAAGTTAAACAGTGTAAAAATTTCAGAGGAACCGGACCATCACAGCCAATCCTAAGGTGCGTGAGTAAAAGAACAATACACAAAAACTATCTGTACTAGTTGTTCAAAATGCTGACTCTGTTATAGTTGATATTGCTGAAGTAGCTGGGGTAGCTCTCTGCGTAATTCTGGATACAAGCCAAATGTTGCAGGTCTGGGGACTGGATGGAAATCATGAGAGAAAGTAAAAATGCCTTAATTTAAGCCATCCCACTGACACAGCAGTAGCACTACCCCTCACGACACCCACGATCCAAGTTCGGTAGTAAGCTTGGGCCATCGGAGGGCTGACTGGGGGAAGGAGGTTTGAGCATCCAGAGGACAGCTCTCCTCCTCCGTTGGGGAGGGATTGCAGAGCCTGGTGCATGGCTGGCCCCTAGTGGTATATAGGGGAAAGGCAGCCGGGACTGCCACAGAATGAGCAAGAGGGTGGGCAGACCCCAATTCATGGGACGCGGGTGCATGAGTTACATGTCATGGCGTCATTGCACACCGCATTCCTCAGGGGACTAAAACAGGAAAAATCTTTGGCAACAGGATGGTGCATGGCCCTTACAGGCCCCACATCCGACTAGATGGGCTCGCCGGTCCAACTACTGGATCTAGTTCACGGCAACGGATTGTGGGACCCTGCTGACCCACCAGGGGGCCAAGCCTGGGGGTATAGGCCAGTGGAAAGTCCCGGAGGATGTCTGGGTGACAGGGCTGGGGGGTCCAGGTGGATGGGGGCTGTCTGAGGTGTTGGGGGGGGAAAATGCTTTAATGTAAAATTTAAATCAGGAACTGTTGTGGTTAGCCGACAAACACTGGTGTGACCCCCCATCCTCAAACTTACTGAAACTTATTGAAACATGTCTCTTGTAAGTCCTTACCTGGGGACAATTGTGTGGTAGTTGGAAGTATTGGTCTTTAAGGGAACAACAGTTGGTTCCTGTCATGATAAAGAAAACAAAAAACAAGCATTTGTCAATGCTAAATGTTCACCGCTGGTATTGTTGTTGTACCAGGTCCTGCTTGTACACATTTGTACTATATATTTTTCCAGGATACAGCAGATGAGATGCAGCATCTTATTTTCAGTGGTGTCCTGCTTTGACACATTGTTAGATTGTAATTATACTTATTATATTATAATAACTGTAATTATTGTAATTACGGATTTAGCTGTAAGCTGGAAGGTGTGCAGTTATTGGTATCCGTTGAGGAAAAAGATCTGGGTGTGCTAGTCACAGGACATGTGAATCACTCTGCACAGTGTAGGAAAGCAGCAGCGAAGGCTAATAGGATGCTGGGGTGTATAGCAAGGGGAATCATCTCAAGGAGTGAGGATGTGATCCTGCCGTTGTGCAGGGCATTGGTGCGGCCTCACTTGGAGTACTGCATGCAGTTCTGACATCCATACTTAAAAAAGGACATCAGACTATTGAAGGGGCTACAGAGGAGAGTAAACAAGATGTTGAGTGGGATGAGGAAAAGTCCCTAAGTGGAGAGGCTACAGATGCTCAGTATGTACTCTCTTGAGGACAGAAGGGATGGGGGATATGATTGAGACATTTAAATACTTGAAGGGCATTAATAGGGTAAGTCATGAGGGTCTGTTTAAAATTAGAAAGGAAGGAATTACAAGAGGGCATAGTCTAAAGTGTGGGGGAGGTTCAGACGGGAGATGAGTAGGTACTTTCTCCCTGAGAGGGTGGTGACAGCATGGAATGCTCTGACAGAGGAACTGGTCTCGAGGGCATCAGTGGGGGTTAAGGGGGATGGGATAAACCTAAGGGCAAAATCAAAATGGGGAGTGCAAGGTTAAAACAGTGGGATCAGATGTTGGGGAGGAGGGTGAGGGAAGGGGAGAGGAGGGGGGACAGCATCAGTGCACAGCACTGAGAGCTGCACACTCAAGCACACTTGATAGGCCATTAGGCCTTTATCTGCTGTCTTCATCGTATGTTCGTAATTACCCAGGGAAGGGCAGCTGAGAGGCAAGATCCTACTTTTAAGTGGGCTCCCACATTTTGACCCTAAATGTCCAACAATTATTTATGATCTGATGCTATGATCCAGATAGGTGGAATTTTTAAAATCCCATCCAAAAGGTGATTTTGCTGTGTGACTGTGAAAACAAGTTTTGGAGGGGATTTGAAAAATGACACCTGCCATGTTCAGGGGGTGGGGTATGGGATATGTTGAACATTAGGGGCCCAAATCTGCAAAAAATAAAAGTTATGGGTAAATGTTGGAATGATTAGTTTCCTCATAGCTTAGTTGTTTTTTCAAATTTTTATACCAAATATTCAACGTAATCTTTTGATGACCACCCCTTCTGAGTGTAACCCCCAGGTGGCGCTACCCCAAAGGTTACTACCCCTGCTTGCGTGGCTTGCAGCAGGTTAAGGGGCCTAGGTTTGATGACAGGTGTCTCCACCCAAAGGTCAGGGTAAGTTGTGGTCAGCCTAACCAGGTCAAAGCCCTCTGGGACACTGTGACCCCCCTCGACCCCCACTAGTAGCCCTCTCAATACACAAGAGTAACCTTCCCAATACCACAGATATACAAAACACATACACATAACTCTGGCACTTACCACCAGGACTGATTCCTTCAGCGTGGCTCTGGGGACCCCCTTAAAATAAGGTTATGCAAGGCACACAGCTGTAATGCAATACTTTCATCATATACTGACACCACAGTCAAGGGAGATTTCAAGAAAAGAAGATCTGATTTATTCAGGGGACTGTAACAAGGATGGGGGGCTATCAGGTTAATTGGCTTAAACACACTAAGAATCACACTACTATGCATGCATTCAGAGTCCCATTCAGTCACACTGTCTGGGTACCCAGGATGGAGGAAAAGACTAGCCAGGACAGTTGCCCGGGGTAGGCAGGTGTCGCAACTGGTTGGGAACCTTTTTATGGAAAAATAACATGCACACACACACACACACACACACAATTTGTAATCTGGAGCTGGAGGGCTCAGTTTGTGAAAACAACACAGCGAGATAATTAGCTGACACACTTTTGATTTAAAGAGTGGTTTAAGGGAGCTACCCTGGTAATTACTCACGCTCCCCAAGACTAGACACAAGAGAGATGATGGATGGACATTCTGGACTGCCAGAGAAAGCAGGGCCCACACGAGTTGCTTTGGCATTGTTCTTGTTCAGGCAAGGAGCAGGGGGCTGATCCCCTGTCTGGTCCCTTGTCGATGGATCTTCTCTGTGCAGCAGGGTAGGGAGACAGGGACCTCGTGGCAGGGCTTATCTGCATTAGGCAGCAACGGATTTAGTCAGAATTTAGCTGGGTATAACTTCCAGCTTTCAGCACATGACTCAGCTCGGGGGAAAACCAGATTGCGACCCCCCCCTCCAGTTCCAACACATTTATATGTACAAGCCAGCAGCACACAGTTTGCTTAGTGGGAAACACAACCCATTTACAGTATACAGTACATTTATATATCAGAATTCCACCTGTACCAGGCCAAATGCTCCTCAGTCACGACTGCAAGTCTCTGCACGCACTGGGAGCTCAGAAGTGACTGAAATTCCTGACAGGCCGATCACATGCAGCAAAATCTTCGGTCTTCTACAGGTTGAGCCTGGTTACACTTTGGTGGCTTCTTTCACTCTCACAAACTAAGATTTAGTCCGAAAGTACTTTTTTCTCTCCTTCCCAGGGCAGAAACAAACCAGCAGGCCAGAAGGCAGGCCTTCCACGATCCTCCCACTCGAACTACTGTGCAAAACCGCTGCTCGAACTTTCCGAGCTGTTGCTCACTCAGCTTCCAGCTTAGATCTGGCTTGCCAGCAGACAGTTCAGGGGATTTCCTTTAG
Organism: Neoceratodus forsteri; assembly: GCA_016271365.2. Classification (NCBI taxonomy): domain Eukaryota; kingdom Metazoa; phylum Chordata; order Ceratodontiformes; family Ceratodontidae; genus Neoceratodus; species Neoceratodus forsteri. Next base: position 138,980,867 of record JADMNL010000024.1, read on the forward strand.
ATCCAAAAGGCTCAATTGATCAGTTCTGCTGTCAGTCACGACATGCTCCCCCTGTTGGTACAAAAAGGTGCCAGTCGTCCAAAACTACAATTCCCAGAGTCTGGCACTACACAGTCCCATTTTAACAGGCTCCATTTTAGAGTCCTAAAGTACTGATTGGTCCAGTTCGGCAGTTCAGGACCAAAATGGTGGAGCTACACTGAACTTGCTGCAAGAAAGGCAGGTTAGAACAAACTACATTTTTATTACTGCTGTAGCAAATGCTCAGCAAATAATTACATCTTTCAGCAGTGCTCCCTCTGCACAAGAAGCGATGGCAGAAACGGAGTGGTTAGTCAGCAGCCCGAGTAGGACTCGGACATAGAACCACACAGACCCCCCATTTAAACTACTACTGAATGCAAGCAGGTAGTCCTTAAAGAGACAGTACATGAAGGCTTTAAAAGCACTCACTGCAACAACATTTAAATGGATTTAATGCCGAACAGCAACCAGGCTGTGAGCAACTAGACAAGCTCTTGGAAGACTTTTTGGGAACCCCCATTTGTAGGGGGTTACACCCTTCCTGGCCTGGAAAAAAACTTGGTGTCCGTGTCAAGTCTGCACCATCATTATAATTTCAGATGCAAATTATACTGTGCGTGTATACCATCAACATGTGATGCCAATTACATTTTATACATCAGTCAACATACTTAACCATTACTATACATAGTATCTACGTTTCATGTTACTGTTCCCATTCAGAGTTACATCAGACACATTTCACATAGGTAACTCACACATATTACTATACAACTTCAGGTTATCACTTCCTGCACATTGAACAATGATAATGGGGGCCCTTCCCTATCAGCTACCTCAGGGCTAGATGGGACAGGGGCACCACACCTGGAGGGCAGAACAATCAACCAGGAATTTGCACTTATGCTCAGTTTGGGCAGTGAGCTCTGGGACACATACACCCCCCCTTATGGACCACATTGAGAGGCAAATCTATGGGCCTCCCAGGGGAATCATAGCTGGGGTGCACTATTGGTTTGACACCTCGACCAGTCTTCCTGGGGGGAACAGTCACAGTCTCTGTGCCTTTCACTTCAGTCTTTGCACTTTCCTTCCTTGCCAGGGGAGCCTCTATTTGAGCAGAAATGTTTGGACTTAGGGCACTGTCAGCCCCAGGCTCTGTGGATTCAGGTTCTACAACACTTTGTTCACTTGGGGGGCACTCTGGTACTGGGAGGGAACCATCATCACACTCAAAGTACTCTTCAGGTTCTGGCATGTCACCAGTCGGTCTCAGCTCATCTGTCTCACCCTCAGGGAAGTCACATAGTTCCACCATACATAGTGATTCAATATCATCAGACTTGACACTCTGCACTTCATTCCAGGGAGCATTGGCTCCAAAGATAAAGCTGGGGGTTAAGGCAATCCAGGAGCCCCAGCTTCATCCCCATAATTGACCAGGGGGTTACCTTGAAACAACTGACTTAGTTCATAAGAAGGATAATAACCATAGTTGCACTCACTCTCATCCGAAGTGGACTGACAGTCATTATCAATTTGGGTTTGCTGTGGAGGTAACCTTGAGTCAGTAACTACAGGGGCAGGCTTTCTCTGTCTTTGTCTTGCAGCAGCTCATGTCACCCGTCCAGAAGGAGCAATTTGTGGGGGTTCAGATTCAATCATTATTTGACTAATGGCAACAAATGAAACATAGAAACATAGAATTTGACGGCAGATAAGGACCGCTTGGTCCACCTAGTTTGCCCATTTCCCTACCTAACTGATAAGCTGCAGATCCTAGTTAACCAACAGCCTACTTTCTCCTACCACCCACTAGAATTACCTTATGTCTGTCCCATGCATTCTTGAATTCCCCAACTCTTTTTGACTCTACGACCTCCTCAGAAAGTCTGTTCCATGTATCCACAACCCTCTCTGTGAAAAAATACTTCCTCACATTGTCTCTGAGCCGTCCCACCTCTATCGTCAAATTGTGCCCCCTTGTTTTTGCACATCTCTTTTTATGAAAGATGCTACCATCTTGGACTTCTTTGATTCCCTTGAGGTATTTGAAAGTATCTAGCATGTCCCCCCTCTCCCTCCTTTCCTTGAGGCTATACATCTTTAGTTCCTTTAGTCTTTTTTCATATGTCTTCGGATGCAGACCCTGCATCATTTTGGTTGCCTTCCTCTGGACAGCCTCCACCCTGTCTATGTCTTTGCAGAGATGGGGTCTCAGAACTGTACACAGTACTCAGATGTGGTCTTACCAACTGTCTGTACAGAGGGCCAACAACTTCCTGTTTTCTACTGGTGATGCCTCTCCCTATGCATCCCAGTATCCCCCCAGCCCTCCTTACTGCTGTCTCAAATTGCTGGCCCACCTTTAGGTCATCTGATATGACTACCCCCAGGTCCCTTTCCATTTTTGTTGTTGTCAGTATCTCACCCCCCATTGTGTACTCTTCCCCTGGGTTTTTGTTTCCCAGGTGCATTACTTTGCACTTCTTTGCACTGAATCTAAGCTGTCATACATCTGACCATTTCTCCAACCTTGCCAAGTCCCTTTTCATCCTTTCCACCCCACCTTGTGTATCAACCCTGTTGCAGATCTTTGTGTCATCTGCAAAAGACATACTTTCCTTCCAGTCCCTCTGCAATGTCACTTATAAAGACATTAAAAAGGACCGGCCTCAGTACTGAACCCTCCGGTACTCCACTAGTAACCCTCCTTTCTTCACTGTGGACTCCATTTATTATTACCCGCTGTGTCCTGTTGTCCAACCAGTGTTTTACCCAGGCTACCACCCTGGGACCCACTCCCAGGCTGGCTAATTTATTTGTTAATCTTTTGTGCAGGACTGTGTCAAATGCCTTGCTAAAGTCCAGGTAGGCCATGTCAACAGCCCCTCCCTGGTATACTACTTTGGTCACCCAGTAAAAGAAATCAATTAGATTTGTCTGACATGACCTTCCCGCTGTGAATTCATGCTGCCTTGAGTCCTGTGCCCCACTGGCCTCTAGGTACTCAACAATTATTTCCTTCAGAAGTGATTCCATCATTTTCCCTACCACTGAGATCAAACTGACAGGTCTGTAGTTTCCTGCCTCTGTCTTGCTCCAACTTTTGTGAAGGGGAATCACATCCACCCTCCTCCAGTCCTCAGGTACCACACCATCCTCCCATAATTTATTAAGAAGCGTAGTCAGTGGTGTTACTAGTTCTTCCCTTAGTTCTTTTAGAATTCAGGGGTGAATCCCATCAGGCCCCATTGCTTTATCCACCTTCATTTTTAAGAGTTCCTTCAGAACCCTTTCTTCTGTGAAAAGACTAACATCAACCCCCCTATCCAGAGTGCTTCTATTGACCGGATTAGGTATTTCCCCCTGCTTTTCCATTGTGAATACTGAGCAGAAGTATTTGTTCAGTATCCCTGCTTTTTCAGTATCGCTCTCTTCCCAACCACCTTCCTCTTTGTTCACCCTCAGTATCCTTGCTTTAGTCTTTCTTTGCTCCCTAATGTACCTATAAAAGGTTTTATCCCCCTTCTTAACCGAGTTGGCTATCTTTTCCTCGGTTTGGGCCTTTGCTATTCTGACTGCCTTACCCACTTCCTTCTGCTTTAACTGGTACAGTTCTCTGTCCTGCTCCTGTGTTTTCTTATACTTCTTGAATGCTATCTTTTTCTCCCTTACCTTCCCTGCCACTTCTTTTGAGAACAATAGTGTTTTCTTCTTTCATTTTGATTTGTTTATTTGCTTCACACAAAGGCTTGTTACCTCTGTGATGGCGGTTTTGATGTTTCCCCATTGTTGCTCCACCCCACCTTCTTGCCTGTTTGCTAGTGCTTTTCTGAGGCACTCTCCCATTTTGACAAAATCAGCCCTCCTGAAGTCCAGTATCTTCACTTTTGTGTGGCTTGACTTACAGCTAAGTTTATCATGAACCACACTGTTTGGTGGTCGCTTGTTTCCAGATGGCTACTCACTTCAAGATCAGAGAGCCTCTCTCCATCCCCATTTGAGAGTATCAGGTCTAAGATTGCTCTCTCCCGAGTGGTTGAGGCATGCCCCCTGTAGGGCATCAAGAATGGCCCTGCTCTTGGATGTGGCTGCAGCAAAGGTGCTCCAGTCAACATCTGGCAAATTCAGGTCCCCCATCAGCAATATCTCCCCTTTCTCTGCCAACCCAAGGATGCCCAGACGGAGGTCTGTATACAACCCCTGTGCGGATTGTGGAGCCATTTCCAGCCTCCTGGGTGACCCACAGTGCCTCCTCTCCTCCCTGTTTACCCTTCAGTTTTGTTGCTTTGATCCCTTCCCTTACATAGAGAGCTACTCCTCTTCTTCCCTCCGTGTCCCTCCTATAGATAGTGTACTCCGGTATGTTGACATCCCAGTCATGGTTCTCTGTGTACCATGTTTCTGTGACTGCCACAATATCCAGGCATCCCTCTTCCAACAAGGCCACCATTTCAGGGAGCTTTTTACCTAGACTACGGGCATTGGTACTCATTACCCTTCCATTTTTTTATGGCTTTATTTCTTTTTGCCCCATTCCTGTCCCTACTGCCTTTGTCTTATTCTCCATTTACCCCTGCCCTTCTCCCTATCGACTGCTCTATCTTGGTGTTTACCTCACTAATTACCCTGATTTTTTTGGAGGGGGCCAGGATTTCCCTTCTCCTCTTCAGTGCCCCCTCTTGGCTAGTTTAAATGCTTGCCATTGAAGCATTTAAATCTATCTCCTAGGATCCTGGTTCCCCTCCAGGACAGATGCAAACCACCACACCTATATATGCCTGCATCCCTCCAGGTGGAGCCCCAGTCCCCAATGAAGCCAAATCCCCTAAACGCTGCATTAGCTTTTCAACCAGTCATTGAATCCCATGGTGCGGAGTACCCTAGCCTCATCCATGTCATAGACAGGTAGCACTTTTGAGAAAGTTACCGTGTGTGCTACTTGTCTAAGGCCCATCCCCAACTCCACAAACTCCTGTTGCACTGCTCTAATCCCATTCTCAGCCAGGTCATTCGTCCCTAGTTGGATAATGACATCCAGCTCTCTCTCCCTTGCTGCTGCTCCCACAATCCCGAGGATTCATTTCCTGTCCCTCCAAGCCTTGGCACCGGGCAGGCACCTTACCTCCCTTTCCCCTCCCTCCTCCAGTTCTACCCCCCTAACAATTGAGTCCCCCACCAGGAGTTGTTTCTTCCCCATGGGGTCCTGGGCCACCCTCCTGTGGGTCTCCATTGTGGAGGTTCCCCAGCATCCTCCTTGGTCTCCACTGCAGGTGCCTCCATAGAGGAACCATGCTTCACCAGAGTGGTGAATGAATTGTGGAGAGGCACAGCTGGAGGCATGTGCCTCTGTTTCACCACCCTCACCCTCCCTGAGCCCACCATGGTCCAACCACTCCTCTTTCTTGGCAGCCTCTGAGGTAGTGGCAGTGGCTTGGGTGGTCCCTGGGTGGGGCAGTAGGTTTCCCAAATTCTTGCCAGGTCAGCATGGAGACGAACAACCTCCTCCCTCAGACCAGAGAGGTGCCTGCAAATAGGGCAGCAATGCAGTCTCCAGAATATCTCTCGGAAGACTGCTGTTCCACAGCCAGTGCATTGCACCACTCCCCACATGTCTGTGTCCCTTCCTGTTACAGATGCTTTTTGGTTTTTTGTTCTTGTTTTACTGTGTGCAAACTTGTGAGTGTTTCTACCCCCTATTCAGTGTGCTGTGCCTTTAAGGATATGAACAGGTGTATGTTGTTGGCAGTTTTGGGAAGTGATGTCAGAGCCCTGCTATAAAGGAAGTTATGTGCTTGTGGCAGGTGGGGTGAGGGGAAGGTGGGTGGGAGTAAACCTATGTCATCAGAAACAATCACCTACAACTCTTACCTCCACCCCGGGTAGTGCCTTCCTTTCTCTCAGACAGCTATTTCACAAAAGCAAAGTAACAGGTCTAGTCACAACTGACTATAAATATCTCCCAACTACAGTTAATCCCTGGCAAATTAAAGTTAAAACTAAGAAAAGTCCACCACAAAAACAGAATCAATACTAGTTACTTGCACAGGTCCAAAAAGTAATAATTCAGTTCAGTGTAGTCGAGAAAATAACCTCCTTAATTCAAGGAAGCTGTGGCTGCTTTCTCACTCTCTCTGTCTCAGTCTCAGCAGAAAGAGACCACAAACAACTCCAGTTATAAATGGTTACGATGCATTGTCTTGACATCTTTTGAGTTGTTTTCAGGCCACACTTTATACACAGGCAAGTCATTTAATTTGCCTACTACGATGTGGGGTAGATGGTGCCACCAGTCAGCAATTTTGTGTCTGCCATGCAGTCCCAGATTCTGCAACAATACACAGTCTCCTGCTTGGAGCTCTTGGGCCTTCACCTTTCTATCATATCTTTCTTTACTGGCCAAATTTCTCTTTGCAGCCATGGTCTGAGCTAGTTGGTATGCATAATTCAACTGAGCTTTAAACTTTTGCATGAATCATAGATAATTGTCAGCTTGGACCCCATCGGGAGAGACCCCGAAACAAACATCTACTGGCAGTCGAGCCTCTCTTCCAAACATAAGGCGGTAGGGGGAGAACCCAGTAGCATAATTTCTGGTGCAGTTATAAGCGTGTACCAAGGTGCTAATTTGCTGGCTCCTTCTGGGCTTGTCTTTCGGGTGGAGAGTGCCCAGCATGTCAAGCAGGGTGCGGGTGAAATGTTCTGGCTGTGGATCCCCTTGGGGGTGGTCAGGGGTGGTTCTAGACTTCAGCACTCTCCACAGAGAGAGCATCTCCTTGATTAAGCAGCTCTCAAAATCTCGGCCTTGATCAGAATGGATTCTCTGAGGGGTTCCATAGTGAACAAAGAAATTCTGTACCAGTACCTTGGCCATGGTGGATACTTTTTGGTCCTTGGTGGGTAATGCTTGGGCATACCTTGTAAAATGGTCAGTGACCATCAACACATTACTAACATTTCGTTGATCTGGCTCCAAACTCAGAAAGTCAATACAAACTAACTCCATGGGGGTGCCGGTGGTGATGTTGACAAGGGGGGCAGCCCTCTGGGGCAAGGCCTTTCTCTGCAGGCAGTGACTACAAGTCCGTACATGATGCTCAACATCGGCCCCCATCTTGAGCCAGTAGAATCTAGACCACACTAGATCAAGGGTTCAGTTTATACCAAGGTGACCCATGTGGTTGTGTAGGGACCTCAGCACCAAGTCTCTGAAAGTGGTAGGCAAAACCAGCTGTTGCTTGTCCACTTGACACCCCCCCGTCTACTGTTTCTCTGTACAGCAACTGGTTAATAAGCTTCAATTTAGGGCCTTCTTTGTACAATAATGCAGTTCTCAAGTCAGAGGAGCGCAACTTGGACACATCTTTCCCTGCGTAGAGAGCTTCAAGTGCTGATCTGATCATAGGATCTTGGGATTCAGCCCGCTGGATGCTGTCATTATCAAACTGAGGCAGTGCACTAATATCTAATGCGGAAAAGTGGTAGTAAGCAGCAGGTATACAATTGACAGAGGGCTCCAAGCAATCAATTAGATAGTCCACTGCGTCCATGGACATTTGTTTCTCCTTGTCAAACTTTTGGCATAGTGCTCGAATGTCAGGTTCGGACAGTCTGACCCAATCACTTCTGGAAACAGATCTCCAGGAGAGAGCATCAGCATCTACGTGATTCAGGCCTGCTCTGTATTCAACAGTGTAATCATAGGTAGACAACGCAGAAAGGCACCTATGGCCAGTGGCATCCAATTTGGCTGAAGTCTGCACATAGGCCAATGGATTATTATCTGTCTTTACCAGTATCTTTGCTCTATACAAGTATTCATGGAATTGGCCAACAATGGCTCACTTCAATTCCAGGAACTCCAATTTATGTGCAGGATGGTTTTTCTCAGATGGGGTCAGACTTCTGCTGGCAAAGGCCACTGGTCTCAGGCCATTCTCATGCTCTTGATATAACACAGCCCCTAAGCCTTGTAGGCTAGCATCGGTATGTAATGCATAGGGTTTTGTAGGATCAGCATAGGCAAGGACAGGAGTGTGGGTGAGTTGGTATATGATTTTATGGAAAGCAGCTTCACAATCAGGTGTCCAGCGTGACCCAAAAGATTCATTTGGGCAGAAGTATACTCTCTCGGTTTCGGTGAAGGCCACTCTCATGTATTTTTTGTTCATGGAAGGATAACTTTGGGTAAGATTTAGAAGTGGATGAATCACCCTTGAATAGTCCTTTATATACTGCTGGTAATAACCACAAAATCCTAGGAATCATTGCAATTCTTTTAGGTTGTGGGGCTGGGGCCAGGTGGTCAAGGCCTTAACTTTGCAAGGATTAGTCTCTATCCCCTCGGTGGACACTATGTGCCCCACATATTTTGATGATGTCTGAAAGAACTGACATTTGTTGATGGACAGCTTAACTCATTGCCTCCACAGGCTCACTCTAGATTACACCACTTGCCTCCTGACTGTCCTGTATACTTTTAACAGTGAATCCTGGGCCTTTCTAAGCAAAATCAACCCATAGTCAGCATGTTGCAAACAAATGCTAATAGCTCAATAACTGTACATGCTAGACACAAAGTATGAGTGGCAGAGTTATTCAGCACAAAATTGCCTTTCCAATGGTGGCATGCATGTAATAATGAGTAATTTTGTTTTTTTCTATGCTGGTCGAAGAGCAAACTAAATATTTTTTTCACTAAAAAGGCAAATATAAGCCATTTTTGTTGGAAAATATGTAAATAACACCAAATTAAGTATACAGACATTAGATGGTGTTTTAATATTATGTTTGTTAAAAAAGATATCTTTTACTATAAAATGTAATTTTCCCCATTTTAGTCATGTGCTTTGAGATTTGAGGGCTAAATCTCAACCACACACCATATCATAAACAAATGCGACTCCAAAAGTATACATGATACACACAAAGTATCAGCATGAAAGTTGATGAGCACAAAATGCCTTTCCAATGGTGGTATGCAACCAGTTGTAATCAATACGGTTTTATTTTATACCTGCTGAAGTGCCAAAAAGTGAATTTTATTCAAGCTGCTTAGATGAATCTTGATGGAAAACATGTCAGCCATACACACCATACCATAAACAAATGCAAATAACTCCTAAAGTATACATGATATACACAAAACATCAGTGACAAAGTTGTTTAGCATAAAATTATCTTTCCAACGGTGCTATGCAGTCAAATATCTATTATATTGTGTTACACTATATATTAAAATATATAAGTGACTTCTCCAGACGTTGCAAGGGCACACTGGGAGTCAGTAGCCGACTTCTGCAGACATCCTCAGGACACACCAGTGTTTTTTTTACTGACGACTACAGGCGTCTGCTAGGAGACAATGAGTTAAGGCCAAAATCTTCCAGTCGGCATTCATGTTCCTCCAACGAACTTCCAAACACTATAACATTGTCTAAGTACACCAGGCACTCCAACCAGTTCATGTCCCCACTGCACACTCCATCAATCGTTGAAAAGTGGTTGGGGCACCCGAGATCCCTTGGGGCATCCTCATAAATTCATAGAACCCAAGTGGACAGATGAAGGCTGTTTTCTCACGTTCTGGCGCCATGGGGATCTGATAATACCCACTGCAAAGATCCAACACTGAGAACCACTTGCTACCATTCAGAGAGTCTAAAGCATCCTGAATATGAGGCATGGTGTATTGATCAGGGATGGTCCACCTGTTGAGGGTCCAATAATCCACACACATTCTTACTGTTCCATTCTTTTTCCTCACCACTACAATAGGCGAAGCATAAGGGCTTCTGTATTCTTGTATCACACTAGCAGCAAGCAACTCCTGCAGATGTCTTCTTACATCATCTATATCAGTGGGTGCTAGGCGCCGAGACCTCTCACGGAATGGCTGTTCATCATGCAGTCATATATGATGCTCTGCTCCTTGTACACATCCCACATCCCATTCTTTCAGTAAAAACACTTGATCTCTGTGAGCAAGTCTCTGGCTGATTCTAGTCTTCCATTCGGCTGGCAATGGGGAGTCACCAAAGTCAAACAATTCAGGCTCACTCTGTCAGTCTCCCCCAAGTACTTGTTACTGGGTAGCACTGCAGTGTCTGTGCAGTGTACGGTAGCCAGGGTGCAGCCTCTATTCACCCAAATTTCTCAGTCTGACACATTGTGAACCTGAACCATTACCCGTAGAGCATAGGCATGAGCCCGAGTGGGTAAGATACTGGGTTTAACCAGCAATCCTTCTGGCAATTTCCCATCGCCTGACACATGATGAGTATCGTATTCTTGACATCTTTTCGTAAGTGGACCTCCCCTTGTAAGCTACACTGAGCATTGGGGGCCAGGATCATGGACTCAGGATCCTTCTTCCATACAACCGTAACTGGTTCATCCACATCCTTCTTGTCAGCATTCTTCCGTGACTCATAAGCCTTCTTGATCAAGGCAGGAATCCTCAAAGCTCTACCAGTCTGCTGCCCTTGTCTCTCATAGCATAGTTACGCCAACCTCCCGTACATATGAGCATTTGTCCCAATCAGCAAAGGAACCCCATTGTACAGTCCAGTAGGGGGACACACTAGGGCCAAAGTCTCCACTTGCTCCGCCACTCCAGCCACCGAGGTGGGGAAAGACAACCAAATTCGGATGTATCCAGAGTAGGGATACACCTTTTCACTTAACCCTCAGACATACAGTCCTTCCAAAGGCTGTAAGGGCACATCAGGCAAGTGCTTCTTGTACCAGTCTTGGAACATGATGGTTACTTGAGAGCCACTGTCCAGCACAGCCCAAGTAGACACTCCATTTACTTTCACTGTTGTCTCCATGGAAGGACCCACCACCTCGGACCATTTTAGAGGGACAGCAGCAGAGGCCCGGACAGACGATTTAGCCACAAAGAAATTTGAGTTAGAGTTTCTCAGACCCCCACTGCAGTCATTTCGTGCACCCCTTGACCACTGATTCATTTTCCGAAGCTCTCCTTGAAGCCAGCTCACCACTCTGTCTAAGTTTTTCTGGGACCGGCATTCCCTCTTCATATGGCCATGTTTTCCACAGTTGTGACACATGATAGACTCCTGGGTCATCCTTGGAGAGAACATTGCCTGAGGAACTGAAGTATTAGCAAGGGGTTGGGGTCCATTATTTGCTGGCAACGGTGAGAGGGTGCAACATGTCTCAACAGTTCCTTCACGGTGGCAGTCAATTCTTTGATCTCACTCTGAGGGCTATCCTTGTTATAGGATGCCTGAGGGTGCACCCCCACCCCATGGCAGTCATGACCAGAGAGGTACCAGAATCTTGTTCCATGGGGGAAACCTCAGTGAGAACATCCGGTTGTACCTTTCTGACTTCCTTCAGCAACAGTTCTCCCCACCGTTTAGCCCATGGCGGCATACCCTCGTTGGTCTCCACTTCGGAAGGGCCTTCCGATGCCATGATCACTTGGGCTGCACTCACCCTAGAATTACAATCTCCCTCTTCATCTTCAACCTCCCGGAGTTCTTTTATCAAGTCACAGTAGTCTGGTGGGTTACCCCTTCTATCTTGGAGCCTTAATTGAAGGAGCTGCCATTTAGAATGCTTTACATGTTGCAGTATGTGCCCCAATCTCACATGGTTTAAGTCACTGGCAGCTACCCCACCTTTTCAGTAAGCTTTCTGAAGAGCTCTTTCTAGACAAGTAACATATTCGGACAAACTTTCCTCTTGCCATTGTTTTGTACCTTGAAATTTCCACATCAAGTCCTCCCCTGACTCAATGCTCCCAAAATTGCCTTTGAGTACAGATAGGTACTTCTGAGTAGATACATCGGGGTTTGTGGACCTCAAAAATTTAATGGCCTCAAGGGTGGGACCCCTCAAACTTTCTATGATTCTTTTCCATTTCTCAGCCTCCGTACACCGCCACTCAGGTACCAAGGGAGCAACACAAGTTTCCCAATCATCTTCCCCCGGGGGGCGTGGGGAGGGTGCCGGAGAAGATTCTCAACCTTCGGTAAGAGTCGTGACTAATGGCAGGTAAAAACATAGGGGTCAGCATTTGCACAGGCCCAGGAGGAGGGACAATAATGGGTGCTGGAGCGGGAGGGGGTGTTAGGGGAGGAACACCTCCAGGTGGCAGGAATAGCTTCTTTAAGTCCTCCACAGTTTTCCCTTCCTCCAGCAACAACTTAGTAAATTTCTCCTCAAAAGTCTCAGATAGTGGGGGGTCTCGTCCTCCTCGGGGTCTTTACTGTCTCTAGTTATCACTCTCCAGGCAGTGAGGGCTCCTGCTGGGGTAATAGTCCGTGGCACTTTGGAACTGTCTACTGGGTCCTTTACACTCTAATAAGGCCATGAAAGTTTGGGCGAGCAGATTAGCCTGTCGACCCACTATCACAAGGTTTTGTAAACATTCAACCTTGGAAAGTACTCCCTCTACAGTGTCCTTATTGGTACCCAGGGGAATATCCAGAATAAGCATAGCATTTTGGGGGTCGACCTTCTGCCCAGTACATCACCCCACCAACTGGTGTACAGCCACTTCTGTTGGGGTAGCCATTTATTTTAACAGCAATTTGTAAGTTTGGCCACAAGGGATGCTAATCGCAGCAGTGCCTCCAATATGTAACCCCTAGGTGATGCTACCCCAAAGGCTACTACCCCTGCCTGAGTGGCTTGCAGCAGGTTAAGGGGCCTAGGTTCGATGACAGGTGCCTCCACCCAAATGTCAGGGTTGGATGTGGTCAGCCTAACCAGGTCACAGCCCTCTGGGACACTGTGACCTCCCTTGACCCCCACTAGTGGCCCTCTCAATACACAACAGTAACCTTCCCAATACCCCAGATATGCAAAACACATACATATGAATCTGGCACTCACCTCAAGGACTGATTCCTTCAGCGTGGCTCTGGGAACCCCCCCTGTAAAATAAGGTTATGCAAGGCACACAGCTATAATGCAATACTTTCAACATATACTGACACCACAGTCAAGGGAGATTTCAAGAAACGCAGATCTGATTTATTCAGGGGACTGTAACAAGGATGGGGGGCTATCAGGTTAATTGGCTTAAACACACTAAGAATCACACTACTATGCATGCAATCAGGGTCCCATTCAGTCACACTCTCTGGGTACCCAGGATGGAGGAAAAGGCTAGCCAGGACAGTTGCCCGGGGTAGGCCGGCATCACAGCTGGTTGGGGCCCTGTGATGGAAAAATAACATGCACACACACACACAATTTGTAATCCGGAGCTGGAGGGCTCAGTTTATGAAAGCAGCACAACAAGATAATTAGGTGACACACTTTTGATTTAAAGAGTGGTTGAAGGGAGCTACACTGGTAATTACTCATGATACCCAAGACTGGACACGGGAGGGATGATGGATGGACATTCTGGATTGCCAGAGAAAGCAGGGCCCACATGAGTTGCTTCGGCGTTGTTCTTGTTCAGGCAAGGAGCAGGGGGCTGATCCCCTGGCTGGTCCCTTGTCGATGGATCTTCTCGGTGCAGCAGGGTAGGCAGACAGGGCCCTTCATGGCAGGGCCTATCTGCATGAGGCAGCAATGGATTTAGTCCAAATTTAGCTGGGTATAATTTCCAGCTCTCAACACACGACTCAGCTCGGGGGAAAACCAGATCGTGACCCCACTCCAGTTCCAACACATTTATTTGTACAAGCCAGCAACACACAGTTCGCTCAGTGGGAAACACAACACATTTACATGTACAAGTCAGCAGCACACAGCTTACTTGCAGCCAAACTAAATCACAAATCCTTTTTGGTACACAGTACATTTATATACCAGAATTATACTGCACCTGTACCAGGCCAAATGCTCCCCAGTCACGATCGCAAGTCTCTGCACACACTGGGAGCTCAGAAGTGACTGAAATTCCTGACAGGCTGATCGCATTCACCAAAATCTTCGGTGTTCTACAGGTTGAGCCTGGTTACACCTTGGTGGCTTCTTTCACCCTCACAAACTCAGATTTAGTCCAAAGGTACTTTTTTCTCTCCTTTCCAGGGCAGAAACAAACCAGCAGGCCAGAAGGCAGACCTTCCACGATTCCCCCACGCAAACTGCTGCGCAAAACGGCTGCTCGAACTCTCTGAGCTGTTGCTCGCTCAGCTTCCAAATTAGATCTGGCTTGCCAGCAGACAGTTCAGGGGATTTCCTTTAGATCCAAAAGGTTCACTGGGTCGGTTCTGCTGTCAGTCACAACATGCTCCCCCTGTTGGTACAAAAAGGTGCCAGTCATCCAAAACTACAATTCCCAGAGTCTGGCACCACACAGTCCCACTTTAACAGGCTCCATTTTAGAATCCTAAAGTACTGATTGGTCCAATTCGGCAGTTCAGGACCAAAATGGTGGAGCTACACTGAACAGTCCTTGCTGCAAGAAAGGCAGGTTAGAACAAACTACATTTTCATCACTGCTCTAGCAAATGCTCAGCAAATAATTACATCTTTCAGCAGTGCTCCCTCTGCACAAGTAGCGATGGCAGAAACAGGGTGGTTAGTCAGCAGCTCGAGTGGGATTCGGGCATAGAACCACACAGATCCCCCCATTTAAACTAGTTCTGAATGCAGGCAGGCAGCCCTTACAGAGACAGTACATGGAGGCTTTAAATGCACTCACTGCAACAACATTTAAATGGCTTTAACGCTGAACACCAACCAGGCTGTGAGCAACTAGACAAGCTCTTGGAAGACTTTTTGGGAACCCCCATTTGTAGGGGGGTTACATGAGCATGACAGTTGTCATTTGTAAAACAATGTCTGAAACATCAGTAACAGCCCTCTGACTCACCTTGGTTGCTCCAGGGCCCTCAGGGTCCACACTGCACACACTTCCAAAGGGGCCGGCCCGGGTTCTGAAGTGGAGAGAAGATATGGTGCAGTGCCTCCACCTGGGGTAATGGCAGGGAATACCTGTGAACAGATTATAGGTTACCACCCCTCAGGAAATATACAACAGCTGCCCCCAAAGTCACTTTCCCACACAATAACAATTCCCCTATTGCAATGATTCACAGTACCAGAATATAACATTAACAATTAACAATATTTATGTTGAGGGAAGGGGAGAAAAGGGAGGAAAATAACACAACAGCATTAACAACTGGTTGAAACAGTTTCATCCCACACAATCTCCACCTCCCACCTACAGGTGCACCAGGCTCCAAATGGCAGCTGCTCAAACTGTCTCTAAAGTCCCTTGAGTGGGTACCACACCGCAGTGTAGATGTTGTATTTGGTGGCCGAAAATAAGTACCTTAAACACATCAGGGTCTTGGTAATAAGAAAACACATCACACTGAAATCTAAGCCTTCTCTGTTTACTTCCATTCAGCATAGATATAAGGGGAAAACTGATCTCAACACACACAGGAAGACTCTCACATTAAGAATTACAGTAAATGCATTCCTTAAAGCTGTACTGTACATAACAATCCCTCCTGATGTAACTAGAAAATACTTAAGTAAATAATTCAGAAAATAGTATGAAACTATCAAAGTTATTATTGCAATGTCCCTTTTAGTTAGTCTATGTCATTAGATTATATCTCTACAAGTCCATTCTCTTTGGTGGACATCTTATACGTCCTGACTGACGTAGTAGGACTGGAGGCTGTTGCTCTGAAATCTGATGCACAAGAAACATGTTGCGACAGGTTTCTCGAGAAGCAGATTGTGGAGGCGCAGCACTGTTGTGGCCAATGCCCCCACAGCCTGCAAAGGCATGCTCCGCTTCCCCCAATGCTGTGGCACGCTGCTGCTGACACTAGTTCAGCCAGTGTGCCACAACTTTCTAAAAAAACAGCCGCTGCAATCAGGGGGCGCCTTGTCATTGCAGCGTCAGTCACCTGCTGCAATGAGGGAGCGAGCCGTCATTGCAGGGCGGGATGTAAAACATCTGAGATTGTTTGTGAACATGGCCTCGGCTTGCCGCAGTGTTCAGAAACAATATGAACCCCCCCACATTTAGTTTCTGACGGGGGCCCCAATCCCCATCGGCATTCTGTGCCCCCGCTTTGTTCATGCCGACGGGTGGCCAATCCCCATCGGGTTGTAGTGTTCCCTGCTTGTTTTTTTTTTGCTGAGTGGGGAGCCCACCTCATCGGCATTCTGTTACCCCTCTTTTGTTGCTGCCGATGGGTGCCCAATCCCTGTCAGCATACTGATACCCCCGACCCCGCCCGTTTGCTGATGGGGGTGCCCAGTCTCCCATCGGCTACTGCTGGCCCCAGTCCAGGAAGCCTCTGCTGGCACACTGGGAGCCCACCCCAGTGTGCCAGATGCCCCTGCAAGTGAGAAAATGGTCCGGCAACATCTGGTTTATTTATTGTTTTGGTTTTTAAACCTGGAAGAAAGAAAACCGTCCCTCGGCGCTCGCCTCTGCTTCCCTCCCAACCTGCACCCACCCACTGCCCGCACTGCCTCCCCACAACCCCCCCTCACCTCATACTACCTTAGAAGCTCAGCGACGATCTTCGGTGGACCGGGAACACGTCTGCACTCTTCAAAGCCGACCGTGAACTGAGGAAATGCCGGTAAGCTGTATAATGTAGTACATAGGGTTTTTTCAACTTAATTGCATATCTCGGGCATTTTGGGGAATTTTTCCACCAAATTTTCAACATGGGGGTTTTAGGACCTCTCCTCATGAATTCTTGAACTGTCATGGCATTAATTGGCCCAGAAAGGTGATTTCGCGGTCATGGCACGGAATCACCTTCCGGGGCTGATTAACGAAACGACAGTGCCAGTGTTCATGAGGTGGGCTCTCAAAAAGCCTATGTTGCAAATTTGGTGGAAAAAATCCAAACAAATGACTGTTTTACGAGAGTGCGCTGCGCAGTTGCTACGCATGCTCGTAACTTCGTGAATTTGCAATATTTTCACGCCAGATTTTCAACACTGGCATTTTGTCACACCTCCTTGTGAACAGTATAGCTGTCATTGTTCACATCCTGTCGGAAATGTGTTTTCATACTTCCAGCACAGAATAGCGCAGTCGCTGTGGGAAATCAGTGTTCAGGACAGATTAAAAAAATGAGAGTGCCACTGTTCATGAGTAGAGGTCCTGAAATGGCTATGCTGAAAATTTAGTAACGATACTCCATAAAATGACTGTGTTATGAGCGTGCTTTGCGCAGTTTGCATGCACGCTCGTAACCTTGCAAATTTATAATATTTTCACTCCAGATTTCCAACATTGCCATTTTCCCACACCTACTTATGAACAGTAAAGCTGTCATTTTTCCCATCCTGGCCAAAATGAGTTTTCGCAATTCCAGCGCAGAATACAGCAGTCGCTGTAGGAAATCACTGTCCGGTACAGATTAAGAAAATGAGAATGATGCTGTTCATGAGCAGAGGTCATAAAATGCCTATGTTGAAAATTTGGTGATAATAGCCCATCGAATGACTGTGTTACAAGTGTGCGTTGCACACTTTCCACGCACGCTTGTAACTTTGCAGATTTGTAATATTGTCACGCCACATTTTCACCAGTGGAATTTTCCCACACCTCCTTATGAGCTGTGCAGCTGTCATTTTTCACATCCTGACCGAAATGTGTTTTCACAGTTCCGGCGCAGAATAACGCGGTCGCTGTGGGAAATCACTGTTCGGGATGCATTAAGAAAATGACAGTGGCACTGTTCGTGAACAGAGGTCCTAAAATGCCTATGTTGAAAATCGGGTGTCGAAACTCCATAACATGACTGTGTTACAAGCATGCGTTGAACTGTTTGCACGCACCCTTGTAACATCTCACTTTTGTAATATTTTCACCCCACATTTTCAACAGTGGCATTTTTCCACACCTCCTTATGAACAGTACAGCTGCCATTTTTCACATCATGGCTAAAATGTGTTTTTGCACTCCTGCCGCAGAATAGCATGGTCGCTTGGGGAATCGCTGCATGGGACACATTAAGATCGAACAAGTGAGAGGGGAGAGTGACCGAGCTGAACTGAGGTCAGTCGGGACTGCTGCGGATTTGTTTGTGGGCAGAGAAAGGGCCCAATGCAAGAGCCCAGTACAAAAGGGCAGCCTGCAGCACTGGGAGAAACAGAACAAGAGAGCGAGTGACGGAGGGGGAATGACCGAATTCACCGGAGCTCTTTCAGGAGTGCTGCGGATTTCTTTGTGGGCAGAAAAAGGCGTCAGTGCAGCCAGGGGCCCAGTATAAAAGGCCAGCCTGCAGCGGTGGGAGAAAAAGTACGAGCAAGTGAGACAGGGGGACCGAGTGAACTCAACGGAGCTCGGTCAGGACTGCTGCAGATTTGTTTGTGGGCAGAAAAAGGCGCCAATCCAGGCAGGAGTCCCTTACAAAAGGGCCGCTTGCAGTGCCAGGACAAACAGAATGAGCATGTGAGACAGGGAGACTGAGCGACCTCAACAGAGCTCTGTCAGGACAGCTGCGGATTTGTTTGTGGACAGACAAAGGTGCCAGTGCATGCAGGGGCCCAGTACAAATGGACAGCCTGCACTGGCGGGGAACCCAGAATGAGCGAGTGAGACAGGGGGAGTGAGCGAGCTCAACATAGCTCTATTGTAACTGCTGCAAATTTCTTTGTGGACAGAAGAAGGCGGCAACACAGGCAGGAGTCCAATAAAAAAGGGCAGCCTGCAGCGCCAGCAGAAATGGAATGAGTGAGTGAGAGAAGGGGAGCGACCGAGCTAAATGGAGCTTTGTCGGGACTGTTGCAGATTTCTTTGTGGGCACACAAAGGCACCAACAGAGGCAGGAGCCCAGTACAAAAGGGCAGCCTGCAGCACCAGGACAGACAGAATGAGTGAGTGACACAGGGGGAGTGAACGACCTCAACGGAGCTCTGTCATGACTACTGCAGATTTCTTTGTTGGCAGAAAAAGGTGCCAATGCAAGCAGGAGCCCCGTACAAAAGGCCACCCTGCAGCGCCGGCAGAAATGGAACGAGTGAGTGAGAGAGGGGGAGTCAGCAGGCTAAACAGACCTGTGTTGGGACTGCTGCAGATTTCTTTGTGGGCAGAAAAAGCCACCAACAGAGGCAGGAGCCCGGTACAAAAGGGCAGCCTGCAGCACCAGGAGACACAGAATGAATGAGTAAGAGAGGGGGAGTGAGCCACCTCAACAGAGTTCTGTCGGAACAGCTGCAGAATTCTTAGTGGGCAGAACAAGGTGCAAATGCAGGCAGGAGCCCAGTACAAAACAGCAGCCTGCAGCACTGGACGAAACAGACTGAACGACTGACAGAGGGCCAGTGAGCGTGGACAACACACCAACGCAATCAACATTCGGCGTTGACAAATGCTTGTTTGTTCTGTCTCAATTCTAGTACGTAATTCGTCCACATGTTTTTTTTTACTCTCCTCTGGTTAGTCAGTCGAACAGTACAGACAACATTTCCAAATTTGTTTTCCCCACACCTTATATCCATCTCTTCAGGCCTGCATACATCCTGACCCACGCAAGATCATTGGGTTTGAAGGACCTGGTCTTGGGAGGCATTTCAGTTACTGACTTATAGCCTAGAGGGTAAAGAAGGTCCAACTGAGTTGGAATCTGATTTCCAAACAACAGTTCTGCAGGGGATATTCCCATGACACAATGTGATGTTCGATACATCGCAAAAACGTCCAAAAGTACTATCTGTATTACTGTCAGTGTAGTAGGATTAGTTTAGTCCATACTTCTTAAAAGTCTGAACCAGGCGTTCCGCTTTGCCATTTGAACTTGGATGGTAGAGAGGTGAGAAAATATGGCAGATACCATGTTGCTGGCAAAATGCTTGGAATTCAACGGACGTGAACAGTAGTCCATTATCTGAGACAATCATTTGCAGAAAACCATGGGTAGTAAAATAGATTTAAACACTTTGATGGTATTCTTAGTAGTTGTTGAAGACATTTGATGAATTTCTGGCCATTTACTATAAGCATCAGTTAAGAGTAACTACATGAAATTTAAATAAGGTCCTGCAAAATCAATATGCACCCTTTGCCAGGGTTTTTCAGATCATTCCCAATGGTGAACTGGAGCTCTTGCTGGATTGCTCATTGATACAGCACAACCTTCGCATCTTTGCACAACCTGGTATATGTCTCGGTCAATGGAAGGCCACCATACGTGAAGTCTGGCTAGGGATTTTATTTTAGCAATGCCTGGATGGCCCACATGTGAAAGAGTCAACACATTTGAGTGATAACATTGGGGTACTATGACATGTAATCCCCATAGAAGACACCTCTCAGCAATGGACAACTGCTGTCTCTTTGTATAGTAGGGTTGTAGTTCAGCCAAACAAGTAGTGCCTTGCAGCCAACCCTCAAGCGTATACTGATACACTTGTTTCAAAATTACATCTTGACTAGTCGCTTTTGCAATGTCCTTGGCTAGTACTGGAAGCTGATCTAACTATTGTAGCTCCATTGCACACACAACAGTAGAGTCCTCCATATCTTTGACTTGCACTGGAAAACTATCTGTCCCCACCTGGCATTCTAATGGCTCCTCTTTAAGTCCCACATCAAACTCCATTTCTCTGGATATTGGTAACCTCGACAAGGTATCTACCTTTCCATGCTGGTCAGTTGGTTGGTATGTAACCTCGAAATTATTGGCAGACAAAATTAATGTCCATCGTTGAAGTTGGCTAGTGGCTGTTTCTGGAATTCCTTTTATCTGTATTGAAAATTGTCACTAGTGGCTTGTGATCTGACTTCAGGAGAAACTTGTGACCCAGTAAGTACTGGTGAAATTTCTGGACTCCAGACATAATCGCGAATGCCTCTCTCTGAATCTGGGCATAATTCCTTTCAGCTGCAGTGAGTTTGTGTGAAACATGGGCTATCGGCTTTTCCACTCCTTCTGGATCTGTATGGAAAAGGACAGCTCCTATACCCACAGGACTAGCATCACAGGTCAATGTGATAGGAAAGTTTGGGTCATAATGAGTTAAATTATTCACATTGCTTAGAGAGAGCTTGATGGCTTGAACTGCCTTACTGTGGCCGTTGGTCCACTTCCACAGAGTACCTTTATGTAACAGTTCATGTAGGAGAGCACATATAGTGGCTAAGCCAGGTATTAAATGGTCATAGTAGCGCACCATATCCAAGAATGAGTGCAACTCTGAAACATTCTGTGGTTCAGGCATGTGCACAATAGCTTCCATTTTTTCATCATTTGAAAAAATTCCATCTTTGTCAATAGTGTGACCTAAGTATGTGACACTTGGTTGACAAAATTGCTATTTTTCTCTCCTGAGTCTGAGTCCACTCTGTTGCAATCTCTCTAAAGTCTTTTGTAAGTTAAGTAAATGTTCTGCTTCTGTCTTGCCTGTGACAATGATGTCATCCAAATAACAAGCAATACCTGGTATATCATTTATCGTTAGCTCAATCACTTTTTGAAAAACAGCAGGTGCAAACGTTTGTACTTGTACAGTCCTTGCTGTGTATTACTCACTACCAATTTCTGAGAGTCTGTATTTAACTCCACTTGAAGGTATGCATCAGCGAGGTCCAGTTTAGAGAACCCTCACACCACCATTCAGTCTATGAAAAAGTTCCTCTGGTAAGGGTAAAGAAAACACATCTGTGCTAAGTACTGGATTAAGTGTCACCTTAAAATCTCCACATATTCAAACCTTACCACCTGGTTTAGATACCATGACAATTGGAGTGGCCCAGCCTGAACTTGAAACCTTTTCCAGCACATCTGCTTTTTCTAGTCTGTCCAATTCTGCTCCAACCACCGGTTTAAAGGCAAAAGGAAGTTTCCATGGCTTACAAAACTTAGGGACTGCATTAGGCTTTGTAACTAGCTTGGCTTTAGCCATTGTGCAACATCCCAGGCCTGTCCACAACTCTGGATACATGTCTAAAATCCTTCCCTAGCTTGGGCGGATTACTGCTTTGTGGTACCTGGACAGCAGCAAGTAGGCCAAAATCTGCTGGATCAACATGAATGTTTAGAAGAACCAAAGCATCTCTGCCCAAAATGTTGACACCTTTTTTTGTAACCAGAAAAGTTAAAGGTATACCAGGAGAGTCAGTCCTGCATACCAAAGTGGTAAATGAGCCCAGTGGCTGAATTAATTGCCCTTCAAATGCATGCAGCAACTTATTACAAGGAGACAATGGTGGCTTATTTAGATCAGACCATGTTTGATGGTTAATAAAAGTAACTGGGGAAGCAAAGTCTACCATTAAATGCAACTGATGCCTCAGTTGTGGCAATTGAAGTAACACATAGAAAGGAGGAACATCTTTAGTCTGCATTTGTGGTGCAATAGGAACAAGTGCACTGTCTGTGCTCTCTGAACTGACCACTGCAGTTCTCCTGCTTCTGTAGACTTTAGCAATATGCCCCTGACACTTACATGCATGACACTGAATTTCTCTGAATTTGCACTGGTCCCTGCTTTGCTGAGAAGACCCACATGATGTACATTTGTACTGCCCATGCAGTTTGGGTGGAGTGATTGAATTTTTCTTTGAAAACAGTAGTTTAGACTTAGGTTTGAGCTGTTTCAATTTGGGGTTTACTGCAGTTACTTGTACCTCATTTTTAGTGTTCATCTTAGCATGCACTTCATTTTCTGCAGCCTCATACATTTGTGCCAACTGTAAAAGTTCATTAGCAGATTTCTTGACACTTACATAAAGTAATTGCTGAATACGATGTTCATTATTCAACCCCATAACAAACTTATCAGCTAAATTAGATTAAAGATGCTCCCTGCTCCACTCAAATGTGAGAGCTAAGCTTTTGATCTCAGCCAAATAAGATTGTAATGACTGACCTGGTTTCTGACAGCAACTGTAGAATTTATAATGTTCAACCCTTGGGAAAGTTGTTAAACTGTATTGCGCATTCAATTTAGCCTTCAGCTCTTGATATGACAAATCCTCCGGCTGGCCTGGTGCACACAGACTGCATAATAGTTTGAAGGTTTCACTTCCCAAGAAAGTACAAAAAGCAGCTTGAATAAGCATATCCTGTCACTCAACATTTGCAGATTTTATGGCAGGATTAAGTAATAACCACTGATCAAACTGTCTAGACCATGTATCCCAGTCTGTTCCTGTAAAAATCTCAAAGCTGGCTGAAGTTGCCATAATATTGTACAGATTCAAATTGCTCACTTGCCTCCAATGCAGAAAGTCACAAGATGGTGTAATTCAGTAAGCTGGAGCTATGAAAAGTTTCACCATCCTTGTTGCCAGTTTATTGTATTTACCAAAAATAAGTATGTTAAACACATCAGGGTCTTGGTAATAAGAAAACACATCACACTGAAATCTAGACCTTCTCTGTTTACTTCCATTCAGCACAGATACAAGGGGAAAACTGATCTGAACACACACAGGAAGAGTTACAGTAAATGCATTCCTTAAAGCTGTACTGCACATAACAGTATACATCGCTGGGGATCTTTTATTGGGGCCCAAATAACTTTAGACAGTAGAAACAAACTTCAGGTCTGGGCTTAGCTCGGTTGCACAGTCCTGCCCAGGGCCTAACCCCCTAGATAGTAACTAGCTAGCTAGCTAATAAAGTTCTCCTCCTAGCTGCAGCCTAGAGGTACTTACAGTTTTGATGATCAAAGGAGGTTTCAACAGGCTGGGCTTGCATGGTACCATGGAGGTATCCTGTTGGTGGTGCACCACAGCAGCAGCAGGGTTGACTGAAGAGGTTGTAGAATGCTGGTCTTCACCTTCCTGACCTTCCCAGCTTCACCTCTGAGGGCTTTGTAGGCAGTTTTCACCAGGCAGACCTCTTGCTGCCTTTCTTGTCTGTCTTATTTGCTGGTGGTCTGTGGGACAGGGCAGGCTGGGTTCCCTAGACTACTAGTTTTGGCACACATGCTTTCCTGACATAGCAGTATAGCTAGGCTATGCTCAGTCTCTGGCTCCAGCACACGCAGTCAGTCTGACTTGCAACACACAGCAGGCAGTCATACTTGCCCCTCTGAGGGGAACACAGATCACTCAGGCTTTTCTCGCACAGCTGCAGCACTTTTCCATGCAGACTGCTCCCAATGCAGTCTCGGCTCTTGAACTGCCGACTCTCCAGTCTTTCTTTACTCCACAGCAGGATCATGAAAGGCTCTCTTCACTGCAGCAAACTCCACATTTTTCTCTTTTGGTTGCAAAACTGCCACAGTTTCTTTTACCTGCAGCAACCTCCAACCATCTCTCTCTCTCTCTCTCCACTGCAAACTTTAAAGTCTTTTCCTTCTGCTGCACATTGGCTTTACTAGGCAGTCTGCCTCTCCCTTTGCTCAGGGGCCACTCAGGCCGATGGGTGCTGGGTGCAGCTCTTGGGCTAGATAGCCCACACAGTCTCTCCTACACTCTGCTCTCTCCTCAATCTCAGGCTGAAATCCTCATTTGGTGGGTAAATAGTCCCTTAAATAACTTTTTCACAGCCCTACCCTTATTGGCTGTTGCAGTCTCAGGATTTTCTGTGCCCTCTGATACTATTTCCAGCAGCCCCCACTCTGATGAAGTCCCTGTGGGCTGCCATGTTTATTTAGTTTCTGCCACAACAGCTCAGCCCTCATAATTTTATTAGTTTGCCCTTCCGATGGCAGATACCCACATGATCAGTGCCCAGAGGAGTTCCTGTTCCATTTTTCCCCAATCCCCAGCTCTGATGCCTTTCCCGAAGCTGGAGATATAATTAATCAATGGCCATAACCGAATTATGCCCAACAGACCCATGGCTCCTTTAAATTTCTGCTCCCAGCGATTGCACATGTGCAGAAGAGCGTGGACTGCCATTTTGTTTATTTGCCTTGAGCCAGTCCCCTTTCAACAACTACTGGGATTGGCAAAACCATTTCTTTTTTCCTTTTTTATGCCAGAAGTATGGGAGCAGGACCAGAGCTTGGCCCCCATCAGAACATGGGGCCGAGACAACAGGATCAATGGCCACAAAAACACCAACTGGGTGCCAGGGTCCAAGTCCCACCAGGGACCACTAATGGGGACACCACGGGGCAGCGCTAGGACTGTAGCCCATCAGGTAAGCCCAAATAAGGGGGTTACACATCATTTTACCCCACAAGTGTTAAAACACATTTGGGGTAGGATTTGAGAAATGACAGCTATCACATTCAAGAGATGGTGTAAAAAATGGCTATGCTGAAAAGTTGGGGTCGAAATATAGAAAATGATCACAGTTATGAGCATGCACTGAAAAACTGCAACATAGACTTATAACTTTGCTGTTTTCTCATATTTTTACCTCACATTTTCTATACAGCCTTCTTTTCACCCAACATAGCCTTCTTAGGAGCCCACTTCATGAACAAGAGCAGAGAATGTTTTCAAATTCTGCCCCAAATGTGATTTTGCACTGCAAGTGTGAAAACACATTTTGGCTAGGATTTGAAAAATGACAGCTGTCGCATTCATGAGGTGCTGTGAAGAAATGGCAATGTTGAAAATTTGGGGCCAAAATATTGAAAATTACTATCATATGTTTTAAAATTGAACTGTGCTGCTATCATCAATCTATTGCACTCTGTACCTCAATGTGAGACACTGGCTTGCCAAGCCTGCAAGCCATATCAGATTCTGTACTCATTTTTGCTCAGAGGAATCTACAGAAATATATACAAGTCTGCTTACATTCGAACACTGAAATCCCTTGTCTAGGGTATTGTATAGCATTATTAAATCAACAGAAATGTCCGTTAGAACCTTACTGTTTGCTCTGATAAGATTTCTCATCTTAAATCCCATTGCATTTTCTTTGTAAATTATTACATAGCTAACTTCTGTATTTGGAAAGGTTACACACGTTATTGATGTAAGGCTACCTGTCTACATTTTACACCGCTATGCTATCATAGTCACTGCCTTGAGATTTTGCCTTACAAATCTTTCCTTGCTGATACAGGGTTTCACCACGTTGTTCCCGCACAGCTAATGCTTACAGGTTGCACATTGCTGTGTTCCCATAGTTACGGCATACAAATTCACTTAGCAAACCTGTCTTTTCTAATAAAGAGTTTCATATTTCTATGCTCAAAGCAAACGTTTTGGAAAAAAAGGAAAAATCAGCTTTCAACCTTGGAGTTTTCATCAAATACCAAAGACTAATTTAACTATTTCAGTCAGTCTCTGATTAGTATAGAAAAAAGCTCTCCAGTGTATAACCTTGTTACCATTTATCCTAATGTAATCTCTCCCCACCGGCCCCCCTTGTTTTTACCAGAGGGCTGCTCCTCTCACATCTAGGCGCCACCGAGAGGGTTGGGGGCAGTCACTACAAATATCTCACAGACTATGACCCATTACTTCTACTACGGAGCCTGCCATCCTCAGACAGGCAAATCAAGTGTGGCAACTACCTGTCTCACACTTGGGGGGATCATTTAGCATGGTCATCAACCTGGGTCTCTGGGAGAAAACATTTGTTCAGCATTATGCTAGGTTTGTACTTCTGGTCAGGGGCACCCAAGTAAATCTGGACACTGGAAGCAATAACTGTAATGTCCAAACCAGGTTGGGAATCTAGAGTGTGGCTTTTATTCACATAACACAGAGAATAACAAAGCAAAGATGGGCCCCCACAGGGCTACTCTCACTGGTAATGCAGATTACTGCGGTACAGAGCACACTTCCTTACTACGAACCCTCATGTTCTGCATGAATCTGGGCACACACGGCCCAAACTGGTACACTTCTCTTCTTTTTCCTTGACTTGGCGCCCCGGCCAGTACTAGGATACTTTTCCATATTGCATGGAGATTGATGGTGGCACCCTAAACCACCCACGAGCACATTCTGGCTCTCAGGGAAATCCAAAATCCCATGTCTGGATGCTTTCCTCAGGCATTGGCCAAATGTGCCAGGAGAAAACATAGGTGCCCAAACTGAACCCGGAGAGGTAAACGTGGTTACTCCAGATGGGGGGGGGTCTCCTACCTTTCGTTCCCAAATCTATACTCGGCTATTCATATGGTTATAACACCTTTCTTTGAAACACTGTTTGTAGATGCTCTCTAGAAATGTTTTGATCATTTAACATTCTGCAATTCACTCTACGAAGGTGTCCTGACTTTAAAAGTTCCATATGTGGCTATGTCTGTGGCAGATTTACTGTGTGTTGTTGTTTTTATTTTGTACTCACAGGGATTGTTACTGTTTGTTGCTAACATTTTATTACTTTATTTTTCTGATTCACATTGCTGTTGCTGGATATACCTTCTGCTGCATTATTACAAGGTGTGCCTACAGGTGTGTGCTAACAGATTACTGCTGTAATCTTCTGATTCAAATTGTCTTTTGCAAGGTATATCTTCTGTTACTGCTTTATTTTTCTCTGTAGCAAAGTGTTTCTTACAGGGTATATCTTCTGTGAAATTATTACAGGTGGTGCTTACATTTTTGTAACTTTTTATCATTAGGCTAAGCAAAATTACTGTATGCCCCTATTTTATTTCCTTTGCTGAAAAGGTTATTTTTGTCTCAGAGGTGTTGCAGTCTCCTTCTCACACTGAAGACAGGGAGAGTGAGAAAGCAACCAAGCTTCCTTGAATCAAGGAGGTTATTTTCTAGACTACACTGAACTGAATTATTACTTTTTGGACCTGTGTAAGTAACTAGTATTGAATCAGTTTTTGGGGTGAACTTTTCTTAGTTTTAACTTTAATTTGACTGGGAGGAACTGTAGCTGGGAGATATGTGCAGTCAGTTGTGACTAGACCTGTTACTTAGCCTTTGTGAAATAAGTGTCTGAAAGGAAGGAAGGCACTCCCTGGGGTGGAGGGTAAGAGTTGTAGGTGATTGTTTCTGGACAGCACAGGTTTACCCCCCCACACACTTCCCCTCACCCCACCCGCTCCAAGCGCATACCTTCCTTATAGCAGGGGCTCTGACATCACTTCCTCAAAACTGCTAACAACATACACCTGTTCATATATTTAAAGGCACAGCACACTGAATAGGGGGTAGAGACACTCACAAGCTTGCACACACTGAAACAAGAACAAAAAAGCATCTGTAACAGGAAGGGACACAGACATGTGGGGAGTGGTGCAATGCACTGGCTGTGGAGCAGCAGCCTTCCGAGAGATATTCTGGAGACTGAGTTGCTGCCCTATTTTCAGGCACATCTCTGGTCTGAGGGACGAGGTTGTTCGTCTCCATGCTGGCCTGGCAAGGATTTGGGAAACCTGCTCCCCCACCCAGGGACCACCCAGGCCACCGCCACTACCTCAGAGGTTGTCAAGAAAAAGGAGTGGTTGGACTATGGTGAGCTCAGGGAAGATGAGGGTGGTGGAACAGAGGTGCATCCCTCCAGTTGTGCCTCTCCACAATTCATTTGTCACTCTGGTGAAGCATGGTTCCTCTACGGAGGCACCTGCAGTGGAGACCAAGGAGGATGCTGGGAACCTCCACAACGAAGACGCGCAGGAGAGTGGCCCAGGACCCGGCAGGGGAAGGAACAGCTCCTGGTGGGGGACTCAGTTGTTAGGGGGGTAGAACTGGGGGAGGGAGGGGAAAGGGAGGTAAGGTGCCTGCATGGTGCCAAGGCTTTGAGGGACAGGAAACGAATCCTCAGGATTGTGGGAGCAGCGGCAAGGGGAAGGGAGCTGGATGTCATTCTCTACCTAGGGACGAATGATCTGGCTGAGAATGGGATCAGAGTAATGCAACAGGAGTTTGTGGAGTTGGGAAGGGGCCTTAGACAAGTAGCACACGTGGTAACTTTCTTGGAAGTGCTACCTGTCTATGGCATGGATGAGGCTAGGGCACTCTGCACCATGGGATTCAATAACTGGTTAAAAAGTTGGTGCAGAGTTCAGGGATTTGGCTTCATTGGGGACTGGGGCTCCACCTGGAGGGATGTAGACCTATACCGGCACAATGGTCTGCATCTATCCTGGAGGGAAACAAGGATCCTAGGTGATAGGTTTAAATGCTTCAGTGGCAAGCATTTAAACTAGCCAAGAGGGGAGGCACTGAAGAGGAGAAGAGAAATCCTGGCCCCCCCCAAAAAAATCAGGGTAATTAGTGAGGTAAACATCAAAATAGAGCAGTCGACAGGGAGAAGGGCAGGGGTTAATAGAAAAAAAGATAAAGGCAGTAGGGACAGGGATGGGGCAAAAAGAAATAAAGCCATAAAAAAATGGAGGGTAATGAGTATCAATGCGCATAGTCTAGGTAAAAAGCTCCCTGAAATGGTGGCCTTGATGGAAGAGGGATGCCTGGATATTGTGGCAGTCACAGAAACATGGTACACAGGGAACCATGACTGGGATGTCAACATACCAGGGTACACAATCTACAGGAGGGACAGGGAAGGAAGAAGAAGAGGAGGAGGAGGAGTAGCTCTCTATGTAAGAGAAGAAGAGATGAAAGCAACAGAACTAAAGGGTAAACAGGGAGGAGAGGAGTCACTGTGGGTCACCCTGGAGACAGGAAATGGCTCCACAATCCGCACAGGGGTTGTATACAGACCCCCGTCTCAGGGGGAGGAAATGGACAACGAAATGATAGAAGGCATTCTTGGGATGGCAGAGAAAGGGGAGATATTGCTGATGGGGAACCCGAATATGCCAGATGTTGACTGGAGCACCTTTGCTGCAGCCACATCCAAGAGCAGGGCCATTCTTGATGCCCTACAGGGGGCATGCCTCAACCACTCAGGAGAGAGCAATCTTAGACCTGGTACTCTCAAATGGGGATGGAGAGAGGATCTCTGATCTTGAAGTGGGTAGCCATCTGGGAACAAGTGACCACCAAACAGTGTGGTTCATGATAAACTTAACTGTAGAGTCAAGGCACGCAAAAGTGAAGGTACTGGACTTCAGGAGGGCTGATTTTGTCAAAATGGGAGAGTGCATCAGAAAAGCACTAGCAAACTGGCAAGAAGGTGGGGTGGAGCAACAATAGGGAAACATCAAAACTGCCATCATAGAGGCAACAAGCCTTTGTGTGAAGCAAATAAACAAATCAAAATGAAAGAAAAAAACACTATGGTTCTCAAAAGAAGTGGCAAGGAAGGTAAGGTAGAAAAAGATAGCATTCAGGAAGTATAAAGAAACACAGAAGGAGCAGGACAGAGAACTGTACCTGTTAAAGCAGAAGGAAGTGAGTAAGGCAGTCAGAATAGGAAAGGACAAAACCGAGGAAAAGATAGCCAACTTGGTTAAGAAGGGGGATAAAACCTTTTGTAACCCCCAGGTGGCGCTATCCCAAGGGCTACTACCCCTGCCTGACTGATTACTGACAGGTTGAGGGGCCTAGGTCCAACGGCGGATGTCTCCACCCAGAGGTCGGGGTTGGAACAGTCAGATATGACCTGGTCACAGCCCTCTGGGTCACTGCAAACCCCCTTTCTTCCCACTAGTGGCTCACCAGCGATTCCCACACAATCGTTTTGACTTACACTAAACACGAGGTTGGGATGGCCAACTTGGTGCTGAGAACCCCCTATAAAATAAGGTGCAGTTATACAGCAACCCATGCACAAAGGGTAGCACAAACATGCAGTTCAAACAGTGTATCTTGCGACAACAAATCTGATTTATTAAGGGGAAAGTAACAAAGAAAGGGGAGATCAGGTGATTAGCATACCACTCTAATATATATATATATATATATATATATATATATATATATATACACCAGGGCACTGTGCACAGGCCAAACCTATAAGTCACTGTCTCTGGGTACCCAGGCAATAGAAGGCTAGCCTGTCGGTGCAGCTGGTTGGGGCCCTGATGCAGAAAACAAGCATTTGATTCCTAAAAGGATTAAATAGAGCCAGCAGGCTCAGTTCGTGTAGCCAGTAAAGCAGTCAGACAAATCTTACCCTCACAATGAACATCTGACAGGAAGCTAGCCTGACTCACGACTCCAGCAGAAAGATTGCGCTCACACCACTCGCAGGACTGAGCCTGGAATTCAAACACTTCTCCACACATTTATATGAAGAACAGAGGGGTACCATACCAGGCAGCTACTGTATACTCCCGATCGCTTTCACTGCAAACACCGGGCCAAACGACGCAGCTTCACTTGTCCTGACAGACTGAGCGTGAATGAAGCAG
This sequence comes from Neoceratodus forsteri, assembly GCA_016271365.2. Classification (NCBI taxonomy): domain Eukaryota; kingdom Metazoa; phylum Chordata; order Ceratodontiformes; family Ceratodontidae; genus Neoceratodus; species Neoceratodus forsteri. The sequence goes on from JADMNL010000024.1 coordinate 139,011,965, forward strand.
ATTCTCCAGTCCTCTACAGGGTGAGCCTGGTAGGTTGCTGTAAACGTACAGCCTCCTCCACCTGCACTCCTCCACGGATCTTGTCCACTCCTTTTGGCGATGCTATCGCTCGACTCCTTGGCCTGCCACACGTGCTTCCTGCGCAAAGACTTCCACAGCACAGGAGCCAGAGCTCCTTCTACCTTCATGATCACCAACGACTCTGCCCCTCCAGGACAGTTGCAGGGCAGTTTCCTCTCCTCCACAGGGCTCTGGTTGGCTGCTTTGGTTTGTCAGTCACTCCATACACCATTGGTGCAAAAAGGTGCCAGGGTCCAAACTACACTTCCCAGGAGCACCTGCCATATACTCCCCTTCAGGCAGGCTCCCAGTGGGAGTCCAAATTCTAATTGGCTCCAGCGGTCTCCATTTTAAAGCCCCCTCACTAATTGGTCCATCTCATCAGTTCGGGCCGAAATGGAGGGGCTGAACACACAGAGTCTCAGCTGCAGATAAGGCAAGTTAAACAAACTACATTTTTGCAATGGCACTACATATTTTCTAGCAAACAGTTACATCTTTCAACCAAGCTCCCTCTGTTCTCTTAGCAACTGCAGAAATGGAGCAATCCAAATATTCCCTCAAGTGGGATTCAAACAGTAAACCCACTGTCCCCCTACACAAACTAATAAAGCCTGCAAGCAGGCAGCTCTTAAAGAGACAGTACTAGAGGCTCTAAAAGCACTCACAGCGCCCACACTTCAGCGGCCTTACGCCGAATGCCAGTTAGGCAGAGAGCACTCAGGCAAGCCCTGGGAAGGCCTTTAGGAACCCCCATTTGTAAGGGGGTTACACCCTTCCTGGCCTGGAAAGAACTTAGCGTCCGCGTCAAGTAGTTAGCCTTAAATCACTTTAAGGCAAAATAGTTTTAAACTGACAGACATCAGACCTTTTGTTACATACATTGGCACTGTATTACACAGTTTACTATTGGTTATATAATATTACACTTACAGATGACTTTTTTCTGTTAGCATAAAGTCATTACTTCCTGCCCATGACACCTGGAAAGAGGGGGCCCTTCCCTATCAGCTACCTGCAGGCTAACTGGGTCAGGGGTACCACACTCAGAGGGCAATACCTACAGTCTGGAGTCATTTCCCAGGCTTAGTTTGGGCAAAGAGCTCAGGGACACGTACACCCCTTTATGGACCACATTCAGAGGCAGATCCACACAGGCTGGCCCAGGGACTCATAGCTCAATCTCACTACAGGCCGTTGCCTCCCCCACATCACTTCCTTCATCAGAGAAATCAGACAGTTCAGCCAGTCCCAATGAGCTTATATCTTTGGATTTAATACCACTCACTTCTCCCTCCAGGAGCATTGGCTCCAGAGACAAAGCTGGGGCTCAGACAATCCAGGAAACCCAACTTCATTCCCAGGGTTGATTAGCCAGTTGTTTAGGGGCAACCCCCCTTTCTTCCCACTAGTGGCTCACCAGTGATTCTCACACTATCATTTGGACTTACACTTACCCCGAGGTTGGGATGGCCAACTTGGTGCTGAGGACCCCCTGTAAAATAAGGTGCAGTTATACAATAACCCATGCACAAAGGGTAGCACAAACATGCAGTTCAAACAGTGTACCTTGCAACAACAAATCTGATTTACTAAGGGGAAAGTAACAAGGATAGGGGAGATCAGGTTGATTAGCAAACCACTCTAATATATAAATATATATATATATATACACCTAGGGCACTGTGCACAGGCCAAACCTGTGTCACTGTCACTGGGTACCCAGGCAATAGAAGGCTAGCCTCTTGGTGCAGCTGGTTGAGGCCCTGATGCAGAAAACAAGCATTTGATTCCTAAGAGGATTAAGTAGAGCCAGCAGGCTCAGTTTGTGTAGCCAGTAAAGCAACCAGACAAATCTTGCCCTCATTATGAACATCTGACAGGGAGCTACCCTGATTTAGTACTCATGACTCCGGCAGAAAGATCGCTCTCACACCACTTGCAGGACCGAGCCTGGAATTCAAACACTTCTCCACACATTTATATGAAGAGCAGAGGGGTACCATACCAGGCAGCTGCTGTATACTCTCGATCGCTTTCACTGCAAACACCGGGCCAAACGACGCAGCTTCACTTGTCCTCACAGACCAAGCACGATTGAAGCAGATTCTCCAGTCCTCTACAGGGTGAGCCTGGTAGGTAGCTGTAAACATACAGCCTCCTCCGACTGCACTTCTCCACGGATCTTGCCCACTCCTTCTGGCGATGCTAACGCTTGACTCCTTGGCCTGCCACACGCGCTTCCCGTGCGAAGACTTCCACAGCGCAGGAGCCAGAGCTCCTTCTACCTTCATGATCACCAATGACTCTGCCCCTCCAGGACAGTTGCAGGGCAGTTTCCTCTCCTCCACAGGACTCTGGTTGGCTGCTTTGGTTTGTCAGTCACTCCATACACCCTCTATTAGTGCAAAAAGGCACCAGGGTCCAAACTACACTTCCCAGGAGCACCTGCCATATTTTCCCCTTCAGGCAGGCTCCCAGTGGGAGTCCAAATTCTAACTGGCTCCAGCGGTCTCCATTTTGGAGCCCCCTCTCCCCAATTGGTCCATCTCATCAGTTCGGGCCAAAATGGAGGGGCTGAACACACAGAGTCCCAGCTGAAAATAAGGTAGGTTAAACAAACTACATTTTTGCAATGGCACTACATATTTTCCAGCAAACAGTTACATCTTTCAACCAAGCTCTCCCTGCTCTCTTAGCCACTGCAGAAACGGAGCAATCCAAATATCCCCTTGAGTGGGATTCGAGCAGTAAACCCACTGTCCCCCTACATAAACTAATAAAGCCTGTAAGCAGGCAGCTCTTAAAAAGACAGTACTAGAGGCTCTAAAAGCACTCACAGCGCCCACACTTCAGTGGCCTTATGCTGAACGTCAGTTAGGCAGGAAGCACTCAGGCAAGCCCCGGGAAGGCCTTTAGGAACCCCATTTGTAGGGGGGTTACACCTTTATAGGTTCATTAGGGAGTAAAGAAAGACTAAGGCAGGGATACTGAAGCTGAACAAGGAGGAAGGTGGTTGGGTAGAGAGCGACAGTGAAAAAGCAGGGATACTGAATGAATACTTCTGCTCAGTATACACAATGGAAAAGCAGGGAGAAATACCTAATCCGGTCAATAGAAGCACTCTGGATGGGGGGGTTGATACTAGTCCTTTCACAGAAGAAAGGGTTCTGAAAGAACTCTTAAAACTGAAGGTGGATAAAGCAATCGGGCCTGATGGGATTCACCCCAGAATTTTAAAAGAACTAAGGGAAGAACTAGTAACACCACTGACTACCCTTCTTAATAAATCATGGGAGGATGGGGTGGTACCTGAGGACTGGAGGAGGTTGGATGTGATTTCCCTTCACAAAAGTTGGAACAAGACAGAGACAGGGAACTACAGACCTGTCAGTTTGACCTCAGTGGTAGGGAAAATGATGGAATCACTTCTGAAGGAAAGAATTGTTGAGTACCTAGAGGCCAGTGGGGCACAGGACCCAAGGCAGCATGGATTCACAGTGGGAAGGTCATGCCAGACAAATCTAATTGATTTCTTTGACTGGGTGACCAAAGCAGTAGACCAGGGAGGGGCTGTGGACATGGTCTACCTGGACTTTAGCAAGGTATTTGACACAGTCCCCGCACAAAAGATTAATAAACAGATTAGTCAGCCTGGGAGTGGGTTATAGGGTGGTAGCCCAAGTAAGACACTAGTTGGACAACAGAACACAGCGGGTAATAGTAAATGGAGTCCACAGTGAAGAAAGGAGGGTTACTAGTGGGGTACTGCAGGGTTCAGTACTGGGGCCGGTCCTTTTTAATGTCTTTATAAGTGACATTGCAGAGGGACTGGAAGGGAAAGTAAGTCTCTTTGCAGATGACATAAAGATCTGCAACAGGGTTGATACACAAGGTGGGGTGGAAAGGATGAAAAGGAACTTGGCAAGGTTGGAGGAATGGTCAAATGTATGGCAGCTTAGATTCAGTGCAAAGAAGTGCAAAGTAATGCACCTGGGAAACAAAAACCCAGGGGAAGAGTACACAATGGGGGGGCGAGATACTGACAACAACAAAAATGAAAGGGACAGGAGGGTAGTCGTATCAGAAGACCTAAAGGTGGGCCAGCAATGTGAGAAGGCAGTAAGGAGGGCTGGAGGGATACTGGAATGCATAGGGAGAGGCATCACCAGTAGAAAACAGGAAGTTGTTGGCCCTCTGTACAGACAGTTGGTAAGACCACATCTGGAGTACTGTGTACAGTTCTGGAGACCCCATCTCCACAAAGACATAGACAGGATGGAGGCTGTCCAGAGGAGGGCAACCAAAATGATGCAGGGTCTGCATCAGAAGACATATGAAGAAAGACTAAAGGAGCTAAAGATGCATAGCCTCAAGGAAAGGAGGAAGGGGGGGACATGATAGAAACTTTCAAATACCTCAAAGGAATCAACAAAGTCCAAGAGGGTAGCATCTTTCAGAAGAAGAGATGTGCAAAAACAAGGGGGCACAATTTGAAGATAGAGGGGGAATGGCTCAGAGGTAATGTGAGGAAGTATTTCTTCACAGAGAGGGTTGTGGATACATGGAACAGCCTTCCTGAAGAGGTCATAGAGTCAAAAAGAGTGGGGGAGTTCAAAAATGCATGGGACAGACATAAGGCAATTCTAGTGGGGGGTAGGAGGAAGTAGGCTGTTGGTTAACTAGGATCTGCAGCTTATCCATTAGGTAGGGAAACGGGCAGACTAGGTGGGCCAAGCGGTCCTTATCTGCTGTCAAATTCTCTGTTTCTATGTCTTTACCCTACACCCCCACTGTTGCAGATGCTTTTAAGTCATACACAATCTAAAAGTTCTGTATTTGGCAAGTCTTCCTTTGACCCCACAGCAGGCAGACACTTTTACTTAAATACAGTCTTGGTGAACATAGACTCTTTAACAGAGCAAAACTCACCACAGTATTGCAGGTGCCCCAGGGCTTTTTCCTCACAAAATGTCTCAGGTACTCACTGGACAAAATGACTCTCAGGCAGCTTCACCCTCTCCAGGATGGACCAGAGGATTGCCTCTGAATCCTGGAATTCCCCCCCCCATCCCTCTGGGGATGTGGCACTGGAAAACCTCCCAGGAACGGTCTCTACCACTTTGCAAATGGTCTTCTGCATTCCTCTCTAGGGTGAGAAAACACAACCTCTTTCTCCAAGGTAGCTCTTTCTCTCAGAGCTAGGTCTCAGGAGCTACAACCTGCAGCACTCCTCACTCTCCTGAGTCTCCATACAGACTGCTCTCTGAAGACTGACTTGAATTTCCCAGCATTCTACTGCTAACCCCCTGCAGTTAGCATTCCACTGTGGCTTATGCTGCTGCGAGAATTCTATGGTGACATCATCACTCCAGCTCAGCTGAAACTGAGACAGAGTGAGACAGTGTGAAACCCATATAACTGGCATCTCACAAGCTGCCTTTCCCTGCCTGCCACTGGTTCTAAGTGGGATTCTAGTAACCCATGGGAACAAGGGGGTTACACTAATATAAGCTGTAAGGTTAAAAAAAACATTTCTTTGTTGCTAGATGGCTGAAAGGTTCTTCTAAGTTTCAGTGAAATGCCATATACTGACTAGTTGAGCTTATTCCATAGGGAGTCTGCGTTCGCAAAGCACAAACTTCTTGTTTGCTTACCATAGAGTAAAAGTTAAACTGTTCTATTCTCTGTTAAAGAAAAGTGCTTCTTATCTTCCTTATAGTTTTGGCTTGGTACTGACGGCCCACTTACTATTACTCCCTTGATAGTAGTGGTGGAGTCTTTTCTCTCTCTCTCTCTCTCTCTCTTGCACTCTGCCTTTTATGCTGCAAACTCCTGGGGGTGGAGATATGCATGATGACGTGTGACATCATGAGATCACGGCTCAATGAAATGCCCCCTCCCAGCGTTCACCCCATCCAAATAGTGACACCAAAAGGAGCTCTGCAGGTATGGTGGTGCACCAGATGGGCAGTTCCCCCTAAAGGAGTTGTGACGTCTGATATTAGAAAATGGGTTTGAAATTTCCTAATCTCTGAGCGGCCGGGCCCCTTGCCAAGGCCTTTATGTGTCAGCATAGACCGGAAAATAACAAGTCCCAGTGTCCAGTTCCTCATTAACAGCTGGTATCACTGTGCCAACATGGAATTCAACTATAAACAGCCGCCATTTTTTTCTCTCATTTAGCGAGAGGAAGGACACCCCCAGCTTAGCGATGCTGGCCCACCACCCAGACTGTAGCACTTTCTATTCACTGTAATTCTAGTTTTTAAATATTTATTTTGTGTACAGTTTGTGGACTGAGAAGGAAGGTATTGTTTCCTACAGGAAGGTGTGGAAGTGTATGTTTCATGTTAGTTGGGAACAGTATAGTTAGTATATTTGTTCTGTGTTGAATCATATTTTGTGTAGGTTTCATTTTGTTTATATACAGTAGATAGGCAGTTTGTTTGAGATTTTTGTGGGGTTGTCCTTGTCTCCAGGATTAGTTGCTGGGTGGTGGCATTCTGCTTATATGGTACTGTGACTTTGTGTGTCACTGTTTCATGGGATTTCTGGGCTGGTGATTTAAAGGGCATTTATTAAAAATATTTTTTTTGAGCTATAATCAGGTGGTTGCTAAGAAACAGCTTTGTTGGCATAGTGTTCTAATTTTAATAATAATAATAATAATCTTTATTTATATGGCACCTTTCCAAAACCAAGGCACCTAACAATTATAAAATCAGGACAAACATCAATACACATACAACAATAAAATATCAGCATACTATTCAGCAAGTCAGTCAATCACAGAATGCCTGGTGCCACAAAAACGTCTTTAAAGCTTGCTTAAATTCCTCCACAGCTGTGCACTCCCGTAACCAATGGGGTAGAGAATTCCAAAGGGTGAGGGCTGCATACATAAATGCTCTCACCCCTGATGATTTCAAACACACCCTCAGAATATCTAGCAACCCCTCATCAGCTGAATGGAGCTATTGTCCAGAGCAGTAAGGAACCAGGAGCTCTTTCAGGTAGTCTGGGCTCAGTCTGTGTAGGGCTTTAAAAGTCAGCAAGCCAACTTTAAAGGTGATCCACCACTGTACTGGCAGCCAGTGCAGTTTACGTAGCACCAGCAAAACATGACAGGACTGAGCAGATCCAGTCAAAAGCCGGCCTGCCACGTTCTGCACCAGCTGCAGGCAGTGGATTTCCACCCCAGGAAGCCTTAGATAAAGGTAGCTGCAATAATCTAAGCACGAGGACACGAAGGCATGGACCAGCGTAGGAAGGTCACCAGACAGAACTAGGTGCCTAATTCTGGTGATATTCCTAAGATAGTAAAAGGAAGATTTGACAACAGCTGACACCTGCGAATGCAGGGTCTGCCCTTTGTCAAAAATTACCCCCAGACTACACACCCGTTCAGAGGTCAGGAGAGATGGGCCCCCAAGAAAAAGTCCAGAGGGTGAACCAACCCCTAACGCCCCTGTCCGGCGGCCTGGGTCCACAACCAGAACTTCAGTTTTTTCTGAGTTCAACTTCAGCCAGCTGGAATCCATCCACTCCTGGGTTTCTTTTAGAATGTTATTAAAGACCAAGAGAACTCTATCCTGGTCAGGTGCAAAAGAGAGGTAGAGCTGGGTGTCATTAGCATAGCAGTGAAACCTCAGCCCATACCTTCTTACAATGTCTCCGAGGGGCAGCATGTACACTGTGAATAACATGGGTGACAGCACTGAGCCCTGAGGAACCCCACATGACAGAGAAAATGGGTCTGAGGAAAAAAACCTAGACACCACTCTCTGTGTTCTTCCCGTGAGGTACGATATAAACCACCTTAGGACTGTTTCCGACAGTCTACAGCTGTGCCTCAGGTGACCAAGCAGCACCCCATGATCCACAGTGTCAAAAGCTGATGAGAGTTCTAGAAGAACCAAGATGGAACGGCTCTTCTGATCTCTAGCCATCAGATCATTCAGCACCCGAACCAGTGCTGTCTCGGTACTATGTCTCTTTCGAAAACCGGACTAGAGAGATTCATAGATGTCATGAATGGTCAAATGGTCCTCCAGTTGTGCTGCCACTACTATCTGAATCACCTTTCCTGAAAAGAGAAGGTTAGAGATTAGTCTGTAGCTTGCATGGCAGTCTGGGTCCAAAGTAACTTTCTTCAAGAGTGGTGTCACCACCATCTCTTTCAGGGAACTAGGAAACTCTCCAGACTCCAAGGAGCACCAGACTATCCACGCTAGGACCGGATCAATCACATCAATACAACCCAAAACCAGAACACTGGAAGTAGCAGCCTACTGTGTTCTAGATTATTGAGATTGTTGTTACATTCTGATGGTAAAGTGAGACAGAAATTTAAATATTTTTGAATTTTAAAGTTATGTATATCTGGAGGCTAGGAGAAGCTGGGCTGGGAGGATGTTGGGGAATAGGTACATCTATGGGAAGCAGGACTGTGGCAAACTGCAATAGCTATGGGGCAGCAATCTTTCTGGGGGTGTTGTGGAGTAAAGGGAATGTCCTGTGTGTAAGATCCTGGAACAGCTAAGGGCTGAAATAAGGCTGCTCACATGGGAGCTGGGGAGGATGGTGTGGGAAGTCAGAGAAGCAGAGCAGCGGAGGAAAAGGCAGAGAGGTGATGCCCAGGAGAGTGAGGGCACCATTCAGGGGATGGGAGTGGGGATGAGCACGCAGTATACAGGAGTATCTCCTCCTCAGAGGACTAAGGAGCCCAGTGTGGAGGAATGGAAAGTGGTAAGGGAAGGGGTGGGAATGTGAGAGTAGCATCAGGGGTGAGAAATTCTAAAAGGGTGCCTTTATTGAACAGATTTGTATCACTGTCTGGAAGAAGGGAGGGTGAAGCAAGAGGTGAGGTAGGAGATCAGGTTGAGCCAGGGCTGAGAGTAGGAGTACAGGGGAGGGAAGATGGAACTAATCAGGGTGGGCAGGGAAGAGGAGGCAGGCAAACCAGAGTGGAGGATGGGTTGGGAGAGAAAAGGAAAGAAAGAGGGAAGGGAAAACTGAAAGTAGATACAGACTGTCAGAAGGGGAGGGGCAGAGTGGGAAATGGAAAAACAGTTAAGGGGATAAATTGTGGCTGTGGAGATAAGTTCACCAGGGTGCAGAGGAAGCAGTTAGGTGGGGAAGCAGTACTAGTACTGAAGGTAAGAAAGGAAGGACGGGAAGCACAGGTGCAGGGGATGGAAGGGTGGCAATTACAGGGGACTCCATAATTAGGGGTATTCACTAGGGAAGGAAAGGGGATTCACATGCAAGCAGGAGGGTGGTTTGTATGCCAGGGATGACAGTGGGGAAGGTGGGCCCAAGAATAAGGGAAATAGTAAGGGAGGTTGGAGGAAAACCTAATTTAGTTATACATTTGGGAACCAACGGCCTAGCTGGGGAAGAGGCTGAGGTAGTGTAAAGTAGGTTCAGGGAGTTAGGAAAGATCTGCAGGGAGGAAGGACGTTTGCTGGCCTTCTCAGAGGTGATACTGGTACCAAGAGCCAGCACAGCCAGGAAAAGAAAAATAGAGGATTTTAATGACTGGCTGAGGAAATGGTGCAGGGAGGAGATGCTTATCCATATTGGGGACTGGGAGGAGACCTGGTCAAACAAAGCATTCTTTTCACCAGACAGGCTACACCTCAGCAGGGAGGGTTTGAGGGTACTTAGGGACAAACTGGGGAATACATAACCACTACACTTAATTTAAACTGCTGAGGGGAGCAGCGGGTGTGCAGGCCCATGGACTCAGAGAGGAGGAGGTCAGTGAACCTCCCCCCCACAGTAATGGAAGAGATCTGGAGGGAAGAGGTGGAAGGCATGAGAACACAGCAAAGGTTCAAAGGGGTGAGGAACACATAACAAGGGTACATGGATGGGGTGCACACAGAGGGAATAAATGTGAATAGAAGAACAGAGGGAAGAGAAGGAAGGTCAGATTCTAAGTGGAGGTCTCTGAATGCGTGGAGTTTTGGAAACAAGATGGATGACCTGCAGACACTGTTAGCAGACAGGAGGGTGGACATAGCTGCAGTAACCAAGACTTGGGCAACATCACACCATGACTGAGACCTTGCAATCCCTGGATATAAACTATACAGGAGGAACAGGGTAGTCAGGAAGGGGGGGCGGGTTGGCAGTTTATATCAGGGAGGGAATAACTTGTATGAGAGTGGAGTCAGAGGAAGGGGAGATGGAGGCATTCTGGGTTCAGTTAAGGTCCAATAGAGGGAAAAGGGTGAGGTTGGGATTAGTTACAAATCACCCAATCAGGATGAGGAGAGGGACAGAAAACTGAGCTCACAAATATTGGAAGCTGCAGGGAAAGGAGAGGTGGTAATTGTGGGGCATTTCAACCTGCGCAAGGTAGACTGGAGCATACCCTCCACAACATGTGCTAGGAGTCAGGTGATCCTGCAAGAATTGCAGAATGGGTTTCTGACTCAGGGCATCACTGAACCAACAAGAGCTGAGGCAATTCTTGATCTGGTGCTCACAAATGGGGAGCATGTCAAGCAACTGAAGCAACAAGCAGCTCACCAGAGTAGCTAAGGAAGCCAAATCTCCAGCCTGATAACTTTCGAGGTAAAGAGAGCCTCTTCTCTTCATCTGGATGCCTGCAGAGGGGTGCTACCTGATGGACACTTATATTTTATGAACTTTGTTCCTGTTCACCACTGGGAAGCTCCCCACCCCAAGCTAGGCACTCGGGACAATCAAGCAACTGAAGCAACAAGCAGCTCACCCGAGTAGCTGAGGAAGCCAAATCTCCAGCCTGATAACTTTTGAGGCAGCTCCCCACCCAAGCTAGGCACTCAGGACAATCAAGCAACTGAAGCAACAAGCAGCTCACCTGAGTAGCTGAGGAAGCCAAATCTCCAGCCTGATAACTTTCGAGGCAGCTCCCCCAAGCTAGGCACTCGGGACAATCAAGCAACTGAAGCAACAAGCAGCTCACCTGAGTAGCTGAGGAAGCCAAATCTCCAGCCTGATAACTTTCGAGGTAAAGAGAGCTCTTCTCTTCATCTGGACGCCTGCAGAGGGGTGCTACCTGATGAACACTTATATTTTATGAACTTTGTTCCTGTTCACCACTGGGTGGGCTTGTTATTTGATTCTCTTTGTGCTACTAATGCTGAAGTGTAAAGCTAGGGACTCACTGGCTTTTCTAGAGTTGCCTTGCTGATTTCATCTTAAAGCCAGATATACCAAGCAGCTAATATAGATCAGACTTGTTTAATATGGTGGTATTTGGAGCTAATTGCTGATTTCATCTTAAAGCCAGATATACCAAGCAGCTAATATAGATCAGACTTGTTCAATATGGTGGTATTGAGCTAATTGTGCTTGTTACTGAAGGCATTAGGTTAGCTGGGTCCTAGTGTGACCTCATTTTGTAATAGCCCTGTTTGCTTAGAGTGGAGCTCCTTTGTGTAAGTCACAACATATTCTCCCACTGCATAGTAATGAGAGGCTTTGTTTTCTCCACTACATAGGCAGCTCCCTCCCCCATGCTAGGCACTCGGGACAATCAAGCAACTGAAGCAACAAGCAGCTCACCTGAGTAGATGAGGAAGCCAAATCTCCAGCCTGATAACTTTCGAGGTAAAGAGAGCCTCTTCTCTTCATCTGGACGCCTGCAGAGGGGTGCTACCTGATGAACACTTATATTTTATGAACTTTGTTCCTGTTCACCACTGGGTGGGCTTGTTATTTGATTCTCTTTGTGCTACTAATGCTGAAGTGTAAAGCTAGGGACTCACTGGCTTTTCTAGAGTTGCCTTGCTGATTTCATCTTCAAGCCAGATATACCAAGCAGCTAATATAGATCAGACTTGTTTAATATGGTGGTATTTGGAGCTAATTGCTGATTTCATCTTAAAGCCAGGTATACCAAGCAGCTAATAGAGATCAGACTTGATTACAATGGCGGTATTGAGCTAATTGTGCTTGTTACTGAAGGCATTAGGCTAGCTGGGTCCTAGTGTGACCTCATTTTGGAATAGCCCTGTTTCCATAGAGTGGAGCTCCTTTGTGTAAGTAACAACATATTCTCCCACTGCATAGTAATGAGAGGCTTTGTTTTCTCGCTACATAGGCAGCTCCCCCAAGGTAGGCACTCAGGACAATCAAGCAACTGAAGCAACAAGCAGCTCACCTGAGTAGCTGAGGAAGCCAAATCTCCAGCATGATAACTTTCGAGGTAAAGAGAGCCTCGTCTCTTCGTCTGGATGCCTGCAGAGGGGTGCTACCTGATGAACACTTATACTTTATGAACTTTGTTCCTGTTCACCACTGGGTGGGCTTGTTATTTGATTCTCTTTGTGCTACTAATGTTGAAGTGTAAAGCTAGGGACTCACTGGCTTTTCTAGAGTTGCCTTGCTGATTTCATCTTAAAGCCAGATATACCAAGCAGCTAATATAGATCAGACTTGTTTAATATGGTGGTATTTGGAGCTAATTGCTGATTTCATCTTAAAGCCAGATATACCAAGCAGCTAATATAGATCAGACTTCTTTAATATGGTGGTACTGAGCTAATTGTGCTTGTTACTGAAGGCATTAGGTTAGCTGGGTCCTAGTGTGACCTCATTTTGGAATAGCCCTGTTTGTTTAGAGTGGAGCTCCATTGTGCAAGTCACAACATATTCTCCCACTGCATAGTAATGAGAGGCTTTGTTTTCTCCACTACATAGGCAGCCCCCAAGGTAGGCACTCGGGAAAATCAAGTAACTGAAGCAACAAGCAGCTCACCTGAGTAGCTGAGGAAGCCAAATCTCCAGCCTGATAACTTTCGAGGTAAAGAGAGCCTCGTCTCTTCGTCTGGATGCCTGCAGAGAGGTGCTACCTGATGAACACTTATATTTTATGAACTTTGTTCCTGTTCACCACTACGTGGTCTTGTTATTTGATTCTCTTTGTGCTACTAATGCTGAAGTGTGAAGCTAGGGACTCACTGGCTTTTCTAGAGTTGCCTTGCTGATTTCATCTTAAAGCCAGATATACCAAGCAGCTAATATAGATCAGACTTGTTTAATATGGTGGTATTTGGAGCTAATTGCTGATTTCATCTTAAAGCCAGATATACCAAGCAGCTAATATAGATCAGACTTGTTTAATATGGTGGTATTGAGCTAATTGTGCATGTTACTGAAGGCATTAGGTTAGCTGGGTCCTAGTGTGACCTCATTTTGGAATAGCCCTGTTTGCTTAGAGTGGAGCTCCTTTGTGTAAGTCACAACATATTCTCCCGCTGCATAGTAATGAGAGGCTATGTTTTCTCCACTACATAGGAGCTCCCCCAATGCTAGGCACTCGGGACAATCAAGCAACTGAAGCAACAAGCAGCTCACCTGAGTAGCTGAGGAAGCCAAATCTCCAGCTTGATAACTTTCGAGGTGAAGAGAGCCTCTTCTCTTCGTCTGGACGCCTGCAGAGGGGTGCCACCTGATGAATACTTATATTTTAAGAACTTTGTTCCTGTTCACCACTGGGTGGGCTTGGTATTTGATTCTCTTTCTGCTGCTAATGCTGAAGTGTATAGCTTGGGACTCACTGGCTTTTCTAGAGTTGCCTTGCTGATTTAATCTTAAAGCCAGATATACCAAACAGCTAATATAGAACAGACTTGTTTAATATGCTGGTATTTGGAGCTAATTGCTGATTTCATCTTAAAGCCAGATATACCCAGCAGCTAATATTGATCAGACTTGTTTAAAATGTTGGTATTTAGCTAAATGTGCTTGTTACTGAAGGCATTAGGTTAGCTGGGTCCTAGTGTGACCTCATTTTGGAATAGCCCTGTTTGCTTAGAGTGGAGCTCCTTTGTGTAAGTCACAAAATATTCTCCCTCTGCATAGTAATGAGAGGCTTTGTTTTCTCCACTACATAGGCAGCCCCCAAGCTAGGCACTCGGGACAATCAAGCAACTGAAGCAACAAGCAGCTCACCTGAGTAGCTGAGGAAGCCAAATCTCCAGTCTGATAACTTTCGAGGTAAAGAGAGCCTCTTCGCTACATCTGGACGCCTGCAGAGGGGTGTTACCTGATGAACACTTATATTTTATGAACTTGGTTACTGTTCACCACTGGGTGGCTTGTTATTTGATTCTCTTTGTGCTACTAATGCTGAAGTGTAAAGCTAGGGACTCATTGGCTTTTCTAGAGTTGCCTTGCTGATTTCATCTTAAAGCCAGATATACCAAGCAGCTAATATAGATCAGACTTGTTTAATATGGTGGTATTTGGAGCTAATTGCTGATTTCATCTTAAAGCCAGATATACCCAGCAGCTAATATAGATCACAATTGTTTAATATGGTGGTATTGAGCTAATTGTGCTTGTTACTGATGGCATTAGGTTAGCTGGGTCCTAGTGTTTCCTCATTTTCGAATAGCCCTGTTTGCTTAGAGTGGAGCTCCTTTGTGTAAGTCACAACATATTCTCCTGTTGCATAGTAATGAGAGGCTTTGTTTTCTCCACTACATAGGCAGCTCCCCCCCCAAGCTAGGCACTCGGGACAATCAAGCAACTGAAGCAACAAGCAGCTCACCTCAGCAGATAAGGAAGCCAAATCTCCAGCCTGATAACTTTTGAGGTAGAGAGAGCCTCGTCTCTTTGTCTGGATGCCTGCAGAGGGGTGCTACCTGATGAACACTTATATTTTATGAACTTTGTTCCTGTTCACCACTGGGTGGGCTTGATATTTGATTCTATTTGTGCTACTAATGCTGAAGTGTAAAGCTAGGGACTCACTGGCTTTTCTAGAGTTGTCTTGCTGATTTCATCTTAAAGCCAGATATACCAAGCAACTAATGTAGATCAGACTTGTTTAATATGGAGGTATTTGGAGCCAATTACTGATTTCATCTTAAAGCCAGATATACCAAGCAGCTAATATACATCAGACTTTTTTAATATGGTAGTATTGAGCTAATTGTGCTTGTTACAGAAGGCATTAGGTTAGCTGGGTCCTAGTGTGACCTCATTTTGGAATAGCCCTGTTTGCTTAGAGTGGAGCTCCTTTGTGTAAGTCACAACATATTCTCCCGCTGCATAGTAATGAGAGGGTTTGTTTTCTCAATACATAGGCAGCCCCCCCCCAAGGTAGGCACTCGGGACAATCAAGCAACTGAAGCAACAAGCAGCTCACCTGAGTAGCTGAGGAAGCCAAATCTCCAGCCTGATAACTTTCGAGGTAAAGAGAGCCTCTTCTCTTCATCTGGATGCCTGCAGAGGGGTGCTACCTGATGAACACTTATATTTTATGAACTTTGTTCCTGTTCACCACTGGGTGGGCTTGTTATTTGATTCTCTTTGTGCTACTAATGCTGAAGTGTATAGCTTGGGACTCACTGGCTTTTATAGAGTTGCCTTGCTGATTTCATCTTAAAGCCAGATATACCAAGCAGCTAATATAGATCAGACTTGTTTAATATGGTGGTATTTGGTGCTAATTGCTGATTTCATCTTAAAGCCAGATATACCAAGCAGCTAATATAGATCAGACTTGTTTAATATGGTGGTATTGAGCTAATTGTGCTTGATATTGAAGGCATTAGGTTAGCTGGGTCCTAGTGTGACCTCATTTTGGTATCAGCTTCGTTGCTTAGAGTGGAGCTCCTTTGTGTAAGTCACAACATATTCTCCCGCTGCATAGTAATGAGAGGCTTTGTTTTCTCCACTACATAGGCAGCTCCCCCCTCCAAGCTAGGCACTCGGGACAATCAAGCAACTGAAGCAACAAGCAGCTCACCTTAGTAGCTGAGGAAGCCAAATCTCCAGCCTGATAACTTTCGAGGTAAAGAGAGCCTCTTCTCTTCATCTGAACACCTGCAGAGGGGTGCTACCTGATGAACACTTATATTTTATGAACTTTGTTCCAGTTCACCACTGGGTGGGCTTGTTATTTGATTCTCTTTGTGCTACTAATGCTGAAGTGTAAAGCTAGGGACTCACTGGCTATTCTAGAGTTGCCTTGCTGATTTCATCTTAAAGCCAGATATACCAAGCAGCTAATATAGATCAGACTTGTTTAATATGGTGGTATTGAGCTAATTGTGCTTGTTACAGAAGGCATTACGTTAGCTGGGTCCTAGTGTGACCTTATTTTGGAATAGCCCTGTTTGCTTAGAGTGGAGCTCCTTTGTGCAAGTCACAACATATTCTCCCACTGTATAGTAATGAGAGGCTTTGTTTTCCCCTACATAGGCAGCTCCCCCCCCAAGCTAGGCACTCGGGACAATCAAGCAACTGAAGCAACAAGCAGCTCACCTGAGTAGCTGAGAAAGCCAAATCACCAGCCTGATAACTTTCGAGGTAAAGAGAGCCTCTTCTCTTCGTCTGGATGCCTGCAGAGGGGTGCTACCTGATGAACACTTATAATTATGAATTTTGTTCCTGTTCACCACTGGGTGGGCTTGTTATTTGATTCTCTTTGTGCTACTAATGCTGAAATGTAAAGCTAGGGACTCACTGGCTTTTCTAGAGTTGCCTTGCTGATTTCATCTTAAAGCCAGATATACCAAGCAGCTAAAATAGATCAGACTTGTTTAATATGGTGGTATTTGGAGCTAATTACTGATTTCATCTTAAAGCCAGATATACCAAGCAGTTAATATAGATCAGACTTTTTTAATATGGTGTTATTGAGCTAATTGTGCTTGTTACTGAAGGCATTAGGTTATCTGGGTCCTAGAGTGACCTCATTTTGGAATAGCCCTGTTCGCTTAGAGTGGAGCTCCTTTGTGTAAGTCACAACATATTCTCCCGCTGCATAGTAATGAGAGGCTTTGTTTTCTCCACTACATAGGCAGCTCCCCCCAAGCTAGGCACTCGGGACAATCAAGGAACTGAAGCAACATGCAGCTCACCTGAGTAGCTGAGGAAGCCAAATCTCCAACCTGATAACTTTCGAGGTAAAGAGAGCCTCTTCTCTTCGTCTGGACGCCTGCAGAGGGGTGCTACCTGATGAACACTTATATTTTATGAACTTTGTTCCTGTTCACCACTGGGTGGGCTTGTTATTTGATTCTCTTTGTGCTACTAAAGCTGAACTGTAAAGCTAGGGACTCACTGGCTTTTCTAGAGTAGCCTTGCTGATTTCATCTTAAAGCCAGATATACCGAGCAGCTAATATAGATCAGACTTGTTTAATATGGTGGTACTTAGAGCTAATTGCTGATTTCATCTTAAAGCCCGATATACCAAGCAGCTAATATAGATCAGACTTGTTTAATATCGTTGTATTGAGCTAATTGTGCTTGTTACTGAATGCATTAGGTTAGCTGGGTCCTAGTGTGACCTCATTTGGGAATAGTCCTGTTTGCTTAGAGTGGAGCTCCTTTGTGTAAGTCTAGCTATATTCTCCCACTGCACAGTAATAGAGGCTTTGTTTTCTCCACTACATAGGCAGCTCCCCCCCCATGCTAGGCACTCGGGACAATCAAGCAACTGAAACAACAAGCAGCTCACCTGAGTAGCTGAGGAAGCCAAATCTCCAGCCTGATAACTTTTGAGGTAAAGAGAGCCTCTTCTCTTCGTCTGGACGCCTGCAGAGGGTGCTACCTGATGAACACTTATATTTTATGAACTTTGTTCCTGTTCACCTCTGGGTGGGCTTGTTATTTGATTCTCTTTGTGCTACTAAAGCTGAACTGTAAAGCTAGGGACTCACTGGCTTTTCTAGAGTTGCCTTGCTGATTTCATCTTAAAGCCAGATATACCAAGCAGCTAATATAGATCAAACTTGTTTAATATGGTGGTATTTGGAGCTAATTACTGATTTCATCTTACAGCCAGATATACCAAGCAGCTAATATAGATAATACTTGTTTAATATGGTGGTATTGAGCTAATTGTGCTTGTTACTGAAGGCATTAGGTAAGCTGGGTCCTAGTGTGACCTCATTTTGGAATAGCCCTGTTTGCTTAGAATGGAGCCCCATTGTGTAAGTCACAACATATTCTCCTGCTCCATAGTAATGAGATGCTTTGTTTTCTCCACTACATAGGCAGCTCCACCCCTTCCCAAGCTATGCACTCAGGACAATCAATCAACTGAAGCAACAAGCTGCTCACCTGAGTAGCTGAGGAAGCCAAATCTCCAGCCTGATAACTTTCGAGGTAAAGAGAGCCTCTTCTCTTCATCTGGAAGCCTGCAGAGGGGTGGTACCTGATGAATACTTATATTTTATGAACTTTGTTCCTGTTCACCACTGGGTGGGCTTGTTATTTGATTCTCTTTGTGCTACTAATGCTGAAGTGTATAGCTTGGGACTCACAGGCTTTTCTAGAGTTGCCTTGCTGATTTCATCTTAAAGCCAGATATACCAAGCAGCTAATATAGATCAGACTTGTTTAATATGGTGGAATTTGGAGATAATTGCTGATTTCTTCTTAAAGCCAGATATACCCAGCAGCTAATATAGATCAGACTTGTTTAATATGGTTGTATTGAGCTAATTGTGCTTGTTACTGAATGCATTAGGTTAGCTGGGTCCTAGTGTGACCTCATTTTGGAATAGCTTTGTTTGCTTAGAGTGGAGCTCCTTTGTGCAAGTCACAACATATTCTCCCACTGTATAGTAATGAGAGGCTTTGTTTTCTCCCCATCATAGGCAGCTCCCCCCTCCCCCAAGCTAGGCACTCGGGACAATCAAGCAACTGAAGCAACAAGCAGCTCACCTGAGTAGCTGAGAAAGCCAAATCACCAGCCTGATAACTGTCGACGTAATGAGAGCAACTTCTCTTCGTCTGGACGCCTGCAGAGGGGTGCTACCTGATGAACACTTATATTTTATGAACTTTGCTCCTGTTCACCACTGGGTGGGCTTGTTATTTGATTCTCTTTGTGCTACTAAAGCTGAACTGTAAAGTGAGGGACTCACTGGCTTTTCTAGAGTTGCCTTGCTGATTTCATCTTAAAGCCAGATATATCAAGCAGCTAATATAGAACAGACTTGTTTAATATGGTGGTATTTAGAGCTAATTGCTGATTTCATCTTAAAGCCCGATATACCAAGCAGCTAATATAGATCAGACTTGTTTAATATGGTTGTATTGAGCTAATTGTGCTTGTTACTGAATGCATTAGGTTAGCTGGGTCCTAGTGTGACCTCATTTTGGAATAGCCCTGTTTGCTTAGAGTGGAGCTCCTTTGTGTAAGTCACAACATATTCTCCCACTGCATAGTAATGAGAGGCTTTCTTCTCTCCACCATAGGCAAGCTCCCCCATGCTAGGCACTCGGGACAATCAAGCAACTGAAACAACAAGCAGCTCACCTGAGTAGCTGAGGAAGCCAAATCTCCAGCCTGATAACTTTTGAGGTAAAAAGAGCCTCTTCTCTTCGTCTGGATGCCTGCAGAGGGGTGCTACCTGATGAACACTTATATTTTATGAACTTTGTTCCTGTTCACCTCTGGGTGGGCTTGTTATTTGATTCTCTTTGTGCTACTAAAGCTGAACTGTAAAGCTAGGGACTCACTGGCTTTTCTAGAGTTGCCTTGCTGATTTCATCATAAAGCCAGATATACCAAGCAGCTTATATAGATCAAACTTGTTTAATATGGTGGTATTTGGAGCTAAATACTGATTTCATCTTAAAGCCAAATATACCAAGCCGCTAATATAGATAATACTTGTTTAATATGGTGTTATTGAGCTAATTGTGCTTGTTACTGAAGGCATTAGGTTAGCTGGGTCCTAGTGTGACCTCATGTTGGAATAGCCCTGTTTCTTAGAGTGGAGCTCCTTTGTGTAAGTCACAACATATTCTCCTGCTGCATAGTAATGAGAGGCTTTGTTTTCTCCACTACATAGGCAGCTCCACCCCTCCCCAAGCTATGCACTCAGGACAATCAATCAACTGAAGCAACAAGCAGCTCACCTGAGTAGCTGAGGAAGCCAAATCTCCAGCCTGATAACTTTCGAGGTAAAGAGAGCCTCTTCTCTTCGTCTGGAAGCCAGCAGAGGGGTGCTACCTGATGAATACTTATATTTTATGAACTTTGTTCCTGTTCACCACTGGGTGGGCTTGTTATTTGATTCTCTTTGTGCTACTAATGCTGAAGTGTAAAGCTAGGGACTCACTAGCTTTTCTAGAGTTTCCTTGCTGATTTGATCTTAAAGCCAGATATACCAAGCAGCTAATATAGATCAGACTTGTTTAATGTGGTGGTATTTGGAGCTAATTGTGCTTGTTACTGAAGGCATTAGGTTAGCTGGGTCCTAGTGTGACCTCATTTTGGAATAGCCCTGTTTGCTTAGAGTGGAGCTCCTTTGTGTAAGTCACAACATATTCTCTCGCTGCATAGTAATGAGAGGCCTTGTTTTCTCTGCTACATAGGCAGTTCCCCCCCAAGCTAGGCACTCTGGACAATCAAGTAACTGAAGCAACAAGCAGCTCACCTAAGTAGCTGAGGAAGCCAAATCTCCAGCCTAATAACTTTCGAGGTAAAGAGAGCCTCTTCTCTTCGTTTGGATGCCGGCAGAGGGGTGCTACATGATGAACACTTATGTTTTTGGAACTTTGTTCCTGTTCACCACTGGGTGGGCTTGTTATTTGATTCTCTTTGTGCTACTAATGCTGAATTGTAAAGCTAGGGACTCACTCGCTTTTCTAGAGTTGCCTTGCTGATTTCATCTTAAAGCCAGATATACCAAGCAGCTAATATAGATCAGACTGTTTAATATGGTGGAATTTGGAGATAATTGCTGATTTCATCTGAAAGCCAGATATACCCAGCAGCTAATATAGATCAGACTTGTTTAATATGGTGGTATTGAGCTAATTGTGCTTGTTACTGATGGCATTAGGTTAGCTGGGTCCTAGTGTGACCTCATTTTGGAATAGCCCTGTTTGCTTAGAGTGGAGCTCCTTTGTGTAAGTCACAACATATTCTCCCGCTGCATAGTAATGAGAGGCTTTGTTTTCTCCACTACATAGGCAGCAACCCCCTTCCAAGTTAGGCACTCGGGACAATCAAGCAACTGAAGCAACAAGCAGCTCACAGGAGTAGCTGAGGAAGCCAAATCTCCAGCCTGATAACCTTCGAGGTAAAGAGAGCCTCTTCTCTTCGTCTGGACGCCACCAGAGGGGTGCTACCTGATGAACACTTGTATTTTATGAACCTTATTCCTGTTCACCACTGGGTGGGCTTGTTATTTGATTCTCTTTGTGCTACTAATGCTGAAGTGTAAAGCTAGGGGCTCACTGACTTTTCTAGAGTTGCATTGCTGATTTCATCTTAAAGTCAGATATACCAAGCAGCTAATATAGATCAGACTTGTTTAATATGGTGGTATTTGGAGCTAATTGCTGATTTCATCTTAAAACCAGATATACCAAGCAGCTAATATAGATCAGACTTGTTTAATATGGTGGTATTGAGCTAATTGTGTTTGTTACTGAAGGCAATAGGTTAGCTGGGTCCTAGTGTTACCTCATTTTGGAATAGCCCTGTTTGCTTAGAGTGGAGCTCCTTTGTATAAGTCACAACATATTCTCCCGCTGCATAGTAATGAGAGGCTTTGTTTTCTCCACTACATAGGCAGCTTCCCCCCCAAGCTAGGCACTCGGGACAATCAAGCAACTGAAGAAACAAGCAGCTCACCTGAGTAGCTGAGGAAGCCAAATCTCCAGCCTGATAACTTATGATCAAAAGAGCCTCTTCTCTCTCATCTGGAGCATGCAGAGGGTGCTACCTGATGAACACTTATATTTTATGAACTTTTGTTCCTGTTCACCACTGGAGTGGGCTTGTTATTTGATTCTCTTCATGCTACTAATGCTGAAATGTAAAGCTAGGGACTCACTGGCTTTTCTAGAGTTGTCTTGCTGCTTTCATCTTAAAGCCAGATATTCCAAGCAGCTGTTATAGATCAGACTTGTTTAATATGGTGGTATTTGGAGCTAATTGCTGATTTCATCTTAAAGCCAGGTATACCAAGCCGCTAATATAGATCAGACTTGATTAATATGGTGGTATTGAGCTAATTGTGCTTGTTACTGAAGGCATTTGGTTAGCTGGGTCCTAGTGTGCCTCATTTTGGAATAGCCCTGTTTGCTTTGAGTGGAGCTCCTTTGTGCAAGTCACAACACATTCTCCCACTGCATAGTAATGAGAGGCTTTGTTTTCTCCACTACATAGGCAGCTCCCCCCCCCAAGCTAGGCACTCGGGACAATCAAGCAGCTGAAGCAACAAGCAGCTCTCCTGAGTAGCTGAGGAAGCCAAATCTTCAGCCTGATAACTTTTGAGATAAAGAGAGCCTCTTCTCTTCGTCTGGACGCCTGCAGAGGGGTGCTACCTGATGAACACTTATATTTTATGAATTTTGTTCCTGTTCACCACTGGGTGGGCTTGTTATTTGATTCTCTTTGTGCTACTAATGCTGAAATGTAAAGCTAGGGACTCACTGGCTTTTCTAGAGTTGCCTTGCTGATTTCATCTTAAAGCCAGATATACCAAGCAGTTAATATAGATCAGACTTGTTTAATATGGTGGTATTTGGAGCAAATTACTGATTTCATCTTAAAGCCAGATGCCAAATATACCAAGCAGTTAATATATATCAGACTTTTTTAATATGGTGTTATTGAGCTAATTGTGCTTGTTACTGAAGGCATTAGGTTAGCTGGGTCTTAGTGTGACCTCATTTTGGAATAGCCCTGTTTGCTTAGAGTGGAGCTCCTTTGTGTAAGTCACAACATATTCTCCCGCTGCATAGTAATGAGAGGCTTTGTTTTCTCCACTACATAGGCAGCTCCCCCAAGCTAGGCACTCGGGACAATCAAGGAACTGAAGCAACATGCAGCTCACCTGAGTAGCTGAGGAAGCCAAATCTCCAGCCTGATAACTTTCGAGGTAAAGAGAGCCTCTTCTCTTCGTCTGGACGCCTGCATAGGGGTGCTACCTGACGAACACTTATATTTTATGAACTTTGTTCCTGTTCACCACTGGGTGGGCTTGTTATTTGATTCTCTTTGTGCTACTAAAGCTGAACTGTAAAGCTAGGGACTCACTGGCTTTTCTAGAGTAGCCATGCAGATTTCATCTTAAAGCCAGATATACCAAGCAGCTAATATAGATCAGACTTGTTTAATATGCTGGTATTTGGAGCTAAATACTGATTTCATCTTAAAGCCAGATATACCAAGCAGCTAATATAGATCAGACTTGTTTAATATTGTGTTATTGAGCTAATTGTGCTTGTTACTGAAGGCATTAGGTTAGCTGGGTCCTAGTGTGACCTCATTTGGAATAGCCCTGTTTGCTTAGAGTGGAACTCCTTTGTGTAAGTCACAACATATTCTCCTTCTACAGAGTAATGAGAGGCTTTGTTTTCTCCACTACATAGGCAGCTCCCCCTTTCCCCAAACTATGCACTCAGGACAATCAAGCAACTGAAGCAACAAGCAGCTCACCTGAGTAGCTGAGGAAGCCAAATCTCCAGCCTGATAAGTTTCGAGGTAAAGAGAGCCTCTTCTCTTCGTCTGGATGCCTGCAGAGGGGTGCTACCTGATGAACACTTATATTTAATGAACTTTATTCCTGTTCACCTCTGGGTGGGCTTGTTATTTGATTCTCTTCATGCTACTAATGCTGAAGTGTATAGCTAGGGACTCACTGGCTTTTCTAGAGTTGCCTTGCTGATTTCATCTTAAAGCCAGATATACCAAGCAGCTAGTATATATCAGACTTGATTAATATGGTGATATTTGGAGCTCCTTGCTGATTTCATCTTAAAGCCAGATATACCCAACTGTTAATATATTTCAGACTTGTTTAATATGGTGGAATTGAGCTAATTGTGCTTCTTACTGAAGGCATTAGGTTAGCTCGGTCCTTGTGTGACCTCATTTTGGAATAGCCCTGTTTGCTTAGAGTGGAGCTCCTTTCTGTAAGTTACAACATATTCTCCGCTGCATAGTAACGAGGGGCTTTGTTTTCTTCACTACTTAGGCAGTCCCCACCCAAGCTAGGCACTCGGGACAATCAAGCAACTGAAGCAACAAGCAGCTCACCTTCGTAGCTGAGGAAGTCAAATCACCAGCCTGATAACTTTCGAAGAAATGAGAGCCTCTTCTCTTCGTCTGGACGCCTGCAGAGGGGTGCTACCTGATGAACACTTATATTTTATGAACTTTGTTCCTGTTCACCACTGGGTGGTCTTGTTATTTGATTCTCTTTGTGCTACTAATGCTGAAGTGTAAAGCTAGGGACTCACTGGCTTTTCTAGAGTTGCCTTGCTGATTTCATCTTAAAGCCAGATATACCAAGCAGCTAATATAGATCAGACTTGTTTAATATGGTGGTATTTAGAGCTAATTGCTGATTTCATCTTAAAGCCTGATATACCAAGCAGCTAATATAGATCAGACTTGTTTAATATGGTTGAATTGAGCTAATTGTGCTTGTTACTGAATGCATTAGGTTAGCTGGGTCCTAGTGTGACCTCATTTTGGAATAGCCCTGTTTGCTTAGAGTGGAGTTCCTTTGTGTAAGTCACAACATATTCTCCCACTGCATAGTAATGAGAGGCTTTGTTTTCCCCACTACATAGGCAGCTCCCCCCTCTCCATGCTAGGCACTCGGGACAATCAAGCAACTGAAACAACAAGCAGCTCACTTGAGTAGCTGAGGAAGCCAAATCTCCAGCCTGATAACTTTTGAGGTAAAGAGAGCCTCTTCTCTTCGTCTGGAAGCCTGCAGAGGGGTGCTAACTGATGAACACTTATATTTTATGAACTTTGTTCCTGTTCTCCTCTGGGTGGGCTTATTATTTGATTCTCTTTGTGCTACTAAAGCTGAACTGTAAAGCTAGGATTCACTGGCTTTTCTAGAGTTGCCTTGCTGATTTCTATCTTTGCAGCTGATATACCAAGTAGCTTATATAGATCAAACTTGTTTAATATGGTGGTATTTGGAGTTAAATACTGATTTCATCTTAAAGCCAGATATACCAAGCAGCTAATATAGATAATACTTGTTTAATATGGTGGTATTGAGCTAATTGTGCTTGTTACTGAAGGCATTAGGTTAGCTGGGTCCTAGTGTGAACTCATTTTGGAATAGCCCTGTTTGCTTAGAGTTGAGCTCCTTTGTGTAAGTCACAACATATTGTCCTGCTGCATAGTAATGAGAGGCTTTGTTTTCTCCACTACATAGGCAGCTCCACCCCTCCCCAAGCTATGCACTCAGGACAATCAATCATCTGAAGCAACAAGCAGCTCACCTGAGTAGCTGAGGAAGCCAAATCTCCAGCCTGATAACTTTCGAGGTAAAGAGAGCCTCTTCTCTTCATCTGGAAGCCAGCAGAGGGGTGCTACCTGATGAAAACTTATATTTTATGAACTTTGTTCCTGTTCACCACTGGGTGGGCTTTGTTATTTTACATGAAGAAGATGGATGAATATAGGACTACTTACAAGAGTGCCCAGGCCTAAGGCGGCAAGCCACTCCTCAAAGCATGCCCCAGGGGGTAGGGGTGAGGCCTTTTCACAGGCCTTTCTACCAGACTCAAGGCCTCCTCCTGCCTTTGCTCAGAGGGGCTTCTTCAGAGGCAGGGACACACGAGGGTGGGCAGACCTGCTCCACCCCCCAGCCTAAAGCTCCTGCGAAACAGGCACCCTGATGGGCTGCCAAGGGCAGACCTCCTGTACCAGTGGGGGGCAGGCTGGCTTACTTCAGTCAGAACTGGGCTTCTTTAACCTCAGACAAGTGGGTTCTGGAAGTAGTAAGCCAGGATCTGGTTCTCAGCTCAAAAAAGTTTCCCAAGTTGAGAAGCAGACTTTTCTGCAAGTGCTTCAGAGACCCCCGCTCTGGAAACAAGAGGTCTCATCCCTGTTAGCTCTCAGAGCAGTATAAAGGGTTCCTCCCTGCATCAGGGCAGGGGTCTGTATTCAAGATACTTCCTTACCTCAAAAGACAGGAGAATGGCCCATTTAGATCTCAGATATCTGAACAAGCATCTTTTGAAACCAAAGTTCAAAATGGTAACTCTGGCAATGATTTTACCTTCCCTAAGGCCAGGGGACTGGCTAGCCTCCCTGGACCTCAAGGATGCCTATTTCCATGTCCTAATCAGAAGATCCATCGAAAGTACCTCAGATTCGAACTGCCCTCAGGTCATTACCAGTTCAAACAATGCCCTCCGGCCTTACCTCTGCTCCAAGGGTATTCACAAAGTGTCTAGCAGTGGCGTGGACCACTTAAGGAGGCAGAGGATTGCTGTGTTTCCCATCTCAGATGACTGGCTCAACCTAGGGACAGTCCCAGAACAGGAAAATCTCACCTGCAGGTCACCCAGCAGCTTCTCACCTCCTGGGTTTTCTGCTAAACCTACAAAAGTGGGTTCTGGAAACCAGTCCAGGTACTCACCTTTATAGGGGCAGAATTGGACACAAGTTAGCCAGAGCCTTTCTTCCCCAGAGGTAAGGAATGGCTACTGGCACTCTTCCTTCACTCTGGCAGGTCTCCCGACCAGCAAGACACTTTCTGCAGCTCCTGGCACATGGCTGCATCCACAGCTGGCTGTGCAGGGAGCCAGATTTCAGATGAGAGACATTCAGTTTCACTTGAGAACCTTTTTGGTCTCAGAGAAGAGACCCCCTTTCAAGTAGGTCCCAGTGACTCGAACCTTGATCCTAGCTCTCCAGTGGTGGCAGGATCAGAGCAATTAAAGTGGGGTCCTTCATTCCCCTTCTCACGACTTGACTCTCACTACAGATGCTTCCCTCCTGGGTTAGAGAGCCCATGGGCGACCTTTCCCTCAGGGATTGGTCCCCAGGAATCTGCTCACATCAATTTGCTGGAACTCAGAGCTGTCTTTTTAGCTCTTCAGCTTTTTCTGCATCTGTCCACGACAAGGTGATACAAGTCAGAACAGACAACACCACAACAATGTGGTACATCAACAAACAGGGGCACTCGGTCTTCAGCCTTGTGCACTGAGGCAATGAAGTTGTGGTCTCTGGCCTATTCCTGAACACTTCCCTCATAGCAGTTCATCTTCCAGGGAAGGACAATGTCCTAGCGGATGCCCTCAGCAGGATTTCCCAGGGCCATCACGAATGGTCCCTGGATCCTCAAGTGCTGGGGATAGTTTTCCAGGTGGGGCATCCTCAGATAGATCTTTTGCAGCCCAGACAATCTGGACTCCTCTGTTCTAGCTGCAGGCCTCCAGTGCTGGGCTCAGTTCCCCTGGATGCCCTTCTTCTGGATTGGAGGGAAGTTCCTCTATACTTTCCCCCTTTCCTCTCCTATTCAAAGTACTAGTCAAAATCAGATCTCAGCCTAGGGGTGATTCTGATTGCCCGGATGAGGCCAGACAGCCCTGGTACCCACTCCTTCTGTCTCTGACAGTCCATCTTCCTATGCTTCCCCAGGAATCACAATCTGATGACTTGTGCCCAGGAAGGGTTTGTTATCCGGACCTCAAATCCCTCAACCTCAAGGCCTGGCTCTTGAGGGTTAGAGTTGCTGATTTACACCTCTCTCAGGGTGTTCTTGAGATCCTAAAGGCTTCCAGAAACTCCTTCCACTAGGGCTACATAGTTCCTAAATGGAAAGGTTTCCATTTTGGTGTGCTGGGAAAAATATTTCCCCAGAATCTGCTGAGATCACATTTTGTTAGATTACATGGTACATCTTAATTCCTCAGTCCTCAGACCAGCTACCCTGAGAGTTCATTTGGCAGCTGTCTGCTTTTAGTGTCAACAGGAAAGTCATCCCCTCTTTCCTCTCATCCTGTGTTTTTCCAAGTTTTTAAGGGATTACTCATACTAATCCTCCCTTTTGGGAACTGGCCCCTGCTTGGGACCTTAATGTTTATACTGCCCAGTTAATGCAACACTCTTAGAACCTCTGTCTTCTGCAGAGCTTAAGAACTAACTTGGAAAACTGTTTTTCTAGTTGCTATCACTTCTGCCAGACGATAAGTGAAT
Organism: Neoceratodus forsteri; assembly: GCA_016271365.2. Classification (NCBI taxonomy): domain Eukaryota; kingdom Metazoa; phylum Chordata; order Ceratodontiformes; family Ceratodontidae; genus Neoceratodus; species Neoceratodus forsteri. The sequence goes on from JADMNL010000024.1 coordinate 139,039,973, forward strand.
TGCAAGCCTTGTCAGTGGAGACTGACTTTATTTCTTTCCACAGGGATAAGGTAGTCCTAGGACTAATAGGAAGTTTACCTAAGGTGGTTTCAGATTTCCATCTTAATCAATCTATCTCTCTTCCAGTATTTTTTCACTGATCTCTCTCTTGCGGAGTGAGGAGTCTAAACTGGATATGAAGAGCTCTTAGTTATTATATAGAGTGTAACCAAAGGTCACAGGTTCGAATCCCTCCAACTTTCCCTTACCTATGGTGAAGGTTGGGAAGAACAAACTCTGCCACAAGAGATCAATAGCCAGGTGGATTGTCTCTTGTATCCAATTTTGTCAGAAAGTGGGCAGAGCCCCCAGGTTTGAGACCTCATTCTACCAGGGTACATCGCCTCCTAGCTGCTGCCAGAGATATCCTTTATTAGAGATTTGCAGGCTGCTACTTGGAAAGCGGTACACTTTCACCAAAGCATTACTCCCTGGATGTCCAGGCCAGGAGAGATGCTCGGTTTGGCACAGCTGTTCTTTAGAGCCTATTCCTAAGTAGGTTCTGCCCTCCTCCATGGAGAGTACTGCTGTAGTTCTGCTAATGTCTATAATATAGCAAGACTTCATGTTGTTTGAAGAAAAATTACTCACCTTAGTAATATTGTTTCTTCTAATGGAGTCTTGCTATATTCATAACCCCCAACCTGCCTCTCAGAACCTCTACTTGGTGGGTGCGGGCAACAGTGTGTGGCACTACTGTATGTCCTGTTAGCATTTTGTCCCCTTTGGGACTTTGGGGGGTGTGTATGTGTGGCGTGTGTGTGTTTTATTATACTTATGTTCCATTTTCATATTATTAGAATGGTATTAGTATTTGGTCCCCTGACTTGAGTCTTGGGTGTTGGGATCATCAATGGTTGTTATTATTTAGGTAGCCATTTTGGCTAGGTGTAGGTTACAGCTTCCACACAGACCTTAGTGAGTTTGGCTCATAAAGATCTGACAGTTCAAGTTTGAAATGACACAGATAGAGCTGCTCTCGTGCCAAAATTCTATTCTGGAATGGTTTTAACCATTTCACTCTGGGGCAGTTCTAGAGCTGGAACAAACTGCTAATGTCTATAATATAGCAAGACTCCATTAGAAGAAACAACATTACTAAGGTGAGTAATTTTTTCTTTATGTCCACGAGTCCATTCATAGCATGGAAATATATGACGATGATCTAAATATTGAACATTTAACTATAAAAATTATGCCACAAAATGCCCCAAAAATCATTTTAAGAGCTTTGTATTACCCTCCCACAATTAACAGAGAAAATGACCAGGAAATCCTGGATTACTTGTATCTCTTAAATCCAGTAGAAAATATCATTATATTAGGAGACTTGAACCTTCAGAGAATCGACTGACAAACCAGACAGCAGCAAGTGGTACTGAAAGAGATATTTAGAAAGTTCAATCAATTGGGATTGAACCAGTTAGTAACTGTAAACACTAGGGCAAATAATATACTGGATATAGTATTAACCAATATGGGGCCCAAATTAATGGATACCGAAATGGGTCCCCCTCAATAGCAAATAGTGACCATAAAACTGTCTTTTTTCAGATAAAAGATTTACCCATTCATCAAGGTAGCAAAATAAAAATCCCAAATTTTAAAAAAGCAAAATTTGATAAAATTAGACAGACATCGTGTGCATGGGACTGGACATCTGACTTTTTTAGATTAACACTGGGTGAGATGTGGGACATTCTAGTGGACAAAATAAAAGAGACATCAGATCAGTATGTACCATATATAATAAAAAAACTCAAAACAGGGTAATGCTCCCAAATGGTTAAACGTTAAAATTAAAAGACAAATCAAACAAAAACACAAAATGTATAAACTATCTAAGTTAGATACTAACTATCTTCCTAAATATAAAGAGCAGACAAGAAGGGTTACAAAATTAATCAAAGATGCAATAGCAAATTTTAAGAAAAGTCTGGCAACAACAAGTAAAGACAACTATAACGCATTTTATGCTTATATTAATACTAAAAAGGGAAATGAAAAAATAATAGGCCCCTTTAAGGATGAGGGAGGAAATATTTTGGATGATAGTAAAATGGCAGAGTTATTATATACTTTTTTTGGTACCATATTTAATCCTAAAGATAAATCTAGAAATGATTTGAAATATAGTACAGCAGATGAAATAAAATTCCAAATAGATGTTAAGGATGTTTTGGAAAGACTAAAGAAGATCAAAACAAATAAATCACCTGGACCAGACAATATCCATCCTAGACTCATTACAGAAATAGCAAATAAGATAGCCCAACCAGTAGCTTTTATTTTTCAAAAATCATTGGACAAGGGGGAGGTGATAAAAAAATGGTGGGAGGTACATGTGGTCCCAATCTTTAAAAAAGGTAAAAAAAGACTCTCCTGAAAATTACAGACCTGTGAGTTTAACATCAACAATGGGAAAGATACTGGAAAGTATTATTAAAGAACAAATCAATTTTTATTTGACTGAAAATAAGTTGTTAGATCACTGTTAACATGGGTTTACTAAATCAAGATCTTGTCAGACCAATTTATTATACTTCTTCGAGGAAGTAAGTAAACATCTGGATTTGGGGAAATCAGTTGATGTAGTACAATTGGACTTTTCAAAAGCATTCGACAAACTGCCACATGATAAGTTAGTTAAATCCCTTTTCTCTATTAACATAAACAAATATTTAGTTAATTGGATAGCAGATTGGTTACGGGAGAGAAAACAGAGAGTTCTGATAAGAGGTGAACTGTCTGACTGGCTTGATGTGACGAGTGGGGTTCCACAGGGGTCAGTGTTGGGCCCATCTGTCTGTTTAACTTATATATATCAACTTTACAATGTAACTTGGATAATATATGGATGACTTAGTTTGCAGATGATTGTAGGGTGGGGGCAGTTGTAAATTCAGATCTAGATAGTATTAGACTCCAGGAAGCCCTCACATATATTGAGAGATGGACAGAAGAACATCAGCTCAAATTAAACAAGGACAAATGTATAGTCTTACATATGGGCAGAAATAATTTGGAATCTAAATACACTATAAACAACAAATACTTAAATCAGTCTATAAAAGAAAGGGATCTGGGTGTCATTATAAGTAATGAGTTTGCCTTTAATGCTCAATGTGACCAGATTGTAAAAAATGCAAACAAAACCTTAAATTGCATTATGAGACACACATCTAGTAGAAGCAATGGTGAGAACTCAGTTGGAGTACTGTTCTCAAGTCTGGAGTCCTTCTACAAGGGGGGAGATTGATAGAGTGGAGCGAGTCCAGAGAAGGGTGACAAGATCTGTAGGGGGATTGAAAAATAAGACATGTGAGGACAGACTGGTCGACCTAAATTTATATTTTGTCACTTATAGAAGATGGAGGGGAGATATGATTTTGGTTTATAGATCAATTCAAGATGGTAACCTTAGATTGGAATTGGGACTCGAATTATGTGAAAAAACTTACAATACGAGATCTCACGACAAACAGTTAAAACAATTTAGGTGGAACTTCTTGAAAAGAAGATATTGGTTTAGTCAACGAGTGGTTCCTCACTGGAACTCTCTTCCTCAAGAGATAGTAAATAGTCCCTCTTTGGAAATATTCAAAAAAAGATTGGATACTTATGGTAAATTAAGGGTTACAGATTACTAAAATGGTCTTTCCCTCAGAGCAAGCTATTTAAGGACGAAAGTCTAATCTTTTGCTTTGTGACTACTATGATACTGTACACCAGGATTGCCACGCCACCTTTGATGAAGTAGCATCTGAACTCATCACTGCACACAACCCATGTGTGGTAGGAGTGATGTTCGCATACCCTCTGAAACAGAATGTGAAGGAAAGTCATTCGACCTTCCACCAGAGGCTCTGGATGGCCTACCCAGCAGGGAAGCATCTTGCAGGAGAAGTTGCAGATGCAGACCTCATTGAATACAAAACCCTGTTCCTTCAGATCATGATCCCTGCAGTGCGAGAAAAGGTAGAGCCAACCACCTACCCCAACATGGAAAGATTTTCTGAAATTCTTTGGAAAACTAAGAGAGTTTATCAACTCTACATACATGATTCAGGCTCCAGTTCCAAGAAAGTAGCTGCTGTGGAAGCCATTTCGAGGCCACAACACACTACATGGTGGAGGAGCAGGCCCAAGAGAAACAGTCCTTCCCCACAGATCACTAACACACCCAGCAGGCCCAACAACAACAACAATCCTGGGGTGGGAACCAGAACTACCATAAGAATAAGAAACACCACAAGAATAATAAGGGTAAACAACAGAGACCAGGCCCTTCATATAGGGAAATAGCCGATGAGAACCACAGTCTCCAAAATCTCCTTGGAAAGGTGCACTCCGTAGTGGACGCTGTTCCAGTATGGGCCCTTGCTGCAATACAAACAGGAGATCAGGCCTTCACAGGCCATGGGGATATGGGAAGTCCAGGCTCTCAGGCCCCCACAGGCCTGAACCCAGAAGTGGCTCCCTATGTAGCATCAGTACAGCATGGTAAGATGGTTCACAGGAACCAGGCCCAGACCCTCTTTCAAGTGCTTCCCCTTGCTTCCACTGGTACAGATTGACAATTACATGCCCCAGTCTGAATTGTAAGCAAGCTGGTCTTGGATACAAATGGAAGGCCCTGCACAGAAGCCGAGGTCGGGGGCCGCCTACTTACAGTATTGCTGGATACAGGCACGGCTATGTCTGTATTACAGGATGACAGCCCAGACACATCACCTTGGTCTACCGGATGGAGGACCAATATGTCTGGGGTAGATGGAACTAGGCTACCTGCATACCATTCCCTACCACTACCTGTGACACTGGGACACCTGAAGGCATATCTCACCTTTCAGCTGATGGTATTGCATGACCACCCTAGTATAATCGGAATTGACTTTTTGGCACCACACGGCTGTGTGGTGGACCTAGCCAACATGTTACTGATACAAATTCAGGGGTAAAATCACACCATCATGATCACTGACTCACATGTGGTCGCAACAATTTCCACAAACAATAAAGAATATGACATCATAGATTTGTTTAAGAACCATGAACTTTTCCCAAATCTCCTTCTCATCCTACAAAGGCATCTGGAGGCATTCACCACTAACAAGCATGATTGTGGCAGGATGCACACTGTCATTGAAGTGACAGGCCCAGCACATGAGAGGCAATGGTAATACCCCTTTCCACCTGAGGCCTTGCCTTCTCTTAGGGAAACACTTAAATCACTCCTCAAGCAAGATGTAATCAGAACATGTGTTTCCACTGCAAATTCCCCAGTGTGGCCTGTGAAAAAACCTACAGGTGCTGGAGACTTACTATTGACTACAGGAGACTAAACCAGGTCACCCCCAATTATGCCCCAACTGTGGCATCGGCACCAGACGTGCTATGACTACTGACCCATGACCAACAATGGTTTAGTGCCCTGGACATCTCCAGTGGTTTTTGGTCATTGCCATTGGCCCCCAAAAGTCAATATAAGTTTGCCTTCACCTTTGTGGTCAGGCAGTACACGTGGACCTGCTTACCACAGGGGTTCCATAACAGCCCCTACCTGTTCCATCTGCATGTGATGGATGCCCTTGAGGGTTTCTCCACACCCCAGTGTCTCTTGCAGTATATGGACAACCTGTTGTTGGCCACAGCCACACAGGAACAACATCTGGATCTCTTGGATGAATTAATGACCCTCATCCAGAAAGCAGGCCTCAAATGTAATCCAGCAAAAACACAACTATGTCAGAAAGAGGTATTCTTTCTGGGCCTGAGGATAACAGATCAGGGCCAAAGCCCTACCTGGAAGAAGATACAGGGATTGCAAGATCTGTCACTTGCCTCCAGCGTGGCCACCCTTAGAAGGTTTCTAGGTATGGTGAATTATTCTAGAGATTTTATTTGTGATTTTGCTCAGAAGGCTGTCCCTCTGCATGAATTACTGAAAAAAGAATGTCCCCTGTACTTGGGCCCCATTCACACCCAAGCTGTGACGTTACTGAAGCACACTTTGGCCTCAGCTCCAGCTTTGGTTAACCCCAATCCAGCTTTGCCATTCCATCTGGAATCAGCCACCTATGACATTGCTATGTCTGCAGTGCTGGCCCAGAAGGTCCATGGCACCCTGAGACCCATTGCATATGCATCACAGTTCTTGACCTCAGTGGAACAGAAATACAGCCTTCATGAAAGGAACCTTCTGGCCACCTACTGGGCTGTCAAGCACTTTCTATATATCATTGGGTACTCCCCCCGATCATCAATACAAACCACACCCCAACAACCTTTTTGCTATCAGATAGAGTAAAGGATGGATCAGTCTCCAATACCAGATTGACACCCTGGTCTTTTCTTCCCCTAGAACAGAGATATTAAGGTCCACCTAATGAAAATGCCATATATGCTGGCGTATGGCCTCCTTTTCCAAGGAGAACCCTATGACTGTACACTGCAGCCACCGGATCTACCAGATCCAGGTCCTTTCCTCCTGCTACACCACCGGTGCTTGAAAACACTTGTGTTGTGTCTTTACAGATAACTCAGCTTCCTATTATCAGGGAGAACAGATAGCAAGAATGGGCATATTAGTAATAAATTACTTTGGTAACACTGTTAAGATTTCTAAATGTTGCAGTGTGCCATCATCACAGTATGCAGAAATGGCAGAGGTGGCCTGTCACTCGAGTTCATCCAGCATAGAACCAAGGATACCATCATTTTTATAGACACTTACTGGGTCTGTTGCTCTCTTACAGAATTTCTTACTTTCTGGCAGAAGAACTACTTTACCTCTTCTGATGGCACCCTGGTGAAACACAAGGAATTGGTACTATACATTCATTCACTGGCACAGAAATTTGAACACAGACTCTATGTACACAAGGTTAAAGCCATCTCCATACATGATCCCTATCATGTCTTCAATGACACTGCCAACACCCTTACAAAGGAAGGGGCCCAAGGGGGAGGACATCTGGATGCTGGACCATCCAGAGGTCAGAGAAGCTGTGTACATCGCAGCAGTCAGGAAGAAACCTGAACCCTTGTCCCCCTTGGATTTGTCAGAAGCCCAACATGCTGACTCTGAACTCAAAGATGTGTTCAGATTCCTGGACAAAGATACTGAGGAAAATGTACCTACCCACAACCCCTATCGAAGGCATGAAGGTAAGTTATACCTTTCCCCAGATGACAAGCTCATTTGGTACCAACCAGATGACACCCCCACCAAATTGTGGGTGGTCCCTCGTCATTTCAGATCTGAATTTCTGCACTAAGTGCATGATACTCCCAATTGTGGACACTAGGGAGTGTAAAATACACTCCAGAGACTCAAGACCACCGCCTGGTGGCCTGGTGTCACCAAAGATGTTAAACAATACATAGATAACTGCCTTGTTTGTGTGCAGAACAACTCCATCCCCACTAAATGAAATGCCAAACTACTACCACAGTGGCATTCTGGCCCTTGGCATGCCATACAGATTGATTTTATTGGTCCCCTAACCAATAACAGCAGAAACAACAATATGCCCTTGTGGTAACTGATCTCTTCTCAAAGTGGGTTGAAGCTTTCCCCACTAAGACACGCACTGTGAAAACCACTGCCAAAATCCTGGTGGAACAGATTTTCTCCAGGTGAGGCTTACCTCTCAAGGTAGACTCAGACAAAGGAACCAGTTTTATAGGTGAGTTGATGAAAGAAGCTCTTGAACTCCTTGGAGTTCATCAGAAGTTCCACATCCCATACCACCCACAGTAATCATGTCAAGTAGAGAGGGCCAACAGACGGATTAAGCAAATGCTTTCCAAATTTATTGAGGACAATCCCCAAGGATTGGGATTCCCTATTGCTGTTACTCCTTATGGCAATTAGGGGCTCACCCTGAGCCACCATCCAGTTGACACCCTTTGAGGTGGTGATTGGTAGACATATGAGATTACCTGAACACCTGTTATTTGACCTGCACACCCCCACTGCAGACCGAGTCTCAGTGGACCAATATGTGGAAAAACTCTGAAAAGACCTCATACACAGTCATTTGTATGCTGCAAAATTGCATGGGCAAAGCCCAGCAACAGTCCAAAATACAGTTAGACAAACACGCACAAGAAGTGGATTAGCAAGTCGGAGATCAGGTGATGGTCCTCAGATTTGCGCTTCTTCCAACACATTCTTTCTCCAATAAGTGGGAAGGACCCTACCCAATTGTCAACAAGATCAGTCCAGCAGTCTATCAGGTTAGACTCATGCAAAACCACAAACTGACTGACAAATGGTTGCATGCAAACCAGTTGAAACTGTATAAAGGAGTATAATTACTTTTCCTCAACCCATTGGGTGAATAGTACTAATTTGCTATTGTTTGATTTTTTCTTTTCAGATACACTGACAAGATGGCTATCTTGTTCCATTTTCTCCTCATCTCAGGAGTTATCCCTTGCATCCAAGGCACGGTAAAGCACCTCCTTCCTCACCTTGATCCACCTGCAACTACCCCAGAGGGAGTCTCCATCAATATTCCGACAATTTGTTTACTGTCCAGGAAGGTTCAGATGCCTACCTCACTGCCTCAGTTGTTGCTCCTGATAAATCTACCCTACAAATTGAGTGGCAAACCAAGTCTCAAGGACGAGTACTCCCCGTGGCCAAACTCTCCAAGGGAACTTTCCATGGATGGTCGAATGCCAAATTATCCCCAAATGGTACTTTGTCCTTGAACCAAATCTCTCTTGGACATTCTGGTTTATACAATATCACTGCCTTAATTGACTCCTCATATTGTGATTCTTTGTCTAAAGATTCTGCCAGGAAATTTTGTGCTGTACACAACATAGCATCAACTGCCATGTACCTATCTGTGTTCCCCCCTACTGAGAAACAGCTTTTGGAATGTCCAAAGCAAACCCCTGGTCCTTGTAGTGGTCTCACAGCCACTGCTTTATCTGGCTCACTAATTAATAACTTACAACATATGCATATACCTGTTTTGTTTAACTTGACTTACTGAAATATACTACTAATACATCACTGTTTTATAGTACTTTATTACTTGATAGCTTAGCAGCCTTTCAGATTCATAACCAAGATCCTATTGCCAGGGTAAATACCACCGAGCATAGAGGCAATTTTAGAAGAAAACCTACAACAGATGATCAAAGTCATAAAAGAAATATGCGTGACACATCTGGTGTCACTGGTGCTACTGGTACCCTAACTGGTGTCTTTGGTTCTGCAATGTCTATATGGAATAAAGCGGATAATGCCACTATCAAAGCACATTCACCAATTTTTTTATTTTTATTTATTTATTTAAATCTCAGATTACAAATACCTTTGAGCTTGAGCTAGCTCATTTACAAAAGTTCCACATCAAAGGAAAGGGTTACAATAAAGCAGGGAGGTACAGACAACATTCAGGGTTTCAATCAGAGCAGAGAAGTCAACTGGTAAATTTGTGGAGCAGTGCTACACACTCAAGCATAGTAAACCATAAGGTACATTTGAAGAAACATTGCTAATCAGAGGTGGGAGGAGGGGGAGAGTAAGGGAGAGGTAGGGGAGATGAGAAGGGTAGAATCCAGATAGAAGAGGAAACTATGGCAGCCAGAGGCCTTGTCAAAGGGTGAGAGGGAGGAGAGGCTAAGGTGGGAGAAGGGGTAAAGGAGAGGAAAAGGAGGGCAGAGGAAGGGAAAAGAAGATAAGGGAGAGTGGGGACCAGAGGGCCTGGCAAGTCCAGGAAGAGGGGGATCAGTGGATAAGAGCAAGGGGGGGTGCAGCAAGGGAGGAGGTGATGGGGAAAAGGGGAAATTGTTCTGTCAGGAGAGGTGGATGAACAGGAAGCCAAGTAAGTGCATCAGAGAGTGAAAGAGTAGTAGAAGGGTGTCCGCAGAGGTGGGAAACTAGGTGTAACAATCACAAGTGCTTTTGGTTAGGAGATGCTGATGAAGCATACGTTTATATTGGGACAGACTAGAAAGAGTGTTCCGTTGGTTGCTTAGATTATTAAACCACAGAGGGGCTCTGTATTGAAAGGATCACTGGTATTGAGCAGTCCGACAGTGGGGTACTAGAAGGAGATCAGAATCTGAGGTGTGTTGGGTCTTAGGGGATTTGTTTAGCAGGCAACCAATACTCGGGGGTAGTAATCCAAGTAGAGCTTTTTTGGACAGAAGGCAGGTGTGGTGTTTGATCCTGTTACTTAGTTGGAGCCAGCCAGATTGAGCATATAACTCACAGGTATGAGTGAGTTGTGCAGCACCCATAACTAACCTACAGGCTTTGTTCAGGGCAACCGTGAGCCATTTAAGAGATGTGGATGTTGCAGCACAGTATACAATTAGACCATAATCAATGATCGAGAGGATCGAGCTGTGAACTGCAACCTTCAGGGCTTCTTGGGTAAGACTTCGTCTGTGTATGAAGAGTAGCCCAATTCTGGTATTAACATCTCTGGCAACATTTTCAATGTGAGGCACAAAGGTAAGGTGACTATCCAGGGTTAGACCTAGGTATTTGAAAAGCTGAGTTTGTTCGTGATAGTGAGCTGGTGGGCCTTAAACTTATTCTGAGAGGATGAAAATAGCTGGACTGTAGTTTTTTTGTAGTTTAGCACTAGTTTGTGATTGTTAAACCATCTCTCTGCTTTTGTGAAGCCTTGTTGAAGATTGTTTTCAAGAGCGTTGGGATCCAGGTGGCTAGTAAAGATGACTGCTTCATCTGCGTAGAGGAGAGTACGCTGGTTGCAGACAGCTGGAAGGTTGTTCAGGAAAATACTGAACAGTAAGGGACTCAGGATTGAGCCTTGAGGTACCCCTGATCGGGCAGCCCTCTGCTCTGAAACTACATTTGATAGTCTCACCCTCTGCAGTCTATCACTGAGGTAGCTTCCGAACCATTTCAGGGTGCTAGGGGCAACACCAATTTTGGAGACTTGGCCGAGCAACAGTGTGTGATTCACTGTGTCAAAGGCCTTTGTTAGGTCAACAAAGGCTGCACCTACAGTACAGACTTGCTTTTTTCGATGGCCTGTTGTATGAAACTTGAGAATTCTAATAACGCTGTGGTAGTACATCATACCCCCATTATTGCATGGTGTGGATGGCCTTAGTCAGGAAGAAAGATACACTGTATACAATATGCACAATATTGCTAAGGCATTTACAGATTCTAAAGATAAGATTAATGCCCTTACTGCACAAAACAATAAGGAAGCAGATAAGCAATACATTGCCCGTGAAATATTATGCTCCACCTATGGATCGTATATTATCACTACCATCAACAATTTCTTCCATGATCGGGAATCCGAAAGAATCCCTGATATCATACATGATAGACGCATCTCTAAATGGTATTGTCTTCAGTGCAAATCCCCTAACTGTGTTGCCATGTGTATGTTACAGCTCTTACAATTCCTGTCTCTACCGCTAGAAATCTTGGTTTTGTGACCAGGCACCCTAATACTGGTCCTTGCTTTACTTCTAAGAAATGCTCTATTAAAGATACTATGTTTGTGTCTTTTACTGTTTCTTTACCACATGTTGATCCTACTACAGCTATATTTGATAAACTAGCATCCGTTCACTCCATTGGGCACCTTGATGACAACATCTACAGAGAACGCCTTGACTTACCTTCTCTACTGGTCTTCCATCCTTTTCTGGATGTGTGGGTCACTCCACACACAGACTGTTGCGCGAAGAAAGGGTATATTTATTTGTGTCAATGTGACATATTTGATGTTATTAAATCTGTATGTGGATATTCAACAGACAGTACTGATTGGTCCTTTTCCATGGATGATGACATCACCACCAATGGCACAGAATACCAGGACTCAACATTTGCTCCAGACGCTTCTCAATTGTACCAGTCTTATCGGAAGGAGGTTCACCGCCTGTCAACATGGATTTCCAAACAGACTTATACTTGCCCAGTACAGCTACAAAAACGAAGACTGCCAACTGTTAAAATGCAATATAATTCAGATGGTGAATTTTGTGTGGTAACAAATTTTAAACAGTTCACATATGGGGAAAAGACATGTTTTATTAATGATTCTAATTTCTGCTTTATGCCCCATCAGACCACTATTATCGGGCACACAGTTATTACCCCTGTCCCTGTTATGGACCCTGACATCATTGATGGTAACCCCAATTATCTGCTTACTCTTTCTGAGTACCTACCCTATTTTAATGTACATACTGATCCTTTAACTTTGATGTTGAAATCCCTTTTAGACAGAAAGGACACTCACCTCATCCACATCAGCAATTATATCTCTAAAGCTAATGAAGCAGTTTATGACCTTATTCATGACGGTGATATGAATAGTGCACTTACTAACACTTGGTTAGAGATTACTTTTAAACGTTTTGTTATTATACAAGTCTTTTTTGATATTTTTTTCTTATTATTATGCTTTACAGCCTATGGCTCACATTACACCAACACCGTGAGCAGCTGAAGTTCCTTTACAAGGCTCGCGCGTCAGATCTGTAAACGAACCCTGCTCTCTCTCCACTTCCTTACTCTGCTTGTGTTGCCCCTTGTGAGGCAACAAGGGGGGAATGTTACATGTGGTCTCTGCATCCTAATTGGTACCCCCAGAGGTACACCGCAGACAGCTAGCATTTAGGTATATGTTATACTAACATATAGGGGCTAAGGGCAATTACCGTATAAGAGCAGATGTCAAGATATGTATGCACATAATTGCTATACACTTTACTTTACAATATACACATGTATTTCTTGCTTATAAGATGCTAGGACATCTGTGTCCTTGTAATGATTATGATACATGAGTCGGCATTGCCATCTTCTGATGATTTGTATTTTATTTATTTATTTAGTTTTTGTTGACCGGGTAAGTGCACTAGACAAATCCTGCCTATTTTCAGGCACGACCCAGGGAAGGGGGATACAGATGAATTCCAACTGACCTTGAACCAGATTAAGCTGTTGGTGGTATTTTTAGTGAATGAGGGAAATTTGGCCAGGACACCGGAGAAATTCCCCTACTCTTTTCGATAAGTGCCATGGGACCTTTAACATCCACCTGAACTAACACCAATCCAGGCAGATGGGACCTCGGTTTAATGTCTCACCCGAAAGACGGCACCTCAGAAGTGCAGCACCCCTCTCATGCTTTACTACAGTGTCAGTACTGGGATATTAACCCAAGTGCCAGATGTGGGAACTGAACCCACAGCCCTCTGATCTCCCGGCCTCAGAGGCGAGTGTGCTACCTACAGAGCCACTGACACTCACTATTACTACATGGCTATGTACAGACTGTACCTCTTTATTTCCACAAAGTGATGACTATTACAAAATTGTATAATGCTATCTTGGACTGAGGAGCCACCTCTAATTTAGCCAATAGGGCTCCTCTCTGTAACTAGAAATGTTTCTCTTACAGTAACCATGGTAATTATATTAGGTATATAATATAAGACATTACGTCTTCTACCCCGGAGACCCCAGGAGACACGGAGAGTCCTCGAGGTATAGGGAACACTTAGCATTGGCTCCCAGTTCCTAATGGTAAGAACTGCTTAGGACGACTGTGATTTTCCTTTTGGTAGTAATAAACAAGCTTTATTACTCTTATACAACATGTCTGTGATTCCTTGCATGCCCATTATTGGCAAGAACCTGAGAGTGAGGTTTAGACCTCCTGACACCTGCATGTGAGATATTGTGTGGCTTGTTGTCAAGTATAAGGTCCAGAAGTCAGCTTTGGTCGGGGGTTTTCTTATTAGGTTGGGTAACCTTGGGGGTAATCTGAGTGAGCACATGCTTGTAGCAGAAGTCCTTAAGCTTGTTGGGGCTAGTATCGTTCCAGTTAAGGTTAAGGTCACCCATAATGATGCATTCTGTGTTTGCTTTTTCAAGGAGAGAATGAATATGAGGCAGTATACACAGACTAACCACAGGCAGCCTATAGCATGCAGCTACCAGTAAGGCTATACCAGGTGAGAGGGTAATTTTGAGGGCAAGACATTCAAATTATTTGGGCATTGATGTGAGGACAATATCGGTGGTTAGGAATTTATCTTTAATATATATGGCAACACCACCACCACCACCTCTGGTCAACCTGTCACACCTGATCAAGTTATATCCCGGAATGTTAAGCATTTTGTCAGATATGGTATTCTTCAGCCAGGTTTCTGAGAGCATTGCTACATCAGGCATGGTATGTAGCACCCAGGCTTGAACCTGGTCAAGTTTATTGGCAAGGCTGCATACGTTCATATGCAGGAAGCTCAGACCCTTTAGCTGTGGGAGTTCCCCCAGGGCAGTTAGCAGAAGGGGGGGCCCAGGTTTAATTCCACACTGCCTGCACAGAGTAGCAGTAGTACTAATAATTTCCTGAGACATCTTATCAGGAATCTCAGGAAGGCTTTGTTTGGTTGCTTGCCTTGGACACTATCAAGGGCAGCAGAGCAGGAGTTTGGTGGGCAATGAAAGTTGATCAGAGCAGATAATACTACCCTAACAGAGAGGGTAAAGTGGATCTGCTTAGTGAAAGCTGGGCAGTAGGGGATGTGAAATGTTGTAGTTGTGTAAGAATTACTGCCTTTGGGGGGAGTTAACTGAGTGGAAGACACTGTTGAGTTTATTGCCTGGCCTATAGGAGTGTTCAGGCAGGATGCATCTTTCCTGGAGTCCAGATTTGTCTCCACTGTTAGAAGGCGGATGCAGCCAATGAGGAAAAGATGGGCTGAGAAAGTCATCTCTGGGGTACTGTGTAGCCGAAAGAGGCGGCACCTTATGTAGTTGGGGTCATCCAGGATTTGTGAGGTGAGGATTTAAGGAATGGTCTGGCGAGGGGGAAATGCAGGCAGCTTCAGGCAAGCTAAATACTGCTATCATGGTCAGCTATTAAGGAGCTATGATTGCGCTTGAAGTCTACATCTCCAACTGGAGGGGCGAAGTCTGGATCCCATATTATTGCTGTTTGTGGTCCAATGTCATTGGGCATTTCAGAAATCATCCTAGCCCTTAGTAGCACTCTGAGGGTATGTCTTGTAAGAGGGTTACCAACGGACCCAAGCAGAGTTAGGGTTATTCGAACATGGGGCAGTGTAAACAGTGGCACCAGAAGAACAACTTCCATCTTCAGGTCCAGCCATCCTGAGTCTGGGTTTTGTTTGACCCAAGTCACAATGGGGTATAGTTGTGTGGCTATATAATATAGGCACATATCCACCACTGCCAGCCCTCCACACTTTCTATGGAGGGTAAGCTGTAGTTTCCTGACCCGGTGCCGATGACCTGCCCAAATGAATGACTGGATGGTCTTCTGTCATTTTTCCCAGGACTTGGAACAGGAAGAGGTACCTGGGCAGAACATTCATCTTGGAGGGTAAGGTTTACCTGTTTGCAGATGACACCAAGATCTGCAATAGAGTGGATGATCCAGATGGGGTGTGTAGAATGAGATGAGACACGGAAAATCTAGACAAATGGTACAAAGAGTGGTAACTAGGGTTTAACGCAAAGAAGTGCAAAATCATGCACGTGGGGAGGAGAAACCCTGAAGCTAACTATAGGTCAAGAACCATAAGAGAAGAAAGGGACTTGGACATCATCATCACTGATGACCTGAAAGCCTCCAGGTAGACCACAAAGGCAGTGGGAAGAGCTAGAGGGATGTTGGGATGTATCAGTAGGGGTATCATAAGCCGAAAGAGGGAGGTAGTTATCCCTCTTTACAAAACACTGGTTAGGCCCCAGCTGGAGTACTGCATCCAGTTCTGGAGGTTACACCTGCAAAAGGACATTGACAGGATAGAAACAGTTCAGAGAAGGGCAACAAAAATGGTGCAGGGGCTGCAAAAGAAGACATATAAGGACAGATTGAAGGACCTCAATATGTACACCCTGGAGCAGAGGAGGGGGAAGGGAGATATGATAGAAACCTTCAAATACCTTAAAGGCCTAAATAAGGTGAAAGAGTCCAATATGTTTCAGTATAAGAAAAACAGCAGGACAAGAGGACATGACATGAGATTGGAGGGAGGCCGATTTAGGGGTAATGTGAGAAAGTTATTTTTCAAGGAGAAGGTGGTGGATGCATGGAACAGCCTGCCCAAGGAGGCAGTGAAATTGAGCACAGTGCAAAGCTTCAAAAGAGCATGGGATAGCCACAAGGGAATTAAATAGGCCAATGCTCAAAATAGAGACATAGGCCAGCATCAACCAGGTGGAAATAATAGCACATTAGATGGGCCTGGTGGTCCTTATCTGCTGTCAACTTCTATGTTTCTTTAGAAAATGGGGAAAGTAATTCCTTGTCTGTGATTGGCTGAACTCACCAATTACCTGGTCCAGTATGAGACAACAGAGACCGGCAAATAACTAGTGCAGTCTCTGTTGCCTCATACCATTCTAAGTATTAGGGGGCCACTAGAATGTTGAACTGTCTAGCGCCACCATCTTGAATCATGTCCCTTAGCGAGCGACCCCCCCCAAACAGCAATATAACCACAGCAGGTTTCACAATTCACATTTACACTGTCACACTGTTAACAAGTAAAAGTAAAAGTTAACTGCACCTCCAAACGTCCGATCATATAGACAGTCTCCCTGCAGCTGATGCTCCTTCTGCACGGTGATCTGTTTTGCCGTTACCTGCCACAAACCTTCACCCATCTCCTCCAGTCCATTTTTTAAGCTGCCCCCACAGAGAGAAGTGCTTTCCTCAATCTCCTCTACTCATTTAAATAATTTAGACAGTCGGCAATGAGCACTTGGAAGAAAATCAAAACAAAGTCATCCAATCAATTGGCTCCACAAACCGCTTCTCATCATTTTGTTTTTTAAATGTGAAGCGTATGCTTCTCCCTGGCTGCTTAGTATTACTGCAGTATGCAACTTACCGCAATCGATGATCGGGCACTCCATATACAAGAGAAGTAGAGCTTTACAACTTTATTTTCTGTGTCTTGCATTCCTCTCACTTCTGCTGACAAGTAAATTAAAAAAAAACACTGGCAAGAATTCAAACTAAGCAAGAATTGGACAGACTACTATCTCACAAGTGAAACCATTTGCGTGAGCCACGCACTTAGCGGTACTGGATGTTTCTTTCACATAAATTAAAGTAAAGGAAGCAAAGAAACACTAACTCGTGTTGCTCACAAAAGCGGGGGGAGGAGCAGTAACCAATAACCATGACAACCAGGACCCACAGCTACAGGGGCTCTAGAAGGACAAACCTCACTAGAATAAAACACACACACACACACAACTGTAATACAGATGGAGGAACTATTTTATTTCGAAACTGATTTTAAATTGATTTTGTATTGACATTTTATTATTAAACTTATTTTGTTTTACAGTGCCCATTTTCTAAGCGCAATAATACTATCCAGGGTAGGCGGTATTGTGCTATACCGGACCTTCCAGGGGCTATAAGGCCCTCCGCCTGCAGCGTTGGGCCTCATTATGCCCCTGGGCTGTCCTGTATAGCACAATACCGCCCATCCTGTCAGGTATTATTGCTTACTGAACTCAAATGAAGCCCACCCTAGTGAGGCAAGAACAGTGCAGTGATGTTCCTTTGAGTTTGAACCAAGTGAAAAGTGACCAACTCTGTAGCAAACTTGTTTTTGGGGTGTGGGTGTAGAAATTTGTGCAGAATGAAGAACTGGTGTGCCATACAGAATGAGAGGGAGGAGGGTGTAAGGAATGGGTAGAGGCGACAGAGAAGACCGAGTTCCTGATTAATCACATGGACAACATTGGAGACATGGAAGGTGAAGGTGAGGTTGGAGTCTATGGTGATCCCAAGGTACCTGAAAGAGTGTATTAAATCAAGGGGGTCACCTCTGGAAGATTTAATTAGAAGGGGGTGGTCGGCAGGTGCTATGGGGTGTGGGATGGTAGCAGAGCATGGTTTTTGTCTTGGTGTTAAGAATGAAGGGGTTAGCCAGAAACCAGTCTTCAAGTTGTATTGTATTGTATTGTGATAAGTTATTTATGTGTTGCACTTTGGGTCGGTCCTGAGAAAGGACCTTTGGTCCAATGTCCTTACTTAGTTAACAAATTAAAAAAAAAAGTATATAAATGTTGAGTTCCAGTTATTGATTTACCCATTTTAAGTCCAAGGATCTATACAGAATGGCATCATCAGCATACAACTGCACAGATGCCCCTAGCGCCCCCCCCCACAGAACTGGGGTAGCTCATCAATGAACAAGGAGAATAAGAGGGGGCCCAGGATTGACCCCTGGGGTATGCTATCCTTATGGACCTGAAAGGTGAGGTGGTACCAGACCACAACACACTGGGTGAGGTCTGTGAGATAGCTGGAAAATCAGGTGAGAAGTACTGTGTACAAACCTAAGGAAAGAAGCTTTTGCAGCAAGAGTTTGTGGTTGACAAGGTCAAAAGCCTTGGTGAGGTTGACAAAAATTGCTCCAGTGGCTAGGCCATTGTCCTTAGCATTCATGATGTCAGAGGTTACCTTAATGAGGGCTGTGTGAGTGCTATGAATTTTTCAGAAACCGTGCTAAGAGACTGTGAGGGAGCAGTGCTGCTCAAAGTGGGTTTGGAGCTGATAGTGGATGATTTTCTCTGGAATTTTAGTAAGGGGACAGAGGATGGATATTGGCCAATAATTTTCAAAGGTAGTGTTAGGCCAGTTCTGTGGATGGAGACTACTATAGCCACTTTATTGTTGCAACTGAATACTACTAAATATAGTAGTCACTGTGCTAGTGATAAAAGATTTATTGATCAGGTCACGTACCGGGGTGGCAATGTCAGGGGGTTTAGGAAGAAGGGTTCCAGGGTACTATGGCCCGGTGAACTATTATCCATAAGGGAACTGAGGAGGCGTAGGACTTCTTTTCATGTAACAAGCTTAAGGTGGAAGGTGTTGTTATTGTGGTTGCAAGTCGGGGGATGGTTGAGGGGGGAGTTGAAGTTAAGGGGTGCTTTGCATTTAGCCAGGTTGAAGGCAAGGTTGAATTCAGTTGCAACAGAGACTGGGTCAGTAATCTCAGGCTGATTGAGAAGCACAGAATTGGGGTGGGAAGAGTTCCCTTTCATTAGGGAGTTGATCTGTCCCCAGAATTCTCTTGGGTTGGAAAGGTGTTTGGTCTGCAAATTGCGGAAGTATGAACACTTAGCAGAGTGTAATTTGTCTTTACAGGAGTTCTGCAGTTGCCTATAGGCCTGCCAGTCTGTTGGGAGGCTGGTCTTCTTAAAGGTTCTCCGTGTTATGTCCCTTGAGGCCATAAGGCGTCTGAGCTCCTTAGTGAGCCAGGGTGCTTTGACTCCCTTTGATCTCCTCTTTACAGCAGGAGCATGTTGACTAGCAATGGAGTTGAAGGTGTTGATGAAGTATTCCGCTGCCATGTCAACATTTAGGAGGTAGGTGATTGGGGTCCAGTCAATTTGAGAGAGGGAGTTGAGGAATGCAAGGGGACAGAAATTGGTCTTGTTCCTAGACAATGAGTATTTAGGTGGTGGGTTTGGTGAGTTATTCCTCCAAATGTAGTATGTAGGGGAGTGGTTGCTCAACACATCTGGGAGTGTACCAGCATGTTTGATATGTTGTGGGCTGTTGGTAAGGACCCAGTCTAAGAGGGAGTGATTGCCAGATTCATTATTGAGCCTGGTAGGCTCAGTTATAAATTGAGATAGATGGGCTTCAGTTACGGAGGTATGAGTGGTACCAGCTCCTGATTCCAGCCAGGTGATATTGAAATCCCCACATAATACCAAGTCAAAGGGGAGGAGGCTAGCCCAGGAGAAAGTAAGAGAGGGGAGAGAGGTGGATGAGGCATTAGGCGCGAGGTAGATACAGCCTATGGTAAATTTATTTACTTGGCCTAGGGTGATTTTTACGTAAATGGCTTCAACTGAAGGAGTACCGCAGGGTGGTGTCATTACTTCAGTGGCAGTCAGAGTGGAGCAAATGTAAATTAACACTCCTCCTCCTCCTCATCTAGATGGCCAGTCATGCCTAAAAATACTACACAGTGAGCTTGGGTCTCAGACTGTGTCTATTCATGTGGGCGATCCTTAGTCCCTTTGTTTTGCACCAATCGTTTAATCCAGGTGAACCAGGGAGGTCACACAGTCCTGTAAACGGAGTGCCAGAATCGATGAAAATATCTTTTAAGTTTGTGTTCAGGGTTCAGGATTGCAGTCATAAGGAGGCAATAGGCTTTGTTCAAGGCCATTTTGATGCATCGCAGTGCTGTATCAGTGGCAGACCCATAGATAACTAGGCCATAGTCTGCAAGCATGGTGACTGAGCTATGGACGGCCAGGCTTAGAGCCTCATTGGTAAAGTTATGCTTGTGTCTATGCAGCATCCCAATATGTTTGTTTATTGCCTTAGTGGTAGCATCAATATGCTATGAGTAGGATAAAGTGGGATCCATGAGGATGCCCAGATATTTGAACTGTTAGACAAGTTTCAGGGGTGCACCTGAATCATTACTGATAGTTAGGGGGAAGGTCTTATGTTTGTTGTGCGTGCTTGAGAACAGCGTGAACTTTGTCTTTTTGTAGTTCAGAACAAACTTATGCTCTCAAAACCATTTCTCACCAGTGGAGAAGCCATTCTGGAGGTGTTCTTGTAGATGAGTAGGGTGGGGGTTACTGGTGAAGATAACGGCATTGTCCGCATAGAGAAGTATGTTACAGGGACAGTTAGTAGGAAGCTTATTCAGAAAAATACTGAACAGGAGTGGCCCCAAAATGCAGTCTTGTGGGACACCTGAGCGTACTGGTCTAATATTAGAGAGAGTACCCCCAATTTTCACTTGCTGAGACTGTTTTTTTAAGTAGCTAGAGAACCATTTTGTGGGGCCTGTGGCAAGTCCAATGTCAGTAAGTTGATTAATAAGGAGGGTGTGGTTAACAGTGTCAAAGGCCTTGGTTAGGTCGATGAAAGTCACTCCTACCAAGTGCCCTTGATCAAGGGATATATGGATGTAACTGGAGAATTCGAGTAAGGCTGTTGTAGTACTGTGCCCCTGCCTAAAACCATGCTGTTGGGGACACTGAAACTGGTATTTTTCAAGGTAGTCAACCAGTTGGTCAGCCACAGTTCTCTCTAAGGCATTTGAGAACTATGGTAGGATGGAGATTGGGTGGTAGTTTTCATGCTGAGTCCAATCCTCACTCTTATGCACTGGGGTTACCAATGCAGTTTTCCAGCATTGAGGGAACTGAGAGTGTCAGAGAGAGAGATTGATTATGTATGTGAGTGGAGAGAGGATCTCCTCAAATGCAAGACTGATGTATTTGAGGTCCAGAGAGTCCCCACCATATCTTGACTTCTGAAGCACTTTTTTGAGGTAACGACTCACCTCACACTCCAATATTACCTTGAAATGGGATGGTGGATGGTCTGGGCAGGATGCTTCAAACCCACGGTCTCTAGTATTGTGGCATGGCAGGAAAAAATCAGAAGGGAGGACACTACTCAGATCTGTAAAGGCGTTATTGAAAGTGTCGATGATGACTTCAGGATCTACCATCAACATTTACTATTTTTGGAGTAGATTCCAGAATGACTTGCTGCTGTTCCAGCTGTTACTGAGTGCATTCTTGAAGTATTGGCTTTTAGCTGAATGAACCGCTCTAGTGCACTCATTTCTAGACTGTTTCTACCTTTGGATGCTGGACTAAGTACCCGACACCCTAGCCTTCTGTCAAAAGTGGTCCCTTGCTCTTAGGAACTCAATAAGCTTAGTAATAATCCATGGACTGTAGGGGCCCCTTACTTTCCTTGTTTTGACTGGTGCCTGCTTATCACAGATTGCATTGAAAACAGCAATAAAGTGGACCAATACTACATCCACATTGTCAGAATTATAGATTATGGTCCAATCCTGGTCCCTAAGGGACTTTGTTTTTTGCATTATTTGTTTTTCTGCCCCTCGTACCAGAGCCGATCACTCCTTCAGGCTTCTCAGAGGATCTTCCCAGCCTGGCAGTCTACCAACCCCACCGACCCACATTTGCAGCCTACCCAGGTAACCCCAATGCATCCCTTCATCGGGCAGGTCCCTTACTTATATAAGGAATTAGCCTTCCGGCCATACTTCATGACCCTGGGTGCTGCTGAGGCGGCAGATGGAGGTCCAGGAGCTCAGAACAGGAGATCCGGGGAGGCCATCACCCGATCGGCCCTGGCACCATTTCCCATTTTCTCCCCAAGGAGCAATGTGCCACTGATGTCACGACAAGTGCCAGATGTCTGTCAGTCCATAGATATCGTGGGTCGGGCTGTACCCCCAGCCTCCGCTAGGGGTCAGCAGACACCAAACCACATCCTCACCCTCTCCCCAGAGAAGGCGAGCTGTCAGTGGATGCTCCTTTCTTCTCCCCCTGGCCGACCCTCCAGTGACCCGAGTCCATTCCCGAACCCGGATCGCCAGCGTCGTAGACAGAAATCAACCACTGCGCCAATGGGTCGGCTCCTAAAGTCCTTTTTGAGAAGCTGTAGGTGACCACAAATGAGAACCCTGCTGGAAATGGTTCTAGGAAGGGGCTTATGGTAGTTGTTGGCCCATTGGCAGATGACTGGGGAATGATCACTTATACAGTCTGGTAGAACAGAAGTATATGTAATATGCTGAGGTCTATTGGAGAGCATGCAGTCAAGCAAGGTACCAGACTCAGTTTTGTAGTTCAGTTTTGTAGGAGCTTGAATGAGTTGCGAGAAATGGATGGATGACAGTGCATCTTTCAGGGAAGAGGTTTCCAAGGAAAGCCAGTCGACATTAAAATCACCTAGCATTATTATTTCTGATTGCAAGGGCAGATTGCTTATTCCATACATTAGTGTTTTGAAACCAGCTGTAGGATGTTTAGGTGGGATATAGACACTGCAAGTGCCTCATTGTGTGCTCCAAGTAGCAGTTTTATTGGCAACATCTGGATGTGGTCACCTATATCGGGTATGGGCACCACTAGACTCTACAAAAAATCCCGTATGTAGACTGCACAACCACTGCCATGCTTAGACAGGTGGTCTTTTCTAAATACAGTGTATAGGATAGCAGTGTCTGGAATTCATGGGAGATAACCAAGTTTCGACTACTGAGAAGACATATGGATTATGCAGATTGACCCATGCCTGAAGATTGTCGAGTTTGGGCGTTATGCTGCATATATTCATTGATGCTGTTGTAAATGACCCCGCTTTTTTCAGGGTGTCATTTAAGGGGAGGATCAGGCGTTTTGGTGGTCTGGGGTTAGGATGTACATTTCCTGATATCAGTAGCAGCAGTAGCATTAGTCTTTTAGCCTACTCCTTGATTAGCCAGATGGCAAAATTTTGCTTTTTTTCCATTATAGTGACACTGACTTAAGGTGCCCTGTATTATGGTGAGCCGAGCGAGCAGTACTAGTGAGGTTTGCCAACGGACTGGTGAGGTGCTTCCCATTCTGGATGTGTTGGCATCAAACAAGGTACTAATTGCGGATGCCTTGTCACCACTTAAGAATCCTGGTAGCAGTAGCAACAGTGTGGTTCACTGAAGGAGTAGGGCAGGTGAGGAATTCAATATGTTAGGGAGCTGTTTAGTTGACCCAGGGAGAGGCTGTGTCACTTTATTATTCAGTTGAGGTTGCCCTTTAAGAGCAATGCGACAGGGGTAAGGTAGCTCTGTAGTGTTTAAGGCCAGTAGGAAACTTGGGGTGGAGCTGCACAGTATGGCTTGGGCATTTAATAAAGGCCGGGGGTGGGGGAGGGTGAGCAGGCCGAAAAAAATCAGACAGCATTAGAACCGAGTCCTAAACTGTAGTCTCAATTAACAGGAAAATCAGTCAGTGTTTGCACTGAGTACTAAACTGCAACACTGCGGCAGTTCAGCAAAAGCACCGAGTGCCCCAAAAAATGTTAAAAGTTCAGAGAATCCTGCCGGGCCAATGGCGCAGGGACGCTGGGGAACCAATCTCTGTTGTTGCTTTTAGACCAAGGGCTTCTTGAAGCTGGAACCATACCTTGAGCAACTGGGTTTGGGATGTGTAGTCCTTGTGTTGGCAGCCGGCCTGAAGCAGGAGCCAGGACCACTTCGGCACCGGGGAGCCGCCTGGGCTATCGGATCTGGGAAAGAGAGGGGAGAAGCTATGGATTAAAATACAGGATGAGGGAGACTGAAAGAAGGAGGGATTAGAAAGAAGATGCAAAGTGTAGTTAAAGCGGACAATGGGCTTAAGAGGAGGGGGAGGGGTTAGAAAGGTACCAAGTCGGGGTGTAGTGAAAAGAAAAGACAGGGGCGGCGGTGTCTATGCTGGTGACGCAGATGGCGCCGGAGCAGAGATGGGGTGGAAATCATGTGATTTCACAAGCAACAGTGAGGCAGCACACTTGAAGCCCTGATTGTATTAGTTGCTATGTATAGCCAGTTTAAATTATACAGTAGTACCAAGTGAGGAAAATTAAAATACCACATGGGGAAGCACTGACTGAGGGAGATAAGGCAACTACTGCATGGAGCAATAGCTCAGTGACGAGGTGAAAAGTGCTGCTTTTTCTAGTTGCTTTCTTAAGCAAATAAAGATTTAACAAGCCACAGCCGGGGCGCAGTTTGATGGAGTTAAACAAAGGAAATAGGGATCTATGGGGGCAGTCAAAAGCAGTGCCGGTAAGTGCACCGGGCAAAGACAGGGGCCAGAATTAAAATTTATAGCAGGTGAGGGTAGCGAGATTGAGAGTTTAAACAACTGTAGTTATTACAAAATGGTCATCAGCAAACAGGCAGTTTGAATTTACCCGACAATCAAATGCACAGTAATTAATGGCAGTAGTCACTTTAAAATACATGTGCTTTACCGAACAACAATGCACTCTACTGTCTTGCTCCAATCCCCAGTGGTATCGAATGCCTTATTTTCCTCTACTGATGTAGAATCTATGTAGAAATGTATAATAACTCATAGGTAAACACTAGGCCAAGAAGATCGAAGTCCATAACTGTTCCTATTTTGAACTGTATGCCCTGTTGATGTAGAAGCTATGTAAATTATCTGTTTCTACTTTGTACTGGATGCCTTGTTCTCCTTGTTTTGACATGGAACCTTTGTAAAAGAGCTCCCAGGTCAAAGGTACTTTCTGAGATCTCAATAAAATAAAAAAATAAAATAAAATAAAAAGCCTCTGCCAGATGGGACACTAGTGCTGCAATAAACCAGAAGTTTGATTGGACCACTGTGCATCCACAGAATAGACAATCCACCCCCTTTCCTTGTCAGAATGCCATCATTCTCCCTTCCCCTGGGCACCCCACATCACTTCCTAGTTTTGGAGAGCAGCCCACGCACAACACAACAGATTTCAGGCAAGAGGGGGTATCAAAACAAGAGCAACCCCATATGTTCAGACCCGAGATGTTGAACCCCAGGATAAGATCTCGCTAACTGTCTCTGTCCCATGACACATCGATTCTCTGGATCCATACAACATCACCTGTCACAACCCCCCCTTTTGTATAGCATCTAGTTAGAGTCCCAAACTTGAAAATCAATATGTCCCTGAGAAAAATAAATACAATTATAAGGGAAAAATACCTTTATGGTTCAATAATACTATTAAGAAGCACATTACACTTGAACACTATTTAAATCCTTAAAAAACTACACCAATAATTTTAAAGAGGAAACACTACTTAAGTATATAAAATTGGTCAAGGATTTAAAAACACTCTTAACTATTGCAAAATGTAATCTTGAGTTCAAAATAGCTCATACAAAAGATTCACATAAAGCACTGTACTCATACCTCAATGGAAAAAAAGGAAACAATAGATCAGTAGGTCCAATAGTTATTAATGATACCACTATCATCTCTGATACAGAAACAGCCACAGTTTTTAATAAATATTTTTGTTCTGTTTTTTTCTCAAGAAAACGCTGGGAATAAAATCCCCAGCCCTAATATCCACCCCATTGATTACACAATTTCTCTGCAAGACACAAAGGTTAGGCTTAGAACTCTTAACAAAACAACTAGTCCTGGCCCTGACAACATAAATTCTAAATTTCTAATAGGTACATTAGATGCCATTACCCTACCATTAACCATAATATTTAATAAATCCTTAAAAGAAGCCCAAGTACCATCTGATTGGCTAACGGTCACTGTCACCCCAATATTTAAACAAGATACATGTTCAAAAACCAAAAATTATAGACCCATCAATCTCACTTCAATTCCATGTAAGATGATGGAGAAAATACTCAAATTCATCATTGAACTAGAAATGCATTCCTTAAATATTGTAGACTTAACTCAACATAGGTTTAGACAGGGCTACTCCTGTACTACCAACGTGCTTACCTTCTACGAATATGTTAGTAAACATCTAGATACTAATATCCCTGTCGACGTTATTTTACTAGACTACAGCAAAGCGTTCGACAAAGTATCACACATCATACTTGTGAATAAGCTTATTACACTTGGCTTCTCACCAGCGATTGTTAGATGGGTGCACTGTTGGTTAGCAGGTAGTACCCAGAGGGTAAGGATAAATAGAGTGTTGTCTGATGAGGGAAGGGTCACTAGTGGGGTCCCACAGGGCTCTGTTCTGGGACCCATATTATTTAGTATTTTCATTAGTGACATGAAAGTAGAGTCATCAAATATTATCACAAAATTTGCTGATGATACCAAATTGGGAGGAAGAGTAGACAATTTAATCAATCAAAAAGAATTAAAGTTAGATCTAGCTACCATCGAACAGTAGGCAATAACCAATAACATATTATTCAATGTAACCAAATGCTCAGTCCTGCATATGGGCAAAAACAACCCAAAACAAACATACACCCTCAATAGTAAAATTATTAGATCATCCCATAGTGAGAAAGACCTGGTAATAATGGTTAATCACAAATTGTCATCAGCAGACCATTGCAGTAAAGTAACTAACTCAGCCAATGCACTTCTTAGACGGATTAATCACACTTTTACTTCTAAAACAGAACAATGTATAGATGCCACATTCGGCCTTATGCGGACTATGGGTCCCCCTTTTGGAGCCCCTATCTGACTTCTGATATAAAAAGGATTGAGCAGATACAACATAGGGCAACAAAAATTGTTCCATACTTAGCGCATTTTGATTACGAAAATAGACTAAAAAGAACAGGCCTCTATTCATTTGAAACCAGAAGGGTTTGATGGGATCTCCTTCAGATATTTAAAATCCTTCAATCCCCAACCCAAATGGATCAATGTGGCATTTCATATGACACAAGGAAAATTGTATCAAGACTCCACAATAAACAGTTAAAAGTTGGTAAAGCTAGGACAAACAAGAGACTGAACTTTTTCTCCATCAGAGCCCCGAAGCTGTGGAACAAATTACCACAAGAATTAGTGGACTGTTCAAACCTAACTGCCTTTAAAATTCACCTGGATAACTGGTTCTTTAGTTAAATTACTATGGGGTACAATGTCTCACAATGTGGGGGACAATCACAATAGGCTTCGGCTTCCTTTTGTCCTTAATACCAAGTAACCAAGTAACTTCAATAAACCCTTTGTGCCTCAAATGAAGTTGCATATTAAGGACTCCCACCATTTCTCTGAAATCATAGAGTATAGAAATAAAAAGAACCCAGACTTAAGTTCGATCTAGCTAGTGACTCTAGACATCCAAGACCTACAGTATATACATGTATCCCCCACGAGGATGAGTTACTGTCTCTCCAAGTGGCACTTAGGAAAAGACCTATAGGACAGAAACCAGATAATGCCCTACTTGTCCAGCTGGCTGAAATTCTGTTATGTGTTAACACACAATTACTTTATGAATGAAGACACATATTATGCTCAAGTTAGAGGAACAGTTTTGGGAAGCACATTTGCTCCCTCTCATGCCAACTTATATATAGAAACTTGGAAACTGAGTTTATCCTGAACCAAGAAAAAAATCCGCACTTACAGTGCATAGCGGGGTGCTACACTGCTGACATTTTTGTCATATGGACAGGAGCAGAAGATGACATAATCATTTTGTATGAGTTTTTGAATAGTCAAAGAGAAAATCTGAAGTCCATCCTAAACTTTGACAGCAAGACTATCTCTTTTCTTGATATATAGCTCCTTAATGCACTCACACACTTGGAAACACTATACAGAAAACCAGTTCTGCATGGCAACAGCTTTTACAACCCAAAACTCATATAAAGAATCCCATATTTTCAACTCCTATGTGCTAAAGGAACTGCAGCACCCAGGCATTGTACACATCAGAGGAGAAAGTGATTTGATAGAGATTACAATTAACCATCCTCAATGGGATCCATTTGGTTTGCCAAAATGCATCAATAGCAGCTCATCAGGCCGACTTTAAAGCATGGTTGCCCAACACTGGGATTTACCCCAGTGGAGTGATAATCCTTAAGTATGGGGGGTGTGGGGGTACAGGGGGCAAAGCCCCCAGAATCACTTGCTGGGGGTAAAATCCCAATGTCAGGGAAACCGTGTTTCAGGCACCCGGGGTGGGGATACGGAGCATTGGGCTGATGCATTTTGGCAAATCATAGTATATCCTCCTCAACAAAGCAACAGTGAAGGTCAGTACTATCACTAGAGACCAGGCTTTACAATCTAAAGAAAAAACATAGTCACCAGAGAGATAAAATTTTAGTACACACTGGGTGGGATATTCAAAGCAGTTGCACTGAGTTGCACTGGCACAACTGCAGAATGCACCAAGGAGCGATATTCAGTGGGAGCCAGTGAGCAGCACAAGTTGCAGTGGACCAGTGCACAACCCTAATGAATGTATGTGCAAGGGCAGGGGGCGTGCACATGAATATGTGGCACAGTGCGATATTCAACCCCGACCCATGGTGCAAATGTGGAGCAACGTCCAGATGCACCAAGCAGACTTGAGTCTATAAATACAGGGTGCAAGCAGGGGGACAGCACTTGCACCAGGGGAGAGAGAGAGTGAGAGGAAGAAACCAGACTGTGGAGGGAGGGAACAGAAGGAACAAGGGAGACAGAGCCTATGAGGGACTGAGGGAGTGGGACAGGCAGCCACAGGGGTGTGGGACACAGGTGGCAGTGGAGTGCAAGCCAGGGGCAGAGGAAGCAACAGGGAGAGCCAGGCAGAGAGAAAGGCACTGCCCACGGTGGCAAGTGGACCACAGGAGCCGACTGCCCAGGGGGAGACAGGACAGCAGGGGCCATGGCCAGTGCAACCTTCCAGATGGAGGCCATAATGAGGGGTGTGAGGAGGCAGGAGGAAGAGCAACATGGCCATGGAAGGGCCCGTTGGTGGTATGCCCGGAACAGGTGGTAGCATGCCTGCATCACCTTCGAGAACTACTCTGATATGGAGATCGTGGGCTGGTATTGCCTGAACCAGGCAATTCTGAGGCAGCTCTCTGAGCTGTGCAGTGAGGAGATGCAGGCACCCACTAGATGGAGCCATGCCCTGTCTGTGGAGATGAAGCTGACAGCTGTCATGTGCCTGCTTGCCACGGGCACCTTCCAGAGACCAACAGGGATACCACAGGCATAACCCAGTCAGTCACGTCACGCCTCCTCACACAATTTCTCAACGCCCTCCTGCCACATGCTGCAGAATACATCCAACTGGCAGCACACAGGCAGAGCATATAACAACCATGCAGGACTTCCACAGGGTAGCATGGATGCCTGGCATGCTTGGGGCCATTGACTGCACCCATATGGGCATCCGCATGCCACCTGACCCTGAGGGCATAGCATACATCAACAGGAAGGGCTACCCCAGTGTCAACTGCCAGGCGGTGTGTGATGCCAGAGTCACATAACCAATGTCTGTGCCACACACCCTGGAGTGCACATGATTCACCTGGCACAGCTCTGCACTATGCCACAGGTTTGAGTGTGGGGACATCCCCATGGGCCACTTAGTGGGTGAGTATGGGATGGCTATGGGGAGCTGGGAATAGCAGGGCATGGGATGGGGTGGGCAGGGCAGGTGCACTGGTGGGGGCACCAGGGATGGGCAAGTGGCACAGTGACATAGGACACTAGGCTAACCATGTAGATGTCCACACAGGTGATGGTGTCTACCCACTCAGGCCCTGGCTGCTCACCCCCTACAGGTGCCCATCATCCCCAGCAGAGGAATGTTACAATGAGGCACATGCCAGCATGCGGAACATCATTGAGTGTGTGTTTGGGATGCTGAAGGCATGATTCCATTGCCTTGACAGGTCTGGCAGTACCCTACAGTACAGCCCCTCGAAAGCCTGTGGCCTATTCCTGGCCTGCTGCATACTGCACAATATGGCCATTGACCGTGGGATAGCTGTTGAGGTTGAAGAGGGGGACAGCAGTGGGGACGATGAAGGTAATGGGCTGGGGGTGGTGGGCAGCCTCCCTGGGTGGAAGAATTGCCGACTTCAAAGGATGGCATGCCACCACCGGGATACAATTGCACAGGAGCACTATGGTGCATGCAGGTAGGTGAAGCAACACCCATGCAGTGGCCAGACACAAAGTTATGGCACACGGGCATGGCAATGGGCATGCACACATAGAGGCATGGTGCAGGGGTGGGGGTGGCAATGCCACACAGCCACATACAACAGCACACAGCACTGTACAGCAACACACATACACACACACACACACACACGCACACATGCGCGCATGCCCAGGTGCCAACACATGGCGTGGATCAGATGCAGGGTGCCAGTGCACAGGCGCAACCAGTGCAGTTCTGCTGTCATCAAGCACATGCCACACAGGCCAGTGGTTGGGCAAGTGCGCACACAGGCAGCGTGTGGCACAACACACAGTTGTCATGACTATGGCATGCACCCACACACATCGCCCATGTGCACACAGGGCAGAGGCAGCAGACTGCAGATAGGGCGGGACACACATCAGGTCTGCTGTATGGAACCATGGCTGCCACGGACAAGGGGGTGGCTGCACCAGGGCCGATTGGCAACCACTGGTTGCTCAGTGGCCACAGGGGTGTATGCAACTGCCCCCCAGGGGCTGTACTGCAGGAATGTGACTGGGTTCATGCAGGGGCGCGTAGGCACCCAAACCGGCCCGCCCCAGGCATGCCTGGGATGCCAACAGCAGAGCCCAGCATCGACAGAGTGGGTGTCACTCGACACCGAGTCTGTGGGGTTGATAGTGCACTCTGTGGTGTATGTGGCTGGTGGCCACACCCTGTGGCAGCCAGCGGTGCAAGGCCAACTGAGATTGCATTGGCAATGCGATCCAGGGATGCAGTCGTGTCCTCCCGCAGGTGCTGTATAATCTCCAAGACCTGCGTGCTGCCCCCTCATGTAGTTCGGCTGCCTGGTGCCCCTCTGCGCGAAGTGCATGCACCCCAGCTACAAGCAGCACCTGTTGCTCCATGGAGGCATGCAGCAATTGGGTGTGCTCTGACAATGGGTCGGTGCCCAGAGGAGCCTGGGTGTGCCGCCGTCCCACCGGTGGTGTACAGCCCTCTGCTCAGGTGGACACTGCACAGTGGGGTCCACATGAGGTAGGTCACTGTCTGGTGCCCCGGTGGTGGACACTGTGTCCGGCTGCCCATCGTACCCAGACATCTGCCGCTGCTGCCCCTCCGGACCCTGTACACTGGTCAGTGCCTGAGTGGATGCACCACCACCACCACCACCACATGGTACCTGTGCACACAGCTGCACCAGCAGGCAGCTGTTCCACCGCTGACAGGCCACTGGCCGAGCTGCCAGTGATGGTAGTAGGTATGGGTGTCTCCCCCACAACACCACCCATGCTGTCCAGGATGATGGTCATGTCATCAGTGTCAGACCCCGCCCCAATCTGTGTTTCCATACAGAGTATGCCATGGCTGGCATCCTGCTGGAATACAGCCAGGGCCTCATTCAACACCAAAGCCAGGACATTCGGCTGGATGGCGGTGGTGTGCTGCAGCTGATCAAGCACCTGGATGCCTGTGGAGGTGGATGACTGGTCCTCAGGGGCTGGGCCTGCCCCCTTGGCTGATGTCGGTGCTCCTTCCACTGCCTGCTGGCGTGCCAGTGCTGTAAGAGAAAACAGATGTGTTAGTGCTGCAATTCTGGCAGGCCCCCCCCAGGGCATGGCATACGTACCATGCAGTGATGGGCTCCCTCCTGTCTGGAAGCCACCACCCAGCACACCCTCAATGGTGCTGCGATGCATGGTGGCCACCACCAACTCCTCCTGCACCGTGAGCTGTGGCACATCAACATGGCCCCCGCCAGTGGCTATCCTGGCTGCCCGTATGGCTGCCACCTTCTCTTTTATGCAGTGTTTATCAGTGCCAACCTTCTTCCTGCATTCCTGCACAGACCGCTGGTGGCTGTCCTGCTGGTTCACAGACACTGCCACCTCCACCCAGGCCGCAGCTCTGACCTGTAGTGTTCCTGTGGCACCACTCAGCAGTTGCTCCCTGTTGAGGTAGGCCTTGAACAGGGCATCAGCCTCTGTCTTCGTAAAGTTGGGCCTGCGCTTGTGGGCAGGCCCACGCACCTCATTCTCCTCACGCTCAGACATGGTGCTACCTGTGGACAAGGACATGTGTGTCAATGACTGCAGCTGCCCACTACATCCACCCTGCTGTGCTGGCTGGTCCCACAGCAGGCACAACTTACCTCAGATGGTTGCAATACTGGTCCCTGGCCTGTGCTGTTTTTCGGCGCCTTTATAGCCCATCTCATGCAAATGAGTTGTGGCACAGCAGTAATGACATGTTAAGTTCCCTGGTGCACTGCGCATTGGCTGATGAGCTCATTAGCATGTGGTGGCTGAATATCGTGCACTTGCTCGATGTGCAATGGA
Source organism: Neoceratodus forsteri (assembly GCA_016271365.2). Classification (NCBI taxonomy): domain Eukaryota; kingdom Metazoa; phylum Chordata; order Ceratodontiformes; family Ceratodontidae; genus Neoceratodus; species Neoceratodus forsteri. The sequence goes on from JADMNL010000024.1 coordinate 139,072,828, forward strand.
AATGCTCCGGCGCATGTCGAGGCGCAATGCCGTGACATGCACAGTGTGCTGGCCCACAGTATGCTTGCGTCAGGAGCTGTGCTACTGCCTGTTGTGCACTGTGCACTCAGAGCACTATAGGGACCATGGTGCACTGTGCGCCATGGCCTCTATTGTGCTCTGGCGCACTGTGCGCCAGGTGACCCCTGACCTCTGTTGTGACCCTTTGCCCCTTGGGACTACATCACCATGTGCCGGGTGGGCCATGCCTATTCTGCGCATCCACGGCGATGCACAATTAGCGGATGTGGCACATGCCGATACAAGGCGTGCATCCCGTGCATGTTGTGCACATGTGCGCTACTGTCTGCCATTTTGAGCCAGCACCTTGTGAAGAGAGGATGGTGCAGTGAGGTGTGTGACATGCCTGCAACTGGTCTGACCTGGAGGTGGTCAACCTTGTGGCCCGTGTGCAGCCACATGCACCTGGACTGTTTGGCCAGGAGCCCCTGCAGCAGGCCAGGACAGAGATCTGGGAGGCCATCGCTGCAGGTCTTGTACAGGACACTGGGGTGCCACGGACTGGTGAGCAATTCCAGTACTGGGACATGTTGCGGCTGGACCCCGAGAGACTGAGGCAGCTGCAGGCACTCATCCACAGGGGGGCGTGCCACGGCCAGGTAAGTCATCATATGCTGCATGTTTGCCCAACTGCTGTACGTTGGTGTTGGCTGGGCTGCCTGTCATGCCCTGTGTGGGAGGGTGCACTGTCGACATGTGCATTGCAGTGTGGCATTGCCAGCCACCAGGTGCACTGTGCTACTGCATTTTGGGTCGTGTCAGGCTGGGGCACACACTGTGCACAGGGGTGGGGGTGGTGGGCACATGCTGTGGTTGTTCTCTGATGTGTGCCTATCTGTGTTCCATTCTTAGGACCTGAGGATCGGCATCATGCAAGAGCAGCAGGGTCACCTGGTGGGGCACAGCAGGCTGCTGTGGGTCCAACTGGTGGAGATGCGGGTCCGACTGGTGGAGGTGGAGCGGGCAGCAGGACAGGCATGAGCGGCGCTGCAGTGGGCAGCTAGGCATTGTTGTCTTCCTCTACTCAGTACTGGGTAGTCAGCATGGGGTGAGGGTGAAGCCATGGCCACCTGTGCCATGTGCCGTGTCAGCTGTGTGCTGCACACTGTGGTGTGCATTCCACTGTGGGGTGGCCATTGCACATGTGTACCAGCTGTTGGTGGGATGGGTGTGTGCCTGGCTGCCACCGGTGCTGCTGTGGTGCCGCTACTGCCCTGTGTCAACTGCTTGTCACTGCGTGGTGGGGTGGCCATTGCGTGGTGGTGTCCACTGCTGTGCACTGCCGTGGCATGCTGGGATGCCGGCAGGCATTGGCCCACCCCACTGTGTGTGGCCAGGGTGCCACTTCAGGGGTGTGTTCCCACTGCCTGTTGTGCACAGTGAAAGGGCATAGTTTCTAGGGACCTTGCACTGATCACCTGTTCATTCCTTTGTCGTAGACATCCGTAGGGGGTCACGGCTGCCCCAGTATTGCCACCTCTTATGGCAGATCATCCTGATCACGTCCATGACCCTGGAGGTGGCACAGCAGACAAGGCAGATGGTGCTCTGGGACAGGCGGCAGGCGGCGGCAGCAGGCCATGGCTGCCCATAGTTCGACCCCACTATTTATCTTTTACCCCTGCCATTCCTTCCTCTTCCGTATCCCGTCCCACTGTACAGGCCCTGTTCCCTGTCCCCTTCCCTCATTCTCCTACCCTTTCCCACCCCATTCCATTGTATATTGTTGTGTTTAATTCAGTTTTCCTGTTTAACTGCCTGTGTCTGTGTCTGCTTTGCAGTTGGCATGTGGATCCATGCTGCAGTGGCATGGTGGGTGTCTGTGTGGTGTGCCTGTGTCATTGTGTGGGCCATGCATGGTGGTGTCCTGCCCCTTGGTCAGTGGCTGTGCCTTGGGGTGGCCATGGGCTGGCTGTCCAGGATGTGTGGCATGTATGTTGTGTGCTGTGGTCCAGGGTGTGGCTGGCCCTGGTCTGGGTGGGTGGGGCCATGGCATGCAGTGGGGATTTCCAGTGGCAGCCCTCCCTTGGCCATTGGTGCCACATGTTCCCTGCATCCTGTGCCATGGTGCTGTGGGGGGGTGCTGGATACCTGTCTTTGCCCTGCTGTTGGTGGTCACCTGTGGCCCACCACTGTGCCTCCCTGGCACTGCCCCCAGGTGTGTTCATCTGCCTGCCCCATGCTTTCCCTCTGCTGCTGTGCTCCCACCATTGACTGGGCCTAGTCCTTGTGTGCCTTGGCGCATGTCCCTTTGCGCCCTGGTGCATTTCTTGTTGCGCTATGGCACAGGTCTGGTTGCTCCCTGGTGCACCTCTGGGTGTGCCGTAGCACATCCCTGTGATATTCAGCTGTGTTGCGCTGGCACATGTCGCCATGCGTAGCCTTTGACTATCACACTCACTATGTCATGGCGCATTGAAGTTGCACTGTGCCGGGACTTGCGCCAGCATTTGGCACATTTCTGACTATCTGGCCCACAGTATAGAACATACACAATCTATTACAAAAATCATTAACAGATACTGGCACATTCTCCAAGTCAGTGGCAGGCCTGTTACAAAATTTTATCAGAGACCCTTTGTGGCATCCAAGAAAAATCCTACCTTAAAGTAGAGTAGTAGTAGTAGTAGTAGTAGAGTTTATTTATTTTAGGCACCCTTCCCCATAGGCTCAGGGCACCCTTACAAATACAAAAACAAACAGCATTAGGAACATACATACATAAAACTAATAATACAATAAATATAAAATCATTAAATACCACCTTTAAAATTCACACTAGTCAATTCCTGAGCTGTTTAGAAGAATAAATATATTCCTCAGGCCCCAAAGGCCTGTTGGAAAAGGAATGTTTTTAGATGCTTTTTAAATACATCAAGGGAGGGTACCCCGCTGGAGGTACCCCGGCAATGAATTCCAAAGGACCAGGGTGGCCACCTCAAATGCCCTGTCCCCGGAAGATTTCAACCTAGCTCTAGGGACCTCCAGGAGGGCCTCTCCTGCCGATCTGAGAGAGCGATTCGGCGCGTAGGGATGCAGAAGCTACTTCAGGTAGCCCGGACCTAATCTGTGAGGGCTGTATAGGTCAAAAGACTTATTTTAAATGTGATGCGCCTCTGCACCAGCAGCCAATGCAGTTTGCACAGCACCGGTGTAATGTGACTGAACCTTGAGTGCTGACGTGTTCTTCAAAAGCTGCAGGCACCGAATCGCACCACCTCTGACTCCGAGGTAGAGTGCATTACAGTAGTCAAGCCTCGAGGTGACAAACGCATGAACCAGTGTGACCAGGTCATCAGGGGGAATAAGGGATATAATTCATGTGATGTTTCAGAGATGGTAGAAACCAGTCCGGACCACAGTCAACACCTGAGCTTCAAGTGTCAGCTCATTGTCCAGAACAATGCTCAAATTCCTCACTTTAGAGGAGGCCTCTAGTTCAGTCAGACCAATAAAAAGCCCTAACCTATCCCCAGAGGCCCCCACTCCCTCCCTTTGACCTGCGTTAACCTCCAGTACTTCAGTCTTCCCTTGGTTGAGCCCCAGCTAGTTTGATGATGTCCAAGCCCAGATCTTGGACAAGCATTTATTCAGCACATCGACTGCATCGGATCTTCCAGGTGTGAAATAATAATAATAAATTTTATTTCACACAAGCACCTTTCAGGCCATCAAGGCACTTTACAAAAAGATAAGAGCAATCATGACAAAAGCAGTAAACATAATAATAAAATAAACACCAGAGGATCCAAATTATTCGGTGCCACCAAAAGCATGGCACCATAAGAAGGTTTTCAGCACCTGTTTAAAACCCTCCCGCAGTCGTGCACTCCCGAAGCTGACGGGGTAGAGAATTCCAAAGGGTCGGGGCCACGTGCATAAATACATGGGCCCCTGAAGATTTCAAAAACACTCTTGGAATCTCCAGCAACCCCTCATCAGCTGAACGCAACTGTCGCATTGGGCAGTAAGGCACAAGAAGCTCTTTCAAGCAGTCGGGGCCTAGTCCATGTAGGGCTTTATAAGTCAGTAAACCAACTTTAAAGGTGATCCGCCACCTAATCAGCAGCCAGTGCAGATCGCGCAGCACAGAAGTAATATGGGAAGCCCAAGAAGCCCCCATCAATCATGCTGCTGCATTCTGCATGAGCTGCAGGTGGCGAATATCAACCCCAGGAAGCCCTAAGTACAAGAAATTGCAATAATCAAGGCGTGAGGTCACAAAAGCATGGACCAATGTAGGCAAGTCCCCAGACGGAACCAGGGACTTAATCCTGGAGATATTCCTAAGATGACAGAAGGAAGTCTTGACGACGGGTGACACCTGAGCTCGTAAAGTCAGCCCGTCGTCAAGCACTACACCCAGGTTTCGCACCCGTTCAGAGGATAGGATCTGAGAGCCCCCGAGGAAAAGTCCAGAGGGCTGATCAGCCCACAACCCCTCTCTCCGGCAACCCAGGTCCACTACCATCACATCTGTCTTTCTGGCGTTTAACTTTAACCAGCTCGAGTTCATCCAGTCCTGGATATCAGCAAGGCAGGTATTAAATACCAAGACAGCTCTATCCTGGTTGGGAGCAAAAGACAGGTAGAGCTGGGTATCATCAGCATAGCAGTGAAACCTCAGCCCATACCATCTTACAATGTCTCCAAGGGGCAGCATATACACCGCAAATAACATGTAGGACAGCACTGAACCCTGAGGTACCTCACATGGCAGGGAGAATGGGTCCAAGGAAAAAATCCCAGACACCACTCTCTGACTCCTGCCAGTGAGGAAAGATGTAAACCACCTGAGGACTGTGCCTGTCAGTCCATAGATGGACCTCAGATGTCCAAGCAGCACTCCATGGTCTACAGTGTCGAAGGCTGAAGGGAGATCAAGGAGCACCAAGATAGAATGGCTTTTCTGATCTCTCACCATCAGGAGATCATTGAGCACCTGAACCAGCACTGTCTCTGTACATTGCCTCTTTTGAAAATCGGACTGGAGAGGTTCGTAGATGTTATGGATGGTCAGGTGGTCATCCAGCTGTACCACTACTACTTTCTCAATCACCTTCCCTATAAAGGGAAGGTTTGAGATTGGTCTGTAGTTGGCCAGAGAATCCAGGTCCAAAGAAGCTTTCTTTAGGAGGGGGGTTACCACTGCCTCCTTCAGGGAGCTTGGAAACTCACCAGATTCCAGGGAGCACCAGACTATCTGCGCCAGGACTGGGCCGATCATATCCGAACAACCCATAATCAAGGAAGTTGGGCCCGGGTCCAAACTACAGCACTTAGGGTGCATACCCTGGATGATCCACATGACATCCACAAACTCAGGTAAGGCAAAGGTACTCCAGGAAGCTGGAGGTGAGGTGACCGAACACCGATCATCAGCAGCCCCCGTAGAGCAAGTCGAAAGAATTTCCAACTTGATGTTGGCCACCTTATCTGCAAAGAACCAAGCAAGTTCATCGCACTCCACTTGCGAAAAAGGTCTTCGGGGCTGGAGACAGGTTGGGTTGCACAACCTGCCAACAGTTCAGAAGAGCTGAGCTGGTTGGTTCTGAGTGGCAGTGATCTCTCTGGATAGGAATTCTGCCTTCTTATGAGAGATCGCTGATTGGTAAGTCTGATAATGCTCAACCAATCTAATGTGGTCGGCCTCCAGGGTGGATTTCCACCAACGCTGCTCTAACCTACGTCCTACTCGCTGCAACTCCCTCAAAGACCTATCAAACCAAAGGGCCCAAGGGGGAAGGGGGAGAGAATGAACACGGATGGGAGCAATCAAGTTCAGGGCTACAGAAATAGCCTTATTATAGGCCACAACTAAAGTCTCTGGACTTGAGCTGGCCACAGGAAATTCCAAGAGATCAATCACCGCCGCTAGGCCTACAGGGCTCACCTCCCATAAAGGGCGGTAACTGACCATCTCCACAGGGGCAGACCTTCGAACGGCGGAGCAAAAGTTGAACCTCAGGATGTAATTATCAGACCAACTGACAGGTAAAGCTGAGTATCATCAGCGTAGTAATGGAAACTCAGCTCATACTACCTTATGACCTCGCTCAGGGACAGCATGTACACAGCGAACAACATAGGGGATTGGACAGAGCCGTGCGGTACTCCACAGGGCAGGGCCATCTGGCCTGAGGAATAATTCCCTAGTACCACCCTCTGGAACCTACCCCGAAGAAAGGACTCAAACCTGCTGATGACCTTGCCAGTGAGTCCAACGTATTCTCTCAGCCAGTCCAAAAACACCCCATGGTCCACAGTGTCAAACGCTGTTGAGAGATCAAGGAGAACGAGAATCGATTGCTCTCCTCTATCCCTCACCCCAAGCAGGTCATTCAACACCTTAACCAGCGTGGTCTCCGTGCTGTGCATAGCCCTGAATCTGGACTGGAACAGTTCATAGATCTGGATGTCTGTGAGGTGACTCTTGAGCTGTTCTGCGACCACCTTCTCAAGAACCTTCCCCAAAAAGGGGAGGTTCGAGATAGGCCAGTAATTCGCCAAGACGTTGGGATCAAAAGATCTTTTTTTCAACAGGGGCTTCAACAGAGCCGGTTTAAGGGACTCAGGGAAGACCCTGTTGCAAGGGAACACCTAACAATCTCAGCAAAAACCGGGCCCAGGACTCCGACGCAACTAACGAGTAATTGCCTCTGCCCTGGGTCCAGGTTGCAGAATGTTGGTTTAAGCCCTGAGATCACCCCACAGACCTCTGTCGTCATCACTGGCTGGAACTCTCCCCAGGGAGACCGAACATGCCCACCCACCCGAGGTCCACCACTGTTGGATGATGGTATTCTGCCTGGAGAAATCCCAGCCCTAATGGAAGACATTCTGTCTGAGAAGAACCGAGCAAACTCCTCACACTTTTGAGCTGAAAAAGCTCTAATGGGTTCCAGACAAGCTGGATGTAATATCCTGTCTACGACCCGAATGAGCTGAGCTGGTCGATTCTTCCAGCTGCAATCATCCTCACTACATCTGTGAAGGTCTCCTGGACTGGATTTCTGCAAAACATCACCACCAGGTATTTGCATTTTCAGTTTAAAATCAACTTTTTGGAAGCTATCCCAAGCAAAGCAGAAGTCCAGCAACTAAGTCTGACAAATTCAGTGACTCTGGGTCCTGCTTGAATCCATATTTCCGTCTGGCCTTTTCCTGAGGGATCTGTACATGGGCTTTTAAACAACCTCTTTAAATAACAAAAGGAAGCATAAGGACAAAAGGATTTCACATCCTGCTCTTGTACTTGAGTAAGTGTGCCCCAGGCTATCAATGTAATGAGGCAGGGGAGTGCATGCCTGCAAACTGTTGCATAGCCAAAGCCTCTTGTCAAATTCTTGCTTAGCTGTGACCCTGGGTGACCTGTATCATGAATTGTACCAATAGCCCAGGACATCTAAAAATTGTATCTCTGAATATCTGCAGCCTTCTCTCCAAACTGCAACAATTTCAGGCCTGGGTGGCTCAGATTGATCCTGACGTCATCTTCCTAACAGAAACGTGGCTATCACCAAAGATCCCAGACACAGCAATTGCCCTTCTTGGATATAACCTGTTCCGGCAGGACTGTACCTCAAAAAGCAGGGGCGTTGTCTGATTTATCTCAAGAGTGACATCAAAGGGCAAATACTACCAATTATCTTCCACACCAAGGAAGCACAGGTTCTAACACTAAAACTTAATATTGGCCAACAAAACAAAGTGCTACTATTAACCACCTTATACCTGCCTCCTGGGATACTACTCACTGGCTTCCCACAGCTCATAAGCCACCTCGAACAGAACAAAATAAACTGGGAACATATAATCCTATGGGACTTCAACATTAATTGGCAAGCACAGGATGCAGCGGCAGCTAGAGACCAAATAGCCGGACTGTACCTGACCCAACTGGTCACACAACTCACCAGAAAAAACTACCGTACAGGAACCAGCACACTCATTGACTGGCTACTCTTCTCCTGTCCTGAACATATCGCAGAGGTAACAGTCCTACCTGACACCATCAGTGACCACTCCCCTGTACTACTTACCTGGACAAACAAGTTCACCAAGAGTAAGCCTAAGACCACCAGGAACAGATCACTAAGGCCTGCTCAACTAGACTCCTTCAGGCACTACCTAAAAGGAATTGACTGGTCCCCACTGGATAGAGTTAAGGACGGAAACCAAGCATTGGATTACTTTTGCAGTATTTTTACTAAAGCCTGTGACATCTTTGCTCCTTACAAAACAAAGAAAGCCAGAGGAATCCCCAACCCCTGGCTGTCCTACCCTCTAATTGAACGCATGTAACTTAGAGATCACCTGTGGCATAGGGCCAAAGCCACCGGGAATCTAGCTGACTCCCAAGCGTATAAGGCAGCTAGAAATAGCTGCACAAAACTCATAATCTGGCAAAAGTAGCTTACTACAATAACCTCCTAGGAAAGACCTGGTGTAGAGGGAGGGAGTTCTGGGACTCTGTAAACTCTCTCATGGGTAGAGCCTCAGGGGCCCCACCGGACCTTATAGTTACCACCTCTGGTACTTTGCAAGACCCAAAGGAAATTACTGATGCTTTTAAAGTTGCATTCATGGACCTCAGCAATGTGTTGCCACCTGAATACCTGAATCACACCCTTGCAGGCCAGCAGCACAACCTCAACACTCCATCACCACAGGATAATGTTACCCCACCATTCTACTTCAGGCAAATCTCCACAGGTGAGACCGTCAAATATATCAAACGGGTCCTTGGTAAGACCAGGATGGAAAGTGACATGATCGATATGAAGATGGTAGCACTCACATTAAACGAACTAGTGGCACCACTCACCAAGGTATTCAATGCCTCTCTAAGATCTGGCATCTTCCCTGACATGTGGAAAGAAGCTCTAGTCACACCTGTTTTTAAATCAGGAGACAGAGCTAATTTATCAAAGTTCCGGTCTATCTCAATTTTACCCCCCCCCAAGCACTTGAAAGCGTGGTCTCAGAACAACTAACTGAGTACCTAGAAAAGCATAGCCTTCTCTGCTTGCAACAACATGGATTCCAACAAAACCACTCCACTGTCACTGCGCTAGTAGAGTACACCACTCAGCTTTATGGGGCCCTGGATAAAGGGATGGCAGTGGGGTCTATCTTCTTAGACCTCACCAAGGCCTTTGACACAGTCAATCGCCAGCTGCTACTGAAATGTCTCCTGTCTATAGGATTGTCAGTGGAATCTGTGGCCTGGTTCCATAGTTACCTAACCCATAGATCTCAATGGGTCAGGATTGGCAATACAATCTCTGAGCCCAGGGAAGTAAACCTAGGGGTCCCGTAAGGTTCTGTCCTCGGTCCTCTCTTATTCAGCCTCTTCATAAATGACATGCCTTCTACCTGTCCTGCACACTCCATACTCTATGCAGACGATGCTGTTATCTCCGTCCCCGGGAAAGACCTGGGATCAATTAGCTCTGAACTTCAGCACAATTTTCGTGCATTGGAATCCTGGTTCACCCAAAATGAACTGCTACTCAACTATAAACAGACAAAGAGCATGCTCTTCAGCACCCCACAGAGCAAGATTCGAGGGTCCTCACTGCATATGCTTAGTAGTGAAGGAGAAGTACTAGACCAAGTCAATACATTCAAGTACTTAAGGATTCGCCTTGATGACACCCTCACCTTCACTGCCCATGCTGAGCAACTAGTAAAGTCCACCAACATGAAGCTTGGCATTCTGTACAGACACCGCACCTCAATGACACCGGCTGCCCTGAAACTTGTAATGTGCAGTTCAGTTCTCTCATCTGTGGATTATGGTCTTGTCATATATGGGGCAGGCACAGACACAGTGCTTGAAAGGTTCAAAACCATCTTCAACAAGGCCTGCCACCTGGTCCTGGGAGTACACAAAAATGACTCACTCTTGTGACCTATACAAGGAAACTGGCTGGCTCCCACTCCACCACAGACTCCAATACCAGGCCTGCCTCCTTGCGAAAAAGTCCCTGATGGGGTCTATGCCTAGGGCTACTTCAGCCCTCTTTGAGCCTGCACAACCATCTAAATGCACAAGGAGTGCCTCCAGGACTGTTCTAACTGTTCCCTTCAAACAAACCACCCTTGGCCAAAGATCCCTCTCCTACTATAGGCCTAAATGGTTCAATGATCTGCCTGCAGACCTTGCCAACTCCCCCAGACTTGGCTACTTTAAAAATGGGCTTTGATCTCTTCTTGCCAGCAAATCTGACTGCCAGTGTTTCTGTTAACCCATGGCCTCTGACAGCGGTTCTCACACCCGTCAAATGCTACCCTCTCTCACTCCCACCCTCCTGTTCCACAACTGCCCACTTCCCTCTCCCACCTTCCACCACCTACTACCTCCACTTGACAAAGCCTCACCTTGGCTGCTAAAACATGCATTTCTGCAGACTGGGAGCACCCCGTCTGAACTGTAACATGATTGTTAAACACTGTACTGCACTTAATTAGTGCTGCATTAATATGTTTCTCTGGAAGTGTGATCCTGTTTCTCCTAACTTCTTGTACCTTGCTTAATGTTGTAACTGCACACTAATACCACTTGTTAGTTGATGTCTTTCTGTTCTGCAATGTTTCATCACCTGTAAATGTCCTGTATTCCTTGTTGACTTGGAGCCTTTGTAAACGAGCCCCGGCTCAAAGGTATTAATCTGAATTTGAAATAAATAAAATAAATAAAATCCTAGACATAAAAGCTGCCCTTTTTTTGGATGATTGCATTCATACATAAAGGATTCTAATGCCAGATCAGACCTACCACAACAAGCAGAGCTGCTTCTTGGACCACTATATAATGGCAGTTTCCCTTAAAGGAGATGTTCGGTGTGTTCTCATACTACCAAAAAAGAAGCCTTCTGAAACAGTTTCACAGGAGAAAGATTTCCACAACAAGGACCACATTACATGTACTGTATGAACGATCATGTCATCTATACCATTACCTGTCCATGTGACAGAATGTAACAAGACCACAAGACAGTTTAAGATTAGGATCCAGGAACACAAAAGCTGCATCTGCAGAATGGATCCAAAATCTTCAGTAGCAAAACATTTTAGTGGATCAGGACACAGCACTGAGTCACTGAGATTCTGGGCACTGGAACTGGTTTGAAAACCTGCCTGAAGAGCAGACTGGGATTTACAGTTAAGACAGCAGGATATATGGTGGATTCACACCCTGGAGACAATTGGGGAGGACAGGGGAATGAATGAGAAGGAGGACTGGAACCACTTCTTTTCATTCTCTTACAGTAATTTAGGAACTGTAGGTTGACACTATGGACTTTATACACGATTAGATAATGGGTAAACTCAAATGGACATCCTGATTGGTTGAAACAGCCTGCTACCCGGGCCGTTATTTCCTAACAACGGCCCGCTTCAAAACAAGTGCCAGTTCGATCTTTCACCACCCCAAACTTGCCAGCCGCCATTGTACCGTCCGCATTTACATTGGCACACCAGCCCCAGCCCCGCCATTCTGCTGCACGAAAATTCCACTTATACCTTCATACGACCTTTTCAACTGCCTTTGTTCCTCCTTACCACCACAAAAATAACTATTTTAAACACTTACGATACACATCTAACTTTCGAACTCCCGATGTTTACGTGTTCTGTTTTCATTTACCGAACATACTCGCGCTCCTATAAATCCTGTGCACAATTTTAAATTCAGCTACACATTCACGCTACAGTTCTAAGCCATCCTATATTAAAACACAATTGCATTTCTCCTGTTCTCACACACCATTTTTCAATCCTTGTGTGTGTGTGTGTGTGTGAAACCGAGGAAGCAAGAGGGCAACCTAATGAGAAACACCATAAATAAAATACACAGCAGCGACCTCTAGTGACGATTCTAGCATTTCACACTTGGGACTATTTTACAGCAAACATTATTTCTTCTTGCTTTTTTCTTTTTTTTTTTTTTTTTACATTTTTTCTTATATATTGTTTTCCAAAAAGTACTATCTCTAACCCATTATCTAAGTGTAATAATACCCTCCAGGGTGGGCGTTATGGGATATAACGGACCTTCCAGGGCTATAAGGCCCTCCGCCTGTGGCGTCGGGCCTCATTCGCCCCTGGGCGGTCCGTTATATCTAATATATCACCCTGTCGAAAACTAATGCCCACACTGACTACTTGGTATAGTAGGTTAAATAAGGTGAATATAAATATAATAACATATATGAGGGGTCATATGATAATATAATCTAGATAGGCATTTTCCAGCAGCAGAAGTGACTGGTTTCTTTGGTATCTGTAGTGTTGTTTTAGGTAGTATGTTATGTTGTATGTACACTGCACAGTATTCTGAATTGTGTTTAACATAGGTGTTAATAATAGTCGCTTTAACTTATAGTTAGATATATACATAATATGGTCATCTGGATACCTCCTGTGCACAGAACTACAATATGCAACATGATGCCTGCAAAAGTTCTTAATAGTACTGAGCAGTCTACGCATGCAATAATACTGACAGGGTGGGCGGTACTGGGCTATGCTGGATTGCCCTGGGGCATAATATGGCCCAATGCCACAGGAAAGTCTGGTATAGCCCATACCACTCAGAAAATAGGTCACAGGTGACACACTTAAAATAAATTAAAAAAATTTAGACAACTGAGTAGAAATGAATTTTAAATTACTTTTCTTGTTTTATGCAAAAGTAGTCCCTCTACTGGGATGTTTGCCAGTAGAGGACCCTGTTGTGTTTCTCAGTCTTTTTGGTCAGAATGTGTTGCTGCCCATTAGTGGTGTTTTAACTCTCCCCCCCCCACCACCATTTGTAAGTTCTGGAAAATCACACAAGACCACTGGCAGTAGTGCTATAGTAACAAGCATGAGACTGTATGAAAGAAGCAGTCATTTTTTTGTTTCCTCTACCGCAGATGGAGGCATGCTGATGACATGTGGCACTAGAGAGAGTGGGCAGGCTGATGGAGGAAGGCATTCATAAAGTGGGTGGATTTTGGGAGGAACAAACCGTCAGAAGCATAATCCCCCTTGAAGCTGGGGTCTGATGTGACTGTGAACCTGTGTACTCAGTGAGAGGCAGTTTTACCATAGTACCAGAAAATAAAGCACTGTTAACCTTCTCTGTGCAGCAGGGAGGATCATAAAGGCTGGCAATAAGCCAGCCTGGGAAGCCAGCTGAAAATGTAGCACGACTGTGCAATGCTGTCAGTTGCAGGGGGTGTAGAAGGTGGGAGGTGAGAACAGGTTTTGTCATGCTAAATTACATACACACACATATGAAGAAGCCAGCAGAAGAAGGCCATTTGGCCTATCAAGTCTGCTCATATTGCAGGGTCCACAGCTTGAGCTAATGTCCCTGCCCTACCTCCCCACTCCTCCCATCTCCCTACCCATGGATTCTTACCTTCACCCTATGCCTATCCCAGCCTCTCTTAAAGCTGCTCACTGTCTTCAATGAGATGACTTCTTCTGGCAGCACATTCCAAGTGTCCACCACCCTCTCTGTGAAGAAGTGTTTTCTGACCTCCCACCCTCCTAAACCTCCCACCCTCCAGCTTAAGACTGTGCCCCCTTGTGTTATGGTTGCCACTCAGCTTAAAGAGACTCTCCTTATCAACCTTTATTTATCCCTTTCAAGTACTTGAAGGTCCAAATCATGTCCCCTCTCTGTCTTCTGTCTTCCAGGGAGTACCTGTTCAGTGCTCTCAACCTCTCCTCATATGCCTTACCCTGTTGGCCCGCAGTCATCTTTGTAGCCCTCCTCTAGACCTTCTCCAGCAGGTTAATGTCCTTTTTGAAGTGTGGGCACCAGTACTGAACTCCATACTCTAGATGCGGACTTACCAATGCCCTGTACAAGGACATTATAACTTCCTCTCTCCTACTACTGATCCTCTTAGATATGCATCCCAGCATCTTGTTTGCCTTTGCTGCTGCTTTCTTGCACTGCGTGGAGTGCTTCAGGTCACTAGTGATCATCACTCCCAGGTCCTTCACCTCCTCTGATACAGATACTTGGACTCCACCCAGGTAGTACTCTGTCCTGGGATTCTTGGCTCCAATATGCATAACTTTGCATTTCTTTGCATTGAAGTCAAGCTGCCAGATCTTGAACCACCTCCCCAGCTTTTCCAGATCTTCCTGTAAGTTCTGTTTATCCCTTCAGCTGTGTCCACTCTCCCGCAGAGCTTGGTGTCATCTGCGAATAGGCACATTTTGCCCTTAATGCTATTCTCAATGTCATTGATGAAGACATTGAACAACACCGGCCCCAGCACCGAGCCCTGCAGGACCCCACTGGTTACCTCTCTGGTGCCAAATAACTCTCCCCTCACAACCACCCTCTGGGTTCTGTCCCTCAGCCAGTTTTCCACCCATCTGGCCATCTTTTCCCCAACCCCAAGATCCACCAACTTCCTGATCAACCTTTTGTGGGGCACAGAGTCAAAGGCCTTGCTGAAATCAAGATAGAGGATGTCTACCACTAGGCCCCTTTCTACTGTCTTAGTAACAAAGTCAAAGAAATCAATCAGATTTGGTTGACATAATCCCCCCCCATGAACCCATGCTGCCTTGCATCCTGGAGACCATCCTCCTCTAGATATTCCACCAACCTTTCCTTTAGTATGGTCTCCATGAGCTTACCCACAATGGAGGTCAGACTGACTGGTCTGTAATTCCCTGGGTAATCCTAGAGACTGCTTTTGTGGAGGGGCACTACATGTGCAGTTCTCTGGTCCTGCGGTACCATGCCAGACTCTAGTGACCTATTAAATAGGTCTGCCAGTGGCCCTGCCAGCTCCTCAGCCAGTTCCCTTAGTACACTTGGATTTATTCTGTCCAGGCCTGGCGATTTGTCCACCTTCAAGGCCAGCAGCCACTCTCTCACTCTGTCCTCCTCTATCACTACATCTGTGTTTCCCTCCCCCCCACTCCACTTTTCCCTCCTGAAGGCACTGGTCTGTCCTTCTCCCTGGTGAAGACTGAACAGAAGTATTCATTTATTATCTCCGCTTTTCACGTTATCCTCCATCCACTCCACCCCTTTCTTAAGCCTACCAATCCCTTCCTTCTTGTGTCTTTTCTCATTTTTATAGTGAAAGAAAGCCTTCTGCCTTTCTTAATTCCTTCAGCTATCTGCAGCTCCTTCTGTGCCCTTGCTTGCCGGACTTCCTTACTTGCCTCACTAGCCAGCCTTAGGCAATTTTCCCTATCCACCTCTCTCTTGGTCTTCCTGAATTTTCTATAGGCCAGCCTCTTTTCAGTTACTGCCTGGACAACCCCAGAACTGAACCAGCTGGATATTTTGACCTTTGTGTTCTTCCCCCTGAGCCTATCACACTCATCTGTGGCAACCAGTATTCCTTTCTTAATGATGGACCACCTTTGTTTCACCTCCATATCTGCTCTGATGCCCTCCAGATGGCTCCTTAGCATGTCACCCATTTTCCTGAAGTCCGCCCTCCTGAAATCCAAGATGTTGGTCTTAGTTGGGATGCTTTCCCTGTTCATATCCAACTGTAACCACACTGTGCAATGGTCACTTCCACCTAGTGGCTCCCTGACCATTATTTATTTATTTATTTTATTTTATTTAAACAGCAGTTTGGAAAACCTTTGAGCCATAGGCTCATTTACAAAGGTACCTTGTCACAATAAGACAAACCAAAATACACAGTATAGCAGTACAACACATAAGTATAACAGTAAATTAAGACATAGATACAAACAAGCTGGTACAGGTAGGATGGATGCAAACAATACCAGAGTTATATCGTCCTTAGCAGCTTAGTAATAAGCTTTGTCATAAGTATTAAGTATGGCTTTGACTAGCGGCAGTTACAGCATCGGTGTTAATAAGGTGGTTACGTAGGAAGTTTTGAAGCACGATATAGTTGGAGCCTGGAGATGGAGAGGGCAGTGTGTGAACCAGGAGGGGACCTAAAGCTGGAAGGCTCTTTGGCCGTGAGAGGTCCTAGCTCTAGGGATAACAAGAGAGTTTTCCCAGAGGTCCAGTATGAACTAGTGGGACAGAGCGGCGTATGGTGGTGGTCAATCCTGGTGGGGAAAGCCCAAGGAGGGTATTTTTGTAAGGGTACAGGTAAGATATTTGAGGCGCACATCGAGATCAAGTACCAGTGCTTTAGCATACAGTAGACAGGTGTGTGTCATCCTAGGTGCTCCAGTAATTAACCTGCAGGCCTCATTCAGAGTAGTGCGAATTTTATGGAGTGTGGTCCTGATCAGCAGCACCATACACCGGCAGTCCATAGTCCACTAGGGACAGGATAGAGGAGGTGATCAGAGTGAAGACCTCCAGGGGAGGCAGTGTTTATACTGTAAGATGCCCAATCGGATATTAGTGGCAGTGGCTAGGGCAGCGATGTGTCCATGGAAGGAGAGGGAGGGGTCAAAATGGATCCCTAGGTATTTATAGGAGCAAACTTGTTCAAGTGGGAATGAGGACCCAGAGTGAATGAGGAGTTTGAAGTTGCAGGACTTGTTTTGGGGATGAGTGAAGAACATGGTTTTGGTTTTTTTAAGATTTATCACCAATCTATGTTCCTTGAACCAGCCCTCGGCTTCAGTGAAGGACTTCTGCAGCGAGTCCTGGAGGGCAATAGGGTTATGATTTGAGGCAAAGATGACTGCATCATCAGCGTACAATAGAATGTTCCCAAGCAAGGCGTGGAAGGTGTTAAGGTAAAGGGAGAATAGTAAGGGGCCCAGAAGATGGAGCCCTGGGAACCCAGAAAAGATGGGACAGATTCTGAAGTAGGTCCCATTAATTTTACACTAGAGGGTCAGACAGATAACTGGTGCACCAGGAGATAGGCCCAGCAGCAAAACCAGAGAGACTAAGGGCATCAAGAAGGAGGGTGGGAGACAGTGTCAGAAAGCTTTTCGAGAGGTCAATGAAGACAGTACCAGCCAGAACCAGTGTCTAAGGAGGAGTGAGAAAGTTGGAGAACTCTAGGAGGGCTGTGTGTGGTACTGTGGCCCTCCGGAAGCCATGCTGCTCAGGACAAAGGACATTGTAGGTGGAGAGGTAGTCAGAGATTTGAGAGGCTACCACTTTTCCAAGGCCTTGGAGAGAGGAGAGAATGGAGATCGTCGATA
Source organism: Neoceratodus forsteri (assembly GCA_016271365.2). Taxonomy (NCBI): domain Eukaryota; kingdom Metazoa; phylum Chordata; order Ceratodontiformes; family Ceratodontidae; genus Neoceratodus; species Neoceratodus forsteri. The sequence goes on from JADMNL010000024.1 coordinate 139,090,021, forward strand.
GTTTCCAGCCACAGTCCTATCACCACCACTAAAGATAGGGGTGACAGTGGTGACTTTCCAGGCAGTTGAACCTTCCCAGGCAAAGAGAGTGGTTGATGAGGCATGTGATCGGGGTAGGACTGTGTCTAGACCAGCCGTAGGATACCGGATCCAGGGTGTCACTGCCTGTACTATTACTCTTGAGGGCAGTGACAGAGTGCTCTAAGTTCTTGGGCAGAAACATGGCGGAGGAGAAAATAAGGGTGAGAAAGATTTACGGCAGGTGCTGGGGAGGAGGGTCAAAAATTTGTAGGGAGGATAGGGCTAAGGTCAGTGAATAAGGTGTTGAGGTAGTTGGCTATGAGGGCTGGGTCTGAGGAGATCACACCATTAATGTTGATCTGGGTGGGTGGGGGTGTGCACCACTTAACTGTTTAATGTTATCCCAGAAGATTCTGGGATTCCCCCATGAGGTAGTAAGTGAGGACCGATGGTGCTCAGACTTGGCCTTTCTGATGGCCCAGTGCACTTGTTTCCGGCGACAGCATTTAACCGCTTCTGTCATTGGGCGGCCAGTCTCAATGGCACGGTGCCATAGAGTTGTCCTAATAAGCTTGAGCTGGTGGATCAAAGCTAAGGGTGGCCAGGGGCATTCTTCCTTTTAGAACGGCGGGTCAACACTGGGGCAAAGATATCACAGGCATTATTAAAAGTTTGGGTAAAGAAGGAGAGAGCTGTGTCGATGTCAGGAGTTGCCTTGGGAGCAGGAGACCAGTCAATTTGGGACAGAAGTTCCTTAAGTTTTATCAGTCCACCAGGTATTAGATGCACGGCATGTGGACTGTGCTATGGGTTTAGAGGACTGAGGTTGACCAGTGGAATAGAATGGGAGTGATCGCTGAGAGAGTCTGGGAGGACTTGTACATTGGGGATCTGATTAGGGCGGTTGGTGAGTACCACATTAAGCGGAGTTGGGAACTCTCTTGGGGTTAGACCTGGTGAGGGTGGAGTGACTAGTTGCGTTAGGTCTGTTGCAGAAAAGGAGGTCTCGGGTAGAGGAGGAGGAGGGGCTGAGCCAGTTGACATTTAAGTCACCCACCAGAATTTGATCAAGCGGAAGAAGGTAGAAGTGGAGGTATTCTGTAAGAGGCAATGGCCTGTGTTTGGTCCCTAGAGGCACGTATGCAGTAGTCAGATAAAGGGGTCCCCTTAAGGACAGGGGTTAATTTCAGCGTAGCGCGCCTGGGCCCTGGGTCAAAAGGATGGGAGTGGGCAGGGCTTAGTACGGGAGAGATTCCTTGACATAAATAGGCGCAGCCACCGCCTCGTCTCCCAAACACGGTCGGACCAGTAAAAGGGTGAAACCAGGAAGGAGACTAGGGAGTCAGGAGGATTTCGACAGCCAATCTCAACCAGGGTGATGACATCAGGGTTAATTGATGTGACCAGGCATTGTAGTGAGTCAAAACTTTTAGAAGGCTACAGATATTCATGGAGACCATGCATAGGCCTGTGGTGCGAGTTGGGGGAGCTCCTGGGAACAGCGGCCAGGGTTTGGATGAATGTTCCTGACAGGAAGTAGTAGCATGACTAACACCCTGGCTGGGAGATGGTGAGAGGTTTTCCTCACGATTGACATGAGAGGGGAGGGGGAGGCTAAGGAGCAGGGGTGGGCAGGGAGGTACAGGAGGGAAAAGCAAGAATAAAGAAGACACCCAGATGTGCCTGAGGTGAGAGAGAAAGCTAGGAGAGGGTAGAGGTGGACGGGGACACACAGAGGTCCCAAGGGCAGGGAGAGGAGGTTCAGGAGCAAGGGGGAGGGTGCCAGGGCACAGGTGTGGACCTGCAGATGGGTAAGTGGGTAAAATGACACACTGCTAGTGGGGATAGGCACAGGCCAGGGGGCGTGAGGCAGGGCCAATACATTGTGGTGAGCAAGATCCCAGGGAGTGAATATGCTGTACAGGTAGGAGTAGGAAGTAGTGAGGGAGCATGGGTCCCTCTGGTGGCCAACAGGTATAACCTGCAAATGGGAAGAGTGGGAGATAGGTTCAAAGAAACGGGGCGTGATATCTGCGGATGTGATGTCACGGGTGGATCATAAATTGACAACCGCCCTGTAGAGGGTGGTTGGGGCAAGCGGGGCAGACGGCATGAAGCGCCATCAGGCTAGCACACCCTCAGCAGGTGTCAGGCAGAGAAACTCTCTTTACCACGAAAGTTATCGGGCTAGAGATTCAGCTTCCTCAGCTACTCAGGTGAGCTGCTTGTTGCTTCAGTTGCTTGATTGTCCTGAGTGCCTAGCTTGGGGGCTGCCTATGTAGTGGAGAACACAAAGCCTCTCATTACTATGCAGTGGGAGAATATGTTGTGACTTAGAAAAAGGAGCTCCACTGTAAGCAAACAGGGCTATTCCAAAATGAGGTCACACTAGGACCCAGCTAATCTAATGCCTTCAGTAACAAGCACAATTAGCTCAGTACCACCATATTAAACAAGTCTGATCTATATTAGCTGCTTGGTATATCAGGCTTTAAGATGAAATCAGCAATTAGCTCCAAATACCACCATATTAAACAAGTCTGATCTATATTAGCTGCTTGGTATATCTGGCTTTAAGATGAAATCAGGAAGGCAACTCTAGAAACCAGTGAGTCCCTAGCTTTACATTTCAGCATTAGTAGCACAAAGAGAATCAAATAACAAGCCCAGCCAGTGGTGAACAGGAACAAAGTTCATAAAATATAAGTGTTCACCACGTAGCACCCCTCTGCAGGCGTCCAGACGAAGAGAAGAGGCTCTCTTTACCTCGAAAGTTATCAGGCTGGAGATTTGGCTTCCTCAGCTACTCAGATGAGCTGCTTTGTTGGCTGCAGTTGCTTGATTGTCAGTGCATAGCTTGGGGGTGGGGGTGGAGCTGCCTATGTAGTGGAGAAAACAAAGCTGCCTCACATTGCACTATGCAGTGGGAGGAGTATATGTTGTGACTTACACAAAGAGCTCCATTCTAAGCAAACAGGGCTATTCAAAATGAGGAGGTCACACACAGGACCCAGCTAATCTAATGCCTTCAGTAACAAGCACAATTAGCTCAGTACCACCATATTAAACAAGTCTCGATCTATATTAGCTGCTTGGTATATCTGGCTTTAAGATGAAATCAGCAATTGGCTCCAAATACCACCATATTAAACAAGTCTGATCTATATTAGCTGCTTGGTATATCTGGCTTTTAAAATGAAATCAGCAAGGCAACTCTGAAAAGCCAGTGAGTCCTTAGCTTTAGAATTCAGCATTAGTAGCACAAAGAGAATCAAAATAACAAGCCCACCCAGTGGTGAAGAGGAACAAAGTTCACATAAAAATATAAGTGTTCTTCAGGTAGCACCCCTCTGCAGGCGTCAGACAAAGAAGAAGCTCTCTTTACCTCAAAAGTTATCCAGGCGGAGATTTGGCTTCCTCAGCTACTCCAGGCTGAGCTGCTTGTTGCTTCAGTTGCTTGATTGTCCCGAGTGCCTAGCTTGGGGGAGCTGCCTATGTAGTGGAAAACAAAAGCCTCTCATTACTATGCAGTGGGAGAATATGTTGTGACTTACACAAAGGAGCTCCACTCTAAACAAACAGGGGCTATTCAAAATGAAGTCACACTAGGACCCAGCTAACCTAATGCCTTCAGTAACAAACACAATTAGCTCAATACCACCATATTAAACAAGTCTGATCTATACTAGCTGCTTGGTATATCTGGCTTTAAGATGAAATCAGCAATTAGTTCAAATACCACCATATCAAACAAGTCACAGTCTATATTAATCACGTGGTATATCTGGCTTTAAGATGAAATCAACAAGGCAACTCTAGAAACCCAGTGAGTCCCTAGCTTTACAATTCAGCATTAGTAGCACAAAAGAATCAAATAACAAGCCAACCAATGGTGAACAGGAACAAGTTCATAAAATACCAAGTGTTCATCAGGTAGCACCCTCTGCAGGTGTCAGGCAGAGAGAAGAGGCTCTCTTTACCTCGAGAAAGTTGTATCACGCTGAAGTTGGCTTCCTCAGCTACTCAGGTGAGCTGCTTGTTGCTTCAGTTGTGATTGTCACTGCATGCCTATCTTGGGGCTGCCAATGTAGTGGAGAAAACAAAGCATCTCATTACTAGACAGTGGGAGAATATGTTGTGACTTACACAAAGGAGCTCCACTCTAAACAAACAGAACTATTCCCAAAATGAGGTCACATAGGACCCAGCTAACCTAATGCCTTCAGTAACAAGCACAATTAGCTCAATACCACCATTAAACAAGTCTGATCTATATTAGCTGGCTTGGTATATCTGGCTTTAAGATGAAATCAGCAATTAGCTCCAAATACCACCATATTAAACAAGTCAGATCTATATTAGCTGCTTGGTATATCTGGCTTTAAGATGAAATCAGTAAAGCAACTCTAGAAAAGCCAGTGACTCCCTAGCTTACACTTCAGCAATAGTGCCACAAAGAGAATCAAATAACAAGCCCACCCAATGGTGAACAGGAACAAAGTTCATAAAATATAAGTGTTCATCAGGTAGCACCCCTCTGCAGGCATCCAGACAAAGAGAAGAGGCTCTCTTTACCTCAAAAGTTATCAGGCTGGAGATTTGGCTTCCTCAGCTACTCAGGTGAGCTGCCTGTTTCTTCAGTTGCTTGATTGTCCCGCATGCCTATCTTGGGGTGGGGGGAGCTGCCAATGTAGTGGAGAAAACAAAGCATCTCATTACTATGCAGCGGGAGAATATGTTGTGACTTACACAAAGGAGCTCCACTCTAAGCAAACAGGGCTATTCCAAAGTGAGGTCACACTAGGACCCAGCTAACCTAATGCCTTCAGTAACAAGCACAATGAGCTGAATACCACCATATTAAACAAGTCTGATCTATATTAGCTGCTTGGTATATCTGGCTTTAAGATGAAATCAGCAATTAGCTCCAAATACCACCAAATTTTAACAAGTCGCATCTCTATTAGCTGCTTGTATATCTGACTTTAAAGATGAAATCAGCAAGCAACTCTGAAAAGCCAGTGAGTCCCTAACTTTACACTTCAGCATTAGTAGCACAAAGAGAATCAAATAACATACCAGTGGTGAACAGGAACAAAAGTTCATAAAATATAAGTGTTCATCAGGTAGCACCCTCTGCAGGCATCAGATGAAGAAAAGAGGCTCTCTTACCTAGAAAGTTATCAGGCTGGAATTTGGCTTCCTCCAGCTACTCAGGTGGCTGCTTGTTGCTTCAGTTGCTTGATTGTCCTGAGTGCCTAGCTTTGGAGCTGCCCTAAGTAGTGGAAAAAAACCTCTCATTACTATGCAGCGGGAGAATATGTTGTGACTTACAAAAGAGCTCCATCTAAGCAAACAGGGCTATTCAAAATGAGGTCACACTGGGACTCAGCTAGTCTAATGCCTTCAGTACCAAGCACAATTAGCTCAAAACCTCCATATTAAACAAGTCTGATCTATATTAGATGCTTGGTATATCTGGCTTTAAGATGAAATCAGCAATTAGCTCCAAATACCACCATATTAAACAAGTCTGATATATATTAGCTGCTTGGTGTATCTGGCTTTGAGATGAAATCAGCAAGGCATCTCTAGAAATGCTAGTGAGTCCCTTGCTTTACACTTCAGCATTAGTAGCAGAAAGAGAATCAAATAACAAGCCCACCCAATGGTGAACAGGAACAAAGTTCATAAAATATAAGTGTTAATCAGGTAGCACCCCTCTGCAGGCATCCAGACGAAGAAAGAAACTCTCTTTACCTCGAAAGTTATCAGTAGGAGATTTTGGCTTCCTCAGCTACTCAGTGACTGCTTGTTGCTTCAGTTGCTTGATTGTCCAGTGCCTAACTTGGGGAGCTGCCTATATGCCGGAAAAAAAGCCACTCGTTACTATGCAGTGGGAGATATGTTGTGACTTACACAAGGCTCCCACTCTAAACAAACGGGCTATTCAAAATGGTCACACTGGGACCCAGCTAACCCTAATGCCTTCAGTAACAAGCACCAATTAGCTCAATGCCACCATATTAAACAAGGAGGGCTGATCTATATTAGCTGCTTGAAGGTATATCTGGCTTCAAGATGAAATCAACAATTAGCTCAAGAAATACCACCATATTAAACAAGTCTGATCTATATTAGCTATTTGGTATATCAGCTTTAAGATGAAATCAACAAGAGAGCAACTCTAGAAAACCAATGAGTCCCTAAGCTTTACGCTTCAGCATTAGTAGCACAAAGAGAATCAAATAACAAGCCACCCAATGGTGAACAGGAACAAGTTCATAAAATATAAGTGTTCATGGTAGCACCCTCTGACGCAGAACAAAGAGAAGAGCTCTCCTCAAAGATTATCAGCTGGAATTTGGCTACTCAACTACTCAGGTGAGCTGCCTGTTTCTTCAGTTGAGATTGTCACTGCACCTATCACAGGGTGAGAGCTGCCAATGTAGTGGAAAACAAAGCATCATTACTATGGCGGGAGAATATGTTGTGACTTACAGGCTCCACTCTAAGCAAACAGGGCTGTTCAAAGTAAAGTCACGGACCCAGCCACCTAATGCCTTCAGTAACAGCACATGCTCAATACCACCAGTAAACAAGTCTGATCTATATTAGCCTTGGCATCTGGCTATTAGTAATAAACAATTAACTCCAAATACCACCATATTAAACAAGTCCTGATCTATATATTAGCTGCTTGAGTATATCTGGCTTTAAAGATGAAATCAGTAAAGGCAACTCTGAAAAACCAGTGACTCTAGCTTTACACTTCAGCAATAGTAACACAAAGAGATCAAAAAAAGACCCCCAGAAGTGAACAGAACAAAGTTCATAAAATATAAGTATCGGTAGCACCTCTGCAGGCATCTAGACAGAGAAGAGCTCTCTTTACTTCCAAAAGTTATCAGGCGGGAGATTTGGCCTCAGCTACTCAGGTGAGCTGCTTGTTGTAGTTGTGGTGTCCTCAGTGCTAACGGTGGGAGCAGCCAATGTAGGAGAAATCAAGCCTCATTACTATGCAGCGGAGATATGTTGTGACTTACCAAAGACCCTCTAAGCAAACAGACCATTCAAAATGAGGTCACAGGACTCAGCTAGTCTAATGCCTTCAGTACCAAGCACAATTAGCTCAATACCACCAAATTAAACAGTCTGATCTATATTAGCTGCTTGGTATCTCTGGCTAGAAGGAAATCAGCAATTAGCTCCAAATACCACCATATAAAACAAGTCTGTTTTTATATTGGCTGCTTGGCATATCTGGCTTTTAGATGAAATCAACAGGCAACTAGAAAACCAGTGAGTCTAACTTTAGACTTCAGGATTAGTAGCACAAAGATCAAATAACAAGCCACCCAGTGGTGAACAGAAACAAAGTTCTTAAAATGTAGTGTTCATCAGGTAGCACCACTCTGCATGTGTTCAGATGAAGAAGAACTCTTACCTCAAAGTTATCAGGCTGGAGATTGGCTTCCCAGCTGCCAGATGAGCTGCTTGTTTACAGTTGATTGATTGTCCATGCCTAGCGGGGGGGAGCTACCTATCTAGTGGAAAATAAAGCCTCTCATTACAATGCAGTGGGAAAATGTTGTGATTTACAAAAGAGCTCCTCTAAACAACAGGGCTATTCAAACAAGTCACTCGGACCCAATAACTAATGCCTTCAGTAAAAGCACAATTGCTCAATACCTCCATAATGACAAGTCCATTCACAGTAGCTTGGCAGTATATCTAGCTTTAAGATAGAAATCAACAGTGCCAAATACCTAAACAGTCTGATATATATTAGCTGCTTGGTGTATCTGGCTTTGAGATGAAATCAGCAGGCATCTCTAGAAATGCTAGTAGTCACTTGCTTTACACAACGATAGTAGCAAAGTCAAATAACAAACCCACCCAATGGTGAACAGGAACAAAGTTCATAAATATAAGTGTTAATCAGGCACCCCTGCGAGCATCAGGCGAAGAAGAGCTCTCTTTATAAAGTTATCAGTGATTTGGCTTATAGCTACCCACGTGAGCTGCTTGTTGCTTCAGTTGTGATTGTCCAAATTTCGCTTGGGGGGACTGTATGTCCAGGAAAACAAAGCCCTCATTCTATACAGTGGGAGAATATGTTGACTTACACAAGGAGCTCCACTCTAGCAAACAGGGCTATTCAAAATGGGTCACATAGGTAGCTAACCTAATGCCTTCAGTAACAAGCACAATTAGTAATACACCATATTAACAAGACTGATCTATATTAGCTGCTTGGTATGTATACAGCTTCAAGATGAAAATCAGCAATTAGCTCAAAAATACCACCATATTAAGTCTGATCTATATTAGCTATTTGGTATATCTGGCGTTAGATGAAATCAACAAGGCAACTCTAATAATTTCTTTACTTCAGCATTAGTAAAGAAGATCAAATAACAAGCCCCCAATGGTGAACAGGAACAAAGTTCACAAAATATAAGTGTTCATGGTAGCACCCTCTGCAGGCATCCAGACAAAGAGAACTCTTACTCAAAACTTATCAGGCTGGAATTTGTTCTCATCTACTCAAATGAGCTGCTTGTTGCTTCAGTTGCTTGATTGTCCCGAGTGCCCTCTCTTGGGGGCTGCCAATGTAGTGGAAAACAAGCATCTCATTACTATACAGCGGGAGAATAGCAGTGACTACAAGGCTCCTCTAAGCAAAACAGGGCTATTTAAAATGAGGTCACACAGACAAGCAACCTAATACTGAATATAACAAACAATTAGCTCATACCACCATATTAAACAGTCTGATCTATAATAGCTGCTTGGTATATCTATTTAGATAAATATGAAACTCTAGAAAAGCCAGTGAGTCCCTAACTTTACACTTCAGCATTAATAACAAAGAGAATCAAATAACAAGCCCACCCAGTGGTGAACGAAACGTTCTAAAAAATAAGTGTTCATCGGTAGCACCCTCTGAGCATCAGGCAAGAAAAAACTCTCTTTATGAAAGTTATCAGGCTGGATATTTGAAAGCCTCAGCTACTCAGGTGAGCTGTATTGCTTCAGTTGCTTGATTGTCGAGTGCCTACTTGGAGAACTACCTATGTGGAGAAACAAGCCTCATTACTGCAGGAGGAGAATATGTTGTGACTTATAAGGCTCCACTCAAAGCAAACAGACCTTTTCCAAAATGAGGTCACTAGGACCCAGCTAACCTATGTAATGATAACAGCCAAGTGCTCAATACACCATATTAAACAAGTCCCATCTATTAGCTGCGGGTATCTGGCTTTAAGAAGAAATCAACAATTTATCAAAATACACATAATAAACAAGTCCAGTCTATATTAGCTGCAGTATATCTGGCTTTAAGATGAAATCAACCAAGCAACTCTGAAAGCCAGTGAGTCCCTAGCTTTACACTTCAGCATTAGTAGCACAAAGAGATCAATAAGCCACAATGGTGAACGGATCAAATTCATAAATATAGTGTTCATAGTAGCACCTCTGCAGGCATCAGAAAAGAAGAGCTCTTTACCACGAAAGTTATCAGGCTGGAAGTTGCCTTCCTCAATACTCAGGTGACTGCTTATTGCTTCAGTTGCTTGATTGTCCAAGTGACAATCTTGAGAGGCGAGCTGCCAATGTAGTGGAGAAATCAAAGCCTCTCATTACTATACAATGGGAGAATATGTTGAAAAACAAGGGCTCCTCTAACAAACAGGCTATTCAAAATGAGGTAGCACTAGGACCAGCTAACCTAATGCCTTCAATAACAAGCAATTAACTCAATACCTCCATATTAAACAAGTCTGATCTATATTAACACTGGTATATCTGGCTTTAAGATAAATAACAATTAGCTAAAATACCACCATATTAATAGTCTGATCTATAGCTGTTTGGTATATCTGGCTTTAAGATGAAATCAGCAAGGCAACTCTAGAAAAACAGTGAGTCCTAGATTTTACACTTCAGCATTAGTAGCACAAGAGAATCAATAACAAATAAACCAGTGGTGAACAGGAACAAAGTTCATAAAATATAAGTGTTCATCGGTAGCACCTCTGCAGGCGTCCAGATGAAGAGAAGAGGATCTTTACCTCAGTTATCAGGTTGGAGATTTGGCTTCCTCAGCTACTCAGGTGAGCTACTTATTGCTTCAGTTGCTTGATTGTCAAAATTCACCTAACTTGGGGGGCTGCCTCAAAGTTATCAGGCTGTAAGGCTTCCACAGCTACTCAGGTGAGCTGCTTGTTGCTTCATTGTGATTGTCCCAGTGCCTAGGTTTGGAGAACTGCCTATGTAGTGGAGAAAAGCCTCTCATTACTATGCAGCAGAGAATATGCCCTGACTACAACCTCAGAATGGCGCAGTTTGAATATCCAGGCCTAAGTGTATAAATTACTCAAATTTATTATCTGGACTCCTTACATTAGTCAGTAAACACTTGACTGACTCCAGTTTCTTATTTTGTGATATCTGCTTACCAGTAGTGTTTATCTGAGTGAAATGTCCTCCCACCAGGGGAGTTTCACCCACTGGCCAGGATCGATGGTCTGGCGTAGGATCTGGACCTGGTAGTCTGCAGCGAGACTAAGCATTTGACATTTAGCATGCACCTTCTCCAAGTGGCAACTGAGGTTGTTGGACGGGTTCATCCACCCAATGCTGTCAGCTATCTGCTGAACAGAGTGGGCCATTTGTAGGGGATTATTGAGGCGATGAAGTGGAGGTAGATTACCTAGAGCACTCTGTAGAGCTGCCTGAGCTACGGCTTCAGCCACAGTATGGACCATTCCCTCCTTTGTACCAACCTGCTGTAGGAGCTGCTTAATCTGAGTCCGGAGGACCCGTTTGTTTTTCTCAAGGATGGTCACATTGCCTAAGGCATTCTCAATCATTTTCTCTATCTCCTGCCTGTCATCCAGATTAATAACAGTGGTTGGTGGTGCTGTTGGGACTAGGCTTGGGCCTACTCCCCCCCATCATGGGGGTTGCCATGTTGGCATCACCCATGATGAGCATCATGCTGTTGATGACATAGGGAATGGGTGTCATTTGATGGGGGTCTGCCATGTTGTGGATGGCAAGGAGGGGTGTCTGGACCATAGTAGAGGTGTGACTGGGCATTGTACTGGGACAGTTGTCATCTGACTCCTCCTTCTCCTCAGATGACGTCGACAAGGCAGGGGCTATGCCTCCCATTGCCTTGACATGACCAGCCAACACCTCTCACTGATGGTGTAGTTTCGTCATTTTATATTCACAATCCTCATGACTCACTTTTGCAACACTCTGATCCACATCATCCTGCATCTACTTCTGTAACACTCTATACGCAGTGCTCAATTTGCAATTGTCACTAGTAGCAACTCGTAAGTCATTACGTTCCTGATTTATCTTGTCCTGTAACTCTCCCAACTCCTCACGCATCTGATAATTTGTTCTACTTAAGAAGTCATTCATTTGCAAAGCCTGCCCCTTATCCTGTCTCAAACTTTCACATTCCTGCCTCAACATACAAAGTTTCTGCTCGCTTGCCTGAGCAGAGTAATCCAAAAGGGAATCCTTTTCATTCTGCAGAATGTGGAGCTCTGACTCCAGATCCTGCTCACATCTTACACATTCAGTTTCCTGCAATCCTATCTCCTGTTTAAGAGATGAGATTTGCAGTTCAAGGGTTAGAAACCTCACTTTGGAGGCTTCCAGATCAGCGTAGAGAGCCGCGACCAACAGTCCTTTAGCTTCTCACTGTCTGGCTGTTTGTCTCATCTCTGAGTACTGGGTTGAGATCCCCAGTACGGGGTTTTTGGATTGACTTGCGCGAAGTCAGCCCATCCTCCATGGGAGGCAAGGAAGTTTGAGACATCGAGTCTCAAGTCTATGCAGATATTTGATACAGTGGCCATTGTGTGGGAGGGAATGAAAAATCAAACTGTGAAAAGGCGCTGTGCTGCGTTTCGATCCACAACAGTTGCACTAATTCACAGGTGGGCTACTGTGCACTTGTAAGCTTGTAATTCAAAACTGCCATGGGGTGAGGCGAGTCGGCATCGACCACACCCAGTAAGCACCAGACATTGCAAGTTATTACAAAGTGGGTGAAAAACAAGAGAGATGATGGGGGAATGCATACCTACTGTCCCCATTGGGAAGGGAAAGTTGTAGCAACAAGTGAAAACTTTGCAAACTCCAAATATTGCCTGCTCGCGGTCGGCAACTGTCAGGAGGTCTAAACCTCACTCTCAGGTTCTTGGGAATAATGGGCATGCAAAGAAACAAAGACACATTGCATAAGAGTAATAAAGCTTGTTTATTACTACCAAAAGGAAAATCACAGTTGCCCTAAGCAGTTCTTACCATTAGGAACTGGGAGCCAATGCTAAGTGTTCCCTATACCTCGAGAAATTGCCGTGTCTCCTGGGGTCTCCGAAGTAGAAGACGTAATGTCTTACATTATATACCTAAGATAATTACCATGGTTACTGTAAGATAGAAACATTTCTAGTTACAGAGATGAGCCCTACTGGCTAAATTAGAGGTGGTTCCTCAGTCCAAGATAACATTATACAATTTTGCAATATTCATCACTTGTGGAAATAAAGAGATACAGTTTGTACATAGCCATGTAGTAATACAAATCATCAGAAGATGGCAATGCCGACTCATATATGATAATCATTACAAGGACACAGATGTCCTAGCATCTTATAAGCAAGAAATACATGTGTATATTGTAAAGTAAAGTGCATAGCAATTATGTGCATACATATCTTGATATCTAATCTCATACAGTAGGTACCCTTAGCCCTATATGTTAGTATAACATATACCTAAATGCTAGCTGTCTGCGGTGTACCTCTGGGGGTACCAATTAGAGTGCAGGGACCTTGTGTAACACAGGAGTCTTCCACAATGATCCAAGTGATCACAGTGCAGTCGCTTGCATTAGGTGCTCCCCACACTTCCCCATCACCTCTACCTTCAAGTTTAAGCACAACCTAAAACACTACTGTCTCCCGGCCTTCCTGACAGATTTTGGGAACATAAAGTGGCAGGATTTCTACCTTGCACTCTGTGTGTTTGAAGCATTCTGTATCTTCCAGGATCTGTTATTAAATGTTATCAACCAACATGCACCCTTAAGGAAAATCAAATCCAGGAAACGTGCACCTGATTGGTTTAGCCCACAACTGAAGAGGGCCTTACAGCATAGAGACACCTTTTGGAAAAGGGCTAGGAAGTTGCAGTCTGACTCAGATTGGCTCTCCTTCTGGGTAGCCTGCACCAAACTGGTAAGGTTGGAAAAACAAAGGTTCTTCCAGTCAGCCCTGGAGGCAAACAAAAACTGTTCCACCAAATTTTGGCAGATACTGAGAGAAGTAGACAGACATTCCCCTGCCACCCCTCTCCCAGCCAAATTTGTGGCAAATAATCCTACACAGATAGGTCTGAGATCCTCGATCAGCTCAATAACCACTCCGTTACTGCAGGCCTCGCATTCGACATTTCGTCTGTTAGTAAACCTAGCACCACAAGTACTGCCAGCATAGCTACTAGTCCTATCATAGCCCCCTCTACCGACCGTGCCCTCTTCAAGTTACAGCCAGTCTTCTTTAAACAGGTGGAGGACCTTCTCCTCTTGTTGGGCACCAAAAAGAGCGCTGCTGCTGATTTGCTAGAACCCTTCTTCTTAAAAGCAGGCTCTTATTATCTGACAGCTCCAATTACCCTTCTATTTAATAGCTAATTATTCCAAGGGAAATTGCCGTCTAGTTGGAAAACTGTGCACATTATCCCCCTATTCAAGTCAGGAGACCCCACTGACTTGAATAACTATAGGCCTATTTCGTTGCTTCCTGTTTTATTCAAGCTACTTGAAAAAATTGTTAACTCTCAATTAAGGGAGTACTTGGATCATGAGAACATCCTCAATCCAGTCCAATCAGGTTTCAGACCTAAGCACAGTACCATGTCAGCTCTTGCCAAAGTGTTGAATGACTGGCTAAAAGCCCTGGACAGTAAACAGCACATCTATGCACTCTTCCTTGACCTCAGCAAAGCATTTGATAGGGTTGATCATTCCATACTTCTTGATACCCTGAGTAGTATCGGTCTAACCTCTGATGCAGTAAAGTGGTTCCACTGTAACCTCATAGATCGTGAACAGCAAATTAAAGCTCAAGGTGAATTCTCCCCACTAAAATTACTGCCCAGAGGCATTCCGCAAGGTTCCATTTTGGGACCTATCCTCTTCGCCCTTTACATCAACCGCATTAACTCTTTCCTGATTGCAGGAAATGTTCATCTCTTCGCAGATGACACAGTCCTTTACACGATCAGCCCCTCCTTGGATCTTGCGTACAAGGAGCTACAGCAGGATTTTATTATCCTCCAATACAACCTGCTGAATCTGAAGCTCTTGTTAAATGCCAAAAAAAAAAGCTATCATTATCTCTCAATCCCACAATGCAGGGACACCTGGGATCCCACAGATTATTACCCTCCTTAGTGAACCACTAGAGCTAGTGAATAAATTTAAATATCTGTGAGTCTGGTTGGATAACAAACTCACCTTCGGTGTGCATCTAAATGAGTTAACAAAAAAGCTAAGGCAGTGCCTCGGTATTTTCTACCGCATACTCGCCTACTCACCCTGGAAGCTAGAAAGCGGCTGGTTCAAACAACCTTTCTTTCCCTGACTGACTACACTGACTTACTATATAGCCATTGCCCCCAGTATGTGCTCAAAAAGCTTGACACACACTATCATCGCACACTGAGATTTGTTCTTGACTTGCCCTTGCAGACTCATCACTGCTCATTGTACCAAACATTAGACTGGCTGTCCCTCTCCATGAGGAGGCAAATAAACACCCTCATGTGGCTTTTCTGAGCATTGTCTAACAAACTACCACCCTATATCTGTGACCTGTTTGAACGTTCAAAGGGTGCCTATGGTCTAAGGACCTCTTCCTTTGTCCTCCTTAAGCTACCACAGACAAGGATACATCTTGGCTCAACTGCCATTAGCTCCTTCTTACCAGCAGTCTGGAATCATATGCAAAAATTACTTAAAATCTCCCTGCTGCCCAGTCACTATACATTCAGGTGGCTGCTCTACAGAGGTCTGAAAATGGCATGTGACTGTTTCAGGTAAAGCTTTATCCTGCTCAACTGAGTCCTCAAACTTCTGATATCCCTGGTCGCTTATTCCTCCTGTCAGCAAGCATCCTTTTCAGGGCAACCACCTTCCCCCTCTCCTCAATTATCTTCGCTGGGGGCCTTCCTCCAGTAGGCTGCCCTACTCCCTCTCCAGTAAGTGACTGACACCCTCTATTCCCTTTGTCCTCCTCTATGTCCTTCCTTCCTCTCCTCCCTTGTACTCCACAATCTACAACCTGTATACGCTGCACTTTAAATGCATGTACTTGCACTTGCCTTACATGTTCTGATTCATCCAGTTACTGACTTTGTATACTGTAACAGCCTATACTGATGCCTACTGTAGTATGAAGTGTTGTCTACTGCAAGCAGATGTGTCCTTTGTGTCCAGGACCATCTTGAAAATGAGCTTCCTCAATGATGTAACTGCCTGGTTAAATAAAGTTTGATTGACTGATTGATTGATAAGAGTCAAACATTTTTTTAACAATGGGTCCTGCTGCTCCTTTACAGACATACAGCAACAATTTAACATTCCACGGCAGGACTTTTATCATTTCCTGCAGGTCCGCCATTACATTCAGACACAGGGGAGGTTAACCCTAATTAACAGGGAGACCACAAGACTTGAGCAGTTTTTATATTGGGCTGTTAAGCTTGTGGGCTGGTGTGGTAATATCGCCATGGCCTACAGGATGTTACAGGGCCCAGACCACACTGAATTTCAGAGGATGAAGGAGACCTGGGACCAGGAGGCACAGATCACAATAAGTGAGGAAAAATGGGATTGTATGTGAAAAATTGGTTGGTGCACCACCTCATCCCAGTGATATCAGTGTGGCTCAGTTGGTAGCACATCCACCTCTGGACCAGAAAGTCGTGGGTTCTCATCCCACACTAGGATTGGACTCATACCTAAAATGCTGGCATCTGAGTGCAGTATTGGGGGGTGCTGTACTGCTGGGGTGTGCTGACCTTCGGATGAGATGTTAAACCAAGGTCTCTTCTACCCAGCCTGGTCCTGTCCTGGTGGGTGTCCAGGTGGAAGTTCAAGAACCAAGGGCTTTCTTCATAAAGAGTAGGGGACATTCCCAGTGTCCTGGCCTACATACCCCTTCCCATAAACCGGATCATGCAATTCTTCAGGCTGTATGTGCGTGTTGATGTGCAATATGACCGCCACTACACATTCAGTCACTTCAGTACCAATCTAGCATTGCTTGTAAAGCACTTTGGGATAGACCCCCCACACACACACACACAGATTCCTAGCTTGAGTCATGCTTGTTACACCCTCTATCTCTCTCTGTTAGAACATTCCCCTAGTCATCCTCTAATCCTAAATTATTAAAAGTATACATTGTTGGGAACACCCCCTCAGTAGTACTACACATCTTATATTAAACGGCAACATGACCCCTCAATATAACTCTCCTCTGCACCTCTTCCCATTACTTTTATCCTGGTCATCCTTCCACCCCTCCTCTTGCTAAATACTACCACTGTCCTCAACCCCCCTTTTGAGAATCCTGCTATCCTGCTCACCCCCAGTTACAACCTAGCAACAGCTTCCACACCTTTCTGCCACAGCTGGTCCCACTGCTCTACACGTCCCTCCGCCCCACTCTTTTCTATACCCTATTCCTACACACTTCTGTGCCTCCTTAACTTTCAGCTCTCCCCACTCAGCCACCCACCCGTTACCCCCAAACCAACTAATCTACACTGGTTCAAAAGTACTAAGCTGCATTTCATCATAATCCTTCTGCTACTCTTCTCCATAGGAGACAAACCCCAACCCTGGCCCACCACTCAGCAAAGCCACACCCGCACCCTCCCCAGCCCTCACTCCTACCCCAACTTTACTCCTTCGTGGCCTAAAAATCCTCCACCTCAACGTTCGTAGCCTCGTCCCCAAACTCAACCTGCTACTCCTGTTAGTTGAATCCCTACATCCTGACATTCTCATTATATCAGAAACTTGGCTGTCAAACAAGATCCCAGATGCATCAGTAAATATTTCTGGATATGCTGTCTCCTGACAGGACTGCTCTGGTAGGGGTGGGGGCGTAGCTATCTCCTCCTCCTCCTCTCTCCAAACCATGACTATTCTATCGTCCTCCAACCCCAAAGCTTACGAAGCCCCTATCATTAGACTCTCTCTTCCCTTTTCAGTACCAATATTTATAGCAGGAGCCTACTGTCGTCCTGGGTTTCTCCACTCTGTAGCCACTGAACTCATTACCACTATCGCGACTCTTGCATCTTCAGGTGAACTGTACTTACTAGGGGATCTAAACCTGAACTAGTTAGCACCCGCTTTTACTATAACCCGCAGTGACCTAGCTGCCCTCAACCTACCCCAACTAATCAATGAACCCACCCACCTAAACCATAAAACCCTTAACCACACTCTTATAGACTGGACCCTTACATCTCACCCACACAGGGTAATTTCATCTGGTCTACAGCCTGATGCTCTAAGTGATCACCACATGATTTATTTAATTTGGAAAGTACATAGACCTAAGGTTCCCCACAAACTTATAACAATTCACTCTTACAAAAATCTAGACCTTGCCCCTCTACACCAGGACGTAGCACAAGTTGACTGGACTCATACCTTCTGCAAACACTATAGACCTTGCCCTGTCCTACTTCAAGGTAAACGTCACCAACATTTGGAACAAACATGCTCCTCAAAAGCAAGTCAGAGTTTGCAGTAGCCAACACTCCTGGGTAACCCCTGAACTCCTGGCCTACCAACAAGCATGTGATAAGGCATGGTATTCACACAAATCCTCCAAACTCCCTCATGACCTCGCTATCTACTGATCACTGCGCAACACCTATACCAAGGCCACCCTCTAGCTAAAGCAGAGTACTTCCAGTCCACCTTTAATGCTAACATAAGCAATCTGCCTAAGTTTTGGAAAGTGGTGTACTCACTGTTCTCTCCCCAGTCTAAACCCCCTACCCCACTACTCAAACTCAACAACCTTCTTACTGAGGACCATTCTATAGTAGCTGCAGAATTTAATTCCTTCTTCATTTCTTGTGCCTCCTCCCTACTAACCTCCATCCCATCTCTCCCTACTACCTCAGCCCCACCTCTTCTCTCCTCCCATCACCTCCATAAAACAAAGTACTTTGCCTTTTCTCCTATCTTTCTTAGTGATAGCTTGAAGGCACTACTCTCAATAAACCCAGCAAAGGGTAGCTCCCCTGATGGTCTTGACCCGAAACTACTTCACCTCTCTGATCCCGCTATTTCTCTCCCACTTACTGAACTCCTCAATCTATCCTTCCGCACTGCATCGATCCCTACAGCCTGGAAACATGCCACAGTTCTCTCCTTACCAAAGGGTGGTGAGCTCTCTTCTCATGGAAACTACCACCCCATCTCTCTTCTCCCCACTCTGGCTAAACTCCAGGAACACTTTGTTCTCACCCAACTCTCCTTCTACCTAGACGAGTCTTCCCTTTTCACTCCCTTCCAATCTGGTTTTCAGAAGAATCACTCCACAACCACTTCTCTACTTAGACTCACGGGCCAGATTCCAAAATGCATGGTGCAACTCATGAGTGTATGCGAGTTGCACCATGTGGTGCTACGCCAGGGACCCTGCGTTGTATTCCATGACAGGCAGGGTCCCCGGCACCTACATCCTGTGACTTGCTGCAGCCACAGGCTAGCACCACAGGAATGGCACAATGGACCTGGGCACTGTAAGTCGCAGCCTGCAGAGAATGGTCTCCCTTGGAGTTCCCCCAACCCGGAACACTGCCGCATACACCAGTGGGCATTGGGGGGCTGGCCAGGTGGCACTGGCATTTGAGGGGCACTTTGTGAAATGGACCCCAAGGGTCCCCAACATTCAGGGGGTGAGGGGTATGTCTGTGTTGGGGGGTATGGGGAGATGAGCTAAATGCGTGCCATGGCACTGCGGAGTGGGCATCCATTGATTGGCATGGACAGGTGCCCCTTAGACCATCTCCCTGCTGGTCCAACTCTGCTGTGCCATAGCAGCTCCTGGAATAGCGTACGTGGGTTACAGCAGCTGCCCTTTTGGAATAGGGTGTAGCTGCTACCGTAACCCACCCTTGCGCCATGCCGTTGCAGGCTGCGGGCATAGTGGATGGTGTAGCCCACCTTTGGCACAAGCAGTGACTTGGAATCATGACTTGTGTAATGCCTGGTGCAAGGTATGATTTGCACCTTCGGGTTTGGCATAAATCACCTTGCGCCAGATGTAATGCCTTTTGGAATCGAGTCCACTGACTCTATTTACTCAGCCATGGATAGAAGTCACATCACATCTGCGATCTTTGTCGATCTTACCAAGGCTTTCAACACTGTCTCCCACTCCCTCCTTCTTGAAATCCTTTCATCAGCAGGGTTGTCTCTACCTGCTTGCAACTGGTTTAGAGCCTACCTAGTAGGCAGAACCCAATCTGTCAAAATAGCTGACTCCACATCCCCTCCTTTACCCATCTCTACGGGGGTGCCTCAAGGCTCTGTACTTGGCCCTCTTCTCAAGTTTCTTAAACAACCTACCATCAGTAAGCTCCTCTTCCTCCATCCACATGTATGCTGATGACACAGTCTTATACACCTCTGGCCAATCCCCCTCAGATGTGACTTTCAAACTTCAGCTTGACTTCAATAATGTTCAAAGTTGGATAAGATTACATCAAATTTTCCTCAATGCCAAGGAGACCATCTCCATGACCTTTAGTACTAGGCAGAGACTCTCTAGGCAGTCCTCCCTTCCCACCTTCCACACCCTTGACGGGACGACTCTAGAAGATTCTACCTCTTTTAAATACCTGGGTGTATGGCTAGACTGACACATAAACTTTTCTGCTCATATTAGCGCCACCCAGCAAAAACTCCACCCCAAGCTTGGTGCCTTGTATGGGAACCATAGTTCTTTGACATTAATGGTTAGGCGTGATCTTGTTCATAAAATGATCCTCCCCAATTTTGACTACTGCAATATAGTCTATAGTGCTACTCCCAAGTCTTCCCTTACCAGATTGGACACCCTTTTAAATTCATTCTGTCATTTTGAACTTGATGTTCCTTCCCACACATATCACTGCTCCTTGTACCACTCCCTCGCCTTCCCCTCCCATGAGTCCAGGCATCTATCCCGCTGTGCCAAATTCACTTCTAAATTCTGGCTTTGTACTCTCCCCTCCTACCTCTCTTCCTCACTTGCTGCCTCATCACCCTCCTCCCGACCTCTCAGATCCACTGACACTCGCACACTAGCCATTCCTCATTGCTCTTCCTCCATAGGCCAGGAAGCCTTCTCCTACCGCTTCCCAAAGCTCTGGATCTCACTTCCTCCTCCTATCAGACTCTCATCAACACCTTACTCAATTTCTCTAGCCCTACACAGTTTTTACTCCCCTAACTGTACCTGCTATTAGCCTCTTAACACCAAACTGCAATTAACCTCATCCCCTTTCCACCATTAAATTGCTGACTGCCCTTCAGCCCTCCCCTCTCTCCCCATCCAGTCCCCCCACCTGACTCCCCTGACCCCTTGTAGAGTACTTTGGGGCCTAGACCATCTCTCCCTCTCTGTAACCCTCCCCTCCCTTGCCCCACTCCCTAACTTTTACATACTGCACCAACTACCACCCTCCCTGCCAACACTCTTTGCCCCCCCCACTACTACTTACACTCCGGTGGCCACCCTCCTCACTACCTCTGACCTCCTCTCCAGCTCCCCCTTACATGTTTTAAACCTTCCTTCCCATTTCTCAGCTTGGTATTTTGATCCCCCTGGCAGGGTTCACAACATCCTGGAGGGGAACTATATACTGGCCACCTCCCACTACCTTTTTCCCCTCTGTCTTTCCCTTCTCTTTACACACCCTATGCCCCAACTATCGAAAAGACCCTACCTTGTGTCTACATTAGCAATTCCGTTCTTATGAAATGCCTACTTCCCTTGCACTTTCATCTGTGGCAGTCCTTCCCTAAACCTCCTCCTACAGGATCATCTATATTTAGAAAACACATGTCTTATTGTTAGTTTGCTCTCCCTCACTGGGTGGGTTGAATCCCTCAGCTCTGTACCTGTACTCAGTGCTTTGTCTTAGTAAGTAATCATTTACACTAACATCCCCAATGTATTCTTATTTCTGTGTATTTAATGTTTCTACTATTTGCTCAACATACTCAAATTATTTGTATTAATATTGTATTTGTACTGCTCCCAAATATTGTACCCCCTCACCCCAGGACGCTTCTGGAAACGAGCTGTTTACAGCTCATGTTGTCTTTCCTGGTGAAACATTTTCCAAATAAATAATAAATACATAAATGCTGATTCTTCTTCATCCCCTACATGGGAATTTAGATGGCGGTTAGAGTAACGAGCTGTGAACAAGCTTGGTACATCCAGCAGACCAGACCTTGATTTGATTCTCACAACCTCCACTTACATACTGTGTAACTCTGAGCAAGTCACTTAACCACCCAGTGCTCCCAGATCACCCCTGAAAACAGGCACTTGTGTCTAGTGGGCTTTACCCAGTTCCAAAGACTAAAATAAAACAAATAAATAAAAATAAAGTGCCTCATCAGGCACTTCCACACTCCTACAGTCACCAAGCACTTTTGGCCTGGAGATTCTGAGCCGTGTTGGTGAAACTGTGGGCAGGTAGGAAGTCATGACCATATCTTATGGGAATGCCCTTGCCTGTGGCAGTTCTGGTCCCAGATATATGGAACATTGGAGAGCATTTGGGGAGTGGGTATCTCCCACACCTTCGAGCACTTGTTCTTAGGAAAGAAAATCCCTGGTATAGGACACTCGCCCCAACAAATGCTTTTTAGGACTTTCTGTCTGGCAGCCATGAAGGGGATAACGTCTCATTGGCTCACTTGGACAATACCGACACTTGAATGGCAAGCTTGAATGAGGGAGCTCCATGCAGTGGTGTGTATCACCACCACACTGTGCCTCACTCTAGAGAACTTCAGTGAGCTGTGGAGCATTTGGGATATATACGACACGGAGGACGAGGGGTATTGCAGGTGGTGGGTTAGGATGACTAGAAAATGCTCAGTATTGATTATTAAATATGCCCCCTGGCTGACAGAGACCCCAGCTGGGGTTAACTAGTGTGGGGATAGGAGACGGGTCCACACTTAATTTTTCCATCTTGCTCCCTTATCTCCCCTCCCTCCCCTCATTGGGCCAGACTCCCATATACTTGTGAATGGAAATTCTGGTTGTACAAAAAAATCTACAGGGGACAGACAGCCACTACTGTTCACTTTGACAGGTTGGTTACTCAACAGTTTGGTTAGGGAATTCTGACTAAAAACACTGCAATGGCTCCGAAACATAGGGTTCTAAATGAAAGTCATTAGTGTTTGTTTACAGACTCTAGTCTTGAAGAGTATATGTTTGTTAAGCCGGATAAAATTTGAGAATTTAGGCACTGGATTAAAAGACACTAATAAGAACCACAGAAACAAATTAAGAAATGTTTATAGCTGTATGTCCAAAACAGTGCAGTGTGCTTCATAATTGTCACTGTATATTGTTGTCTGCCTGCAAGAATCACTGTACAAATAAATAAAAAAAAAAACACCTCCTTCTCTGTCCCCTGTATTGTCCCTGGTAAATTCTCTCATAAGTTCTCCTGCCTCTTGATTTTTGGAGGGCTAGTGCACCCTCTTGGGGTCCTGTGGCCTCACTTATAGTGTTGCTTAGAAAGGCAGTTTGGCCTAACATCATAATCTAACTGACCACACATTCAGAAAACAGTCATCCAAGCAATCATTGTGCAACCCCCAGGTGGCGCTATCCCAAGGGCTACTACCCCTGCCTGCTTGACTACTAACAGGTTGAGGGGCCTAGGTTCACCCAGAGGTCAGGGTTTGTAGTGGTTAGACTAGCTTGGTCACAGCCCTTTGGGACACTGAGACCCATTTTATTCCCTCTAGTGGCTCACACAATGCACAGAAGTTACAGTCTCAATACCCCACATGTACGCCCTGTTCATTCATAAAGTACCACTTACCCTCGAGACTGATTCTGAGGTTTGTCCCTGGGGACCCCCTGTAAAATAAGATTAATCAACATACACAAACCAATACAATGACTGATATGTAGGTACTGACATTTCAAACAGTTTAAAGTTTAACAACATCAAATCTGGTTTATTTAGGGGGAATAAAACACGGGAGGAGGAGATCAGGTTAATTGGCAGAATTAAATCACAGTACTGTGCACACATACAGGGTCTGAAAAATCACACTCTGGGTACCCAGGTTGGGGGGGTAGCGAAGTCCATTGCCTGGGGTTGGCTGGCAGGTGCAGATGGACAGGGCCCTGTAGAAGAAAATATATGTATAACCCCCTTGTTACCCGGGGTTACTAGAATCCCAGTAAGACCTAGTGGTAGGCAGGGAAGGCAGCTTGTGAAACTCCAGTTAAATGGATTTCACACTGTCTCACTCTGTTCTCAGTCTCAGCTGAGACTGAGGGATGACATCACCATAGAACTGTCACAGCTGCATGAGCCACAATGGAATCTGCAGCAGGGAGTTGGAACAGAATGTTGGGAGGTTTGAACAGTAGTCTGTAGGTCAGTTGGAGTTTGGAGCTTGCTGAGAGAACATCACAGCAGCTCTGTGTAGGCTCATGGAGCCTCAGCCCTGACATAGGGCTACATTTAGGTAAAAGGGTGTGTGTTTCCAGCAAAAGAGAGACACAGAAGATAGTTTTAAAGTGGTGGAGACCACTGATTCAGGTCTCAGTGCTCCGTCCCTTAGGGGATGGGGCAGGAAAGGTTGTCCTGCATATTCCAGGGGCAACCCCCTGGTTTTTTCTACTAGTGGAGAAGCTGCCTTATTTGTTCAAGAGTTTTTGGGAAACAAGAAGATTTGTGAATCGCCTGTGGGGCACCTGCAACCAGAGGGTGAGTTTCTGCTCTTTCTAAAGGGCCCATGTTTTCACCCTGGGACTTGTGTGATAGTGGGGATTGGACTACTGAAGTAGTGGGAGGCCTAGAGTAATAGGCTTAGCCAAAAGTAAAAGTATGTTCAAGTCCAGCACTTATGGGAAGTCAAGACATGTAGAGGAGACATGACATACGTCTACCCAATAATCTACTATGCCAAGCTTTCAGAAAAGAGTTGTTCAGTTTCCAGAGAAATGGCTGGGTATGGATTGTGGGAGCTGGAGGTGGGAAACCCCCCCCCATCTTTAGTGACCAGGTCCACCTCTATGGATTTGCTCTGTGGATTTTTACTTTGCCTCATGCACTTGGCCAGTAATGAGGGAAGTACCCAGACGTGGGATTGGAAGGAAAATTCCCTCTAGGAATCCACCTCTAAGGTGGTTTGGGGAGCCACAACTGGAAAACTAGTTCATTTCCCAAAATGGACCGCGGATCAAGTGGCCGGCGGGGGAGCCGGGCCAGTGGGAAAAACCCAAGTATTGTACAAGTCGAGCTGTGTACCCAAAGCTGCGAGCAAGTCCAGGCTGTGTGCCTGGTGGGTTCAGAGCCTGAGGGCTGGAAATAGCGAAGAAGTGTTCTGTTGTCTCTAATCTGCATTACCAGGAATGTAGCCCCGTGGGGGTCTGTCTTTGCTTTGTTTGTTCAGCTTGGATGTGAATAAAAGCCACACTGTAGAATCCCATTCCTGGTTCTGGACATTACAGTTATTGCTTCCTGTGTTCGGATTTACTTGGGTGCCCCTGTGCAGAGTAGCCAAAGCTAGGCCCCCTGTGCCTAGTAGCCTCATCCTCCCCGAACCCAGTCCCCACCAGGTACTGCTGTCAGCTTCAACAGCATGCCACCTGTCATTTTGCAAAAAGGCAGGGGTGAGGGGTTACAAAAATGGAGGCACCGCTTTGGATTTAATTCTGGGAAGGAAGGTGCTTGGGCAAGGGGGCTAGCGTTTTGGCTATTTGGCAGTGGGTAGCCCAAAAAGCTGAAGCAATTTAATTAGTGTGTCGCTGTGTGCTGTGGATCTTATGCTGCTGTTTAAAATGCCAACTGTTTACCAAGCAGCAGTAAAGCCAAAAAGTGTGCCCTTGTTCTGCATCAATTGTTTACAGTATTTTTGCCTGCTTTTAAAATGAACTGTGGTAAAGAAAAGTGTGGAAGACTAGGGGTAGCAACAGAAAAATTGTACCCTGGATGTTGGAAATGCTTTTAAAATGAACTGTGGTAAAGAAAAGTGTGGAAGACTAGGGGTAGCAACAGGAAAATTGTGCCCTGGACGTTGGAAATGCTTTTTGAATGAAATGAGAGACTTGCAGTGTAAATGGCTATGTTAAATGAATGAAATGGGCTCCCACCGTGGAGTCAGTTAAGGGAAAAAAAATGCATTCTGCAGTTTAAATTTGCCTGCTGGACAATCGCCGTGAGGAGAAGAGCACTCGCGAGGAAGAAAAGGCTCATTTGCATGGCGTTGTGTGATTGGTGAGGCTGCAATCAGTCCCGCCCCTCAGCCAGCTCTACAGTGACTGCCCCAGCATTCAAGAGGAAGTGTGACTGAAGTGCATGTACTGGCTTGTGGAGGAGCGTCATGGAGTGATAAAAACGCTGTAAACCTTTTAAAAATAGACTTGCTTGTTTAAAATCAGGCTCAACCCGCTAATCGATGGTCTGAATTGCAAGTGTGGTGGTCGAGGAGACAATCGGCAGGACTGCCCGCCCGTTTCTGTTCTGAGGCCTCCAAGAACTGGCTACAGGCCGTTTTTCCCCATTGCAGCAAACTGCTACTGATAACAGTAAGTACTAACAGTGAAATTGCTCAAACAGTGATTTTCTGCCCTATGCCAGCAAAATATGTGTGCAGCAGTGTAGTCGCTTTGCAAGTAACGACTGTGTCAAGTCCTGCCAGCAAGTGCAAGTCTGTTAAGCCATTGACTGTGTGCATAGTAATGAGTTCAGCCTCAGTTTAAAGTTTAAAGCCAGAGAGAGAGACTGTGAGTTGTAGCCACATGTGCAGCACTAGTTTTACAGGCAATCCTGTGCTTAAAAACCTGAAGCTTTAAGGGACTGTGAAACAAAGAAATGTTTCCAGCATGTAAAAAGTCCGTGGAACATCAAGTAAATGTGTTTAAAACAAGAACAGTGCAAGTTTGTGGAGTCTGAGCAAAAGTTATCAGTAGTGTGTGTAAATCAGGTGCGAAGTGGCTTGACCCAATTTCTGAATGTTGATGCACAGAAGTGCTGCCGCCGCCATTGCAGGGTGGGGTAGTAAAGTAAACACAGCAGCAGAGGAGCCATTTTAAAACTAAAGAGAGTGTTCAGTAAAGTGGGACTTTCAGTTACAGTGAAGTTTTGTTTGTTTTTCTGCAGTTATGGCCTCAGGACCATCTCGCTACCTGGATCATGCCCGGGTTGCAGTAACAGCAGCAATGAATAGACTGAGGGATATTGAAAAGTGGTGCTATGGAGGACAACTGCCTCCTCATGTGGCGATTCCTGGTTTTCCAGTGCATGTGTGTCAAATATGCTTGAGAGCTGGAAGGGATGTCTTCATGATACCTCACTGGACTGGATGCCTAGAAAAATATGGCTTGTATAAAGTGCCTCAAATTCATTTGGCTCACACATGGACAAAGGTTCAGGAATCTGCAGTTGGCAGCACACAGCACCAGGCGGATCCTGTGGAAGAAGGCCCCTTGAGGGAGTGTGGCACAAAGCTAGAGGGTGCAGATTTAGAGACGGAACCAGAAGTTGAAGTTTCGGATGCTGGATCCCAGAAGGAAAGTTCAGATAAAGCATCAGTAGACCCCTGGGGGGGGGCCTAGCCCAAGTCTCATAGGAGAAGATGAGATGCGGGAGGCCTTTGAATGGGAGGTGTTGACCTCTGCACCTAGTGATGAGTGGATAGTCTCAGGAGTGAGGACAACTGCTCACTCCTGGGCTCAGATCCTCAGTGAAGAGGAAGATAAGAGGGAACCTATATGGCCTTGTGAAAAAGGAACAGGTACACAGCCTCAAGATCTTGCCTTGGAGGAATGCATGGAAGAGAGTGGTGATGCCACTGCCCTGGCTATGCAAGAAGAAGAAGTCAGGGATCCATTTTTAATCTCGTTAAGGATGCGAAGCTTGCATAACCAGGACTGGCCACCCCCAAACCAGGCAAGCAGTCTCAGGTTGACCAAAGCTAGTAAAGAGGAGAGACTGGTTCGTAGGAAGGCGAATGAGATCTATGGTATGACCTTTCCTACCTTTCCTCGGAAAATCTGGGAGGAGATTGAGAACAGCAGGAAATCCTGGATCTGGGCCAAAGCAATGAAAGGTGTGCATCCTGGGGCAAACAAGCATGTAAAGAACAGACTGTTTCATGAGAAATATACCCAGTGGAAGAGAGGCAGGACACTGTTTATGGACAGAGTGCGAATAGTGGATGGAGAGGGACGTGAAATCTCCCACTGTATGAATTGTGTGCACCCAGACAGGGTAATAATTCAAGCTCCTGACCCCTGGTACTACTGGCCTCAGTGCAAGGACCTCCCAGCAAATGTGCCTGTGCCTACTAAATGGAAAGCAGAGCAGTGGTAGTCAGTACTGCCACACCAGACTGTGAAGCGCCTTTATTGATCCGCCAATATGGACATCCAGGACTCAGGTGCCCCACATTCATCAGTTCTACAGTGTACTGGCCTTTCCAGAATCCATCAACTGGCCCACCAGATGACTTCAGATCCAGAGAGGACACCAGCCCAGCTATATCCTGCTTCATCGCCTGGTAATCGAATGACGTCGGACCAGCTGTTTCTTTTTTTTGTTCCTGTTCTAAGGTTCCATCTTCAGAGATGACATCAACCCAGCAGTGCCCAGATGTGCCCTCCTGTAGTTCCCGGAAGATGTCTGCCCAGCTGTGTCGGAAGAAATGCTGCCAGGGACAGTCTTCGTCAGAGGTGCAGGTCGGTTCAGAATTTTCCATTCTACAAGGGGCTGGTAAGTCCGAACTTTTCTATCTTTATGACATTGCAGTACACACCCTACACTAGCAGACTCCAAAATGTGTGAACTGTCCTCAAAGACTCTCCCCTTCGGGACTGTGGCCTGTTTAGAACTGTGCTTCATCGGGCTCCGGCCCAGGAGAGACTCTTTATTGGACTAGCCTTCGGGCATTGTGGTCACTAGTTGGGACTTTTAGGGCACTCCATCCCCCCAAATGTGTATTGTAAATAATGTTGTTGTTTTCTAATGTAAATACTGTTTTCTACCTTTTCTAAAAAAAAAAAATCATTTTGGGATTCTTCAGTGTTTTGATGGTCGGGGTTTAGGTAGACTGTGAATGCAGATTAGGAGTGTGTGTTGTCTTTCTTTTTCTTGCAGGTGTTCCTGAAGAAGATAGAAGAAAAGAGAAGACAAGAAGAGGAGGAGGGGCTCATCGGAGTTCCTCATTAGTACTTTAGTGTGTAGTGATTTAAAGTACTGTGGTGTTGTTATTGTTGTTGTTACTGCATTAACCCTTTCCTTCCACAGGTGTGGTTGTGGGGGTAGGGAGGAGGCAGTAAAGTGATATAATAATGTGTATTATTCTTGGTGTGTGGTTGCAGGTTGCCCAAGGTCGGGGAGGTCCCCGGGTTGTTTTTGGTTTTGGGGAATTAATTTAGAGGCAGACAGGTTTTCCCTAGAGAGCTGGGGGGGTAGACAGGCTGTGGCCCTAACCTGCAGTAGGGTTTGCAGTGCTGAGCTATTAGGGCTATACTCTGGACAGTTCTACCAGAGCCACTAGGCGTCCATAGTAAGTGGATAGAGTAGAGGCTGATATGTCAGCTAAAGGCCTCTAGGCCCTTAGTGTTGCCTGCCTGTGCTTGCACATGGTAGGAGGGGGCCTGATCACCCCCCTCCACAGGTAGCACATAGGGTGGGATGGCCTAAAGCCGGGTAAACAATGACTGCGGACAGTCATTTTCCTGGTCAAGGCGAGTGTAACCCCCTTGTTAGCCGGGGTTACTAGAATCCCAGTAAGACCTAGTGGTAGGCAGGGAAGGCAGCTTGTGAAACTCCAGTTAAATGGATTTCACACTGTCTCACTCTGTTCCCAGTCTCGCTGAGACTGAGGGATGACATCACCATAGAACTGTCGCAGCTGCATGAGCCACAATGGAATCTGCAGCAGGGAGTTGGAATAGAATGTTGGGAGGTTTGAACAGTAGTCTGTAGGTCAGTTGGAGCTTGGAGCTTGCTGAGAGAGCATCACAGCAGCTCTATGTAGGCTCGTGGAGCCTCAGCTCTGACATAGGGCTACATTTAGGTAAAGGGTGTGTGTTTCCACCAAAAGAGAGACACAGAAGATAGTTTTAAAGTGGTGGAGACCGCTGATTCAGGTCTCAGTGCTCCATCCCTCAGGGGATGGGGCAAGAAAGGTTGTCCTGCATATTCCAGGGGCAACCCCCTGTTTTTTTCTACTAGTGGAGAAGCTGCCTTATTTGTTCAAGAGTTTTTGGGAAACAAGAAGATTTGTGAATCGCCTGTGGGGCACCTGCAACTAGAGGGTGAGTTTCTGCTCT
This sequence comes from Neoceratodus forsteri, assembly GCA_016271365.2. Taxonomy (NCBI): domain Eukaryota; kingdom Metazoa; phylum Chordata; order Ceratodontiformes; family Ceratodontidae; genus Neoceratodus; species Neoceratodus forsteri. The sequence continues at coordinate 139,119,711 of JADMNL010000024.1, forward strand.
TTCTAAAGGGCCAATGTTTTCACCCTGGGACCTGTGTGATAGTGGGGATTGGACTACTGAAGTAGTGGGAGGCCTAGAGTAATAGGCTTAGCCAAAAGTAAAAGTATGTTCAAGTCCAGCACTAATGGGAAGTCAAGACATGTAGATGAGATGTGATATACGTCTACCCAGTAATCTACATTGCCAAGCTTTCAGAAAAGAGTTGTTTAGTTTCCAGAGAAATGGCCGGGTATGGATTGTGGGAGCTGGAGGTGGAAAACCCCTCATCTTTAGTGACCAGGTCCACCTCTACGGATTTGCTCTGTGGATTTTTTCTTTGCCTCATGCACTTGGCCAGTGATGAGGGAAGTACCCAGACATGGGATTGGAAGGAAAATTCCCTCTAGGAGACGAAGGCTCTAAGGTGGTTTGGGGAGCCACAACAGGAAAACTGGTTCATTTCCCAAAATGGACTGTGGATCAAGTGGCCGGCGGGGGAGCCGGGCCAGTGGAGAAAGCTCAAGTAGTGTACAAGTCGGGCTGTGTACCCAAAGCTGCGTGCAAGTCCGGGCTGTGTGCCTGGTGGGTTCAGAGCCTGAGGGCTGGAAATAGTGAAGAAATGTTCTGTTGTCTCTAATCTGCATTACCAGAAATGTAGCCCCATGGGGGTCTGTCTATACTTTGTTTGTTCAGCTTGGATGTGAATAAAAGCCACAATGTAGAATCCCATTCCTGGTTCAGTTTATTACAGTTATTGCTTCCTGTGTTCGGATTTACTTGGGTGCCCCTGTGCAGAGTAGCCAAACCTAGGCCCCCTGTGCTGAGTAATCTCATCCTCCCCGAACCCAGTCCCCACCAGGTACTGCTGTCAGCTTCAACAGCATGCCACCTGTCATTTTGCAAAAAGGCATGGGTGAGGGGTTACATATGCACAACACCCAATTGTAATCCGGAGCCGGATGGCTCAGTCCATGAAGAAGTGAAACAACAATAATTAGATGACACACTTGTAATTGAAAACAGGCTGCAGGGGAATACCCTGATTTGTACTCACAATACCCAAGCTGAGAAATGGATGGGGGATGTTCTTCTGGGTTGCCAGAACAACAGGGCATGGAGACAAGGTCCTTGTGACTGGACCCTACTGCAGTAGATAGCCAACGGATTTAGTCCGAGACAAGCTGGGGTTTGCTTCCAGCTTCAACACACAGCACAGGGGATTGGAAATAGCGATTCCCCACAAGCACTACGCACATTCATATGTAAAAGAAAAGTACTATACCAGGCAGATTGCTCCTAGATCCCAATTGCAATTACTGCAAAATACCCAGGAGCACACAAAGCAGCTTCAGTTCCTGACAGACCGAGCACGATTCAATAATTTCTCCAGTCTTCTACAGGGTTAGCCTGGTTTCTACCTTTCAGACTTCCTTCCTTCTTTCTCCTCATAAGTTGGATTCAGTCTGAACTAATGCTTACAACGGCTGCAGGCCAAACCTCAGGGCCTCACACGCACTTCCCGCGTGAAACTATACACCACAGAAGCACAGAGCTCCTTCTCTCTTCACTGTCACAACTGATCTGATCTTTCCAGGCACAGAACAGGGCATTTTCTTTAGCTCCACACCATTCTGTTGGTTGGTTCAGCTGTCACTCACAATGAGACTCTCTCTGTTGGTGAAAAAAGGCACCAAGGTCAAAACTTTATTTCCCAGAGTCACTGCCCATACAATCCTCTTGTGGCTGGCTGAAAATTAAGAGTCCAAGTTCTGATTCTTCCAAAGGCTCCATTTTAGGACTCCCTTAACCCAATTGGCCCAGCACAGCAGTTCAGGACCAAAATGAAAGTGCTACACTGAAACAGATCGTGCTAAAATAAAGACAGGTTAGACAAACTACATTTTCTCAGTCACTCTAAATGATTTCTGGCAGTTATATCTTTCAACAAAGCTCCCTCTGCACATGTAGCGACGGCAGAAACGAAGCAAATTGGCAGCAGCTCGGGCGGGATTCGAGCATTAAATACACAGTCCCCCCCATACAAACTAATTAAGTCTGCAAGCAGACAGCTCTTAAAGAGACAGTACGTGAAGGCTCAAATAGCACTCACTTGGAACCACATTTAAACAGCTCAGACAACAAACACTGCCCAGACTTGGAGCATTCAGGCAAGCTTCTGGAAGACTTTTGGGAACCCCCATTTGCAGGGGGTTACACCCTTCCTGGCCTGGAAAAACTTGGCGTCCGCATCAAGTAAATACCCCCATAAATTTCAATACAACCATATACATTTATATCAATATCACATTAGGCTTATACATGTAATCATCAGTCAACATATCACATTATCAGAAACACATTTCTGAAACTTTTCAGTACATCAATCTTTTTCACAGTATTATACACACATTGTACCATAACTCAGGTTATTACCTCCTGTACATGAAACCTGAAGAGATGGGGCCCTTCCCTATCAGCTACCTTAGAGCTGGATGGGGCAGGGGCACCATGCCTAGAGGGCAACACAAGTAACTTGGAGTTAGCACTGATGTTCAGTTTGGGCAATGAGCTTGGGGACACATACACTCCTTTATGGACAACATTGAGAGGCAAGTCCAGAGGCCTCCCAGGGGAATCATAACTGAGGTGCACCACAGGCTTTACAGCTCGACCAGTCTTTCTAGGGGGAACTGTTACAGTCTCTGCACCCTGAGCCTCATTTTCAGCATTGTCCTCACTTGTCAGGGGAGTCTTCATTGGGGTACAGAGGCTAGAACTTGGGGCACTTTCAGCTCCAAGAGTTACAATCTCTGAGTCCACAACACTTGGCTCACATGGGGAATTTTCTGGCACTGGCAGTGCATTATCAGGGCACTCAACACTCTCTTCTTGTTCTGGTATATCACCAGTTTGTCCCAGTCCATCATTTTCCTCCTATGAAAACTCAAACAATTCAACCATACACAATGATTCCATATCATCTGACTTGATGCTTTGCACTTCACTTTCTGGGAGCATTGGCTCCAGGGACAAAGCTGGGGGCTTAGACAGTCCAGAAGGCCCAGCTTCATCTTCAGGATTGACTAGGGGATTGCCCCGAAACAGCCGACTCAGTTCATAAAAAGGGTAGTATTCAAAGTCACACTCACTTTCCTCTGACATGGACTGACAGTCATGTTCAGCTGGGACTTGTGGAGGGGAACACTTTGCTTCTGTAGGTGCAGGCTTTCTTGATTTTTGCTTAGCAGCAGCTCTAGTCACTGATCCAGAGGGGGCATTTTCTGGGGGCTCAGACTCAATCAAAATTTGTCCAATGGGCAGTAAATGATTTCTATGCATTGTTTTCACATCTTTTGAATTATTCTCAGGCCTTACTTTGTACACAGCCAGATCATCTAATTTGCCCACTACAATGTGAGGGAGATGGTGCCATCTGTCAGCAATCTTATGTTTGCCATGCAGTCCCAGATTTCTTAGCAATACCCGATCTTCCGCCTGGAGTTCCTGTGCTTTCACCTTTTTATCATACCTTTCTTTGTTGGCCAGATTTATTTTGGCAGCCATGGTTTGAGCCAGTTGGTACGCATGATTTAGCTGGGCCTTTAACTTTTGCACATACTGTAAATAGTTGTCAGCTCGAACCCCATCAGGAGAAACTCCAAAACATACATCTACCAGCAGTCAAGCTTCTCTTCCAAACGTCAGGCGGTAGGGGGAGAACCCAGTGGCATCACTTTTGGTGCAGTTGTAAGCATGTACCAGGGTGCTAATTTGTTGGCTTCATCTAGGCTTGTCCTTTGGGAGGAGGGTGTCTAACATATCTAGCAAAGTGCGATTGAAACGTTCAGGCTATGGGTCCCCCTGGGGGTGGTAAGGGGTGGTATTGGACTTTCGCACTCCCCACAGAGAAAGCATCTCTTTGATCAGATGACTCTCAAAGTCTCTCCCTTGATCAGAATGGATTCTTTGTGGAGCCCCATAGTGAACAAAAAAGTTTCCTACAAGTACTTTTACCACAGTGGATGCCTTCTGGTCCTTGGGAGGGAAAGCTTGGGCATATCTCGTAAAATGGTCAGTGACCACCAGCACATTATTAATATTTCTTTGATCTGACTCCAGACTCAGGAAATCAATACAGACCAGCTCCATGGGTGCACTGGTGCAAGGGAGGCAACCCTCTGGGGCAGGGCTTTCCTCTGTAAACAGCGACTACAAGTTCGAATGTGTTGCTCAACATCAGCCCCCATCTTAGGCCAATAGAATCTGGATCTCACCAAGTCAAGTGTTCTGCCTATACCAAGGTGCCCTACGTGGTTGTGTAAGGACCTCAGTACTGAGTCTCGAAAGGCAGTGGGCAGCACTAGTTGTTGTTTGTCTATTTGTCTCCCTCTGTCTACTGTTTCTCTATATAACAGTCTATTGATCAGTTTCAACTCAGGACCTTCCTTGTATAACAATGCAGTTCTCAAATCAGTGGAGCATAATTTGGACACATCTTTCCCTGTGTAGAGGGCTTCTAAAGCTGATTTGATCATGGGATCCTGGGATTGAGCCCGCTGAATACTGTCATTGTCCAGCTGAGGCAGTGCACCAATGTCTATTGCAGAAAAGTGGCAATAAGCAGCAGGTATGCAATTCTCAGAGGGTCCCAAACAATCCACCATACAGTCCACTGCGTCCATGGACATCTGTTCCTCCCTGTCAAACTTCTGGCAGAATGTGCGAATATCAGGTTCTGACAGTCTGACCCAGTCATTCTGGGGAACAGGCCTCTGGGAGAGAGCATCAGCATCTATGTGGTTCAGGCTTGCTCTGTATTCGACAGCATAGTTGTATGTAGATAATGCAGAAAGCCATCTATGGCCAGGGACAATGGTTTACCAGGATTGAGAAAGGGCAAATTCCATTTTGCACATTGTATAAAACGGTACTGTCACCGGTGTCTGCTAAGCCAAAATCCGGTTTTACCGGTGTTTGGTTTTGTGTACTTTATTTAACAATTTTTAACTCTGCTAACATGCATTTTAGCAGTTTTTACCTCCACTATTGCACATCCTTCCATTCTTTTACCAATTTAAAGTTATTTAGGTATAAAATATGATGGCAGCAACAGCACTACAGCCCCCATCCCTGAGGTGTGATGGAAGCAGCAGTAAGGCCCCCATCCCTCTGGTGCAATGGCAGCACCAACAACACTACAGGCCCATCCCTCTGGTGTGATGGCAGCAGCAACAACACTGTGTTCCCCCTCCCTCAGGTGTGATGGAAGCAGCAGCACTGCGGTCCCTATCCATTAGGTGTGATGGCAGCAGTACCACGTTCCGCATTCCTCATGTGTGATGGCAGTAACAGCACTATGGCCCCCATCCCTCAGGTAGGACAGCAGCAGTACAACATTCCCCATCCACCAGTGGTTATGGCAGAAGTACTACAGCCCCCCCACCTCTCAGATGTGATGGCAGTGGCAACAATGCAGTCCACATCCCTCAGGGATGATGGCAGTAGTGACAGCACTATGACCCCCTTTCTTCAACCCCCAACACCCCACATGCACAAGTTATAAATTACTTAGTCTCTTTGCTTGTTAGAACTCAGATGTGAATTAATCTGAACCACCACCACTACTAAGGTGGACCACATCTGTTTTTTCCTATCATTTAACTGCCTGAATTGGATTTCTGCCAGTGACACCACTGACCAGGGTTTGGGAACAGGTTTGGGTGCTGGAAGACCAGCCGGTGGGGGTGAAGGCTTGAGTGTCCAACAACCACTTTCCTTCTCCTAGGAGAGAGGGTATATTCACAGCTCAGCATTTGCTGGCCCCAGGTGGAGGCTGAAGGCATGGCAACACATTGGCCCTCATTGCGGAAGAGAGCGTGATGGATGTCAATTTGTATCTTGACATCATGTGGCCTGTCACACTCCCACAAAAATGGAAAAACACCTGCTGGCTACCTAGAGGATGGCTTCTGATCCCTCCATAAGCATGAAGTCCCAGACACATGTGTCTGTTCTGACCCCTGCCATGCCTGGGATATACAGGAAGCTCTTTAGGGTGATTGTCTTCCCTTGTTAGCCTCCCACAGGGATAAGGGTCCACCGATGAAGGGTTAATTCGGGTTACCTGGTAGCATGGCCATAAGGGGCAGTGGATGGTGGGGGGGACTCAGCAGTAGTGGTAGGGGGACTTGGCAGGCCTGAAGGAGTGGATGGCCAGGGGGTAGGAGGAACAAAAAAAACTGCCTGAATTTGCTTCTTTGAAATAGTGTCTTCACCTAAAAAAAATTCACAAGTGATTAGTGGAGGACCTTCTAATGCATCTCACAAACATGTGATTTCCTTTTTTTCCCTTGGTCTCCATGAAAAAGGTGTTTCTCAGTTTTCATGTCTGAGCTCAGATGTGAATTGGGCATCACTCTACACACCAGCATCATACTTCCCTGGGGTCTTACCTTCCATGTGTCACTGAATGTGCTTTCCAATCCACAGGCCAAGCATAAGTACACTTAAACATGTAACATTTGCTTTTTATTAAAGCAGTCTGTCAGAAAACTTTTTGTTGTCACAGAGACTGACACAACAGGTGGGAGAGAAGGTGCAAATGATGAAATGGGCAGACTATGTGGGCCGTCAAATTCTATGTTTCTACCCCATTCACCTAAATAAGTAGTAAGGCAGCTTGTGCCTTGTGAACATACTTTCATTCAGACTCACTTTCAATCAAACAACTGAGGAGTTTGGATGGCCTGCTGATTATAAACTTGAATAGACTAGTTGGTAACAGTGATCCTACGCTAGCAATATATATCCTAGATGTTCATATGCAAAAATACAATAAAACCTGACTAAACTTTGAAAACAAGCTTATAAAATGCAAAATGTATCTGAACATTTATATTTACCTATACAACGTCATTGCAGCCTGAGTACAACTCAGATAAATTACATGGTACCCTGACTACTGCATGATGTAGTAAACATATTTTGGTATTTTTTTGTAAACTGAGTAAACCCACTAGGCAAAACTGCCTGTTTTCAGAGGTGACCCAGGAGCACTGTGGAGGTTAAGTGTCTTTCTCAGAGTCACACAGTATGCAAGTGGAGGTTGTGGGAATCAAACCCAAGTCTTCTAAATGTACTCAGTTCGATCATTGTTTGTTACTCTAACCACTAGGCTATACTGCCAGCCATAACACCTATATATAATGTTTTAATATATGATTTCAATAATAGTGCACATTACCTACAGTGCAAATTATGAACATTGAACACTGCAACATTTTACTAAAACTGAATTATTTCCCTCTCCATCTGTTTAGGTTTTCTTACACCAAAGTGGGTGTATAGTTGACAGAGCACTGTAAATAGCCTGAGGTAGCACTACTGCTTGCAATGCCAGGGACTCGGGATCAGAAGTGAATTCGGGTTGCTAGAGGCCTGGCCAGGGGAGTAGGATCGAACACCTGGGGGGCTGCTCTCTTCCTCTGGGAATGGTGGCTTGCAGGTCCTACTGCTTTACTGCCACCTGGGTGATCACAGGTGGTGGTGCAATGAGGCTGCAGAGCATTTGGGAAAGAGAGGAAGCTAGCCAGGATCTAGAGTAGCGGCATGTCTCTATGTGCCGTACTTCCTTGGATCCCCTCGAGTGTTGGTGCCCTCAGGGACAGAGACCAGAAAACCAGTAACAATCACCCCACATCGGCTGCTGGTAGAAGGAACCCAGCTGCCCCAGACTTCATAACCAGTTTCCATGAGGGACCCACTGGGCTGCCTGACACACATTAGAGGACTGTGGAGGGGGTGACCTGGGGTCCCCTCCCTTCCCACCTGGGGGGTACAGCCTAGGCAGGATGGGTGCAGGCTCACAAGAGCTCCTGAGCATTACCTGGGGTGAAGCTAAGGTATTCCCAGCCTGGGGATCTCTGAAAAGTGGAGACTGATGCTGTGAGAAGACGGCAGAGAAAAGAGAAAGAGAAAATAAAAAAATTTAAAAAATATGCTGAAATCCTAGGGATTCTGTGCAGTGAAATGCAATTTCCGTGAGGCACCGGTACAAGAATTCAAAATCCGCAAACCAAGCAGGATTCCGTGATTTTTACCGGTGTTACCGGTAAAAACGGAAAACCATTGTCCCTGCCTATGGCCAGTGGCATCCAACTTAGCTGAAGTCTGCACATAGGTCAAAGGATTATTGTCAGTTTTTACTAGTATCTTAGACCCATACAAGTACTCATGGAACTGGTCAACAATGGCCCACTTCAAAGCTAGGAACTCTAACTTATGTAGAGAATAGTTCTTTTCGGATGGGGTCAGGCTTCTACTGGCAAAGGCCACTGGTCTCAGGCCATTCTCATGCTCTTGGTACAATACAGCCCCCAAACCTTGCAGGCTAGCATCAGCGTGCAAGTCATAGGGCTTTGCAGGATCTGCATAGGCAAGGACAGGAGCATGGGTAAGTTGATATATAATCTCATGAAAAGCAGCTTCACACTCAGGTGTCCATCTGGCTCCAAATACTTCATTAGGACAGAAATACACTCTCTCAGGCTCAGAAGAAACCGACCTCTTATATTTTTTGTTAGTAGGAGGGTAACCTTGAGTAAGATTAAGTAAATGACGAATCACTCTTGAATAGTCCTTGATGAACCTGTGATAGTAATCACAGAATCCCAGGAATCTTTGCAGTTCTTTTCAAGGGTGTAGCCACCAATACGCCAGACATACCATGGCGTGTTAAACATCAGCGGGTGGGTAGCAGAAGCCAGCTGGCGTGTCAGCATTCCTTTGTTTGGCTGCATTTTAGTTTTGTGTGCTTTTAGTCCCTCAGTTGGTTTCAACTTTTTTTTAGGGAGGGTGTGGAGGGAGTGGGGTCTAAACCTCTGACATGCTCCATTGACCAGATTGAGATATAGTTCACCCTGTCTCAATCAGGTCCGCTGGCAAACAAAGGAGGCATGCCTAGCAAGGGGACGGGTCGCACGGGCTCTTTAAATGCCCTGGAAACTAGCATTTGGTCTGTTCTTTTCCTGGGGGTCCCTGGGCTTGAAGGAACTTTGTCCATAAGTCCATTAACGGTTTGGAGCTTCAGAAGTTAAACAAGTAGCCGGAGCTGGAAGATGAAGGGAACTAACTTGGTGGAACCTTGGACTGACTGTGGAGTGAGCGCTTCGGGAGTCGGGACTTGAGGACAGTCACTCTGTTGTTGAACTGTTTGGTTCATTGGTCATCGTAGCAGGCAGGTGGCACAGCAGTTGGTAAACTTGGACTGGGACGACGAGACTCGAAATGCCGAGGAAGTTGGGGAGAAAGCCGGTTCAGTCTATGGGGAAGAGTAAAAGAGTTGCCTGTAAATCACTCCTCAGTCCTCTGTGCCAGTTCTCCCGTTCTGAGGCTGTGTAGAGGACGCTGACTTGAGAGCCGGCTTGGGTGCGAATAGTCTGTGCAACTCATGGCTGCGATTGGTGCAGTTTTTAGGAAGTTGAGGGTGGCAAGTGAAAGAATAGAATCTGTGCCATGGCCCACTGCTGAGTGCCACACTGCCAGACTAGTTCCCGGACTGCCTGCAGTGCAGCCCAAGCTTACTCGTCGCTGGTCGGCCAAGGGAGCTTTGCTGCGCCTGCCCTGCACGCCAGTCACCAGCCCAGAAGTTGGAAACTAACTGCAGGTCCACAGAGTGGCGAGGAGACTAGCTGAGTGAGGCGAGGGTCGGCAGCAGTTGAGTGAGCACTGCAGAAGGTGAGGACTGACTGAGGGTGAGTAAACGAGTGGGACACTGGGACTGGGATCTTGGCTGCAAACAAGCAGGCAGTGTTTCTTTTATACTGTATAGTTGTCATGCTGTTTTTTGGGGACCTTAAACTGTGTTTGTTGGTTTGACTGAGCTGTGGTAAAAAGAAAAAGGTATGCTTGGTACCAGTTTGTTTTAATGGGTGGTTTGGGCCGTTTGGCATTCTTTTTTTATTTACACATGTATTTTTTTTCTGCTCCAACTTCACAATATTTATGGTATGTCTAATTCAGGTGAGATTCACATGAAATGCAATATTGACTTTTGGGGGCAGTCAAAGTATTCTTTCAGTTGCTTGTGCGTTTTGTTACATGAGACAAAGGTGCCACCTTTTTGGGCATTCCAGGGTATTTCTGTGTTAAATACTTTGGATGTTATACTGCTTTACCATGACGACTTGGCTGTGTGTGGGTGTGATCATTTTCACCTGTGGATTCAAATGGGGATTCAGGCTTTCTGTATTTATTTGCTGTTGCTTTGTAGTGTGCAGTCTGTATATGTGGCCAGTTACTGTAGATTTTAAACTGCACACTATCTTTGGGGGGGCAGGGTACAGTTTACTTTGCTGCCTTTTTTCTTTTCCATAAATTACTTATAGTTGCTTTTTCATGATTTTTTTTTCCTGTTCTAGGGACAGGATGAGGGCTGATATGTCTACAGTGCTTGTGTGGAGGCATCACCTCACAGTTCTGTGAATGGTTATTATGTGGCTCAGTCAGAGGCAGTTAGCATGCAGGTGCAGCTTGTAGGAGTTGAACCCTTCTACTGTGGGTTCAAGTCCCAGCTGAGGCACTTTCTCACTCCTCTGTTTGAATGAGTTACATAAATATGCACACAGTACTCCTGTGTGATTGTTGCAAGTAAACAGTTGTATTGCCATTGGGTTGTTTCCCTAGCAGTCTGTTACTCCTTACCCCTGACCTCCTGAATTCCCTTGTCTATCCCATGCATTCCTAAATCCTGTGATTGTTTCAGCCCCCACTACTTCCTCTGGCAGGGTGTTCCACGTGTCCATCACTTCTGTGAAGAAAATCTTCCTTGCATTTCCTTTGAATCACCCTCCCTCCAGATTCATACCATGCCCTCTAGTCCTGTGTGTTCCTGCACCCTGTTCTCCCTGTAAGATACTGTAAGGTATGTCTCTATCATATCCCATCTGTCTCCCTCTTCTCCTCCAGGAAGTGCATAAGTCTTTCAACCTCTTCACATAGGACTTGTGATGCAATCCATCTATCTTTGTTCTCCTCTGAACCTTCTCTACCCTATGTCCTTACGTAGGTATGGTCTCCAGAATTGTACACTGTATTCCAGGTCAGCCCTAACTAGTGTCTTCTGTAGTGGAATTACGACCTCCCTTTGCCAGCTGTTGCTGCCCCTGTTTATGCATCCCAGCATCCTGTTTGCTTTACCTGTCGCCTTGTTCCACTGTTTCCCTACATTGAGGTCATCCCTTTCCTGCTTCATGTATACTATATCCTCACCACTCCCAATATGTTCCTGGGTTTTTGTGCACCATATGCATTATCTTGCACTTTGCTTTGCATTAACTGCCAAACTCCTGACCACTCGTGACCGAAGCGTCACACTGGGAGCCAGGGCGGGGGTACTACTAACTGGAAACTTGGTGCCATTTCTGTCTGCGGCATGATAAGCATTTGGAGGCATCTCGTCAATTTCCCCATTTCCATGGTCAAGACATCGAGTTTTGAGCTGTTGTCAGCAGGAGATGCATGGGTGGGTACCCCTCCAGACACCAGAGGGTTCTGGTGTGTCAACTCTGTTACACAGCTTTGTCATCAGCAAACCAGTAAATCTGTCCTTCCAGGTCCTGTAGAATGGGACCAGTCCCAGCACTGATCCCTCACGTGCCCCACTGCTCACTCTTTCCTCAGTGGAGCAACTGCCATTTACCACCACCCTCTATCCTGCCACCTTTCCAGTTACTTACCCACCACACAACTGTCATGTCTACTCCCATATTCCCCAGTCCCACAGAGGTCTCTTCACACACTCCACACTATGCATGCCACCACACCAACAGATGGCAGACTCAGACTGGCTTTTGGTTACAGTATTGCATTGTGACAAGGATCGTACCTCATCAAGGTAGCCAGTCCCACAGAGGTCCATTCACAGTTTGTTTAATGGCCTATGTGACAGTGTTGAAAGGCCTTGCTGAAGTCCAGATAGGCCACGTCCACTGCCATCCCCTGATCTACTTCCCTTTTCGCCCTGTTGAAAAGTTCAAATGAGGATGGTTTGACATGACATCCCCCTGGTGAAACCATGCTGCCTTGGGTCCTGTAGTCAGTTGCCAACCAGATGTTCCACCAGTCTCTCTGGTAGTGCTTCCATGATCTTCCCCACTACTGAGGTGATGTTGGCTGATCTGTAGTTCCCCTGCTTAGTTCTTAGATAGAACCCTGGGGTGCATTTATCTAGCTGGCTGCATTGGTTTATGAAATTATTCCTTCCTGTTCCTTCGGACCCTCTCATTTAAAGGGACTTATCTATTTCAGCACCGTTCATGCCCCTAGTTCAGGCCAATTACCCTCTACTGAACATGGTGTGTGTGTGTGTGTGTGTGTGTGTGTGTGTGTGTGTGTGTGTGTGTGTATGGACCTCTGTGGGACTGGCTACCTTGATGAGGTACAGAGGCTTGTCACAATGCAATATTGTAACCAAAAGCCAGTCTGTTAGTCTGACACCTGTTGGTGGTGTGCTGGCATAAAACACAGAAAATGTCGCTAGCGTCTGAGAGGGCATGGGCAGTGGGGAAGAGGTAGCTCACCCTAATTGTGGGGGGGGGTAGCAGTGAGTCCACTTGGTGTGCAGCTCAGAAATTCCTGGCTACACCCCTAGTTCTTTCAGATTGTGGGGCTGTGGCCAGGTGGTCAAGGCCTCAACTTTACTCGGGTCTGTTTCTATTCCCTCGGTGGATACTATGTGTCCCACATACTTTACAGAGGTTTGGAAGAACTGACATTTATCGATGGATAGTTCAAGGCCAGAATCTTCAGTCAGTCCAACATCTTGAACAATCTGCTCTCATGTTCCTCCAGTGAGCTGCCAAACACAATAAAATCATCTAGGTATACCAGGCACTCTAACAAGTTCATGTCCCCCACCGCACACTCCATCAGTCATTGAAAAGTGGCTGGAGCACCTGAAATCCCTTGAGGCATCCTCATGAATTCATTGAAACCAAGTGGACAGATAAAGGCTGTCTTTTCATGGCCTTCTGGGGGCAATCGGGATCTGGTAGTACCCACTACGAAGATCCAACACTGAGAACCACTTAATACCATTCAGGCAGTCTAAGGCATCCTGAATGCAGGGCATTGTGTACTGATCAGGAATAGTCCACCGGTTCAAGCTGTGATAATCCACGCACATCCTTACTGTCCCATTCTTTTTCCTCAATACCACGATAGGTGAAGCATATGGGCTTCTAGATTCTTGTGTTACACCAACAGCAAGCATCTCTTGCAGATGCCCTCTTACATCATCTATGTCAGCAGGTGCCAGGCATCGAGACCTCTCATGAAATGGCCTTTAATCATGCAGCCGGATATGGTGCTCAGCTCCTTGCATGCATCCTATGTCCCATTTCTTTAACGAAAACACCTGGTCTCTCTGGGCAAGCTTCTCACTGCTCCTCACTTTCCATTCAGCTGTCAACAGGGAGTCACCAAAATCAAACAAATCAGGCGTTACTCTGTCATTCTTCCCCGAACTCTTGCTACTGGGTAGCACTGCAGTGTCTGCACAATGCACATTAGCCAGGGTGCAACCTCTATTTACTCGAATTTCTCTGTCAGACAGATTATGAACTTGAACCATTACCCTTCCAGCATAAGCATGGGCTCTAGCAGGCAAAATACTAGGCTTGATCAGCAGTCTCTCCGGCAATTTTCCATCACTTGGTGCATCCAACATTAATATTTTATTCTTGACATCCTTTCTGATATGGACCTCTCCCTGTAAGGAACACTGGGTATTTGGCACCAGGATCAGAGACTCAGGATCCTTTTCCAGACTACTCCAACCAGTTCCTCTGGTTCCACTTTGTCAGCATCCCTCTGGGCATCGTAGGCCTTCCTGATCAAGGCCGGAATTCTTAGAGCTCTACCAGTCTGGGACCCCTGTTTTTCATAACACAACTGTGCCAGCCATCCAAACATATGTTTGAACAGCTAATATTTTTCAAGTCAAACTACCTCTGGCTGGGAGCTGCAATACTGAACATAGGATTTGCAAGAAAGCAAGTTGTGCTCACAACAGAGGGAGGTGAACCTTACAATTGTCTTTGGTTTGTAGCAGATATTCTGCAGGTGGAGGCTACTTCTAACTGAAAGGTGAAATAAGGAACTTAGAATTATCAGGAAAAGACAGTTTTGTTACAATTCTTAAGATTTTCAGTCCAGGAAGAGTTTAAACCCTGGGCTAAGAATTTGTCACAAATCCTGAAATAAGTGCAGGTATAGGTTGTGTATTTGACCCAGACAGTAAACTGTTTTTTGTGTTTATCTTTGTGTGCCTTAAAAGGAAATTCCAGACTTTATCAGGAAGTGATTACATCATAGCTACTTATCAGCCAATAGCTTTGGTAACAGACCTGAGAACAATAGTATTATAAGCAAGTGTTTTATAGCAAACTCATCAGAACAGCTAATATTTTTCAAGTCAAACTACCTCTGGCTGGGAGCTGCAATACTGAACATAGGATTTGCAAGAAAGCAAGTTGTGCTCACAACAGAGGGAGGTGAACCTTACAATTGTCTTTGGTTTGTAGCAGATATTCTGCAGGTGGAGGCTACTTCTAACTGAAAGGTCAAATAAGGAACTTAGAATTATCAGGAAAAGACAGTCTTTCAAGCAACAGAGGAAGGTGGATCTAGCTTTCCTTTTGTTCCAATTCTTAAGATTTTCAGTGCAGGAAGAGTTTAAAGCACAGCTGACTTATTTTGGGGCTGACTGCTTTCAGAGCACAAACCACCAGGCTGTTTTGGGGCTGGGGAGGTTTACCTGTGTCTGACTTGGATGTCTGGATTTTTCTCTGTTTAATTAGCAGGGGAATTTCTCTGTCAAATTGTTGTGTATGGTATCTTGCTGACAGGAAGGCACTCATCGCAGCGGTGGGTCAGAGCTCTTAGCTGATTGTTTTGTGAGGGCACAGTTTAGGCCCAACCCCTTCCCACCCCTCACGCCACCCACCCCTGGAAATAATTCCTTTATACCTGGGGTTCTGACATCATTTCCTCAAGAGTGCAAGGTGCATATCAATGTCATATCCTCTCTAGCACATAGCACTGAGAATATAAGCATACACATTGTATAATATATATATTTCTATATAGCAAACCAATCACACACACAAAAAAAAAGTACATAATCATGTGGGGAGTAGTGCAATGTAATGGCTGTGGGGCAGCAGTCTTCTGGGAGTCTTTCTGGAGGCTGAGATGCTGCCCTATTTGCAGACAACTCTCTGCAATGAGGGAGGAATTTGCCCATCTTCAGG